>OY757316.1:71952367-73215862 GCA_963583905.1 Stenurella melanura | reverse complement strand
GCCTGCTGTGCAGACAGTGTAGTTTTAATGGCGCTATGTGACGTGGTTGTCTGGTTGGCTCCGGATCACGATCCGGGGAGGCAATGTTGTATTTTTTAATTTTAATAAATTGTTTGATGATGATGATGATGTTGATGGTGTATGTCTGTGGTAATACTTACTCACACAAAGTTTTTCATGTATCTTATTCATAGGAAATCTGTACAGTCGGCTCTCCACCTATGTATACAATTAGCTTACAGACTTGAAATTCCGAGCTCAAGTCAAAAAGCAAAATTTCGAACATGAATGAAGCTGTTTTTGCCATAAAAACCACCAAACAGATACTTCGGATCTGTTAGTGGAAGAGAATACTCCGACACTGATCCACTATAACGTACCTTAAAAAGAATGGCCAAATTCAAAGCTAAGGAAAAAAATCCCTCTGGATCCAAAATTTCATATCAAAAGGCATTGGCGGCTGGTGGGCATCGCCATAGGGGTCGCTCGAATGTGTCTCGATGCCAAAAAAGTTTCTTTGGTTCTAAGCCGTTAGTACGTTTTAACTAAGCTTTTTTTTGTGCTGGGGGAAATCCATCATGGACTCCCCGTGCTTAGGCCCTATCGCCACGGGGGTGTGCCGGACTCTTACCGGCTAAAACGCCTCCCTTGTACTGGGCGACCTGCACAGGTACCATCCTTGCGGATATTCGTCGTGTGCAAGTGCCCGTCTTCCCATTCGTGTTGTGGTCTTATCACATTGCCTGGCGTGCGCGCTCCTCTGCCTCCTTCTTGCTCAATATATCTTTTATTCCTTCAGCAATGTTATGCCAGTTTCTTTGTTGTCGATCATTAGGCGGATGATATTCTCGATGTTGGAGCCCACCCTGCTTACCATTTGCGGTCTTGTTTCGTGCCATCTTGCACATTTAAACACGGTGTGTTCTGCCGTGTATTCTTCGCCACAATACACGCAGCGGTCGTCTTCACTTTTAGCGATTTTCTTTGTATAGCACCTAAAAGTGCCATGTCCCGTTAGGAATTGTGTGATGAAGTAGTTCAGTGTCCTATGACGACAATTTATCCATGTCCTTAGATCGGGGATCAGTCGTTTTGTCCACTGGGCGGTTCTACTATTTTCATTCCACGCCTCCTGCCATCTGTTGAGGATGTCATCCCTGATGCGCTGTCTCGCACCGTCTCTCTGTGCCATCTCCTGTTCGGCGTGCAGTAGTCTCCTCTCTTCGATTAGTAGGTCGATTGGGGGGGTTCCAGTAATGGCCTGCACTGCGTTTGCAGAAACGGTGCGATATGCACTGGCAACTCTAAGTAGCATTTTTCATTGTGTGCTAATTAGCCTTCCTTTGTGTCTCTTTATAGTTAGTACTTTATGCCACACTGGGGCCCAGTATAGTAGCGTGGATTGTGCCACTCCCAGTAATATGCTCCTCTTTAGTAGACTGGGACCTCCGATATTCGGTAGGATCCTCGTGAGGGCCGTGATTCTCTTTTGTGTTTTGTCTATTGAGTAGGCGACGTGCTCACCAAATGTTCCTTGGTTGTCGAAGACAATGCCCAGGTATTTGACTGCTTTCTTCGGAATAATTTCCTTGTTTAGGAGCCTTATCCTTATATCGGTTCTTTTCCTCGGGCCTTTAAGTATTACGGCCTCCGTTTTATCTGGGGCAAGACTGAGGTGGTGTTGGGACAGCCACTGGTGTATCGCATTGATTGTGTTCCTTATAGTGTCGTTTGCCTGGGGTGTAGTGTCTGCCACTATTATTACCGCTAGGTCGTCGGCATAGCCTATGACGGTTGCGCTTCTGGGTAGCTTAAGCCTGAGGACCCCATCGTATAGGATGTTCCACAGGGTTGGTCCGAGGACCGAGCCCTGTGGGACGCCCGCCGTTATTGTATGTATCTCCTTTCCTGACTTTACCTTTCGATCTTTTAGGTAGTTTGAGATCAGGTTTCTGAGGTATACCGATATTTCGTGTTTCCTTAGTTCCTCAATTATGAGGCCCCAGCTGGCCGAGTTAAAGGCATTACGGATGTCTAGGGTGATAAGAATACACCATTTTGGTTCTGCCGCTTGGCCAGTTTGGCCAGTTCGGCCACCCGCAGGGCTGCTTGTACTGTGGACTTGCCCTTCCTAAAACCGTACTGGTTGTCCGCTATGGCATGCTTTGTCTCTAGTTCCTCCACTAATCTGTCTCTAATTAGCGCCTCGTATAGTTTAGCTATAACATCTAACAGGCAGATTGGTCTGTGTGCGCCCGGGTCTTCTAGAGGTTTTCCCGGTTTTGGGATTAGTCTTGCTATCTTCCACTGTGTGGGGAAGATAGCATCATCAAGGTTTGACGAACAAGTTCATGAAGCTGTCTTTGCCATAAAAACCACCAAACAGATACTTCCGATCTGTTAGTGGAAGAGAATACTCCGAGACCGATCCACTATAACGTACCTTAAAAATAATGGCCAAATTCAAAGCTGAGGAAAAAAATCCCTCTGGATCCAAAATTTCATATCAAAAGGCATTGGCGGCTGGTGGGCATCGAATGTGTCTCGATGCCAAAAAAGTTTCTTTGGTTCTAAGCCATTAGTACGTTTTAACTAAGCTGGAATGCCTCGTAAAACTTATATATAGCTGGTCAATAATTTTCAAAAGTTCAACGTAAATTTTACAAACATGTTTAACTGGGAATCTGAATGTTTTTGTGCCAGTCGATTGTTACAATATTCTCAACACGCCGCTATGAGTCCTTGAGACCAAAATATATGTTGGATTAAGATGGGTGAGAATGTATTTTGAATTTTTTTTTTAAATTCATACTTGCTGTCAAAATTATTGTTAAAAGAATACAATAAAAGAAGCAGTGTTTTTTTAAGGACGTTGATTTTCCACGTAATTCCACATGTCATTTTTACAAGGCGGATCAATACGGTTGAATCTTTCCTGAAAATGGGGCAGAAATAAAATTAATTAATGATGTCTTCTGGGAATTAATTTGAAATTAACTAAAAACTATTATTAACCATTATTAAAAAAACCGCTGCCTAAGGAATCACTACTTCTACATCCAGATTCTTCATCCAAGTCGTTTTAAAGGAAACATCTTGACTATATTTGCACTCTAGTATGTGGAAATTATTGGTCATAGAATTTTAATAATATTTGGGGCAGATGTCATAGAAAAGTTTGAGGAGTTGGTTTCTACCATATACGTTAAAAATGAAGTTTTTAGTTCACCCTACTTATTTTCTACTATTCACCTCCCACCCCTTCAATGGAGGCATCTCAATCAGATGTCACTACAATACATACGTGCACTAATCTCAAGTGAATATCTCAATTTGATGTTATCAATCCCATTAATAATGAAGCGGAGGTGGTGGAGTTTGAAAAATATTAGAAAGAAATCTGAGGCCTTGGTTTCTAGTATATATACCGAATCCCAAATTTCTGTACTCTTATCACCTTGATTTACTTATTTTCCCCTAGTCACTCCTATTAACCCTAACCCTTCTACGGAATCATCCCAAAATATAATCTAGTTCCAGATGTCGTTATAATACATACGTCTACCAAATTACAAGTGAATATCTCAATTTTATTTTATCAACCCCTTTAATAATGTAGTAAGGGTAGTGGAAGGGTTGAAACATATTGTTAAAAAATTTGAGGTCTTGGCTTCTAGGACATACACCGAATTTCAAGTTGCAATACTCTTACCAGCTTGCTTTATTTATTTTTCCCTATTTACGTCTACTTACCCCCACTCCTTCAACGCAATCGTGTCAAAATATAATCTAGTTTCAGATATAATTATAATATATAAATATACCAAATTTCAATTGAAAATTTAAATTTAATTTTATCAACTCTTAATAAGAGAGTGGGGGTGGTGGGGAGAAATAGAAAATACTAATAAAAAAACTGAGACCTTCGCTTCTAGTACATACACCGAATTTCAAGTTTCTGTAGTCTTACCAGCTTGCTTTACTTATTTTCCCCTATTTACCCCTATTTAACCTCCAACACTTCAACGGAATCATCTCAAAATATAATCTAGTTCCAGATGTCGTTATGATACATATGCGTACTAAATTTCATGTGAATATCTCAATTTTATTTTATCAACCCCTTGAATAATGGAGTAGGGGTGGTGGGGGCTGAAATAAATTATCAAAAAATCTAGGGCCATTGCCTCTTGTACATACACCGAATTTCAAGTTTCTGTAGTCATACCTGCTTGCTTTACTTATTTCCCCCTATTTACGCCTAAATAACCCCGAACCCTTCAAAGGAATCATCTCAAAGAATAATCTAGTTCCAGATGTCGTTATAATTCATACGTGTATCAAATTTCAAATGAATATCTCAATTTTATTTTATCAACCCTTGTAATAATGAAGTAGGGGGGTGGTGGGGGTTGAAAAATATTATAAATAATCTGAGACCTTGGCTGCTAGTATATACACCGAATTTAAAGTTTCTGTAGTCTTACCAGCTTGCTTTACTTGTTTTCCCCTATTTACCCATATTTAACCCCCAACCCTTCAATGGAATCATTCCAAATTATAATCTAGTTCCAGATGTCGTTATAATACATACGTGTACCAAATTTCAAATGAATATCTCAATTTTATTTAATCAACCCTTTTCATATTGGAGTAGGGGTGGTGGGGGTTGAAAAACATTATAAAAAAATCTGACGCTTTGGCTTCTAGTACATACACCGAATTTCAAGTTTCTGTGGTCTTACCAGCTTGCTTTACTTATTTTCCCCTATTTACCCCTATTTAACCCCCAACTCTTCAACGGAATCATCTCAAATTATAATCTAGTTCCAGATGTCGTCATAATACATACGTGTACCAAACTTCAAATGAATATCTCAATTTTATTTAATCAACCCTTTTCATATTGGAGTAGGGGTGGTGGGGGTTGAAAAATATTATAAAAAAATCTGACTCCTTGGCTTCTAGTACGTATACCGAATTTCAAGTTTCTGCACTCTTACCAACTTGTTTTACTTATATTCCCCTATTTACCCCAAATTAACCCCCAACCCTTCAACGGAATCATCTCAAAATATAATCTAATTTCAGACGTCGTTATAATACATACGTGTACGAAATTTCAAACGAAAATCTCAACTTTATTTTATCAACCCCATTAATGGGGTAGGGGTGGTGGGGGGTTGAAAGATGTTATAAAAAAATCTTAGACCTTAACTTCTAGTACATACACCAAATTTCAAGTGTCTGTTCTCTTACAAGCTTGCTTTACTTATTTTTCCCTATTTTCCCCTATTTAACCGCCAACCCTTCACCGGATTTCCTCAAAAAACAATCCAGTTCCAGATCTCGTCATAATATATACGTGTACAAAATTTCAAGTCAATATCTCAAACCGTTCCGGAGAAAACGTGCGGACAAAAAAAGTTACAGACCGACAGACCGACAGACAGACCGACAGACCGACAGACCGACAGACAGACAGAAATATTTTTTTCGCTTAAATTTAAAATCTCGACGTTTCATGACATTCTAAACCTATTTCACGAATAAAAATTTTTGAAAATTTTTTTGCGATTACTATACTTCCAATCCACTACGTGGATGTGGAAGTAATTAAACACGCAGTGCACACAAAAATGCAAAAATGTCTTGACTGATAGGTCCCACTATGTGATTTTCATGTATTTTAACCCGCTGATCTCGAATCCGGTGTCAATTTAGCGTTAGTACCCTATGGTTTTGAGTAAATCGCCGAAAATATCCTGAAAATAACATAAAACCACAAAGAATGGAAAATTTTGTTCATCAGTCGATATCAGGAGGAAAGGGCGATGTCACTCGTGTTCGAAGAATCTTTTTGTTAGATACTTTTTAGTTCATTTCAAATTAATTCCCAGAAGAAGTCGTCATTTATTTGTATTTCAGCCATGTTTTCAGGAAAGATTCAACCGTATTTATCTGCAATTTAATTTTTTTATAGAAATGACTTGTGGAATTATATGGAAAATTTATGTCCTTAAAAGAACACTGCTTCTCTTATTGTATTCTTTTAACAATAATTTTGACAGCAAGTATTAGTTTTTTTTTTAAATGTTCAAAATACATACTCATAATTTTACGCACCACCTGGAGCCACCACACATTTTTTTTTAATGATAATTGGCATTCAAAAGCTTACATATTAAACATTTAATTACAGTTTTCAGGGCATTTTAGATTAATTTCTAGAAGAAATCATCATTTACTTCTGCCGCGTTTTCAGGGCATTTTGAGCGATAAATAGCCTCCATTTCTTTTTAATGACTCATTGCATTTAAAGGCTTCAGTCCTAAGGAAATAAATATTACCTTTTTTAATATGTCTTAACAATAATTTGTGTAGTAAGTATAATTTTTTATATTTTTTGAAATAGCCACTCTTTTAAGGGACACATAATACCGCCATTTTGTTTTCTAAAATATATCAACTAGCATTAAAAATCTGAAGTTCTAATGAAGAAATTAGTACCCTAAGTTTTCTTATTCACTAAAAAATCGTATCTTGTATCCGTATAAATATTTTTGGTAAAATAATGTTGGCTTCTGTAATCAAAAACATAATACAACAATTTTTCACACATTTTAGGTAATTTCAGATTAATTATCAATAGAAAACCTCATTTACTTTAATTTTGATTATGTTTTAAGGAGATTTTCAGTCATATTAAGCCGCCAGGTCCTAATGAAAAAATTGATATGGTGCTTTTATTTTTTTTTTAAACAATTAATACTGTAAATATAATTTATTGTTATGAATTACACCCCCGTAAAACTGGAGATTGATACGCCTATGCCTAATAATGACTGGAAACTTGTAGAAAGAGATAGCATTTTCTAGACTGTGGAGAAGATTCTTGATTGTTTCTGGATGGATCTAGAGGCAATTTCAGAGTACATAAGGTGCGATTGCCGGCGCAGACGAAGAAGTTTTACTAAAGGGAAGTTAATAGCGAAAGTAAGGTTATAAATTCGAAGTGTAAATATAAACATTGTAAAAGTTAGTTTGTGTAATCAGCAAATTATTAAATAAAATGTTAGTGGTTTACCCCTTGTTAAAATTATTTAGAACCCACGGAATTATACAGGGTGTTTCCTAAAGAGGCGGAAACACGTAACAATTGATGTCAAAAGCGGAATTTTAACAAGAGGATTTTTCGGAAGTGTTCGAGAAGCTTTGGACAGTGTATTCTCAGGAAGTAGTGCTAACACAGTGGACTGATTTACTGGACGTTGTTCGAGGGTTATTTTCGAACAGGAAAATAGCGTTAAGTGCATTTTGTGAGACATTTTTGGAACTTTTTATTTGCTCATTAGGTACTGGTTAAGTGAAAAAGACTCTAGATAAAACTTTTTTGTGCCGTTTTGAGGTTTTTCTAGACAGTCCCATTACCGATAGTGACGTAATTGTTAAATTTATTTGATTTCAACGTAGTAGTATTGGCGAATGGTCTTTGTAACTGTAGTCAACAAACCTGAAACACACACACACACAACGTAGTAGTATGCCTATAACAACCAGAAGTATGGCAACCGAAAAGCAAATACATGACTTATTTGCACAATTCCAGAAAATGTTGGAAGAGCTAGAAAGAGGGTATCGAGTCAAAGAGAAAATGCACCAGGTAGAGGGAGAAATAGGCCAACTTAAGCGACGGTTGAGGGATAAAGGAAGCCAGCAAGTGGTATTATCAGGTCAGCTGTTCGAACCTCCCTCCTTTGACGGCCAAAGTTCATGGACCATTTTCAAGAGACAGTTTGAGGCAGCTGCGTATGCGAATAGTTGGAACAGTGGCGGCTCGTCAGGGGAGGCAGGGGAGGCTGAGCCTCCCCTTGGAAGAACCACCATATCTTCAAAAGTAATATCTTAAGAAATTTCAATTAGGTATATCTCAATTTTCAATATTTTTTATTGTTTATAATTCATTAATTAATGTTCAGTGTATATATAAAAGTTTTGCATTTTGTGGTGTTATGGGTATACAACCAGTTATACAAGGAGGCAAAAGGTGCCAGAGGGCTAGGATGCTGGATCGGTAAGGGAGAGCACTAGTTTTAAGAGATTTAGAGATGCGAGTGCAGAACGGTTGTAAATTGGAAGCTGAATAAATTATGTTAATAATTACATGTGTCTTATAATTCTACATGGTGGCAGCGGTTAAGAACTTTCTCCGAGGAGTTATAAACAGAGACGGGTATAACAATTAGTAAATTATGCCAGACACCGAACTTAACCAAACAAATAGCGGCAGCATGGCCACGGCTATGGGGGCAACAGTCGCAGTCGCGGCCCCGAGCGAGTTTAATTTTTCACAACCACAGGCCTGGCCACATTGGAAGAAAAGACTTGGGAGGTATATGTCCGTCAGTGGATTTGGTGAAAAATCAGACAAGGAGAAAGTCGACTTGTTAGTTTATTTAATGGGGGCTGAGGCAGAAGAAATACTGGTACAGTTAAACTTAACAAACAACAGTCTAACCTACACAAATGTACTAGAAAAGTTAGATGCTCATTTTGTACCACAGAGAAATGTGATCTTCGAAAGATTTAAGTTCAATTCCAGGATCCAAGAACAAGGCGAGGCTGTGGATAGTTTCATCACAGCCCTCCATAGTCTGGCAGAACATTGTGATTACGGAACCCTTAAAGACCAATTGATAAGAGACAGAATCGTCGTTGGTATTCGGGATGAAAAAGTGAGCGAAAGATTGCAACGGCAAAATAATCTGACGTTGGCTGAGGCCATTCTGGCTACAAGGCAAGCTGAATTGCAGCATTCGCAAAACCGAGTACTCAGGCCAGAGAGAAGCCCGGAAGTGGCTGCGGTTAGTGCTTTAAGGGGAAGCAGATCAAGTCCAAGTCGAAACAACCAGGGGAAAACTACAACTAGGTATAAATGTTTTTACTGTGGGATTCCAACTTGCACTAGTCGAGACAGATGTCCAGCAAAGGATACTACCTGCAGGAAGTGCAACAAGAAAGGCCACTGGCAAGCGGTTTGCAAGAGCAGCAAGTCAGTGCACGCCGTGGACTGTGAGGGTGAGGTAGAAAACAATCATAAAGAAGACCTACAGGTACCCAATTTTGATTTCTATCTGGGACATATTTATAAAAATTATAAAGACCAGTGGTTTGCTAAACTTTTAGTAGATAATAAGTATGACATGTCTTTCTTGGTGGATACAGGTGCAGATGTATCTTGCATATCGGCTGAAATGTTATCTGATGTTTATAAAAACAAAATTTATACTTGTAAGGAGTCCATAGGTGGACCTGATAATGCGAAGTTAAGTGTAGAGGGTAAACTTGATTTAAATTTAACCTTTGAAAATAATTCTTGTATTGAATCTGTCTATGTTGTTAAAAGTTTGAAGGTGCCTATCCTTGGTCGGCCTGCCATTGTAAAATTAAAGGTTTTAAGTATTCCTGAGAAGGTTTGTGTTTTGAACAAAAACTTAAACTCTGACTTAAAGAGCACACTTACCTTGGAAAATATTGCTCAAGCTTATAGGGGAATTTTTGATGATATCGGGGAATTCAAAACGGAAATGAACATTGAAATCAGATCAGATGTTCCGCCATTCGTTCAATCCGTTCCTAGAGTGGTTCCACTAGCTCTCATGCCTAAATTAAAAATCGAACTTGAACGTTTACTTAAATTAGGTATCATTAGACCGGTAGAAGAGCCCACTTCATGGGTGAGTCCTATTGTCTGTGTTCCTAAGGGCGACTCGGTTAGGTTATGCGGGGACTACACTAAACTGAATAAAGCGGTACTACGAGCTCATTTTCCTCTTCCTAAAGTGGAACACACCCTGGCACAGTTGAAGGGCTCAGTCATATTCACAAAACTTGACACAACAAGCGGATTTTTTCAGATTAGGCTGAAACCCGAAAGTCAGTTATTAACTACCTTTATTACCCCTTATGGCCGATATTTCTTTACACGTTTACCATTTGGAATATCTTGTAGCCCGGAATATTTTGCGGTAAGATTCTCAAGAATACTGTCAGGAATAGAAGGTGTCGTTTTTCACATGGACGATATTCTAATTCACTCCAGTACAGTTAAAAAACATGATGAAATATTGAAGACTGTGCTTGCAAAACTCCATGACGAAGGCATCACATTAAATAAAGAGAAGTGTGTTATAGGTACAAGGTCAGTCAAATATCTAGGACATATTATTACACAGCACGGTATTTCGGTAGATCCCGATAGAGTCAGAGCGATCAGAGAATTTCCTCAACCAGAAAACAAAACTGAACTTTTACGTCTGTTAGGAATGATAAATTATGCTGGCAAACACATTCCAAAGAAAGCGAAAATTTTAGAGCCGTTGACGTCTCTATTGAAAAAAGACTCAATGTTTGTCTGGGGAGCAGCTCAAGCCGAAGCTCTGAATCTTCTAAAAAAATATTTAGAAAACCCTCCATGTTTGTCGTACTTCGACCCAAATAAAACTATTATTATAAATTCTGATTCGAGTTCATATGCTATAGGAACATGCCTTATGCAGGAAAATCCGGACAAATCTCGGGAGATCGTAGCTTTCTCGTCTCGTTTACTCAGTAATGTCGAATGTCGATATGCCCAAATAGAAAAAGAGGCTGTCGCGATAACTTGGGCAGCAGAAAAATTTTCTGATTACATTACAGGAATTAAAGAGTTAATTTTTGAAACTGACTCGAAGCCTCTTGTTCAAATTTTACAGTCTAAAAATCTAGACGATCTCACACCACGACTTCAGCGTTTTCGTATGAGATTAATGCGTTATAATTATACCGTGGTATACGTTCCGGGAAAACAATTAGTTGTTTCGGATACATTAAGCAGAAGTCCCATAAAAAATTCCATTCCCGGTGTTGACGAATTAACAGGGGTTGAAGTAGAAGAATATGTTAGAGCTGTCGTACAAAATGTGCCAGTAAAAGATGCATTTTTAAAACATATAATTGAGGAACAAAATAAAGACTCCATTCTACAAAAATTAAAGCAGTATTCATTAACATCTTGGCCAGAAAAATCCAGTGTACCTAAAGCAGTTTGGCCTTACTATCAATATCGGTATGAAATTTCTTTCTGTGAAAATCTACTGTTAAAAGGTTCACGCATTGTAATACCCACTACTTTACAATTGAAGTGCCTAGAATTCATTCATACGGGCCACTTAGGCATTGTCAAGTGTAGGGAAAGAGCCAAAGCTTCGATATGGTGGATCGGCCTATCGTCACAAATCGAGAATCTAGTACGTAATTGCCCTAATTGCATTGAAAATCGAGAAAATATTAAGGAAACTATGCATAGGGAGGAAATCTCTGTAAGACCTTGGCAAAAGATTGCTCTTGATCTATATAAATTAGACAAATGGTTTCTTATCGTAGTAGATTACTACTCCCGATTTTTTGAAATTTTTGAGCTTCACTCTCTGAAAGAAAACTCTATCATTGCTAAATTAAAAAGTTTATTTTCTCGATATGGGATACCAGAAGTAGTGCGTAGCGACAATGGTCCTCAGTTTTCATCTCTTTTTAAAAAGTTTGCTTCCGACTATAATTTTATTCATATCACCAGTAGTCCTTATTTCTCACAAAGTAATGGCCTAATCGAAAGAACTGTAAAGACTGCTAAACAGCTAATTAAAAAAAATAAAGATGACATATATCTAGCACTTTTAGCTTATCGAACTACGCCATTGGAATGCGGATTTTCTCCATCAGAACTTCTTTTCTCACGAACATTAAGATCAAATTTGCCCCAGTTACCATCTAAATTAAATAATATTGTAGATACACAAAAATATTTCTCCTTGGAACAAAATAAAATTAAGAATAAACAGTCCGAAAATTATAATCACAGGCACCGGGCCAAGGATATGCAACCTTTGAATATAGGCGACCCAGTGTGGGTTATTGATATCAGAAGATATGGTAAGGTAATAGAAATTTGTGATGAACCACGTTCCTATATAGTTGAAACCAACAACGGTCAATTTAGACGCAATAGATGGCACTTAATTCAGGCGCCTTATTATGCTTCTGGTAGCAATAACAATGAATTACCTGAAATTCCTGTTGATGTTACTAATAGTAATAACGTGAAATCTCCTTGTTTTGTAAATCCTAATCTTAAGGAAAGTGATTTCTGTGCGGAGGACACTGGTGGGTCTGACGTTAAAAAGGAGTGCGTTAGTGAGATGTCGGAGAGAGGTCTCCTAAGCGACTCAGATGTGCCGAATACTGAAAAACAAACTGATTTACCTTTAAGGCCAAAACGAAATATTCAAAAACCTATATACTTATCAGATTATGTGTGTTGATCCCATGTTGTCAAAGTTCGCTGGTTCTGTTTTGCCTTTCTACTATTCAAAAAAAATATATATATATTATTTCAAAAAGGGGGGAATGTGGTGTTATGGGTATACAACCAGTTATACAAGGAGGCAAAAGGTGCCAGAGGGCTAGGATGCTGGATCGGTAAGGGAGAGCACTAGTTTTAAGAGATTTAGAGATGCGAGTGCAGAACGGTTGTAAATTGGAAGCTGAATAAATTATGTTAATAATTACATGTGTCTTATAATTCTACACATTTCCTTTCCACAAACATACCTATAACGTTACAGTCCGGATAGTCTTTGTATGCATATTTCCCGGTCGGCCGGTCTTTTACTATGAACGAACCGCAGTGTTCGTTCAGTAAAAGACCAAACCAGCGAACCGCAGTGTTCGCTGGAGGCTAATACGAAATAGCTTCCAACTTTAACGCATTTAGTTATAACATGAATGACCTTGAATTTCTTTGCGCTGTGTAAAATAGCAGAGCACTTCGAATAGCCAAAGGAAGCCAGCCTCCGGTCTCATTTCTTTATAGCGCATGTGCACATTGTGTACAGGTCGTTCAGGTGATTCACAAAGAAAACGAACTGTTAGTTGCGGTTAGCCGGTTAAGTTGATAGTTGACGTAAAAATACATAAAACATTTGATAGGCGGGCTAAAAATGAGTGCTCTAGGTGAAAATATGTCTTGTTGTCCAGACGTGGTGTATTATTTGTTATTAAATGGATTTACTACTCTTACTTACGACGAAAAGGTAAGAATTAAAAGAAGTGCCAGGCCTACACCAGCAATGACTTCGTTAGTTTTTAAAAGTGGTAAACAAAACAGAGGGTTTTGTGATAACAATTATAAAAAAGTCGAGTGGTTAACGGCATCAACAGTTAGAAACAAATTATATTGTTGGAGATGTTTATTATTTACTAATGATCAATCCCTCAATTTGGGGCAGGGCTGGGTTTAATAATTTGCAAAATTTATCGCGAGGTTTAGAAAGGCACGAAAAATCCCAGGAGCACATTTCATCTTGCATTAAATTCGAAATGTTTGGTAAACAAAATATTGTAAATTTCTTGGATTCTGCACATAAGAGAGAAATAGAAAATTTTAACGAAAAGGTCCGTGAAAATAGGGAAATATTAAGGAGGTTAATAGATGCCGTTATATATTTATCTTCACAAGAAAATTCTTTCCAAGAACATGACGAAAAACGAGAATCGTGTAATAAAGGAAATTTCAAAGAGCTGATAGATTTTTTAAAAACGTATGACCCAAAATTAGAGAACTTTTTGAATAACGCCACTGTTTTTTTCGGAACGTCTAAATCAATTCAAAATGATCTAATTGAGAGTGTTAGCTCGATTAGCAAAATTTATGAAGAACTATATAATTGCGAATTTTTCTCGTGGCAAATTGACGAAACGACGGACGTTACTTGTAAATCTCAACTTTCTGTAATTTTTAGATATGTAATGCACGGAGAAGTTATTGAAAGGTTTGTTGGTTTTTTTGATGTGAGTAGTGGAAGAAACGCGGAGAGTTTATTTAAATTATTAATCGATGAATTTGGTAAATTTGATTTGAAAAATAAATTAATAGGACAAACTTATGACGGCGCTGCAGTTATGTCAGGGCATCTTAATGGACTCCAAACAAAAATAAAAGATATTGTTCCTCAAGCTTACTGTATTCACTGTTACGCACACCAATTAAATTTAGTTCTGAGTAAAGCATGTAACGGAATTAAAGAAGTTAGAATATTTTTTTCAAATATTACTGGTTTTTCGTCATTTTTTTCAAAATCTACCAAAAGAACTGATGTTTTAAATAGAATTAATATGAAACATAGAATTCCGACAAACGCTCCCACTCGTTGGAATTTTTCATCTAGAGTTGTTTTCACTGTTGACAAATACAGGAAAGAACTTATTGACGTTTTTAATTTTATTTCGGAAAGTGAAGATTTTTTAAATGACGATCAGACTTTACGAGCAGCTTACGGATTAAAATCGTTATTGTTGGATAAAAATTTCATATTTTTTCTAAAGGCTTTTAAAATGATTTTTGAGCAAACTGATGTTGTTTTCCAAATTTTACAGAATAAACTAACTGATATAACATATTCTAAAATTAGACTTAATTCACTTATATCTAAATTAAAAGAATTTCGCAATACCGAAATACATTTCAATACTTTATACAACATTTTTTTAGAAAATGTTGAAAAAGTAGACGATGACGATGAGCCTGAGCCACAATGTAAAAAGAGAAAGACAACATATAACTTTGACAGGTTACAAACAAATTTTTATAGAAATTTTGGACACCATTATAGTCCAAATTGAAATGAGATTTTCTGATTTAAATTCTTTGCAATGTTTCGATTTAGTAAATCCCAATAATTTTACAACGTATTCTAAATCATTTCCTACTAGTCTAATGGAGAAATTAATGGACCATTATCCTTTTTTTGACCGTATTTCGTTAAGAAATGAACTATGCGTGTTGTATTCTGACCAGCAACTTTTAGCAAATTGAAAATCATCTCAAGAAATGCTTACTTTTATATATAATAACAATTTAAAAAGCTGTCTCCCCGAACTGTACAAACTTTTGTCATTAGTGTCAACAATTCCGGTAACCTCAGCTTCTGTAGAACGATAATTTTCAGCACTTAAACGCATAAAAACATTTACTAGAAACAAAATGAGTCAAGACCGCCTCTCAAATGTATCGCTTATTTTAATAGAGAAACGTTTTTTGTCAGAATTGAAGAAACACGATTCATTTTATGATGAAGCATATACTTATTAACTATATACTGGTAATACTCCATAAGCCACTATGTACGGATTTGAGGCTAGAGAACGAGATAGTTTTCTATCTCTATGGAGGACTCTGACGATACGATATGATGAAGAAGGAAGCGCGCGCTGTAACAGGTCAGTGGTCCCAAAACAAAGAAATCTACCGGCAACCGTAGAAAACGGAGATTTCGTATACTATGGTAAAATATATACCACCCTTTTGGAATGATTCACATGCTATTAGGAAGCTTTCGTTTCTTGGTATTTAAATTATTTAATCAATAAATGAATACCTAAACAGTAATTAGAAAAACTTATAGTCCAGTGGAATTAGCAAAAAAGTGGGTCTTAGGGTATTAATGGAAGTTTCGATGTTCAGCTAAAAATTCTACTTTACGAATATGAGTGGCACAATTTATATTTTTATGTTTTATGGGTGATTCAGCCGTAAAAAGGCAAGATTGTTAAAAAACAATTTGACATTGAAAGAAATGGTAAATATTTTTTTTCTTTAGTTCTTGGGACGGCATCTTATTTTTTGAGTAAAAAAAAATTGTTCTTGATATTTTTTCTAAAAAGTCAACCTTTTTCAGTAAAACTTGGTGAAAAAATCTTCAATGTTAAAATTTTGGCTTTTACACAAAAACACCGTTTCATTTTTGTGGATATAGGTTTACACCATGTAAATACAAATCAACAAATCCCTATTTTGATAAACAATAAAATACATAAAACAACTTCACAATCTTAGAACACACAAGCGCTTATAATATTAATGTCTGGAATTGGAACTTGGAACCACTGATATAATGCCTATAGTGCACAATTTCTCCGATTAGATTGTGACCACTCATCTTCTATATTTAGTTGAACTGTCACATTCTCGCGTCGATGTTCCGCCCACTAAGACATGCGCACAATACCAAGTCCTCTTAAAGGATAGAGAGACAGGCTTTCCTTGGCTTCAAATTGGGAACGAAACTCATAGTATATAGTTAATAAGTATATGTGATGAAGTAATCAACCATTTTGCCAATTCCGAAAATCGCAGGTTACCACTCATTTATAAAAATATTTAGGCTTTAAAGCAGAGATTAATATAGGTAGTTGTTATTTTAGAAAAAATATTTATTTATGTTATTTATTTTTTAGGAAATATTTTTTAATTCTCCATAATATAGAGTTCCGCGGTTATATTTTTTTATATAACTTCTGTCTCAAAACAATTTTTTTTAATTTTTATTAAAAGTTATAATTTTACACTCCTGGCAGTGATAATGAATACAATTTTTTGTTTGTAGAAAAACACTTTAATTTTTTTACCAAACCTGTTTTTATTTTTATTAAAAGTTATATAATTTAATTACAAGTGGGATAGTAGGGCTCCTTTGGATACCGATACTCGAGTCGTAGGAACGAGAATTTCATGAGAATGATTTTTTCATCTCATCATATTTTCTATTTCCTTTTCTTTCTATTCTTTTATTAGTTCTATTCTCTCAAGTCGTGATTCGGTATCCTGGCGAACAACCCATGGCAAAAAAATGTAACGCGCCGTTGTACTACCTCAGGGGTGGTGGGGAAATGTACAAATTGTAGTCATATTGCACGTCAGCTGTCTTTCAGAATATCAAGCCTCCTCTGCAGACAATATCACGAGCCGCCACTGAGTTGGAGTAACGAAGTGAAGGCTATGGCGTTAATCGTGGAATTAAGGGGCCAAGCATTGGAAATACTCCAATACAATCCCAGTAGAGCAACAACCGGATTTTAAAGTTTTAGAAGCTGCCCTGGACTTACGATATGGTGAACAACATGTTGCCCAGGTGTACCAGACCCAGCTGAAATCACGTATTCAAGAGGCTGGGGAAAGCTTGCAAGAGTTCGAAGCTGCCGTGTGGAGCCTGGTTGACCTGGCTTACCCCAATGTACCGAAAGAATTCCAAGACTAACTGGCAGTAGAGGCATTTCTGGATGGTATACAGGACGATGAGATCAGGCGAGTCCTCAGGTTATCTCGATACCAGAACAGCAGTGAAGAGTTGGTGCATGCACTCGAGGTGGAAGCTGTCTTTCAGGATGTCCTGAGTTCGAGAGTACAAGCTGAGAGTCTCGAAAGATCCCAACCAGAAAAGAAGAACCAGAACCCTATCTTGACCCAGATGCAGGAGGTAAATAAAATGATCAGTCACTTACTGGCTCAATTGAATACTGCAGAAAGACAAGGAAAGCCAAGCGGGAGTATTAAATGTTACAACTGTGGCAGAGCAGGGCATATCAAACGAGACTGTCGACAGTGGAACTCGAGGAATGTGAATGCTGGAAACATGGACGAGACACAGAATAAACAAAGTAGTGGAAGGCCAAGTGGACGACGACGTATGAAATGTTACAGGTGCGGAGAACGAGGACATATCCAGCTAGAATGTCCAAGGAGAAGCATGGAGAGAGTAAAGGCCGATGCTGGGAAGTCAAGGGGAAAACCAGAGGAAGCCGGTACCAGAGAGGCTGTGCCAGATAAGGAACGTGGTGCCCCTAGAGAAGTGAAGATTTCCTAGCTTCGGAGCATTACAAGAAGTCCACCACTACAAGGATATCAGAATGAAATGAAGCCCCAGAAAGATAAATAAATAAATAAATAAATAGACTTTATTGTTCAATTTCTTTATTACAAATGTTATTGTAAAGAATTATCATTTTAAATAAAGGAGAATTTAGTTGGACATTTGATCTAGGAGTAGGACAGTAGAAAATATCACCCATTCTGCTATTAACAGATTTTGGGACTCTCAAAGCTAATCTGCTTAACATGAAGTCGTTATCAATATAACCATTTATCAAACCGTGTAAATGTTGTAAACAAATAATGTCTCTACGACTCTTCAAGGTTTTAACGTTGTAGTATGATATTAAAAAATCACGAGCATTTATTAAATAAGACCCAGTTTCTCTAAAAAATTTACACTTTAAGTATCTACTCTGGATGGTTTCCAGACAATAAATATATTTCTCATATAATGGGGACCAGATAAGGGAAGCGTATTCAATTTTAGGACGCACAATTGATTGGTAAAGCATATCAAGAGATTTACATGACTTAAAAGATCTAGTATTTCGTATTATGAAGCCCAAGAGTTTTATAGCAGAATTAGAGACATTATAGATATGATCACTAAACATTAACTTCGAATCAAATGTGACACCTAAGTCTTTTACAGTGCTCTTACGACTTATGACGTTGTTATCTATGATATAATCATAGATTAGAACATTAACATTTTTTGTAAAAGATACAACAAAACATTTATTGATATTAAGCTCTAATCCATTTATTTCGCCCAATATACAGCCCTATGTAGATCATGTTGCAATTTTAGGCTGTTTGAAATTTTATTGAGAGAAACATTTTCAGATCATCAGCATATAGCAAGCATTCAGATTCTGTTTTAACAGTTGTAATATCGTTAAAAAAGATCAAAAACAGCAACGGGCCTAGATTACCTTGTGGTACTCCAGAACTACTGTGATGGCAATGAGACCTATAGTTATTAACGATGGCATATTGACTTCTACCACTTAAATAGTTTTTTATTAAGGTAATAAAATTTGATGAAAAAACATAACATTCGAGCTTAGTTATTATAGTTATTAAACGTGTATGGCAGATTTTGTCAAATGCCTTTGCTATATCAGTATAAATTACGTCTATTTGGTTTCTATTGTCAATATTTTCAGTTAAGTATTGAGTTATGATGAAGAGATTTGTTACAGTCGACCTAGAGGGCATGAACCATGCTGATTATTTGATAGACACTTTTTGACATTTGTAAAAATAAAATTGTAAAGTATTTGTTCCAGTGCTTTTATAGGAGTGCATAATATGGAGATGGCTCTATAATTACTAATGTCTGATTTATGGCCAGATTTGAGAATGGGACAAACTTTTGCTTCCTTCCATTTCATAGGAATGTTACCTGACCTCAGGCACATATTATACACTATTCTTAATGGCGGTGCCAGAAACTCAACACAGCCCCTCCATATATAGGCTGGTATACCATCGGGGCCAGCAGAATTGTTTTTTATAGACTTAACGGCATTCACAACATCAGAATCTGAAAGCTCCATAAGGGCTATCGTTGAATCATTAAAATGTGTGTTAGTATAATAATTATAAAATTCTTGCGTAGGTACATGATCGTTACTATAGATCGATTCAAAATACTCGGCAAAAGCATTTGATATATCTTGTCCCTTATCAAGGATTCTATCATCTAAGTTCATCACAGATGGCATGCTAGAGGTGCCCTGACATTTTATCCGGAAGGGCATACAAGGAAGATTGCAAGTACTACCACCAGGAGAGACTGCAGGTCAAGGGAGCAGTTAACACTGTCAAGGTGGAGGTGCCGAATAACAGGACAGATGAGGCGCTCAGACAAGATGAATTGAACGATGAGGAAATTGGGCCTATATTGAGAGCCAAAGAAAGGGGGAACTCGTCCAAAATGGAAGGATGTTTCAGGCAAAAGAGTGGGACTGAAGGCACTATGGGCGCAGTGGGACTCACTAAAAGTCACGAACGGGCTGTTGCGGAGAGCATGGGAAAGCCCTGATGGAAAACAGGTGGTTATGCGTTTAGTGATTCCCAGGTGTCGAGTAACGAAGGTGCTTCAGGAAGTGCACAATGGAACATCCGATGGACACTTCGGTGTTAACCAGACCCTGAAGAAAATACGAGAACGATTTTATTGGCTAAAAAGTCGTCAGGATGTGGAGACTTGGTGTCGCAAATGCAAGATTTGTGCAGCCAGTAAGGGACCACCGACTGGAAGTAAGGGTGAAGGGTTCAACGCCGGAGCTCCTTTCAAGTAGTTGGCTAACGATGTAGTGCTGAAGTCTCGATACGACCAGAAAGGTACTTCAAAAGGGTTCATCAAGATGGGAGACCTGGTTTGGCTGTACAACCCGCACCAGAGGAAAGGAATGTCACCGAAATCACCGTGGGATGGACCGTACATTGTTATTACTCGAATTAATGATGTCGTCTATCGAATTCAACGAAGCAAAAAGTCCTAGATGAAGATAGTGCATTTGGATAGGCGAAATACATCGATAATTCTGAGTTGCCTAATCAGGACGATCAGGCTTAAGCAGGGGGCAGTGTTATGAATACACCCCCTTGAAACTGGAGATTGATACGCCTATGCCTAATAGTGACTGGAAACTTATAGAAAGATTCTTGATTGTTTCTGGATGGATCTAGAGGCAATTTCAGAGTATATAAGGCGCGATTGCCGGCGCAGAAAAAGAAGTTTTCCTAAAGGGAAGTTAATAGCCAAAGTGAGGTTATAAATTCGAAGTGTAAATATAGACACTGCAAAAGTTAGTTTCTGTAATCAGTAAATTATTAAATAAAGTGTTAGTGGTTTACCCCTTATTTAGAACCCACGGAACTATACAGGGTGTTTTCTAAAAGGTGGAAAATACGTAACATTATTATAGGAATTTCCAAATTACTCACCATTTCAGGCGCCACATTAAACCACCTTTTTGTTTTTTTTTTTAAGCGCCAAGTGGCATTCGAAAGCTAGATTTTAACGAACAAATTGGCACTTTAATTTTTTTTCCATTCATTCAAATTTTGGCGAACAAGGTGATCCGGTTGACATGGAATGTCCCAAATATATTTTGAATTCGACTCTTTTTTTATCTACTTTTTGATTTCTAGATCGTATTGAGAAGTCTTGAGAGTTGTACGAATCCCCCTGAAAGTGGATATAACCACATGCCGTTGCGAAGGCACAGCTGGCGCCAGATAATCGTAAATGTTTGTCGTGTCCTTCAGTACCACGGGAATTTTTTCGGTAGCACAAAATATTTTCGAAAGTGCCACAATTTTCTTTTTAAAGTACCACGAAATTTTTTCAAGGGCACTGTTAATTAATCTAGTAAAATCGTCCAAGAAAAGCGCTGCCTAAGGAATCACTACTTCCACATCCAGATTTTTCATCCAAGTCACTTTAAAGGAAGCATCTTGATTAGATTTGCACTCTAGTATGTGGAAATTATTGGTCATAGAATTTTACTAATATTTGGGACAGATGTCATAGAAAAGTTTTCTACCATATGCGTTAAAAATGAAGTTTCTAGTTTATCCTACTTGTTTCCCCTATTCACAAAGTACCACCTCCCACCCCTTCAATGCAATCATCTCAATCAGATGTCATTACAATACATACGTGTACTAACTTTCAGTTTTACGTTATCAATCCCATTAATAATGCAGCGGAGGTGGCGGGATTTAAAAAAGATAAGAGAAAGAAACCTGAGGCCTAGCTTTCTATACACCAAAACCCAAATTTCTGTACTCTTACCAGCTTGCTTTACTTATTTTCCCCTATTTACTTGTATTTAACCCCCAACCCTTCAACGGAATCATCTCAAAATATAGTCTAGTTCCAGATGTCGTTATGATACATATGTGTACCAAGTTTCAAGTGAATATCTCAATTCTATTTTATCAACCCCTTTAATAATGGAGTTGGGTTATTGGGGGGTTGAAAAATATCATAAAAGAACCTGAGACCTAGGTTTCTAGTACATACACTGAATTTGATGTGTCTGTACTCTTACCAGCTTGCTTTACTTAGTTTCACCTATTTACCTCTATTTAACCCCCAACCCTTCAACAGAATCATCTCAAAATATAGTCTAGTTCCAGATGTCGTTATAATACAGACGTGTACCAAGTTTCAAGCAAATATCTCAATTTTATTTTATCAACCCCTTCAATAATGGAGTAGGGGTGGTGGGGAGTTAAAAAATATTATAAAAAAAATCTGAGGCCTTGGCTTCTAGTACATACACTGAATTTCAACTTTCTGTACTCATATACTTTACTTGTTTTCCCCTATTTAACCCTATTTAACTCCCAACCCTTCAACGGAATGATCTCAAAATATAATCTAATTCCAGATCTCGTTATAATACATACGTGTACCAAATTTCTAGTGAATATCTCAATTTTATTTTATCAACCCCTTTAATAGTGGAGTAGCGGTGGTGGGGGGTCGAAAAGTATTATAAAAAATCTGCGGCCTTGGCTTCTAGTACATACACCGAATTTCAAGTTTCTGTACTCTTACCAGCTTGCTTTACTTATTTTCTCCTACTTACCCTCATTTAACCCCCAACCCTTCATTAGAATAATCCCAAAATGAAATCTAGTTCCTGATTTCATTATAATATATGTGTGTACCAAATTTCAAGTGAATATCTCAATTTTATTGTATCATCCCCTTTAATATTGGAATGGAGTGGTGGTGGTGGGGGGATGAAATATATTATCAAAAATTTTGAGGCTTTGCTTTCTTACCAGCTGTCTTTACATATTTCCCCATATTTACCCCCCAACCCTTCACCGGATATTTTCAAAAAACAATCCAGATCTCGTTATAATATATACGTGTACAAAATTTCAATATCTTAAGCCGTTACGGAGTAAACGTGCTGACAAAAAAAAAGTTACAGGCAGACAGACAGGCAGACCGACAGGCAGACAGACCGACAGACAGACAAACAGAATTTTTTTTTTTTTTCTGTCAAATTTAAACTCTCGACGAAAAATGTTTGAACATTTTTTTACGATTACTATACTTCCAATCAAATACGTGGATGTGGAAGTAAAACGATATAAACATTTAAGAAAGATTAAATTCAGCTCAAAATTACATTAATAAATGAATTCTTCACCACGCGAAAGACGTGAAAACCCCTTTAGGTACCGTATTTCGACGAAAGAACAATGAAAATATTTTTGTCGAAATTACCAAAAAATGTATTAAAATTTTTTTCAGATCGCGAACGACGGAAAACCGCCTTTGGGAGCCATCGTTCAACCAATTTTTCGAAAATACAAAAAAAAATGATTTGAAGGAAGAACGCTTCCGTCGTTCAGACACTTTTTTCAAAAGTACCCTAAACATTTTATTTTTTGAAAGTGCTCTAAAATTAAATTTCGGAAGTACTCTAAAGTATAATGGCGAAGGGCGGAAATCCTAGTGGGGTCGATGTAGCGTCAAGCTCAAATCTAAAAACAAAAATTTCAAAAAGTTCGTGGGGCGGTTTTTGCCATAAAACTAGCAAACAGATTATTCGGATCTGTTGATGGGGAGAATACTCCGCGACAAACCCACTATACCGTAGGTTAAAAAGAATGGCCAAATCAAAGCTAAGGAAAAAATTCCTCTGGACCCAAAATTTCATATCAAACGGCCTTGGTTGGCATCCGCATGGAGGTCGTGGAAGTTTCTCTTCAATCGCCTATAAAGAATATTAGCAAACTAAAGAAATCCCAAAATTTCAGTGCTTTTTTAGACAGTCACTAATTTTAAAAAGTCCAAGATAAAATTTAACTAGGAATCTGATTAAGCTGAATCTATGAATTACTAGTCCTTAAGACATAACGTCTTGCCTTGAGTGGTGCTCTCTGATCTGCTCTCTGATTTGTATACAATTAGCTTACAGACATTTTTATTTTTTATTTATTGAATTATACAATCAATAAATGAAAATATATTATGAATTCCACTCTTTTTTGATCCACTAGATCTAATATTGACGACCTGCGTGCGATTCTTTGGCGTGAATTGAATAACTGTGTTTGCGGGTCGACCCCGATCCCGTCACGTTTGAATGTTCCAGTTATTCACAGTCTAGAGCCGGGTACAATTTAAGCTGACTTGTGTCATGGCCGCTAAAACGTCTGAACTAAGATTTTATTTTATTATAAGAGATGCCAGTGGTTCTCAAACAGTTTTCTCCTGTAACAGAAATGATATCGCTAAATAATTGAAGAAAAATAGGAAATGTTATCATAAAATGTTAAGATTATTAATTTAGTAACTTCGTCATTTTAGTGGAATTCTGATTATACAATGTCCCCCATAAAGTTGGCTACATATGGGAAAGAATTGTATTATTGACATTTCTAAAAAACTCTATTGGGGGTTCGTTTATGCATGTCCGACAACAAAAAATTACATTTTGACACATGTCGTGTTATCACTGATTTGGCAGGACTGTAAAAAAATAGTTCACGATGGTACCGAAAAATGAGTCAAATATCGAAAAATTGTATTAAGAAAAAGTGCATAGAATACAACAAGGAACACATATATCAATTTTGAAGCAGATATGAGGAAAATAAAAAAGTACAAATTTTACCTCTACCATTATATGAAAAATCATAAATTCTTGTGTCTATTTCACAAATATTTGATTAGTTTCGACAAAAACTTTATGTATTTTAGTTGAATAAAGGTATTTGCATGTAAAAAAAGAAACGAACCCCCAATATAGTATTTTTTAGAAATCTCAATAATACAAATTTTTCCGCTTTTAAGAGCTATTGATGAATGTAATTTGGTTGTACTTAATAATGGTGACGCTACGTATTTAGCAAACCCGACTTCAACCCTAAAATCAGTGGTAGACATAACAATGGTTTCGCCAAACTTACCTGGATTAGCTTAACTTAATTTTTCCTAGCGCTAAATGGAATTTCAAAAATGCTGATTGGGACCTGTATTATTTGCAGTTAAATGAATATTTTCGATACTCTCCTGTAAACATTTCTGGTCAGGATATGTATAATTTCTTTAATAAAGGTGTCAGCGATACCGCCGACAAAGCGTTTGGTATAAATCGGTCGTTTTTACCAAAAAATAAAAAAACCTGTATGGTGGGATAATGAATGTTCGCAGGCAATTACTAGCAGAAAACTAGCTTTAAGCAAATTTAAAACGGAGCCATCCCAAGAAAACTATCTTAAATGTAAAGCGCAGTTTGCTAAGGTTAAACGGTTACTGAAAAATAAGGCTAGAAACAGTTGGAAAACGTTCTGTTATAACTTAAACAAGGGTAATAACATAAACAATGTATGGCAACAATAAAATTAATAAATGGTGTACACAATAAAAATCACGGCAGGAGATTTATGCGTGAGGAGACCGCTCAGGACTTCTTTGACTTGTTAGCACCTGACATGGTACACTTAGACACTCCACTTATATCTAATGATAATGACAACCACCCACTAAATACCCCCTTTACTTTACACGAACTCGATATGGCCTTGAAAAGTAAAGTTAGCACGGCTCCTGATGACGACGGTATTATTTATCCTATGATAGGTATCAAATATGCCCTTGACAGCCAAAGTATATCTGTTGGAAATTTTTAATAGGATTTATTTGGCGAACAAATTGACAATTTCAACAGCTGTGTCATAGTACCAATCCCCAAACCCAATAAAGATTATAATGATGCCAGGTCCTTTAGGCCTATCTCGCTGATGTCTTGTTTATTTAAAACGCTAGAAAGGATGATTAAGTTTCGAATGGAGTGGTGGCTAGAATTTAGTAATACACAAAAAAAAATTCAATATGGTTTTCGTAAAAGTTACGGAACACACCATGGTCTATGTAAACTTATTTGCGAATTACAAACCAATTTTTGCAGAAATACTATATAGCCCAGCAAACATTTTTGTCAAAATTAACTCCAATTCGACTTGGGACAAGACAAATTTACTTATTAAAGTAATTATAACGTAAAATTGACTGGAAAAATAGACCTCCGATAAAAATTGACCAATTAGTCTTAATTTAGATTTAAGATTCCGTAAATAATACCAATTAATCTACCTCATACACAATTTTCTTTGAAGGTAAATTTAACGAAAACAGCAAGTGGAAAACTACTAAAAATATCTACCAAAATTGACCTCAAGGGTAAATTTCCAATAAGGTCGAAATAGGTAATATAATTAGGTAGTATTTACCTTTTTAGCGACTAAAAATATTTCTAATAGTCAAATATCTTTCTAGGTAGATTTTGTTGGAAATCCTACGTAATATATACCTTAATAGCAACTTATTTGGTCACTTTTATTACTCTTCTTTGAAGTAATATTAAGTAGACAACATCGATAAATTCTACCTAGATTATCTACCTAATTTCACCAATTAAGTCAATTACCTCTTTGTCGCAGTAACCTGGCAAATCGACCTCAAAGTAAACTTCACTATAAAATAGTAATTCAGAAGCTAACCCCCGTCTAACCTGTTTGTAGAATTCATATTATATAGGTTATTTGAACCATTAGGTACTTAGGTCGTATAGTTATTATCTAAAAATTATTTCAGTCATTAAAAGAGGCCATTAACGTAGCATGGTTGGATAATTCGTGGTGCCAATATACAAATGAAGTATGACAAAGGTAAAAAACCACCGCTTAAGGGATCGCTACTTCCGCATCCAGATTTTCCATCAAGTCTTTTTAAAGGAGAACATCTTGACTATATTTGCACTCTAGTATGTGGAAATAATTGTCTATAGAATTTCAATAAAAGGGCATTGCCGAATGCCAGCAGAGGTTCCAGAACTTTCGGGCGCTGTCGAATACCAAGGCAATATCATATGGCTCCATTATGACAACTCACTCGTCAACACAATGCACTAGTCGAGTTAAAATCTACTCATAATAAGTAGAATTTACCAATAGGTAGTATATTTAAAATAAAGTAATATAAATAGGTTATATTTACCTACAAGTAATTATTTGATATAACAACAGAGTTAATAATACTTTCAATAGGTAAGTTAACCAAAATGTCGTAAATTTTAGTGTAACTTGACCTGTGATAATTTCCACCTATAAAATACGTAGATTGTCATGGTAATTTTAGCTTAGAGGTCTAATTAGCACAAGACGCCATATTTTCTCAGCGCAGTTGAAGTATGATTCCAAATTGTAGTTTGTAAAATGAGTGTATATGGAAACAAACTGACGAAAAGTTTAAGAAAATACATAATTATACCTGTAAACTCATATTTAACAAGTATAGTATACTTTCGGCTCAAAATATTACAATAATTTTTTTATTTGGTAACAGAAATTTTCTTATAGATGAATATGTTTGAGGCGCATTAGTACTTTATGGAGTACAGCTGCTACTATTCACAGAAAAATTTTCGGCGCATTGATTTCAATAAGCGAGAACTGCAAATACTTTCCTCATAAATTGTATTGATTTTAGTTACCGGCATTCATCTTGTATTGTTATTGTGAGTTAGGTATCTCTTCAGTTTTGTAAGTGACTGACAACCATATGTCGACTACTTATAGAGAAAAATACCAAATATATGTAAAAAATTTATTTTTTTCCACTTGGTGTCATTTTTCAATTTCACTTATATTCGTAAATTCTACCTAAAACTAGTCAACTTGATGTCAAATTGACGTTGAATTCAAGTAAAATTTACCTAAACAGGTATTAGTAACCAAATCTACTGTGCGACTACAAGTAAGATTTATATGTAATTTTACCTGTTTTAGTTGATATAACTTTATTTCGACGTCGTCTTATTCTCCACTTATGTCGATTCCACGTAGCATCAACGTAAATTTTACCAAAATATGGTTAATTCTAATTTTGCGACTAAATTTATTATACATAATTTAGGTAGTCTTGACGTCAAATAATACTTAAATGTTTGCTGGGAGGGGCTATCTTTTTAGACATCGAAGGGGCTTACAACTCTGTTGACTTAAATATTTTAGAACATAAGCTGAGACATTTTCATCTCCCTAGATTTTTATGTCATAATATTGAGAAGAGAGAAAATTAAATGTTTGCATACAAAGGTTAAATGATGCAATGGAGATGATTTCATCCTGGTGTGATCAAAACTGTCTAAATATATCCTTTGAAAAAACATGCTCGACTATCTTTACCAGACATCGTCTCCCTAACTATGAATCCTTACATCTGGGAAATCGTGATATCCGTTTCCAAAGAGAAGTAAGATATCTCGGCCTGATTTTAGACCAGAAATTATCATTGATAAGCCATAGTAACTATATTGTCGGAAAATGTGAAAAAGGCACAAATGCTCTTCGTTTCTACACTAAGGTCTCCTGCGGTGCTAATATCAATGTCCCTTATGTACAGATTGTTGATAAGATCGGTGATAGATTATGGTTCCATATTTTACGGCTCAGCCTGTAAAACTTTACTTTCCCGATTAGATATGGTCAAAAATAAAGCAATTAGAATCTGTCTCGGAGCTATGAATTCTTCACCTATTGAAGCTATGGAAGTTGAGGCGAGAGAACTCCCTCTTAATCTCAGAAGAGAATACCTTAGCGCTAAATTTGTCTTAAAAGTCCGGTGTTTTAAAAGCATGGCTAACATAAGCAATATTATATCAGATGTAAACAAGACCTCACTAATCTCTTTTGGCGAAAGAAAGCGAGCCCTCCGCTCGCTTTCTTTTGGCGAAAGAAAGCGAGCCCTCCGCTCGCTGTGGCCTTTTCTGATACAGCTACCTTCGACGATTTAATATACAACCAATGCTCCACAGAACTCTTCAACTGCAACCTTGATGTCAGTCAATATTCTCCTAAAATAGAATTCCCCCATTACACAACTTTACCTATCCTGAATAAAAACATTTTTCATTATATACTTGATGTTTATAAAGAAAACCTCCCAGTCTTCACTGATGGCTCTAAAAGCAATATAGGCACAGGATGTGCCTTTTGTATCCCTGACCTTGATATAGAACACAAATTTAAGTTTCCTACACAGGCCTCCATTTTTACAGCCGAAGCCGTAGCTATTCAGGAATTTTTGAACTTCGCAGATTCCCTTAACTTTCCGAATATAACTATATATCTTGATTCTAAGAGTGTCTTGAGTAGTATTGATAACTGTAAAGAACAATCGTCACCGGTGATTGTGAATATTGTTGCTAAACTGGCTTCCTTGTCACAACGGGGGGTTTCTGTCAACCTGGTCTGGATTAAAGCACATTGTGACCTGTATGAAAATGAAATGGTCGACAAAATGGCTAAGGAAGCCTCGATAAGTGGTATTTCCCTTCCAGTTAAAATATCTGCTACTGATTTATTTACCGTATACAAGAAAAGGCTCCTTAAGAGATGGCAATATCACTATGATCAGAAGTACACGGAGCGAGGTACAAATTATTATCTCTTAAACCCTCTAATCGTTGAATCTAGATGGCAGGACAGTTTTCCAGTTTCGAGACAATTTTATTCTACTATCACACGTCTGCAACTTAATCACGGTAGACTTCCAGATCACTTATTTAAAATTGGAATTCTAAGTAATGATCTATGTGCTTGTGGACAGAAAGGGGGATATTAATCATATTTTATTCAGTTGCTCTTTACACATCCTTGAATCCATGAGCCTGATAAGTGAACTAAGAGGGGTTTTCAGCTACCAATGAATCTTAACTATGTTCTTTCAAGCAAAAATGTAAATGCCTACCGGGCAATTTATAATTTTTTATCTCGATGTGGTATAGTGGTTTAACAGTAGTTGTCGGTCGGCAGTCTTTGCTTGTGATATTTCCTAATATGCCTTTGTTTTTATATCCTCTGTGGTTTAACCTACTATCCGCGGTTCAGTCTATGTGTAATTTTAAGTCGTCCTGATGCACCCCTGGACGTGAAATGTGTGTATCCTTATTATCCTTAATACTTTCTTTTTTTTCCCTAATTTGTGTAGTTGGCTGATGAAATTCATCCAAGGCCAAAAATTGTTAAAAAAAAAACAAATTTTTCCCATAGGTAGCCAAGTTTATGGCGGAGACTTGGAATATAGACTCGGGCACAAATGAAACTGACGACAAAAAATGAAATGCCCAATACAGTCAATAACAATGAGTTATCAGAAAAAGAAATCAAAGTCTAATATTGTTACAGTCCAGCATGAACCACGGGGAGATATGGGCATTTCTTGCCAGGAAAGGATAGGATCGTAGTATTAGTAGGGGATATAGTGGTAAAAAAAAATATTTCATATAATAAAAAAAAATCTGAAATCTCTATAGAATAACGAAAATAAATTATTTTTCTTTTAGCGGTAATAAATAAATATTCTGGTTGACAAAATATTTATTAAAGAAATTAACAATAGTTTTAAAAGAAATAAATTAAAACAATTCTAAAAGAACAAGGCATTGGCACGTTTACATAAACAATACAACACTACTCTTGAATAATTTATCTACTTGACGCACGTTTCACCATTCGTGTATTAATATTTAACGTAAGGAAGTCGATTTTATTAGAGATAAATACGTACTAGTAGTAATAAAAGACACATTTTTGGGGAAAATAAAGTTTTAACAAAAAAAGTAGAAGCGAGGATCGAGATCGAACTCGCAACCACCCCATTTACATTTATTGCTGCTCGAGTATAGACTGGCTCAGCCTTTATGGCCGCCAATATTCTTGACTAAAGATGACGGTCTCGGATGATTAGGGGTCGAGCTTGAGCTCTTTGCCCCAATCATCGCTGTAGACCTGGCTGTTGGAGCCAGCCAGCCGGGTCGTTTCTTCTGGCGCCCTTCTGTCTTGGTCTTCTTTCTTCGCTGGCATGTATAGGCTCCCGGGAGCGTCTTTCGTCTGTCGTGAGAGGGAACGGCTATTACCGAGCCCTCTCGGAGTTTGAAAGGGATTTGGGGGTGTTGATTAGTTGGAAGCCCAGGGTGCCAATTGGCATAATGTGCTCCGATTTCGTCGGAAGGAAGTGTGAACTGTGTAGTTCAGGATCGTGTTCGGTCAGAGACGCTTTCTTAGCGTCAGAGGCCGGCACGGGCTAGGGTAAGGGTACCGAGCTGGTTGTTTGCTTGGTACCCCCGGGATCGGGTAATTGGATGTTTTTGGTTTTTATCTCCTTACGGTGTGGTTTGCAGATCGAGCTGAAACAGATAAAGGGTTAGTTATACTTACCCATTATCCAGGATCTGGAGCTTCTTGTCCCTCGGAGCGTCGTTGAGGGTCATAGTCAGTCGTCTGTATGACCAGCGGATTCCCATGCTCTGCTGCACAGGCGTATAAGTTCTTCGCTCTGTCCGGATGACTTCAGTTACTGGGGTGTATTCCAGGTCTCTGAAGATGTCGGTGTTTCTGACAAACCATGGTGCATCCACGGCACACCGAAGTGTGACGTTTTCCACGGCAATGGAGGCGTAGGTCAGAATAGGTGCAATGAGGGTCCTAATGAGCGTGAGCTTGTTCCTCAGGTTGAGTTGGCTCTGTCTACCTATCATAGGGTAAAGTAGAGTCCTCCTCGTCCTCGCTTTCTGTATTATCGCTTCCGTGTTCTGCCTCCACGTCAGGCTTCAATCCATGATACCGCCAAGGTACTTGACGGTATCGTGCAATTGAACATTCTCGCCGTTCAAGGAGACGTGTCCTATGGGAATTTGCTTTCTGACTCTCTTGAAGAGGATGGCTTTGCTTTGCGTTGCACCACTCTTCCAGAGAAGCAGAAATATATGTTGTGACTAATGTTACCAGATTAATAACATTATTGTAAGTTGTACAGAATTCAAGTAAAGAAAATGGCTATGGGTTAAGATGCATTAGGATTTACGGTTAGAAGCAGGTTTATTAGGTTGAACATTGATAATGTATAAAAGTTTTTATACGTACGTACAGCGTAATTAAGAAAAAATATAACAAATAGGGCATATAAGTTACAAAATTGTAAATTTTCCTTAAAAAGTATCTTTATTAGTTTTTTCCTTATATTAATTTCCTGAAATCCCTAAATATGCTTTACAAGTTTGTTGAGGTTTTCTGGCAAATGTTTTAATTACTCGATGTATCAAACCTTACCTATTACAAGTTTCATCACCTCCATTTGTTCATCAGAGATGTCGAACCATATACAACACTTCGTTTAACACACTGAGTAGGTACTTCTTCTTTTCAATTTTTACTTCCCTCGCATACCGAAGGGAAGTAAGTATTGTATTTATAATGTTTAACCAACAATCTTCTTTTAAGTGAATAAGTTCGCTCCATAATACACAACTAAAAAGTACATACCCAGGTTCACAAGTGGTCTCCCATAGAATTTTAACAGAGCCAAATAAGGTGGGTGGTAGTATATTTATTATATAGGCTATAACCTACAAATAAGCAGCACCAAATTTATCTAGAATAAAATATCGATCTAAATACTATAATATTAATAAATAAATTAAGTAGACTTACCTATTTTTGGTACTTTCTTTCGTAGCCGTTAAAAGTGACTAGTGGGCGGAAGAAATAAAAATGATGCAATGCAATAGGGCTGCCAAATTGAATTCCCCATCATAGTTCCCCATAGTTTGACAGCAACTAACCGAAACTCCTGCATCTCAAGCAACACGACGTTTGGCGGGAATTTTAAAATAAAAGAGCTACATAGGAACTTAACATATTTTTAATTGTTATTCATTCCAGTATTTCCATTTATTCTCATTGCGATATTTTCCTACTAAATGATAGTAGCACACTAATATAGAGGATAGTAGTATAATAACTACACTGTACTGTCAAAAAGTACAAATTAATGTGATTTCGCAAGATGAAAAAAATAGTTGAAACGAATATAAGATTTCTGAAATCAGAAAAATCAAATTGACAAAATTTAAATGGACCATGAAAAATTAAAATAATTTGTTATCAAAAGAAATTTTGTTAGTAAGACTTTTTAAGGATTTTAATTTTATGTTTACAGTTTTTAATTTCCTTTTTTAATCATATCCTCATCTGCTCAAAAGAAACGTCACTCTTAGAAGTTATTTCACAAATGTGTTTAGGTTTGTCTTGACTAGACTCTAGCAGGATGTCCTTAAAACGTTTTATTCAGAACGGTTTAGGGACGATAGCAAACGGACGTCTTTGGGACGTACCATATAAACCCGGGACGTTCAGACCTAACGTGGACCTAAGTGTACGACCTGGGGACGTTTGTTATTGTCAGGGTTGCTCCTACTATTATTATTTATAGAGGTAGCAGCTATTTCGGGAGTTATATTTCTTGTAGCATTTTGTGGAGAGCCAAATTCTTACTTGAGCATCAGAAGTATTGCTGAATGTTGCTAAGGTGTGTTAATTGTACACAAATATCAGATAATAGAAATTTATATAATTAATAAGAAAATTCGATTTGCATGACTATAATATTTGTTTCAACTGTAGTCAGCGTTAGATATACTTAAAAACGGAAAAAACGTATTTCTCCCCTACTAGCAACGGTACTGTTTGAACAGCCCGGAACACAATAACGTTTTTTCCAGTACTCATCTTTTCAATTGTTTTGAACATTCGAATACAAAAACAAATAACACGCAACATGTAATCTTATTTTGCAATTTTTGAACAATTGACCTTCTATTCGCGCGCTATAATCGAGAGCTAACTTGTTTCGTACTGAGTGTCTGAGTGTGTAGCCCACGCGTCGATGGCAAGAGGGGGGGGGGGGGGGGGTCATAGACAAAAATAAGGTGAAGTGACCCAACTGTATATTATTAAACTGTGGTCAAATAAGAGTTTAATTAAGTAGGGCCACTTCCACTTCCACGCGTCGATAGCAGATGTAAGGCTATCGACGCATGCACTACATTCAGTAGGGAAAGTGACCATACTGTATTTCTAAACTGTGACTTAACTATATACCACAGCACATAAAATGCTGTGTATATTAGAGAACTAACAAGATAGGACAGTCAGAGGGAGAAGACGAAATAGATGAAGACCGTTGTATACTTGTATACTCCAATTTAAGGGGACACGACATCCAGCGGAAACGGTTTCGGGATTTGTCGGTTACGCCTGTGATTACACATTAAACGAATTTGACCAAACTTACTAAAGATAGGTTAGCTACGTCACGTATAGACCTCGATGACAGCTGTGTGTGGCTGTTTTTTCCTCATTTTACAGAAAAACGTTTCAAAATTATTTTTTCCATGTACAATTCTATCCTAACCAAATAGATACCTTATATATAAACATAGAAATACTTCATGTGACATATATTAAAAGGCAACCTTTTTTTTCTAGTGACCTTGGCTACTGACAGTCAGCTGAGTTGTAACAGAACTACCCCCTCTCCGGGGTGCAATCCCCCCTCCGGAGCAGGCGGGCGAGTTATTGTTTTTTGAAGGGGTAGCGTTTGCTGCCACCAGGTCAGGATATTTTAGATTTCCGCCTGACCTCGGAAATAAGAAATTTTACTGGTTTGCAGAGGCGCCAATATTCTCTTCGGGGGTGTAGACCCGACCACGGTTGTCTAACTGTTAATGGGTAGGTTCAATAAGGCCACAGACTTACGAATAATATAAGTATAATGTTCAAAAAAAGAGTAATTATTACACATCAGACAATGAAAATTTTGCGTAAAAATTAAATAAAGTGAACTTCATATTTCTAAGTCAAATAAAAAATTCCCGTCAAAGGAGACACCCAACGGCGCGAGACACCCAAAAAAAAGCCATAAAACTCTGCCATAAAAGTGCTTGCCCTTTTACAGTATTATGTATGTGTGTAAAAAATTAAGTAAACAGTAGTGACCGTTAGATTGTAAAATATTTTAGGAGTGAGTGGCGTAATTATTAGAAATTATAACTGATACTGGCGAGTTTCCCTTAATTTCTTACTTTAATCCATGCCCCGCTCTATCCTAGTGGTAACAGGCGGCAAAGCTTTGAAATTTTTTATCTGACTTAAAAATATGAAGTTTACTTTACACTAATCTTTACAACTTTAGATAATGAAAATTTTATGTTCAAAACTTGTATACTTTAGACAATGAAAATCTTACGTCAAAATTAAATACACTAATTGTTACACTTCAGAAAAGGAAGATTTTATGTTCAATATTTATGTCCAGATATTTAGCTCAAAATTTAACAGTAAATATAGAATGCTACACAACACACCTTACAAGGCTATGTAAGAAAACCCTAAATGTCATTTACTGTGGGACCTTACCCCTCTGTTCGTCCACAAAACTAATAACCGCAACAAAAGAAAATATGTAGGTATAAGGTATTTACATAACATTTAAAAAAAAAACACAAAGATTAAAACTTCCACCCGGTACTTTGGCCTGTTGTTCTGTGATAGAATTTCATAATGTCATGAAATAAAATGTATTATACTATACCCCTGGGAGAGCCGAATACCTGAACCCTGGTTTAACCTGAAAGCGATAAGCAATTCCCGAACACAATTGATGTTAGTAAGTAACATAAACCATATTAAATATTCCTAATACCCAAAATGGACTTACCCTGGCGCTAATTTCCCGTCCGTATACGGACGCTCTGTTGTTTTTCCATAGAAACTGTGCCCACATGATTAAAGTATTCCACAGATTCGAAATATAAAATTTTGTTTTGGACGCCAGGAAAATAGTAAACCCTGCTTTTTTGCGTATTATTGGTATATTATTAGTATAACGGGTCGACCGATAGTGGCGCTAGGCGTAACTTCTGTATATTCTTTAAGGATATATTCTACTTTCAGCCCGTCGATTACCAAGCGTCCTTTGCCGCATCTCCATGTGGCAACGTGTAGGTTACCGTAAATATTTGCTTACAATTGCCTGATAATTGCGCACTGCCTGTTTTACTGCCTGTTGTTTTCCTGCTCACTGTTGTATCGCTTTATCGCTTTAACGTCTGCACTCTGCCGCTTTGTAAAATGCCTGCTTATCTCTGTTAGCATCCGAATAATAATAATTAGTAGTCTAACATCTTTTCACCGGCTGGTTCCTTGTTTTCGTAGTAACATATCCACGTTTTCGTCCTTTGTATACACGTTAAACAATAATTAAGAAACAACAACAAATCTAAAGATAAAGAGCAAATTTATTAAGTTAGTATTATTATCTGTCAAACTTTTTTTTGTTTCCACAGCACAGTTTTCTTATTTGCAGCATTGTTTTGTTGACAAAATGAATGTTTTGAATCTAGTTTCATTTAATTTCAACGGGATACTTACTTGATGATATTTTAATCATTATCCACCAAAGAACTTGTGTATTTGGGTTAATATCGAACCAATTTGATTTGAGGATATCAATGCATTTGTCGTGAAAATTAGTATTTAACTACTGGGTGTCTAAAAGATATTGCCATTTGAAAAAGTTGACATAATTACAAATTAGTGATTTCGGAAATTTTGGTTTGTCGTAGCTTCTAACCAAATCGAAAAATCTCATGTTTATATTTTTCTCTTACTGTTTTGGTCCATTGGATTGATTTGACTGCATCCACTGTAGTCTAGATGCAAAAATTAAAATAGGCAATCAAGTAGTCTCAAAAATTTCTAAAACAAACTACGAAGTCGTACTTAAAATCGTCTCCGGAATTCTAAAATATGAAAATATACAGGGTATTAAAATTTCAAAGTTGGAGTCTTTTAGGGGGAAACTGAAACTGATGAAAATTATGAAGAATTTGCAGTTTTTGGTATATATATATATATATATATATATATATATATATATATATATATATATATATATATATATATATATATATATACAGAGATTAAGATTAGACGACTGTCTAAGTTAAAAACAAAAATTTTTAATTTAACTTCAGGGATGCAGTCACTGGGTTCAAAAAAGAAGACTCTTTTTTAAATTCAAGCTTTCGAAACTTTATTGTTTCTTCCTCAGGAATTCTACAAAATGTTTATACATTGTAATTATATTATTTAAAAATGTGAAAGGTACTTACTAAATTGAGGTTATAAATAAAATTGGCATGTCCTAAGGACTATAGAAAACATTGCTATTACAATTTAAAAACACTACATTTTGATTCAATCTAAGTTAAAAGCAAAATCCTTAATCAAGAAGTTGCATCAGCCACTTCGAAAACTGAACAGATACCAGTCAACTACGTTTTATGAAAATTCGAAAAAAGCAGCGGAATGTTGACAAAAAACCACGAAATATCAGGACTGGAGCAGAGAGAGAGGGGGTGCCAAACCCCTCTCTCTCTACTCCAGGCCTGACATAAATGGATGCCAACACAACAGATCAAATGAAACCAACTAATTGTTAAAAGTAGTGTACAGGGTGTTGTCCCTGTTCCTTCTATTAGCGTGTGCATGTAATAAATACGTGTATAAAATACTGAGACCTTCGATATCACTTCTGGCATTCATAGCATCTGGTTCGTTAAAGATATGACACATCTCCAGGAAAGTCCTTTTATGAAGGTTTTTTTGAAAGTCCAAAATCTTAACTTCATCGTAGTTAAGATTATGGTTTAACGTTAGAGCATGTTTGGTTAACATCGAAGACTCTTTGTTGAGTCTCACGTCGCTCCTGTGTGAAGTGATCCTATCTTTAACTTTTCTACCAGTTTGACCTATATACTTTTTTTCACAATTCATGCAAGAGATGCAATATACCACATTGGAATAATTTTTTAAATCGTCTTTGTCTTTCAATTTAGCAAAAAGATTGTTGATGGTTATTTTGTTTTTAAATGCTAATTTTATGTGTGAGAATCTTGAAAATAAACACCTCACATACCTCCCTTGTAGCAGATAATCTTAAAAAATTGTCAGAATTATTTGTTAAGTGTGGTTATCCACCGACTTTAACAAAAAAACTGATTTTCAGCAGAACAATGGCTAATGACAGTTTAAATGAGGGACGTCGTGACGGGATTGTGCCCGGTATGGTTGAAAACCAGGACATGGGTAACAACGTATTTTATTTTTCTGTACCGAGCATAGCATTGGTGTCTCTTAAATTAAGGAAATTATTTTCAAGATTCTCACACATAAAATTAGCATTTAAAAACAAAATAACCATCAACAATCTTTTTGCTAAATTGAAAGACAAAGACGATTTAAAAAATTATTCCAATGTGGTATATTGCATCTCTTGCATGAATTGTGAAAAAAAGTATATAGGTCAAACTGGTAGAAAAGTTAAAGATAGGATCACTTCACACAGGAGCGACGTGAGACTCAACAAAGAGTCTTCGATGTTAACCAAACATGCTCTAACGTTAAACCATAATCTTAACTACGATGAAGTTAAGATTTTGGACTTTCAAAAAAACCTTCATAAAAGGACTTTCCTGGAGATGTGTCATATCTTTAACGAACCAGATGCTATGAATGCCAGAAGTGATATCGAAGGTCTCAGTATTTTATACACGTATTTATTACATGCACACGCTAATAGAAGGAACAGGGACAACACCCTGTACACTACTTTTAACAATTAGTTGGTTTCATTTGATCTGTTGTGTTGGCATCCATTTATGTCAGGCCTGGAGTAGAGAGAGAGGGGTTTGGCACCCCCTCTCTCTCTGCTCCAGTCCTGATATTTCGTGGTTTTTTGTCAACATTCCGCTGCTTTTTTCGAATTTTCATAAAACGTAGTTGACTGGTATCTGTTCAGTTTTCGAAGTGGCTGATGCAACTTCTTGATTAAGGATTTTGCTTTTAACTTAGATTGAATCAAAATGTAGTGTTTTTAAATTGTAATAGCAATGTTTTCTATAGTCCTTAGGACATGCCAATTTTATTTATAACCTCAATTTAGTAAGTACCTTTCACATTTTTAAATAATATAATTACAATGTATAAACATTTTGTAGAATTCCTGAGGAAGAAACAATAAAGTTTCGAAAGCTTGAATTTAAAAAAGAGTCTTCTTTTTTGAACCCAGTGACTGCATCCCTGAAGTTAAATTAAAAATTTTTGTATATATATATATATATATATATATATATATATATATATATATATATATATATTATCACTGCCAAATTTAAGACTTATATTTTTACCTGTCTATTTTACGAGGGCCACACCAAATATCTCGCTTAATATCTATTGTAGAAGAATAAAGTTTTAGAAACAGTTATCCCATTTTTTGTGAGCTATATTTCAGTAAAAAGAAATTTGAAATCCATAGCCTACTTTATGAGATATATTACAAAAACCTGAAAAATAGGAAAACCACAAACGGTTATAGCTTCCTTATTTGAGGAGATACGAAAAAAGTTAAAGGAATGAAAGTTGACGGCAAAGACAATAAGAATAATAACGTGTAACAAAAAAATCGAAAAATGCAGTTGGCATTGACATACGCTATTGTGCAAAAATGAAAAATACATATCTCAAAGTAGGCCATGACGCCATTAATTCCGTTATTTTTTTCTCATTCCAACGATATAAAACATGTCACAGAAATTTTAACCGATAGTGTCAATATTTAATATTTTACGAATACCACAATTCATATAATTGAATCGTAACAATCAGCTGTGCCATAATAGTAAATTCACTTTATAATAATTATAATTCCGTAATTATTTATTACAATTTAATACAAACCAATAAATATCTCATAAATAAAAATACAAGTACAAAACGAACATCCAAAGAAAAAAACGAAAAACTATGTATAACAGTACTACCTACTACTATATTGAAAAGAAATTGTGTGTATTTATTTTTCTAACTACAAATGCTCAAATTGTGCACCATGCATTCTGACACATAAACGTGCTCTACGAGACACTTCACGCATTACATTTTGGAGCATTTCAGGAGTAATTGCCTCACATGCGTTTCGAATTCTGGTTTTGATGTCCTCAATATTTTCAGGGGCAGTTTGAAATACCTTGTCTTTAATGTAACCCCAGACGAAAAAATCCAAGGGAGTAATATCTGGTGATAGAGCTGGCCATAGAATGGGTCCATAGGTGCCTATCCAGCTATCTGGCATAACTTGATTTAAATAATTTGTACATATTACAGCAGTGTGAGGTGGAGCCCCATCTTGTTGAAAATATGAATAATTTAATCTTTCTGCCACTGTTAATTCATAAAGAAAATCTTGAATTTCGTTTTGCAGGAAATTAAGGTATCTACGAGTGGTTCATTTTCCATCATAAAAATAAGATCCAATTACTTTAGTCCTTTAAAAGACCCAACCAAACATTCGTAGAAAATCTTTCTTGGAAAGCAGTCTCTCTGCACCAATGTGTATTTTCTCCTGTCCACTTATAATGCATATTTCTATTGAAAAATCCATTATTAGAAAAATTTGAATCGTCCGACCAAAGAATTTTGCTACATATCAGCGCGTCATTCCTTTTCTTATTTAATAACCATCTACAAAATCTTACTCTCCTTGGCTTATCTCCCTCATTTAAATGTTGAACTTTCCTCATTTTGTAGCATCGAAATCCGTTTTTTTTTCAATATTTTTCTTGCACTGTATTTTTTTATGCGACAGTTTCTCTGAATTTGTCTCAAAGAGGTTTCCTCATTTTGGTTAACATAATTCATTACTCTATTCACTTTTCTTACATTATCCGCAACATGCGCTCGCCTTACTACTTTTTTTGAAAATGAACCGTGCGTTTTTAGATTTTGAACTAACTTCCTAAACATAGTTCGATTTGGGTCTCCTAGCATCTGGAAATCTATCTCCGTAAACCGTGACTGCCATCTCAGCGTCAAAATTGCACTGACAATAAATGCTAATCATATCGAATTTGTTATTATTGGTGTACACCATAATTACTTATATAAAATTTGTCTTAGAACTCGACAACGCAACATACAACATACAACAGTGACAATCTGTCAAATTTATTAATAACTGTATACATTGTTTTTCACTAATTATGGCACAGCTGATTGTTACGATTCAATTATATGAATTGTGGTATTCGTAAAATATTAAATATTGACACTATCGGTTAAAATTTCTGTGATATGTTTTTATATCGTTGGAATGAGAAAAAAATAACGGAATTAATGGCGTCATGGCCTACTTTGAGATAGTATGTATTTTTCATTTTTGCACAATAGCGTATGTCAAAGCCAACTGCATTTTTCGATTTTTTTGTTAAACGTTATTATTCTTATTGTCTTTGCCGTCAACTTTCATTCCTTTAACTTTTTTCGTATCTCCTCAAATAAGGAAGCTATAACCGTTTGTGGTTTTCCTATTTTTCAGGTTTTTGTAATATATCTCATAAAGTAGGCTATGGATTTCAAATTTCTTTTTACTGAAATATAGCTCACAAAAAATGGGATAACTGTTTCTAAAACTTTATTCTTCTACAATAGATATTAAGCGAGATATTTGGTGTGGCCCTCGTAAAATAGACAGTCTGTATGTGTAGAAAATTTAAAATCAATATCTTAAACCGCTCCTGAGGAAATGTGCGCATAAATGTTACAGACCGGTCAACCGACCGACAGACAGAAATATTATTTCGCTCAAATTTAAAATCTCGACGTTTTATGACATTCTGAGTTATTTCAATAAAAAACAAATGTGACATTTTTTTACGATTGTACTTTCACTCCACTACGTGGATGAGGAAGTAAAATAAACAACAAAAATTGTAATATATGTTTTGATTACGCAATTAAAAATATATCTGTTGTGACGTGCTTTCTTCCAGTTGCCTAGCGCATAGGCAAGTGGAAGCGTCACTTTGGCGCTGAGCTATATTTCGGTTAAATTCGGTAATCTCGAGCGCCACCTTTGCAATGTTTACGTGGGGCAAAGGTCCCACATTAGCCTCCTAAACGCAGCCTGTTGCAGTAGGGCTGGGATAGCTGCAGTGGAGACACGGTATGTCCAGGGGTCCGGACGCCAGATTATACTTTCACTCACATTCAACAGTAAAAGGCAGAGGTCGGTAAATAACAAAGTTTATTAACATACAATGAAATGTTTACAAAGCAATAAAAAACGGTTAAGTACCAAAATACGGAGTTCCCCATAAATACAATAACAAAACTTAAGGTATGTCATTTTAGTCTAATTTCAATTAGGTAGGGCGCCATTTTGTGACGTACAGGTAACCAGGCGGTGAGAAGCTAGTTAGCTACTAGTTACTCATTAATATGGAAGCAAGCGGTGGTAAGCAAGCAAACGGTGAAAGCAGTGAAAAACAGCAAAGCGGTATATGAAAAAAACAGTAAACGAAAAAAACTACACAAGTAAGTATTTAAAAAAACGGACAGCGTGCAAATACCAGGCAAAAGCAAGCGGTTATCTACAGCAATAATCATGCCTACATGTTGTATTAGAGTGTGGGTGTGAAGAACTTGGCAAAACTAAATAAGACTGATACCAAATAAATAAAACGGTTGTCGGATTCGGTGCTGTGTGTAACCTTGGTTACACTCGGTTCGGAAAATAAAACGGTTATCGGATTTGGTATCAGCTTACGGCGGAGATTATTCTGCCTAGACGGACAGACAGTAATAATCAGAACATTGGTATTTCGGTTCGGTTCGGATATGTTGAAATTACATCAACACTTGATGCGGTGTTTGCCAAGCGCCTCAAACCCCAGAGCTGGGTGCCTTCATTAAATGCATTTCGGTTCGGCTACGTGGTATCTTGTCGGATTTTATGCAGAAAATGTCTATGTATCAGAATATAATGTTAGTTAATTTATTTACGGTAGCCTAGATTTTATCCTCAATTCCCGGACTATAATAAATTTCTATAAACTATTTCAAAGCAAGGAATTTTGTTCCATTTCGTATCAATACGAAATATTGGGAACAAAACGAACGGTAAATTAACAATAACACTACAATAAATTGCACAAAAATAATTTTTGCAAATACAGATTTTATTTTGCTACGACCTAGCTAAAATAAAATATACGGTAACTAAAACTTCTACCCATTTGGTAGAACAACATATTATTCTATCGCAGTACCATCACAAATGGTCTGGATTAAAATAATATAAACGGTAAACGGTACACATTTTCTCTCGAAATATCATCTATGTTCTTTTTCCCATTTGGAAATTCTTGCGAACATAGCTATTGGGATAAAATCGGAGAAGTTGACATGTCCTAACTCGGACTCTCTTACTATATTGTAATAATTTAATAAATTTATTTAATTTCGGCTAAGTCGGGAAATAATAATTATATTCTGATACATTTAAACGGAATCGGTTTCAAATTATTGCTTTAAAACACACATTTCAGTGAATTATTCTTATCGGTGTTAATATAAAAAGATCGACAAGAAACCAGCGGCGGTGATAAAACGGTGTACTTACATGTGCTGGATATACGGAATAATACCCGACTGGCTGTTTGACGGATCGGACAGAAGTGATATTCAAATGTGCTCTAATGAAACTGATTTACGCAGCTGACTTACTAACGCCCTCAGTATCAAATCTTGTAATTAATGTTAATATTATGGACAGCCCTCTCACTGCCAGGTTTATCAAATTACCTGTTTAAAGTAGAAATCTGTTTCGCGATTTCAGCTAGCTAAATTAGGAGAAATCTATAATAATAATTTACAATACCTGATTCGAATATAAGCGGAGCAAATAACGAAGTATATTGTTAATTTAAACTGCATTTTTGGCAACGGAAAATTCACTTCGTTACACCCCCCTCTTACTTCGAAAAAAAAAATAATAAACGCAGTTATTATTTTTTTCTATTCCTACTCCTAGCGGTACGGATCCCTATATCGTACAAACAATATAAAAAAAAATTATATAAAAAAATAAGAAAACGGACGGTACGGACGGTCGGTGAGCAGACTTTCCCTGTCTGTCGAAACGGTGGATAAGAATACGGATAATGAGAGAGAAACATTGAGAAAATAAAAGTAGAAAATTGTTAACGGTCGGTAGCATAGCGATGTGCCTTGTAGCAGGGCATCGCTAGACGGAGGATCAGTCGGTGTGGTGAATGTCAGTTGTGTTGACTTCAACGGATGGTCGGGACAAATGTAGTCTCGGACTTCGGCGGTATTGCACGACGGAGCTCGCCACTGGACGAATGTTCGGTGGATTTCTACCAGTTGTTGGCGGCGCAGTGCGTCGTTGCGAGTACGGTGGATCGGTATCGGTAGAACGGCGGCTTCCCTGGGCGGTATCCCGGAAAGTCTGGCGGTTGCGGTCGGTAGTTTTCGGTGGCAGCCTTAAAACGGAGTAATTTGGTGACCAGAAATTCGGTTAGCTCAGCTATGATAATTACTTCCAATGAACTGGTAGGAGACGGTGCTGAGATCGGACGGTGATTTAAATCGACTGTACCAGTGATCAGATTTATAGCAAAATCTAGACCTGGTTGACGGTTACAAGGTTCCCATCAGCTAGTTGAGCAGACGGAGCGGATATACTAACTGAAGGTATCCATTGTTCGGATCAGAAACCTCATACTTGGTTTCCCAGGTAGGAACGGACGGAGTCGTTGTCAATCAGGGCGGAAAAGGTAATTATTTCTACATGCATATGTAGACGGTTGTCCCTAGGGGCATTGTGACGGATGATACTGATGTATCAGTCGACGATCACGACGTAGCAGTGGCGGTAACGGACTGGTCGTGGCTGCGGCTTCGTTGGTAGAGGGTATATCCAACTTGGACGGATATCGCTAGCTCCAGCAACTTCTTGTTGTTGCTGATCATGAATGTTGTCCACTTGTTTCAGATCTTCCTGTTCGTTGTCCAACATTGTCGGTGTTAACCTTAAAATTGGTTAAGATGTACGGTATATCAGTTGAAAAGGTGCTGACGGACGGTAAAAAAATGTTGTTCGGTAAAACGGTGATGTACGATGACGGTCGGAAAAGTAACGGTGTACAGTATATCTGTTGAAAGAGATACTGACAGACGGTAAGCAAAATGTTTGCAAAACGGTGTTTATTCGGTGACGGTTAGTAATGTAACGGTATACAGTAGCGGTCGGAAATGTAACGGTATACGGCAGATCGGTTGAAAAGGTACTGCCAGACGGTAAGCAAAATATTTGCAAAATGGTATTAAATCTTGACAGTTGGTAAATGTAACTGTATTAAATGATGTTGATTCTGGATAATCGGTACAAGTGCGGATCGGTATTCGGTAATTATTAAAAATGACATATGTAACGGTGTATCAGTTAAAAGATACTGGTAGATGTTAAACAAAATATTTGCAAAAGTAAACGTTGACAGTTGATAAATTTAACGGTATTAATATAACTTAAAATATTAATATAAATATATAAATATAAATTAAATAAATACAACGGTTTCTAATGTACGTGTGTATTGGATAGGAATCCAAAGAACACACAAGTTCGGAACGGGTTTCTTTTTGTATGAAAAGAAATTAAATAAAAACGGTAAACTATGAGAAAGAAAAAGAAAAAAAACGAATTCGTATCAGATAAATTCTTTAGCTTCTCAATGATAGTAGTTAAAATCCAAATATTCTTATTTCGAATCAACTCTGAAATGTATTGAATCTATTAGTCAGTATTCAATAACGGTTAGACATATAACGGTATACTGCCATGATTGTTAGTTATCGGTACTGTTAGTATTCGGAGAGTTCTTTACAGCTTGCGGTCTCAAGCTCAAGTCGTTTCCTCAGGTTCGGATCGGTTTTGTATATACGGAGCAGCTAGGGATAGCTGCGTCAGCGTACAGTGGGACTCCTGTCGCGCCTGCTCTATTCGGTAAAGTTTCAATGAACAGGGCAACAAAAAAAAAGTTGTAAATGGTAAAATCGGTAAATGCAACCAATCAGGTTACTACGGTACACGGGCTCGCTGCATGAATGTTCGGATCGGATTCCAACATGCGGCAATCGCTTCTGTGTCCCCAAGTTACTATTAAACGAGTGGTCACACTCCTAGTAACTCCATACTCCGGTGTCGTCGGTCAGTAAACTGAAATGTGAACGGTCCTTATTGATGCTTACAACCAAATATTCTGGGAACGGACTCCTAACTTGGTTACATCGTAGTTCTATTCCTCGAGAAAAATGACAAAGTCCCTTAATCCCAAACTATCTAAAATTATTCGACGCGGTCTCGCCGAAAAATTTCCAAGTTTATTTTTAATCAAGAAAATGCCAAAGTAACAACATCTCTCGGAACAGCCGGTCGGATCGCGTTCTCAGTAATACTATTCGTTTCCTCAGGTTTGGTTACCCTGAAAACGATACCCCACACGCCTATTTGTGACGTCGGGTCTCTTCGTACGACTTCGGAAGTATTCGGACGGAATTCGGTAGCTCACCAGAGCAGCTTCTCGCTACGCTGGTAGCACAGGAACTGATTAAAATTTGCAGGCGGTCAGGAAACGGTTAATAATGTACTCGGAAGCACTCGGATCGGTTCGGTAGTAATTGGAAACGGCTCGGTCGGGTGACAGATGGCGGCGAATGGTCAGAGCGGTATCTCAGAGCAGCCCATTCTCAAGATGTACTGTCATAGCTGGTCAGGAATGATGTTGAACGGTACTGAGCGGTATCTCAGTGATCGGTAATCGGTAAAATTCGGTCTGGACGGCGTCCAGTGATGCGGACTACGGAATCCCATCGGTTTTAACGGTTTTGAACCTGCCCCCTCACCAGGGTACAAGTTTTTTCGGAACGTATGGTCGGATCGTGATGAAACCTACGGCAATCGATTCAGGGTCCTTGAGTTACTATTAAACGAGGGGTCACTTGCCTAGTAACTCCGGACACCGGAGTCGGTAAGTATTCCGGGCAAAATCCGGGCGGTCGGTAAAAGGCGGTGCAGAAGGTGTATCGGGGTGCTATTTATCACCTAGTATGGGTCTTCCTCAATTCGGAACCATAACTTGGCTGTAGCACGGTTTTTCCCAGAACGGTTGGTCGGATCGGTTTTCCAGTGTTGCCAAACGCTTCCTTGGGTTCGATTACCCTGAAAACGACTCCCTACTCGGTATTTTGTGTATTCGGGTAACTTCGGGAGACTTCGGAAGTGTTCGGTCGGAATTCGGATTTTTGGTAAAGGTGCAGCCTCTTTAGATGGCAACACCATGGAAACAACCATTCGGTTAGAAAATTCCTTAAGGGGTTATTAAATGGTCAATAACGCCTTCGGATGCGGTCGGAGCGGATTGGCAGTAATCGGAATCAGTTCCCTGTGTTCGGTTTAGTCAAAAATGACACCCCACATAACTCTGTGAGTCTATTGGTACCTTTCTGGTTGTACTCGGTGCCTGCCGAATGTGAAGAAAATCTATTCTTTGTTTATCAACTCTAATTTAATTTAATTAAATCTACTTCGGTAAATCAGGTCTACTTTCATTTCATTAAGTCCCTGCTCGGGCGCCATTTTGTGACGTGCTTTCTTCCAGTTGCCTGGCGCATAGGCAAGTGGAAGCGTCACTTTGGCGCTGAGCTATATTTCGGTTAAATTCGGTAATCTCGAGCGCCACCTTTGCAATTTTTACGTGGGGCAAAGGTCCCACATTAGCCTCCTAAACGCAGCCTGTTGCAGTAGGGCTGGGATAGCTACAGTGGAGACACGGTATGTCCAGGGGTCCGGACGGCAGATTAGACTTTCACTCACATTCAACAGTAAAAGGCAGAGGTCCGTAAATAACAAAGTTTATTAACATACAATGAAATGTTTACAAAGCAATAAAAAACAGTTAAGTACCAAAATACGGAGTTCCCCATAAATACAATAACAAAACTTAAGGTATGTCATTTTAGTCTAATTTGAATTAGGTATGGCGCCATTTTGTGACATACAGGTAACCAGGCGGTGAGAAGCAGTTACTCATTAATACGGAAGCAAGCGGTGGTAAGCAAGCAAACGGTGAAAGCAGTGAAAAACAGCAAAGCGGTATATGAAAAAAACAGTAAACGGAAAAAACTACACAAGTAAGTATTTAAAAAAACGGACAACGTGCAAATACCAGGCAAAAGCAAGCGGTTATCTACAGCAATAATCATGCCTACATGTTGTATTAGAGTGTGGGTGTGAAGAACTTGGCAAAACTAAATAAGACTGATACCAAATAAATAAAACGGTTGTCGGATTCGGTGCGGTGTGTAACCTTGGTTACACTCGGTTCGGAAAATAAAACGGTTATCGGATTTGGTATCAGCTTACGGCGGAGATTATTCTGCCTAGACGGACAGACAGTAATAATCAGAACGGTGGTATTTCGGTTCGGTTCGGATATGTTGAAATTACATCAACACTTGATGCGGTGTTTGCCAAGCGCCTCAAACCCCAGAGCTGGGTGCCTTCATTAAATGCATTTCGGTTCGGCTACGTGGTATCTTGTCGGATTTTATGCGGAAAATGTCTATGTATCAGAATATAATGTTAGTTAATTTATTTACGGTAGCCTAGATTTTATCCTCAATTCCCGGACTATAATAAATTTCTATAAACTATTTCAAAGCAAGGAATTTTGTTCCATTTCGTATCAATACGAAATATTGGGAACAAAATGAACGGTAAATTAACAATAACACTACAATAAATTTCACAAAAATAATTTTTGCAAATACAGATTTTATTTTGCTACGACCTAGCTAAAATAAAATATACGGTAACTAAAACTTCTACCCATTTGGTAGAACAACATATTATTCTATCGCAGTACCATCACAAATGGTCTGGATTAAAATAATATAAACGGTAAACGGTACACATTTTCTCTCGAAATATCATCTATGTTCTTTTTCCCATTTGGAAATTCTTGCGAACATAGCTATTGGGATAAAATCGGAGAAGTTGACATGTCCTAACTCGGACTCTCTTACTATATTGTAATAATTTAATAAATTTATTTAATTTCGGCTAAGTCGGGAAATAATAATTATATTCTGATACATTTAAACGGAATCGGTTTCAAATTATTGCTTTAAAACACACATTTCAGTGAATTATTCTTATCGGTGTTAATATAAAAAGACCGACAAGAAACCAGCGGCGGTGATAAAACGGTGTACTTACATGTGCTGGATATACGGAATAATACCCGACTGGCTGTTTGACGGATCGGACAGAAGTGATATTCAAATGTGCTCTAATGAAACTGATTTACGCAGCTGACTTACTAACGCCCTCAGTATCAAATCTTGTAATTAATGTTAATATTATGGACAGCCCTCTCACTGCCAGGTTTATCAAATTACCTGTTTAAAGTAGAAATCTGTTTCGCGATTCAGCTAGCTAAATTAGGAGAAATCTATAATAATAATTTACAATACCTGATTCGAATGTAAGCGGAGCAAATAACGAAGTATATTGTTAATTTAAACTGCATTTTTGGCAACGGAAAATTCACCTCGTTACACTGTTTCAAGTAAAAAAAAGAAAATTACCAGGGACAAAAAAATGTACAAAAGTTTATGTGAATTGGTAAAAATGTGAAATTAAGCAAAAAATGTAAAGTCACTTCCACTAAAAATAAACTTGGTTATATTTTTTTCACATCCTGTAAACTGAAAATTATGCGTTTTACAAAAAAAAATAAACACAAATTATTAAATTCTATTCTTTTTCTGCCCCCAACCTCCAGACGCGCAATGAAATGTTCCTTTTTCCAGAAGAAACGAGATTCGAAACAATCTTTAAAAAAAAAACAAAAAAGTTGTACTTTGAATTGCCTGATCAAAAAAGAATATCAACATTTTAATAAAGAAGTATCGTATTATAGAATTTATTATTATTAGTTTGACCACCAATGTGCTCATTGAAAATTAATTACCATTCAGCTTGGTCGCTAATACTCCTAAAATTCATTCATATTCTTTTTAGATATTAGATACTAAATATTCATTTTTCTAAAACTGATACTTACCCTGTAAGTATTCGGAAAATGAAGCGTCTTCCAATACAGGCGCATTCCTATACAGTATAGAACCTCCTCCTTTCTTAAAATCAACTGTCGAAGTTTAAGAATATACTGTTACGTATTTTCCACCTTTTAGGACACACCCTGTATGAATCCGTGGGTTCAAAATAATTTCAACAAGAGATAAACACCACTAACATTTTATTTAATAATTTACTGACTATACAATACAATACAATACTTCAAGTCCATTTCTTTCTGCTAGGTTCCAGTCACAATTAGTAGGCATAGGCGTATCATCTCCAGTTCCAAGAGGGTGTAATTCATAACAATACTTTAAAATCTCCCAGGATACAAATTTCACTTATACTAAACAACGGGGTGTGCCTTGCTTCGGGGTGGTTGCAAGATCAGAACTTGAAGAGAAGGTAAAGTTGGAAATAAAATGTTCATGGCCGATTTCTCATTTCGAAATTTCCTCGATTTTGTTTGTATTTTTTGTGTACAAAATATTTGATCTCAATTTAAACGATTTATGACCCAATACGCAGGGATTGTAATTGCATATTTGTTTCTATTAATAAAGTGCAATTAAAATGGAATAAAGAAAATATGAAGATTTTCTTAAAGTAAGCATTGCACAAAAATACCTAAAATGTTAACTGTATACATGATCAGAATGAGCACAAGTCGCAAGTAAGAAAGTCTTCGCAGAAAGCGCAGCATTTTGACTTTTCCGTTTGAGCAAAGACCAGATTGCAGTACGAGTAACATGTAAATTTGGCAACATTACAGGACGCTCAGTGATTGACTGAGCGAAAGCAAAATATACGAACAGGGCGCTAGGTGGCCGGTATTTAAACGTTTTTCTGAATATTTTGAACTCTCGGAAACGGTTTTATGAAAGGACGCCCGGAAGATATATAAATATACACATCCTTGCTGTGAGTGCAACACCACACACCTTTAAGGCGCCCTTCCACTTTGAGCGGACACTCAGAAACTACACAAAAGAAAAACCACTGTCTAATTTAATACGAGCACGTACTCGTTTTTTCTAACACTAATAGAATATTAGAACTACGCCTTTTATAACCCCAAACTAAAAGACTCTACCCAAGACACTTTTATCAGATAATACCCCAAAGTAAACTCGGTAGACTCTACACCAAAATAACTTCACGTAAAAACAAACTGTCAAGGATATAAATTCACTTATAAGACCACAACAAGACTCCGCACGAAACTTTAAGAAAAACTACCCTCGCGTCGGTCGGACCCGTTTTCCGACAACTTTTTACTACAGGGTTCGGTCGTTCTATCAGGTCAGAGTGTTTTTTTCACTATTGGCCTCTCTTTCTAATGTTAACTTCTCCGTCTGATTGTCACATTGTGGCCACTGAACTATACATAATAAATGGAAGACCAATACAGATACATGCGCGTGATCAAAATACTTCCACCATGCGATTGAAGGTCCCGGGGTTCTGCGTCGCCGCAGTAGAAATCTAGTATTGAAAGTATGTTGGTGATTGAGTCAGAATGCTTCTTGCGGACGGTATGCGCCGACGCGTTTTTTCTTTCATTTGTCTCCCGTAGCGGGAGGTCTTGGATTAGTGCAGAATTTCAGAGCCGGTGTCCAATAATTCTCTCGTTTTTTAGCGGTTGTCTTATGTAGTACTTTGTAACATAAACAATTCGTGATAAGATAAAGAATAAAGCAATATGGTCCGGTCTTGTTCCTGTTTGTTACCTATATTTTGAGTAAGTTCCTTGTTCTTGTCTATTCTGTAAAATATGCTATCCTCTAAATATCGGCGACAACTCCGAGTTTTGGGATCTTTTCTTAGTAAGGGGTCCAAAGCTTTAAAAACTGAAATGACCCATTCCGACAAGGTAAATGATTTTTGGAAACGAATTCAGGAATAGGGTCCTTAGGGGCATCAGAAATGGCTTGTTGGACTTTTGTTGGCGCTTGCGCAACTTCTCCACAAGAAAAAAACATGGCCGAATGTTATTTCAAGAATTTGTGTTTTTAAACGTTTACCTCTTCCTAAAAAATTAACTACTTGCGATATCAACCTGATTTTTTGTATCTATATACCACAAACACGAGCGCATCTATCTGTACTAATAGACCTTCAAAATCACTTACGGTTTTTTTTCTAAATAAATCCAAAATCACATGAACGAATTTTGTGTGTTTGAAATTTCGACGTGCGGGCAACTATATTAAATATTCGAATTTTGTATCTATTACATACGAATGAAATATGGTCTAAAGATCAAAAAAGTTTTTGCAAAAATAATTAGCTCGATATCTTATACACTTTTCGAGATACGGATTTTTAAATTCGACCGTAATAATGTCTTGTTATTAGCGCGCAACGTGACAGCTACGGCAGGGCTCGTTCTGTGCAATTGTGGATAGATCATATATTAGTCTAATACCTAATTTGATTTAGGTGTTATATTATTCTTGATCATTAGATCACTCATTGTTTGAAAATTATTAAACAATTATTTCGGTGCAATAAATACGTGGTTTTAAATTATGATGTAATGTAAGCCAAAATGACGTACTTCTTTATACGCTCTTCTTGAGATATTTGACATTTTATGCCGCTAATCTCAACACATCTTATTTTTTTTAAATAGTTTCATTCTACTTTTGAATTTAATTCTATGAGACAGATGCAAAAATAATGGTTTATTGATTATTGGAAAAAGTCGGTCATTTAACAAGGAAACTTTGAAGTACGTCCAATTTGCTTAGGAAATATTAAGTTACGTCATTTTGGTTTAGGACAGTATATCTAGACTTGCAAATAGAGTACGAAATCGTTAATATGTTCTAATAAATTGAGTTTAAAAATAAAAATTGACCTAAACTTCGGATTTAAAAAAAAGCACGATATGACTTAAGAAAACAAGCCCTGAATAGGGATAAATGTTACCCAACAATGTGAACTTGGATTCCTCACGCCTAGCATAAAATCTGAAGTGCAACCATGAACAAACGAACACAATAATATTTACGAAAGGTATGTTTAATTTTTCCAAAATAGAAAAACTACAAAAGTTTTGTGGGTATACGACAACAAAGGGTATTTTATAGTATTCACGAAACCAATAAATAATAAATAATTAGGTGAAAAACATAAAGAAGAAAATATTGTAAATATTGTTTATTGGCAGTCTATGTATTGTGTGACCTGTCAGTTAATCTTTCCGAAGGGGAAAAAGTGAGCAGTTACAGTTGCCTTAAATCAAACTGGCCATCTAAACAGTTTGACTAATCTTGGAGATAACTGCAATGTAATTGGTGATCGTGTCATTGAAGATGGTCGTAAGACCTATGTGAATCTGTATGGCCATAGTGAGTTTAATTAGATTCACCAAGGTAGCATTTATTTTTCATAAAGTAATTAGACATACTTTCGCTAAGTCCTACAAGAGAGCTTACTTACTGCATTTGAAACGGTCATTAAGTCCAGTAGTTTGGTATGCTTAGCTTAGCTTACAACCGAAGTACTTAGCGAAGCAGGGTCAAACCCTGCTTACTGCAAAATAATTTTAATTGTAAAAATTATTCGTAAGAAGTGGTTTAGATTCTCCTATACTTTCCTTACCTAACACAAAATTCTGGATTTTAAACAAATTACCTCGGTAACTTGAAAAACAGTTAAGGAAACACATCACACTCTTCCAGAATATTTGGATATCTGATAGAGAATAACCAAATAAACCCACAAATGATGACAAAAAACCACAAGTGGTTAAAAAAAAAACAAAAAGTGGAATTGTAAAGTAGAGTGTGACTAAAAATGTTGATGTTCTGTTGCATGTGCATGTGGCCTTTCCTACAATTGTTTTAAGGGCAGAAATAATACAGAGCAGTGTTTAACAGACAGTAATTCTTACTAGTCTAGTACTGCTTTGTCGATGCTTACTGAGCTGTGTATAATTATGCATTATTATTATTATTATTATTATTATTACTTATAAATTACACGTTTTGTGTACGTGTTTATATTTTATTTCTATATTGTATAATGATGGTATATATAATAAATATCTCCATATACAACACCTTCATAACCTATAGATCTAATAAATACTATGCCAAATGAGTTTCATTTTACATATTAATATTTTTGTAAAATTATAAATAATAATAACACAATATCAAAAATGTATTTGCTTACATCTTGATGCATTAGAATTAACCAGATAGCAGTACGTGAGATAATAGCCGCATGGTAATAGGAGTATCACGGACCTAAATTATGGTTTAATTTGAAAAGTCTGTAACTCAAAAATTGTAAAAGATATGGAGCTAATTTTTTTTGCAAAAACTTTTTTGATCTTTAGACCATATTTCAGTCGCATATAATATATAAAAAAATTAAACATTTAATATAGTTGATCGCAGGTCGAAAATTCAAACACACAAATTTGCTTCCTGTGATTTAGGATTTATTTAGAAAAAAATCGTAAGTGATTTTGAAATTCTAACAGTACAGATATATGCGCTCATGTTAGTAGTATACAAATATAAAAAATCACATCAATATCGTACGTAGTTAATTTTCTAGCGAGAGGTATATGTTTAAAAACACACATTCTTGAAATAACGTTCCGCCATCTTTTTTTCTTGTGGAGAAGTTGTGCAAGCGCCAAAAAAAGTCCAACAAGCCATTTCGTATGCCCATTAGGACCCTCTTTCGATATGCGAGCTCAAAATTTATTTACCTTGCTGGAATGGGTTACTTGGCGATTTAGACGGCTTTCGAAGGTGTGGACCCTCTACTATCTCTTACCGTGGGTAATTTGACCTGAAAAATTTTCGTTGGGCTATATTTTACATGATAAATAATAATATATAGAATTCATTGGATATTCAGGATACAAAATTGTCTAATCTCACCTTTTTTCCGTAATTTTTTAGCGAATTTTAAAGTTTATTATTATTTGTGAATCTACCTAAATAATGTTAAACAATCCAAATTATGTGCGTTACTGATATGGACTTGATCTATTTAAAAATATGTTACATTACCGTAAGTACTTTTTATAAATATAACTTTGTCAAATAAGTAAGCGTGAACTGTAAAATGTGAAACTAGTCAAATTTGAAAATCTTGGCACTATATATGACCATTGAAATGTATTATACTTAAAATAATAGAATGGGGTAGCAAAACATCTCAGTTATTTTGACTTTTTATGGAATGTAAAAGTTGCACTAGCACCAATAATAATGTAAGTCAGTCTGTAATAACAACAGTGCAATATAGGTACCTATATATTATTTGCTAATTTCAATCTGCACAAAGAAAATATGTATACTTATGTCAGTTGTGCAAACAGCTATACAGTAAGCATTTTCCAGACTTACAACAAGAAAGGGGGACACATCCACTATCACTATGTGAAGTAAAGACTATGCTTGATTTATTGTTCACTTGTACATTGAATATGCATATTATACTTTATCTTGCGTACACTGTGTGACACAAGCAATAAACCAATAGAAAGTAATTCGTATTGATATGAGAAAACTGAACAATCGGTTAAAAATCGGCAACTCCAGTGGGAAAAATATGCCGGAGTACTTTGTACCCTAATATTAAGAAAAACATAACCAAACGGACATTTTTGTATGCAAAATTGTAATCAGGCAGGCAAACTTACCATGTAAATAAGAATAATAATGTACCTATTGTTTAAGAAAACATCTTTCAAATTATTTTCAGGTTGACTTTGAAAAGGTATTTTACCTTGGCTAGGCTATTGGCAGAAATCCTCAAATCGAGAAACTGACCCATAGCAATGTGATTTGCAGTAAACATTTTGCTGATGCAGATTTTATGTATGAGGGGGACATGAAACGTCTGAAACCTGATGTAGTGCCAAAGGCCCTCGAAAACCTTTATCTTCTCTAGTCCACCCAGTGCCATGGTAGATATAATAATTTCGTGTCATCATGATTTCTGGAATAATTCTATAATTTGGTATTGATGATGTAGATATCCGTAGTGTTTCATCTGTCATTTCAGCGTATGGTCAAATAACATCTCAGGTGTATATAGAAGCAGATAAAGAGAATATACATATTTTACAGAAAAGGTATCATTTTAAATTTAAACTTACCTGAGAATATTAAAAGCAGTACCGCACTTTAAATATACATTCAAGAGTAGGCTTAAAAAGTATTTATTGGATGAGTAGACATTCGTATTATCCGTTGAAAGTGGCCAGCCTGAATTTATGTTTAATTTTAAGTACTTGTTTTTAAAGTCATGTAATACCGATTGTTATATGTTCTCTGACTGTTTTATTTATTTAAGTGAAATTTTATAGTGTGACAATTTGACTATGTATTTACTCGTAATTACTGTACTTGTTTTCTATATACAATTCTTGTGTTTTTATATATTGTTATGAATTACACCCCCTTGGAATTGGAGATGATACGCCTATGCCTACTGATAGTGACTGGAAAGGCTCTAGAAAGAGCCAAGGACTTTTCTAGATTATGGTTGGAGAAGATTCTGGATTAATCTAGAGCTAATTTCGGAGTATATAAGGCGCGATTACAAGCGCGGAAGAGGAAGTTTATTTGAGAAGTGACACGTTCGGGAAAAAGTGAGGTTAACTATTAAGTAAACAAGTATTGTACAGTCAGTAAATTGTTAAATAAAGTGTTAGTAGTGTTTATCTCTTCTTGAAATTATTTAGAACCCACGGATTCATACAGGGTGTTTCCCAAAAAGGTGGAAATCCGTAACATTTTGGTGTCGGAAGCGGAATTTTGACAAGAGGATTTTTCGGAAGTGTTCGAGAAAGTTTGGCGGTGTATTCTCGAAGTTGGTGCTAACACGGAGGACTAATTTACTGGACGTTCGATGGTTATTCTCGAACAGGAAAATAGTGTCAAGTGCATTTTTTGAGACATTTTTGGAACATTTTATTTGGACATTAGAGGTTAAGTGACGAAGACTCTAGATAAGACTTTTTCGTGCTGTTTCGAGATTTTTGGATATTATTTTATTACCGATATTGACGTGATTATTAAATTTTGTTGATAATTATATGCCGATAACAACCAGAAGCATGGCATCCGAAAAACAAATGCAGGACTTTATGGCCCAAATGCAAAAGATGATGATGGATCAGGAAAGGAAGCGCCAGGAAGAGAAAGAAGAACAAGAAAAGAAACGCCAGGAAGAGAAAGAGGAACGGGAAAGAAGACGACAAGAAAAAGAACGAAGGCATCAAGAAGAGGAGAAACGCCGTCAAGAGGAAAAACAAGAAGAAAGAGACGAACTAAGGAAAGCTATAGAGATGCAACAGAATGCCTTTTTTACAGTCGCTGAAGAACTCAAAAATAAGATCGAAGTAAAAATGGACAAGGTCGAGGAGGAATTAAGTGGAGTTAAAGAAGAAGTGAACGATGTGAAAGAAAAAGTAAACAAGGTTGAGGACAAAATGCACCACGTAGAAGGAGAAATAGACCAACTTAAACAACAGTTGAGGGATAGAGGAAACCAGCAAGTGGTATCAACAGGCCAGCGATTAAAAATACCCTCCTTTGATGGTCAAAGTTCCTGGATGACTTACAAGACACAGTTTGAGGCAGCAGCGAGTGCAAACAACTGGAATGACGAAGAGAAGGCTAAGGCATTAATCGTAGCTTTAAGGGGCCAAGCATTGGAAATACTCCAGACAATCCCAGTAGACCAACAACGGGATTTTAAAGTTTTAGAAGCTGCCCTAGACCTACGATATGGCGATCAACACCTTGCCCGAGTGTACCAGACCCAGCTGAAATCACGTGTTCAAGGGGCTGGGGAAAGTTTGCAAGAGTTTGAAGCTGCCGTGTGGAGACTGGCTCACCTGGCTTACCCGGATGTACCGAAGGAATTCCAAGATCAACTGGCAGTAGAGGCTTTTCTGGATGGTATACAGGATGATGAGATCAGGCGAGTCCTCAGGTTATCTCGATACCAGAACAGCAGCGAAGCGTTGGTACGTGCACTCGAGGTGGAAGCTGTCTTTCAGGATGCCCCGAGTCCAAGAGTACAAGCTGTGAGTATCGAAGAATCTCAACCAGAAAAGAAGAAAGAGAACCCTATCTTGATCCAGATACAGGAGGTAAATAAAATGATTAGTCAGTTACTGGCTCAATGGGATACTGCGGGAAGACAAGGAAAGCCAAGCAGGAGTACTAAATGTTACAACTGTGGCAGCAGAGCAGGGCATATCAAGCAAGACTGTCGATATCGGAACTCGAAGAAAGTGAATGTTAGAAACATGGAAGGGACACAGAATAAACAAAGTAGTGGAAGGCCAAGTGGACGAGGGAGTATGAAATGTTACCGGTGCGGAGAACTAGGACATATCCAGCTTGAATGTCCACGGAGAAGACTGGAGAAAGTAAAGGCCGGAGATGCTGTGAAGCTGAGGGGAAAATCAGAGGAAGCTGGTACCAGAGAGACTGTGACAGATAGGGAACATGGTACCCCGAGAGAAGTAAAGATTTCCCAGCTTCTAAGCATTCCGAGAAGTCCACTACTACCAGGACGTGGAAGTAAAGTGAAACCAGAGAAAATTACAGATATTTCATCCGGAAGAAGGTGCAAGGAAGATTGCAAGTACTACCACCAGGAGAAACTGCAGGTCAAGGGAGCAGTCAACACTGTCAAGGTGGAAGTGCCGGATGATAGGGCAGATGAAGCGCTTAGACAAGAGCAACTAAACGATGTGGAAATTGGGCCTATATTGAGAGCCAAAGAAAGGGGAACTCGTCCAAAATGGAAGGATGTTTCGGACAAAAGAGTGGGACTGAAGGCACTATGGGCGCAGTGGGACTCACTGAAAGTCAGGAACGGGCTGTTGCGGAGAGCATGGGAAAGCCCGGATGGAAAAAAAGTGGTTATGCGTCTAGAGATTCCCAGGTGTCGAGTAGCGAAGGTGCTTCAGGAAGTGCACAATGGGACATCCGATGGACACTTCGGTGTGAACAAGACCCTGAAGAAAATACGAGAACGATTTTATTGGATAAGAAGTCGTCAGGATGTGGAGGCTTGGTGTCGCAAATGCAAGATTTGTGCAGCCAGCAAGAGAGACCACAGACTGTAAGCAAGGGTGAAAAGAAGCAGTTCAACGCCGGAGCTCCTTTCAAGAGGTTGGCTAAGGATATAGCGGAGCCATCACCAGTCAGTAACCGAATGAAGGCTCGATACGACCGGAAGGGTAATTCAGAAGAGTTCAAGGCAGGAGACCTGGTTTGGCTGTACAACCCACAGCGGAAGAAAGGAAGGTCACCGAAACTTCAACCACCTTGGGATGGACCGTATACTGTTATTACCCGAATTAATGACGTCGTCTATCGGATTCAGCAAAGCAAAAAGTCCAAGATGAAGATCGTGCATTTGGACAGGCTGGCGAACTACATGAATGATTCTGAGTTGCCTGATCGGGACGATCTAGGCTTAAGGAGGGGGCAGTGTTATGAATTACACCCCCTTGGAATTGGAGATGATACGCCTATGCCTACTGATAGTGACTGGAAAGGCTCTAGAAAGAGCCAAGGACTTTTCTAGATTATGGTTGGAGAAGATTCTGGATTAATCTAGAGCTAATTTCGGAGTATATAAGGTGCGATTACAAGCGCGGAAGAGGAAGTTTATTTGAGAAGTGACACGTTCGGGAAAAAGTGAGGTTAACTATTAAGAAAACAAGTATTGTACAGTCAGTAAATTGTTAAATAAAGTGTTAGTAGTGTTTATCTCTTGTTGAAATTATTTAGAACCCACGGATTCATACAGGGTGTTTCCCAAAAAGGTGGAAATCCGTAACAATATCTTCTTTCTGTGTCTATGTATTATTTATGTGTATATTATTAGTCTTATTTGGCTAAATAATAATGATAATAATTTAGTAAGTTTTTTCCAATCTTACTTAAGCAATCGCTCTCAGTATGTAGAATACAGGGGTCACAAATCATATGAATTTATAGCAACCAGTGGTGCACCCCAAGGCAGTAATCTGGCTCCGCTTCTGTTTTCTATTTTTATTAACGATATCGGTGACGACCTCGAGAGTAACGTACTTTTGTTTGCAGATGATTTAAAAATATATAAATCAATCGAAACTATGAATGACTGTCGGATGCTACAAAAAGATCTGAATAACTTAAACCGTTGGTGTCTAACAAACAAATTACCACTAAACATACAAAAATGTAAATATATATATATATATCTTTCACATTAAAAATAAACTTCATTGAATTCAATTATTCAATAGATGACTCACCTTTGAATCGGCAAGAGCAAATCAAAGACCTTGGCATTGAGTTTGACCATAAATTCAGTTTCTCACCACACATTAACAAAATAACATCATCTGCCAAAAGAATGTTGGGTCTCATATTTAGGAATTGCAAAGAATTCAGAAGCGAAGATTGCTATATAAATTTATATACAGCCTACGTTCGGTCACAACTTGAATATGGTTCATTAATATGGTCACCTTGCTACAATATACATATACAACAGTTAGAATCAGTGCAGCGGGTCTTCATGAAATACGTTGCATATAAATTAGACGGAATTTACCCAAGTCAAGGTATTGATAACGATATATTACTGACAAGATTCAGTCTTCTATCCCTTGAAAACCGCAGAATATATTACTCTTGTTTATTTGCATACAAGCTTACCAACAATCTAACGGACTGCCCTGAGCTTTTAGCACAGTTAAATTTTCACATTCCTAGACCTAACATCAGAAATGAAGCCTGCTTTTATCTTCCCACACCAAGAACCAACATAATGGCAAAATCCCCAGTTTACACTATGTGCAATAATTTCAATAAATTTTGTAGCTCTACAGATATTTTCCATCAACCAGTCAGTACATTTAAGAAGACCATAAAAAATAAGTTAGCAATCTAGTCTTGGTTAGGTATTTTACACAAGCATGCCTGTATTAATTCCAGTATTAATTTCATTCTTAATCGTAATTGTTAGTTTCTCATATTATCTTCTAGTGTTTGTCATTTTTATATTAATTGTTTTTACTTATTAATGTACCTCATATTTTGTCCTGTAATTGGGTACTTACCTGTTTGGACAATAAAGAGTTTATTTATTTATTTATTTAAATAAAGGATTTATATATATTTTTTCAAACATTAATGATTAATAAACAGTAGTTCGATGATTCTGGACAGAGTAATACACTATATAATATTACTTATTTTGGTTTGTATATTTTTTGTTTTTTGTTACATTTTATTGCGTTACCTAATTTAAGTTACTTGTATCAAAGGCAAAGACACAAACGTGTGAATCTAAAATACATGATTTTTCAATAAAGTATTTAATGTAAATTTCTTTATCCTCCAATAATAAATACCTTCTACTTTGTAACTGATCTTAGTGATCTTGCAATACTAATATTAGTCTACCTATGTTAAATTCACTAGTATTTACAACTTGACCAAAAAGGTATTTTTCAGGTTTCACTTTTAGCTTTTATTCATATTCAAATTATATCTCGATCTCAGGTAGAAAATATGACTCCCTTTTTTGGTGGACTCTGTATTCAATTCTCAATATGATCGTACATTATCAAGAACGTTTACTAGAAAAAAAATGAAAATTAAATCATTATGTTTTGAGCATGACAACTTTTATGTTCTTTAATAAAAATTAAGACAAAGGTTAACTGTATATATAAGAAATGTCAATCTATACACGCATATTTTTGGTGATTTCTGAAAAAAAAGCGAAATTAAAAATACTTGCAATAAAAATAGAGCCGGCCCTGGCCTTCTACACAATGCGATTGCGCTCCTCCCCGGGGTCGCCATACTTGCGCGAGATTCAATTTGAAGTACAAATAGGATTACTCTGTGAAATAGGTATGGACATTGGCATTCATTCCATTTATATGTAGAGTTCAGTGATTGCGACAACTCCGTGAGTACTCCAATTTAAATGTCGAGGTCAATGGCGCCATTGCTAAAAGATAAAAGGTTTTCGGCAGGCTGTCCTATCTTGTTAATTCCCTAATCTTTGCTCGCATTGATAAACCGATCCTTAAGCTGAGGATTGCCATCTGTGATCTATATGTGTCTGTGACAAAACATCTCATTTCCTTGAATGCAGACCACCATCTATACTGATTAGAGTATTCAAACTTGACTAATAAATTAATCCCTTGCCCGTTAATTTAAAAATAATCATTTCTTTTCTTATCTCTCTCTCCTGTTCTTTTTCTGTTTTGCCAGATACATATTTTTTATTTGGATGAACATTCCATGAAGCAAACTACATTACATTTAAATTTCAATCATAACTACAGTTAATAAGTTATTGATGAGTGAGCCCTTCAGGCCTTCAATAATAAATGAGTCTTGCGAGATATTTGGTTTATTGACGCATGGTCACTCTTATAGGTAAGTCCTCATATTTTTAAAAGAAGTATCTCCTTGTTATATATTTATTTTTGTCAGTTAATAGCGCCTCAATACTTTGCTTCAGCCAATCTATAATACATCGGTGCATACGCTGGAAATGATTTTAAATAGATGCTGCTCCCTATGAACCCATTTTATAGTCCGATAAATTTTCCTAAACATGCCATTTTTCCGAGGCAAAATTGCATGCAATAAGACTCATCCAATTGCTTCAGTCATGTGCTTTACCCATGTGATATTTTATTTAACCAATTGTTATTAGAACGGACCTTTGTCTCGGGATCAAAAATGGGAAGGTCAAAATTTGAAGTAAGTATATGCTTAAAACAAAGTCTGTGCAATGAGTCCGCAGAAGTATTAGCAACTTCTGTGGACTCATTGCGCAACTAGTTTAAATTAAGTATAGAAAGTGTGTAGGTGGTAATAATAGCCATGAAAAGAAAAGTGTTGTTTTGGCCTCTGGCGAAACAAGCCAAGCTATATATATTCTTACATGCTACAGTTATAAAGCAAATTCTAAATATATACGATTTAGATTTAGGCGAAGTGGTAGAGAACCTTTCCTCTAGGCATTTCTATTTATGGCTGAATTCGGGAGTTCCACTTGGAAAAATAAACCCTGTGCTGGTACATTAGGAAGAGATAGATCAGTGACAAGTAGACTACTGTCTCCCTCCACTTCTGAGTTGTCGGTGGACAGAGCCCATACTCACAGATTGTGCCATAGTGGCAGCTACATCACAGAATTTAGTCTGTGCCTACGTGCTACTGTACAAGATATGTGAAGAGAATTAGAGCACCTTAGAGGTTGGGACATTTTCAGGCCCCGGAATTGTCAACGTCTTCGGAGTAAGAAAAAGCGGTTCATTTCTTTACACCTAGAACGCCTCAATCTCTGAAAGTAGGTAACTATTCTTTTCACGCGCCTTTTGTAGAAAAAAAAAGTATTGAGGCCATCCTTGGCATTAGTATTAGTGTCAAAATGGTCTAAAAATAGTTCGCTGTTGTACACATATGAAGACCATTTGGATATGGAAGACATTTATCCGAAATTCCAGCACCAGTTTTCTACTTGCCAGAGATATGTGTCATCTTAACAAGTTAATAAAGTATTGAAGGACTACAACAGAAAACTCTAAGTTGACACATGAATTTAAGCGCATATGCCTAGTGTTAGCCACTTCGGCCAAATCTAATTTTTGTATAGTTCAAAGTCACTCATTGCAAGCTTTTAGGGAACATACAGTTTATTCTATTTCGTCACAGGCCATTTGCGGCAAGTTCTTTAGATTTGGCAGGTACTGCTAAACAAACAGAGTTTATTGATGAAAGTCAATATAAAAACAAGGAAATGTCAATAAAGTCACAAAAGATTTGCCTATATATGTCCACAAAGTGTGACACAATGTGGCAGGGGAGGGGGTCAGATTTTTGTGACATCACATTATTTAAAAAATGAAACTCAGTTTCTTATATGAAGACTGCTGGATATGCACTGAAGAAACTAGTAACAATACAAAGCACAAACTGTTAATAATTAAACTACAAAAAAACTTGAGAAAAACCAGTAAAAAACTATAATGTTTTAATAAGATATTTTGTAAGCAAATAGTAATGGTAGGGATGCATGGCAACCCATTAGAACACGGCTTCAATACAACTGTCAAGAAAAATTACAAAATATTATTTTAATGTACCTACCTACCCTTCTGCTTCAACTTTTTTGAAAACTTGTCCGTGGAAGCAGAAAATCTAATGAATTTGCAGCATATGTATGTATCAGGCAGTAGGCAAAAACAGTTTTGCAAAACCTCTACTCAATCATAGAATTTAGGATTAGAAAATCTTAGTGTTTATGACATCCATTTTATTAGAAGGACGTCTGCAAGTTGTCTGACTGATACGGGGAGTCAGTCTTTTATGTAGGAATCAATGAGAAATAAATTCGACATTGCCGGTAGAATTTTATATAATCAAAACACAATCAGATTCATCTTTAGTGTACAATCTATCAATCTTATTACTGAATGAGACTTCGAAATAAATAGTACAGAAACAAATGAAAACATAGACATATTGACTCAATAAAAAAATTTAAACTCGATTGTTCAAGTTTCTAATTGTTTTTATATCTAACACAAATACATAGAATTTAAATAACAAAAGTATAATTTGTTTATAGCTCTTCTTTAAAATTAGCTATCTCACCTATATTTCATTTATACCAGAGCTGGGAAGTATCCGAAGCCTGTATTCAGATACTTAACCCCCCTTACAGGAAGCGCTTCCTTCATAACGCATCAAGAACAGACGTGAAGAAAGATGACTACTTGCTGGTCATTCTTGTGCATTATTGATAGTGGGAATATGGAGTAAATCGCAAATCAAGAATAACATGTTTTAGATTTAGATCGTTTAGAGTATTCAATAAGTGGCAAATGACCACCCAGTTCATGCAAGTCTTTACATTTTTCATCATTGCCTTTTCGATATTTTTTACACATTTAAAGATAAACAAACAAATACCCACATGCTTAATGATTACCCACTGTTGAAGAAACTGTCTATGAAGTACAACACATGGTTGCGGTCCTCGGCACCTGTTGAGAGGTTGTTTTCTTTTGCCTCAATGATTGATGCATCTCGATGCAACGCCCTTACCGATGAAAATTTTGAGGTTTGAAGGCAAACTTCAACAAGCAAAATAATGTTACCCAAAAATTGTATATGTCTTGCAAATAACAGTAAACGGTTCTTCCTAATAACATGTATTTTTACATTGTTCGTCATTATATCTGTACCTTATAGTCCGGGAGGCAGCGACAGATTTTTCGCGTTAATATCTATAAAGCTAGATTTTTTTCCAAAGAGTTTAGATAGTATCTATAATGAAGGTGCAATTCTACCAAACTCTTAGTGGTGCATAAATGAGTAAAAAAATAAACATTTAAAATTTCGTTTTTCAAATAGTCAAGAATTGTCAAAAAATTATGATGCGGATTCGCTCCTGCCGGCCCCAATTTTCGATTTTCACCTTGCGATTGATGTTGTACGGTCATTGCCGACCTTCTCCTAGCCACCGAGACATAGAACGGGTCTCCAATCACCGTATTTGTTCAGTTCTTACGTTTGAAAAATTGACTTGCGGTCGTGCTAATCGGCGACTATTTTTAAGTGGTTCCCGAGTTCGAATCCCGCCCGGGGATTTTTTTTTTCTTTTCGTTTTCAATTTTTTGGCACATATTTTTGATTCTATAATTGGGATTTGCTCCGTTCTATTGCATTTCTCGGAGAAGTTTTGCATCTTCCGCCACGGAACATTAATATGCATTATTATTAAATTATTTAATTAAAAATCACATTTTACCTCTTTGGTAGACGTTGCAAAAATGACAATACGTAGTCAAATCACGACAATTATATTCCTCATTAGTATTAATGAACAGACAGTATTTTTATAAATCTGTTAATAAGCCTTTATTTACTCCATTATGTTACATATTTCGGTAAGGAAATTTCTAATTTTTAACCGAAATAGTGCAGATTAATATTCCGTGGCGGAAAATGCAAAACTTTTCAGAGAAATGCAATAGAACGGAGCGAATAGCAATTATAGAATCAAAAATTACTGCCAAAAAATTGAAAAAAAAAAGTGTCCCCGGGCGGGATTCGAACTCGGGAAACCACTTAAAAATAGTCGCCAATTAGCACGACCGCAAGTGAATTTTCCAAACGTAAGAACTGAATAAATCCCTTGATCATAGACCTGTTCTATCTCTCGATGGCGAGGAGAAGGTCGGCAATGACCGTACAACGTGAATCGCGAGGTGAAAATCGAAAATTGAGGCCGGCAGGAGTGAAGGCGAATCGTCATTTTTTGACAATTCGAAAAACGAAATTTTCATCCATATATTTTTTCTCTAATTTTTTACTCATTTATGCACCGCTAAGAGTTTGGTAGAATTGCACCTTCATTATAGATACTATCTAAACTCTCTTTGAAACAATCGAGCTTTATAGAAATGCTTTCACGAAAGCTGTCGCTGCCTCCCGGGTTATTAGAGTTAGAGGAGCTTATCTCCAGATTAGTGATAAATGAAGTTGACCATTCCAAGAACCTTAAATTTCATAGAGGTAAATGGTCATATTGTTACCAACCATGTGATCCTTTACCACTATGAAATTTAAGGTTCTTGGCGCATATTGGAAACAGTATTATTTCCATTTATCACCAAACTGGAGATATACTTCTTTACCTCTAAGATGCAGATAGAAGTATCTGTATTCGTTATCCTAAAAATGTATTCAAAATTTATTTATTAATAGGGTATTTGTATTTTAGTACAAGTTCTCTGTACGACATAGTCCGTATCCGTTATTCAAATACTTTCATCAGGTATCCATACCCAGCTCTGATTTATACACATACAAGTTTACTATCCCCAACAAGTAAAATACTCTATGACTAATCGTTTAATATATCAAGGTTTAAATTTACACTCTACTTTTAAAGCTGAATTTCTTGAGAATTGTGATTTTTATATAAATTTACAAGTCTATACGCATAGATTCGGCGATCTCAATCAACTCTATGCTTTTTAGTTGTTATAATTATAGGTGTTTTCGGAGTATTGTTTGTGTTACATACTTCTTTTTTGATTCAATATGAGAACAAAGAAAAAGAATGTTAAGTATTGTATAATTCCAGAATACACAAATACAAGTAAAAATGCTCCAGAAAATCATTTATTTGTTTAACATCTGACCAAAAGCTAAGAAAAGCATGGCAATGTGGCTTTTTGAGAGGTCGGTTTTTCGGGACAGATGAAAACTAAAAAAAAAAAAAAAAAAGCATGGAAACTTAAAAGAAGCATCTCACAAACACACACTTCCCATCCTACATTCCCGCCCCATGCGTCAGGTGGCTCTCGCTGCTGACAACAACCATGTCCAATGTCCAACCCAGCCATTGGTGTTAGAACGAACCTCCAGACTGGATGTCAAAATCAGCAGCAATGCTCACCTTACACTGGCAAATCAATCAATAGCCATTTTTCTTTCGCACAGACCGAGGCGAAATTCTGATTTCCACTGTGAAATTTATGGCGTTGATAAAACGCCAATCTTCCTCTTTCCGTAGATACCTATAACGACCTTCAACTCCACATATTTACTTACTACTAAATGGCCGTTAGTGGTCGTGGTATCTTAGTAGATTTCAGAGTTCAAGGTTGCGTATAGCGACGTCACAAATGGGAGCACTGTTTTTGCAAGTATTACTAATTTCAACCCCTTGTATCTCGAGAATGGAAAAAGTTAATATGAAATTTTAAGTTCATAATAGGAATATCGAGTACTATATAAAAACGTATAGAAAGCATATAAAAAAATATCATGGAACAAGCCTATCTTATGACAAAATATCCAATTTGGAATAGGAGAGATTTGAAATCTTTATCAAAAATATATATAACTATATTAGATATAGACAATATTTTATTTAAATAATGAACTGAGTGAACTTGAATTTTTAATTCACATCACATGCAATATTTATTTTGATTCAAAAAAAAAAAAGAAACGTTTCAGATCTTAAACAGCCAATCACCTACAGAAAAATATAAGCACTCTTTGCTGCTATCCTTCTGTCAGCAATGCTACATATCGTCACTGGATGGATTTTGTGAGGATTTTATCACTTAGGTTTATTGCATTAAATTTACTGTTATAAAAGAAACTAAACTACATATTTACAAATTCTATATAATTTTATTTACATATAGTTTACAAAACATTATGTACACATGGTGCTGGAGTATGAAGGTCATAATTTTAATAGACCAACGAGAATGAGTTTATACAATTAGTATCAAAATTTGAATAATTTTGGTAACAAAAATAATTTTTACTTTCTCGAAAAAGAGAAAATGTGTTTCGCAATTTTAAAGCAGATAAACCTCAAAGAAGCATATACAATTGCATGTGTCCTATATTGCCTCAATATACTGACTAGCAACAATTAAACTAATAAATGCTTGCTGGGTTGCTCTGTTGAGTATGTTCCATTCATCACATACCTAGTTATTTTTTAATATTTACTTTTGGTGATATTATTACTATGAGAATAAAGTTTTTATGGCTTGAGAATGAGAACTATTTACTTATGCCTACTATAATGAATTATCTATTGTATCTATGATTTTGTTAGACGTAAGAATGATGTATGTGAAATTTAACTTTCATTAGCTAAATAAAACAATTACTAATATATTATGCAGTTGCTGTAACGCAGTGTTGCCAGATGTATTTCTATTTAATTATTCAGCAATGTAAGATTGCAGAAGAAAATTTAAAAAAAATTGTACCATTTGGTTCAATATGGTCTGTTAAAATTTACTATCATACTTCTACCACCTTGTATATCTTCACAGATTGACTTTAGAAAAGGAACGATTGTTTTATTCCGGAAAAAGTGGAAGAGCAACAATGTTGAAAGCCACTACCTATATAAAATTGTTGTAGATCTATTATTGTGTAGATAAATAAAGACATATTACTATTACTTACTTCTCGATAAAAATGTCTGCTTGTCCTGACGCCTCAAAAAGTGTTACTATGTCCATGATTGTTGCTTCAGAGTGTTCAATAATAGCAAATATCTGTATCGTCTTTAGTTTAACTTTTGTCTCGTTTATTACAATTCACAATTTTCTAAAAGATCATATTTGAGGTCTAACAATATAACCTCAAATATTAATTTCTGAATAACATTTCACTTTACAATTTGCAAAAATCACAAGAATATTGATATTTTTGAAGTTTCAGAGCAGACATTTTTATCAAGATGAATTTTCTCGCAAATTCACCAAAAAAAAAACCTGTTCCGAAGTCAATTCGTGGGCACACTCTATACATATATTTACTTTATATATACACTGCAACAAAAAAATGTACATTATATTTATAAAATGCTAAAGTTTCCATTATTTTCTTACCATATCAAAAGTTATATAAACAACTTTGAGGGAGTTACAGAATAAATAATAAAACTATTTTGTTTTTATTAAATTGCAAATAAATTTACAGACTAGTAATAAAAAATCTAAAAATATACAAACTATACAGAAACTGAATGAGAAAGACAATAATTATACTCGCTTTCAGTCATTTAATGTAAGAGCACAAGTATGAGAGCGAAAATTATAACGTTCTCTTCTCACATCAACTCATGAACGTATACTTGCAGAAAAAAATAATAAATATCAGCTAAATACATATTTAATATTTCGTTGCCATATTTTAGAATATTCAACAATTGACTTAATTTTAATTAACATTTAATAAATTAAAAATTAAGTTAAGCATTCATTATAATATGTTGCTAAATGAGTTTCAATATCAGGGAACCTTAAAGAGGCTTAAAAAGAAATATATTCTACCAGGTACAAACTTATTAGAACTTATGACTGTAAAACAAACAACCTATCCACCATAACATTTTAACAAAAGCTACACAAATAAAGAGTATACTTATAACGTAATATGTTAAAATTGTCATTAATAGCATTAACATATTACTTATTGTAACGAATCCAGGTTTCCAAAATAAGATTAGCATCTAGATTGATAAGTAAATAAATCTGAATCATTTGATGCAAAAAAGGAAAACTTACACATTTTTCAGTTCACATCACCACTATCTATCGTAGGTCATCAGGGTCGGTTCAAAGGCCAAGCAAGGACTTGTGTTTAGAGAAGACTAGTAACATTAAATTAATATAATAGAAAAGATTATTTCAACCGATATTAATTTTTGCTCTTTCACTCATTAAAGCTGTGTTTTCATAAAACACATATTCATAAATAAACATACGAATAACATAACATCTACTTGCTCACTCATAATTCTTGAATACATCATGCTTTTGAAAATATAAATATGGCAGAGGGAGTGCGAAATATTACTTGTCTCAAAAATTTCCACTTAAGCAATCCCAAATTATCTCAATATCACTGTACTGTCTATATGGCAGGGAGATATTAACATGAAATCCAATTTTTATTAGTCTTATCAGTGCTTATATATTTTTTACATACCTCCAAAGAAGTTTTAGGTTTAATTTCAGTACTTCATTACTAAATGAATTATTGCATGAATTAGTTAATTATATTATACAAATTAATCTCTGAATTTATTTGACAATCAATTGCCTAATATAAAGAATCTTTTAATTCAGTTATGCAGAAATGTGATGGTCAAAATCCGACATTTACAAATTTATAAAAACCTAACAACGAAAGACTTTTTGTTGTCATTAAGCCAATAGCCTCGCAACAATGATCCTAAAATAGTGATAATGAATTTTTTAGAGTCTGCTTTTAAAAAGGTGCAATTCTCTTGATGCAACACTAGAAGACATGTAGTATGCTTATGTCATCTAGTGTCGTTTGTTCTTGAAATAAGATTTAAAATCCGGCCACAAATTAGATGTTGCACACAAAACTTGTTGCCCTGCACTGCGTTGTCTGTGTTTGTAGAATGCGGCTAACCAGTGTTTATATATCAGCAGCAAATCAATAGTTTACGTCATGTTTTTTGAATGGTACTAGCCATCAAGCACCTTAGAAGAAAAAACCAAGCTGAATCTTAGATGGCACATGTGATCGTCAACACTAACCATGCAGCAATGACTCATGCTTTATATCTTTATGTTACTTCACTTGTAAGACTCAAGTAGCCATTTTTGCCACAAGCTATGTTACCTCAGTGGAATTATGCTCTATGGCTGTTCTTAACGATATTTGATGGTATTGTATCATAATATTATACAAATATTTTTTTAACATCTAAAATAGTGACGAGTAGATAACTGACCATTTCAACTGACAGTTCAGAATGTCAATTATCATTCAAGTTAAAAGTAATTTTTTGGTCAATAATAAAACTTCAATCTGGTGCTAAAAATGACAATTTATAATTAGTTTCAGATATCTTCCAAGTTCACCAACGTTTAAGGTCTGGGTTCTGCATTGACCAAAGTACATAATGGAATGATTTTAGAGACTGGTCAGTCAAAAATAGTATTGGTTGGTAGGGGAGCTCGAGTAGCAATACAATGATTTGAAATATTCTAAATTGTTTAATTAAATTTGAGTACTTAACGATTCTATTCGGAACTAACTAATTTATTAATACTTTTAATAAGAATGTGAAGTTAGAAAACGTTTTTGTAATGTTTTGGCGATTATTTCTTGGTAATTTCTATTGAATGCATTTATCTTAAATGATTTGGCAGGTATAACCAATTTGAAAATTGTATGCATCTTCTCTAACTGTTTGTTACTTGTTACTAATAGTGAATGATAACGATATTTGTCATTTTATATATTTATTATTTCATTTCACTTTTAAATTATTTTATTATTCATCATTATTGTTAAATATTCTAAAGTTCTCACAACGGGAAAATGCATTAAATTCCATTACTTGTGAAAGTTTATGAAATTAAAAATGATTTATTTATTTTGAATTAGATATAACAGATTATTTCTTTTATATTATGCAGGGCCGTTCCTGCCGGGGGGAAATTGTGTGTTCTACATGTAGGCCACATTTAGGGTGGCCCAAAATGTGAAATAAAAAAGGATTCTAATTTATTAATTAGAAAAATAAATAAATGTAAACGCATCTAAGCCAAAAGTGTAAGTGAAGCTTAAGCATGATGTCGTCACTGTCATCTTATACAGCATGGAAGGCTGGCGTATTATCTCGATCACCGATTTACGATTCACTGCGCCACTGTGCAATATCTCAGTTCTGGATATTAACTAGAGTCCAGTCGGTCGGGTACTGCAAGCGATCTTGTATGCGCGGGCGTCATCATTACCCTTGTAGGTGGTATCTGAGAAGGGCAAGGAGCATGTGCCGTTTTCGCAATTTATTTTCAATTGCAAAAACGGCGCAAATGTTCTCTATGCCCTTCTCGCATACCATCTACTGACTTTGACCTATCTCAAAATTTTGCAAACAACACGTTCCACTGCTCAGAATACAAGAAACTTGCATCAATATGCCCCCTTCAGCGCGCGCATACAAGGTCATTTGTGGTACCCGACCGACTAGACTCTAGTTGGATATTAAACAACGTTACTCTGCACTCTCTACACTTGCAGTTTATATATAAATAATTGTTTTATGTTTAATTCAATGTGAATTTTAAACACTTGACAAGCACCTAGGGGGAGCTAATTTTAATCCCACACGCAGGCGATCAAACATCTAGGAACGGCCATGACATTATGCTAGAATAATACACAAAAAGATACACTTCTCATGATATAAGTGGTATCTATTTCCTATTTAATTGTTTTTTAATATCAAAAATTTATCATTCTATTGTCCTTTAATTTAATGAATAAATTAATAGTATCTAATATCACATTATTGATATAACCTTTAACTAGAAAGCAAATTAATTTAAAGATTTTATAAGCAATATGAATCAATAAAACAACAAGGCACCAATTATGTCTTATTTAGAGCTGCATTGAAGATTTCAACTTCAGTGAGTATAAACCCATTTAAGTGCATTAAGTTGATATATGTTGTAGCTATTGTCGTTCTGAACAAAAGTCTCCCTGGGCACAACATGATTCTATGAACGGATTTTCCGGTATGCGCATTCAAATCACAGAATCAACATATGTCGTGAATACTAATATTTCTTGGTATTTATGATTTATACCTGTAAAATATATACGTATTATCAAATAATATTGTGTTTAAATGGTGAAAGTTTTATAAATATTTTAAGGAACATTTTATGGAAAAAAAAATATTTTCAGAAAAATTATTTTACAATTTTATAATTTTTTCTGAAAATATTTTTTTTTTCTTAAATGTTCCTTAAAATATTTATAAAACTTTCACCATTTAAACACAATACTATTTGATAATACGTATATTTTACACAGGTATAAATCATAAATACCAAGAAATATTAGTATTCACGTCATATGTTGATTCTGTGATTGGAATGCACGTACCGGAAAATCCGTTCATAGAATCATGTTGTACTCATGGAGACTTTTGTTTAGAACGACAATAGTTACAACATATATCAAAATTGGCCAATTCAACAGAAAGACAAATGCCCATAAGATTGGTGCGGGGTTCTTTCACACCATTATATATAATCTCAACCACAACTGAAACATCTATCACATTTTCGCCTAAAGAATTTTTTTAACAATGTCTGAAGCAAAGAAAACATTTCAAACATCAAACAAAAAATAATTTATGAATATAACTAATTCATTATTGTGCACAACAATTCAAAACAACGTTTAAACAGGTTCAAATCCAGTTTAAACCCATAAAATAAAAAGACTAGGCTTTATCCAACCCAGGTAATATTTAAAGACCGATGAGACTAATAATGATGATCACATTACAAGTGACAATGTTGAATTAACTGTACGAAACAAGATCTTTAACGGAAACCTGGCAAAGAGTAACTTTATGTGATAGGCAAAAAAAATATTGATAAACTTGTTTTTTGTAATGTTTACATCACTTTATAACAATTATTATTTGGTAATACCCATTGGCAACAAACATGTTTTTAATTTTATGCATCATACTAGTAGAAAAGATACAAAGAAAATGTGATAAACAGGAGTAATAAAATTGCAAATTAATTTTTAGCATAAAGTTGAGCTTTCCTCTTTCGATTAGCCAACATATCATAAAAAGGGTTATGACTAATGCTTTGAGTAAGTCTTTGCATCCATTCTTTTCTCTCCTCATCACTACTAGCTGACATCCTGTAAACCGTGTGCTTGCCTTCGACAACTTTCCCTTCAGAGTCTGTTTTACAAGCTTTAATAAAATCTGCACCTCCGCTAGCATACAGTTCAAAACAATGTTGTTTTTGTCTATCAGTGCACTCACGAATTGATATGTTTTCTAATGGAATTATTCCTCTAGGCTCCTTGTCTGTAGTATATTCAAAATAATAAAGGCAATTATCATTAAGGATAAACCAACGCCGCTTCCAACTTTTATAACGTCCACCCTGCTTCCATAACCAACCTTCTTTATCGGGATTAAAGAAAGTATGCATTAAATCATTACCATCGTCCTCCGGAATTTTAAAAGGCTCTGCCTTTATGCTGTCGTATAAACTCTGAAAGGAGAAATATATTACTTCAAATTTGACTTTAGGAATATGAATAAAATATTAAATATTTGGTTAGTTGTTACTTCCTTATTGCCCCATTAGCTTAAAATGAGTAATTCTATGCTTAGATTAAAAATAAAAAATTGAAAATTGTTTATTTCTGAACTGAGTAGTCTACTGATGGCCATCTTCAGGAAACCGAAGTGGTTTCAGCAACAAGTTCAGCTCCCCTTTAACAGGGCAACACTAAATCAACACAAGTATAGTTCTCAGAAAGCATGTCTGCACTTTTTTGTGGATCAGAATCCACGTTAAACTGTTTAGTCTTCCTTGAAAATTAGATATTTTCCAAATAAATGAGGCGTAATCACACGAATTTGGGAAACACCTTTCCCGGTTGTGTTGTGAACAAGTTTATCCTAGGAATGTCACAAAAAAATATTAATATATAAACAGAGTGAATGTGGAGGAAAGTGCCAAAATCCGGAACTATATACTACACATAGGTGTATGACTAAAAAACCCAAAAGATGTAATCCAATGTTTATTCATTTTGAATTAAGGTGGTTAAAACGTTTGTAAAAAAAAAGTTTGCAAACAGCTCGTGTTGGTCTTTATAAGTTTAATTAAATAGGCTACTATTTTTGAATTGTCAAACATTAGTTTGTCATGTTTGATTGATTGTTTACGATCTTACAAAAGTAATTATTTTTATTGGTTCCGATTCGATATGTGAAGTTAATGTAAAATAAAATAAGTGGAACCCTTACAGTACTGTTCCAGGTCCCTGCTCCCGACATTCTGTATAAATAAATACGAATTTGTTTACTTTTCATATGACAAATTATTTTGCAAATATGTAAAAGTATGCATGCTGGTGTATTACTTTGGCAACCAAACACTTTGTTTTCAGGCACCATTATTGCAACACTGTAATTTATTATTTGTAATCGTTAAGGAATTTTGTATGGAATTCAGAATGACTCGAGATTTTGGCTATAAAAATATAATTATGGAAGACACTAGTGATGAATTGATGGACGAACTTATTCCTGGTGAAGTTCAACGCCGCTGATAAGACAATTGCAAGTTTATTTCCAGGAAAGCCCAATATGAAATATGAAAAACCTCACAACAAAGTGAATGGTACGAAAGGAAGAACGTCACACATTTTTCCGAAATGGTTTTTGGGCACAATATTCTATGTAAAATCTACCTTAATGTTGCAGATGAAAGACCGAACTTATATGATATAAAAACACCTGATAAAAAAATAAACAATTATATTTCTTACATAAGCTGGACATACAAATTATAAAGAATTTCCCTTCTTAATGATTTTGATGAGAATTCAACTTACCACCAGTAATTCCTTAGGTAAATCTTGGCCTTGATTAATGCCTCTATTCATATTAATAAATTGTTCTATCGTAGGTTTCTCTTTGACACTGGGATTGTGTAAACTAGTATTTAACATAATAATAGCAAACGACAGGACGTAACATGTATCAGAATTTTCAAAAATATTATTGTCTCCCTGACAATCACAGTACCGCTTGGCAAAACATTCCATCATTCTGTCAATTTTTTGGGCCTCCCCTGGCAATCGAAAACTCCATAAAAATTGTCTGTAAAATTTTTAAATGTAAATATAAATTATGATTCTAGATTAAAATACTTAATAACAGATAATATAACCGTGAAAATAGTATGGCGCATTAACTTTTGTTTGTATTGTCCAGAGTAATAAGTTTGTCAGCATCTCAACTAAAACAAAGCAACTGAAAAAGGATTATTCTATTTAAAATTAACTGGCTAGTTCGAAATTAAAAAAATTATTTAGGGTTAGATTTTCACATAAATAAACTGAATTGTTAGTGACCCAGAAATGGCCTTGTCTTGGCACTTTGTAATAGAAGTATGGAATTGATACAATTTATATAAGTAAAAATGGACATGAAGCCTTGAAATAATCTCCACTAATTTAAGATGGCAGTCAAAATGGGCATCATCATTTTTCATCTCTATCTTGCAAACAAGTAATCAAATAAAAAAATCTCGAAAAAAATAAATGCGAGAAATATTCGTTATAATTATTTCCAAAACCAATATTTAACGAAATTTATTTACGATTAAGCATTAATCCATTACAGACATACGCTTTCAAATATTGCTCTAATCAGAGCAATAATGCAACAAACTCATTAATGTTGGGGACATTTAAAAGCAAAGACCAGCTACTTGAATGGATTATTCATTATTGTGGCCGAATTAGAAACGATCACACAAGAAGAATGTAGAGAAGTTGGCAGTTTCCTGAAAATTTGATGTAAAATTTGTAATTTGTTCAAAGGTACTTTTGTAGAGATTTATTTTAGACAATAAATACACAATTACTGAGCTTATATCGTCTGTTATTTCTTCTCTAGATAATTGATTTAAGCACATTATTATTTCCTTATCTTTTATTCTCCATTTTGCAAAAAATCACTTACAAAAAATATGGGCCCCGGATTTTTTAAATATTAATAATGGTAGTAACCTTGTAAATCTTAATAAATAGTAAAGACGTGGCCAAAAAAATGCGCCCATAAGTAGTTTATCACACTATAATCTCAGTAAGTAAGCACTACAGGCAAATTTCTAGGGCAGTTTGTGAAGAGGCAAGGGGTACTCTAATCACCTTTAAAAGTATGTACATCGTAAAACACTCTGTATAATCGACATATATTCTTGATGATAGGTTCTGTTATCTTTTTCACGGTTCATATTTGGATACCAGTATAATATTTCGCATATGCTATCTTTAATAATTCTGAAAGGGGCTGAAACCTTCGATGTGGCACTACCTATGAAACAGTTTCCTCAAACACCAAAACGCATGAGAACTATATTCGAATATTAGCACTTCACATGTGCTACACTAACCTTGTTGGCATCAGCTGGGGGTGATGAATATGGATTATTGTATCATCTCCAGACATGTTAATATACTATATTCAGTTCGAGTGAAATCTTCAAGTGTTTTGGTGGAAACTACTTCAGAGGTATATCTATTAAAATCTAATTTCTTGGCCTAATTGCTCATATAAAAAAACGAGTGATCTTCATTTTGGCAAATTTTATGAATATTTTTAAATAGAACGTGTCTCTGAAATAAATATAAAAAATCGTTGTCAGATTATTCTTGTTCCCTGGAGATATGAGTTGTACTTGATGGTACATATGGTGAGAAATTTCATATCGATATTCAAATATGACCCATCCTCGGCAAGTCCTAGACCAACAGAAAGCACCACAATAAGATAACCTGCAGAAGCAGTTACATATTCAGAGACAACGAACACACACCTAATAATTGATCAAATCTGGAACCAATTCCGTTTTCAAAAAAATTCCAGTTTCTGGAGATTCCATTGAAGAAGTAGGAGTTCTCCAAACCTGTCTAAAAGATACACAATATACTACCGTTACTGTTGTTAAGATTTTATTAATTTATTTTTATAACCATTTTTTTGTAAAGCCAAATTCTGTACTTGTGCAGGAACAGTAATATGAAATAATACAAAAATAAATAAATAACTATAGTAAACATTATGCTCTTCTCCGATTTCTTGAAGTTTTCATGTAATTGTTGTACATTCTATGGGATAGTTACTCGCAGATTTTTTGTAAATGATATTAGTTAATGCTTATATCTTTGTATTCATATGCTTATGAATCAAGTGCCCTCGATTCCTCCCCTTCTTGTTGCCAGTGCACGCACGCCGATGAATGTTAGCAAGTATAGATATTTCCGTCTGCAAATTATTCCTACTTCACGAAGCTCATGTCAGCATTCCCACAATATTACACAAAAAATGCTCTGTTATATAATATAATCCCAAATAGATAAAACCATTACATAACCTCTAATCACTCTCTGCTACCAATGTTTGGATACTGTCCCTAGATTTTTTACTATATGAAAAAGTTGCCAAATATACTTAACAAATAAAACTGGTTGATATGTGCATACAATTTAATAGTGCATAATAATTGTTACTTTCACACAATGGCATAAATGCAGACTGGACGACTAATAACTCCATTGTTCACAAACATTTTTGAATTGTCAAAAAACAAATTACTGTCTTTAAGGAGGTTGAAGCGTTAGATGAAAATAATGTACATAATTTGAAATAAAGTTTTTTTAATAGATTTTTATATGACACAGTTTTCTGTAAAAAATCCAAAGTCATTAGGAAACTCATAAAGTTTTAAAAAAATTTAAACTTTTACATGTAGTCTTATGCAAAATATGTCAACCCAGCATGCAAGTGGTACATTTTAATTTATAGCAAATAACCAAATAATGTCAGCAGTTCCGAAAACTAACTGTGTAGAGCATTGATGTCTTACGCATATTTTAACATCGTCTCCAATTTAATTAGGAGACTTTAAATAATTTTAAAAAATTATTAAACATTTGTAAACTGTCAAATTTCTCTTTTCGTTAATGATTTTTCCAAGATTTAATGATTTAATTTTAATTTTTACTGCTTCTCATTTTTTTTTTTTTTTAATTATTTACTGAAACAAATTTGTAAAATACACAGATTTACATAAATTTGTTTTTTATTAATAAGTTTGGATAAAACATCCAAATGTTAGTTCATTAAGTAAAATAATTAAATCTACTTAAATAATTAATTAATAATAAAAAATGATTTATTTATGCCTATATGACAATAATTTATTAGTAACATCGACTTATAACCTTTTGTAACAATTTATTATGGAAAAGTTCCGATTTAGAATTCGACTTACTTTTGGTTGGGGCTGTAACGCCTCAACCTCCTTAAGGGCGGAACAGTCGCAAATTATAGCTCCTCGAACTTAGGCAACTCAAATCACCTTGCACTGTTCTCATTATAACTAATTTACATGGGAAATAAATGATATTACGGACTGTGTCCGGACAGTCAGTTTTACACATTTTTAATTCTATGATGTCAACTTAGTTGGTGAAATGCTCCTCTCTACAAAGCATTTTTTTAAAAAGTACATTTAACCTGAATTCAGAACCCGAGTCTCTTAGATTTCAATCAATCAATCAAAACTGATTTATTTCAAATTGCACAACATTTATCCTTTCCGAATACTTATCCCAGAGCCAGCCGAATATTCATGGCGCTGTGCAGCATAGTATTAGTAGTAGTGAAAGACTGGATGGACACAAAATTGGATAGGACTAGAAACAAATTTCTCTCGGATGTCGAGTCTAGAACTTAGCTGCTAGACCACAGGGGGAAGAAGAGTTTCGAATTCGGCATGGGTCTAGTTGCAAATTATATTTCATTAAATTATAGGAAATGATATTTTACAACACTTTTGTTCAATAAAAAATTTAAAAGATAGAATTTTTTATTTATTGATTGATTTTGTTAAAATAAAATTAAGGTTCTTCATCTAGTTAACTCTAATGTACTATCCAAATTTCAACATAATCGGACTTTTCTTTCTTAAGGTATCATGCTTACAAGAAATGTGATGGATGGAGGGACGGACAGATTGAAAATTATTCACTATTCAATCACAAACATTATGACATGAAAATTATTTCTCTACTAGTGATATTTATGGTAGATATTAGAAATGTGCCTACCAAATGCAACATACTCTTAATTTTCGTATTTGCGAAAAGTATATTAATATACCAATTTATTATTTATTATTATTATTATATTTACCTCAGTGCTTGTACCAATATCAAATCAGTAAAATCATGTAATTCAACAAATGCTTGGAGAACTTGTTCGTTAAAATCATTTCTCTCTCCTAAGTAATCACCAATCGCGGTCTTATTAAGGCCTTCACCTTTATGAAGAAATTGAGCAACACTTTCTGGAGTATCCTGTAATAATCCTTTTTCAATTAAATATTCTATTCCTTTCTTGGGGTCCATGTTGAATTTTTTTCTTCCTATTGACATCATTTTGGTCTTGTTGCTGTTTTTGCCGTCCTCCCCTGTGTCGAGGGACTCCATTTCAGACACAACTTCACAGAGATCATCTTTCAATTGCTATAACAAAGAAAGAAAAGATAAAAATAAATATAATATATACATACCTAAGAATGAACGAAAAAATAATACCTCCAAAACAAAAGATCCTAGTGTAGAATTTGGCGCATATTCTAGAAATGTTATAACATTAAGCTAATGTTTCTATCTTATCTGGGTTAGAAAATACAGAAAATAAAGCTAACAATTTAATGTAATAACATATTAATGCATGGCTGTCAAAAACTTTGAAATCGTATAGGTAATAACTTTAAGAAAAATGGGGGGAGAAGGTGCGTTTTTGCAGAATATTTAATAAATACTTCTTTAAATATTACTTTCTGAAAAAAATGTATAGTTAATAAAACTGGCTTTATTTGTGTTTTTTTGTTTTTCTACGATAAGAATTGACCGATTTTTTTTTTTTTTGTAAATAGCATTTTTAACAATTTACCACCGAAAACATTTTTTATTCTATTTACCGAGAGTACATGTCATTTCTTAATTTAAGGTATTTGATTATATTTGACTCATATACAAAATACAGTGTACATTTGACTCTCGAAGAATGCAAAATCAGCCAATGGGCCGTAGTTTGGCCAGGTGACCTTAAGAAATATTTTAACAAATGTTAAATGTGCACATAAACAAGTTTATTGAGCATTGTCTTTTTGTTTTAAGCAAAAATTAAGATAAGTACCAAATTTGTATGAGTTTTAATTGTTATCTTTCAGGTACACAGGGAATTAACCAACGAAGAAGTATCATATTTACAGGTGAATATCTGAGAAAGTATTGATTATTTAAAAATATGTTGCTTATAATGTTGTAAAGTTTGTGAAATGATTTTTAATTTTCTTTTAATTGGGCATATTATGGCTAATAAATGGAGCGAAGTAGTTTAAAAAGTACATTAAACAATGTGCATTTCGAATGCTTCAAACTGCAGCTGCATTTACTATAAAAAATTGAAAGAATGATAAGAATTGTAGAGGGAATAAATAGAAATGTACTAATAATTTAATAACCTACACACACAAAAAAAAGGTTTTTCCAGAGGTCAGAAATACCATCTTCCTATGTACCTATTTTGAACCACTGAACACGAATTTATAGGCTATTGACTATGTAACTGAATAAGGAACTAATTCGTTAAAGGTATTTTATTATTTCATACATTCAATTGTACCCGAACAATGATAAATCCAAAAGTGCTATTAAATTTAGGCTTGGGTTTTTGAGAACGGAGTGAATTTGTCCACTCTTAAGATTGTTAAATATAACTCAAAAACTATGCATTTTTAGTACATGCACATAAAAGGATTTTTGTAGAAAATCAAATTTCCTATCGAAGTGGCACTTTATAAAGTCTAATTTTTTTTTTAACAAAATAAATTTAAAAAAGTTGGAAGAAAAACGAAAAATATCATTCCTATTTTTTATTTTTATTTTTGTGTACAACTTTTTTCTGAGTGGATTTAGGTATAGGCATCGGTTCACAAAAAAGATAGCTGACGTAATTCCACTCAAAATCTTGACCTATAGAAGTATTTCTGATAAAAATTGGCTGAGATACAGTCGTTCAAAGTTACATACTTTTTTACGATATTACCACGTTTTAACTTTATACCATGTTATTTTTAATTTTTACACGCAAAAAATTATTTTCGGTTTATCAATGATATAATGATAAAGGTATTTGTTTAAAATTTTGATATCCTATGATCTTAGACATAAAAAAACTTTAATGTTGTACTAATTTATAACTGTTTTAAAGATACTTTTTTGAAAATTACATATCTATTTTATTTATCCCATAATGTTTTCGAATTAAGTATCAATATCATCATCAACATCGTTTTGGACAGCTTCTTCAGTAACTTATGGAACATCAGCGTCTTCACAATTTAAGCCCATATATTCTTTGCAGAACATGGAGCAGTTAATTCCTAATTTTCTGCAGTCATACTTTCCGTGGCAACCTTTTATATACCCACAAGCTATTTGCTCCAGTAAAGTCAGTGGTGCAGGAGGTTTAGTTGTACTAATTGGCAGTCATCCATTTTTAGATTTTTTCCAACCCCACTCAAAGGAATTTAAAATATTTCATGTCCAGTGTTGAATTTGGTGGTGTGTCCTTAAGCCGTGCTGTTTATTAGCATCAAAAGTTGGTGGCAAATGGGCTAGAAAAAATTTTGTGCTCTTTGATATTTTAAACAAATATCTTTAACGAATTAGTTCATTTTACCCGTTTCTTTTTCGACATAATCAGTAGCCTATTAGGTTCAAATTTCGAAATTTCGTACAATTTTGTTTTAAATCGTGAAAATAGTATATTTAGGCATTAAATATCATGTCTTTCGCGATTTTAAAAAACCGGTGCAATATTTCGCAATTTGATTCGTGTTTAGTGGTTCAAAATAATTGGGAATATGGTATTTCTCATCTCTGGAAACAGCTGTTTTTTCTTTTGTAACCCTGTGTAATTAACATTGAATAATGGAGTATTAAACAAGCAATTTATTACAATGACTATATATTTATACATATGTATGTAGCAACAACAAATTTTTAGTACACCTATGATAAAAACTAAATTACAATAAAAAATTAAATAAGTTTAAAAACGAGTCAGCAAATGGAAATTGTCTCATCCTGGGCAGCAGTAAGTCAATGAATGTAGTGATGTTAACTCGATTGTTTGAATATTTCACCAAAACATTTTTTCACAACACTTTTTTAAAGTTTAATGCCTACTTTGTATGATAGTGTTAATTTTGTTCCCCTAAAATATGTAAATAGCATTTTTAATCCTGAAAAAATACATTATACAATATTGGTGAGGTGAATATACTTTTCAAATACTTGCTCAAATCATTTTTATACAAAAAAATTAAAACACATGAAAATGCAGAAAACTTTCTTTATTTTGATTTAACATTAGCAACATTTTTTCATATAGCCCTTATTATACTCTTCGCAGACACAAAACGAAGAGTATATTGCATTCGATCGGCACATTTCTAAAACCGGTACTTAATATTGCTCGTAGAGAAACAATTTTCATATCACTGTGTTGGTGATCGAATTCTGAACAACTTTCAAAATGCCCGTCCGTCTGTCCGTCCGTCCGTACGCCCGTTATGTTTCTTGTAAGCACGATAACTTAAGAACGAAAAGGCCGATTGTATTGAAATTTGGACAGTGTTAGTGTTAGCTAGAGGAAGAAGCCTATTTTTGAACAATATCGATCAATAAATAAAAAAGTTATGAATTCTTCTTAATGTATCGTAATTAAACCAAAAATGTTTAAAATTTATAATTATTATTATTTACAAAAAAAAAGCTGCGAAGAGTATCCTATAGAATGTGCAACAATTATATAAAAAGAGCAGTAAATCGGCGAAGAGTATAATGGTTAGCTTATTTCTGGTATAAAACCATGCAAGAATTAGTTTTTTAGAATTTTTTCTAATGGCTAAATTAATGTTCATTTTTTTTATCTTAGAGGTATATAGATAAAATCAGAATTTAATGATCTTTCTGCCATCATAGTACATTTAAAGGTGAGCTGTTTTCTAAAAAAAATATTTTAAGATCCCTTATTTTTAAATAAGTACTTATATGAAAATTGGACATTTTCTTATGTATCATAAATGTCAATTTTGACCACTTTTATCATAATTTGGTCCAAGTGTTGTTAAAATGGTTTTTATAAAAATTGGTTTGTCCCAGGGAATTTAACAAAAAGGACTTTTCTAATGTAAATTTCATCAGGAAACCATATTCCGGTATCAAAATTAGAAAAAAAATGTATAGTTAAATTATTACATATCAATATGTTATGGGAAAGACATTTTTCGTTAATTTGCTATAGAATCATGAAGATGTAGTGAAATTAAAGTCGCACACAAGTCCCTTTTTCAGAATTGTCCAGAGAATACAAATCAATAGTTCCTTTTTAAATTCATGCTCCATAAGACCCTTTCATAAAGTCCCAAAAATTTAATTTTTGTTAATCACAATGGTTATCTGGACGAGAGAACATTGTGCATTCGCAGTCGTGGAGTATTTGAAATCGGTCGAATCTGTGATTGTTTTGTTGTGCAACGGCGTTTTCGACGACATTTCAATATCCGTCACGATGGTCGGGTTCCAAAACATGACACAATCGTCACATGGGTTCAGAATTTCAGAACGGCTGCATCAGTGATAGAACTCTGAGCACTGCGGCTTGTTTTCAGGCAGAGCGCTCTGGGTTGTGAAGGATCTCTTGCCTCACTCTTTCAACGATAGGCAGAGTTCTTACATTTCGACTAAGATCCCGACGTTTCGGATTCATTGCCGATGCAGCCGTTCTGAAATTCTGAACCCATCTGACGATTGTGTCACGTTTTGAGATCGGGCCATGGTGACGGATATTGAAATGTCGGCGGAAACGCCGTTGCACAACAAAATCATCACAGATTCGCCCGATTTCAAATACTCCTCGACTGCAAATACACAATATTCTCTCGTCCAGATAACCATTGTGACTAACAAATGGCATATCTTCCCGAGTCTAACGACATATCCACAACACTCTCCATTCGCGTATACCACCCGTCCCAAAAACACCCATCCTTTCTGCCCCACCCTGTACTTTGGTTCCACCAATATTCAATTTCAAGCTGAATTTAAAATAATATTTTATTTTAAAACATACCGGGCTAGATATTTGATACGGTTATTTAAAAGAAATTCTCATTAGAACTAATAATGAAAACAATAGAAAAAGACAGCCAAAAGCAGAAAACGTATTAGATGCGAGTTTGTAAAGTTTAACACAAAAATAAATTACTAAAGCATAAAAAAATACTCTTCAAGGCAACACACTATCTAAAAGCAAGTATTTCTAACGCATCTACGACAAAACTTAGGATCAGTTTAAATCTTACCCCGGAAGAACAAGGACAACATGACTGGATCACATTGTGAACTATGAAAGAAGCACACACACGTACACACGAACACATGGACGGGCAGAACTACGGAAAAACAAAAGACACTAAGATTTGCAAAATGAAATAAACAAGATCATTCCAACATGACAAAGAAGGCATAAATTATATTAATATTCACGTCCAATAACAAATAATGAGCAGGGTCCAGTGTATTTTCATAAATACTGCGTGCTGTATCTACCCAGCTCTGGTAATTTTATAATCATTTATAATGTCTCAGATTGGATCTGAAACAATAGAACAATACATAATAATGACCTGCTAAAAATGTTGACTTTTCCATTATTAAACGATCCTGAAAACAGAACTTGATTTTCTTTTATTTTTGCTATCGCATGAGAAAAGGTAAAAAAATGATTAAAATTTACTAAAGCCCAATGAATGCTCTTGAGCATTATGGTAATAGCATTGTCCTTAGTAATTATTAGCTAATATCCTTTCAATAGTGAATTTCAAAGCAGGGGGATAAGGACACATTAATACAAAAAATCTATTATATTAATCTGCATTTTCATAGCGTACTTTACCTTGTATTGCATATATACATTTTCTAGAAAATAAAAAAACTCATGCAGTATGTATGTACTTCTAAATTAAATATCGGAGGTACACGAACAATACGACTACTATATTATATCTATAAAATAAACGAACACCCAGTAACTATTTTTCATCATTAAAATAACTATTCCTCTGTTAATTTTGCAGTAACAAAAATCTCTATTCTTGATTGACAAATTTAATATAGTTATCAAGAAATAAGAGTTTATAAACAAAGGAAATTAAAATAAATATAATTTAATGTTTACTAAATTATCTGGTAAAGGTGAAATGCCAAATTCAGATAAGCAGGAAAAACCCTTTTTAGATAACGTTAAATATGTTGATTTTCAATGGACAGAAGTGCATCCTATCCTTTGAAATCTTGTTTCTGGTATTACAATGGGGATCACAACGGTTTCACTGCAACTAGTGATGTACAGCGCTGTTTTAATAATGAACGTTTATTGATTTTGGTCAAAGCTTTTTGGTCATAACTTTTGAACCATCCTGTATAATCGCTTCACAATTATTGGTATGTATATTTAATTTAATTTACTTGATACAATTTCGACAAACCAAAATAATAACCCATTCAATTTCTTATATTTTAAAAACTCAACCATATAGGGGCCGCCCATAAAATACGTCACGCAGAATTCCATCTTTTTGGACCCCTCCCTCCCCTTTCATCACGCTAAGCCACACTTTCAGCGACCCCCCTCACAAATATTGCGTCACAAAAGCTAGCCACGCCCCCCCCCCCATAAACGATTTCTTGTGATTAAAAATAGAGCATACAGATGAATAATTTAAAATATTTCTTATGACCACATAAGTAAATAAATAAATCCATAAAATCTAAAACATTAATTCTTGACTATCCATATGTTTATTTACAGGCAGGGTCATCAAGAGAAAATCGGGTAGTAACATAAAACTCCCAGCAACTTTCAGTATAAATTTCGAAGAGCGGAGGTGGCATTCCTGATATAAAGGGGGGATGATATTCCCTAAGATTAAATATTTACCTCGATCGAAATTTTGAAGAGCGGGAGGGGGGTGTGACACCCTTAAATTTGAATATTTTTCTCGATTCGAAATTTTAAAGAGCGGTGGGTGGTATTCCTTGAAATTAAAATATTTATCTCTTAGTACTTGGAAATGAATTTCTATCGTAATGAAGAAATTTTAAAATCTGCCAAGTTAAGAGGAAAATTAAAATAAAATTGATTAAGTGCAAACGTCACATTTCCTTAGATCCTCCCCTCCCCCTTGCCACATCTCGTCATGCTAAGCAATACCCCTCCCTCCCCCTTATTTGCGAACGTATTTTACGAACGGTCCCTTAGCAAAAATTATCCATATCTGTTTCGTTGGCATCATCGGAAGATCTCCAGCAGCAGCACAACACCAAAGATTTCAACCCATTCCAGGATTGAAAAGAATGAAATAATGCAACAAAATGGTATTTTTTTTTTTGACAATGCTGGAAATTTACGTATACTGATAGTTCATATTCACTGGTTTATATAAAAAGTATTAGCTTGCCACCACTATATGAAACACCCTGTAGATTTAAACATAATTTTAAAATATGCCATTCATCATCTCCTACAATTGTTATAAGACTTTTTTCCAAATTTCAAACGGCTGAGGAGATATTGACCGTGCATGCACTAATGACACCCTGTATTATATAGCCTTTCAAGGTTAAGTATATTTAAACTTAACACTAACAAAAAATTATTATTACACAATTATTCTCACTTACATTCTAATTTTATATCATGGCAATAATTGTAAAAATTATGGACTTGTTAATTACAGAAATAATATTTTTTATATTGGTCGTGAATATAAAACTGGAAAACAATGAAACAGTTTTTGCCGAATTTAAATGCCTGTTTTTTCTTTTTACTGATCATTTTTGTTCTAAAGCAAGGGTTCTTTATAGTTAACACTAACTTACTGTCCAAAGAACAATGTTAAATGAAAACCGGCTTTTTTGCGGCCGGCATGCCGGCCGGCCGGACCACAGGTGCCGTGGCACCTTGAACGGTCAAATAATTGGCCCCTTTGAATTGCCTGTAAATCTAAATAGGGAAATTTACTGCGATTTTTTAGAAGATGGACTGCCAAGTCTTTTGGAAAATACACCTTTGGCCACACGTGAGGCAATGTGGTTCAAAATGACTGCTGTCCAGCTCATTACGCATGAGGAGTGAGATATTATTTGGACCAAACCTATCCACGGAGATGGATCGGTCATCTTGGTCCCATTTTGTGGGACTCCAGATTTAAATCCAATAGATTCTTTCTACTGAGGTTGCATAAAGGAGAAAGTCTATGCAAAACCAAAAAATACCGTAAATCAATTGAGACACCGTATTAATGAAGCCGCACAACAAATAAATGTCGCAACAAGTGCAAGACGGATAAAAAGATGTTTTCTAAAAAGATGCCGCGCTTGCGTTTGACTTGGTGGTAGGCAATTTGAACACATTATTTGATTTTTATTCGTGTTTTGTTTAGATTTTAATAAATACCTGTCACATTAATTTAACAAGTATTTTCATTCGAATTCCTAATTATTAAAATAATTTCACGATAAGCTCCTTTTGCAGTAAAATAAAAATATCTTTTTTTCCAAAGTAAAATACAGAGGAGATTGTTTATACCATTTTAAAACCCACATTACTTAAATGAGCAATTTTTTAAAATAACTTGCCAGGTTAGAGTGGTAATTTTTTTTACAGTATGAAGGGTTAGACCCCTCATACTTTTAGATAATAAAAAAAATTAACTCATAAATAGAGCATGAGTCCCCACATGCCCACTAGCAAGAAATATTACGAGTGGTGGTTTTGGGGATTTGAGGGCGGTTCAATGAAGGGTCGGGGAGAAGAAAACGGGGAAAACAGTTTTCACAAAGTTTGAATTTTTGGGATGATTTTAATATTAGGGGAGGTGGTAGTTTTTAACCCCGGGGGTGACTGCATGTCTCGGCACTCAACTTGCTTTACAATACCGAAATCTTGTCAAAAACCTCGATCCCACGATTCCCCATATACCCAGTAGCCAGAAATGTAAAAAGGAGGTGGTTTTGGGGATTTGGGGGTGGTTAGCGGAGGGTAGGGGAGAAATGTATGTTGCTATCATGTTGAGCACCCTTGAAAACGAATAGAAACAAATTTTTATCAAATTTTAAATTTCAGTTCAGGGGCTCGGATAATGTCAACCCCGGGGAATTATAATATGTTGGATGATCAAACTTCATATGGTCTATCCGAGAAATCCGATCCAACAAGCCCTCGCATGCCTAGATTGGAAGAAACGCGAAAAGGGGGTGGTTTCTCGCGTTTAGAGGAAGTTCCCTAGGAGTGGGAGGCCTAAAATATCACCACCGTATTCAGAACAATCGAAAACGGAGGGGGTACCAGGTCTGGTCCTTGTCACAGCACTTTTGATGTTTTGTAACTTTTTCAAGAAGGTGATGCGAAACGATTTTCAAAATATTATTTTTTGTGCGACTTACCCTTACCTATAACTTTTTTAATAATAAGTCATTTCACCTATAACTTTTTTCATAAAAGTCATTTCACAAAGAATTATCTGGTTCTACTGTCGTATTTTAAAAATCCAAAGATTAAAATGTTTGTCTTAATAAAGTGCAATAAAGTTTTAGAGAAGAAACTAAATTTTGAAAAAAATGTGAATTTTAGAGCAATTTAAAAAAAATTGAAAATTTTTCAATGTGAAGAGAAAAGGGGAAAAAATCAAAATAAATATTATCTCTTCGAATTGTAAAAATAGATATTGTTACGTATTTATGTATAATATATTAATAATACATTATTTATATATTTTCTTAAAATTATGTTTTTGGGGAGCGCACGAATTGTTAAAAACCATATAATACATGTTTTACAGTAAACTTAGCCTCGTTGAAAATTTTAGCCCACTATAAGAAGTCCCACCAATGCATTACAAGTAGTCATTCTTTGTTTTTCTGAACTGTTCTTAATCGTCGCCAATTGTCCATTTTATAATTTATATACAGGGTGATTCACGTAGGCCATTCATTAGAAGTTTTTCAACTTGCAGTTGGATTAGAAACTTGAAATTTGGTATGCTGCCATAATCGATCATGTCCGTTCTATCTAAAATATTTTCAGTCCTCCAACTATACAGGGTGTGCCAAAAATTGGTACCAACTTTTTTATTTTAAATGGAAACCTATATTTTTCTTTACATGGTTCGATTGGTCTTCTAATTCTGAGTTTAGAGAGCCTAAGTTATATTAACTTATCTATTACAATTTTTGACATATGTCCAATTTTTTGAAAAAAAATTGCCGCTGTAGTAGTTTACGAACAAATTTGTATCTCGCAAACCTTTCAAAATTATGAAACCAAATTTGTGAAGCAGTTAGCTGGAAGTCCAGGCTAACTTTTGATGTCCCATCGGTGGTCCCATTTTGTACCATATGGGCGCAGTCGATTTTCAAATGTCGCAATCAAAAATTGTCAAAAAGTCAATTTTTTCAAATGGCACCTACTATTTTTTTCACACCATTCGAAAGAAAATTGAATTTTAGGGTGAGTTACTTAAGCATTCCCTATACCTAACTTCACCCCATATCGAGTTATTCAATAAAAATCAAGAAATACCTATCTTGCCGAGAGATTCCTTACTTCATCAAGTATGCCATGGAAACAAAAGACAGTTGTAATAATTTTTAAAGAAAAATATGGATTCTTATTTAATTACACACAACACCAACAAATTATTATTAACGAACAAGAACAATGTTGACGAAATTCTGACGTAAATCTTCAATGTGACCACCGTATTTTTGTTCAAATATTCTATTATTCTACTTTCAAAAGATTGCGTAGCACATCTTTGCGCCTACCATTTCTGACGCCAGAAATCAATGCAAAATTGAATTTTAGGGTCAGTTTTATTAACATTTTGTATGTCTATCTACAGTCGTTTTTGAGTTATTGGCATTTTTTTTTAAATATAGTTTTCTTTCTCAAGGGTAGTAGGTTTTGGAAACAATCATTTCATTTTAATTTTTATTCAAAAATCGTATTGCAATAATAAATAATAACAACAAAATAACAACAAATAAACAGATTAACAAAATAATTATTTCAATACAAATGCTCAATGTGTGCACCGTTTTAACTGACAGAATTTCGTCAACATTGTTCTTGTTCGTTAATAATAATTTGTTGATGTTGTGTGTAATTAAATAAGAATCCATATTTTTCTTTAAAAATTATTACAACTGTCTTTTGTTTCCCTGGCATACTTGATGAAGTAAGGAATCTCTCGGCAAGATAAGGTATTTCTTGATTTTTATTGAATAACTCGATATGAGGTGAAGTTAGATATAGGGAATGCTTAAGTAACTCACCCTAAAATTCAATTTTCTTTCGAATGGTGTGAAAAAAAATAGTAGGTGCCATTTGAAAAAATTGACTTTTTGACAATTTTTGATTGCGACATTTGAAAATCGACTGCGCCCACATGGTACAAAATGGGACCACCGATGGGACATCAAAAGTTAGCCTGGACTTCCAGCTAACTGCTTCACAAATTTGGTTTCATAATTTTGAAAGGTTTGCGAGATACAAATTTGTTCGTAAACTACTACAGTGGCAATTTTTTTCAAAAAATTGGACATATGTCAAAAATTGTAATAGATAAGTTAACATAACTTAGGTCCTCTAAACTCAGAATTAGAAGACCAATCGAACCATGTAAAGAAAAATATAGGTTTCTATTTAAAATAAGAAAGTTGGTACCAATTTTTGGCACACCCTGTATAGTTGGAGGACTGAAAATAGTTTAGATAGAACGGGCATGATCGATTATGGCTGCGTGCCAAATTTGAAGTTTCTTATCCAACTGCAAGTTGAAAAACTTCTAATGAATGGCCTACGTGAATCACCCTGTATAACTATAGTGGCCCATAGTGCATGTAGAATAGATTTATTTGCATTTATATTTACTTCATTAAATACAAAAAGTCCACTCAAAGCATTTGTGCGAGTCTTTTAAGTTTTGATATAGTGCCTATCCTAAGCCAAGTATTGTTTTATAATACTCTCCAGATACTCTCTGAGTAAAGCTTTAGATATTTCATTAAAACTTGAAAGTTTTAATAGTAATTTTAAAAAGAGGCCTTTCTCTAGATGAGCCCCTGTACTCTTATAAAGGTTTTAAATCGGCTTCATAGAGTCGTTCCAAACTATTTACGTTTATAAATAGTCTTGGAAACACATTTTTAAGATGACTTATAGATTGTTTTAAAACTACAATTGTTACTTGGGAAGGTCATGTCGAGGTCATTTGGAGTGATCGGATTTTTCCAATTGACACAGCTAAAGTCAAAGTCACCATTAGGTAACCCTATAACACCACTACAACTTTTGTCTCTAACACTCATAATTCGGCAACGGGAGGTACGCTCAATCTAAAATTTTCAGAGGATTACTGTCATGGTAATCATTTAATACCAATTTCGAGTCCATATTTAAGGGTTCCGAAACGTACGATTTTTGCAGTCACTTTTTGGTTTCAACAATATGACGCTCCCCTACACCATGCAGTCTTCGTTCGACAGTCTTTAAACGCAACATTCCCCAACAGATGGGTCGGAAGGAGGGCAGATGTAGATTTTCTGTGGGGTTATTAAGAATCTAAAATATATTTATTTCAACAGACCAAATAATATTGAGGACTTAAAAGATCGAATACGCGAGGAAATCCGTCTGATTTTGCCAGAAATTCTCCAAATGTAAAAGAGGAAATAATGATTTGACTTCACAAATGGTATCAAGTAACATTTATGAGTTTGAGCATTTATTCTACAAAGTATACTTTATCCCAAACTTCTTGTCAGTATAAAATATGTCGGGATCTTTGTTCTTTACCGCGCCGACGATGGCACCGGCATTTTTTATACCCAGAAAAGTCTGAGATAAACGATAAACAGCAGTAGTTATGTTAAAGTGAATCCATCACCTTTGATATTAATTAAGTGATTATTTCAATTTTCTTCTAAATATGTCTGTAGGGGGTTTAATAAAAATGTTTTTTTATATGCCATCCAAATTCGTAGAAATATGCAACGTGTTCGCGTGTTGTATTTGAAACAACAGCGTTGGTGTCACTTGCGCGGCACAATTAGGATAGGAAGTGTTACTAACTTAGACACAATTCTCTCTGCCCTGCAATTTTTATCATTTTATAATATTTTTTTTTATTAAATGCTCGTAAGAAATAATACTTCAACCTGTATCTACAAGTTTTTTGATTTTTTTATTCAGTTTTTAGTAAAAATGGATTTTTCATAGAAAAATTATAAATTTTTAATAACTACGTGCTAATATTTGAGGGTGTGACTCCTTTTATAAAGAAAAGTTCATATGAACATATCTTGGCAACGGCTTAAATCTTTTGCTACAGTGTGTTGATTTTTTTTAATCGTTATTATACTCTTCGCAAATACAAAACGAAGAGTATTGTTATGAATTACACCCCCTTGGAATTGGAGATGATACGCCTATGCCTACTAATTGTGACTGGGAGCTGTCAGAATGAAACGGACTTTTTCTGGAATGTTGTTGGAGAAGATTCTTGATTGTTTCTAGATGGATCTAGAGAGTCAAATTCGGAGTATATAAGGCGCGATTACCAGCGCAGAGGGAGAAGTTTTATTAAGAAGACAGTTTATAAAAGTGAACAAGTTGAAAAGTGAGGTTAAATAATATTAAGTAAACAAGTATTGTACAGTCAGTAAATTGTTAAATAAAGTGTTAGTGATTATCTCTTGTTGAAATTATTTAGAACCCACGGATTCACACAGGGTGTTTCCAAAAAGGTGAATAAATGCGACAGTTTATTGCATTCGATCGGCATATTTCTAAAACCGGTAATATTGCTCGTGGAGAAAAAATTTTCATATTACTGTTGGTGATCGAATTCTGAACAACTTTCAAAATGTCCGTCCGTCAGTCTGCCCGCCTGTCTGTCCGTCCGTCACGTTTCTTGTAAGCACGATAACTTAAGAACGAAAGTCCGATGGTATTGAAATTTAGACAGTATGTTAGTGTTAGATAGAGGAAGAACTCTATTGTTTTTGAGCAAAATCGATCGATAAATAAAAAAATTATAATTTTTTTTAAATCAAAAACATTTTTTTTTAAATAATTTTTTTTATGTTTTGTAATTAAACTAAACATGTCTAAAACTACGAAGAGTATCCTATAGAATGTGCAACAATTATATAAAAAGTGCAGTAAATTCGGCGAAGAGTATAACGGTTAGCTTGTTTTTTAATAGAGATATTGCAGTCAGTAATACCGCACGACGCTCGCTAATTACGTTAAGTTTAACGCAAATAACTAGGCTTTGTTTTAAACTTATTGCATTGCAGTTCCATTCGTGCGTAACTAGGTTATGTAAAACGTCACGTTTTATGTCAAATAGTCATCAAATTTAGAAATATATTATTACTGTCATCAAATATTACAAAATTATTAAAGGTACATTTTAAATACGTAAATTTTAAAATCAAACTTATTTTCTAAAAAGGGGGCTCCAATTTACTCAAAAAGACCTTTAAAAAAAAATTTAGTCGATTGTAAGATAAAATGAAGGTGAATTTCTGTATATGATATGATATAATATTTACATACATTTAGGCTTTAATGGAAGAAATGTTGGAAGCAGGCATATTGGCTGATGGTAATATAGAATGGGCTTGTTCGGCATTTTTTCTTTATTTCATAAATCGAAAATGCAAGTATAAATTAATGGATCTGCAAAAAATTAGAATCTTATTCGCACGTTTAGTATTTTAAATACTATTACAAATCTCCATCTCGCGAAAAAGGAGCGTGGCCAGGCGCTACGTCACTATACGCATAGACACGGCGATCTCAACAGACTTGATGCTCCTTACTTGTTATATAAGTGTTTTCGAAGTATTGTTTGTTTTGCTTACAACTTGACAGTCGGGGAGTACAATTTGGTGAAATGTCAAAAAATTACAATTTTCTCTTGCTCCTGTCGGGACGAATTTTCCATTTGGACCCCGCAATTTACGATTAGAATTCATCGCCGACCTTCTCCTTTCCGTAGACACATAGAACGAACGACGTATTTATTAAGTTACCAGCGTTTAAAAATTCCATGTTTTTCGACTTTTCAGGTTAAATTTGAAAGGTCCCAGAAAGCAATTTTTCTTACGTCACTTGCGTATAGTGACGTCACAAATGAGCGCTCTGTTTTTGCAACTATTACTAATTTCAACTCCTTATATCTCGAGAACGGAAAAAGTTAATAATATGACATTTTAAGCGTATAATGAGAATATCGAGTACTATATGAAAAAGTATAGAAACCATATAAAAAGAATATCATGGAACAAGCTCATTCATAAATATAGATCGGCTGATTTTGGTTGTTCCCGATTTTAACCGAGGTGAGGATAACGTCGTTTACTCGACGTACGCTAAAAGTACGGAAATTACGTCAGACGCTAAGTATGTCTTAACGCAGATTAAATGTGCGCATGCTTAGATGTCAAATAACGCGATCCTCTAATAGCGAATGCCGTTATGTGACAATGCGATATCTCTCTAATATCTCAGAAAATACTTTAGTCATTATTTTCAACTTTGGTATGTGCGAATAGGATATCAAATCACATATTTTAGAATTAGAAAAGTTATTTTATCGCTCCACCATTGGGGTCCCTGCGAGCATTGTCCTCTGATATTTTTTACCAAAAGAGTGCTACGTCACTGATATTTGTCCATGTGGATATTTTTTCTGATTAGCCTGGTCAATTCTATATAAAAACGGTCTCTTGCGTTTTTCTCGTACATTTAGCAGTATTGACTAATAATAATTTTTGAACACATAAATCTAGTTATCCTGAAATAAATGACGTTTTTACAATCATCATTTTTCAAAATAAATTTCTCAGAAATGTTGCAATTATTTAATATTAGAGATTTAATACGAGAAATAATGATTTGTTCTATGCTGATAATTTTTATTCAAACAATAGTCATTGTCCTGTTGCAAAAGTCATATCGGCTATTAGTAATTTACCAGCAAATATTGATGTTTACTTTTGTTCATTTACAAAATTTTTAAATTGTATCTCTGTTAGTAATAATTTAGCTTTTAGTAAAGGCAATGAAGGCAAAATTTTGTAAAAACCTCGCAAAAACTAATAAAAGGATCATCATCTCCGGGAATTAAGTAGGGAGAATTTTTTAAAAAATTGGCCAACCTTTTTGATTTTCGTTTTTTTTGTTCTAGCGGCTGAAATAATGAAAATAAAGGAAAAAATGTAGCCCGTCTCTTTCTCTACAAAAAAGGTCTTTACAAATTTTTGTCGTACTTAAGCCGTTTAGGAGATAAATCCAGTTTTCTACTCCGCTCTGAAATGCGCGGGAAATGAAAATTCTCCGGGAATTTCGTACATCGATCGATAATTCTTACTATCCAGAGAAGCTAAAAAAAAATGAAAATTACATAAAATTTAGAGAAAATTCTCAGCTTTAATGTGGAACTAATCCCAAAATTCATACAAATTTTTATCATAGAGAAAAAAGTGTTAGAAGATGGCTTAGTAAACTTTATACAGTTGATTTATTCGTATCTTTGAGTTCTATGCATCCTCCCTATTTCTCCCGTAACAATACTGTATGGATTCGTTCCCACGCACTTTATCTATATTTCGTGAAAATGTCATTGAAGAATGTTGAGAAACAAATAAGTTGAATATGTCTTACTGTACTGCATTTTCTTAACGCGTATGTATGAATAATGTAGACAAATTCAAAAAGTATTGCACTTACAATCCAAAAAATTAAGACTGTGCTATTATTATTAATTAAGATATGGCTAATTTGCTGTACTATTAGTTTGTTCTTACTTTTTGTCTTTAGTCTTTAATTTATATATGTATTATTTTGTAATATACATTGTCAATCTTTTGTCTCTATACAATATGGCATTATATTGTTTTAATATCATTAGGGATTCTATCCTGTAGATATTTCGAGTAAATAAATAAACAAATTTTGAGTAAATAAAACAATATTTGTTGACAAAAAGTAAGTTGTTGGTGTTCAAAACCATCTCATCGTATTATTTCTTCGATTTTTGGTGTTTCATTGAATTTATTTTATTTTTTCGCTGTCTTTATTCGAAAATCTCAGTAAATATGATGAATTATACCAATGTGAAAATGGCGACAATGCATTACGTGCATGGTCGGAGAGGAACCCGGCAATGGCCAGCAAGATTCCCCGATCTCAATAGCCTGGATTTTTTTTGTGGGGTCATCTTAAAATCCTGGTGTATAAAACTCTCATTAATACTTTAAACGATTTAAGAGAATGAATAGTTGCCTCATGTAAACAATACGGAATACGCCGAGAATATTTGAAGGAAAGCGCAATTCGATGCGAAGAAGGGCGGAAGCCTATATGAAAGTGGCAATTTCCAAACATTTTTATAAAACAAAATTCATCATTATTAGTGTTAATAATAATAATTAAGTTTCAATTTGAATTTGATTGTTTTAAGCAAGAACTCATCTGAAAAATGTAAGAGATCATTTTCATGTAGAACTGACCAGGCGAACATATCTACATGGAATGTTAGTGGCCTACTACTTTTTGGGTACAAAATATCAAGGGACATATTTGTAGGGACGCCGCACAGTGGGGCAAAAAGCTATATTTGACAAAATTTAATAAACCCCTTTTTAAATGCTCGTGAGGAATGTAGCTTCAACGCCTAACTGCTACAATTTTGAAATAAATAAAGCATAACCCAAAAAATCAAAAATAATATTAGACAATTTTTGTACAATATTTTTATCTAGATCAAATGAATCTATTATCACAAAAAAATATTATGTAAAGAAGTCTCAATGTAGAAAATAGAGAAAAATACTTGCGAACAATACATTCGAATATGTGTGACATAACCTGAAAATTTTTAATAAATCAAATTTATTGGCTAACATCTGTCAGCTTTATATTTAACCAAATTTATTTTTTTTTTTTTATCTTCAGGCTGAATGCATTTTCAATGGATATCTGCTACAAATTTGACAACATTTAAACAGAACCTAAAAAATTCAAAATAATAGCAGCATATTTTCTAAAAAAAAATTAGATGATAGAATCATTTGATTTAGATAAATTACACAGCCACAAAGAAAAAAAATTCTGGCCTGGGGATCTGGCCATGCTCACTATATGTTTTTGGGGTCGCTGAATCCGAATCCGAGGTCTATTTAACTCTATAACATCAGGATTTTACCATAATCTCAAAAAACCTATAATTTAAGCGATTTCGACATCTCTTCACATAAATCGCTCTAACTTTTTCTAGACAAAAATGACTCCCTCTTTTTTGTACCAGATCGTTTGAAAATTAAATTTCCAATCCGATGATGTGGGGCACGATATTCTTCCGGTGCTTTTTAAGTGAGACATCGGCCGCCAAAGTGAGGATTTTGCTTCTCGAGCGCCATGGCCCAGCTTTGAGGGCCATTTCTGCCAAACCAAAGTTAACAAAAATCTGAAAAAATTCAAGGGCATGTTTTTACATAGGTACCCCTTTCCCGTAGGAAATCGTTTGGCGCAAATCTGCGTTCAGTGCGTGCCTTGGTTTTCGAGATACGGCCGCTCGAAGTCACCGGAAGATGAAAATTGAATTTTTTTTACCGCTTCCCGAGGCTATATCTCGAAAACGAAACGAGATACAGAGCTGCCGTTTACTCTATTCTCGCGTCTTCCTACATACCTCTGAATTTTTTAGATGCTTTACCTTAGAAATTTTGCAAACAAGTGAAAGTGCCGGCAAAAATCTGAAAAAATTCAGAGGCATGTAGGAAGGCGAGAGAAATCGAATGGCGTAGCAGCTCTGTATCTCGTTTAGTTTTCGAGATATAGCCTCGGGAAGCGGTAAAAAAATTCAATTTTCACCTTCCTGTGAATTCGAGCGGCAATATCTCGAAAACCAAGGCGCACCAGCCTCGAATTTGCGCCAAACGAAGAAATCGTCTTTCTACGTACCCCTGATTTTTTTCAGATTTTTGCTAGCTTTCGTTTGGCAGAAGTGACCCTCGAAGCTGGGCCGTGTCGCTCGAGAAGTGAAATCCTCGGACCTCTCACCTTGGCGGCCGATATCTCACTTAAGGAGCTCAGGAAAAATATCGTGCCACGCATCATCGGATTGGAAATTTAATTTGCAATCGATCAAGCACAAAAAAGAGGGGGGGGGTCATTTTAGTCTATAAAAAGTTACAGCGATTTATGAGAAGAGATGTCGAAGTTGCTTGGGTTCTTTGACGTTATTGCAAAATTCTGATGTGATGGAGTTAAACAGACCTCGGATTCAGATTCAGCGACCCCAAAAACTTGTAGTAAACATGGTCAGATCCCCAGACAAGAAAGATTTTTTTTTGTATGTGGCTGTGTTAGTTTTACGAAAATTGTCCAGCATTATTTTTAAGTTTTTGGGTTATGTTTTATTTTTGTCAAAATTGTAGCAGTCGGGCGTTGAAGCTACATTCCTCGCGATCATTTAAAAATACGTATATATCAAATTTGGTCAAAATTTGAACTAGCAGGCGATTTTTGTCCAAACGTAGCTTTTTGCCCCACTGTGCGGCACGCCACTGGCGGAGCTATGAAATAACTTTTCTTACAAAAATATATGCTTTTATATACTATTAAGACATACCAAAATTGAAAATAATATCTAAAGTACTTTCTGAGATATTAAAAAATAACGATAAAAAAAAAAATAATAGCAACCTGGCTCACATATGTTCATATGAACTATTATTCTAAGGAATCACACCCTGAAATATTAGCACGTCATTAAGGAACACCCAACCCTGTATTTTGCTATAAATTTATACTCTTTCTATGTAAAATCCATTTTTGCTAAAAACTAAATAAAAAAAATAATAAAAAAACTTGGAGATACATTTTAAAGTACTATTTCTTACGAGCATTTTAAGAAAAATATTACAAAACGATAAAAATTGCAGGGCAGAGATCACTGTGCGCGGGTGGCGTTGGGTGACCGTGCAGGCTAAAAACTGCCACTTCACAAATAAAAATCGACGGGGGTGTTTTTTTTTCAGGAAGAAAATAGGCAATATTTTATTTATTTCTTTCATGTGAACTCACTATATATAACTTCCCTTGCAGTACGCCCTCAGATATTCAATATAGGAAATATTTCATTTTTTAAGGGGCTGATAATTAATTAGGTATTGAACAAAATAAGCGACTTCAGTTACTACAGAAACGGAGTTCATTTACATGTCTGAATTGAATTATCAGGAGCAATCTTTAGATAATTTTTTATACATTTTTACGTGATATTTAAATCGGAGCAACAACGAATGACACGTGATAATAATAAACAGAAATGTTCGTAATCTCATGTGATATTTCAATTTAAACACGTACTTGAACTCTGAGTGATAAACTATGTCGGCGTGTAAACACTTGTAATATACGCATAACTATGCAAAATGTTTTGTTTGTTGGTTGTGAAAACATGGATAGAAGTTGCAATTTACATTTTGTAAATCGTTACTTTTTCCAAGTAAGTAGGTATATCTTTTTGTGATTGATGTGAATGATTTGGAACTGTATAACAGTCATACCATAAACATTAACACAGAAAGTATCACATAAAAGTCCATTGCAAATTCTATAACCAAAATCAAATTTTCACTGTAGGTCAAGACACGGTACGGTCGCATCAAAATATCTCTTCCATTGTATACTGTGTACAAATGAGTAGTTATGTAGTTTTTGGGTAGCTGATACTGAATCTCATGTTAAAAATTAAACATTCAACATAGAGAATCCAATAGGGCTGAAATAATTGTATAACTTACGAAATAAAATTTCACTGTCGTTCGGTTAAGCTAAATACCTATACTTATTGAGGTCGGTGTAAAAATGAACAAATAACAAAATCGAATGTATTTTTAAAAAATTTTCAACAATTTTTATTGCAGCCCGTTCAAATTAACGGTCTCTCAATCAGAGACTGCGCAGAGCCAGGACGGAAAATATTCAGAGACGGCTTTTATGCAGATATATTGTAAACACATAATTGTTCATAATAATTATATATACAAAACATTTTTTGAACAAAACGAATCTTTATACAGGGTGTTTCGCAAGATTGGGACAACGCTTAGCTGTAGATTCTTGACATCAAACCAAGTCGATTGAACCTAAAAAGTAGGGGTCTAACTCTTCTCCTTTTCAAGATTTAAAGTAAAAAAATTATATTCGTATTTTGTCTTTATCTTGGACACTATTTCGCGTATCTACTTCAAAGTTGGTAACGACATGTTTTTCAGGTCGCTAATTACAATGGTAATATTGTCGATGTCACATTTTATAGAGGGAGCTAGTTACAGTACTTTTCTGACACTTTGGGCCATAACTTTTTTGAGGTTAGTTTTTGGACATTGTCTTCTATTATAATCAAAACGTAAATTAATTTCCTAAAGAAAAGGTGTACTTGTTAACAACCGATAAAATGCACTCTTTCAGAGACATGTACGAAATAAAAAATATATGAATAAATAAACAACGAAATCTTCTATTTTATTGGTAGACGTAAATTAATAACAGTAACTCAAAACAGTCTCATAATCTCAAATTTTCAATGTGATTTCCATGAACTTTAATACATTTTCTACGTGAAATATTGACGTAAACGGAATGGTATTTCTTGCTGATTTTTAATGGTATTACCAGCTTCTTGAATTTTTCGAAACAACTCGTCGCGATTTTCTATCACTTGGGATCCATAGACCGAACTTTTCATGTAGCCCCATGCGAAGACGCTCAAGTGATTTAAATCTGGGCTGCGAGCTGACCATGGAAATTCGCTTCCTCGCCCAATCCAACGATGTGGAAAACGTTCATTTAAATAGTTCCGGACTGTTATTGGAAAATGGGGAGGAGCTCCATCTTGCATAAACCACATTTTTGTCTTCTATTAATGTTATTAGCATTATTTATTAACAAGTCGTCCAAATTGTTCTGCAGAAATTGTAAGTATGGTGCTCCATTTAACCTATTGGAAAGTTCAACGGGTCCTAATACATTGTTACCGATAATCCCACACCAGACATTAATTGAAAATTCATCCTGAAAATGGTTAACACCCGCTTTAAAAGGATTTTCCTCGGCCCAAATATGACTATTGCGCCAATTGAAAACACCTCTTAGTGGCCTCATCTGTAAAGAGAATACTATTCAGGAATTGTGCATTATTATTTTGCTTGTCTCGGATTCAGCGACAGAAAGCTAATCTTGCTAGTAGATCTTGGGTTTTAAATGTTGAACGGGTGTAAAATGGTAAGGGTAAAGTTGGTTTCTATGAATCACTTTATAAATATTTGTTGAACTAATTCCAGTTCTAGCAGATAGCTTTCGTATACTTATTTCCTGATTCTGTTCAATTCACGTCAAAATATTTTCTTCTTGCTGCGGTGTGTAACTAACTGGACCGCCTGATCCTCCTCTTTCGCAACACTTCCGGATTCTCTAAACCGTTAAAAATTCCCTGAAATGTTTTATGATTTGGTACCCTTCGATTAGGATATAGTCTGATATCTTCTTACAGCCGCATGACCATTATGGTTTTCTTTAATACAGACTGCAACTATGTCAGTCATTTATAGATTGGAATACAGGTAGCGGGGCATTCTCAAATAACTTAAATTAACTAAGAACGTACCAAAATTTATGTAACAAAATGCAAATTAAACCAGCAGCACAAAAACAGTACAAACAATTAATATTTTATAATGTGTACAATGTTTGACACAACAAGCACTATTGACAATTTCAAGACATCAAACTTGACGTACACCTACTAAATAAAAGAGCACTTCTGGTACAATTGAATTTCTTCGAACTGGTATGTGACAAAGTTGTAAATCGCGTATTTCTCTTAAACGGTGCATTTTATCGTATTCCAACAAGTACACCGTTTTTTTAAGAAGTTAAATTGCGTTTCGATTATAATAAAAGACAATGTCCAAAACCTAACCTCAAAAAGTTATGTCTCAAAGTGTCACAAAAAAGTACTGTAACTAGCGCCCTCTATAAAATGTAACATCGACAATATCACCATTGTAATTAGCGACCTGAGAAACATGTCGTTACCAACTTTGAAGTAGATACGTGTGATAGTGTCCAATTTAGAGACAAAATACGAATATAATTTTTTCACTTTAACACCCTGTATCTTGAAAAGGAGAAGAGTTAGACCCCCTACTTTTTGGGTACAATCGACTTGGTTTGATGTCAAGAATCTACAGTTAAGCGTTGTCCCAATCTTTTCGAAACACCCTGTATAATATTAAATCTTGCACAACAAAAGTAAATACTTACTAATTCTAAACATTAGACTACTGTGTACCGTTTACTTCTAAAGTGTATTTTGAAACTTAAATGTTTACAGTATGATGAATTGAATTTTATTTGATTTTTTTGAAATAAACTAGTTTGACTGAAAAACGTAATAGAATGTAACAAGCATAACAGCGTATAAAATTGTAATTGTTTTAGAAATAAAATTGCCTGTGATTTTAAATAATGTCAAACTTTCTGTACATACCGGGTGAGTCACGAACTGCACTCGCCCCGATATATCCTAAAATATTTGGAATAGAACATTGAAATTTGGAGGCCTTATTACATGACTAAAATGCCATCTTTTCTATAAAAAATCAAGTTTGGTGGACATCCGGTTTGACCGGAAATGCCCACAACTTTCGATTTTTAAATGGAACACCCTATATATTTTTACATTTTTGGAATCTAGAGGAAATTTTGAATACAATACATCCATTTTGGTCACTTTTTCATAAACAATAAAAATTTTATTAAAAAATCTATTTCTGAATCCAGAGTGCTGTGGTGCCCAAAATATATTTTAGTTTGTGTGCTACGTTACTATAAAAATAAATAGAGCAATATGATTGCATTACTTAATTCTCTAGAGGCGTTTAAAATTTTTAAATGTGATTTTTACCCACTAACTCGGTTTTTTTAAAATGGGAATTTAATCGTTCACCAACATTTTTAAATACCTCATTTTCATACGAATCTAATGATACCAAAATTTTGAAAATCCGCTCAGAAATATTTGAGATTTCAGCCAAGATACAATGCAACCAAGCTTTTAGAAACATGCGGCTAGTAGATAATAGATTAGTGGGCTTTGGAAACTAAAATGGCACATTTCTGTGTAAATCTGGTAACATAATAACATTGGAAAAGTCAAAGTAGCCATTGAATGTAATAAAACAATATCAGCTGTCAGACAGATACAAAATAAAGCGTTGCGAAAATCTCTTTGAGTAAAAATTAAAGAAAATGAATAATTTTAGTAGAAATGAAAAGGTCGATATGTTACTGATATATGGAGAGCGTCTCAAAAATTCAACTGCAGCTGCAGAACTGTATCAGCAACGATATCCCAACAGACGTCATCCAAGCAGACACTTGTTTGTCAGAGTGGAACAAGAATTAAGAAACGAACCCAATCAACAAGATGACCATCAAACATTTATTGTAAGTGAGGACAAAGAAATTGATGTATTAGGATTTGTGATGGTACACCCAACAACATCAACAAGGGAATTGTCAATAGAATGCGACATTAGTCAGTCTTCGGTTTGCAGAATTTTAAAGAAACATAAGTTTCGGTCTTATAAATACCAAACACACCAACATCTTTATGGAGATGATAACGACAGGAGGCTAGTATAATGCAATTGGTTCTTAAATGCAGTACAACAAAACCCAGGTTTTCCTTTTCATATTTTATATTCAGATGAAAGTAGATTTACGAACCAAGGTATGTTTAACAGAAATAATACTAGGTACTGGGCTCAAGAAAATCCGAGGTTGGTAGGGCGGGGGAATATTCAGGAAAGATTTGGCTTTAACTGGCATGGAGTACTTTGAGATCGAATAATTGGATCCATATTTTTTGATGGAACACTTACTAGCGAACGATATTTATTCTTTTTACAAAACCAGACAGCAGAATTTCTTGACTTACTTCCTCTTGCCTATTTACAAAATCTATTTTTCCAACAAGATGGTGCTCCCCCACATAATTCCAGAAGAGTGATGGAATATTTAAACAACTTGCATGGTGAACGCCTTATCGCAAATCAAGGTCATATCAGGTGGGTCACCTGACTTAACACCCCTCGACTATTATGTATGGGGCACTCTCAAAAATAAAGTTTATAAAACTTCTTCAAATGCCCGTGAAGAGCTGCAAAATAAAGTTGTACGGGCTCTTAATGAAATAACGCCGGCTGAATTGCGTAGAGCCATTCAAGCAACTGTACGTAGAGCCGAATTGTATATAGAAAAAAATGGTGGATATTTTGAACAATATTTATAAATGTCAATTTATGGTTTAATTATATTAATTATTTTAAAGCTACCTACTGTTACCTAGTTTAAGTTTAATTGTTCAAACGGAATTGATTTTTATTTATTTATAGGCCCGATATTTATGTTCATTTAAATAAAACTCTGAAAACCGAACTGATGTCGCATTCTATTGTAAATGTTCTTGTGGATGTAATTGTGTTTACCTCCACATACCTATGATAAACTTAATTGTAACGTTCTTTGCGCTCACAATTATTAAATGTTTGATAGCTCAAGATTGCCTATAACTACACGAGTCTGTCTGGCAGCTGATATTGTTTTATTACATTCAATGGCTACTATGATTTTTCCAATGTTATTAGGTAACCAGATTTACACAGAAATGTGCCATTTTAGTTTCCAAAGCCCACTAATCTATTATCTATTAGCCGCATGTTTCTAAAAGCCTGGTTGCATTGTATTTTGGCTGAAATCTCAAATATTTCTGAGCGGATTTTCAAAATTTTGGTATCATTAGATTCGTATGAAAATGAGGTATTTAAAAATGTTGGTGAACGATTAAATTCCCATTTAAAAAAAACCGAGTTAGTGGGTAAAAATCACATTTAAAAATTTTAAACGCCTCTAGAGAATTAAGTAATGCAATCATATTGCTCTTTTTATTTTTATAGTAACGTAGCACACAAACTAAAATATATTTTGGGCACCACAGCACTCTGGATTCAGAAATAGATTTTTTAATAAAATTTTTAATGTTTATCAAAAAGTGACCAAAATGGATGTATTGTATTTAAAATTTCCTCTAGATTCCAAAAATGTAAAAATATATAGGGTATTCCATTTAAAAATCGAAAGTTGTGGGCATTTCCGGTCAAACCGGTTGTGCACCAAACTTGATTTTTTATTGAAAAGGTGGCATTTTAGTCGTGTAATAAGGCCTCCAAATTTCAATTTTCTATTCCAAATATTTTAGGAAATATCGGGGCGAGCGCAATTCGTGACTCACCCGGTATAGAGAGCCAGTAGTGCATGGACGGTCAATATCTCCTCAACTGCTTGAAATGAAAAAATATTTCAGATAACCTATGTAGGAGGTCAAGAGTGGCATATTTTAAATTTATTTTTATATCTACAGGGTGTTTCAGATAGTGGCGGCAAGCTTACTTTTCAAGTAGACAACTCAAATTATTACATTTTTAAACTGCCATAATATTTCTCAAATGGAACATCCTATATCAATATCGACTATGTTTCAACTTAAATTTTTCAAAAATCGTCAAAAAAAGTTACTATGAGGTATCAGCGTGGAGATCATTGAAAATTTTAAGTAAAAACATACCAGAGGTGTACCAGAGGTGTTCCATTTGAAAACCATATTATAAGTTTTAAATTTTGTTAACATATATCAAGTCGTTTCAGAGTTATAAACAGGTAAATACAATGTCTTGCCAAGAATTAATGACCTTTAACTCGGATCGAGGTGAAGTTAGAAACAAAGTTACTTCACATTATTTACTATAAATTTGAAATAATAATCAAATCAAACATATCATCAAAGAAAAATTCCATATACACAGACTCTATTCAGTTTACTTGTTTAAATCTAGCCACCTTTAAAGCCGTAAACAAAATTTTTGACTTGGCAGTAATAGAATCTCATCCGTCATTATTTGTTTAAAATAATAAGATGGCAGGTAGTAATATTTTTGTTAGAAAAAATCCCTATTACGATTTGCCTTTTCACCCATGATTCGCGCGTCGTTGGAATAAATTAATAAATAGGTGTAAGTATATGCACTCTAAGTTACCTTGAAGAAGTGTACAACTTACCCCAATTTAAAATGAATCCGTTTTTTAATTCCAGAGATACAATGGTGTACTCATGAAAAGTGAAACACAGTGTAATTATACAGCGTGTCTCAAAAGTATCGGAACGGTCAAATATATCGCAAACTGCTAATCTTAGCGGAAAACAAAAAACACGTGTTCAATATTTAAAAAGAACCTATACAATGACACCGTTGACTCCCCCACCCCCCTCTGCGGGGGGGGGGGCAACTTTGGAAAATTAAATGGGGACCCCCATTTCTTATTGAAGAAACGGATTGTACGGATGAAATTACGTAAGGTTCGTCTGCAACATTTTTGTGGATTCGCTACAGACGGCGCTCTAATTGCAAAAAATTAACTTAAAGGCGTAAGTTGGAAATAATCGATTTACACCGGAAACAAAAAACACGTTCAATATTTAAAAAAACCTATCCAATGACACCAAAGTTGCCCCCCCCCCCGGCAGAGGGAGATAAGGAGGGCAACTTTGAAGAATTAAATGGAATTGACTCCCCCCTGCAGAGGGGGGGAGTCAATTTTGGTGTCACTGGATAGGATTTTTTAAAATATTGAACACGTGTTTTTTTGTTTTCCGAAAAGATTAGCAGTTTGCGATATATTTGACCGTTGCGGGACTTCTGAGACACCCTGTATAAAAAAATGGGTGTCATTAAAAAAATACAAGTATTAGGTTGCCACTACTATGTGAAACACTCTGTAGACTTAAACATAATTTTAATATGTCACACTTCATTTCACAATTTTTATCTCAGATATTTTTTCTAATTTCAAATGGCTGAAAAGATATTGACCGTCCACGCATTAGTGGCTCACCCTGTATGTATTGTAGGAAGATTTATTTATTTATTTATATTTAGTAGTGGGGGTTGGCGTTATTTCAAATAGGACAGCACTAATCAAAATCTTCGTTTGCCAAGAATTTTAGAGTTCTACTTTACCTACCGCGTCATACTTCATTCAAAGTTTAAACGACCCTCACCAACCGCCACTAATATATCTATCTCTGTAGAAATGTTTATACGAAGATATAACTATAATATTAATATTAATCATACCACTCTTTTAATTCCAATGGACAAAGCAGACAAATCCCAGGCACTTTTAGACGTTGGTTCGGCTTTCTGTTTGGTTTTTTTATTCCTTTTCAAAGAAGAAAACCAATTGGTTACGTGCATGGAGCTCACAGATCCTTTTCTCTCCCATCCTACTGTATTGTATTGCATTCTGACAGCCTTATTTTTAGTATATTAACTAATTACCCTCATTAATATTATTCGATTATTCGAAGCGTTTTTAATATTCTAAAAAATATTCTAAACAGTCGGTTATGGCAGCAGATCACAGCATGGTTACATTGCTCATATTCGTTAAATACTGTAATTTTATGTAACGGACGATATGATTCCCATCTAGATAAAAGAGATAAGCACAATTACAAAGAAATACACACTGAAATTGCTAATTGTATCACAAAGTCTGAATATATTCTGTCGTTTCTTTGTTAGTTCTAAACTGGTACACTACCGACAAAATTTTAATTAACATCTTGGAAAGAATGGCACTATTTATTTGCACTCGATGTCTTATCAATAAACAACGATATTAAACGTGTAAAGCGTCTAATATGTAACATTAACCACTTGTAAATGAAGACAGTCTATGTAATGTGATGACCTTATACAAACTAAAAATAAACACAGGAGTTGAGTTAAAATTTCTCCTAATATACCAGGAGAGATGAACATTGGCATGTCTCATCCACATAAAAATATTGAGGTAGGCAATCACAAGTAATCGCAGACGGTGCGGCAATAATTATACCGGAGGTCAAATTCATATTCCTACCATAACCCAAAATTTAAACCTCAAAAAAAATACTAAATAACCGGTTCTGGATTTAAAAAAATATATATATATATATATTGGCTTAAAAATCCCCTTAAAAAAAGCAGATCATTAAAAATTATGAAATGCTTATTTGGATTTTATTCTCTAATACTGATACTGAAGTCGATGAAAAATATGTTTGACACCGACCTCAATACTAATAGCTCAATTTAACCTGGTTGACATTTTTTTCCCATAATATGTAGTAACTTTTTTAAGACGATTCATTTGTTAAATTATTAGTATCACACATGCGTCCAAAATTTTTGTTTTTTCTTTTTTTCGGGATGTAAAAAATACTTATTGATTACCACTATCTCCATTTGTAAGAAATTTCAAAAAAAGATGGTGGAGTATCGAGAATCGAAGTTAGTGGAGGCAAAGAAGATTTTTACCTCGGAATTGTCAAGCAGTGGATGGGTGGATGGATGGATTTTCATTGATTCCTTCTGTAATGTATTTTTAATGTTATGTAAATTAATGTTAAAAAACCGTCTACAATATTGTTGGGGGGAGGGGGGTTCCACCCTTTCTAAGGGGCTGGACTAAAATAAAACTAATAGATCTGATACAGAATTAAACTGTAAGAAAAAAAGGTAGTATACAAATTTTCATGAATATTTTCCAATATAACGATTTGATAATTGCGATTTTTCCATTGAAAAATTGGTACTTTGACAGTGCTTTTCGTAAATAACTCAAAATGTGTTAAATATAATGATAAAGTGGCATAGCACAAAAAAAGACTATAACATGACAAATACTTTGGTTATTTTTCTTATTTCCATAATATACTTTATGAAACACGAAATAAAATGTATCAAAAGTGAGTTGTAAGCTCTAAAAATGTCAGTTTAAATATGGCACTCGGGTGTTTACAAGTTGATAGTACATATACTATTTTTGCTGAAATAGCAATCGATATTATTATAAATTAAGGAATTTCATGTAAAGTTAACCAATGTTTAATGGTTGTACAAACTGCAACATAACTGTAAATATAAACAAATAGTTATAATAAACATTTAATATGTATATGTTCAATAAATGTTTACTATTTACTAACAAATTCATGTTTAATATGAGTTGGTTTGTCTGTGTGTATTTATTTACTGTCTAAAATATATACATATAAAAAACAGTCCGGAAAGTAACTTTCCCGGACTGTTTTCCGATAGTTGCTTGGCAGCGGACTAAAATACTAGAACATCGTATTTTGGGATCTGCAATTGCGCCGAGAAAGTTACGACATTCTTGACCGATTTTAGAAAAATAGTATTTAAATCTCAAATATAGTGCAGTAAGAAAAGACAAAAAAAACGAGGAGATATGCGCAGTTTTATAACAGAAAAATTATGATTTCATACCTTCTGGGTATCACAAGGAGTGTGTATCTGAGTTTTGGACTTCCAATGCCCATTGCGTTTTTTTTATAAACAATTTAGTTTTTTGAACAGCATTTTTTTAGGCAAAATTTCCAGTTCTAGAGGTCCGATTGGGACAAACAAAAAACCAAAATCTACGTAATTAAAATTCCAACAAATATGTGGTTTTGGGTCATTTGAGTACATACATAACATACAAAATTGAATAAACTGGCTAAAAAAGGTTGTTTTTTTTTTTCATTTTCAACAAAAAAGGTTTCGTCATATTTTCGTAAAGTTGGGCCGTTTCAGCCAATTTAATGTTTGAAAAAACGCAAAAACAGCCATTTTCAAGGTTGAAATACACCATTGAAAATCGCTGCCTAAGGAATCACTACTTCCACATCCAGATTTTCCATCCAAGTCTCTTTAAAGGAAAACATCTTGACTATATTTGCACTATAGTATGTGAAATAATTGGTCATAGAATTTCAATAGTACCTGAGGCAGATGTCATATTAAAATATAATCTAGTTCCAGATATCGTTATAGCATATAGTGTACCAAGTTTCAAGCGAATATCTTAATTTCATTTTATCAACCGCTTTAATAATGGGGTGAGGGTGGTTGGGGATGGAGAATATTACAAAAATTTGAAGCCTTGGTTTCTAGTATACACCACATCTCAAGTTTCGGTACTCTTACTAGCTTGCCTTACTCATTTTCCCCTATTTATCTCTATTTACCCCCCAATCCTTCAACGGAATTATCTCAAAATATAATCTAGTTCCATATGTCGTTATAATATATACGTGTAACCAAATTTCAAATGAATATCTCAAATTTATTTTATCAACCCCTAATAATGGAGTGGAGTTGAAAAATATAAAAATATCTGAGGCCTTGGCTTCTAGTATATACACCAAATTCGAAGTTTCTGTACTTTTACCAGCTTATTTTATTTACTTTTCAATATTTACCCCTATTTAACACCCAACCCTTCACGGAATCATCTCAAAATATATTCTAGTTCCAGGTATTGTTATAATATATACGTGTACCAAATTTCAAGAGAATATCTCAATTTGTTTTATCAACCCCTTTAATAATGGAGGGGTGCTGGAGGAGTTGAAAAATATTATAAAGCAATCTGAGGCCTTGACTTCTAGTATATACACCCAATTCGACGTTTCGTTTAATAATGGAGTGGGGGTGGTGCAGGGGGATGGAAATATTATAAGAAAATCTGAGGCTTTGAGTCCCAAAATTTTGTACTCTTACCAGCTTACTTTACTTATTTTGTGCTATTTACCCCCAACCCTTCACCGGACAGACAGAAAATTTTTTCTCTCAAATTTAAAATCTCGACGTTTCCTAACATTCTAAACCTATTTCAACAAAAAAAAATATTGAATTTTTTTTTACGATTACTATACTTCCAATCCACTACGTGGATGTGGAAGTAAAAATAAATTGTTTGAGTTCATCAAAATTCTAATGCAATCTCTGAACATCCATTAACAAAATCTGAAGAGAAAGTGCAGATTTCTTCATTCTAAAGCTTAAAATTTTAATTGTTAAATATACGCTTTTAACCGGGCGCGTGCTCTTTCAATTGTTTACAAGTCGGAAACGGTCAACTTTATGAAAAAACAACAAGAGACCTTTTTTGTTTAAAATGACCTAGAAAACCTAACACAAACAAAAATTCATTCGGGCCAAAAAAAGCGATTTTTGCAATTTGTGTAAAAATAGTATATTAAAGTATAAGTGGATATCAAGGTCTTTAAAACGCGCGATTTTTCGAGCACGGCGGCGCAGCCGAAGTGATCGAAATAGAGCAAGACTAGTTATCCACAAATACTTTACTTTATTTTTTTTTATTGGTACACTTTGAAATCCTAAATACTGGTATTATTACTACAAAAAATGGAAATAAGAATTAAGAATGTGAAATCGTTGAATTCGTGACGTGACATCAGGGTACCAGTCAGTGTCATGGAAATAAGAAAAACCAAAATTAATTTGCAATCTGTCACATAGGATTAATTATTGTCACTACAGTTGTTACTGATTGTTAAATATTTGTTGAATAAAGCTTTTGAATCATTTGTGAGTAATATTTTATTTGAGTTACAAGCTACTCCTGTCAGATCAATAATTAAACAGTTGACATTTTGACTTCACGTTTCTTGGGTTGTTGATGTTGCCATGGTAACTTTAAAACACGCGCGTTTTTAAGATTTGGATTTAAACACTCTGAGGCGTACTTTAAATAAGCAAAATAGGGTACTAAACAAAAATACAGTTTAAACAAACTGCGACCAGATCCTTATTCAGGGGCATGTCGCGAACGAGAATATGCAAAAAAATCGCATGGGACATTTTTTTCATACCAAGTCTAGGTGTTCGCCCTGTCTAGTTGGAATTTTAATTCCAAAAATTTGGGCTTTTGTTTGTCCCGATCGGACCTCTAGAACCGGATAGATTCACCTTTTTACCTAAAAAAACTGAATTGTTTATTAAAGAGAAAACGCAATAGGTTTTTGGAAGTAAAAAAAACTCAAGACATATACTCCTGGTGATACCCCAAAAAGTATGAAATCATAATTTTGCTGTTACAAAACTATGCATATCAGCGTCCTTTTTTTATTCCACTAATATGTCAAAAATATGTCTGAAGTCAAAAATACATGGAAATTAAAGATCAAGAAAATATCTTTCAAGCGTGAAATTTTTTATATCCCCACAACTTTAAAAATAACGTAATTATGTGCGAAACACAATGTTTTGTAATATTTTATATTTAACCACCGCCATCGTATTCAGCATCCTCGAAAACGGGGGCGTGACATAGTCTCGTTACGTTAGAAAATATTTGTTTTTCGAGGTTCAATCCGACTCACAGAATGCACTAAAAAGAAAACATCCTCTGATAAATTGACATGTTCTTTGGTGTAATTTGTCCATAATTCGATTTATGTTTTTCAAGACATTTTTTCATTAAATAGCCGCTAACATAATTTAATGCATTTTTTTGAGGTAATACTAAGTTGATAAAATTGGCAGCGTCAATTTCTAAATTTGAAAACACTGTTTTTTGAGAGAGGATATTTCCAAAACATTTCATTCTTTCTGGTGTAACAGTAAGTAAAAGCTTATCAAAATACAATTACTGCCATTTGGATTTTCAAAATAATGTAAACAAAACATTTTTTTAAAGCCTATGCAAACTGATTCGCCGTTGTATTTCTACAATTTCCAGACTGTTGCCTAATTTTCTTAAATTTTCTAAGCAGTCTTGGTTCATTCTTCTAGTATAAACAGTTGAATGCCTTTCTTTTAAAACCTCCCACATGTTTAAAAATGCTTTTATTGAAATTTTCCAACTATTAATAAAGCTCACAGTGTCCGTTATGTCACTCCCACTGTCACATTACAAAAAAAACAGTACATTTCATTAAGAAAAGATATTTGCTTTTTTGAACCAATAAACGGTCTATTATAATCTTCCACCCCATCTATTTTGGATGACTTGAATATAACAAAGAGGTTATCAATTTTTTCAATGAAGGTAGCAGTGAAACTTGCTGCTGCTGGTAGTGCTCCTAGTGCAACATAAGTGTAGAGTGCAGCAGCAACTGTTGCACTCAACATTTGTGCAGCCAGTTCAACTTCCATTTTTTGGAAATTATTAGGATTGATGTGAACATCCGTTAATTTAGGTTCCAAACGAATTTGTGATTGTTTATCTCTCTCATAAAACATTTCAATATATTTTTTATTTGGTACTATACCATTTATTTTCAATTCATGTTAATGTAAATGTGCTTTCACTTTCACTGAAAAATATACAGGGTGGACCGTCTAAAGGAATAGACAATGATAAAAAAAAATTCCACTCAAATTTAAAATTTCCACGTTTCGTGACATTCTAAGCCTATTAAAACAAAACAATTTTAAAAAAAATATATTTTTTACCACTACTATAGAACATGGAAAAATATTTTGGAAAAAGTAGGCATTGATCCTAGAAAAAAAATGAACAGTTTATAGAAAATTTCATGTAGTTTAATATTGTACATAGACACTTTTTCGCTAGATGAAGTGGTTTTCGAGTTATCCATGAAAAACGTGAAAAGGGGGCCTCTAAACTACCCCCTCCCCCCGTAGACCATCCACTGGCCAGGACTTTTAGTATGTTAGGCAGCCCCCCCCCCCCGACAACTATACAAAAATTGGCCTCTACACGAATTATTTCCTCTATTCGGCCTTTCTTGGGTTTTGTTGACTGGACTATCTTCGCAGTTTTCTTTTTTTGTAAATAATATTAGTTTCAGATATTTTTTATTTAATTACATAACATAAAAAAATTGATTTTTTAAATTTAGAATAACTTTTTTCTTTATTGATTTATTTTGTTCAAATAATTTCTTTACGAGGGATATCACCGGTTTTAGAAATGTACCGATCAAATGCAATATACTTAGGTACTCTTCGTTTTGTATTTGCGAAGAGTATAATAACAATTCCTCTGCTGGGTTCCGATTCTTGAAAGAATCGGTTTATCAGCCCTATTTGAGTTCGCTTCCAACATTGTTGATTCGCTTTACAATGCTCTTGTTTGGTCCCGAGGTTTGCTAATAATCCTAACCCATTACATATAATCATTTTTTAGCTTTTTTACGCCTAGTGTATACTAACGTATCCTTACCAGGATTTCAATCTGGAGCCCCTATATCTAAGGACTCAGTGAGACTTGGAAGAAAATTCTTGTTTAATTTTAATAGGAAATAGAGGTGAAACGTACAATACAGTACACACCACAAACAAATAAGAACGATCTCCCCCCGAGGTTTGCAATGGAATCGAACGAATCGGAAAACCTTAAAATTTTAAATTATTTTTATGAGTTCCGATTCCGAAAAAGTATGGGTTTGAATCCGGTTCTCAGAAGGCGGTGTTCCGGTCCAAGTTTCTGGTCAAGACGGGAATAAGATGTATTTAGATATTTATTTTCAAATTAACAAAAATCATTACGTCTAATACAAAACGTACGTATAATTATTAAAAAATGACGTAAACGATAACGTATATGATTTAATTAATATTATACATAAAGGTTAATAAAAACAGTTAAAAATTAAGAACATAATTCTTATTATCAGTATGTCGTTATTAAAATATTATGTGTGTAAATAAAACGTCGAAATTTAAAAAATAGAGCAATTTCTAAATTTTGTTCGACATTACGACACTTTACATTATCAGATCACATTATATTAAGTACTCACCAAACAAAAGTCTTAGACAGCCCAGTTTCGATAGAAAATATTAATTATTACAAAACTTATAAGCCCTTGACATTTCTTTAAATGTGCTTTTGATACACAATAAGTTAAGTAAAATATTGAGTATTGCAAACGAATCTGTAATGGGCACATCAAAAATCTTTATATAATTTACAAAAAAACGCCAGAAGAATGTTTATAGCGCTACCTGTGGAACGCCAAAATCTAACTGTGAAGGTTCATTTTACAAGCGTTTATTCAACTTCACATGTTTGTCAGTGACTCTTGCAAGTAAATTTTGAATCACTTCCACTTAATCTACTGCCTTGAAATGCATACATATACCGATAATAATACATTTTTTTAGGATAAAATCCATAGAAAATGGACTATTAAGTCAATGACGACAAAAAAGGTCGTGTTTGTCCATCGGCAACTTCGGCAAAAATTGAAAGTCAAGTGGTATTAGAATTGGGAAAATTTTACATGAAATGCTGGGTTGTTAGACTGTTTACATCTTAATTTGCTACTTCTTACAAACTTTCTGTTACAAGTTTTTATTCAACTTCACGTTTGTCAGTCAGTTTAGGTCAAATCTTGCAAATCAATTTTGAACAAATTTCATATGATCTATTGCCTTGAAATTTTGCACGCATATGTAGTACCAATGGCAATACAGTTATTTGATGACCATCACCTGATGTTGCAGTCACACTAGTCAGCTCACTATGCAACTCCTCAACGGTCAATAGTAGACATATACTGATTAAAATGGAAATAATAAAATATAAGTAAAAAAAAAAATTTCCAAAACAAGCTTTTATTAAATATGTACTGAAACGAAGAAAATGGATATTACATAATTTGATTGAGGCAGGACCGTACTTCAATAAGGGGACCCGGGTGCGGATGAGCGGATGTTAACAAAGGCAAGTTAAGAATTATAGAAACAAACAAATGTTGATGACCTGACCTAAAAGCTTGTCTCGAAATAGACATTAAAATCATCCATTTCTGTCGAACTAAATACCTATGAACTTCTCGCGACCAGCTTTTAGGTCAACATTGATAAAATGATGTTATTTTTTTTTATTCGAACATGTTTAATTTACCTTTGTTAACATCCACTCATCCGGACTGGGTCCCAATCAAATCACATAATATTTATTTTCTTCATTTTAGTACATTTTAATTAAAAGCTTGTTTTTAAAAAGTTTTTTTTACTTATATTTTATTTTTAGCTTTAACAGTTTCCGAGATAAACCGTTACCTAAGACAAATGGTCGAGTCTTTTAATAAAGGTTCCGTATTTCAATTTTGATTACGGAATGACGGACCAGTATGTGATCACGTTACGACACTTTGGTATATTAATAATGTAATTTAAAAAAAAAACATGTACCTATATCCAGATTTTGTGATACAATCTTATCAAGTATTTATGTGTTTATAAATAATGTGATCGAATGAATGTATTGAAACTAAATCAGTTTAATTTAAGCTAACACTTAATGATTATTTTAGCTCATTAGGAGGGGCAAACCGCGAAGGAAATCTAGTGAACATTCAGAAAGGAATCTGAATGAAACCCGGTGCACAACATTTTTGGGTTTATTAGGTATTACAAAACCAACATTTTATTATAAATTATCGAGATCATTAAGACTTCTCCTAATTTCATATCTTATTTTATTAGAAATTAAAACGAGTTATCAGATATGCAGAGCTTTTTTGAATGAAAATTAACGTCTATTGACGTTAATTGGGTATTTCAGTAGAAACGTTTTTCTACATTATTAGCAAACTCATTGAAACAACACCTATTTCGATGACAATGTCTATTTTAATATTACAAAGATGCCGTCTCGACTGCTAGTTGCTCACTGCTCTGTGTGTTTATCAACTAAAACAAACGTTCAATGAGTGTTTGATGCGAAGTTGTTCAAATAACAATGCTAATACTCCAAATAAAATATTCTTTTATCTTGCCAGAGGAAAATAGAAGAAAATTGTTAATAAAAACGATAAAAATAAAAAAGTTCTTAAGACTCTGAACATTTTCTGCTGTGAAGACGAAAGCCGACTGTCACTTGTCAAATTGTGATAATCACTGTAGCTAACACAGATAGCTCAAATTTACTGTGCAGTCCAAGTTGCAATGACGTCATCGACATGCACACATTTGAAATGCCTCCTATAAAATGATTTTTTTCCAAAACTAAGCAAAAATTGTATATGAAACCTAATAGCACAAAATATTTTGTAAAGCTTCGACCCATTTCCGATATAATAGGAAGTATCACATGCTTGTAATAATTTTTATTCGATTGGCCACACTGACCTTAGAAACTCGATTCAGTTCTCGGAGAGACACCCTGTATAAACCGCGTAACAAGTTGTTAAATCTTACATGAAAGTTTATTGTATCCTTATCATCTGCTAAGAGTTCAGAGCCATAAGTTGACATTGAGCCAAGATAGGAATTTAATATTTGCTACAACAACGTGAGGATAATCCTTTATTCTTATCAGGGAATTTTATTCACCGATGAATCTTGACGTGTGAGATTGTAAATATTCATAATAATATTTTGTGGGTCGATGATCGATCGGCATGGCATATTTGAGACAGCATATCAGTAAAATGCAAAAGCAAAAAAAATTGTATGCAACTTTTGGTAAAGGACCCACCTACCCATTTTTACCAACATTAAAGATAAGTAAACACCATTGTCTAAATGTTATTTATGGCATTATCTTAATTTTTCCTTCTTCAATTCTTTGGGACATCCTGCCACATCTATGTTTTCTTTTTAAGCGGTGCTCAGGGAATCTACAAAATATCACGATTAACCAGTATGTTACTGGTAAATAAACTATACGCCTGTGACTTTTACGTCAAAGGATTAGTTAAAGGTTGCTTTTTTTAAATAAACAACACAAATAAGTATAAAAACTTGAAATTAAATATTTCGCCGACGTTTTGGAAATCTATCCTGTTTCCTTTTTCAAGGATTTTTTTGAAAAATCTTTTTTGATATGATAAATACACAGCTCTAAGAATGTTTGTTATATTCAATATCCATAGATGCTTACTATTTACATAGAACTGTTGATATAGTTAACAGTTTTCTTTGTTTTGTATAAAAATTTAGTTTTTATACTTATTTGTGTTTATTTAAAAAAAGCAACCTTTAACTGATCCTTTGACGTAAAAGTCACAGGCGCAGAGGTTATTTACCAGTAACATACTGGTTAATTGTGATATTTTGTAGATTCCCGAGCACCGCTTAAAAAGAAAACATACATGTGGCAGGAAGTCCCAAAGAATTGAAGAAGGAAAAAAGTAAACACTTTTTAAGAAAGACGAAGAAGCGGACTACTTTAGATATTACATCACTTTATCGCGCAAAATACCAATTTTAATCTGTCGTCCTTCATTTTTTCACCATTTATAAATCACAACATTGAATTTTAACGATTGACATAAAAATGAACATGTTTACAGATCATTATTAAAAATAGCAATTTCTAGATACCTCGCAGATACATTAATAATTAATATTGGTGATTAACGTTCTAGGAATTTGGTTACAAAGTTTAGTTTAATTATAGAAACATATTTACAACAATATTTTCAACTTGTTCCATATACAGAATGGTGGAAAAAAACTGACGCAGTTTTGGAAATAGATGGAGACGTTCATATTGGTTGAATATTATTAAATAAAGTCCTTAACTCTATACCTCACCTCAGAGCCATTAAAAAGTATTACGGGACTGCATCCACGAACACGATATAATATCTAGACTGCATTGACAACACTGACAAAGCTTTCCTCGAGAATGAACGATAAATCAATGGAAGGCTTAAAATTGAATGAAATACCTAAGAAATGTTTGATATCTGGAGTGTATCTGCATTGTGAACTGTATTTTGGGGCAAATAACGTGTACCTAGATTTGCAGAAACCAATTCGAGGTGGAAAGTAAACAAAAATAGGTCATTTTCTTCAAGTTTAATGTTATATAAGTTATAACTCGAAAACAAATAATATTTCTATGAAAGTGCAGACTATTTTCTATTTTATTACTAGAAAAATGAGCACCCGCTGAACTTTGTAGGACTAATACAATCTGAGATAATGATGCGTTCAAAATTAGGTAAAACCAAAAAGCTGAGTATGTAAAACAGTAGAAAAAATACCATAAAACTACTTTTTTCATATTGGCTCTGCAAACTTAGAAAAATTACGATAGAGAAAAAATTATATTATTTGTCAAATCGTTAAAATAATTATATATTGCAATAAAGATTTATTATGACCATGTTTTTTCAGTATAAAGCTAGAGATGTAGTTTTTTAACTTCTCATCGACTTACTGATTTTTGTAAAATATAGAACATGTAATCGACATACAACTGACAATTATTGTTGAAACAATTATTGATTGTCTAAACCTAAACAAATGTTCTGTATTTTAAAGAAGTTTTTAAAAACTGCAACTCCCAGCTTTACTTTGACGAAAAATGGTAATAAACAATAAATTGTTTAAATAATGTGCAGGATCCATTAGTAAATTCTTAATCAACAACATGAAATAATGAAATTATGAAATTTTTAAAAAGTGGGCATTTTATAAATATAATATCGTAAATGTATTGAAATTATGATTGTACCGTTTAAACAATTTGAAAAATATTCAAACATTTCCATGAATTAGAATAAATTCATAATTTGTGCAAAAAAATCGTAAATAAACAATAATAATAAACGTCAAAAGTACGCGATAGTTTGGGGCATTGTAGAAGTCTTATGAGGTTTTTTCTTTAAAAAGAAATTATTTTTTCGCATTCGCTAGGTAATTCTAAAGAGGGGGGGCTTGTGTGTATAAGAAATACATAGGTTTCATGGTTTCGGAGACGTAGTCGAGTGCAATTAGGTTTTTACCTCGGAACCCAGTTATAATGAATGGATTTTCATGATTTTTTTTTGCATTGAGTTTCTAATACTGAGTACAAAAAATTTTACCCTTTAAAAATTGCCGCTTTTTACTTGGGAGTGGAGCCCACCCCCTCTAGAGGGGTGGGCAAAAAAGTAAAATAGTAACCACCGAATCATATTTTACGAGAAAGAGGAGATTTACAATGTTCCATGAAAATTTATATTTTCCAAGTTGTAACGTTTGAAGATTACGATTTTAGCTTTAAAAAATTGGTACCTTGTCACTGTTTTTCGCAAATAACTCAAAAGTCTTACACTTATGGAAAAAGTGGCATGGTACAAAACATAAGATTATGAAATTACAAGTATTTTATGTTTTGTTTATTTCTGTACAAAGAAAAGTTCTAAAAACATGATAGTTTAAAAATGGCGCTCGAACGTTTATGTGTCGAAATATGTTTGAATATGTCAGAAACAATCAGTATGATGTTAAAAAATACATATAATAGAAATTAGAGGGCTTAAATTAGTCTTTTATAGGATTTTTTTATATCCGTACAGCTTGAAAGATAACAATGTGCTAAACAATGAGTGCTTTGTAATTTTTGTTTGAAGAAAAAATTTAGGATACACCTGCTGTCATTGCAGTCATTTTTAAAAATATATCTACCTACTTTAAATTAAGAGAAATTTTACGATTTTGCTGACAAAATTCCTTCATATAGTAAATAACTCCAAAACAATTGCATTAAAGGAAAATATGACAATATAGAAAAATAAGGCATAAGAAGCGATATATTAATTTGTTTTGTAAAATATTTGTAGAATGAATAGTTTCGGAAATATGACAGTACTAATGTGGGGCTTGAACTTTTGAGTGGCAAAAAAATACATTTAAATCTCATATTTCTTCAAAACTTTTGATAAATTGAAGCTATTAAAACCAGAGCATGTTGGTAATACTATATATTAAAACCGCTGCCTAAGGTATCACTACTTCCACATCCAGATTTTTCATTCAAGTCACTTTAAAGGAAACATCTTGACTAGATTTGCACTCTAGTACGTGGAAATTATTGGTCATAGAATTTTAATAATATTTGGGGCAGATGTTATAGAAAAGTTTGAGGCGTTGGTTTCCACCATACACGATAAAAATGACGTTTCTAGTTTACCCTACCTATTTTCCCCTATTCACAACCTGCCACCTCCCACCCCTTCAATGGAATCATCTCAATCTGATGTCATTACAATACATAATAATTGTCCTAACTTTCAAGTGAATAGCTCAATTCTATGTTATTAATCCCATTAATAATGGAGCGGAGATGGCGGAGTTTGAAAAATATTTGAAAGAAATCTGAGGCCTTGGTTTCTAGTATATACACCAAATTCCAAATTTCTGTACTCTTACCAGCTTGATTTACTTATTTTCCCTTTATACTCCTATTTAACACCCAACACTTCAACGGAATCATCTCAAAATATAATCTAGTTCCAGATGTCGTTATAATATATACGTCTACCATATTTCAAGTTAATATCTCAATTTTATTTTATCAACCCCTTTAATAATGGAGTAAGGGTGGTGGGTGGTTAAAATATATTAAAAAATCTGAGACCTTGGCTTCTAGGACATACACCGAATATCAAGTTTCTGTACTCTTACCAGCTCGCTTTACCTTTTTCCCTATTTACCTTTACTTACCCCCCACTCCTTCAACGCAATCACGTCAAAATATAATTTAGTTTCAGATATCGTTATAATACATACGTGTACCAAATTTCAAGTGAAAATCTAAATTTAATTTTATCAACTATTTTAATAAGGGAGTGGTGATGGTGGGGGATGGAAACTATTATGAAAAACCTGAGACCTTCGCTTCTAGTATATACACCAAGTCCCAAATTTCTGTAGTCTTACCAGCTTGCTTTACTTATTTTCCCCTATCTACCCCTATTTAACCTCCAACCCTTCAACGGAATCATCTCAAAATATAATCAAGTTCCAGATGTCGTTATAATACCTACGTGTACAAAAGTGAATATCTCAATTATATTTTATAAACTTCTTTAATAATGGAGTAGGGCTATAGGGGAGTTGAAAAATATTATAAAAAAATCTCAGTCCTTGGTTTATAGTACATACACCGGACTGTAAGTTTCTGTACTGTTACCAGCTTGCTTTACTTATTTTCCTCTATTTAACCTCCAACCCTTCAACGAAATCATCTCAAAATATAATCTAGTTCCAGATGTTGTTATGGTACACACGTGTACCAGACTTCAAGTGAATATCTCAATTTTATTTTATCAACCCCTTTAATAATGGAGTAGGGGTGGGGGGTTGAAAAATATTATAAATAATTTTATATCTTGGCTACTAGTACATACACCGAATTTCAAGTTTCTGTACTCTTACCAGCTTGCTCTACTTATTTTGCCCTATTTACCCATATTTAACCCCCAACCCTTCAACGGAATCATCTCAAAATATAATCTAGTTCCGGATGTCGTTATAATACATACGTGTACCAAATTTCAAATGAATATCTTAATGTTACTTTATCAACCCCTTTAATAATGGCGTAGGGCTCGTGTGGGGTTGAAAAATATTATAAACAATTTGGTACCTTGGCTTCTAGTACATACACAGAATTTCAAGTTTCTGTACTCTTACCAGCTTGCTTTACTTATTTTGCCCCATTTACCCCTATTTTACCCTCAACCCTTCAACTGAATCATCTCAAAATATAATCTAGTTCCAGATGTCGTTATAATACATACGTGTATCAAATTTCAAATGAATATCTCAATTTCATTTTATCAACCTCTTTAATAATGGAGTAGGGGTGGTCGGGGGTTGAAAAATATTATTAAAAAATCTGAGGCTTTGGCTTCTAGTACATGCACCGAATTTCAAGTTACTGTACTCCTACAACTTGCTTTACTTATTTTTCCCCATTTACCCCTATTTAACCCCCAAACCTTCAACCTAATCATCTCAAAATATAATCTGGTTCCAGATGTCGTTATAATACATACGTGTACCAAATTTCAAGTGAATATCTCAATTTTATGTTACCAACCCCTTCAATAATGGAGTAGGGGTGGTGGGGGGTTGAAAAATATTATTAAAAAATCTGAAGCCTTGGCTTCTAGTACATACACCGAATTTCAGGTTTCTGTACACTTACCAGCGTACTTTACTTATTTTTCCCTATTTACCCCTTTTTAACCCCCAACCCTTCATCAGAATAATCCCAAAATATAATCTAGTTCCTGATGTCATTATTATATATACGAGTATCAAATTTCAAGTGAATATCTCAATTTTATTTTATCAACCCCTTTAATAATGAATTGAAATTTTTTTTGCGATTACTATACTTCCAATCCACTACGTGGATGTGGAAGCAATAAAAGCTGGTACAGATATTTGGAATTTCTAGTCTGGCCAACGGCAGCAAGAACATCTTAAATTTCTTATTTAAAAAATTACAAAACATTCATTGTTTTGCCCATAACATCGTTACTTTTGAAGCTGTACGGATAGAAAAAAAAAATCATATCGAAGAGTACTTCAAGCACTTTAATTTCTATTAGTTTCTGACATATTTGAGATTTAAACATTTTATCTCGACTGATAAACGTTCGAACGCCATTTTTAAACCATCATATTTTTAGCTATTAACTATTCGTCATTTCTTACTTTTTGTGTCTAATTGTACTCGGCTAACGCCTGCTAACAACATTAAGTACCCGATATTGTTCAATTTTGTTCATTTCGTTGATTCATTTTTTTTTGATCTAGAACAAATCTGGAGTGAGATAAAAATAAATTAAACAACCCGTTTAATACATGATTTTTTAAATTCAGTTTTGTCAGAGAACGGTCATATGGTCAGAAAATTTCCTTCCTACAAATTCGGTTATATTTTGGGCGATGCCAAAAAATGCTATTACTTTCAGGATCGATAATCCCAACAACTCCTAGATAAATATACACAGATTACATTTTATAATTATTCACAGGCGCCGACTGTGGATGCTCAGAATGCTCACCATACGGCAGACCAAAAAGACCAGCATTACCCACAGACCCTATACCTGTCCTAATAGTTTAGTGTTATACTTACTAAATTTTACGAAGTAACAACAAATGGAGACAACTATACTTAGAATAAGTATAGTTGTCTCCATTTCTTTAGTGCGCATAAGAAAGGCCATAAAAACCAGCCAACAAAATATCAAAGTCGACCCTATTACATGCTGACAAGGTACTATACGACGCCGCACGGTATAGCATTTACGAGTTTCTTAGGTCAAATTTCGACTCCTCCCTTGTAGTAATTCAATCAAAATCAATCTATTTTTGACACATGACAGCTGCAAAAATCCTGTGAAAAATGTGAAAACCTTATAAAGGCAGAATCTAAACTGTTATTTCCTATATCACTCCTTGAAAGTCCATCAATATCAAATTTATCACGATTTTTTACTTATATTACAGAATCTGAATGAGCTTGTTCGGCATTTTTTTTAATTTCATAAATCGAAAGTGCAAGTATAAAATAATGTACCTGCAAAAAATCGGAATCTTATTCGCACGTTTAGTATCTTAAAAGCTATTACAAATCTCACAATCGCGAAAATGGGGCGTGGCCAGGCGCTACGTCACTATAGGCATAGACTCGGCGATCTCAATAGACTTGATGCTCCTTAGTTGTTATAATTATAAATATTTTCGAAGTATTGTTTCTTTTGCTTACTTCTTGGCAGTAGGGGAGTACGATTTGGTACAATGTCAAAAATTACAATTTTCTCTCGCTCCTGTCGGGACGAATTTTCGATTTTGACCCTGCAATTTACGATTAGGATTCATCGCCGACTTTCTCCTTTCCGTAGAGACATAGAACGAACTTCCACTCGACGTATTTATTTAGTTACCAGCGTTTGAAAATTCCATGTCTTTCGACCTTTCAGGTTGAATTTGAAAGGTCCCAGAAAGCCACTTTTCTTACGACATTTGCGTATAGTGACGTCACAAATGGGCGCTCGGTTTTTGCAACTATTACTAATTTCAACTCCTTATATTACGAGAACGGAAAAGGTTAATAATACGAAATTTAAAGTGCATAATGAGAATATCGAGTACTATATGAAAAAGTATAAAAACCATATAAAGAGATTATCATGGAACAAGCCCATTTCAAACCATATCCCTAAATAATTTTAGAAATGACAATTTTTTACCGAAATTGGTAATTTTTGGGCCCTTTTATGTAACAAAAGTACCACATACTCTTTTATTTCAAGCTGAACTTGTATATAAGTATCACAAACGAAGAGGTCAAAGGACTACGAACCACGACCATTTTTTGGTTATTTTTGGTCATTTTTTAGTCATTTATCTGCTTGTGAACGGTTAAACGGAATGAAATATTGATATTTAAATTACCGAAAACATTAAGCTACTAAAAATTACTTCATATAAATAGCAACTTTTCAAGGAAGTTTCAAGGTTGAAAAGAGCCAACAATAAATAAATAGGTACTACAGAGGGCTATTAGAGGAAATTCAAAAAATTAAAACCTTAAACATTTAACGAATCTAGTAAGTGTATTTAACTTTCTTTCTGAGAAACTCAATAATGTAACTTAAGGGGGTCCGCTCTAATACATTGTGTCATAATTTAAAACTTTATTATTTAATTTAAACAGAATGGTTCAAAAAATTCAAAATTTAAGCGAAAAACTTGACCAAAATACACCAAAAAATAGTCGAGGCTCAAAAAATTACGATTTTGTCGTCTTATGGCCATAATATTTCAATTCTGTGGATCGAAAATTTAAAATGATATAACGGGACTTGAGATTTTACATTTTTAAACACAAAATAGGACAAAAAGTAATTAGTATTAGACAAAAATTCGCTATATCTAAAATCGATTTAAGGAGGTTGAGGCATTAGACGAAAATAATGAAAAAAATCTGAAATGAAGTTTTATTAATAGATTTTTATGACACAATTTTCTGTAAAAAATCCAAAGTCAATAGGAAACTGATAATGTTAAAATTTTTACATGCAATCTTATGGAAAATGTCAACCCAGCATGCAAACGGTACATTTTAACACAAATAACTAAATAAAACACACTACTATGTTTTCTAGCACATGGTGGTAGAACCAAATAATGTCAGCAGTTCCGAAAACTAACTATGTGAAGCATTAATGTCTTACGCATATTTTAATATTGTTTCCAATTTAATTTGGAGATTTTTAATAAATAAAAAAATATATTAAACATTTGTAAACTGTCAAATTTTTCTTTTCGTTAATGATTTTTAATTGATTTTTCAATTATTTAATGATTTAATTTTAATTTTTACTGCTTCTCATTTTTTTTTTTTAATTATTTACTGGAAACAAATTTGTAAAATACACAGATATTTACATAATTTTTTTTTTAATAATCATCGACTTATAACCTTTTGTAATAATTTATTATGGAAAAGTTTCGATTTAGAGTTCGATTTACTTTTGGTTGGGACTGTAACGCCCCAACCTCCTTAAATGTCAAAAATCATGCAGTGATTTTGCATGTCAAAAAAAAAACAATATTTGATATCAATGGACATCTAAGTATTTTTCGCAAAGATAACTGTGCCCAAGCAGTTCCTAAAAAATTACCAAATATATTAAAAAACTGGTGGTTCAGAACCTTAAAATCTTTTCGTTTTGTGAAACTTATATGTTCCGCGGATCAAAAAATAGAAGAGTTTTGCAATGTTATATTTTGTTACTCACAGAAAACAAGCAAAAAATTCCTAAATTGGAATAAAAATAGGCCATATCTCAAATTCTTTCGACTTTTGGATTTCGGGTTCAAGAAATTCGGCCTCTGCATATCAAGGAGCATTACAGAATGTGATATACATGGAAACTTATGCAGTTTACACACCAACAACAGTGTACAAGCAGATACATGGATGAAAATGATCCAAAAAATGGACATAATTCATAGCCTTTTGACCTTGTCGTTTTGTGATACCTATATTCAAATTCTGAAAATAAAAGAACTAAAATACAAGAGTTTTGGTACTTATAATCAGAGCTAGGCAAAATACTCATTTAAACTACTTCAAGTATCAAGTACCAAATAGTTAGTTGGGGTACCTGTTGCATCAAGTATCAATTACTTTTCAAAAAGCAGAATACTTCAAGTATCAAGTACTTCGATGTAGTACTTGCAATTTTGGGGTTTAAGGAAGTACTACTTTTACTACTTCAATTAGTCATTTAATTCTAACAAGTACATGTAAATACTTTAAGCATTTTCTTGTATCAAGTATCAAGTACTGTTTAAAAATAAAACACTTACAAGTACATTTAACTACTTCAAGTACTTCAAATTTTTAATTTTTATCTATGTGTATGTGTAAATATTTCTGTACATTGACATATATTTTTTTATATTTAGGGTATATTTAAATAATGATTTAGTTTTTTGAATATGTTTTATTTATTTATTCAATGAGAAAAACTTGCTCCTAAAAAAACACAACATTTAATTTCATTAACGTAATCTAAAATAACTAAGAAAATTTCTTGAATATTATAGTCTAGTAGATAGGTCGATGTAAGGGACCTGGGATATAACATGTTTTTATCATTGCTGTTATGTTTTAGCAAATATTTTGTCTTATGTGAGACAGACCTCCCCCCCCCCCCCCCGCTCGCTTTGGCGTTAGTCGCCCCAGAAAATATTCAATTGTGGAACAGAGTAAAACACTTTGGGGTTTGGTGCTAGTTGAAGATGATATCTTGCCTATCAACATTCGATATATGCCAACATTTTTTCTCCGTGTAATTGACAGCACTGGCGACATCAATTATGGCCAAAATTGGAACGTAGTAATAATATAACACTTTCTGACCAGGCGGAAAATTTTCGTTCTCTCATTGCTGGAAAACCATATGCCAACATTTTCTACTTGCCTATTTTCAAGATTTTTTGTCAAAAGTTGGGCTTTTGACCAAAACTAGTGCTTTAAAAAAAAAAATTGGCACCTTCTCAAACTTGTAGTTTCTGTACCAAAGAATAGTCTTTGTGAGTGCCAACATTTTCTGTCAATGTAAAAAAACATTCAAATACTTTGTTATGTTAAAAAGGATAACTTCTCGGTCATGATCAGTGGTTTGGGGGGGGGGGGGTTACATTGAGAAAAAAATGTTGGCACTCACAGAGACTATTCTTTGGTATAGAAATTACAAGTTTGAGAAGGTGCCAACATTTTTGTTTGAAAAGCACCAGTATTGGCCCGTTTATGGAAAAAAGTCAAATTTTTTACCAAAAAATCTAGAAAATAGGCAAGCAGAAAATGTTGGCATATGGCTTTCCAACAATGAGCATTGACAATAAAAATTTGCCGCCTGGTCAGAAAGTATTATACTATACTATACTATACTGTCTAATACAAATTAAAGGCAAATGCTCTTTTTAGCAATAACGAATATGACTCTCTGTAGGTTTCAACTAGATTGTAACTTACTTGCAGTACCTAAGATACTTGAAGTAGTAATCAAGTATTTTAAATACTTACTTGAAGTAAATTGTAAAGTACTTCAAGTATTGTAATTTCGTTTAACAAGTACTAAGTAAGTATAAGTACTATTCTAAAATATCTGCAAGTATCAATCACCAAGTACTCATTTCTTCGGGTATTTGAAGTAAAATACTTCAAGTTAAAAGAGTAATTGAAGTACAATTTATACTACTTTTGCTTGAAGTAGTGCCCAGCTCTGCTTATGATTTTGTTACACACAAAGGACTCAAAAATTACAAATATTGGCAAAAAAATGGTCATTTCTAAAATTATTTGGACTACCAGGTTTCAGAACCATGAATTTCGAATCCTATATGTCAAAAAAAATTACAGAATGTGACATACATGGATACTTATTTAGTTCGCGCACAATTAACCGTTCACAAGCAGAGAAATTACTAAAAAATTACCAAAAATAACCAAAAGATGGTCGTAGTTCGTAGCCCTTTGACCTTTTCGTTTGTGATACTTAAATAAATACAAATTCTGCGAATAAAAGAACTTAAAATAAAGGGTATTTGGTACTTTAGATTTTGTTACATACATAAAAGTGCCCAAAAATTACCAATTTCGGCCAAAAGATGGTCATTTCTAAAATTATTTATGTTAATGATTTCAGACCCTTGAAAAAATCTGAACTGCAAGTCATAAATCATGATAAAATATGATATCGATGGACTTAAAGGAGCTACATAGGAAATAGCAGAGCCTTGATTCTGCTTTTATAGGGTTTTTACATTTTTTACAGGCTTTTGACAGCTGTCATGTGTCTAAAATAAGCTGGATCGCAATTTTCGCAGTTTTTCATTAAAGTGTTCAGTGTACGAAAATTTTGAGCCCAAGTAGAGATTGATTCTGATTGAATTACAGAATTTTGACCTAAAAGACTCGTGAATGCCACATTGTGTGGCGTACATCAAATATCTGCGTATTAAAATGAACAAAATAATACTAGATTTAAAAATCGTGTTTTCGGTACAAACTTAATAACTCGCTTAATGACGTTTCTGGTAAATTAAAAATCTTACTGTTTCGGGTCAAGATATAAATATCTTATGCATTTGTGGACGCATTGCCCGTCCTTTGCGACACAGACAGATAGATTCAAAGCACGACTCTGTTCCCTGGGTTCTAGTTAGGGGTAATCCGCGTAACCACATTACAAGAGTTAGAAATCTTAATTAAAAGAGACATTTCCGTTTATTTCTTCTTAATCATGCCAGAACATATTTTAAAAAGAGTAATGATATTTTATCTATTAAGTGATACATTATGTTTATTAATTAATACAGTCTAGAAAAATAAGGCAAGCCCCGGTCTCCCCTTATATTAGCTCGGTCAGCAGCTTAGTTTTTTACGTGCAGTATAAACATGAAGTGAACTATAACACGATTTTCATTTCTTTAATATAGTTACTATTTTCAGTTATTTCAATAAAACATATTTTACTCAATCTGTATTTCTATTTTACTTTTGACGCACTCTATTTCTCAATTTTTTAATGGTAGAGTAAAATGCTGTTTTTATCGAGAAAATTAAAATCTCTCCATTTCTTGGCATCCCCTGAAAAATTGGCGCCTATAAATTATTACTATTTATTAAATACTATAGATAAACCTGTTGGAGATAATTTTACGTTTACTTGCAATATTATCAACTAATTATGAAACAAAAGATGAGATACCTAAATGACTGTATGTGTATATGCAAAAGTAATAAGATAGATAGGCAATAAGCTCCTAATACTGAGTGCCGTACTTTTGTATAAATAAGTCATTGTTTTTTTCGATGTTATCGTAGATACATAGGAAGGAAATATTAGATAGAAACCATTTTGGCTCGAGACGTATATATATTATCAGGTTAGAATAAAATGGTAGGTAATTTTAAATTGAAATCAAGAAACGAAAAGAAAATCAAAAATTTAACAAAGTTGAAATCAAAAATACCGGGAATAAGGCATATATTTGTTTTGCTCTAACTTCAAACTCAATTGGTTTTTATATTCATTTATGTTGATTAACATCCGAGGTAACATCAGTCACCCGTATAAAAAGGACTATACATAACATTGCAGATGCTTGATTGAAAATAGTTTAACTAATGACATTTAGAACGTTTGCCATAGAATTACGCTTTTACTTTTAGAACCCTGTGTATTGACGGTATTAACAGGAAATATTTCAAACATCCTACCTAACTAATTCATAAATAGCACCATGAGAGCCCAAAAGGGGTTATTTTTCCTTAAAACAAATAAAGGTTGATGACCAATGTTCGAGCCCTATGAAAGAAATTATACCTGGGTAGCAATTATTTAAAACGCATTTTCTGCTTCATATTCGATGTAAAATGTCAATGTCAATATCGATTTACGGATTGAATGCCCCAATTGGGGGGCATTTCCGAAAATTACAAACGACCAATCACAGTTTGCAAGATTCAAAGGGTGTACAAAAAAGTATATATATCTAATCTGCACTTTAAAGTAAAACTGATTTAGTTTCAACATAGGCATTCGACCGACACTATTTAATCTGCTAGTTAATCTAGCAGAAATTAACAATATTCATTAAACACAGAACTTTGTACATTTCATTTGGTTTTCCTGCTGGAACCAATGCTGTGTATAATTGATAGGTACATAACAACTTTATCAACTTACTTCAATATGAAAAAAATATAACTATTCCAAGAAATAAAATGACGCACAGCACAATTATTTCACTAACTACTTTTACTTAACACAGCCCACAAATAAATTAACAAAATGAATAAAATTCATTCTGTAAAAACTTCACAACATTTCTATTCGTGTATATCTAAATCACAGATTTCCCTAATTAATAACTTTAAAGAATACGGCGCGATCAAACTATTTAAGCACGCAAATCAACTTTTAATCAATGTAAGCATGCTGAGAACGACCGTCAACCATACCGAACCATAGCCAACTAATAATAAATGCTCAATTATACTACAACTTGTAACATTGCAAACTGGTGAGCGATTTGACCTCTAAATACCCAATAATACATTTTTCATTTTTATACTTAGAGATGATAAGCCGGTACAAAATACAAATTTATATGGAAATTTGTAAAAAAAAATAATTAATTTATTGAAATTATTAAATGGGAGAACATAAATAATATCGCTATTTGTATTGTTACTTATTAATAAGTTCTCGTTAGATAAAGAATAAAAATGCAGAACTAGAACTTATACAATTTCTAATATATTCAGGAATATGGAAACCCGGCCACCTATTAAAAAAAATTAAAAATGATAAGGTGCAGTGAAAATTTTAATGTAAAAAACCCGCCTTACTAGCTGAAAAGTACATAGATCTGCAGCCAGAAGTCCATCCCGGGGAGGGACGTGTGGGCGGGCAGTCAAACGCTTTAATTTTTAAATAAAATAAAATTTTAACTAAAATAAAATCTTTGAGTGCAGCTCTGAAATTTTGTGTAGTTATAGATTTTAACTGTAAAAAATAAATAAATGTGATGTAATTTTAGGAGCAAAACTTTAAAATAGTACACCCGTACCACATATCCCGTACAGGATTCGCTTAAGGTGGCCATTCCCTAGAAAGAGATGTCCGATAGGGAAATATTTATTATTTTTGGCCATAACTTTTTTTCTTAATACGTATATTTAAAAAAACTATAACACTACTTAAGCAGAACCATAACAAGACTATGAATTTTCACTCAACAATTTCAGTGGTTTGCAAAATAGCTAAATTTAAAAATAATTTAATCTTCCTATTTCATAGTTTTAAATCCAGCTATCTTGCAAACCACTGAAATTATTGAGTGAAAATTCATAGTAATAGTCTTGTTATGGTTCTACTTAGGTACTCTTGTAGTTTTTTTAAATATACGTACCAAGGAAATAAAGTTATGGGCAAAAATAATAAATATTTCCCTATCGGATGTCTTTTTCTAGGGAATGGCCACCTTAACGTTTAACGCGATGTGGTACGGTCGGGGTGGGGAATTTCAATTAGTCTCGTCGGAAAAGGCAAAACATGAAATTTTTAAATGTTCATAAAATAAATACATCAGCAAGAAGGCTTCCTAATGTCGATATCGAAAGATCGAAATAGGCATTTTCACGGCATCGTTAATTGCATGGGCGAAGTCGAAAATTCGAGCCGGCAGAAGTGAACGAAAAATAGCATTTTTAAACATTTCGCGAATTTCATTTGTTTTTTTGTTTCATTAATGTCACTGGTACGTTAATAACCGGAAAACCCGTAAGAATAGGAAGATCTTAAATATAAAAACAAAATCGCCAGAACGGCACCTTGACCAATGTCTTTTAATAATTTGAACAAATTTCTTACAACTTTACCGACTTCTGGCAACCTTTAATCCCCGACCTAGACTTCTGGCAATAATTTTACGCAATTTCTACACTTAAAAACGACAACTACACAAAATTTCAGAGCTGCCCTCAAAGATTTTATTTTGATCAAAAATTAACGCGTTTGACCGCCCGCCCACGCTTCCCTCCTCGGGATGGACTTCTGGCTGCAGAGCTATGTACTTTTTAGCTTGTAAGGAGGGTTTTTACATAAAAATTTTCACTGCACCTTATCATTTTTAATTTCCATAGCCAGGCTCTCAGGCTATCAGTCATCATCACATCAACGACGATCCGTGCAATTTCTTTAATTTAAATGAGCATGGCGAAGAGCAAAGAAAAGATCGAACCACCTACATAGACAAGGCGAAAACCTCGTCTTCTCATGAAAGAATTTTCCCATTCGATTTTCTTGCATATTCACGTTCGGGACATGCCCCTGAATAAGGATCAAGATTTGCCGGACGAAAATATGGTCCCAATTTGTTTGAACAAATTTTTTTTTAAACAAATTGCAAACATCGCTTTTTTGGCCCGATTTTTTTTTTGTAGTTTTTTTGGATAATTTTAAACAAAAAAGATCTCTTGTCATTTTCTCGTAAAGTTCACCGTTTCCGACTAATAAACAATTTAAAGTTAGAAAAAACGCAAAAACCGCCATTTTCAAGGTTTAAACACAATATTAAAAAATGAATTTCTTTGACTTCACCAAACTTCTAATATAATCTTTGAACATCCATTAATAAAATCTGAAGCTGGAATTTTTAATTTGCGGTGTACTTTGGCTTGCTGAATCCGAATCCAGTGTAAGTTTTGCCCCACCACGTCACAATTTTTGTCTATCCTCAAAAAACAGTTAGAAAAATGCAAATATTGCATTTTTCTAACTGTTCTTTTATAAAAATTTCCTAATTAAATTATGAATAACCTGATATAAAACTTAGAAGTCAAACAGTTATCAAAGTTTTTTTTTATTTGACGAAGACATTGGAGGGCTGTATCTTCTCAGGGATCCGCCCCCACTACTTGGTATAGAGGTAAGACTGGTTAAATCATCCTAGTCTACGGTATTCACTCACGAGATACCTTTTATAGTAATGTATACGACAAAGGTTTTTTTGTTAATTGCTCACTATTACTTCATGTTATTTGGTAAAGTAAATTATCTCAATGTCCAAGCTTAAAAGATTAAAATGAGATTTTTTGAGTAAAAAATGTACTATCAATAATTCTCGTAAATACCAAACCGAAGAGCTTTAATAGGCACATTTCTAAACTTGTAAATATCGCTCATAGAAGAATTTCTCATAATACGGTATTAACTATAGAATTTTGAATGGCTTTCGGATTTCTCCGTCCGTCGCGTTTTTCATTAGAACTTAATAAGAGCGAGAAAGTTCGATTGTATTCAAATTTAGATGGTAAATTAGTGTTAGCTGAAAGAAAGAATACTGCACAGTATAGGTAAATAATAGTAATAGTATTAAGTATAGGTTACTCCTGAGGTAAATAAGTTGCTATGAGAATTTCTTTTTCAGATTATGTTTTGCCTTAGGGTATCTACACAGTGGAGCGACGAAGGTAGAGGCAAGCGACGCGACAAGAGGCGTGTCTTAAATTATATTATGTATTGTTATGCAGCGAAATATAGTAGAGAGGTTGTCATAGAGTTACCTGACGAGACTAGAGACGCGTCAAGAGCCGAGATAAAATTCGGAATTATTGCCGCCCGTCTCGCTGAGGTTATTACGATAGGTTCTTCTGGTTGTATTGGCTGATGTATATAATTTGTCCATTTCTTCGTTAGATGACAAGCACATTTTTCTAATACATAATTAAAGGAAATCTTAAAACCTTGTTATGTATCTCTTTTACCTCGTCGCTCTACTATGATCGCGTATCTCGCACGCTGCCGCTACCCTCGTCCATCCACTGTGTAGATACCCTTAGACATTTTATTTTATTTGGGATATTGAATAAAATAACATGGTTAGAAGATATATGGACAGATAATCTCAAAACATATATTTTTAGAATAGATATTATTTATTTTACTAATTATAGCTTAATTAGTTATATTATCACACATATTATGGAAATCGTGTGTTTCCTATTTAAATTATTTTTTTTACTGCACTTCGTTAAGTATTTGAAATCTCAACGTTTATAAATAATCGCAAGCAGGAAATATTTGATAACATATGGACAGAAAAATATGTCACATATCATCTAAAAACGGAAATGAAAATAATCTACAATAACACTGCAAACAAAATAATGATAACATTATGAATGATATTTAACCATTAATATTTTAAATCAAAATTTCTCCTAACAGCTAAAGAATAAAGTAAGCAAGAAAACGGGATATATTATTATATACATAAAGTTTAATAATAACTTTACCCTAAAATCATTATTAAACATTTACTCACAAACTTAAGTACACTGTAAATATTTAAATACAGTTAACTTATCAATAAGATTAATAACCATAAAATTAATGAATTTGGAGCAAAGCAACACAATACTAGAACCATTTCTCATTTAGGTATTAAGCAAATGGAAATATTTTATACTTTTTTTGTTTAATATGGAATTATCATTCTAGTCTTTCATAAAATATAAATCAATCTGGGTACATTAATGCACAAGTTATTGGCTACAAAAAATTACTTTTTGGTCCGGACTTTTTGCTTGCTTTTTGTCAGCAGGTGCAGGGGAGGAGGATGGACAAGTCTATGTTCGGGCGGTGGGGGAGGTCATGTAACTCGTTAAATTCAAACTGAAATTTCACATAGATGTTTTATTGAGACTTTTTGCTTGCAATGTTATATATATTTCCAGACGTCGAGAACAATCCAAAAGTACCCCTGCCAGCATTTTTTGTCGTCAGGTTCGGCCCTAGGCCCAACTTCCGAAAATTCCGGAAAAACGGCTCTCGGCCAAATGGTAAGATTTTTCAACGAAATTTGGAATATATCTTCAACGTGATTTTTCTAAAGCTAAGGTGCTATTGCCAGCATTTTTTTGTGTCATCGAAAGAGTTAATATGCAAAAAAGGGTTTTATAACTTAGTCAAAACTGAGGTGTTTTTTGCCAAGGACGTAAAATATGAACCATTAGTCAAAAATAGATTTTATTCCTCTAAAAATGTTTGTATGACTCTTAACTAATAGTATGCAAGCATTTTTTATAAAGTAGTTTTGCCCCATTCACTTCTATATTCACTCCAGGTTTCAGTCCAAAAAATTTCAAAATAATCAAATTTATGGCCATAATTTGCTTAAATTAGACATTTACTTGGATAAAAATACTTGCACGGGTAATACTATTAGTTAAGAATCATACAAATATTTTTAGAGAAATAAAACGTCTTTTTGACTAATGGCTCCGATATTAAACCCTCACTTTTGACTAAGTTGCAAAACACTTTTTTGCATATAACTCTTTCGGCGGCATAAAAAAACGTTGGCAAGAGCACCTTAGCTTTAGAAAAACGTTTAAGAAGTATTCCAAATTTCGTTGAAAAGTCTCAACATTGCATCATTTGGTCGAGAGCCGTTTTTCCGAGATTTTCGGAAGTTGGGCCTAGGGTCAAAGCGACAACAGAAAATGCTGGCAGAGGTATTTTTGGATTGTTCTCGATGTCTGGAAACATATATCATATTACAAGTAAAAAGTCTCAACAAACATCGATGTGAAAACTAAGTTTTTTGATATACTTAGGGTAAGGAGTAATTTCGTGTGTAGGTGTGGCAAGTCAATATATGGTCTTCAAAGGCGAGAAAAAAGGACAATCTATAAAAACAACTTTGTAGATGATAGAAAGTGTTATTAACATGTGGATAAGGAGTGTGTGGGTGGGCGGTTTTCAGAGTTGTTTAGTATTTTGGGAGTAGGGGGTGGAAATACAAATGAATTTTCTTCATAATAACTACGTTCATTTCCAATGTGTTAGAAGTTTGCTTGGTAGCGTCTGTAATTTTTTTTAAAATCAACTTTGTCATCTACGCCACCTACAACTCCTGTGAACTCATTTCCATGCTAATCTGATTATTCTTTACAAAACCCATACACCATATTTCAACCATCATCAGGGTCGTCGAGTTAATATAAAATATTGAAACAGAATTTTCCTAGCAATTTCTTGTTTATATCATTATATACAATGCGAGTCATTCAGAACTCATTATTACTAAACACTTAAAAGTATACCTATCTCATTTTACCTAATGCAAATGCTAATCTTCAACTACGTGTAAAGCCCGGGCCCCTCTAAACAACCAGGTCCCCTCAAAAACCACCGGGTCCCTCAAAAACCACCGGGCTCCCTCATAAACCACCGGGTCCCCTCAAAAACCGCCAAGCCCGGGGGGAAACACCCCCTGACCCACCCCCCTCTTGACGCGCCTGGCCATCATCTTGGATTTTTTACATTTAAGATGGCCATTCCCTAGAAAGAGACATCCGATAGGAAAATATTTATTATTTTTAGCCTTAACTTTTTCTTCTTAGTACGTATATTTAAAAAAACTATAAGGCACTATATAACACCATAATAAGACTATTACTATGAATTTTCACTCAATAATTTCAGTGGTTTGCAAAATAGTTTAATTTAATACTACGAAATAAGAAGATTAGCATAATTTTCAAATTTAAATCCAACTATTTTGCAAACCACTGAAAGTATTGAGTGAAAATTCATAGTTATAATCTTGTTAAGGTTCTACTTAGGGACTCTTATAGTTTTTTAAATATACGTACTAAGAAAAAAAGTTATGGCCAAAAATAATAAATATTTCCCTATCGGATGTCTCTTTCTAGGGAATGGCTACCTTAACATCAGGAACATCTATTGTAACCAGTTATGCAACTGTACCAAAATTAGTTCGATCGGATAATAGAAAGTGAGTTAAAATTCGAGTACAAGTTTAGATACAAAAAGGCACATGCATACATACTAATAACATAGTTAAGTAAAAGCGTTTAAAGTTGGAGAGTAGAGTAGATGAGTCTGGCTATACCCGTATTTCGATACGAAAAGGCAGCAACTCAAAGCATGGGTAGTACTTGGATGAAGGTTTAGGGGAATACAGGGTCTTCGCGCCACTTTCTAATGACTTGTATATCAGCACATATGTAGAAGGTATGCAACTTTAGGTGGAGGTTGCACAGCGGATATACCATCCTTTGGAGAAGTTGTAAAGCAATCAGTTCCCTGTCTATTAAATGTTAGGCAAGTAAAAAATCCCTACTCTTTGATAGAGAAGAGGTTTGGCAAAGGGTATAGCCGGACAAGAATGGGCGATCTGCCTTCGATAGCAACTGCCTATAATATCTATGGTGTCGTGTAGGCAAGTCAATGCGTAAACGATGTATATAGGTTCTTCAGTCCAACATTCAGCTGCTGCGGAGATATTTAAAAAAAAATGGAGAAATGGGGACTTTTTTCAAAAATTTATTTCTCGTATACTACTTAAAGAGATGAACAAAAAAAATGATTGAAAGCTAATATTGTGAAGAATATTATGCAACTACTTAGTTGCGTTAAACTCTTATATACAGCAATAATAATAACAGAAAAAGTATTCGAAGCCTTATATCACGTGGTTTCTATTGAGTGACCACCTTCTAAAAATTACCATAAATAGATCTTAATGCCTTCTTGTACCACTAGTAGGTTCATTAAAATCGAAAAGGTAGAACACTTTCAAAAATATATATAATAATTGTGGTACCCAATTAGGAATCGTCAAATCTGTACATACTGTATATAAATTCGTATTTTCTGCCCCAGTTTGTAATTCTTCGTCAATATCTTTATAACACTGAAACTATTTATCTTTAATATTTTTTTAAATATTTAGACCTGTGTAAATGTTAAAGAATAGTTATCTCGTGTGTGACAGGTAATAGAGGATTACCTGTGAAAAGCAATCGTATAGGAAAAATGAGATAGAAATTCAATAAAACAATGACTAGGATAAGAGCAAACATTCTTTCATATATGGAAGATTTCAAGCATATAACCACAGGGGCTGCATTTTCAAACGATGCGAATCGGTTTACGCACGAAACATGTTTATTATAATTATTATTTATTACATATTCGGACGTGCGAAATCACATCATATGAACATTCGAAATCAATTAAGAAATCAATGCACACGGTTTAAAAAACAAGCCCCTAATTTGTTCAAATGTACTCTACCTAATATTGAAATTATTATTATACCTTCTTTAAATACTGCAATTATTATAAAGTAAAGTAAACAAGTGTTTAAACAAGTCTATACAGTTAATGTTAGCGATTCGCGGCTATGCCGACTAGCGTCAGTTGGGTTAGCGATTCACAAAACTAAAGAGTGTACCTATATATACCTGGTGAGCGATAAGTTTGTGGTTTTATTAAATATATTACTTGAGTGTTATCTGAATTATTAAAATATGTCTAAATGCAAATTTTGCAATTTCTCTTTGAAAAAATATAAAAACCTTTTTTATTCCAAAAACCGTTGATTTTTGATATTTTTTCTTAAACCATAATTTTTTCAACCCTGGTACAAGCTACTATTAAACTACATAAACTACATGCATTATTAATATCGCTATTTCAATAAACTTGAATTGAGAGCTGGCATCTTTAAAATTGTAGTTGAAATCATTTTACATTTAATTCCGAAAACGAAACGAAAGTTAATTTAAAAAGATTTAAATTTGATTAGGCGCCTCTATCTTCTGATATATACAATGGTAACATTTAATTATGTTCTCAAAAAGGCAATAAATACCTAAAACTAATAAAATAACATTAGATACCTGAATTTCTAGAAGCAGCTCAGTTTTTCGTCTTCTTATGTCGATTAAAATTTTCTGTTGCTCAGGCGTTAAATCTACAAACAAAAGTAAGTTCAAAATAGCATAATAATAATACCACCAGATATTATTAGCAATCAAATTCAAGATGGAATTTGAATTTAACCTGGCTTCTAAAATACTATTTATAGAGGTAGTAAATGTGAGTAATTATAAAACATGTAATAATAAATGCAATAGAAGATAAGTATGAAAAATGTTAATGTAGTAGACTATCGTACTAATCAAGAAACAATTTGCAAACAAAATTAGTGAGGATACAGCAAATGGAAGAAGACAGCTGTGATAATCTTGGCTAGATGGGAAACAAAAAATACAATATTATATACCTAAGCCGAGGAAATAATTAAAAATATGACTTGATGAATCAATCTGAAAGAAGGAAAAGAAGTTTGATAAATAAAATTGGTAAGATTGTCATGTGTAATGTGCAATTCAGATTTGCACTGCCATCCCACAAGGGAACAGTAGCGATTAATATATATTTATTTTATAAGTTAGAAATATATACCTATATAGGTACTTAAATACCTACTTTCATACAAATATGTACCTACCATTTTCATTATGAAAATAGATAGGTGATGGTACCTAGGTACGTTTCTTTCATTCAGCAGACCAAACTTTATTGGATACAATAGAGAAACCTACCGAAATAAGCAAATATAATGATTAGATTATTATAATGCATTAACAATATTTCTGATTTAGCTATCTCTGGCTGAACTAATTAGAAATTAGCAATATAATTTGTAAGATTAGATATAGAACCTACCAGCTATGTTAAACGTGTCTAAATTATGTCCAGTTGTGCCCATTGCAAAATATGATGCTAATTTAAAATATTTAGAACTAAATTATAATTATAAACCATTTTGTTTCCTAAACAAAATATTATAAACAGAGAAAATGACAGAAGACTACCATAACCACCATTTTGAGAGAATTTGTCAGTCGTCAACAAAAAATTGAAGCGGAGAGTGCGCAGATCTACCAACACGACACCAAACCAAAGATTAATCTATGACGAGTAGAGACACAGTACACGGTAGGGAAAAACTTTCTCTACTATCTATCTGTGGTCTGTGGTAGAGACCAACGAGGTTATTATAGGTTTGTTCTGGTTGTGAGAAATACCCTGGCCGAGGACGTCAGGCACATGCGCAGTTAGTCAAACGCGTTCTGAACTTACTAACTACGCATGTTTCTGACATCCGAGGACTGGCATTTCTCAAAACCAGAACAAACCAAACAACAGCTGCCCAACGAACTGGAGGTTCCACTTCGTTGAGGATACCATAGATAAACTACACTAGAGGATACGTTCCAAAATGTACCAAAACTAAGGCGAGAAATTCAAATATGGCAGATGTGATATATCGGATTCAAGTGCCCTCCCCCTGGTCATTAAGTACGTTGACGGGGTGGTTCAATTTGCCGAATCATATGCCGGAAAAACGTGGACAAAATAATAAACACAACAAATAAGACTGGCTTTAAACATTCCTTGTTGTTTTCAATATCTATGTTTATTTCTTAATCTGTGATTTTAGAGCTACAGGGCGACGCAACGGTGAGTAGTGTTGGGCGATATCGCCGATATCGTGATTTTTCAATCACAACGTGAGTCGTGACTATGACTGTGATTTTTTTTATCGGTGAATTTAAAACAGGATGTAATCACGACTTTTCATCATACGGCGAATGGGAAAAATTATTTATTATTCTCTATTTCCAAATAAGCGCCGACAGACTGTGATTGGTGAATTCGCTACTTTGGTAATCTGTGCAGCCGTATGTCCTTAATACGTATGATATTGTATGCAATATACGTAGGTATTATGATTTGCTTGCAACTAACTTGATTTATGGGTTGATGGTAATACTGATAATTGATATAAAGCAAAAGCACTAAGTTTTGAATGATACGCATGTTTGAACTTCGTGACAACATATCTTTGTAAATTTATACAAATAATATAAACATTTCTGAAGCATTAATACATTTCTAGTTTATATTTAGGTTAGGTTGCTATAGATATCAACCAGTGACTTTAATTTTTGCTGGGTTATTGCTGTTTTGTCGCAAACAAAGATGGACTCAAAGTAAGTGATATTTATATGGTAAAAAATATATTGACATGGAAAGTCGTGATCACGTCACGCTTTTCTATCAATATTATTCAGTCGTTACCTGTGATTTTTTAATGTGATTAATTCACAGTTCGTGAAATATTGCCCGTCACTAACGGTGAGTCTCCTTTCAGATTATTCTGTACTATCGAATGGTCAGATCGATTTGGTCTGTGGAAAAAATTTATATATTTATACCATCTTCCGCGTTATACCTAGTTGTTACAAATTACAACCAAATTTTTAATTTTGTAAACTGTTGACAATTTATATACTGGGTGTCCAAAAAGTCTAGATACTGTCAAATATCTTCAAATACACATTGGATCCAAGAAAAAAACACGTCCACTATAATTTTAAGGTCAGGATCGAAATGTCAAAAAATGTATATGTGGTTGCCTAATAATCATTAAAATTGCGTCAAATCGACACTTGGTATTTCATAAATAACTTTTTTATAAGTAATTCAAACGAAGTTTTAAAGTGGGCAGTATTATAACAGAAGTCGGCCAAAGACAACTGACCTGTTTGTTTCTTTTTTAAGTGCACGATAAATTCGGATTAAATTTTTAAAATTGCCTAATTATCAGACGCTACATTTCTAGCTATATTAGATAATCAGAGTTATTTAAGTACATTTAATTAGGTCGTTTTGATGCGTATTACAGTCATTATCTCTTATCTGTGTAAAAAATTGCATAAAATTGCTTTTGTACATTTTAATGTATGAAACTGATTTTTAACACAAATCGATGAGTCATCAGAATAATTGTAAAGAATATTTAGAATAAGTTCATCATGTAACTAGAAGATGGCGCCAATAGCCTTATGAATGAAAAGGGGTAATGATTTTGATTTATGAATGAAATGAAAAGTGACATATTTAAATTTGTTAAATAAATTAAACAATGAAAGTATTATTAAATGGTCAACAGTTTGCAACTGTATTCAAGCACTAAAATGGCACTATATTCCAAGTATACAACATATACAATAAATTCTGTTCATTTTTGTCAAAAATTAGGTGAATTTTCAATGAATGTAAATATATAAATTAGGTTCGAACCCTGAATATGGTTCATGGCATTGGTGTTTTAATCAACTGTCCATAACTTTATCTCGTTTATGCTTCCACAGAAAAGAGTATCTTATATTTCATTGTGTGTCCCTCCCAGTAATCTATGATTGTGTGACTGCTTCACCGAGAGGAAACAACGTGTAACCTAAACCCTAAAGTTACGGGTTCAATCAGCCAGTTTTGGCAAATTTTTATTGTGTAAGAATGATTAACCCAATATACTTACTCGGATATTGGTTATGTTATTTTCTTAGATATGTGCAAAAGCATGTTAATTTTTTTGGAAAATAGGATAATGATACACTATATCTAGAGGTCAGGCAAAGATTATAGAGACCTAACAAGATAGGACAGTCAGACGGAGAAGACGAAATAGACGAAGACAGTTGTGCACTCCAATTTAAAGGGACACGACATCCAGCGGAAGCGGTTTCGGGATTTGTCGGTTATGCATTAAACGAATTTGACCAAGCTTAGTAAAAGATAGGTTGGCTCATCAAAATCGACAAGTGCTACGTCACTTATAGACCTCGATGACAGCTGCGTGTGGCTGTTTTTTCCTCATTTTATAGAAAAAAGTTTCAAAATTATTCTTTCAATGTACAATTCTATCCTAACCAAATACCTTACATATAAACATAGAAATACTTCGTGTGACATATATTACTAAGCAACCTGTTTTTTAGTGACCTTGGCTACTGACAGTCAGCTGAGTTCGGTCGTTCTATCAGGAGACAGTGTTGTCCAATTTTCATTATTGGCGCGAAAACTCCGCTGGCTGTCCTATCTTGTTAATTCCCTAATCTTTGCCGAAAGTCCCGAGCTTCGAGCATGCGCATTATCTTGTAAATGTGTAATAAATTCTACAAGTCGAGAAATTGTTGAAATTGAAGTATTTCCTGTTATTTTGTGAAAAAAAGGCGGGGGGACACCCCCGCACCCCCCGTTTCTTTATCAGCGACGATTATACTGCCTGCGGCGCTAATAATTATTATTATAACAATTGGATATCAGAATAAAAACCTATACTAATCTAACCTAAAGAAATCACACGAAATAATGAAATTATTTTAAGCAGAATAAAAACCTCTAACCTAACGTAAAAAAATCATAGAAAAGAATTAGTGAAAAAATATATTAATCATTACAAAATTAAAGAAAAAAAAAAATCAGCGGACGTAGGAGTTTGAACCCGAGACCTTCTGCCATGGTTTTATCTACGCGCTAGCCACTCGGCTGACGGTGAACGCTAGAACAAGGAATAAATATTAAATAGTCATATAAATATCACGTTTTGCGCAAAGTCGAAGCTTCGGACTTTTGGTGTACCTAGACGCTTCTCTCAAATACTACGTTCAAGGACATATTTACAACTGTTAGGTAAAATAAAAATTATATGATGCACAGTTGCCAAATTTAAATACATATTGTCTTTGCCATTTTCAACAATTAAAACTTTGATATGTTCCCATAATTTGGATAAAAGTTTCTTGCTGTTTAATTCGAAATTAATAATGTGGTTAACCATTTAATTGTAAAATTTAAACAATATCCCTATATGATATTATATAGTTGTACATGGCATAAATTATGCACACCTACATTTTAGAATTTACCTAACCAGATAGTACATATTTTACGACTATTTATGTAATTGGGTATTATTTATAATTATAATTTGTAACATTTATTATATCTTATACTAAAGAAATTTTTGTACATGTGGCAATGCGGACAACATTCCGACAAATATTGAAACTTGCCAATAAAATAAGATAAGATACACACTGTGCCATCTAGGATTAACATAAGTACTAGCTTACGAGTTTTTGACATTTCGATCCTGTCCTTAAAATCGCTATCAATTGATACAAAACGCGACCACCGCCCCTTAGGGTAGGGCGGGGGCAACTTTAAAATCTTAAATGCGTACCCCTATTTTTTTATTGCAGAATCGGATATTCTGACTAAGAATAGACTACTTTTATTCGAAACATTTTTTTCTGAAACTAATTTTTTTAGTTAACCGGCGAGGAAAAATCAAAATTTTAGACCTTTGCGATTTTTTTAACTCCAAAGAGAAAGTTTGAACAAAAACTGCAAGAGGCAGAATTTAAAATCATCCCGGGAATATTTTAGATCTTTTCGGAATTGTTCAATCCCCTTTTTGATGCACCTGAAAACTTCACAATGCCGACAGGGTTCAGACTTCGCGAAATTGAAAAAATTCCCTGAATTTTCCAGGTTTTCCATAACCAAAAATATTAATTTTCATAGATATAATTTTTGAAGTAATTTTTTATTTGACATAATATAATTTCTTGAAATGGATTGAATCAGTGAAAATTCTTAAGAATTCTATGGTTCTCCATATCAAGACGCAGAATTCCCCGATTTTTTATATAATTTATAAAATTCCCCGATATTTCCAGGTTTTTTAAGATTTTTAAATTCCCAGAGTTTTCCAGGTTCTGCATACGAGTCCTAACCCTGGCCGATAAGCATTGGACAATTCCGAAATGAAATATCCCCGGGATGATTCCAAACCCTTTTTGCCTCTTGCAATTTCTTTTTCAAGTAAAAAAATTGCAAATTTCTAAAATTTTGATTTTGTCTCGCCGGATAACTAAAAAACAATGCCTTTTTGATGCACATGGAAATTCCACAATAATCTTTTCTGCAAAGGACATTGGACAATTCCGAAAAAATTTGAGAATATTCCAAACTCTTTTTGCCTCCAACTTCTTTTTCGAGTAAAAAAAGACCAAATTTCAAATTTCTAAAATTTCGATTTTTCCTCGCCGGAAAACGAAAAAAATGACAATTTCAGAAAAAATGCTTCAAACAAAAGCACTCTATTCTTAGTCAGAACAGCCATTCTGCATTGGACACTTCGTTTACAAAAAACGGCATCACTCATCTGTCTTGCTAAGTACCTCCTAAATTCACTCATCTTGTACGATTAATTTGACTAAGGTACTGCCAGACATTTTTGATATTCGTTTTAAAGTTACGGAAATACCACATTTAACCATTCTTGATGGATTAGGTATTTCGATAGGTTAAATAAAAAGAACAATTTATTCAACTATTTATTGGAAGTACACAATAAAATTGCCGTACATTTAATAAATGACATCCTAAGATGTCGATGCAGCTGCTGCAGGGGCAGCAGGAGCAGGAGCGGTCACTTTTTCCTCTTCTTTGACCCTATCTTTCTTAAGAGGACCCATAAATGCAGCCTTATCGGCTGCAGTTTGGAATCTACCATGACCAAATTTGGATGAAGTGTCGATGAATTTGAGGTTAATCTTTTCCAAAGCAACACGTTTCGTATGAACCAAAAGCGACTAAAAACAAACAAAAAAATTATGAAGTTTACTCCAATTAAATATTTATCAACTCAACTTACTTTTCTAAGAGTAATTACACGTTTCTTAGGTCCCATGCAACAACCCTTAAGCATGATATAGTCATTATTAACCTCACCATAATGTGGAAATCCACCCATTGGCGTAATACTCTTCTCGCTCAAATCATACTCAGTTGATGCATTGTTTTTGATAACCTGTAAAAAAAATCTATAGTGAGTACCATAATTAAAATATTGCAAAAACCATCATTTTATTGTTATATCAGTCCTATCATTCAAAATCATGGATTATTCATAATCCTTTTGGCTCTAATGGTTTCTCATCACATTGGGTGTACAGCATATTTAATGGCGCTAAAGGAGCCAGCTAAATGTATATAAAGTCAAATAATTTAATCAAGTCTAATGGATCAATGAATGGAAAACAGAGTTCTCCGAAAGTAATAAATCATTGCTCTAAACTGTGCCAGTAGACCTACTCTAAAAAAGCCTCCTTTAAAGAGTGTTTTATTTACAACATATCGACAAGCAATTTGTAATCCTAGTTTTGTTGTATAACAAGTCAAACAGCCTCCTCACACCATCTATCACATTAGCTCTTTGGTTTTAAGGAGTATAGTAATAATAATTTAATACTGCACACATATGTATAGGATATCCAGTCAGTTTTGGAAATCGTAAAAAAAGACCAACATAGGAATACTACATAACACGAACCTTGGACATGAGTGTCGACCGACAATTTTTAGAAACACTATATTCATTGATAGGCATGATGTAAGGATTTATTGTATAATAAATAACGTAAGTTTAATGAACAACTTCATAAACGATTCAATAAAAATAAATAAATATCATTTATCTACGATCGTGTAAAAAGTAAGTTGCAATAAAAATTTTTATTGCACACTGTCTAAAAAATTTATCAGTAAGGACAACAGTATTTTATTCCTGAATTTTTAACAATATTTACTTCTACTTTGCAATTAGCACAATTTTCAATATGAATAATATTGTTTCCTTAGTTACTATCATCACAGATTTTCAGTCACGACCATGAAGTAACATAATTAGAATGGAGACTTCACCTACAACTCGAATAATACAAACCGTCAAACATTCACAAAAGGTTGATACAGTTTTAGAAATATGAAATATTCATGAAAAATTCCCAATTTCTTACAATAATTGGCATGATCGAAGATAAAACGTTGTAAGACACACTTGTATGTTAAATAACTATTAACATTTGGCTATGCTACCGGCAATTATATGGGTTAAACCAAATCAGGCAGAGGGCTTGTAATGGTGAGCCAGGTAACATTACATTATTGTCTTGTGCATTTATGTTTCAATATAAAAACAAATGTTACGTTGAAATATATACTTTATAATATCGAGAGCTACATTTTTGCCCTTAGTGATATGTTTTCCTTACCATAATTCGATAATTTCTTAAAAAATTGGTGAAGTATTTAAGCTGAAACATATAGAAAAATGCTACTTTGACGTTCATGCATTGGCTCGTGAAGCCATACACTTGATATTTCATAAAACGGTTGCACATTACCAAATTTTTGGTAAAGGCGAGTTGGAGTTGTCAAGGATATTTCTAAGCTTTAGGCACTATTTTTTCTCCTTGAACTGGCTATGTATCCAATAAAAGATGTTAATTAAATATGTGAAACATTTATTTATTTTATTTATTTATATATAATCACTTAGGCTGTTACAATAACAGATGTGAACGTCAATAAGAAAAAAAATACATAATTCAGTATACAATACAGGACAATACGTAGTAAATATAAAACACGAAAATAATAAATATGACACAAATACAGACTAAAATTCATTGTACGTATATATACATTTCTCAAGCAGAAGTTGTTTAAGACTAGATTTATATTTGTTATAATTGTTGACCTCCTTAATCACACTTGGTAATTTGTTGTAAAAACTGATACCAGAGAAATGAGGTGATTTTTCAAAATGAGAGGTATTATGATGGGGCAGAGCTAATAAGTCATCATGACGAGTATTATAATTATGGTAACTTGCAACAGTTTTGAATCGGTCAATGTTACTTTTAATGTACTTTAATAAAGAAAAAAGATATATGGATGGTACCGTTAATATTCTGTGATTTTTAAAAGAGTTTTTACATGATGTGGTGAAATCAAGATTAAAAATTAATCTAATTATGCGCTTTTGGCAGACAAAAACTCGCTGCAAATTTTTTGCACGTCCCCACATTATAATATTGTAGGATATATGGCAATAAGCCATTGAATAATATAGTTGCAATAAAGCCTCAGTATCTAGGGAATTCTTGAGCTTGCGTATACAGTAATATGCTTTGTTAAGTTTTTTGCATACTTCATCGATTTGTATATCCCAGCTTAGTTTTGTATCTATTGAAAGACCCAAAAATTTTGTATTCAGGCTAAATGGCAGGGTCATGTTGTTAAAATTTAATTGAGCGTTGGAAGGTAAAGATTTTCTTTGCGAGAAATACATGCACACAGTTTTCTCGAGGTTTAATATGAGATTATTTCTGCAGCAATAGTCATCAAATTCAGTCATAACAGCCATACCATCATCGAGGAGCTCCGTAAGGCTCGGTGCAGATATGCCAAAGGAGTTATCATCGGCAAACATGGTGATGTTTCCTTTTGATATGAATGATGGTAAGTCGTTTACAAAAATCAAAAAAATCAAAGGGCCCAATACCGAGCCCTGTGGCACTCCAAGACTAACGTCATGTTCCTTTGAAATTGTTTGATTGATTTTTACCTGAAGAGATCTGTCCGTTAAATATGACATGATCCACTGTAAAAAAACTCCTCGAATGCCTAGCTTAAATAATTTTTCTTTCATAAACGACAGATTGAGAGAGTCAAACGCTCGTGATAGGTCAAAAAACAGGCCCATTACGAGGTTACCTTTGTCCATTTCGTTATAAACAAATTGCAAAAGCTGAATTGTAGCAGTCTCAGTAGAATGATTTTTGCGAAACCCATGTTGGCGATCTGTCAGTATTTTGAAAGAGTTAAAAAATGCCATTATTCGATTAAACGCAATTTTTTCCATTATTTTAGAGATCACACTTATGATGGATATTGGTCTGTAATTTTCTGGTTCTAAAGAATCATTTTTTTTAAATATTGGGATAATAGTAGCTGTTTTTAAGACGGATGGAAAAACACCCAATTGAAAAGATGCGTTAATCAAAATGCACAATGGTTCAATGATGAAATCACATGCATACTTGATAAACTCAGTGGAGAGTCCATCGGGACCGAGAGCTTGTTTATTTTTTAATTCAAATATAATTTGCCTAATTTCATCAGGAGTAACTGGATAAATAAAGATGGACTGATCATTGAGTTCACTGGACGTGCAAGCATGTGATAAACTAGCACCAAAGTGATTTTTTACTTTGTCTACAGTGACTGAAGCGAAATAGTTTGCAAAATGTTCTGCAACATCATTAGGATTGTCAGTGACTATACCATTTATGTTTAATTTAACATCACCTGGAGAAGAATTGTTGGTATGTAATTCAGATTTGATAAGCTTCCAGGTTTCTTTTGTGGAATTTGGTGCATTTAAAATTCTATTGGAGAAATACTCGTGCTTGGCATTTCTTATACGGTTGCTGTATTCACGTTTCGTAGACTTATAGAGATTAACAAGGTCGGGAGAGCTATAACGGTGGATAAGCCAATGCAAATTTTTGAGGTATTCACTTTCACGTTTGATGTTGGGTGTAACCCAGTTTTTTGTGTTTGTAATATTATTGTAATATTTAGTAATCTGCTTAGTTTCAAGAGGAAACGAAGCATCTAATTTATTCATTAAAATTTCCAGAAAATTTGAAAAGGCTTCATCAACATTTATTGGGTCCATACATTTAATAAAATCCCAATTTGTATTATATAAAAGATATTGAAATTTAGCTATGTTATCCTCAGTAATATATCGGGTAGTAATAGTTTGTTTAATAGGTTGGTAGGAGTATGACAAAAAGTCTTTAACACATATAATTTGGGCAGCATGGTCCGCAATGCAAGGATAGCTCATATATACATTTACCATATTGCTTGGAAGATCCGTCACCATGTAATCAATGGCAGATTCTGACAACATGCCATATATATTACTTACTACGCGAGTAGGTTCGTTGAGATACGTGGCGATATTAAATGATTCAAATATATCAGATAGTAATTGTCTATTATGTGAATTTGAGCGAAAATCAACGTTAAGATCTCCACAGAGAATTATGTGGTCATATTTTTTGCTGATAAGGATTAAACATCCCTGCAATTTAGTCAAAAAAATATTAAAGTCTCCAGAAGGAGGCCTATAAATGACTAGTAACAAAATCCTTCTTTTAAGACACAAAACTAAGCCGCAAAGCTCTATATTCATCTCGGAGTTAAAGTTACTCAATAATGCAGCAGTTTTAACTTTTGATTTAGCAATATTGTCAACATAAATAGCAACACCACCTTGTCGTCTATTAATTCTACAATAGCTAGCCATCAGGTTTAAATTGGATAAAGTTAGATTCTCGATTTCATCGGAAGTAGCCCAATGCTCTGATATACATAAAATGTTTACGTTCTCAATGTGATTAAAAACATCAACAACGTTTAACTTATTACTTAAACATTGAACATTGACATGAGCTATTTTGAACCTAAATTTAGAAGTACAGGATTGTTGTAAATTATCCAGCATGGTCTGCTTTTGATCTAACGAGAAAGGGATGAATTAAAACCTCTTCAGGCCAATTTACCGAGTTCATAAGCTCCTCCGTAGACATTTTCGAACTGCCAACTTTAAAGCACTTCTTTCGTCCCTTAGACTTTAGGTCGTAGCATAAAATCGATGTATCAGGCCACTTTAGCGATATGTACTCTTCATTGAAATTTTCATATAATTACAGAAAATAATCCCAGACTTTTCCCAGTCACTACGAATTCTGAATATAAAAATAATTTAGTTCCGCTATTTCAATGTTGGGGTGTTAGCCTCACTTCCTTGTTCATATTTTCAAGTAGGAGTTTCATTTCACATATCTTCACACAAACAATCGCAAACTATATAAGTGTAACCAAATTTAATGAGCAGTATTCCTCATATTTTTTTAAGCACACCATAGACGATCAATAGTATTTGCAATAATATTGAGACAATACTACTACTACTGACAATACACATCGATATTGACGCACATATTCCAAATATATTGATCAATGGTTCAGAATAGTCCCCATATGACAACAAACGAAGAAGATGCCCAGCAAAATGTTATGCTAAGATCATCAAAGAGTTAACGGCAAAGAGCTTTGGCGAGGTTGTGTGCCTAACAGACAACCACAACAAATGGAGTAATGCTGTCCGACATGCTAGACAGCAAGGGAATGTCAACTCCAATAATGCATGGATCATTAGATGTTTATAAAAATGTTGTGGACAAGAATAAACTTTATTTTTATCGACATTAGCCACAAAACTATTAATTAAAAAATTATTAACCATTGAAAGATATTTTTATATTCGGGCAAACGACATTAACATAAATAAATAAAACCTTACTTTGCCATCCTTAGTATGAATTCCTACTCCAATCCTATATATTTTCTTGTTCATTTCAGTGCGGTGGTGATAACCCTTTTGTCCGGCACGGGCTACCGTAAATGATACTCTTGAAGGATGCCATGCTCCAATACAAGCAACTTTGCGAAGACCTTTGTGTGTCTTACGAGGTAGTTTTTTTGTGTGCCAACGGGAAGTAACACCTAAAAATTAATAAAATATCAGAAATCCAAATATCACAAATGAATCTATTGTTAAAAACTAATATGAAATGTCAGAAGGAAGGCAGCATGGGAGTATCTTCACCAAAATCAGATGCACAATCCATGTTATTTCATCATAAAATTAAGTTAATTCAACTAAATCGATAGTTGCAGGATTAGAACAAAATATATCCAGTGAAACCACAATTAAAGGTGCATGTAGATTTGAAAGTACATGTGATGAATCAATGCAAGAGCACCACACGTATTCAAGTCAGCATCTCACATCATACCGATTAGCAAAAAATTAAGTGTTATTAAAACTTATCGTTTAAAACAAACCTTTAGTGGAGGGCAGTTATGTTTTTTTTTTGCAATTTTCATGCCCACAGTCGTGACCCGGCTCAAAATGTTCGTATTGACGGCCCAAACAACATACTGAAAAGTTGAAATCATGTTTACAAAACATGGTTTTATTATTTATTTGTTAATAGCACGAACCTTTCTGGGTACACAAAACATGGTAGGTATGTTCAACTTGTAAGAAAAGTGTATTTCCAAGCTTGTGTAAATTTTTTCGAAATATGCGCACTTTTTCGAAAAAATACAATCAATAAAAGTTATTTAGAATATTATTTTATATTGGAATGTATAGGTCACATGTCCATTTCACGAAAAAATTGAGAAGTCCAGCTACAATGGATATCGGTCCATTGGACACCTACAATACATGACCTATGTATATTTGTGTTGAATATGCATGCACATATATATATGTATGTATATGCATATATAAGCATAATGACGTCACAAAAGCCATAAATTATAACGCGAATATAGATATAATGTCCAGATTAAAAAAAATAAATTTGGCCATATATCATGTTAAACTACATGAAAATAGGTTTCAGTTGAACCCAAGTAGACCTCGCTAACCCCAAAAAGGCAAAAGGTAGTTGAATTTGAATTTTTCGGAAAAAATGGGCTAAAATTGGGTTGTAGAGAAAATTATCAAAACATTTTTGACGAAACCTTGGACCATGTTTTTAGTTATGGAAAGAACTACCATCACCTAAATTCATCAATTATTGGCCCTTCCATACCAGTTTGAATTTTTTCCTAAAATACATGTATATATTGCGAGGGGTGGGGTTTAACCGATTTTCAAAACCTTGAACCAATGGGTTCCTCTGACACCCAGAATAAGAGTATCAATCCCAAACCTTAACCAAACCTCTAAGGTCTTCACAAAAAAAAAAATAAATAAAACTAAAAAGTACACCCCCTAAAGGGCCCAAATCCCAGTTTTTGGTCAATAAAAATGGGTTGTAACCATTTTGAGATTTCAACTTTTTATATGTTGTTTGGGCCGTCAATACGAACATTTTGAGCCGGGTCACGACCGTGGGCGTAAAAACTGCAAAAAAAAAACAACTGCCCTCCACTAATTCTATAATCTACCATCAAAATGCAAAACGATGTAACCACTTCAAAAATTACTATAAAACTTTTCAACTCACCTTTATATCCATGACCTTTAGTAACACCAATGCAGTCAATCATTTCATCTTGTGCAAATACATTGCCCACAGGAATTGGCTTTTCAAGATGTTCTCGAGCCCAGGCTACTTTATCAGCAACTGTACCACCGTTCAATTGGATTTCCATAATGTGTGCTTTCTTTTGACGCTGTTTTAACAATTTCATCTAAAAAATAATAATTCAAAATTAATTCACATAACCTACCATATTTTAACATATTAAAACAATGCAAGTCAATTTTTTAAAAATATTTATTTGGTTTGCTTTAACAAGTTGCCAAAACATTCCTAATTATATATCACTACCAAAGAAAGTATTTCAGTAATCTTCGTAGACGAAAAAATTTTGAATAAAAATTCTCCCATAATATCCCGATAGGGTTCTGCACATTCCTTATGGAAATTGACCTACGATTAAACTTATCAATATATTGAACAAATCAATATATTACAAAATATTTAAGTTCAGGAATGCCATCATGTTAGATTTCTGCCACATGTACGATTTCATCACGATTAACAAATCTTAGTCCACGGAAATTATCATTTGACCTGGATAAAAGTTCTTTGAGGTGTCCCAAACCCAAATCCAGAAAAATCCCAAGATGGCTACCGAAGATATTGAAGGTTAAAGTTTTTTACAAAAATCTCGCGTCCTATGCATCGGATGCCCATGAGGTCAATGTGAAATTTGTGGAGAATTGAATTATTTACAGGTTGTTTTTTTTAATTTTTTTATCAATCCCCTTCCTCCCTTTTCGAGATATTCAAGATCAAAGTTTCAAAATATGGTTTTTCGCGAATATCTTGCGCAAAAAAAATCAAACAGCAATAAAGTTAACATGGAAGTTGTAGAGAATTCAATCATCTACTAGATTGATCCTTTGCATTTTTTTCTCAAAACCTCGCCCCTTTCGAGATATCCAAGGTCAAAGTAATTTTTTCTTTTTATTAATCTTCGACCTGGAAAATCTCGAAAAGGGAGAGGCTTCGGGAAAAAATGCAAAATACCAATCTTGTAGACAATTGAATTCTCTACAACTTTCATGCTAACTTTATTGCGGTCTTGGTTTTTTGGCGCGAGATACTCACGAAGAACCACGTTTTTGAAACTTTGGCCCTCGAATATATCGAAAGGGGGGGTAGGTTTGGACAAATATAAAAAAGACAACTTGTAGATTAACTTAATTCTCAACAACTTTCACATTGACCTCATGGGCATTCGATATATAGAACGCGAGTTATTTGCAAAAACTTTGACCTTCAATATCTTGAGTAGCCATGTTGGGATTTTTGTGGATTTGGGTTTGCGACCCCTCAAAGAACGTCTGTGCAAAAATTTCAGAATTTTACTAATTTTGTCAACGTTTTCAACAAAAAATTGTGTGTTCGTAAAGGACACACAACCATTTCACAAGATCAAGAGAAACGATGCATTTTATTATTTTTGGACGTCCATATTGTTATTTGTCATACGTGGAAAGATATAAATAAGCCTGGGCATTCTCATTCTCCCTCTCTCTCCTTTACTATGAAAAGGCAAATTTGACAGGGGCGGCTTCAGTTAGAAAGTCAGCAAACTAAATTATAAACAATTATTGATATTACATAGGTATATAATAATAAATATTGTATTGTATCGGATAAAAATCAATACTTTATATTGGGACCTGATTTCCAGATAATTAACATCCCTGGAGTTTCTTGTCCTTTTGCAAAATACCCTTACTTTTCCCAGTTTTCCAGGTCACTACGAACCCTGTAATCGTGATGAAATCGTAAGATATTCTTCGTAGAATACTAAAATTTTAAACAATTTAACAGTAGGTCAATTTCCATAAGGAACATGCAGGGTTATTCAAATCAAGAAAAAAATTAAAATATTTAAAGTTTTGCAGTTAAATTTCGTACGTAATATACAGGAAGTAAAATCATTGCCAGGTATTACTCTTGCAATGAGTTCTTCTCATAAGAATACTAGAAAAAGTTCATAATAATTTTGGAATTAATTAATTTAGAATTGTTGCTGACCGATACAAAGTGAGTAGAATTTTTTTTATTGATTTTTAAAGATATCTCAAGATAATTAAATTAAATATATGCTGTGTTCATTCCTATTGAGCGGCAATGCTTTACTGATGGTCAATTTATTATTCATCACCAGTGCCATCGCAGCAAAATAAAATTATTATTTAAACAAGGGGAAACTTTAAGGATCTTGAATACCTATTGTAATTTTTCTTTTGTGATACTGAAAACTTTTTTAACACCTCAAGTTTTTCAAATCAAATAAATAAGAAAGCAACATAGTTGAGACAAGCTATAGACGAAGATCCCAGGGCCGCCAGATCTACGTCATTTTAGCGAAGCTAATATTTTGTCAATAAATAGTGTGATATGTAGTTAAGAACATATGCATATTTGCTAGGTTGAAAGCGGAGCCCTTTTACAGATAACAAGTACAAAAAAAAACCTTACTAACCTACGTTAAAGTATTCTAGCTGGTTTTCGCTGACAGAATACTGTTAAAAACCAACATTCATTTTATTGCCAGATGCTTTCTGTGGGCCTTCACTTCCGCCAGACGCTTTAAAGCTAGAGAAAAAAAAACCCAACCTAACATAACTGTGGAATCATATCTACTACCTACTATGAAGCGTCTGGCCGAAGTTAGGGCCTGCAGAAAGCGTCTGGCAATGATGAATGTTAGTTTTTAACAGTATTCTGTCAAACATATATGGAAACCAGCTATCATACTTTGACGTAGGTTAGTAAAGTTTTTTATACCTTTTATACCTGTTATCTTTAGAAGGGTCCCGCTTTCAACATAGCAAATATGCTTACATACGTTTTTAACTACGTATCACACTATTTAGTGCCAAAATATTAGCTTCGCTAAAATGAAGTAGGTCTGGCGGCTCTGGGATCTTACTCCATTAGTCTACTTTCATTTAAATATATACCTCAGTAGCGGGGCATTTCTAGACCCATATTTATATGAACTTTTTTTTTTTTTGATGATGAGGAACTCATCGTGCGAGTTATACCTTGTGAGAGTGATTAATTACAACACCCTGCATAAAGCCCAGTAGGTTATTCCTATTCAAGATTATATCGATCATGAATATAGAATTTTTTATATAAAAGGTACTAACTGATTATCAAATGGGAGTTGAGCTAAAACCTAAGATATCTATGAAAGCTAGCAGAAGTTTTTTAAATATGTTTAAAACTCCGAAAGTATAAAAATGTCTTAATTTGAGACAGAAATCAGATTACCCGCAACTAGACCTGCAATAGATTGTTAAGGTTATTTTTCAATCCAACAGCCAAACTACAGAAATAATGGAATGTAACAAACATGGTTTATCAAAGTGTCACTGTCCAAGGACCACACAATGAATATGGAATATGCCTGCTACGCCTCCCAGAGGGCATTTAATATACGACACTGCGGCAGAGATGTCACTGATCGAAATCCCTACGCCGCCAGTTGGAGGGTAAGCTCCGAGACTGATCGTGTCGATACAAATCAAATAATTTTACTTATGATCCAATTTCAACACATTTTTTCTTATTATTTTATTACTACAGGCTTGATTTTTTTTCTCAGAAAAATGTATTCTTATTCAGGGAACCTCAAAATAATATTACCAGGTTTTAAGACAAAAATTAAATATCTTCAACCCAAAATAATTTTATTAGGAATTCAATTTTAAAAACAAGATCTATACATTTTTTAGTAGCAACCAGAACTGCTGTCTTAATTAAAACATGAGAAGTGCAAGAAAATCATTTAAAAAAAAAGTCAATGCCTAGTGAAACACTTACTGACAGAGTAGTATTATTATAAGATGCTTGTAAAAACTGACGCGCAGAAACAAGTTTGTGTGCATCCATTGATCTAAGCCAATGAGAACGATTTGTGTCATACTTGACCTCGAATCCAGTGGCACCGTCAACCTGCAGTCACAGGGTCTGTACTGCAGTATAATTGTCGTGTTCGCCGTTTCTGATTGAATTAAATGATATAACCGTATTTTCAATGAAAAATGTCTTCATCGTAAATACCAGTGTGACGAGGTTTTAATCTGCATTACAAATTTGATTACAATTATTATATATCCTTCTACCCCAGATGATGCTGTCACTGGTAGAAATATTCGTGCACGTTGGCTCCGCCCCAAGCATTTTCTCATAATAATACTACTCTACCAACACAAAGTGAAAGTAAGTAAATATATGGTTTAGATTGAAATCGCCACATTATCTCATTTTTGAAATTCATTATGAACATTTTAAATTTCCATTATACTTCATTAGTTTTTCAAGACATTTTTTCTCTTTCAAACAAAAAAGTTGTCAAACTAATTTTGCAGGACAAGTTTGAACTAAATAACAAATTATTAAATAAAAATACATTTTTAACTTTACATTCTGAGGAATGTATCAAAGCAGGTACTGTTAAACTTCATTATTTCAAAAGTTTTTCAATGACAGCATAGAAATAAAAAAGTACTAACCTGAGTATGTGCAATAACACGAACAACTTTGCAGTACTTGATGATTTTCTTGAAATCACGTTCAATAGATTTTTTTCCCAAATCATCGGTCCATTTCTTAGAAGCCTTGGTGAAAGCCTTCTTCTTCGCCTTGTACCTGAATCGCATTCACAGATTGTCTTACAGAATTTTATGTGCATTCTGGCTTTGCTTATCTGCAAGAACAAAAAGGGGTCGCCTCATAGTCTAGAGGAGGCTTTGCCCTTAAGCCACACTTTACTGGATCTCACCCTCAACAGGGCTTTTATTGAGTCAGTGTAGTGGACAGTTCTATTGCATCCTCATGCTGCCAGAGGAGGATTTTGCAGAAAATTAATATGAGATTTTAACGAGTTTGACATAGAAGAAATATATGGGAATGACTATGAGATGATAAAATAGGCAATTTCGTTTTCTGCTAATAGAATTTTAAAATTTACAAATAAAATTTAACATTACTAGTTCATACTATGTAATTTAGGTCTAGCTTTTATCTGCAAATCAGTACTCTAAAAAGTTAGTTCATCGTATATTTTAGTAAGTTTATTACTCACCAATTCTTATAAAAACGTCTGCGACAATCTTCAGACAAATGCTCTGCCCATATAGTAGCCAAGGCACGCAGACCATGTGGGGTCTCAATATACCCAACTACACCAACGACAATCATTGGAGGAGTTTCCAAAATGGTCACTGCTTCTACTATTTCCTTTTTATTGATCTCTAAAAGATAAAGAAGAGTTCAATTGGTGGAAACTGGAGTTCCTAATGTATATAGAAAATTTTTAGAGCTTCAAAAGTTAAAAAAAACTATTAGCTTTAGTCAATAGATTTACTTTTTCATGGAGACAAAGAATTAGCTCAAACCTGACGGTCAATCTGAAACTAATAGAGTAAGACCCCAGAGCCGCCAGACCAACGTAATTTTAGCAAAGCTAATATTTTGGCAATAGATAATGTGATATGTAATTAAGAACATATGCATACTTGCTAGCTTGAAAGCAGAGCCCTTTTACAGATAACAATTACAAAAAAAAACCTTATTAACCTACGTTAAAGTATGATAGCTAATTTTCATATATGTTTCACAGAATGCTGTTAAAAACCAACATTCATTATTGCCAGCCACTTTCCGTGGGTCCTAACGCCAAACGCTTTGAAAAGCGAAAAAACCCAACCTAACATAACTGAAGAACCTTCCCTACTACCAACTATGTAAAAAACGAAACAAAAAAAAAGCAGTTATTATGTTAGATTAGGTTGCGTTTTTTCGGACTTTAAAGCGTCTGGCGGAAGTTAGGCCCACGGAAAGTGTCTGGCAATAATGAAAGTTGGTTTTGAACAGTATTCTGTCAAACATATATGAAAATCAGCCATCATACTTTAACGTAGGTTAGTAAGGTTTTTTTTTGCCTTTTGTACTTGTTATCTGTAAAAGCTAGCAAATATGAATACGTTCCTAACTACATATCACACTATTTATTATCAAAATATCAGCTTTGCTAAGTCTAGCGGTTCTGGGATCTTGGTCTATAAGACTCGTAATAAAAATCGAAAATGTTGAAACCCTGATTACTCACTTTAGTCACTTTCAATTACCTAAGATCAGGGCATATCAATTCTAATTAATTACAAACAAGCAAAAATTTCTTTTATACTGTAAGCTCATATTCAAATATATTGAACAAATCTCGTTAACACTATCATGCCAAAATATTTGGAGCATTGCTTCCATTCCATTCTAAGCATGAAAATATCAGAATACTTTCACATAATGTATCAAAAGCTATTTCAATGCTAAAATAACTGGTTATTCTCAATGAACAACGGTTACTTGGTCAAGCCTACATTTTTAACCAGGCTGCCATGCGGGCCAGAAATTTCTAGTCTCTTGAATTCTTTAAATACACCCTCTCTACATTTGGAGCTCGGGCATTAAAATTGAAGGTTATTTTTGGTCATTCTAAAGTAACGTTACCTTGTCTCTGCCTCATCAAGTAGATGTGTAAATGTATATAAACATATAATATACAGATACGCCTATACGTGATAATAGGAATGACACACATGAGTATATTAGAATTTATCCAAACTATTCTTTACAGCATAATTTTAAAAGGCCAGCTCCATATTAAGTTCACTAGAATTAAAAATACAAAATGCTTACTTGAACCAGGACGATCTGCCTCACGCACCACATGCGTCATACCAGCTTTATAACCGATGAAAGCAGTTAAATGTACGGGTTTTGAAGGATCATCCTTTGGGAATGCCTTTACTTTGCCACGATGCCTCTGGGATCTCTTCTTTGGGTAGAATCCCATGGACCCATGACGAGGAGCGCTGAATTTACGATGAGACTAAAAAATACAATTGTTTAAGCATGGAGAATTTACATAATTTGAAGCTAAATTTCAATCAAATGCATCAGACCGCCCTAGAGCATATCCACATGTGGAATTCGGTTAAAACCATAAACATTTAAAATCTAAATCATCATTTAAAAACACTTCATCAAAAATATGAATTACTATATGAGTATACTTAATCTAACAAAGTATTTTCACCGTTATTAATTTTCTGTAGTAAAGGATGACTTTAATGTTAGAGGATAATAATCAAACAAAACCAACTCACCATTATCGAAGATAAAACGCAAATGGCAGATTGTTCTGCAAAGTTTTAAGAAGTAACTTTACCAACCTGCAGAGTGCGCTGCCACCTGAATAAAAACCAAATAAAGCAGAGGTTCCAAAACGCAAAAATGGTAATATACCAAACTTAATGGCTGCTGGCGCCGGCTGTTGCGAACAGGAAGTAAAAAGACAGGAGCACTTACGCCAGTGAGAAAAATGGGACAAAAACTGGTTCCGAGTTAGTAATTAACAGATTGACCACCAAGTGGCGCCCGTGTCGCAAGTTGTGCTCTGTTTTGACGGCATTGTAATGTAATTCTTATGGAGAAGTGGTGTTCTTGTGTTGTTTTTACTGAATTTAATGTAAAATTAACATCAATAAATTATTTCATTTTATTTTTTTACTTTTTTAATTAAATCGTTTTAATATTTATTAAAATGAACAGAATGCCATTTGTATTTAATTTTTCCTCATAATCAATTACCTACATAATACAATAAATTGTTTATATTTTAAATAAAATTATATTAACAAGTAGTTAGTGGAACTTTTTTTTCAATCTCCAGATAATCAGAAGCAATCCCTGACTTAAAAGAAATTTTAAAATCCTTGACGTCCCAGTTTTCCTGATTATCCAGGTCGCTACGAACTCTGCCTATTGCATATTTGATTTATTAAGGCGAAAAAATACTGTTTCCAATTTTAACCGATAATAAACATTAACAAATGGCTTTTACCATTGCTCTGAGAAGTGTTTACATTTATCAAGTTGGAGAGTATATGAAGTCTTGAATTGAGAATAACAAACTTAAATTCAGGTCAAGTACTTAGGTACCTATATAGTATATACCTATACAATACTGCTGAGTAGGCATGAGACATTTTCCATGACAATTTATGGATATTCATATTTTTTAATTTATTTAAAATTTAGTTCACCCACTTAAATATTCTTTAAATATTTCAAGGGGAAAAAAATTAATTAATTTTTCAAAAGTAATATTTTTTTACAGAAATTAAAGAAAATTTATCATAAATTATTTAAAATACTTTAGAAAATTATTTTCAAATAACACTACTTAAAAGTATTTCCTTCATTATCCTTCAAAAAGTAGTTTGGACAGCTCTTTTCCCTTGATAACTACATTTTATCAACAATGGACAAGAGTTCTGAGTTTTCCTAAATTAATTATTCATACAAATTTTTAAGTGCATGTTTAACATCATTAATGTAGATATATATATGTTTCTGATCTAAAAATAAAAAAAAAAAAAGTTTCCGGATGTATACTCATAGCATTAAGCATTAATTGGGTAAAGGTAATTTAACTTCATAACTTCTTGCTGCTATTCTAGTTAACAATGAAAACCGCAATTCACAGCATAGGCTTCTATTTTGGAGTTATGGTCAGTATGGTTATATTTCCGGGATAATTTAAAAATTAGATTCAGGAACTGCAAAAGTAAATACACAAAAATAATTCAGCAATTAACTAGCAAAAATATTTCATTTCGAAGTGCTTGATGCCTGGCATTTTTCACGGAATGTCGATATTTTTCAGCCACTAGCAAACTATATTTTACCTTAACACCTTCAACATTTTATTTCAATTTTAACAGATGAGATTTTTCATTGAAATTTATTTCTTTAACTCAACTTTTTTGCGGATTTTCAACTATTGAATCATATGTAAATACACATTTGGAGCTAATGTTACGACATGAACGCTGCGGTGACCGATTCGGGAACTACATAACTCGGAGCCAAAACCGAGCCCACTTTTCGTTTAACAGCGGTATTTCGTCGGTGCTCCTGTCCTTTTACTTCCTGGTTGCGAACTACAATCCGTAAACAACATGATGCTCGGTGCGCTGACGTAGTATGCCATAAATCAGTAGCGGATGCGCATCAGATAATGAGATAAAATTCGTGTACGCGTATAATGTAATTATACCTTAATGGACATGTTATGTATAAATCATTATGTATATACCTCCAGCAATATACACTGTATATGACGCTGATGGATATCAGTAGCTGAATATACATTTCATATCATATGTATATTTAACAATACATATTCAAATTCCAACACCTAATGCATATGCTACGGATGTACATATCCATGAGATGTTATGTGGGTAACTGCGCATGTTCCTGACATCCGAGGACTGGCATTTCTCAAAACCAGAACAGACCATATAAATAAGGACCCGGACACAAAAATAAATAATCCATCTGGACCATTTGGACATATCTTAAGGCGGCTACAGTCATAACTGCATACTTGAATGGTGTATGCATGCGAAAGTTCACTGTACAAGTATACTGGAACGTGTGTGTATTATAAAAATTGTGCAAGTGTAAATACAAGTATATATTATGCCACTTTTTTTAATCTTTTTGGCTTTTCTAACCACATTTATTCCCTTTAAAATAGAATCCAATCACTGGATTCTATTTCGAAAGAAATGCATGTGGTTAGAGAACCCAAAGAGACACAGCAGAGGGCATTTACCTCTGCTGAGAATACACCTTAAACGTGGTGGAGGGAGAGGTACCTATATGTTTTGCATAGTGTGTCCTAACAACATTTTCAGGACGTCCTTTCTAGACCTACATTCGCCCCACATAAGTCCTGGGTTGGACGTCCTCGGGATATCCCGTTTTGCTGACACAGAACGTCCCTCAAACGTCCTCGGTACGTCTGAGGTCGTAAAGTACGTCCTCGGTACTTTTTCATGTCCTGTGAGTACGTTCTTGGGACGTTTTTGGGGCGTCCATGTGCTATTAGGGTTGTTCCAACACCGGGCCCGACGAGAGGGGGGGGTGTTTCCCCGCGGGCCCGGAGTTTTTGAGGGGGCTCGGATTCCATCAGAATTTCTGGAATCCGGGAAAAGTTAGAGTAGATGCATATGCAAACTTTGATTACGAGGAGGGCCCGCATGTTACTACCCCCGGGCCCCGAGTTTCTCTAGACGGCCCTGTCCAACAGTCGCTTATTTACCTATCTATCACTGTGACATATTCATGCCATGACTGGGCGGCTCCATTTCGTTCAACGGACGATCAAACTGAGTGTTGGAACAAGCTTCATATCATATTTATTTGTTCTATTCAATGCATAGATGTCTGTAATCGAAAAATGCATGCAGTTTTCAGTAGTACAGTCAGTACTCGATAGATGGCGGAACTAATAAAGTATTATGGACTATCGTATCCAACTCTAAAAATTCAAATAGTGATTCAAATTTGTTTCGGTTTAATTTAATATACTGTTCGACATTTTTCAATTTTATTGTTATATCGATATTTAAGAATTTATCGATGTGAAAATATCGAACATCGGTCACTTCAACATCGATGTTTTCGATACATCGATATATATATCGAGCATCACTAGGTACAACTTGTGCTGTGGTCTGCTGTGGTCCATTCGCCAGCCAGTCGAATTCGAATGGGACTTGCGAGGCGATAGTAGTAGTATTTGACACAAAATAATAAGTTTATTACCTATTTTATGCCATTGAAGTATGATTGAAGTTAGAAAACTTGACGGTTAATACCCAGTCGCGGAACATAAAAGATTAGTACCAATACCATAATACCAATAGTAAACGAATTGAAAACCCTTACATGTCAATTTTTATTTATTTAAAGCATCTGTCAGGAGTCAGATTCCTATGTTTTTCCATTGATGTAAATGGAATTATAGGTATCTGAGTAAAATATTAGTGGACAATAAACATTTTGGTGAAAGTGATTTGAAATAAAGTAAGCTGACACTGCAGTTTATGTATTTTTGATGTAAATGAAAATTAATCCGCCATGTTGGATTTGTACATGAAAATAATAGTAGTGTCATCACGGTCAGACAAAATTAATTTGTTGAAACATTTTAGATTTCAAGACAATATTTTGAACCTGGGTTGTGTGTGAAGATCAAATTAAGAAAACCTGCGTTGAAAAGTATTAATGAGGGAAGTAATATAAGGTCTTATTTGTCAAAATAGGTAAGTCAATACAATGTACTTAGGTATATTTACTTAATGATTTGCAGAATATATTCTCTAGGTTTAATAAGTATTAAGCCCTTTACATTTTATAGTTGACACTCGGTTAAGGATACAGAATCTAGATTGCATAATGCCAAAGCCATAATCTCCCTAGAGTATTATAATTTTTGGACCGAGAGATTTATGACACAAATAGGTGTCAATATGTACATTATTTGTTCATTCAGCATAAGCTATCATCTCTCAGGCTCTTTTTGTATATTTTTACATCCACAATACAGGTTACTTAAATACTAACCTCAGTTTTAACACAGTGAATACGAGAGAGACCACATAACTTTCCATCTAGTATTTGTAGCGATAATTTATTAAATTGTGTTACCTAAATACAGTTTCTGTGCGATAATTTGGCCACGAATAAGTAACTGATATATTTTAAATAAATATTTAATATGAAATTACTGAGGAAATTGTCAACATTTTTGCTGTGTTGCAGTGTTGGAACATTGAAATTGTCAATTTTCGATGTAGAAGATCTGTTCAAAAACCCTGTATTATCTGAACTAGTGTAAGATACTATACTGAATATTTGGCACTATGTTCAAAAAACTTGGTGCAACTATCATTGAAAATACTCAGTGTCCACAATTTCTAGTGCAATGTACTTATAGAGTAAAAATGTTGCTACTGATTTTTTTAGGCTGATACCGATATTTACATGACCGATAATTATCGGCCTTCGATTACTTTATCTCTTATTCAGGGGCGCGTTTAGGTAAATTGGGGCCCTAGGCGCTGTGAGATTTGAGGGCCCCTCGATTAAAAAAATATTATGCAAGATTTGAAGGGAAGTATATTTTTACAAATACATATCATATTTTTTTTTTCCGGCTTTATATGTCAGCAAACTTGTCAGTTTGAACGTTTGATATCACAGTTTTGTGTTTCCTCTGATACAGTATCCAGAAGAGACAAATTTTGAAGTCGCTGTTGCCCCGAAGTACTTCGTAGGTAGTTATTAATTATTTTGAGCGTCGAAAAAGTGCGTTTACATGAGGGATTACTGACAGGAATGGTCAAGTAAATACACAAAAGGGTTTGAACATTAAAAAATGTCGCCTGCAACACATTAAGAATAAAGGACTCCGCAGTTTTTTATAGTAAGAATAGGTTTCAGTCGATTGTTCTGAAACTTGGGGAAAATATTCTCCTGGATCCCCTGATTAAAATTCTCTCTGACCACCAGTCCGACCGAATTCGATTTTTTGATCTAGAGGCGACTGAAACTGTGAACATCTTCGAAGGTCTGCGTAAATGTTCCATAAAATTCTGAAATTATTCATGCTCATTTCTTGAATAAAAATAAGCATCTTTTGTCTCTTGGCATTTTTTTCAAAGTGCTTCCTTCTCCCGGAAAAAAATAACAAACAAACAAAAATATTTTTTAATTTTTTTACGGGAAAAGGAAGCATTTTGAAGATACACACCAAGAGACAAAAGATGCTTATTTTTGTTCAAAGAACACGCCTACCGGTTTTCAGAATTTCTTAGACAAAAATAATTTCGACCAAGAATTTCCCTAAAATTTTATTTTTTTCTACTTCAGAAAAATCCCAAAATATTCAGGCAAGTTCTTTAGGTAAAAATAATCAGCTTATGCCCCTTCAACTTTTTCTCCAAAGTGCTTCCTTTTTCCGTAAAAAAATTGCAAAAAAATTATTTTTTTCTGTTTTATTTTTTTCCGGGAGAGGGAAGCACTTTGGAAAAAAAACACCAAGAAACAAAAGATGTTTACTTTCTCTAAAAAATGAGTCTGAATATTTTCAGAATTTTTATGGAACATTTAAGCAGACCTTCGCAGATGTTCACAGTTTCAATCGTCTCTAGGTCAAAAATCGAGTTCGGCCAAAGGGAATTTTAATCAGGGGGCCCAGGACAACATTTTCCCCAAGTTTCAGAACTATCGACTGGTCCTTTGCATTGCAGTGCACTGATTATTAGCTTGTTTTGCATCCTCATACTCTTTTTCCAAATTTTCTTTATTTTCAGATTCTTTTTCTATTTGTTCATCATCGCCAGATTCACTAGAATCGTTTCCTAATGGTTCTTCCTGTTCGCAGTCCTCATCACTGGTTTCAAAATCAAAATTTTCTCAGTTATTTTCTCGGGTTTTCTAGATTGTTTGTCTCAGGTTCTTGAATTTTCGCATCATCATTATCAGTAGATTTATTTTCATTAATGTGAAATATACCGAAAAGCTGATTCGTCATCTGGCACGTGCTGACTGCCGAAACTTAAATAGTAACGCCTGAGGAATTGCCAAATTGGTCTGTTAATTGATTGCATCTTTTTTTAATACACTGAAAAAATATGTTCAGTGAATGAAAGTTCATTGAGAATTTATGAATCTGTGTATTGATATAATGTATATGTTCATTAATACAATGTACACATTTATTGTTACTATGTAAACGTACATTATATTAATAAACGGATTCATCACTTTTCAGTCGATGAACCGATTCATTAATATTACGAACATATTTTTTTCAGTGTGATACAGTGAATAAAGATTAAAAAAATGAATATTCAAGAATATATTCAAACACGATAAACACAAACAATAAATTCCTATAGACTTCTACATTGAAATATGAAAAAAATTGAAATGCAAAGGAAGAACTATAAAATGATTTCAAGTTCTAATGATATAAAATGTAAATAAACGACAAATGTTCGTGAACACATTCTCGCATGAACCATTCTTATTTTGTCATTTTTGTAGCAATTGAGATCTGATGAGGATGATATGGCAAAGGGAAGAAATGTATTTCATGATAGTTGTAAATATCATTATTGCTATCAGTAAAGCGAAAATAAATAACGACATAACAAAGAAATAAAATTATTACATCGCTTTTTTACCTCAATAAATTGGGAAATGGGGGCCCCTGGAAAAGTGGGGCCCTAGGCGCGCGCCTAGTGCGCCTAGGCCTAAAGGCGCCTCTGCTCTTATTTCTATAATTTGAACATTTTTTATAAAAAATAAAGTTTATTTTGCACAATATTGTTTAATAGTAGGTAGTTCGGATGACAGTGATAATTTTCCATCGACAAAAATTGCTAAACAATCTTCAAACAACGATAATGTCGATAATCAGAGTAATGTTGCTCATGACATCTTTTGGCGCACTTTTATGATGAATTTATGGGTGTGGGAAATAAAATAGATAAACGTAAAGTATTTAGCACCTCCACCAAGTAGTGTTTACAGTGAAAAATTATTTTCTTCTGCTGATAACGTTTATGCATCTCCAACAAGGCAATTAAATTCAGATCGAGCAGAAAGTCTAATTTTATTTCATCATAATTTACCTAAACTTAACTTTACATACTACATAATTAAATAAATATTAATATTATTACTTCTTGCCTTGTTTTTAACCTTAAAATTTTTTAAAAACGTATTTTTTGATTGACACCGATATCGCACCCATATTACAATCGGCCGATGCTGATAATTGACCACACCGACGATATGGCCGATATACTGATAACAATATCGGTACCGGTCGATTCCTATCAATTTGTGAACGAGTATTTTTATCGACAGTTACTGCATCAAGTTTTTTTTAAACACTACGCCAATGATTCAGTGTGGTACTGTACACTACTGCAGAAAATGCTGAGTTTTTGAACGGACCTAATGTTACATGAAATGCTACATCGACATTTGGAGAACCAAACTTACTGACAAAATTACTGACAAGAAAATGTTTCAAATAATAATAATATTCTACTAAATTGTTTGTGTGCAGTAACGTATGTTATACTCATGTTGTTATATTGTGTTACCATTTATGTTTATACCCATACCACATGCAATTATTGTTTTTACTGTTATTTTACTATTCTCACTGTACACCATGTAACTGGATTTTATCTGTTTGTTGTGCAGTATAAATAAATAAATAAACAACGTAGCTTGCATCCTTTTTAGACCTAGTTTTTTAAAAGGTTTACATTTTTTTGTTGCGGTGGACGTGGTAGAACATTTCTTGTAACAAATTAGTTCTGTGTCATTGCCTAACTAGACTAGCTTAGATTATCAGTGTAATTTATTTAAATTAATTTTATTAGCAAGTTTTCTTACATAAAAATAATAAAAATTTTAAAATAGCACAAAATATTTTGCAGTTAGATAACAAAACGGCTTGCTTATAATATTTATTCGCTAATAAGTTTAATTGCTCTCCCGCTTATTCGTTCCACTATCAGAATAGTGGCAAACCTCACAGTACTAATCTTTGTTCACTGAAATGCACAAACATGTTACATGTGAAAGCTTTGGCGGCAACACTGAGCTAATGGAGTAAATGCATTCCCAAGCCATTACTACCACCATTAAAAAAAAGTGAAAACTTTGGTTTTCCGTTTCCATTGTTAGAATATTCAGATTTTTTAATTTTCGACGAAAACGTTTTTCAAAGTGCCCATTTTAAAGAGGAATCTCTATTCCTCTATTTTGCTTAAACTCTTTCGGCTGTAATGCATTGTTTTGTATTATAACAATAACTGTTCCAAGTTATGAGTTTTGTTGCTCAAAATAAATTGGTTAATATTACTTTACTTTTATTTAATTTGCACTAACAATTCGTTCATGTGTTTAGCTTCAGAAATCTAGACAAATTTGATCTTAGAGGTGTGTTTAGTGAATACACGGTACCGTCCAATTTTCATTTTCATAGTGGAACATATCCAAGTTTCCCAGCTTTAAAATTCAAATAAAACTCATGGTTGTCTTCAATATAATATAAACCTATGATTAAAAACATAAGAACTCAATTTGCCTATAGAACGCAATTAGTTAATAATGTGTTTTTTAAATGTCTTTGTAGACATAACTTGCTTGACTATTAGAAAAAATTTTTTGCGTTTTTCATAAATTTAGTACAATTACATTTTTTTTACAACTGGGATATATGCCGGAAGTTGATTTGCCAGATTCTATCGATAGGTGATGAACTGGTAGGCCGTCGATTGTGTGGTGAAATCAAACGAACGCCAAATGTAGCAAGTGTGTTATGATGTTCGATTATCGAGGTCATGCGTCTTTTCTTCTATTTGCGTACCACGACTTATTTTTGCCATGTACTAATGTTGTTTTCAGCAGCATTTGCGTTCAATATTTATTTTTACCCAAAAAATTATAGTTTTGTAGTTAATTTGAATTGAATATTGTAATCTAAGAAATGATTAACAATTTATTATGCAAAAAAATGCGTACATAATAAAAGTTACTGTTTCATAAAGTAATATTAATTACTTGTTAGTTTTCTGCGATTTATTATAAATATTCTTGACCACTCACCATATCTTGTTTGTTGTGAAAATGTTTGTAATGAACAATGCAACAACGGCCCATTATTATTAAGAAATTATCAAATACAATGTGTGTACGATATCCAACTGTCCGCAAAACTTGCAGGTTATGTTTATTTTTCGAATTCCCCACGCAATCTCCGACCTATAAATTCTCCATCTAGCAAAGAAATCTGGCAAATCGACTTGCGGCGTACATCCCATTATTCTCTGTTGATTGAGACAACCTCGTTTTGAGACCATATCTCCATTTTTGTTCTCAAGTCCAGTCTTAAGTGGATCTACCGAAATAAAAATTCTACAACAGATTGACATCTGTATACATGGCGGTTAACAAACTAAATAATTTATCAAACTATACAAAGGAAAATGTTTATGTGAATGTTCTATCTAGTAAAAATTTTATTTTATACAGTAAGCTAGAATAATTAGTTTTTCATTTCCCACCAAGTATTGTGTCCTGCCTGACAAATAAATTAACTTTATTTTCTAAATTTCCATTGTTGTCACAAGTCCATTTATTAATTTAAAATTCTCACGTAATGTTGAGATAAGAAAGCTTGTCAATTTCTGAATTGACTGATAGGGAGAAGCGATACAAATAAAAGAAGCAGGTTGAAAATAACAAGACATACCGGGTGTAACAGGCTCAGGGTATACCCCCCTTTTCTCCTTTAGTTTTGAAGATAATTGATTGAAATTTAGGATATACTAGGTACATACATAATAAATGAGTTCAGAAGTGCATTGACGTAAATGGACAGCATTTTGAACAACTTTTGTAATGTTTTGTGTCAATTTTTTGTATTCCAAAACCACCTTATGTGTAACAAGGTAATTAGAATAATATTGTATTTTCTTATTTTCTTTTAGCTGTAATTTTGTTTGTATTTATCACACACTTTAATACGACATATGAATAAATCCCTTATTAATAGTACTAATAAATGGGACTACGGTACTGATATGGTTCCATTTGGAAAAATTGAGTTTTGCCCCAAAACAATTTTGGTGAATTTTATTGCTCATAAATCACGTAATTTAGTGTTTTTAATGGGATTTCGATTTTTGTAGCATTACGCGGGTCATCTAGAATAAATCGGAACCGTCATGGCTCACTTAATTGGAAAACTAAAAATTATATTATAAAAAAATTGATGTTTGAAATATCACTTATTTGGCATCGTTGGATTCAGAAAATTATGCAGAATTCAAAAATGCAATAATATATAGGGTGTTCCTTTTAAAAATCTAAAGTTAGTGTCACTTCCGGCGAAACCGGAAGTGAAAAAAAAATCAGTTGTATGTCAAAAAGTGCCGCTTACTATGTATGTAGTATATCCTATAATTTCAATCATCTTCAAAACTAAAAAAGAAAAGCCATGATCCTGTTACACCCGGTATAATGAAGAAAAAACAATTAAGCTCCTAGAGGCGAAAATCATTACAGACACCTTATAAATTTAGCAGTAAATGTTAATGATAATATTGCAAATAGAGAACAGCAGGGTTTCTGGAAGAAAATAAGAGGCAAGAAATGCATAAAGGTAGGAAAGGGGTAGGAAGGTGGAAGGGTGTCAAAATATAAATCAAATTCTTTGACTGAATTTTTCATAACTATTGAAAGTATAAAACATTATTGTAGGGATATCATTTACTCTAATGCTTTTTACCCCTTTAGAAGGTGAAAAGGGGTAAAAGGGCGTGTTTTTGCCAGCAGAGCAACATATCATTTGGGCGAATTTAACCGATACCGGATTTCCACTTGTGGTGTGCAAGGTCCTTTGTCTTTGGGTAGATCTACTTAAGAAAAGAAAGCAACAAAATGAAGTATTCTGATATATGATGAGGAGAGAATAGTAGTAAATTTGATAACAGTACTTTCTAAATTGTACAATATCGTGTATTATTTGATATCCATCTTATATAGTGTAAAGTCATTCTATTATTTTTTTAATCTTTTGCTTCAGTAAATCTTTCAGTAAATTAGATCTTATACTGCAATTTGTAAACGGACAAAAGAACTCCCATTCCCCAAATACTATCGAAATATGAAGTGTGTTTGCTGAAAACGGAACACACTGTATATTACATTTATAAATATTTCTCGAAATATTTATATCTCCTTTCGGTCTACTCAATAAATGTCAAAAGTGGTCTAGAAAATAGTTTTCATGATCATATATTTTTTCTTTTTTTATGTGTGATAAGTATCTAGATTGTAGTAAACAGTTCAGGGAGTTTTATTTTCCAACAGAAAATAGAAATTTTATCTCAACCTTATCTTAACTTGTTAAAATAATTGTAATCAATACGCACTACACCTATTGAGAGAACCATGTTAATCATGAATTTGACTATTTACTGAAAATATTATAAATTTAAACATTTAAAAAATAATCAAAAATGAAATAAAATTTTGTTGATGTAATTGGATATAAGTATAATTCCATTGTATTCAATTTGCTGTACTAAAATGTCTAAATTTACAACATTGTGAATATAGGTGGAGAGAGAGAGATAAGATTTATCTTTTGTGTATTATCTATCTATCTGAGAAATCTAGAAATACTGTTTTTCCTTGTCTTTATTGATTTATCATTACTAGCTTTACGTAAAATATTAGAAGCCTTAAAATATGAAGCTACTCATTTTACTTTAACAATATAACATGTGCTCTTATATTTTTAAGTAACAATCATTCATTTTCACTAACAATGTTTGCATGAAATTTTATAATATCTAATATTGTTTTCGCAGCTATTGGATTTAACTCACATCGAAACAACATATTTCAAAGTAAGTTTTTTTTGTTTTTCTATTCAGTATTAACCCCAATTTTTACAAAACGATCCTTTTATAAAAATACTGCTCCATGCCCAATAACCTATTTATTAAACTAAAAAATTTGAAGCTACTTATCTGACCAATAACTAGACGTTTTACTTCCTCTTTTTGTATAATGAAATTACATTAGCCTTCGCCTTACATTCACAAACATCTATGGAACTGCAGAAATATCTGTGTATTTTTTAGTGCTAGTAGGAATCGAATTCACTGTGAAAACACAAGTAGGGTCCAGACATAGCTGTGAGCCACGTCTTGGCTTGGACAAATCGTCGCTTCACTTATGATTATTATTAAGATTATTAAGATGAAATTATGTGGTGTTCTATTACCAGTGCCAATGGTCAGCTATTAAAATACTTACCTTTCATCTTTTTTTGTTTCAGCTTCTGTGATTTGAATAAGTTGATGAATTCGATAAGATTGTGCAATGGCATTTTTTTCATTATAGAATGTAAAAAATGCATATGGCTACATAAAGGAAATTCACATATTTCATTGGCTAAATTATTGCTCCACTACCACAGACAGGCCATCTGAGTTTTTAAAAGCCACCTGTTAATTCTGTAACTATTGAATTTGTATTTGATTTATGCTTTGGTGTTAGGGATTATATATACAGGGTGTAATTAGTTTCATGTCATTTAAAAAAACTGGTGGTAGAGAACGACAAGACAAACAAAAAAAACCTTATATAACATGGGGTCTAAAGCTCATAGTTTTGGAGAAAAAAAATTAACAAAAATTTCCAAAATAATTAATAACATAGTTTAGGAACTGCTGGCATATTGGGGTAGGCTTTATTGCCTCGCATCTTGTCGTACATGATACTCTGACATTCGTGCAAATAAGTATGGTGCGCCTAAGAGATAATTAGGCTACGACGGGAGTCATCGAGAAGCATGCCGACAAAGCAGTTAAAAGGAACCGACATAGGACACCGCCATGTTTTTTGTTTCTTCGCGGCCAAATTATCTTATTACGCGTGCTATACTCTCCCTTGTAATATTCTCAAGTAATAATTTCAGTTTGTGTCCTTACTTGGTTTTGTCTGTTGCTTTTGTTCTTTTTGAATCTTGTGCCACTTATGCTAAGATTTATTTTATTGACTTATCGTTCAAGTAGTTAGTACTTGGTTACGTAAGACACTACTTCTTGTTCGTGCTTTTTGTTTCTTTTTGAATTTTGGACCAAGTTTTTCTTTTTGTTTTCTTTATTGATAACGTTAATTCACAGTTTAGTGTAGTGTTTTAAAACGCAGATTTTAGACATTATGGGAGCTTATGCTTATCCAGAGCTCGCGGATATGCACTTAGTGTATGGAAAAAGTGGTGGAAATGCAGCTGGTGCGGAAGAGCTTTATTGTTTAAGGTTCCCCAATCGTTGTCATCCTTGTTCTCGTACATTTGTTAGTATTGACCAGCGTCTTCGAGAAACTTTAAGCACCTGCGATATCGCGAACCGTGAGGGAGTATCCCATTTTGTGGTATGGATGAGGTTGAGAGATATCAACTTACACCCCTATCACTATCAACGCGTCCAAGCACTAGAAACTCAAGATTTTGCAGAGCGAATGCAATTTTGTAGATGAATTTTAAGAAAACACGCGACAAATGAGGATTTTTTAAACATCCTATGTTTCTCCGATGAGTCGTGTTTTACCAGAAATGGAGTGTTTAATTTTAAAAATATGCACTATTAATTGGGCAGCCGAAAATCCACATGTAATTTTTAACAACTGTTCAGCGTTAATTTGTGGGCGGGAATTTGCGGTAATGAAATAATTGGACCTATACAATTACCCGCTAGATTAAATGGTGATATATACTTAAATTTTTTGCAACAAACATTGCCAAATTTGCTGGAAGATGTTCCTTTGGCTACGCGCAGAAGAATGTGGTATTTTCATGTTGGCGCGCCAGTCCATTTTACTCTGGCTGTTCGAAATTTTTTGAACAGAGTTTCCTCGACGATGGATTGGCCGTGGCGGACCAGTACCATGGCCTGCTAGATCGCCCGACATAAATCCGATGGACTTTTATTTTTGGGGGCATTTTAAATCTCTGGTTTACCGTGATCCAATTGACACTTTACAACAATTGCAACAACGTATTTTAATGTGCATAGAAACCATAAAAAATGTTCCTAAATTACCAAATGTGTTCAACGAAGTGCGTATGTCCTTAGTTCGACGTGCCGAAATGTGTAGGAGATGGAGGTCGTTTCGAACAATTTTTGTGAAAAATTCAAAAGAATTGTTCAGTTATTGGGTGTTACCTATTGGGCATTAAAGGTATGATTATTATTATTATTATTAGTATTCGCTGTCTTGTTTTGATCTGTTTATTATTGTTTACATTGACTTTCATATAGAGACCAGACTCGATTTTTAGTTTTCGATACCCGATTGGGAAAAATTATGCGCTCAATTCGTTAAAAAAATCAGATTGTTTCCTAACTTAAAATACACAACTATTTTCTGTTATCATATCTCAGACGGCTAACTGTTCGTTTTCCAATTTCGTAAAATAATTACTAATTTTTTAAGCTTTTAACACAATGTTACACATGTAATAAGTGGTTTATTAAATTTTATAAATTCTTATAAACGACAATAAAACCTACAATAACTTTGTTCCAAATTAAGAAACACATGTAAACAAATCCTATGTAAACCCCTGCGGCCATGCTATGCTTGCGTTGTGCCGAAAGGGAAGGAATTACTTACATTTTCATAATTAGTGGTATAAAAAGTTCGGTACAAGTAATCCCATCAAAGTGCCGCACTTCTTCCGGCGGGAACACAAGTCGGGTATTACAGTTTTTTATTATTTCTAATATTCGGAACATCCATTGACCCTGAAAAACAGTGGTTCTCAAATGTTTCCTACCTTAACATTAAAATTGTAAACCTATGTCAGTTTTTTTCAAAATACCCCTAGAGAAAAAAGTCATATAGGTTTTTTGTTTGTCTAGTCGGTCCCTATTACCAATTTTTGTTAATGACATGAAACTAATTACACCCTGTATAAAAAAATGGGTAAAAACTTTTAAATCAAAGTAATATGACCTATGTCAAAAAATCAATCATTTCCACTTAGGATGCTAAACATCTAAAATAATTTATTTCTACCAATGTTTCTTGTGACATGAAAAATGTGTTAGCTTTTTTTACCCTTTGGTATTTAAGGGGGATTCCCGTTAAGCGAGCTGATTAATCGCATTTTTAAGGAATTTTCATTGGGAACACTATTACACAAATCATTTTCAAACTTTGGAGATATGTTTATTATAGGTACATTAAAGCAACTACATCCAGTTTTTTATGTGATTGTAATGAAAATTGTGGCATTGCTACTCCTTGAAGTGAGACACCTCTCAAAATTTCTTGGTTGCTGGCTGACACAATTCCTTCTCTCCAGATTATCTAAAACAAAAAAATCAAATTTCTTTTTACTTCTTGTGAAAATAGGTATGGGGCATGAACTATGGAGAATTTCTTTTTTCAAAAAATGAGGACACTGTGACAAATGAAAAACGATTACATTTTATCTGATGGACAATTCAAAATAAGTGATGCGCCACCTTCGGTGCCGATTACAAACTACTTTGTGTGAGATGACTAGTGAAAACTTTCATTGTTTGCTTGTGTCATAATTGTTTTGCGTTGTTTTTATTGTCAATTGGAATCAATTAAAATTGAAAACGATATGAATTAATATTGTTCAGTTCCTCAGTGTTCGTCTTGGGCAAAAAAAAATACAACTTAAGCTGCCATTTGTTTCGCAAAGCCGGCAAACGCCGCGTGAAGATGGATAACAGTTTTGGGGGCAAGGATTTTGTGGACTCTCCGCGCTTAGGGACATGTTTTAGCTAAAATAAACATTGATTATTAATAAAATATGAAGATAATAGTTATTTTAAGGATTGAATAACAATATCCTAACCTAACATAATACGTACCTTGTTTTCGTGAATTTATGCTGAAGAATTATGGCAAATACACCCAAGTCCTAAAATATCGCTTAAATACATAATAAAATCAATTGCTATACATATATTTTCATTGAAATTTATTTATAAAATACCTTTTATAGCAAGCAAAATCACCAAAAATACAAAGATTTGAATGTAAACAAAACACCTATCACACAGGAATTAGTTCCTATGTCAACCGCAGAGGCGCTGCAATCTTAATTTCAAACGTGTAAAATGAAAAAAGTTTTGCGTGTGTTTTATTTTCCATAGTTTGAGAAACACAATTGTATTCTTAATATATGTGCTAAATTTCAGTTCAATAGGCTTAATAGTTCTTGAGACATATCACATCGGACGTGACTTTTTTCTTTATCATAAAAAATGTGATGACATTTTAAGTGAAAAAAGTAATTTTTTTTTCATACACAGTGTCCTCATTTTTTGACAAAAGAAATTCTCCGTAGTTCATGCCATACCTATATTCACAAGAAGTAAAAAGAAATTTGATTTTTTTGTTTTAGATGATCTGAAGAGAAGGAATTGTGACAGCCAGCAATCGAGAAATTTTGGGAGGCGTCTCACTTCAAACGGCACCAAAGCCACAATTTCTATAATCACATAAAAATTTGAAGGTAGTTGCTTCAATGTATAATAAATATATCTCTAAGGTTTGAAAATTATTTGTATAATAGTTTTCCCAAAAATAATTTCTAAAAAAACGCGATTTAGCAGATTGTTTAATGTTATCCCCCTTAAGTATATCATTGTTACCCTATGTCTTCTTTAAAACTTATTTCTTATAATTTTGCCAAGGTTTAAATATTTTGGTAGTTCCAACTTTAAGGCTTGTATGCTACTTTTTCACTTTTTCACATTCTGTGATTGGCATCAAATTTTGCACACATTATTTCTAATGGTACAAATAGTAGGGGTGTACCAAAAATATATTTTTTCATATAAACAATTGTTATCGATCAAGTTTCAGTCGTCATTTTTGACGTGTGTACCTTCAATTGAAGAACTTATTACCTTTAATTGGAAGTGTGTACTACCATTATCTACTCATTAGTTTGACATTCATTCATACACGTGCCAATCTGCACTTTTTTCCACTCTGAAGTGCTCCTATATTTTTAAATTCCATCTAATTCATGTAAATAAATGCAGTGACGAGCCACCAGTGGTCCCCATTACTTCTGTCACAGGCGGATGCTTTTCTGCATTCTGTACTCATCTCGACACTCATTCATTTCTCTTGCAATAGTACATGTTTACAATAATTATTATTCATCTTAATTTTTTACTTTTCATCATTTATTATTCTATGACAGAATAATGTTTAGTAATTTTGAATAAATAAATACATTTCAATGATTTCATTTATTCTGTCCATTTCAATTTGAACGCAATATTAGTTGTACCGACGTTGTTTGTTCCTCTTTAACTTTTACATCATATTTATTGCATTTGTGATGCACATGCCTTGAATGGTGGCTTATCTATCCAAAGTAAATATCTACTAAATAAATGTTAAAATCAATTTTTTATTATACCTGAATTATAATCTCCGTTTTTGAAACTAAAAAGCATGCAACACCGGGCCTTTAAAGCACTGGTGCTTTAATGTTGCTTAGTTAACAACCAATTTTAAAGAATGATAAAAATTCTAACCGTCTCTATGTTACCGATTAAAAATAAATGGGCTTGTTCGGCATTTGTTTTTTATTTCATAATTCGAAAGTTCAAGTATAAAATAATGGATCTGCAAAAAATCAGAATTCTATTCGCACGTTTAGTATCTTAAAAACAATTACAAAGATCCACCTCCCGAAAATGGGGCGTAGCCAGGCGCTACGTCACTATACGCATAGACTCGACGACCTCAGTCGACTCGATGCTGTTTAGTTGTTATTATCTATATACTTATCGTGTTGATCTGCGCCCGTCTAAAATTGCGGTTCGACTATCAAAGGCTTTTCGTGGGGGGCGGTTTTTTGGGAAGCGGCCGGTGTCAGTCAATTAGGGAATTAATTCTACATTGTTTAGGATCCATTCGGAGGCGTTCTTTTTAATGGTTTTTGAGTAATTAACTTGCAAAAGTCGGCTATCTCTTTCGCCTCTTCAATTTAAGAACAGACAGTCGGGCGGGGGGATTGTAGGGGAATATATGATTTGGCAAAATGTTACCAGATGTCAAAATATGACGGCCGAATTTTCGATTTTTAAGAAAGTAGTCATTTTTCCCCCACAAACCTAGCCGAAATTCCGATTTCCACTGTGACACTTACGATGTCGATAAAATGCCTTTTTTTTTTTAAATAGAGACCAAAATCGACCCTCCACTAAAGTATTAACTTACATATGAGCGTTTAAAGATTTGATGTTTTTGATTTTTTTTTGTTACGTTTAAATACTTCCAATAAAGGCATTATTTGCTCGCTGTTGCACAGCCGAATTTCCCTATACAATTTAGTATCAGGAGAAAGGGCCAACATTGTTCTTTCCATAGAGATCTAGAACGGACTTACATTCCACGTATTTACTTATGAATTTTTGAAAATTTAATGTTTTCCAATTTTTAACAGAAAAGCCATCTTTCGTTCGCCCGTGCCAAGCCGGATTTCCGCTTTTGCCCCTTCACTTTGGTATAAGAACAAAGACATCTAAAACGGCCTTCAACTCCATGTATTTACTTACTACTGAACGGCTGTTAGTGGTCGCGGTAGATTACCGAGTTCAAAGTTGCGTATAGTGACGTCATAAAAAAGCGCACTGTTTTTGCAACTATTACTAATTTCAACGCCATATATCTCGAGAACGGAAAAGTTAATAATATGAAATTTTAAGTGTATAATAACAATGTCGAGTACTGTATAAAAACTATTAATATCGTGGAACAAGCCCATTCAGAGATTACCTTGTAAAATGAATCTACCTTAATTAATTTTTCTAATTTTTACTTTGCAATGCAGGTATAATAGAAAATAGCGTATAATACATGTGTATAAGTAGTCTTTAAAGCACTTACTCCTTTAGGACCCTCCTCGCTAAGCTTGTCGTGCCCTAAACCCATGCGTGCTTTAAAGGCTTACTTATACACTTGTATTATAATATATTAACTTTCTTATAAATTCTCAGAGAAAAGAAACTCTTATATATTTTTTTGCTACATATAGTATCATACCCCATATAAATGTACCGACTAGAATAACAAAATCCACTAAAACTTGCATAGATAATATCTTCTCAAATTGTAAAGAAACTAAATCAGAGGTATACAACTTTTATTTATCAGATCACACATATCAGATTTGTACTTTCATAATATTAGACATAAATAAATCAAATAATGCTGATTATATCTATAGTCGAAATTTCAGTGCAAACAATATTCAGATGTTCATAGACATTCTTAATGCAGAAAGGTGGAATGAAATGTACATGGCTGAAAATTTTCTAAACAAATTTGACTGCTTTTATGAGAAATTCTGTTATCACTACAACTGTGCATTTCCAATAATGAAAAGAAAGAAAAAAAGAACAAAAAAGAGATGGTTTTCATCTGAAATTAAAGCTATGCATAGCCAACTTTGCGAAATGGAAAAATTAGCATGCCGCTTACAAAATCCAATTTATACTGCAAGATATAAAGAGTTCAAGACATTATATAAAAGTAGCATTTACAGTCATAGAAAACATGTAAATAATAGTAGATTAGTTAGGTCTAATAATATGATGAAAGAAAGCTGGAAAATAATTAATGAAACTAGACATGGTAATGTAAATAATAAACAAATACAATTAAAGTTAAATGAAAAAGACACCCCAATAACTGATACAACAGAAATTGTGAATATATTTAGTGACTTTTTTGGCAGATTAACAAATTCGTGTCCTAAACCAAATTATCAAAATGCTAAAATAATAAATCATGAACACAATTTTTATCTATCACCAACAACACCAGAGGAAATAAATGATATTATTTTAAAAACGACATCCAAACCAGCTGCAGGTTCAGATGATATAAGAGGCAACATTTTGAAAGCAGTAAGAAGTTGCATAATTGGTCCACTATCGTATCTTATAAATGAATCATTCTGTTCAGGTGTTTTTCCACAAACACTAAAGATCTCAAAATGTATTCCAGTATATAAAAATAAGGGATCAAGGTTCGTGACCAGCAACTATAGATTAATTCATTTGCAGTGTCAGTTCGCAAAAATCTTTGAAGCAGCTTATGCGAATAGACTAACTAACTTTGTTGAAAAATATAAAATAATACCAGCGGCTCAGTATGGCTTTAGACGTGGTAAATCCACCGATTCTGCTGTCTTTGAGTGTCTGCACTCAATATACAATTCATTAAATAAAAAAGAGTATACATTAGCATTATTCTATGATTTAAGTCGGGCATTTGACACCGTTGATCATCAACTGCTTCTAGATAAATTATATGGAATTGGTGTACGAGGAATATGTCATCAATGGGCCACCTCATACCTAAATAACAGAACACAAACAGTAACGATACAAGGAATTAAATCACAAACTACAAATAATGACCTTGGAGTCCCACAAGGCTCAATTCTTGGACCCTTATTTTTTATAATATTCACCAGTGATATCACTGACACATGTCTAAGTTCTGACAGAATGATTCTCTATGCAGATGATACAAATATCCTTATGAGCCAAGCAAATATTAGCACACTTGTGGAAAAATCCAATGCAGCCTCCACTGAACTCTCCCAATGGTGCAGTGATAACGGCCTTCTACTAAACATAACAAAAACGCACTACATGCAGTTCCTGCCGAAAAATGTAAATCCGGACTTTAGCCTATTGATTAGATCATGCAACCAATATATACAGAAGACTGATAATATTAGGTTCTTGGGAATAACGATTGATCACAAGCTTATTTGGGAAGAACATATTTCCACCGTCTGTTCAAAACTTAGCAAAGTTGATTATATAATACTTCATCTTAGGAAAACAGTGAGTGAGTCAGTTTTAAAAACACTGTACTATGGACTGGTTCAATCCACTTTGCAATATGGCTTGCTCTTTTGGGGTTCCTCTGCGCATTTAAATAATGCGTTTATTATTCAAAAAAGGATAGTAAGACATATGGCTGGCGTACCACCCTTAGACAGTTGCAAACCACTATTCCAAGATTTTGAAATACTGACATTACCATGCTTATATGTATTCCAGCTTATAATGCACACAAGAATGAATATACATAGCTACAGCAAAAGGCACGATATTCATGATCACAATACAAGAAACTGTAGTATGATACATCAACCTTTTGCAAGACTAAATACAACTCAGAATGACCCTGTATATATGGGTATTAAATGCTATAATAAAATAAATTTCTTTAAAAGCACAGACACTGTTGCTATGTGCAAAAATAAATTATTCACATTTCTAATACAGAAAGCCTTTTACTCGGTGAATGAGTTCCTAAACTATCAATTTTAATCTGTTGTTATTGTCTCAGTGTTGTCTCAATTACATATATTAATTTTTTCTTACTTGTGTATTGTCATTTTATTTATAATTAAGATGTTTACTTCCCATTATATTGACTAGTCAGATAAGTTAACTTTGTATTTTTATATCTAGTGTAACTTTATTGATGAATAAATGATTGATTGATATACTATTTTATAGTTCAGTGAATATTTCTGATGGTATGCGCTACTAAGTGCAGTTACTTGTTCTTTTGATTTTGAAATGAAAATGAACTGCTGATATTGTAAGGTCTGGCTTGTAAATCAAACATTTCAAATACTGTATTAATTTTATTAGTAAAATATTTTTAAGTGGGTTATTATTTTGGAGTGTAACCGGAAAATAGCATCTATTCAAAAAGAGGATTGCACAGCATGATGTGATTTCATAAACAAGTAAACTTAAAATCTGAAAATCATAATTGCAATACAATACGTTTATTCATGTTAACATACATATACAAGTATTTACATATGTCAAAATTATGGATAAAAAGAATAAAATTATTACAGTACACATGCATATATTATTAATACATAGATAAAATAATTGAGTTACAACATTATACATTAACAGGTCTATTCTGTAACATTTTTGTTAAGCTTTAACGGCAAGGTCACTGTTAAAATAATTAGCGAAATGAAGTTAACGGTCAGTGGTATTCTGTACACTTTTTTTAAGGTTAAATTTAACCAACATCGTTTAAAATTAGAGGCGACTTTGGACCTGCCACTAAAATTTAACGGTACCGTTAAAGAGCCAAAAACACCGTATTTTATTTTTGGTTCATAACTTTTTGTATAATATCATTCAGTAAATGGCACTTTATTTATATGTTTGTCAATGAGTTTGAGATTCTTTTGACGACCCATTTCCTTATTTATATTCAGTAATTATTTTTCCGCCTTCAAATAATCGTAATCATAACCTCAAATAGAAGCGCGGTCGTTAAAAACTTATGACTTTAACAGGTCCGTTAAATGGTCGCATACAGAATAGAAAAATGAGTTATTATTTTTTAGCATTCCGTTAAAATTAAAAATTTAGCAGGGCGTTTATTTTTAACCAAAAAATTACAGAATAGACCTGTAAAACAGCTATTATAGTGTGTAGAACATATTTGTAAACAGCTGTCAGTTAGACACAGTGTTTAATTTTCTCACAAATGTCCTCAACTGTAAAGAAAGCCTTAGTGATGAAGAACATTTTAATTGTAGCTCTGAATTTATCCAGTAGGCTGTCTGATTTTAGGGGGAAGACTGTTAAAAAGTTTAACTCCTGTTTATCCTTTTGTTAACTATCTTTGTTTCTGGTCTCATGAGTATGGACGTCTTTATTAGATATGTATTCATTAGTATGTTTTTTAATGTATGTTAAGCATTGCAAAGCATATAAACAGGGAAATGTTAAAATTTTATAAAAAGATCCCGCGTTTTTCTTCTATAATCTACCCCAGCCACAACCCTGACAGCTATTCTTTGTAAACCAAAAACTCTGTGTCTGCAAGCGGAGTGACCTCATGCGGTAATAGCATATGACATACAAGATTGGCGTAGTGCAAAATATGCTGACCGAAGAACTTGTTTTGAGACAGGTTGGGATAATTGTCGAAGACAATATATATTTTTAGTGGGGGTCAAATGCTCGCTCTGAGTGTCCCATTGCTGTTTTTGGGTCTAGAAATACTCCTAGAAACTTTACATAAGTTGGATTACGATCTAAACCACTTAGATCACGAAGGGAGGAAGTCATGACTCTTGTTTTATCTGGGTTTAAGCGTAGTCGATTTATTGCAAACCAGTTTTCTGCCTTGACTGTGCCGATATACTTTTGGCATTCAGAGTGTTTAGGTCAGTGTCTTTCAGTATTAGTGTAGTGTCGTCTGCGTATAGTAGACAGTTTACATCAGTAAACGTTGAAGACAGGTCGTTAATGTACAATAAAAATAACAATGCTAGAACTCTGGGGCACACCAACACTTACATGAAGTTGTTTATAGTTAACTGAGACTGCACAAGATGGGGACTTGCAGCACTGAAGTTGTATACAGCTAGTTTATCAATTAAAATGTTGTGAGTAACACAAAGACTTTACTGAGGCCGCAGAACACTGCTGCCGAATAAAGACCTTTTTCAAAACCTCGTGGTTATATCTAGATGATTTAATCCAATAATCCATAATCGAACAAACATTAAAAAAAAAATGTACAGAAACCCGTTTCATAATCGAACTCAAATATCAAATAAAACATGTCTGTCTATCTACGCAAATTGTTTTTAATAAACACTATTCCCATTGAAATTGTGCCGTATCCATCTTACAGGGTGATCGACACAGGCGTATAAACTATCGTGTTTTATATAAACTACGTTTTATTAATAACCTTAGAGCAAAATGTTACCAATTAGTGTATAAAAACTAAGATGTGCAAAGTATGAAACCGTTATCAAGCTTGCTTTATCATATTATCTGTCACGTATTGGGTGCATATGGATGGTGTTTATGGTTTTTTCAAAGGCATCACTTCCTTCCGGACAGCTTTGGCTTTGAGCTTGTGTTTATGATGAATTAAGTTATTTTTAATAAAACTATTATGAAGCCAGCAGAAGTTGCAATCAGGTATTAGTGATTATAAATATCCATTTGAAAAACAAAAAATATGATAACTGCAACTTCTGCTCATTCATGTTTACAATCTATGCTTTTTCAAAAAACAGACTTCCATATTACGATTAAGAAAATCAAATAAAAAAAACAAAGAAATCGTGAAAGACATGTTGAGTTCTATAGTGATTAATATTGACATATCAGATATTTTAAATGGTTAAGTGCTTCTGAACCATTGTGATTAAGAAGATATTTCACAAATGTTGAACTTTAAGGTGTAAAATGTATAGTATATTATGATACAGCATAGCAATATTGCAAGAATCAGAATTGAACATGCTGTTTAATAACTGGCATAGAAACATGAGTTACAAGTGAAGGACATGAGAAATATAGTTAGTTATGTTTCTTAATAATACATAAGATGCAATTTTTTTTGTTTCATCTTTATGTCTATCTCTAACATTTAAACTATGACAAACACAAAAGTCAATAAGTTTCCATATTTTAGATCATTCATTTAAGAATGCACATTTTTTTTTATATTCAGAAAAAAAAATTCTTTTCGCCATCAAACCCTAGTTAAATTTTAAACCTGCTTTATTTGTTTTGATTGCATCAGTGATAATCAACTTCAATAGATTGGTTTAAAAGGGATAGGATCATAGAGTTCCAAGAAGCTGTTTGATGCTATTTGTAATTTTTACTGCATACACTGGAGCCATAGTATCCATTAGACATGCACCATAAGCACAAGCCTAAAGTGGCAATATTTTAGTGGTGGCAACAAACTGTTTGTAGGATAAATACATAAAACATTGTAGCACATTTTTGTCTTTAACATAATATCGATGAAATACGAAAACATTTGAATATACGTAAGTTTTTAACTTTTCAGTAAAATATTTTTAACTTATATATTTGATTGCTACATGGAGAGTGTCTCTATTCTAGGACTTCTCACCTATGAGAAGAATAAAAAATAAGAATAGTAATGTATTTCTTACGATATATAAAAAAAATATGTGGAACAAAAAATCGCAATTTTGAATGTAGATTTGTGAATACAAATGACAATAATGAAGTAAGCAGCTGAGCCACGTAACAAACCGAACATAATAAGAAAAATTACTAAACTATTTAACGAATTATTTTCTTCTTTGCATGGTGCTATTTTTTGCTTAATACTTGAAAATACGAAAAAAAAAAGATGTTTTATTTTAAATTACTGCCAGTATTGAACCCCAGCTACTGCAATCTTTTGAATTTGATTTTCTTTAAGTCATTTAAGTATACTGGAGTATTTTGGAAAGTTGAGAACAAACATTGTTCTTTTTTGGCTTATTAATAATCCCGAAGCTAATATACTTTTAAAAAATAATAATTTTTAACAGTTTGTGGTTTGTTTTGTTATTTTGGTGTAGCTGAGCAGCTGAACATGCATCTGTATTTGAATAATGCAAGAAATGCATGCAAACTGGTGGAGTGTGATAAGTAACTAAACAACCTATTTTACTGCTTCCAGTTATTTAAAATAAATCGGAAAAGACATCAACAATTCAAATGAACCACAACACCAAAATACTTAGAAACCAATAATATTCTGTATAAATACCAGTATGATTTATAAGAAAAGTTAAGAATGGAAGTTTTTCAAGTTGTGTCCCACAGTGACACCATCTGCAATAACTTGCACATATTTTCAATTCTGAAGATAAAATGATGATAATTAAATAATAGTCTGTTCACATTTTTATTAACAAAGAAGCAAATTTTAAAAAACTGTATATACTTGATATCACCGTTTATGGCGTGTGTACGGCTCGAGCTAAGCCTTGCTTTAAGATTTGTTCTCACTCATACACATATCGAGAGGTAAGCTATTCTAAGCCTACGACTTTCGACTTATAAAACTTCTACAATTATACGTTCATCTCTTTCTTTCCTTCATGCGGTTAAACTCGATAATGGGCCAACATTTGTGTCCACTCAATTAGCAAAACCGTGCGGCGCGTTTTCACTGGTTGATCCGACACTGTTTGTGCCTCGCTTCAGCTCATCTTAGACCATAAGCTTCTTGTGACACACACACCATAAAAGGTGATTCAGATTATATATAATATTCTTCCCCGCCTTATTCAACGCACAAGTTATTCGCCTCTTTGTTCCAGTTCTTGCAAATTAGGTCTAGTGGTTCTGAAAATCCTATTTTTCAAGTAAAAGATAACAAACTAGTCCATAATGGTCAAATAAGGTGACCTTTTAGGAAACAACTTGTGTATGTAAACTTATCAGCCAGTTATCAAAAAGATTCATAAAGAGAAGCTATATTTTCTCTTGCATATGTGCTGTTCCTTCGTCCTGCTGAAAATAACCATACTGAATTCTATACCTTTTCCACAACTGCATATTTTGAGAATGAAACGTACCCCGAAAGATGAAACCATGCTTCATCAGGAAAAAATTCATATTTGGCAAAAAGTTGAAAAATTAAACTTAATCTCGATAATATCCTCAAATGGTCTCGAAGTAAGAGTCTTCTGATGAACCTCAACCGAAGTCATTTAATATTATTAGGTTCACGACTGACAGTAAACATTATAAGACAACCAGCATTCTGTTTTGTTGACTCGTAGTTGGAAATACACGAGACAGTAGAAAAGTTAGGTACCCTATTTGTATCACAACTGTTTTTTAGTATCCTACTCGAGGCTCCGGCATCTTTATCAATTTAAAGATCTATTGCCTGTATCAACTAAAATTATACTAGCAGAGACTTGAATTTTATCTTTATTTAACTGAGCAGACTATATATGGTATATATGAGACAAAAATATTACGATTAGATAGAAAATAATTGACCAATTAACCAACTCAATTAGTAACACATAAATAAAACTCCTTTCGCATTGTTACGAAGTCTGGGAATTACTCCTAAATAATGTCCAAACATAAACGCTAACTGTATTCTCAAATTCTATTAACTATCACACCTGTTCGATAATAGACTTAATTTATTTAGTTTTGTGCTCTGTGGTGAAAATCAAAATTTTATGATTCAAATTGATTTTAAGATTAGGAAACAAAGAAAACTTTAACAGAACTGCTTGTCATATTTTGACAATGAAAAAATTATTAACTACAAAAGGATGAGATAAGTTAAGACAGCAGTTTATAATTGCCTGACCATCTTTGACCAGGATAATTTCTGATATAGTATATGCATGATAATCTGAATACATTTCACTTTCATGCAAATGTACTAGAATATGAAATCATATATGGAGAATCTGCAATCTGCACAGAATGTACATGACTCATGAGAGAACAAACTGGTACAAATTTTTAAGGCATTAAATTAAATAATTGATTAAACTAAAAAAATTGTTAAGGAACTGCCACAGGGGATTTTCAAATTTTCTTATAACATATGGATTTTTTCAACAGGAAATTTATGATACCATAAGAAATATTGTTTGCTAATACAGTTTTAATCCTATGTGTATGGATTTTAATTTGTTTTGTGTTGTAATCTTTTAAGTGATGATTAACGTATAATCTTTTATTGTGATTTGTAATATTTTTTAATTGTTCTGTGATTAAGATTGTTTTATTGTCTAATTTTGAGTAACTCTTCATATGGATTGTGACAACAAAATTGAATTTGTTTTAAACTCTTTCTGTTTTTTAATTCGTTTAAAAATTATTATAAGTAACACTCCGCAGAAATCTTATGGAAAATGGTTTGTATCTGATATCGATCTTCTGGCTAAACTTCTCAATGAGCACAACCTTAAAAGGTGGCCAGTTTTCGAGATAAATCTTCCTTCAGTCTAGTAATTTCGTACCATAATATAGAATAGGATACTCCCTATTGAAATTAGGCAATATCCGTTATTCAGGGCGTGTAAAGTAGTAGGTTTTATATAAAATGTGTTTTATCATAATTTCAGAGCTAAATGTTACTAAGGTTTTTGATTAAGCGCCAGAAATTATCAGTATGTTCGAGATATCGAGACTGTGTGATACACAAGGTATCTCTTAGGTTCGAAAGAACTTTATGTAGATTAAGAAATATGTCAATTTAACTTTAAAATATTATCGCAATAAGACTAATGAATGAAAGCCAGATGTTGCTGATTGCGATTAACTATTAAAAGCGAAAATTTCCATTAGACCTGAAATATTTATTTAAGAAATAAAAAATGAGATCTAATAGATATTATCGCATTATTATTTAAAAACTGAACATTTTGGGTTTAATAGAAATGATGGCATTTAATAGGTATTCATAATCGGTAACACCCGACTCATTAATTTCATTAGAGTCTTATTCAGCATACTTGGATAATATTTTAAAGTTAAATTGACATATATCTCAATCGATTACACTTTTTAATATATTGTTTAAGTGATTAAAACAAAAAATACAAATTCGAATTTTTGGAGCAGCACCTGGTCCCTCCTGAATATTCCATCCATGAGGTTCTTATTTAGTTGTTAATTTAAGAAAATAATACATGATATTAATTTAAACTAAGTAAATTAGGTCAAACACAAAATAGTTGAAACCTGAAGTTGTAGATGTTTAGAGTATCTGTTTTCCATCCAGGTCTGTGAAATATACAAGTCTCCCATATTTTCGCGTTTTTTGTGTTGTAAATAAATGCTAGAACAATATTTAAGATGGTCTAATATCATATATTTATTTACAAATTTTTTACATCTTCAAGGGGTTACCGTCCTCTATTTATCCGACACTGTGGATATGTAAGTAAAATATAAAAACAAATTACAACCTAAACTGTCTAAAATAATTTGGAAAAAGTTTACTAGCCTTTAAACTATAATAATATAATTTCTTTGACATTCTGTGTAACAAAATATAGAATTGTAGTGATAAAGATTAAGAATGTATGTTAAAAAACAAACGGAAATAATTAAGATTGCAAATAACATATTTTGATATCTAAATTATTTCTGGTTATTTTTGCTTAATTTGTATTTCACCAGTTCAATATGCCTATAGTTCACTACAGCTGGAACTAAAAATATTTTGAATAAAATACAATAGAGAACAAATAACATATGTAAAAATTTATATCTAAATATTTTTGTGTAAACTACATGACATTGGACCTTTATTTTTGGTGTTATGTTGTCAGGTCTAAGTGACTCACATAATTAGATATGAATGAGGCACTCTTAAATGTAATTTGTTTATAATTTAGTAATAATTAATCTTAAGTTATATATGGGGCAGTATTTTTATAAATGAGGATCCTTCAAGTTAAAAAGAAAGTAACTAAAATAGCGGAATATACGAAAGTACTAGTTATCTAATTATAAATTTTTTTAATGTTCTAGATGAGACGTGGCTCGAACGATATGCAAGTAAATGTGGCAGGTATCAGGCGAAATTTGAAAAATTTTGCCCACAATTATTCAGATGCCCAGAAAAAGGTACGAGAAGCTACATCGAATGATCCATGGGGCCCTAGTAGTACTATAATGGCTGAAATAGCCGATTTAACCTATAATGTAGTGGCGTTTAGCGAAATAATGCAAATGGTGTGGAAAAGGTTAAATGATCATGGAAGGAATTGGCGACATGTATACAAGGCTTTAGTCTTATTAGAATATTTAATTAAAACAGGATCGGAGAAGGTTGGCCAGCAATGTAAAGAAAATATTTTTGCCATCCAGACTTTAAAAGATTTTCAGTATTTAGAAGAAGGTAAGATTTGTTTTATGTTAACAAAATTTGGTTCGCATACTTCTTTTTTGTGGTAATTTGTGGTGAAACTAGTTTTGAAGTTTTTAAAATTAGCTCCGTCCTGAGCCCATCATTGAAATGATGTAAAACTACATGATAACAAACTTATTACAATAAAAGTGTTTTTCAGATCTAGAGAATATTACTAACATATTAAATATATGAAATAGTTTCCTATAAAGTAAAAATATGTAGTCAAACTCTCACTTTCCCTTTTCGGGAATGTATTTTCCAACGAGTAATAATTCTATATTTGTCACCTTACATACTAAACTTGAAATAACTAGTGGAGTTAATCGGGGTTTTCACTTCGGAAAAATTCTAGGAAGCCGTAACTTTTGAGAATACATCTCTGAACATGTCAGGAATAACGTACCAAAAGTTACTAACAGTAGTCCTTGAACGTCATTTGTTATTAAACGAACGGTCTAAAATGGAACGCGGTGACACGTAAGTACTAAGTACAGTGCTCAATGCGAAAGCGGCCACGGGCACGCTACCCTAAATTTGTTGTAACTTTTGAACTAATTAATGAAATTGATCTCTACAAAGCCTACATGAAAGAAGAAACATGTGGCTATTCTATTATTATATTTTTAAGTAAAAAATAAAAATATGTAGGAATATCACATATAGCCCAGGCAAAGGAGCCGGAAAAGTTTCGTTACAAAAAAAATGCCAATAAAGGTTTTTCAACGGGAGTATGTATAACTATTGTACCTAAAATCCAACAGCTGAAAATTAGTGGATCTATGTTTAATTAACAAGTTACAGAGAACGAGTTTTTGGCCAGTAAAAATGTATCTTTAGGTTTTATGAAAATATGTCCGAGTAAGAAGTAGATATTAAAAATATCTAAAAAATGAACCTAACCTCATTAAAAACAATTAATTAGTTTTTGAATAAAATGCAAAAAACTACCAAAAACACTGTTCCTTAATTAATTTTTAACTTTAAAAATAATGAGTAACAAGCTTTGATAGATTATAGGTTTCGCTGAGTAGAATAAGTGGTATTTTTTGGAAATCTGTATTTGTGTAATTTTTGCAAAAAAGCATGTGTTTATTAAAAAATTGGCAGCTACTGGAAGCGGCTGGAACCTCCCCACCCGGCTGAAATTAGTGATGGGCTGCTAAACAGCAGTCTGCTACTTTTTAACTGTGATTTGATTCGTAGCAGTAGCAAATGCTACGAGCTATGATAGTCATTTCAAATCAGCCGTCATGACATGCCTTTAAATCAAATATATTATTGTAATATGACCCAGCTATGTTTATCTAATTTACGACGTCGTATGTGTTCACCGCTAAAACAGCAATAGAATTATTTATATTTCATTTAAAACTAGTGACCAATCCTCAAACTCTGCCGTCGCTTTAGCTCACGCGACCACTGAAAACTTAAGACATAGTTTTACATATGTTGATAGTATAGAGACATTGATTTCTGTTTGTTCTCTATACAATAATTTGTATAAAAAAATGTAGGTATATAAAAAAGGTGCAAGTGTGATATACTGTTGAAATCGGAATTTTAACTGCTTTCCAATGGTTAGATTACAAATTGTAAGTAATAATAAAATAAACAAATTGTTGTGCCAAAATGGCACTAAACGTAATTCGATCTCAACCAAAACCTTTTCAGATCTTCTAGAGCACTAAAGAAACCTTCATGCAAAGTTACATCCAAATCCGTCCAGTAGTTTCGCCGCTATCGTGCTAACATACATACACACACACACAGACATTTTTCAAAAACTACTTTTTTGGATTCCTGGGACCTCAAAACGTAAAAATTTGATGTTATCTCAATTTTCGATTTTGGACCAATTTTAGTAACCTCCCACAATTTTATTGTGGGGGGGTTAAAAAGCACTTTTTGAAAATTAATTTCTACAGCTTAGGGATGTCGTAGCGAAACATGGTTGGGCTTACTTTCTTCCTCAAGAGTTGTACTTTTAATAATGACAACATCAATACTGACATCGACAATAGTAATACAAATAACAATAAATGTTGGTAAGATACATACAGAAGAACAGAAAGTTACAGAGGTCTGTTTTACGGACTGAGATGGTCTTTATTTGCAAGACTAACGCAATATTTCGTTTTATCTTGTCGAGCTACCTCAAATCGATCGGCTATAATTTTTTGTACGTCCACAGGAAGCCGAGATAATGATGATTTTAAGAGCACGTACGATTTTGAACGTCCAAAGAAAACTGAATTCGGACGTGCAAAATCGTGCGCACTCGCAAATTCATCATTATCTCAGCTTCCTGTGGATGGAAGTCCATAAGACCTTTTTTAACTTTCCTTTCTTCTGCACGTGTCTTAGTAACAATTATTGTTATTTGTATTGTTATTGTTGCTGCTGTCAAAAGTACAACTCTTGAGGAAGAAAATATACCCAACCATGTTACACTACGACATCCCTAAGCTGTAGAAATTAATTTTCAAAAAGTGCCTTTTTAATAAACAAATGCTTTTTTGCAAAAATGATGCAAATACAGATTTCCAAAAAAATACCACTTATGCTTCACAGCAAAACCTATAATCCATCAACGTTTGTTCCGTCTACGTTCATTATTTTTAAAGTTATAAATTAATTAAGATACAGCAGTTTTTTAGCAGTTTTTCGCATTTTGTTAAAAAATAAATAATCTATCTTAATGATGGTGGACTCATGTTGTAGATATTTTTATTATCTTCAGCTTCATCGGACGTATTTTCATAAAACCTATATTTATACAGGCCAAAAACTCGTTTTTTATAACTTCACTTATTAATTAAACACAGACTAATTTCCAGCTGTTAGATTTTAGGTACAATAGTTATACATATTAAGAGGTACACATTCCAGTTGAAGAACTCCGGTTGGATTTGTTTTTTTTTAGTTTTTTCGAAAACTCCCCTTTTGCCTGGACTAATATATGAAGTTGGAACGTAAACATTTCTACAATTTTTAAGATAAGATCCTGGAACTTTCAACTTTCACATCTTGAAGTAAGGTATAAAAAGCTGCATCAAGATTTTTTCAGTGGGTGACAGACTATGGATTGGACAGGACTCGCATGCTTTCATAAGATTCTATGCTTTAAGTATTGGAACAATAAGCATTTGTTTTTATTTTATTAAGGAATTTTCTGCTTTGTAATAAGGTGATAAAATTTAAAACTATAACCAGGGGATTCAATAGTAGTTTTTTGTATAACTTTAGACACGTAAATATACTGTTTAGGTAAAGGTAACCTAAAACAACACTTTAAAATATACGTTATTGGAGAATTAATCAAATCGTTACTATTCTGGCTAATACTAATGGTTATATTTTATTGATGTCACAACTTTTATAAAATCGCCGAATAATATTGCAAGCAGTTAAAATATTTATTTCTAATTTTCTCTAAATCACTTCCTTAAATTACTTCCAGATTTTGTACCACACCACATATTGAAAAATGTTTTAATATGTACCTACAAAATAAATACTCTTCAAATGTTATATTCAAGCTATAAAAACTTTGAAGTTAACATTTTCTAAGATCTTCTTTGATCACTAATTAACATGTTTGCTGCCACTTTATTGGAAGTATGTTTTACTTAGGAGCTACTTCTTTTTTTATTCTATTTGTGCTAATAACTTAATATTCGTTATCTTAGATGCATTTGTTGATTTGACCCTTTTAAGAGCAGCTAAGTCAAATATCTCACCTGAATGGCACCAGAGATTGCTGTAAGAGCCGAGGTACTAGAGAAGCAATTAATTCAGATATATAAATCAGTTACTTATACCACCAAAAAAATGTTTTTATGATTTAAGAAGATGTGAAATTTTAGTTTACATTATTTTTTTCCCAAGGTAAAGATCAAGGACAGAATGTTAGGGAGAAAGCCAAACAATTGGTAAATTTATTAAAAGACGATGAAAGGCTGAAAAACGAACGTGCAAGGGCTTTAAAGGCGAAGGAACGTTTTGCTCAAAGTGCCAGTGGTTTTGGTAGTGATGGAGGTTTGGATACTCCAAGTAGTCCTAAATATCCTGCCTTTAGGGGCGATTGGAGCAGTAGAGATGCAGGTAAGAATAACACCAAAATTAAATAAAATATTCATCAAAAAGTCAGTCAAACAAATGCATTGAGCAATGTGAATGTGTCTTGAAAAAAAGATTGTTGGAGAGCATATGCATGTGGGACTTTTTCAGTTTTTCAGTAAAAACAAGAAACAAGGAATTACTTAGTCTAACACTATTGTAAGTCATCAACCATAAATTGCTTTACAGTTGACAGTTTTCTGTTAACGGCAGTAAATACTGTATATTTTACCCTTGCATATCTGCATTTTACTGATTATTTTTAAAGTAACTGTTGCAATATTCCTTATTTTGCTAAAAATATAACTGAACCTAGCTTTACTCCAAGAAATAATCTATTCAATCATACACCATACTTTTACTATATTTGTGATAAATTTTGCAAGGATACTAAATGTAGTCATAACAATAGAGAATCATTGATAATGATTTATCATTTATTGTAGTTTATGCCTGAAAAATACAAATCAAAATTTGTTCAATAGGGATGTTTTCTATTTTTTAATTGTAATAAAAAAATTATAGTTCTAAGGCTACAGAAACACATAATAACAATTAAAACGCCTAAAAACTTTTTTTCTTGAAAATAAACTAAAAATGAAAACTCCGAAATTAACGAGGCTAGTAAACGATCCCTGCAGTGAGAGTAGCGCGCGTGATGTCATAATGCTCTAGCAGAACTCGTATACTAACATTATATGGATTGTTTGTTTCAGTATTGTCACATGTATTGTTTTATCTCTGTTTTTGTAATGAGGGGATACTTAAAAAGTATGAAAGTTAACAGAAACAAGTGTTGTTTTGTTCCTGGATGTACAAATACATCAATAAATAATCCAGAAAAGGTTTTTATGTCTGTGTCACAAAATGTAAAAAGAAAGAAGCTTTGGTCCTTTTTTAAACCAATGATAGAGGTGTTTTAAAACCTCATGAGCTGTGACCTTCATATGCGCAGAGACATAATCCCTCCTGTTGACTCAGTTACACTTCTTAAAAATATTATGTTTATTGTTTACAATTTATGCCGAGCTCTTGTTTATGTATACAGCAAGACAGCCTCCTGTGTCTTCAAATACATACTTATAACTCAGAATAAACTTTGCCTTTTGCGCATTTCGCGGCTCATGAGATTCTGAAACACCTCTATTTATTAAAAACTTTTGTTACCTTAAACGCATTTATCAAAATCGGTCTCCCATTATTAGGAATGGTAACGATGTATAAATATAAAACAAATATCGATATATTAATCCTACACCATGAATATATTCATATCATTTTTTTGTTCTAATATATTGGGTTGAAATATCGATATTTTTATTTTAATCGAGATAAATATTGTACTGTAAAGAATGCCACTCCCCGCTTTCCGAAGTTATACCTTAAGCAATATTCATTAATTTTTGACATTAAATGTTAATCTACAAAATATATCGATACATAGAAATATCGATAATTTTTGTTGATATATCGATTATATTGATCTGAGTCTTGTGATGTATCAAATGATTCATATATCGATATATTACATTTTTTGCCATCCCCAATTCTCATAAGAAACATGCATGAAAGCCTAGCCACCATATTCACTCGCGTTTAACTATGAGCAACATGACGTCACACCAGTCAAGGAGTGTTTCGCGCATTCAAATGAATATTCATATTTCTTTAGGGATTTTCCCATAGAACGGATTTGTTGATTTTTGTAAAACCTTGTGGATATTATTATAATACTATTTTTAACCATTTTATGATGTTTAAACAGGATTTAATTTTTTTGTGAACATCCCTATTTAAGAAAGTTTAAAATTCTGACTCTCGATATTTTCTTCCTCTAAAACTTCTATATGCCTATGTAAAAGTGGGCGAATTACTTTTTTGGGCATAAATTCTCCATTGCCTATGTCAATCTCCCACATATTAGTTCCCTTTTCTGATATTTTATATCAAATTCTTCCTTCAGTATAATATCATAGGGTCTGAAAGTGAGTAGTATCGTTGAATATGTTAGATCTAAACTTTCTTGCTCAATTGGTGTATATTTTCCAAGCCACAATAACATTATAAAAAATTATGTTTTCTTTAATTAATGACTAAATAATCCAAGGAAATTAAATTTTTGTTCTAAAAATCCGTACATTTGTTTAGTTTTAACCTGTTCATCTTGTCGTTTTAAACAATATATTAAAAACCGGGAGTGAGATCGTGCCGGTGTTAAAAAATATTAAATGTCAAAGGTCAAAAAATTCGTTTTTTGCGAATATCTCATTTTCTATGGTTCGGAGGTCAATTAAGGTTATTACAGAAATAAAAGATAATGAAATTTCCGACAAAAGAGGTTATGTTTGTATTTTGTATTGAACGTTTTTGGTCACCTGTTTTTGACACCGCTGTCTGGAGGGCACACAAATCTCATCCAGTCACAAAGGAATACAAATACAATTCTAGATGAGTTGCTAGCATAAGCAATTTAAGCTTGTTATTAAAAAATAACAGCTTTTTCCCGACTCTAAAAAATAAAACAATGAGTTGTGTGCCCTCCATGCCATCATTGTAACGGCAACCTAAAATGATCAATAAAGCGAACCTTAATTAACCTACGGCTCGTTGGAAGTGAGATATTTATAATAAACCGAATTTATTGATTTTTCACTTTTAATATTTTTTAATACCAGCACCATCTCACTCTGGATTTTTAATATACTGTTTAAAACGACAATATAAATTAATTAAAACAAAAAACAGGTAAATCTCTGAACTTGAGCAGTTGAGGTCATTTTTCACACCTATACCCGAATTACAAAGCATCAATGCAGTTAAAATGCTCTTGGTGTTTGTTAGAAATAAATGACAATGGACTACCCATTGCAGTAGAGGAAATATTTATCGCCAATTTCGAGACTAACCTGTTTGATAGAAAAGAAAATAGTCTTTTAAAATATGTACACTTTTGGGCAAGATATGTGGATGATGTGTTTTGTATATGGCCTCGTACGGATAGGCAATTATCACAGTTCGTTCATTTTATTAATTCTATAAACAGTAAAATTCAGTTTACAGTAGAAATCGAGATAGAACGTTCTTTAAACTTTTTAGATATTTCATTGACACGAAAAGGTGCCATTTTAGAAATCGATATTTACAGAAAACCCACTTTTACGTGCAAATAGTAATCAATCCTGGAAGATAAAAATGTCAGCTTTTTATAGTTATGTCCATAGATTGTTATCATTTAAGTTAAATCATGTCAATTTTGAAAAAGAAGTTACAACCCTTAAAATAATAGCAAAAAACAATGGATATCACACATCCCTCATAGACAAGCTAATTAAGAACAAACAAAGAACGCTGTTGAAAACACATTTTTATAATGCTCCCAAAGAAAATAAAAAATGGCATAGTATTAATTTTGTAAAACATATTAGCAACTCAATTTGTAATACACTGCAAAAAATTTTAGTGTAAATTTACCCCAAAAATAGGAGGCAACTTTTCTACCTCCTATTTTTGGGGTGAAATTACTTTCATATGTAAAGTTACATGTCAAAGGTAAATTTAAATTTCTGAGTTAATTTCAAGTGAAAAGTTACACACAGACCTGTAATAGTACCGAGGAATCTTACACAATATTTGGTAAAAATACCCATGAAATTTACATTAAACCGGTAAAATTCAAACGGAAATGTAAAATTTACCAGGAAAATTACGGAGTTCGGGTAAAATTATAGAGCAAACTTACATGTTAGAGGTAATAATGACCTGTAAAAATACCGATTAATTTTACATGATGTCGGTAAAAACACTGTTGAAATTTGCATTAAACCGGTAACAAACGAAAATGTAAAATTTACTGGAAAAATTACAGAGCAGAATTACATGTAGATGTAATAATAACCGAAAACATGTCAGTTAAAACTATGTCAAATGTCGCTACGTAGAGGTAAGCATGTCTATTTATTATATACAAATATACCTACCTATAATTAATTAAGTACAGGCACACATTTACGTAAATTTAATAAAGGGATAAAGTTTTTATTCTAACAAATTGAATATGTTTCAAGGAATTGAAATAGTGAAAATTAAACATTCCTTATTTGAAATAACTCGCTTTCCTAATGATTAACTTATTAAACCCTGTGTAATTAAAATTTTACTCAGAATTTTAAATACTTATATGAAAATTGCAAATGATCCCAAAAATTGAAGGCAAAAAAATTGCCTCCTATTTAAAAATATTGGCGCATTGTGGACCCCATCAAAAATATTTCAAATTATATTAAATCTTCACAAAAAAAATTCTAATACTTACCTATTTACATCAAAACGACCGTCTTTTTCATTAGTTCTGAGCGTCAAAAGTTATTTTTCTTGCACACCGACCGTGCCAAGGAAAACAAAAACAAATATTTAGAAAGATTTTTTTGCACGTTTTTCAAAAATAAATAACTTTTGAGACTCAATACCACACATAAATTATAGACTTCTAATGCTGGTTTTAGAAAAAACAATTTCGACGTTTTATGAGATGCTAAGCCTATTTCAATAATGTATACGATTTGTATATAAAGTTTGTATTTTGCACGAGATTTTATAAAAAGGGTCACTTTATATAGGTACTTGTTGCATAAATAACCATTGACATAATGCTAAGCATAAACAATTAGATGCATTGAAAAATTACTTTACATTAATTGCTATAATTCCAAAGATATTTACACTTAAGGTACTATCACTTGATCGCATCCTTGAGATATTCTTCTGAAATAAAGATGTGAATATCAAAATAATAACTAAACACATTAAGGGAAAAATATATAAGTATATTAGAAAATTTGTTAATACAACTGTATGAGTATGTTATACAATGTATGTGAAGAAACTAAAGTTGAGATATTTTATTAAATTATTATTAAACAATGACCCGGTTTTAAAATTTAATGAGCGTTAAGTAGACCCATTGTAGCAAAGTTAAAAAAATACTTTTAAAAATCGGCTACCAACTGATGAGGGGGACAAAATTTGGGATAAACACGATTCTCAACCACTCTGTGGTATGTCGTTTAGGAAAAACATTTGTACAATTCATTTTTATTTGCCATAAAACATCGAACTTGTCCAGTGTACACAAAAGTAGAAAATCCCTTACATTAATATGGCAAAATATGTTATTTGAGGGTTCCAAGGAAAAACCTGTATACTTATAGAGAATTAAAACTAACCAGAAATAACACGAAATAAGCAATACTTTTAATAAAAATTTAGAACTCCCGCCAATTAGTTACCAGTCAGAGTGACGTATGTCAATTGTTTTAATCCTTGTGTAGTATTTAATCTTTTCAAAAGATCTACAGCGGATAGATAATTTTCATTCTCAAATGCAAACTTTAAACTTTTTCACTTAGGCTTTTATTAAAATTTTAATGCAAACACTGATGTTATTTATGATTTTCTAATAAGTACATATCACAGTGAATTCATTGTCGCCAATAAAGTGAAGTGAAACTAATACTCTGCTAATTACTTACCTTTGTTCGACACTGATGACTGAGGGTATGACATTGTGCTGGGATATTTGTAAAATTAGGGTGTATTTTGACTATTTGGCACTATACCGTGATCCAAATACGGGTAACACATCAAAAACTAACTAATCGCGTATTGAAGTGTACCTAATACAATCTATTTATGGTGTTTTACTGTGTACATAAAATAAAGGTAAGTTATTGTAATGCCCCCTCGCGGAAGATAATGCAAGGAAATGATGCATCATAGATGGTAAATATAAAATGCCACTGTGTAAAATTCCATACACGTAGATGATACTGTACTCCAGAAATGTAGGAATTTTACTAACACACAAGGTAAATTTACAATGATTCTGTGAAACATTACCTCTAAATTGATTTACCAGGGAGCTTTACCCAAAATAATGGGTAAACAAAATGTTTCACTCTTTTTGCTAGTAAAGTTACATTAAAGTTATTTGTAATTATTACACGTAACAACGGTAAATTTACCTCCATTTCTTACAGTGTTCACCAAAAACTGGAATATTACATTAATGCAAGGGAATATTACATAAATACAAGGAAATAATGCACCGTAAGTGGTAAATATACAAAACCACTGTGTAAAACTCCATACATAGAGGTTACTGTACACTAAAAATATAGGAATTTTCCTAACACACAAAGTAAATGTACAGTGATTTTGTGGAACACTGCCTCTAAATTGATTTACCGAGGAGGTTTACCCTAAATATTGGGTAAACAGAATTTTACACTCTTTTTGCTGGTAAAGTTACCTTAAAAATATGTGTAATTATTACACACAACAAGGGTAAATTTACTCCCATTTTTTACAGTGTAGGTTAAGTAAACTTGACATTAATACCATTTCCTCGAATACAAACAACTTAGGTCGCTTGTTGATTAACAACAAAGAAAAAACTGAAGACTCACAAAAAGCGGGAGTATATGAAATAAATTGTGAAGATTGCGATGCTATATATACAGGTCAGAGTGGTGAAAGCTTAGATGTACGGGCAAACGAACACAAAAAGTAAATTTTAGAGAATAAAAAATCAACTGGTTTCGCAGAACATTGTATACACAATAACCATTTTTTCAACAGTAGTAGTATTAAACTTTTGCACAATGTCAATAAGGGAAATAGGTTAGACATGCTTGAAATTTTGTAAATCAAGAAGGCCTTAAATAAACAGAAAAACGTTACTAATACACAAACTAAATTTCATAATACCCCCATAATAGACACCATACTAAAATTAAACATACATAGAAATAGTAATTAAAATTTTAATTAAATTCCTAGTAGTAGCTATATTAGAAATAAGTAATAAAATGTTAATTAGGTTATCTATACCTCTCATATCCTATAAATATCTTGTAATAGTCACTTTTAGGTTAGTTGTTATAACTCTTTGATAATGGTCGAAAGGTCGAAACATATGTCAGAGAAATCTGAATAATAATTGTGAAACAGTAATACCAAGTGTTTTTAATCCTTATTCTATAATTATTATTTAAGAGACTTGTTCTGGCTTACAACGACTGCAATTTTTTATGCGGAGGAAATTTTACTGTGACCTATGGCCATGTTTTTAATACATTTTAAACGCACCCCCACATTTATTGATGATTTCTAGTAATCTTTGAAATTTTATAAAAATCAATTTTATGAATTTGAGTTTTTTTTTTGCAATGAAACTTGCACTAATTTGTCTTAGTAATCATAATTGCATGATTCGCTTTTTTCTAACTTCATAAATTCTAATAGACATTTGATATTTTAACTTTTCATATCTTGTCATATATACCATCTCGGACGCTGGCCTTTTAAGATGGCTTCCCTCTACAAAATACTGTGTTAATAGAAAGCATTTTAAGATAATTATACTATTAGACAAATCCTATAAAACATCTCTAAAATAATGATAGATAGATAGATAGATAGATAGAAGAACTTTTTTCTTGAAAATAAACTAAAAATAGAAACTCCGAAATTAACGAGGCTAGTAAACGATCCCTGCAGTGAGAGTAGCGCGCGTGATGTCATAATGCTCATAGCGGAACTCATATACCAACGTGATATGGATTGTTTATTTCAGTATTGTTTTATCTCTGTTTTTGAAATTATGGGAGACTCAAAAAGTGTGAAAGTTAATAGAAACAAATGTTGTTTTGTTCCTGGATGTACAAATACATCAGTAGATAACCCAGAAAAGGTTTCTATGTCTGTGCCACAAAATGTCAAAAGAAAGAAGCTTTGGTCCTTTTTTAAACCAATGATATTTTTAAAAAACTTTTGTTACCTTAAACGCATTTATCAAAATCGGTCTCCTATTATACGATATTTTTGCATCCCTGTTTCCAACGTAGTAAAGCAAATGTAATATGGAACACACTGTATAATATACTACTAAAGGTTTGGTACTATATAGTACTTACTACTAATTTATATAAAACCGTACTTACTGTTTCGCTTTTACACCACAAAATTGAGGCTGATTGAAGTCTATCACCATGGCCAAAAATTCTGAAATCATGGTAACATCCACAGTTGGTAGATTATGCGAGTCCGCCTTTTGAAAACCTTCCTCCGTTTTAGAATTTTAGAAGTATGCCTTAATTAAAATTATAGGAACGAAGAAACGAAGAACTACACGGACACAACAGTTCGCAGAAGTCAGTAAACGCAGACTAATTCTTATTAGGGATGGCAACGATGCGCTATGTATCGATATAAAATAAATATCGATATTTTTTTAAATATATCGAAAAGGGTTAACTTGTATATTACCCCCCGCCCTTCGAAATTTCAATCGAGATAAATATTGTACTGTAAAAGAATGCCACCTCCCCGCTGTCCGAAGTTATACCTTAATCAATATTCATTAATTTTTGACATTAAATGTTAATTTACAAAATATATCGATACCTACATAGAAATGTCGATTTTTTTTTTGATATATCGAATATATTGATCTGAGTTTTGTGATGTATCAAATGATTCATATATCGATATATTATATTTTTTTACCATCCCTAATTCTCATACGAAACGTACATGAAAGCCTAGCCACTGTATTCTCGTGCGTTTAACTATGAGCAACATGACGTCACAACAATCAAGGAGCGTTTCGAGCATTCAAATGAATATTCATATTTATTTAGGGGTTTTCCCATAGAACGGATTTGTTGATTTTTGTAAAACTTTGTAGATATTATTATAAGACTATTTTTAACCATTTTATGATGTTTAAATAGGATTTAACTTTTTTGTGAATATCCCTATTATTGCGGGATTAACTGCGAATTTGCTTTTCTATTTAAGAAATCAATGTTAGAACTCATTTTAAAGCAATATGCAATCAGTAACAACTGTAGTGACAATAATTAATCCTATCTGACAGATTGCAAATTAATTTTTGTATCCTGATGTCACATCACGAATTCAACCATTTTACATTCTTAATTCTTGTTTCCATTTTTTGTAGTAATAATACCAGTATGATTTCAAAGTGTACCAATAAAAAAAAAATAGCGTAAAGTATTCGTGGATAACTGGTCTTTAAAGCACTTGCTCTATTTTGAGCACTCTGGCTGTGCCGTCGTGCTCGAAAAATCGCACGGGTTTTAAAGATCTTAATATCCATTTTTACTTTAATATATTCTTATTGTACTGCTAAAGTATAATTTTTCTAAGATGATACTATCGGCAATAAAACGCCAGTCGAAGAGAAATGCATATCTCACCTTTTCTCGCGCCTGTTCAAGCGGAGAACAATTACAGCCCCGCCCCTAAGTTTGTAGATACACGTGACTTCATTTCTTGTCTTGCTCTTGCTTAAGAATTAAATAAGGATAACTTCTGAATGTGTAAATATAAAATTGGTGCAAGTACAGGTCGGTATTTAAAGTGCTTTGTATTTACACTTTCAGAAGTTATCCTTATTTAATTCTTGAGCAAGAGCAAGACAAGAAATGAAGCCACGTGTATCTACAAACATAGGGGCGGCACTGCAATCGTTCTCTGCTCGAATAGACGAGAGAAAAGGTGAGATATGCATTTCTCTTCCTCTGGCGTTTTATTGCCGATAGTGCCATCTTAGAAAAATTATACTATAGCAACAGCATTTTTATGTTCAAGTAAACAATTTTTTTTTGTAATGACTTTATTGCTGTTTTCATACTACAGCCAATACAACGCTATGTAATAATTATATAACAACAATTTATTCTTAAAAGTAAAATTGTCACAAATAGTCCTTTAATATAACTGTTTTGTAAGTAGATAAAAAATAATTATAAAATAATTCCAATATATATTTATAGTGGTGCTAAAAATGTTGCTGAATGTTACTAAAAAAGCACTAAAACAATTTAGTTTTTTAATTGCGTTATAAGATATTTTATAATTTTGCTGTAGAAATGTTTTAATGATAAATTTATAGAACAGTTCCGTTACAAACAACAAAATAGTATTTTCTGAAACTGTAATATAATCAATTAACACTAAGAAGCATTAACAAAATAACAATAAAACAAAATAATTGTAGAACATTTAAATTATAAAACAAATTTGCAGTTTGGGTGGTAGGCATGTACGTTAACTTTCATCATTTTCTACAAGATAATTTGCTACAAGGAGAAAAAGTTTCATGTTTGCTAATTTTCTATACTTCAAGCTGGATAAATAATGCGATAGATATTATGTAATATATTTTCCAATTTTCCACAGCTGACTTGCCAAGAGATATAGAAATTGCGAGGCCTCAGACTGCCGGAGAAGAAGAATTACAATTACAGCTTGCCTTAGCAATGTCCAGAGAAGAAGCAGAACAGGAGGAACAAAAACGAAAATCAGATGATGTTCGGCTTCAGTTAGCTTTAAGTCAGAGTCAACAAGATTTTAGGTGAGTGATAATTTTGTCATCTACGTAATATACAGTGTTCACTAACTGGTGGTATTTTTTTTAATGGTGCATAGTATCCAATAAATTAAATAATTTTGCTATATAACATTTTGTTCTGAACGGCATTTGAAGAGGAGGGTTGAAACTAAAAAACAATTCATATGGCAACATGGTAGAAGCCAAAGACAAAGCCCTAAAAAAAACCGGCCAAGAGCGTGCTGGGCACACGCACGATAGGGTTCCATGTTTCAGAAAGTACTTCTGCTACAGTGCCTGTTATAATTTTCACGAAAAGTACTAGCTAAAAGCTACATTCGGAAATTTTTTGCTCCAATAGTTTAGAAATTAGCGGGGGAATGTGTTACTAATTACTTTGAAACCAAATATCTTATGGCTGAGATGATAAAATTATAAGGTCTCAAAACATTTTTTTTTTTCTTTTTTCATTTTAGGAGACCTAACCAACAACACCCCACTCGATGGAGTAAGTGTAAAAATTTTTTTGTTTAGTTCAAAATGGCTGCGTCAATATTGATCATATTGATATCTCCATTTTTGAATATGAATCACATATTAATAATCGGAGACCTCAAAAATCCACAGATACCAATTTTTGTCGGGTATTAATTGACAATAAACTATCCGCCATCTTGGAAATGCTATCTTGAATTTTTCTATAAAAAACATCAATTATTATTCAATTCTACTAAAAATTGATATTTGGGGATTTTTAAGGTTGCAGATTATAAATATGTGATTGAAATTCAAAAATTCAAAATGGCGGCGCCATATTGACGCCACCATTTTTGCCATATTTATAACCTGCAACCTCTAAAATGACCAGATACCAATTTTTAGTAGAATCGAATACCGTCCGCCATCTTGGAAATGCCATCTAAGATTTTTCTATACATACGCAAAATTTCGAGTCAATATGACATCTGGAAGTGGGTAAATCTTGACTTGCAAGTTTTTGCACATAAAAATCAATATGCCGGGCTGTAACTTGTAGAATATGCAGTATAGTAAAAAAGTATGTTAAAAACAGGTTGTAGAGAGTTTAATACTGTACAAGATTGTTAATAGCTATTTTCGTCGCAAGATTCACTGGAAGCGAGATATTCCGGAAAAGCCTCTGTTCATACCTAACATATCAAAAATTTGGAAAATATTCTCAATTTGCGTTTATCGGCCGGTTTTTGTGTACAGATTGATTGAACTAATATGTAGCGTAAGCTAAGATAAACGTCCTCCCGAGTACATCATTTTAACAACCCATTTTTTTTATTTGTTTTATTTAATGTTTGATAAATATAACTAATAAAATTAAGCAATACGACTGTCATAAAAGATAGACTTTTCACCTGAGCGGAAAGTGTTCTTGTGTTTTGCTGGTTTCGGCGAACTCCTCAACCAGCATTCATGCTCAAGCAGCAATAGAGCACTTTCTGCTCTTAATATACAAATGCATTATTGTTATGAATATGGCCCGAGAGCATAATTTTCATATAAAATAGAATCAGAATCAGAATATGCTTTATTGTCAGAAAAATACAAGACATTTTTGTTGACAAAGCCAAACTTAAATACTAATAAAAGTTACAGACATTAAGAGTAAAGAAAAACAAAAAACAACAAACAGGATTACATTTATTTTATGTATAAAACAGTGATGAAAATGGGTCAATAAAATGTGTCTTGAAAGAATTCATTCAGTGAATATGATAGCATTATGAACCTAATCAATGTTTTTCGTGCATTAGTATAAGTGTTACAAATTCTTTAAGTTATTAGGTAACTTTAAAACTATGATTTTAATTATAGAACAACTCAAGAGAAACATCCAAGTAATATGGTAGATTTGTTAGATGTCAATTTGGGTGATCCTGCACCTGTAGATCCATGGGGAATGCCACAACCGCCTAGGCCACAGGTGTGTTAACATTTTCGTTTTACATAGATAATTTGTCTTGAATTTATAATTGTATATGTTCAACATGGTCGTTTTCCTCAATTTTTAATATGTGTCTCACTTTTCATGACTCCCACATCACAGCTCCCTTATTAACAAAGCGATTTAAAAAAAAAAATGGGTTGAAGATACTTACTCATCAGGAGATTGTTTCACGGTAAAATGTTTAAAAATCTACCAGCAGTGTTAATCCTTATGAAAAAAAAAATGAACCTAATTTTCCATAAAAATTTATTTTGCAAAGATTTAACTGTGAAAACAATCTGATAATATTCGTTATCAAAAACTCACTAATACCGAATTTTAATAAGATACTGTTGTTTCGTCATCACTCGGTATTTATATTTATTTAAATTTGAATTTGGTGTTTTTTGGTTTTGTGAGTTTGGCAAATTAATTAACCAGCCAACCATACGTCTGCGCGCGGCTTGTTTTGCCGGATTTGGCACTAAAAAGACTTAACTTGTTGGTCACCTGTCATTGACTGAACATGCTTAGTGTCTTTCCACGTCAGTTCTTTATAGTTGATAATATTCGTAAATAAACTTGTGTAGAACCTTTAACCAAGCCAACATGTGTGTGCCTTGTCACAATTTGAATTTAGTTTCAAAACTAGTAGTGCTTGCTTGTAACCTTTCTTCAAGTCGACATGTTTTATTGTTCTGTGCCCTGCTACACATTTATATTAGAAAAACAGTGAGTTTCGACGTTATAGAGCCTTGTGAACGTTAGATGAGAAAAAAACATTTTCTTGCATCATCCTCGCCTGTTTGTGCCTTGCTGCTAGTTAGATGAAAACGCTGCCACCTTTACTAAACAAACCAGCCCTTGCAAACGCGAAAGGAGGAACAAAAAAGGTAAGGTTGGCATATATACAATTTGTTTAGTTATTTTGATTGAACTCTCAAACCAAAAACAAGGCTGATCCTTCGAGTTTTGTTATTTTATTAGTATTGTATTCATATATGTATTTGTTTTCCCTCACGTGGCCCTGTCTACATAACATTGGCCTTCAATCCAGATTTTGAAAGTAACAAGTGTAATAAAAAATAAGCTCCCTTTTTAAAGTAACAATTATTAATCATAATTTTATTTTAGGATGTAATGAAGAGTTAATTAAGCTGGAGGCAGTTTACTTAACAGTCTAATTCAAACATGAATTGACTTGGAAACAAAAAAAAATCACTTTTAAAGGAATTTGATTCAGGAACAATTCAATAAATAATAACGCTTACGTAGATACACTTGTTGTGAACTTCCGCTTTAGATTAAAAAAAAAAAAAATTGTTTTGTATGTGTTATCATTCTCTTATGTAAAATATTATTGGAAATAAAAGCATTTATTATTATTATAACTAAATCGCAGTTTGCTTAATAATTGTCATGACCAACTTATGTTTAAAAGGTAGATGTTATAGAAATTTAATAATATGCTTTGTTATTATAAGTATGATTTTAGAAAACATAAGAAATTGATCAAATCTAGTTAAAGTTATGGTGCTTATTACATTAAGAATGTTAAATTTGTTTAAAATTGAACTTTTTTAATTTCCAAGTCAATTATTTTTTATTTAGACTGTTAAGTAAACTGACTAATGTTACGTGATTAATTCTAAATGGAAAGCCTGTCTTCCTCCAGCTTAATTAACTCTTCATCACGTCTGAAAATAATGTTACGACTATAATAATTGGTGCTTTAAAAAGGAAAATTTTATTTTCTTATTACATGAACACCAAGTACGCTATCTTATTAAAATTCGGTATTAGTGAGTTTTTGATAACAACAAATAAGATTGTGAGATTGTTTTACAGTTAAAACTTTGCCTGATATATTTGTTTAGAAAATTAGGTTCATTTTTGTTCATAAAGACGAACGCCACTGATGGATTTTTAAATATTTTATCGTGACAGAATCTCCTTCCATCCAAATTTTAAAATATTGCATTGTTAATAAGGTCGCTGTGGTATGGAAGTCATGAAAAGTGAAACATATACTGTATATTATTTAATTGGATATTGTAGATATAGGTGGTTTTTTACATTCAGTTTAGATTTGTTAAGTGAACTAGCAAAAAAATAATTTACCTTAGTTTTTCGTCAAAGACCATTTGCTTCCTTCTGTTTGCTTATACAAAAATCATCGATATATACAAAATACATTTTGCATTTTATGTATATTTATGTATATCCTTATATGAATTGCATTTTTTATTTACAATTTAATATTTATTTTTACATAAATGACTTCACTATTCTTAATTCCAGGTAATAATTGAAATACAATAATAGTAGTTTTGATTTCTGTTAACTGTTATTAATTTTATAATTTTTTCTAGTCTTTGGATTTAAATCTTTTTGAGTTTTATCCAAGGGTATGTACAAAAATAGTGTTGATTAAGCTAACATTTTTAACATTTGAGTATTTTTTGTTTGATATTGTAGTTAATGTTTGTGCTATGATTTGCTTTAGAAGCTAATAATATGTGTGAAATTATGAGCAAAGAGCTCTGGCATTAATTGCCCACCATTGGAATCCCAAAAAACTTTGACATATAGATATTTGTGTACGTAACAAAACCAGGGTTATGCAGTGCCTTTTAAGCCATTAAACATTTCAAAACATGTATCTTAACAAGTATGTAATATTTAAATGAGACTGTCTTTATATAAAGATTGCCATAGCAAGGTAGGGACATCAGGCAAGATTTACAATAGGCTTATTCGCCTTTTTTTTTTAATTTCATAAATCGAAAGTGCAAGTATAAAATAATGGATCTGCAAAAAATCAGAATTTTATTCCCACGTTTAGTGTCTTAAAAACAATTTCAAACTTCCACCTCGCGAAAATGGGGCATGGCCAGGCACTACGTCACTATAGACATAGATTCGGCGATAAATTCGGAGGGGTTCTTTTTAATGGTTTTTGAGTTATTAATGTGCAAAAGCATCTCCCTCGCCTCTTAAATTCGGCAACTGGCAGTCAAGGGATTGTAGATGAATATGAGTTGGCGAAATGTTACCAAATGTCAAAAAATTACAATTTGCCTTTGCTCCTGCTGGGTCGAATTTTCAATTTTGACTTTGCCATTTACGATGTCAATTCATCACCGACCTTCCCCTTCCCATAGAGACATAGAACGAGCTTCCAGTTGCTGTATTTATTTAGTTACGAACGTTTGCAAATTCCATGTTTTTCGATATTTTAGGTTAAATTTGTAAGGTCCCGGAAAGACGACAGGCCGAATTTTCGATTTTTCCGATACAACTTGATATCATGAGAAAATGCCACTCTTTTTTTTCCATACAGACGTCGAACGCTGTTCCACTCCAAGTATTAATAATAATAATAATTTTATTTGTCACGTAAGCTGATACATAGAAACAGATGTGAAAGTCAAAGAAAAAGTAAAATTACATGTAAAATACACAATTAATAGTAAAACACAAACAATAGATATATAACATCATAAACAATAGATATTTAAACAAACTCGTTAATACTGTAAGGACAATTTTGAATTAAATATTGTTTTAATAACGATTTAAAAGAATTAAAATTCCTAGCATTTAATACGTGTGTAGGTAATTTGTTGTAAATTTTAATGCCCGAGAAATAAGGTGATTTTTCATAGAGAGACAAATTATGCACGGGAATTGTTAATGAAGATCCATGTCTAGTGGTATACAGATGAAAGCTACCATTATTTTTAAATGAGGATAAGTTTTTTCTTACATATTTAGCAATGTTGTATATATAAATTGATGGAAGTGTTAGAATTTTATCATTTATAAAGTATGGTCTACAAGACTCTGTGGTTTTTAGATTAAAGATGACTCTAATGACTCTCTTTTGTTGTATTAAGATCCGATTAATGGTGGATGATCTACCCCACACCATGATATTGTAAGACAGATGAGGATATATCATAGCATAGTAAATATTAAGTAAATATTGTTTGGGTATATTCTGTTTTAATGAGGAAATAGCATACAGAGAGGTGTTAATTTTCTTCGCTATGTGATCTATCTGGTCGTTCCACGTTAGATGCGAATCTACAAATGTGCCGAGAAATTTAACGGAACTAGAGAAGTTAATATTTCTGTTGTTAAAAAAATTGTCAGCAATAGTTGTTTCTCGTGGAGAAAAATATATACAATCAGTTTTCGTGATATTTAATATTAAACAATTTTTTGAGCACCATAAGTTGAAGCTATCCATCACATCATTTGTGAGAGACTGCAGTTCTACAAAACTTGGTGCTGAGACCATGACTGACGTATCATCCGCATACATGGTAATTTTTCCTTTTATATGAGATGGGAGATCATTTATGTATAGTGAAAATAGTAGAGGTCCCAGCACGGAGCCTTGTGGAACTCCCAGATTAATATGATAATCATTTGAGGTAACATTTTGTATTTTGACTCGTATTAGTCTATTAGATAGGTAGGAAATAATCCAATCTAGGAAGGTACCCCTAAACCCCAATCTGTATAATTTTTCAGACAAAAACTCGATACCAACTGTGTCAAAAGCTCGACTGAGATCGAAAAATAAACCTATGACATAGTGACCTTTATCCAATTCGTCATAAATATATTGCAAAAACTGATTAGTTGCAGTCTCCGTGGACCGATTTTCACGAAATCCATGTTGCGAATTTGTTATGATACAGTAATTATTTAGAAATTTGTTCATTTTATTATATATAGCTTTCTCAATTATTTTCGAAAATATACTAAGTATAGATATGGGTCTATAATTGTCCTTTTCAAGATCATTGCCTTTCTTGAAAATTGGTACCACTGAGGCTATTTTTAAGTAAGATGGGAAAGTACCTGTTTGTAAAGATAGATTGGCTAAGTATGCTAATGGCTGTGCTATTATGTCACTAATTGATTTTACTACCTTTAATGAGACTCCATCTATACCACTAGAATTGGTTTGCTTAAGATTATTTATAATGGTTATTACATCACCAGGCAATATAGGTTCACACAAAAAACTAGTTGGCAACATTTCACTATATGTGCATTCCTGAGATATTTTATCAGAAAAATGTTCAGTTAGTTTAGTTGATGCTATTGTGGCAAAATAAGATGCGAAAGACTCAGTTATTTGCTTAGTGTTTTGTAATATTGTTCCATTTTCTAGAATTTTGATATCATTTCTTTTGTTTCTTTGTTTAATTGAGAATTTACAATTTTCCAAATTTCCTTGGGTTTGTTATGGGCGTTATCTATTTTGTTCCTAAAATATTCCTTTTTTGCTATGCTGATGTTATTTTGCAGGTCCTTCCTTTTGCTTTTATAGGAATTATATAATTCATCACTATTTAAATTTTTGGTTAACCAGTGAAGGTTTTTTAAATCTTCACTTTGCTTAATTAAGGTTGGCGTGAGCCACTCTTTTTTATTGTACGAACAACAACTCTTACTTTTGCATACGATTACAGGACAGGTTAGATCAAGACCATGTGTAATTATGTTAATAAAAGTGTTGAAAGCAGCGTTGACATTTCCCAGGTAGATATTATCCCACTGAGTTACTTGGAGAAGATTTCTGAATTTCATCAAGTTAGGTTCTGAAATATTTCTAAAAGATATGTAATTATCAGTATTCTTAATGTGATCTTTATATAGAGAAATACTTAATATGTGTGCATTATGATCTGCAATGTTTGACGTCGTCACGTAGTTTGATACAATGCTTTCATCCGAAAAATTAGTAACCATATAGGCTATGGTGGTTTGGGGGGTGGGGGTTATCCTAGTTGGTTTTATTGAGGTTAACTTTAATTGAAATGAGTCAAAAATGTCACTGAGAATATCTTTTGTATTTGAGCTTTTCAAGTAATCTATATTCAAGTCTCCACAGAAAATTATCTTATCATATTTGTTATAACAAAAGCTTAAAATTGTAGACAGGTTATTAAAGAATATGTCTGTATCTCCATTGGGTGGTCTGTAGCATGTAATTATACAAAATTTGAAGTCAACAGTGGCCGCTGAGATAGCGCAAACCTCTATATCCATCTCAGAGGTCATTCTATTTACATTATCAATATTTTTAACTTTTAGAATGTTTTTAATGTCATTATTAATATAAATTGCGACCCCTCCATGGATATGTTGGTCTCTGCAGAATTTTGAAATTAAGGAAAAATTATTGATTGATATTGACTGCAATTCTAATTCAGAAGCCCAATGTTCTGAAGTGCATAGAATGTTGATGTTCTCATTCAATGTAAATAAATCAATAAGATCAACCTTATTTCTCAGACATTGAACATTTACATGAGCAATTTTATATAACCATGTCTTGCTAGTATACTGATTTTGGATAGTGTTCTCTGGTATATCAGAGGGTAGATTAATTGTTACATGAGCATTATTTATAAAAAATCATCACTTTGGTTTTTTAGATAGATTCGATACTTGCTAAAATCAAAGCGTCTATATCCCACACCTGCAGGCCAAAAGTTATCGCTGTACAACTCATCTCTTGCATCCAGTGGGGCACCTACCATAAATACTTTATTTTGGTATTCTTTTGTTTGTAGCTCCTTTACAGAAAACTCTTCTTTAAAGTTACTTTTTGATTTTTTATTTAGATATTTTAATATTGCATCACATGTGATGTGTCTCTTAACTCTATTTACATAAAACCATAATTTTTTGGTTACTCCTACAAATTCATTGTCTTTGCTGTCATCTGAGATTGTAGCGTTACCTATATTTTTTTTAATGATTTTGTTTCTTTTTTTTCTTGTTACAACTTCTTGAAATTCATGATCCTCATTATTTTTAGTAATGGATATAAGTTTACCATGTAACTGTAGTTTATTATCACTTTTATTTATATTATTTGAGCTTGAGGTGGTAGCTTGCGGCGCCACCTCTTCCACCATTATATTTCTTTGGTGATCTTCTAATGTAGTCAGATTATTTGAATTCATTATTTCACTCATTTTATTAAGTGGTTTATTATTGTTCTGATTGTTTTCAGTTGCATTCATTTCTCTCTGTTCCATATAAGTAAAGGAAGAAGAAGAAGAAGAGGCTGTTGGTAGGCCATCATATCTGTTTTGTGCTGATGCTTTTGTACCTGTTGTCATTGTATTTACATTATTATTGTTAGGTTTTTGTTGGTTGTTTTTTGGATACATTGGTTTTTTGATGTTCACTGTTTCTTGTGGTTTATGTACATAGTTTTTTCCTTCCAAGGAGGTGATTTTCTCTTTAAGAAGTAAACAATTCTCTTGTAATAATAAATTCTTACTTTCCAGTTCCTCGATTATTCGTTTTAATAACATATTTTCTACTTCTAAGGTCTCATGATTGTTATTAGCTTGGAATATTTCGCCCATTTCTTGAGCTTGAGTTGGAAGTTCTTCATGCATGCATAATGGGTTTTTAGCTTGATTTGCTTGTTTCAGGCACTTTGGATGAAAACTTTCTCCACATTTACCACATTTAACTTTGTTTATGACTTTATGACTTTTGTTCACCTGATCTAAACACAGACTTGGTTCGTCGGCCATCTTAGATTTATTTAGTTACGAATTTTTTAATTACGGTTTTCAATTTTTACGAAAATAGCCATTTTTATTTAGCACAGAACTAGCGGAAATTCCGATTTCCACTGTGACACTTACGATGTGGATAAAATGCCAAGCTTCCTTTTTAAATAGAGACCAAAATCGATCATCCACGACAAGAATTAACTTAGATATGAGTGTTTAAAGATTTGATGTTTTCGAATTTTTTTCTCGCTCTTGCAGAGCCGAATTTCCCCGTACAATTTGGTGTCAGAAGAAAGGGCCAATCTTGTTCTTTCCATAGAGATCTAGAGTGGACGTAATTTTTGAAAATTTGATGTTTTTCAATTTTTAACAGAAAAGCCATTCTTTCCAATTTCCGGTATTGCCCATTCACTTTGGTATCAGAACAAAACGTCACTCTTCCTCTTTGACACCTAAACCGGCCATCAACTCCACGTACTTACTTACTACTGAACGGTTGTTAGTGGTCGCCGTGTCTTGGTAGATCTCCGAGTTCAAAGTAGCATATAGTGACTTCAAAAATAGGCGCACTGTTTTTGCAACTATTACTAATTTCAACCCCTCATATCTCAAGAATAGATAAAGTTAATAATAGGAAATTTTTAGTGCATAATAAGAATATCGAGTACTATATAAAAACCTATAATAGCCAAATTAAAAGAATATCATGGAACAAGCCTATTGCTTTACACCAGATTTTTTCATGAAAATTAGATATAAAACAAAAAAAAATAATTGAAAAGCAGAAAAACGACTGCCTAATAATTATTTCATTCTAATAATCGTTTGGTCCAATAATATTCATATACAGTAAGGTCCATAAGTAACGGATAAAGTCATTATCTACATAATTTACAATTTCTGAGTAATGTCCTAAAACACGTCAATTTTTAAATCTAAAAGGACATTTTTTTGAGCATCATTTTATACCTCCCCCTTCAACCCCCTTGGAGTGACAGCTACCCCTTTAAAATTTTTAAATGGAATGAGGGTGCATGTGCTAGCTCATTTGAAAGGGTTTTTAATTCTCTATCCGGCAATATAAGGTTTTTTGCATTTTATATATTCTTCATCAAGAAAATTAAATTTTAAAATGTATTTGAAATGTATACTATTTATGCCTATGTACCAAATATCTGTCAAATCTGACTTTTCTAATTAATTTTGTGTCATGTCATAACATTTAATTTAAAAGTATCGGTTTTTCTGATACGCAGGTGGCAAAATACCCAACAAAAGAATGAAGTAAAAAGGGTTTCTTTTTAAATATCAGAAAAAATATAATTTCTTTGTTCGCTACATCTGTGCAAATTTATGATTCTAGTTATTTATCGGCAATTGTCAAGTTAATCATTGTTTTAACAATGTGTCTTTTGGTTACCCAAAGAATTGAAATTTTGATATTATTAGATGTGGTGATAAAACAAGAACGCAGAAGCAGGTATCTGAAACCTTCAATACTAAGTATCCTGACCGTCGCGTCGCATACCTTAGTCTTTGGTTAGTAGAGTAGAAAACAAATTTCGAAAATTTGTGCCACAGATATTCCTAAATCTGGTAGTAAATGCATTTTAGACGATGAAAAGAATTTGGATATATTGTTAGATATTCAAGATAATCCACATAAACCTACAAGACAAGTTGCCGCCGATAATGATGTTAGTAAAACGTCCATATTGTGTCTTCTAAAAAATAAGAAATACCGCCCAATGTAAAATTTGTTTTGTTCAAGAACTTAACGACTAAACGTCTTCTGAGTCCCAAAGGTCTCGAGTGGTACACAGGCGGATCTAAGACTCAGGAGGGAACTCGTGCTAGCATACACGGCTGCAAACCAAGGGCTCGTATATCGGTGCCACTTGGAAGGTATCCTAGTGTATTCCAAGCAGAAGTATATGCCATATTGGTGTGTGCAAGCGGAATCTCAGGAGAGGTATCGCCAACAAACATATTTATATATGTAGCGACAGCCAAGCAGCCTTGAGGGCTCTTGTGTCAAACAAAGTGACCTCAAGACTAGTTTTAAACTGTCGGAGTATTTTGACATAACTGTGCAAACACAACTCTGTCAAACTCACAGAGGTGTAGAGGGCAACGAAGAAGCAGACCGATTGGCGGGAGAAGGAGCAATAACTCCGTTCCCTGGCCCTGAGCCAGTCTTTGGTTTGCCAAGAAGTCTGATTCAATCAGAGTTACGAGACTGGGCCACTGCAAGGTTCAGCAACTATTGGACTCAGGCCCCCGGAATGAGGCAGTCGAGGCTCCATATAATGGGGCCCTCGACTGACTCAACCATTAAGTGGCTGCTTGGGCTCGATAGAGAAAAAATGAGACGGATAGTAGGCTTGTTAACAGGACACTGTCCTCTGAACAAACATCTTCACACAATGGGGTTGAAAAACAGCCCTATTTGTAGAATGTGTGGAGTGGAGGATGAAACCACCACTCATATCCTATGCAATTGCGCACCCTTAGGTGCGTTAAGGTATAGGCATCTCCAAAGGCAATTTTTACAGCCGGAGGAGTTACGGGATCAACCATGGAATAGACTGCTATCCTTTGTGGAGAGCACTGGTCTCTTCTAGAAGATCCCACATGACGCGAATGCACAATGGGCCGACAGGCCTGAGTGCTGGGGATTCCACAGATCTGCTCGCGCGATAATAATAATAATAATAATAAACGACGATGACCCTGATCGCCGAATTTGGCAAATAGATGCCAAGATGATTCGTTATTTATAAAAAACATTATTTTTTCTGATGAGGCAACATTCGTCTTAAATCAACAAACAGAACTGTAGATACTTGAGTACAGAAAATCCACATTGGATGATGGAGGCCAATACTCAATATGCTGAGAAGGTGAACGTTTGGGCTGGGATTATAAATTCTCAAATTATCGGACCATATTTCTAGCACACATTAACTTGGATTTCTTGCAAAATTTTTTAGTTCCCGAATTAAGAATGGTTTTCTCAGGGACAGGGCTACACCACATTTTGCATTGGAAGTAAGAGCCTATCTCAATCAATGAAGTAGTTTCTTCCGGGTTTTGCCGCGGTCGTCGAACTTGACTTAAGTCAAGTTCGACGACCGCGGCAAAACCCGGAAGAAACTACTTCATTGGACAATGGCCGTGAAAACCTGCATTGCACTATCTCAATCAAGTTTTTCCCAATAGGTGGAGCGGTAGACGCGGTGAAATTGAGTGCCCTGCCCGATTTGACCTCGGTTGACTTTTTTTATGGGGTTATTCAAAATCGAAAGTCTTCAACAGACCAACAGACAGAATAGGGCAAGAAATTATTCAAATCACCCTGGAAACGACACAAAATGTTGGAAGAATTTCAGCAACTCCTCCATTATTGTCAAGAAGCAACGGGCGCCAGTTTGAAGATTCAATTTAAACTATTTCATGTTCTTTTGTTTACTTAGTAACATTAAAAATGTATTATTTTTCAATAGAGAAATTCAATAAATCTAATATTGATGGATACAGAAATAAAAACCGTTTCAAATGAGCCATCACACGTACCCTCGTTCCATTTAAAAATGTTAAAGGGGTAGCTGTCACTTCAAGGGGATTGAAGGGGGAGGTATAAAATTGTGCTCAAATAATTTCATTTTAGAAGTAAAAATGTTTTAGGATTTTACTCATAAATTGTAAAGTACGTAGGTAATGAATGTATCCGTTACTTATGGACCTCACTCTATATCAAGAGAGACACAGATATTAACAAATTGAAAATTTTTGGTACATTTGTTTCCGTTGTACCTCCCATACATGTTAGTATGATAGCAAGTTTTGCGTATTGCTGTAATTTCTTACTATTGAATAGATGAGCTTCGGATCTTCTTCCTTTACCAATGTTTTACAACTTTTTCAAGGTGATAGAAAATATTTTCGGAAATTTTACAGTAGTGTATAATGTTAAATATGTTCTTATTTATATACATTACAGTAGATAATTTAAAAGACAAATAAATTTAGAAAAATATGTTATCATGCTACTGTTTTATTTCCAATGGTGGGCAATCCACAAGTATATACTTTGCATTAGGGATAATTTTGCTAGTAAAATACAGTGCTTTATATACAAGGTGTTTGCAAACCTGTGGTGCCAAATTAAATAGGTTGTAGTGAGTGGTTAAAAATAACTCAAAAATAGCAAATAGGTCAAAAAATAAACGTAACTTAAAAATAAAAATTTCCTTTTCCACCGCATTTGGGAACACTGACTCGCAGTAACTATTTGAAGTTGTATCTGCTCACTTCTCCGATCAAAGAACTTATCCCTGGATACATAATGCGTATTGGTTGGTTTGTTTGTCACTGTGTCTTAGTCACAGTCTAAGGCATTCGAGTTGTTAACATCCCATAAGTTCTTTATTGGCTAATCGATCTACTTGTGGCTTTTATTTGGACAAAATTGTAATATTTCTGGAACGATCTGTCAGCTCGATTATCGCAATTTCAATTTGGCGGGCCTGCCATTAACGCTAACAGGTGTTTCTAGTATTTAGTAGTAATTTCATGTTAGAAAGATGTTGTATTGCACATTTTATTGACAATATGCATATTACAAAATGGTGAGGTGTTGTGCCGTTTACAAAATGCACTTTAAAAAGGTGGTTAATTGATCATTTCATGTGTAAGTATAAACTTCATAGTTGTGATATGATGAGTTTCTGTTTACACTTGTAAAATGACGAATAGCAAAAAAGTGTTAATATCAGTTCAATATATAGGTAATTTCCTTAAAATTAAACATGTGTAATCTCTATCTATTATATTTGTTAAATAGAAGGTTATATAAACAGGTGCAATATTGCCGTTAGCTATTTTCTCGAGTGAAGCTGCCATGTACCATGTGCATCACAAATGCACACAACATGATGATAGTTTATTTTATTTCATGTTAAAATGTACGTATAACCTACTTTTATTGGAAATCTACTACATTTGTAAAACAAACTGACAATTATAGCATTTTTATTGTCAATTTCAGTCTAAAACATTGCTACCAGGATAAGTCATTACAATAGTCTAGGATAGGAAATGGTGTGTAAATTTGATGATGAAAAGTTACCGTCTGACAGTCTGGTAATTTTTTTGAAAGTATTATTTTTTATGTGACTGAGCCTCAAGAGAGTGAAAATCGGGAAATCGATATAATTTTAGGGATCAGACATCAATCTAAGACGTTCTTGGTCTCAAATTGTAGGTTTTTATTTCTACTTTCAAAATCTGTAGAGTAAATATATTAAAAAAAAAAAAGTAATCCTCTTTCATTTTAAACATTTTCCAAATTTTTAAAATTGCTCTAATATATGCTTTTCAAAATTTGGTTTTTTGTATAATCATTTATTAAATTCCAGCAGTAAAATCCGAGATATCAATATTTTTGAGAAATAACCTATTATTTACTTATTTATTTATTTATTTTAGGTACATTATCCAATGGGCTATTAAAAGTTAACAATACTTTTATGCGAGGTTTAATTAAAAACATGTTTTTAAACTTTTGCCTACTAGAAGGAAATTTTTAATTTTTCTCCCACTCATTAGTGTAGGCGAATTAGACCTAAACTTGAAAAGGTTTACCGAATAAATGGATTTTCCCGAAACTTTTTGGATTCTGTTCGTTTTAATGTCTAGATCAAACTCCGCAAAAAAAATGTTGCTGCTATTGCCCTGCAGTTTTTGTAAACCATGATTTTGTTACTAATTTGTTAACTACCAAAATTGAGGTAAATGTAAAAAGCATTTACAAATAATTTGACGAAAAATAACATCTTACTCTTGTAAAATTTTCGAAAAAATGCGTATTTTCCTAGATATGGCGGTTCGAATTTTTTCAAAAAAGGGGGAGGGGGGAATAAAAAGGGGAAAATCCACAAACATTATGGTGAATGTATTATTAAAATACAAAACTTTTTTCCTCTATGACCTTTTCCTAAAGTGCACTCTGTCCAAGTTTTCCGGAAAAACAAGAAAAAAGACCTGATCGGAAAATGGAAAATCTCGTAAACTATGAAATTTAAAAATCTGGGAAAATTCAGACGTACGGATTAAGATATTCTTTAAAATTTTGGTCTCTTGTAATATTTTTGTGGTGTGCATATTTTTCGAGTTTTCAACAGTTTTTCACAATCAAAAACGTGAAAAACTGCTGAAAACTCGGAAAATATGCACGAAAAATTCCTGTTTTCTACACTTATTAAAATTTAACCTTCATATTAACAAATATGTAATTATAACACAGTGAAAAATTAAGACTAATTTCATGTTCCGTTTTTTAGTTAGAGCGAGTTGGAAAAAATAATTATTTTCTTATTCTCGTAGATTCATATTTTCAAAGACGAAAGTAGATTAAATATAATGGAATATGCACCCGCTGGCGCTGTATACTCAATAGTAGTAGTACGCTGATTCTCCTGTATCTTTCATCATGTGAAGAAGCGAGCCAACGAAGAATTGAACTCAATTATATTATCTATTATATAGATTATATATTATATTATCTATTATATCTATTTTAAAAAGATATACGGTACGAAAATAAGATAAAAAAAAATCTTCTAGTAGCGAAAATTTTAAAAATGTTTTAAACCAAACCTCGCAGCAAAATGTTATTAACTTTTTTCGTAATTTAAAAATTTTCTAACTGAAAAAGAAATGTTAAAAAGCCCATAAATAATCTTTGTTCGAATTATGCAAAGAGAGATAGAAATATGCAATTTGAGCCTGAGAACGTCTACACTGGTGCTCAACCCCAAAAGTTAGAGCGATTTTCCCAATTTTCACTCTTTTGAGATAAGTCACGCAAAAATTAATATTTTCAAAATCGGTCAACATCACCTTCTTGAAGACACTTAGTTGTGAATTGGCTAAATTTTCGATTTATTTACGTTTGGTTTTGAAAAGAATTTGGGGATTAAAAGAGTAAATTGTTTGCTTTAATGTCTTGAGGTTAGATTTCATTATTTTGACATTGGATTTAAACATGTTGATAAATAATTTCATTTTTAAAAGCGAATTATTATTATTTGTTTGCTTATTATTGTATTGAAATATATTCTTTATAAGATTTTGCAAACAGCAGAAAAAATAATTATGAGAACTAAAAGCTTTTTTATCTTTTAGTTCTCATAGATTAGTTATTTTTTCTGCTGTTTACCAAATCCTATAAAGAATATGTTTCAATACAGATAATTTCATTGTTTATGACTTTTATTGGGAACATTTTTTTCTGTCTTTTGAAGAAAAGATGTTATCGCGAAAAAACCTTTTGATCGATTGATTGATTTGCCAGCGTAAGGTGGGTATTGCTGCCAATTCCGGGCATCCATGGAGGTTCGTTCCAACACGCAACTTGGTCGTCCATCGAACACGTCCAACGGACGGCCAAACCACGGGTCGGAACCAAATCTCGGATGTTTTATAAACCGCCGGACCGGCTGCATATGCCGGATTGGACATTGGACTTGCTTGTTGTCAGCAGCGAGAGCCGCATGACGCATGGGGTGGGAATATAGGATGGGAAGTGTAGGTGTTTGAGAGATGCTTCTTTTAAGTTTCCATGCTTCTATTAAGTTTCCATTTGTCATCATCATCTGCGGTGTGGTGCAGTTGTTTGCGAGATGGTTCTTTTCAGTTTCCATGCTTCTTTTAAGTTTCCATCTATCGTCGTCCCCTTATTTTTCTTCTTCTAAGTTTTCTGTTTCTTCTGCCTCTGAATCTGGCAGCTTTTATTTTTTATTTTATTTTTGTATTTTTTTCCCTTTCTTTTTTTATTTATTAACCGCTCCACAAGTAATTATCCATCTGCGGTGGAGTTGCTGAGAAGGACCCTATCTCGCGGTAACAATTTTTTTTTTTTTTTCGCGTTATGAGAAAAGAGGTCCGAAGGGATAGTTTGCTCACTCTGTATGTCGTTTCCTTGAAGCAGTCGGTTTCAATTTCGGGCAGTTTTTCCATTTCATCACCTATATATTGTTTATTACCTATATATTATGTTTAATATCTTTTCAATTTTGATCTCCAATTCTTGTTTAAAATTTAATAAAGACATAAATAATAATGCTAATGCTACATAAACAAAAACTTATGTTTCATTCACACATCTGGCTGGCTGTTGCTTATTTTATATCACCCACTTCAAGAAGGGACGAATCCAGGTATAGATTTTACAGTCAAACACTCAAACAGTACACTTTTCTCGAGTTATTTATATGCACTATTTTGTGTTGCTCTATTCAACTAACATAATTTAATCAAATATCAACTATATGAAATAGCCATACTCGCGCCAATTTATATCAATCAATGCAGAATTGTTCACGCTTCAATTCAGTATAATATGGGCGTTTTGTTGCCGCTTTGTCCGGATTTATCTCGATATCTCGTAGGACCCACAAAACATGCGTCTTTCACCGAACTCGACACACTTTGACCGTTATCGCGAAAAAACCTTTTATTAAAAAATTCTTTTCGTTGTAAAAAATTAAGCCAATCTCTGGACATATTCAGAATCATAAAATGTAGCAATTAAAAAAACCTTCAACCTTCTACCTCATTTTTACGTAAAATATTCTCTGGTGCTTGGTCTAAATTATATTTTATTCTTTTTGCAGCAAACGTCACCATGGCAGTCATCATCCTTAGTGTCACCTCCCGAACAGACCCCTCTTGTAGACCCTTGGGCTCCTGCTCTCCCAGCCCAAAAACCAGACCCCTGGAATGCACCTACAGTTAACACTAATTCTTCACCAGTAACTACTTTACATACTACTCCGGCGAAGCATGACCCTTGGTCACCAACTAGTCAGAGTTCTTCGACAGATTTGGACGAATTTGATGTGATAACTAATAGAAATAAATCATCTTCACCTAGAACTAATGGCACTAATAATAATACTGGTAGCGATCCATTCGAACTGAACTTATTGGGAGAGGTTTTACCTTCAGTGGGGCCAGACCTATCGACAGGTGCGACAAAGAAGACTCCATTGAGTTTCTTAGGAGAGAATTCAGCACTCGTTAATTTGGATAATCTAGTTACCACAAGTAAGATTAAAATTTCTGTTAAACATGTTTTATGATTTGTAATCTAATTATGGTTGTAGATATAGACTTATTCAAATGTTATGCTCACCATTGGGATCTCGGAAACCGTCAGACGGTCAGAGATACATCCAAGTTATGGATTTTTTATTTTTTAAAGTTTCGGTTATTATTGAACTTATAAAAAATCCAAGAATACTTAGAACACTTTACAGTGCTCTGCTCGACTATAATATCTGTTAAATATTAATGCACCTCAGAACCATCATCAACTTCAAAATTTTGTATACTAACCTGGAATTTTTACATCATTTTTAGAAAGCATTTTGTAATGCGAATTCAATGATATGTTACACTTAAATATTTTCTAATGTTTCATTGTACTTAAACCATTACTTGATTGTAATAGGTTGCCTGGATACGGTCCTGTAAGTTTTGTGTTTATAATTAGATTTCATGGGACCCACTGAACATATATATTATATAATAATGCCAACGTCTATGCCTGTTTGTATGTCAAATTGAATCTCACGCAAGTATGGCGACCCCCGGGAGGAGCGCAATCGCAGTGTGTAGAACGCCAGGGCCGGCTCTATTTACAAGGTTCAGACTCATATGGAAAACCTGGAGAACCTGGAAAACTCAGGGAATTTAAAAATCTTTAAAAAAAAACCTGGAAATATCAGGGAATTTTATAAATTGTATAAAAAATCAGGGAATTCTGCGTCTCGATATGGAGAACCATAGAGTTCTTAAGAATTTTATCTTATTCAATTTAACGCAAGAAATTATTTTATGTCAAATAAAAATTTACTTCACTAAAAAATATTTGGAAATTATTATTTTTGGTTATGGAAAACCTGTAAAATTCAGAGAATTTTTTCAGCTTCGCAAAGTCTGAACCCTGAATTTATATTGCAAGTGTTTTTAGTTTGTCTTTTTTACAGAAATCATCAAAAATATGCGGGTATAGATTGACATTTCTTATATAGTTAACCTTTGTCAAAGAACATAAAAGTTGTCATGCCCAAAACCACAGTTTAATAATACAGTTGGATCACTTCCCTTTATCCATGACTCCCACTCTTGCTCTCGACCCGTGGGCTACACTCAGTACAATCAAGTTAGTTCTCGATTGTAGAGCGCGAATAGAAGTTCAATTGTTCAGAAGTTGCAAAATAAGATTACGTGTTATGTGTTATTTGTGTTCGTGTTCAAAAGTTCAAAACGATTGGAAAAATGAGTACTGCAAGTTATTTAAATTATTAAGGAATTCATTTAATAAAACCTCCAGCTGCTTCCAGTGCAATTTTTTTTAGAAATCGTACAAATTTCAATGAACTTCATTACATTATTATTATGCGTGTAACACCATGACAATATTCTTTAATGTTTGAAACTGTTTCCTAATTATGTTAATTTTGTGCTGATTATATTACAATATAGCACATAACAAACAAATTTGACGTTTAGTTCGGTATGCCGCGTGCCGGTGTTTGCTACTCAATTTTAAAACTGGCGCGTGGTCTTTGTGCACTCGGTCTGGTCTAGATCATAAAAAACAATCATTTCAACAAGCGATAAAAACGAGAGAATTACTTGACGCCGGCTCTGAAATTCTGCACTAATCCAAGACCTCTCGCTACGGGAGACAAAATTGTGTCGGCTCATAACGTTCCCCAGAAGAATTCTGACTCAAGCACCAACATACTTTTAAAACTAGATTTCTACTGCGGCGACGCATATCCCGGGGACCTTGAATCGCATGATTGAAGTATTTTGTTTGCGCGCATATATCTGTATTGGTCTTCCATTTATTATGTAGAGTTCAGTGATGGGACCTTGTATTGTTAGTAAGTAAGTTGTTGATTTGAGTAACATTTGTGAATATTTTTTGTAGGGTGCTTTAAAAAACAATGTACAAGGAACCCCTCAATCATATTGAACAATTGAGGCAAATAATTCCAAATCTCTTGCCTCCTTGCCTAGAAGGGACATTGAACTTAACATTAACAGAAGAAATAAGCATATTATCCCTTAACGAAAATGGGAATTTAATTGAACAGCTTCTGTAACTCGTTACACATCGTTAGTTAGTTTTCAAATATTTCGATGCCATTATAAAAATCAATAACTTACTAATAATACAAGGTTTGTGAAATCTAATTTAAAAACAAAACTTACAGGACCACATTCAGACAACCTATTATAATTAAGTAATTGTGTAAGTGTAATGAAAAGACGGAAATAATTTAAGTGCGGCACATCATTAAATTCATATTACAAAATGATATCCAAAGATGATGTAAAGATTCCAGGTTCTTATTTAAAATTTCGAAGTTGATGATGGTTCTAAGGCGATGTAATGTCGCCAAATAAAATGGATATTATAGGCTTATAGAGCATTGTAAAATGGTTTAAGGTTTAAGTATTCTTGAATTTTTAATAAGTAATAATAACCGAATTATTTCGAAAAATCAAGAATTCATCATTTGGATTTTTTTACAGTTCATGTACGAGGGTGAAGTAACATAAAAAATATTCAAGGAAATTAAGTTTTTTTAAAAGTTTTCCACAAAATTTTTTTTTCCAATCACTCTATACGTGTTTAAAGGCCTTTAAAATATCTACACTTCGATGTGCCCAACATGATCGTTGCTTAAAAAATAATAAAGGTACGAGTATGGGGAGTTTTAAGTGGCGCAGCCAACGGTCATAAGTTTCTAGGCCACACTGAAAATAACCAAACTTATTAATACAATTAAATCTGGTTCACTAAGTAGGAACTTCTTCTGATAAATCATGGCACTTATGAAAAAGTTGGTTAACCCTGTTGGACTACCTATTTAGTCACCATAAAACTAACTGCATTCAGTTGAGGGGCACAACACTGTTCTTAATAAGTAATGTCAATAATAGAATGCAAATCAATGAATAAAATGGTCTTTTATATACCATGCTATCCACTATTAGTAATAAATAAAAAGTTAGAGAATATGATAAAAATTAATGAAAATCAATACTTACAGGTAAACCTACAAATCCAACCCTAGCAGCAAACCCATTCTCGGATCCATCAACCACAACACCACCACCAAGACCAGTTTTCAACCCCCCAGCACCCAAACCATCAATCAACGAAATCAAGCAGCAATCATTTGCACCTTTCACAACACCTGCCAGTACAGGATTTGTGCCTGCACCAGTTGGTGTGAATCCTCCTCCCTATGGTTTAAATACTCAATTTTCTGCAGGCAGTCAATCATTTGGAAGTAACACTGTGGCTTTTCCATCCGCACCGACATCTCAAGATCCTTGGACACCGGTTGGTAGTAATGGAGCTGCCAATATGAATTCTCCTTGGGTGAAAAGCAATGAACCAGCAAATCCCTTTTTATCTTAACCCCCTTAGAAGAAATATTTAATTTAAAAGGGAGTTTTAAATGGTGAGTTATTGTATAAAAAAAAACTCCTTATATATGTTTACATAATAACTTTGGACTTAAAAGATCACATTGTACATCCTTGGTATTCAGTACTGATAATGAATATTTAAAAACTTGCTCTAAAGAAATTTGTCGAACACAAAAAACTCAAAAAATCAAAATTGGTGTATACGTTTAACCCTTTCATTACGGTAAACGGATAAATTCAAAAAAATAGTCTAGGCCGCAGTGCATAAACCGAATATTTACATAAAGCTAGATACAGGGTTAATTGCAAGAAATGAATCAATTATATTATGTTCATAGAAAATCTAACTTTAGATTTATTACAATAGTTTTAACCCCACTGCTAGATGCCGATAATCATGACTGTTAGGTAGAGTAACAAGCAGCATTTCAATTTATCAGTATTATTCGGATTTGTAAACAACAGTGCTTAAAATATCCGGTAAAGGTTAAGTGAGCAAGAATTTTATGATTTGTTAATAAACAATGATGATAGAGAAGGAAGGAGGCTTTGGACATCTCCAAAAAAGACCAAATCGACGGTTGAAACGTGTGTGATATAAAGTTTATTTTAAATGACAATATGATCGATGTTCAAAATATACCATAAAACTAAAAATTGAAGATATCTGAAGACTTTTCATGTCGCAGAAAGAGTCTAAAAATATTGCAGAATTGTTGGAAACGTATAAACACGTATGCGGCACAATGCGAGAAATGTACAAACTCGCATGACATGTCTACAGCCGCAGAGTGGTATAGTCGGCTGAATCCAATGTCACAGTCAGCTGGTCTAGGTCCCATATCTTTCTACTTCGAAAAAAATTTCCCCTTAAATAAGTGTGGTACGCTTGGAATCCTACTCCACTATTATACGGAATGTAGCATACGCCTTGTGCGAAAACTTCGTAGCCCTTTTTTTTCTAAACGGTTGATAAAAAATTGATATACTTATCCTTTTTTGTCAGAAATTCGAGTAGCATCTTTATTATAACCTTCAATATCTTTTAACACTCTCCCGTGATCCCACTCTCAATTTGTAATATATTGTTTAAAACAGCAATAAAGCAATTGAAATAAAGAAAAAACAAAGAACATATGTTTTTTTAAATTATTTTACAACATACTGTAGAAGCTATAAGAAATAAGATGTTTTCACCATATGCAAAGTTACGTTTTCTATTTAATATTACTAAAATGCACTTGATATATTCGAAAGCTTCTGAAGAAAACCACACCCTGTGTATTAATTTAAAAATTTATTTCCGCTTCTATTAATCCAAATTTACGTAATTCTGAAATTCTGTGTAATTCGACACGCGATTAAATATCACCCGGTACGTACCTAATAATATTTTACCCCAATTTTCATGCTAGAACATAAATGTTTTAGAATTTGTCCGATTCGTATAGTTTTAAATATTTTAAAGTCTTCCTAAAACGTACAAAACTTGGTGTTAAGGCCAGTTCGGAGAGTCGCATATCACTTGAAATTTTACGATGTTAATATAAACAAAGATAAGGCATAGGCACAGATGGCTCGGTTCCCGTGAGAGTAGTACCAAAAACTACGCAGTTTTTGTGTGTAACGTCATCGCTCTTTCGGGTATAAATACCCGCGAGAAGTTTGTACAGGGGTCACTTCTTTGAGACCGCTACTACGAATGATAATTAATCCTCTAATACGAGTCTGATAATTATCAATGCTTTACTTGCTGACCACCATCCTGAATGATAATTAATCCTCGAATACGAGTCTGATAATTATCAATATATTAGCTGACCACCGACGTCCACGGGTCACTTCCTTGAGACCACTATTCTGAATGATAATTAATCCTCGAATACGAGTCTGATAATTATCATTATAATAATAATAATAATAATTTATTCATCCAAGGAACTTGTACAGTTATAGGATATGTCACAGTATATGATGCACTGAAGGTGCATCTCAGAATTATAAAATACAATTTTAAAAACAATACATTACTAAAAAAAATATTTAAAATACTTCACAACAAATTATGGTAATACATATTGCTATCACAATATACGTCAACACATTAAAATTTGTGAATTAAAATATTTAGAAAATATGCTTTCATGGAAAATCATGCAGTAAAAACTCTCCCTCACTATAGAAGCAGTGAGTTAATAGCAGTTTCTTTACTTTTTGTTTAAATTTTTTGATGGACAGATTTTTATACTCTTCAGATAATTTATTATACAATATGATCCCTTTATATTTTGGACACTTCTCAAATTTAGATGTTCTGTGTCCTGGAGTTTCAAGTATATTTACATTCCTTGTATCATAATGGTGGTTATCACCCAGTCGCCAGTCTCTTATGGTTATTGATGTTTTTGTGCGTATGTATTAATATTTGATAAATATATATGCATGGGAGTGGAAGTATGCTATAATGCTTAAATAAAGGTCTACATGATGTTCTGCTATCGACATTGGCAAGAATTCTTACTGCACGCTTCTGCATTATGAACACTCTCTGGGTTGCGGATTCTGAGCCCCAACATATCAAACAATATGAAATTTTCGAGTGTATCTGGGCGAAATAGAAATTTTTTAATATAAAATGATTGACAAATGTCTTTAAATGCCTCAAAGTAAAACATAATTTGGAGATTTTATTACAAACATTGTCTATGTGGCGATTCCAAGTTAGAGTATTATCGATTTCAACTCCCAGAAATGTATGTGTTAATTTTTGTTCTAAACTTTTACCGTTACATTTTATTAGAATACTTTGATCACTTGCTGCATGATTTATTGAAAATTTTATGAAAATTGTTTTTTCATGATTTAAAAGTAGTTTGTTACCCGACATCCACATGCTGGCGGTGTCAACCGTGGCACCCATTTTAATTCTTAGATCTTCCTCATTTGAGGATCTACCTAGGAGATTGGCATCATCTGCAAACATTACAAGTTCAGTGGATTTGACAATATTTGGAAAATCATTTATGTAAATATTAAAAAGCAATGGTCCTAATACCGAACCTTATACTAGCTGACCGCCAACCACTGGTCAAGCCGATTCCGAAGCATTGTCCTTACTTTAACAGCAAACTTCAATAAGCAGAGTGATGATTAATCCTCAGTCTCTTTGAGTCTGAGTGGGATAATTAATCCTCGCACTACGAATTGACCGCTGCTGACCACTGGTCAAGCAACTTGCTACAAAGCCTTACTATTATTGTATTGCTGAAGTCTTAGCAGATTAGTACTACACAAGGGGACGATGTCCAGAACTAATAAGACACCGCCGTCCAGCTACGACTCGCTGGACATGAGCGAGCCGCGTGATAACATCCCTACTGACACTGGTCATTTAGCGGTCTATGAATTACCAGGTAAATCAATATGATTATTTCGGTTTTTCGGTATTTACATGTAGTTACGTGAACTTAATAATATCAAGCCGGGACTATTTTGATTCATTTTGGCTTTAAACAATTGACTAACTGATTCTATATTTCGGATACTCGGAATCGCGAGGGGGTCTTTTTACTGTGGCACTTTGACTAGTTAGAATTTTATTATTTAGAAAATTTCTATAATGTTAATTTTTATTTGTAGCATAATTAGCTGTTTGCTGAATTTCAGACTATGTTAAATCATGTCCTATTTAAAACAATAACTTTTAAAATATTTACTTTTCAACAGCGGCAGATTTTTGTTGGTAAACAATTTCTGTTGCGTTTTGTTTTGTCGTGTGGTCAATGAACTTCTGCAATATTTGATTCTCCGAAGGGTTTTACAGCTGTTCGGACCTGCCGGTTTATTTATGTCCTACTTGTAGGGATGCGGTCACTGGACTTTTGTGGGCCATCCACTGATAAGGCCTGTGATTTGCCCCCTGCTAGTTTGACATAATAATCATTTTAAATATTATTACATGTTAAACTTTGTACTGGGTGTTTTACCTTGTATTCATTCACGATGACATATTTATGTCATGGGCGAGTTGAAATTGATACAAATTGCTTGTTCATTCAATTGTTTGAACAATTACAATCTTCGCAACACAAAAACCTATTGGTGGCCAATTGGCTGGTTCTGTATCAAGTTTATTGATCAGATCCCATAATTCTACGCTTCGAAATCAAACTATGTTTGAATAGGCAATTACTTGAGATTTCAACTTGCCGTTCATTCAATTAAATAAACTATTGAGAGTTTTCGCCACCCAAGTATGAACTTTACATGTTCCGAATTCAATATTTTTTACTTCAGTTTTGAACGAGGATTCTCGTTATAATCATTATTATTTTTAGTGATTATTGGAGTTGTTTATTTGACCATTCGACGAACTTACACATGACTGTTGTCCCAACGAAATCTGTTGCTGTAATATAAATTTGTGGTTAAATTACTCACATTTTGATTTATATGTAAGCAACTATTTTCTGGCCATTGCCACACCAATATTTTATAAATGATACTTTCTGACAATTGTCTGATTATACGTATAAAAACGTTACTTGTCTTTAATTCTTTTACCTTTACCAGAAATTGAAAATAAAGTGCATTATTACCAGAAGAACTAGCCAAGTAAATATAAGATTTACTTGTGCTTAAATAAAACGAATATTTAAAATAAAATAAGTAAACATAAGGTTTACTTGAACATTACAATAGTGAATAAAATGCGAACTAATAATAATAATAATAATGAAAGTACTTTATTGAGTAAAAAAACCCAAATGGCCATTGACCGAAGTCCTTCAGCCTTTTTTTTAACAATAATATAATAAACTTTGTAATAAGTATGGATAACAGACAGCAAAATTTAAATAGCATGTGAAAGAAAAAAAAAAAAAATCAGGTAAATATGTTACAATGTGACAATTATTATTGACTTTTTATCATGTGAAATGAGAACTAAAATATGATAAAACCTTAAACAAAAGTTAACCTAAGAGATAAAATAAATAATTCAGTAAATTAAATAAAAAAAAGAATAATTTTGAGTTTGAACTTTATACAGGGTATTATAAAAAAATACTTAATTATTTTATCAATTCAATAAACAAGTGCCAAAACAATATTCAGTATTTAATTTGAACAATTAAATAAAGAACTATAATTAGAACTTTGCCAAATAAATTAATATCAATATTTAGAGTAAAGAACGAACCATTAAATGTCATAATAAATAGTTAATTATCAATTCAATCAATAAATAGAAACAGTAATATCAAACCTAGAAAAAGAACTATGGTAACAATAAACTACAAATCACAAACGTAAATTTGAGTCCTACCACTAAACTAGACGATCACACAGCCAAAATAGTTTAATTGTTTTAATAATTAGACAATCAGGGGAGAGGGAAGGGTAACTGGTAATTAATCAAACCAGAATTTAACAAAAAAAAAATAGGCGTGGGGGGGGGGGGTGCGTCTCACTTCTAACATTTAAACAGCATTCCATTGTTTATTAAATAAAAATTTCAACAAATACAATGATTTAACATCAGACTAATTGAATGGGTACGTAAAACACGCTGTGTGATTATCAGTGACATCATCAGCTATATTAAATAGCTAGTCATTTTAAAGTGTATTAATTTTTGTCTGCATATATCACTAAAATCATTTTTTCTTGAAAACGGATCATTTTATCAATGACATCAATCTCAAACAAGATTTTTTTTTATTGGCACCCTATTTTGCTTATTTAAAGTACGCCTTAGAGTGTTTAAATCGAACTTTTAAAAACGCGCGTGTTTTAAAGGTTACCATGGCAACGGCTGCGCCGTCGTGCTCGAAAAATCGCACGTGTTTTAAAGACCTTAATATCCACTCATACTTTAATATACTATTTTTAAGGAAATTATTCAAGAAAATGCCACTGTAAATTTCAAAAATTTATTTTCAAAATTTAAGGGGAAAAAAGCAAAAGTAGTAAAAACTAAAATCAGCTTTAAAATTCCTTATGTTACAGATAAAAATAATATTTTAAATTAGAAATTGTTTAATATGGTTGGGAAGAAACATATAGGATATGTGTACATTTCCTTAATTGATACAAAAAGTTGAAGAGGCATATGCCGGTTAAAGTGCCGAGTTTTTTTTTTCCGTGGAACAATCGAACCTGCGCTGCAGGTATAATGTGCGGCTGAAGTCTGGTGTTTTTTTATCAACCAGTTTCAGAAAACTGTACCAAATACATAATTTCTCCAAGTTTCTAATAATATGTTATTTATTTATTACTTTACGAGTTTTATGTCATACTTTTTATTTCTTACCGCAAAAGTATTATTTCCAATCCAAAACGTTATATTTATTTGGCTTAACCACTTTTGAGCCGGGGTTTGATTATAACACAAAATTATTTTAGGATTTTGCAAACAGCAGAAAAAGTAATCTATGAAAAAGGAAAAGAAAACCTGTCTTAAAATATTAATTTCCAATTTTTAAATTTTTTTGATAACCTATTTTCTGGATATACTGGGAATGTGAATCATTAGAAAAGATTTATATTAATATTTTTATTATATCTTCATTATTTATTGAATAGATAGATATTCTGTTAATAAATTCATTTTAGAATTTTTTAATTTTTGGCATAATAACCTGAATGTATGTTATCAAAAGAATGTAAAGATTGGAAATTGATATTTTCATGGATACATTTTCTGTTGTTTTCAAAATCCTATAAAAAATATATTTTATTATAACTAGTCATATTTATTTAATAAGAGATAAATATGCAATTTTGTTGGCTTTATTTGTAATTTAAATAAGAAAAGGACAATATGGATTTGTAAAAGTTACTTCTAGAAATTTACCTGCTGTGGACGTGTTTATGATTGCCAAATTTATGAAAAAAGGCAGATGTTTCAACACACCAGATGTAGGTAGGAGGGACTCTAAAGCTACAACATAAGTACTTACTTTTTCACATGAAAAGTTTCATTCATCAGTAATCCTTTACATGAATTTTTCGGAAACAATCAATAATGCCATATTGCTAAGTTTGTAATGTATTAACGTACAAGATTTGTTTTCGTGAAAATCGATATTTTTGCATTAGTAAATTACACTCGATTTTCTGGGTAGGTAGGTGAATAATAAAAAAATGTCTGGAGAAGTGGACTCTAGATATTGAATTCAAACGAGATCTGCCAATGGGCTTGTTATCGATAATTCTTTTTTCACTATTTTCTTATGGTATTCAATAGTATTCGATCATCTAGATAAGCTGTTAAAATTGCAGCTTCATAAGTATATCCAATCCTTAGATATTCAATGTTAAAGATTGAGTTTCAGTACAAAGCGCTTCGCCGACTCGTGACGTCATTCTGCGTTAACACTACCTGCACTACGGCGAAAGAGTTGTAGTTTGCTACAGTACCCAATCAGTAGTTCATTATAATCCGTCAAACTTTAATATCATGAAAAGAGTTAATCAGACGTATAAAGAAAAAATGTGTTTGTTTCCAATTTACATGATTATTATTATTTGGACTATTTATTTTTGTTTCTCGCAATATTTTCAGTGGATAGTGGTTTTATCAAGGCATATTATGGAAAATTTACCAGAAGTAGACATGTTTATGGTGTTTGACTATTTTATTAAAAGTAAAGACTATAAGTGCAGATTATACGAGGAATAAAATTGCTTAGGTAAAATATTACTTTTAGAGGAATTCTAAATAGACCTGCCTAAATTTAATTTATATTAAAAAAAGAGTATACTAATCCTAATAATTTTAATATGTAAAAATGTGTTAACCTCAAAGTCCAAAATTAAAGAATCTCGACTGTTACCCGATCAGCTTATGCAAAGTGACGTCACGCTAAGCTTCGCCCCATTTTCGCACGATCCAACTTTGGTAGTTTACTTAATGGCTTAAACGTTCGAATGAAAACCTAAGAATTTCTAAATTGTCTTAAAAAGTGTTATACTGTTATACGATTTCTAAAATTTTAAAAAAATTCTGAACGGGCCCATTGGTTTTGCTGATAGGCTAAGTGATGGTGACACAGACATTTTTTACAAACCCATTTCTCGATATTTGAGTATGATATATCAAAAAGTCGAATTTTTGACTGATTACAATATTTTCTGTAAATAAATCTTTTAATGACAAAAATTGACACTATTTTTATATCCTGATTCAGGTATTTTCAATTTTGGATCTGCCTGGGAATTTTCTGAGATTTATCTCCATTGAAATATTTTGTGAGCTCCTATTAATCAACACGTACCACTAGCTGTAGTCCTTACTCCTTAGAGCATGTGTGTCACTTTCACTTTGCCCGATTCCTACAGACTGGTGCAAACCACACCACTAAGTGAAAAAGCGCCATTGATGTGTATAGTCTTGTAACAGCAATATTATGATTTCATACCTTCTGGAGTATCACCAGGAGTATATATCTGAGTTTTAAAGTTCCAAGGCCTATTGCGGTTTTTTAATGAACAATTTTTTGAAACGCGTTTTTTTAGGTGAAAATCTCCGGTTCTAGAGGTCCGATCGAGACAAGCCAAAAAAGAAAACATTCGCAATTAAAATTCCAATAAATTTGCGTTGGTTTTGGGATAAACTGGATAGAAAGCGGTTTTTTTTTTCCATTTTAACGCCTACGGACGTTATTAAGAGTTCCGATCGGCTTCAAACTTTCAGAAAATATACCTTTTGTTGAAAACAAAACATCCTGAAATTTGAATTGCCCACCATTTTGTGTCATGAAGTAGAAAATTGAACATTCTTTTTTTCGAAATGTGGTTCTGGATGCCAGCTTTCCGATGACATTAAAAAATTCTATTAAAGTCTTTTTGGCCACTTTTTGGACATTTATTTATAAAGCAAATGACAACAAATTGATTTTCTCGGTCATTTTGAAAACATTTTTGAAAAATTTTTATCAGAAAAGAAAGGGAACTTTAATTTAAGAAAAAACAAAAGTTAACTTTGGTCCATCTGAACTCGAGATATTAACTTTTAGCATCTTGTAAAAAGATAAATAGCAATAAATACACATACAAAGAAACAAAGTTGTCTCTGAACAGAACATATATTTAACATTAGTCAAGAAAAATAAGGTTATAATTTTATAACAAGAGTTAGCAGAATATCAAATTCCCCTAAATATATATACGTTAACTACCAACTTAAGTAAACCGGAAACAATTGAGTACGGTGCAACGAAACGAGAAAGTTAAAAATGTTATTTGGGCGTTTCATATGAAGTAAATATGTTTCAAAATGATACAGTTCAAATATTATCAAAAAATAGGCATTTGTTAATTAACAATTGGCCAAAATGCTAAAATTTAAATATCTGGAGTTCAGATGGACGAAAATTAACTTTTTTTGTAAATTAAAGTTCTCACAATTCTCTTTCTTTTCTGATTAAAATTATTCAAAAATTTTGTCAAAATGGCCGAGAAAATCATTTTGTTGTTGATTGGTTCATAAATAAATGCCCAAATAGTGACCAAAAAGACTTTAAAGGATTCTTTTATGTCATCGGAAAGCTGGTGTCCTGAAATACATTTTGAAAAAAAATTATCCATTTTGGACTTAATGGCACAAAATGGCGGGTAATTCAAATTTCAGATAACAATCGATCGGAACTCTTAACGCCCCTGGGCGTTAAAATGAAAAACAAAAAGACACTTTTTATCTAGTTTATTCCATTTTTTACGTTATGTACGTATACTCAAATGACCCAAAACCAACTCAGATTTGTTGGAATTTTAATTGCGAAGGTTTTATTTATGTTTTTGGTTTGTCCCGTATCGGACCTCTAGAATCGGAGATATTCCTTTTTTCATCTAAAAAAATGCTTTTCAAAAAACAAAATTGTTCATAAAGAAAACGCAATAGGCCTCAGATATATACTTCTGGTGATACCCTAGAAGGTATGAAATCATAATATTGCTGTTACAAGACTGCATATCTCCTCGTTTATTTGGTATTTTTTTACTGCACTATATGTGATCGTCAATGTAAATGGTACTGGCCCCAACACCTTTCTTTGCAACACTCCACATACAATTGTTTCGCTTTACTCAAAAATTTTAACATGTTTCCTATTAGTTACGTAACTTAAATTTTCTTAGGATTACTTCATTGTTAAATTATTCATTTCTTTTAGGTATTGTGTTAACTCATATATTGATTTTTTTTTCAGATTTACAGTGTGGAAGTATTTTCATAACCAGAATAATTAATTGAAATCGAAAATTAAATAGGAATGGTGCAAGTTGTAACAGTAGCTTTTTATGTTTCATACTTTTATGAGAATAATGAACATTCGATTAAGAACAATTTTTCGAACAAGAATATATAATTGCTTTGCTACATGTATGATGTTTATGATTAGAACTTTGCTCAGTTATTTTGTAAAAGTTATCCTTTTTTATATTATACACTGACATATCTATATTTTATTATAATTAAAGTTATTTTTGAGATTATAATAACGATTCTGCTTAAAGATGCTTTAAATTATTAAAGTCCGTCACAAAATAGACTGAAGTTTCTATTATACCTATTGTATAAATTGTTAAGAGGATGATTATAATTAATTTTATTTTGAATATGAATTTATTGTATTGTAAATTATACTGCCTGATATGTTTAGTTATCCAGACTTGGAGAATTCCCAACATATTTAGCATAAAAGTTATTTTATCTTATACAGTATTTTAATTTTATTTGCCCAAAATAGTTAGCAATATTGTTTTCATTTGTGAAATAGTTGTTTTTTGTTGTGTAAAAATATATTTAATTTTAAGTATAATTAAGTAATTAATATATTTTATTGTAATTAATTTGCTATATTTGTATATACCAAAAAATATTTACAGATTGTTATTATAATTATGCGATTTATTAATTTTAAAAGCTAACACAACCTGTATATAGTATTAATTCTATTTTTTTAGAATAAGGTTTTGTATTGTAAAAAGGAAGGGATCGTTAAAAAAGGGTATAATGGAATTTATTGTATCGTGATAGCTATTTTCACTTACATTCATAAAAGAAATAAATTGTAAAAAATTAACTGTATTTTTTTCCATTGAAAAAACGTGTTGAATTATATTAAATATAAGATGGGTTGTTAAACTTACATCTTTCCTAAAGGAGCAGCAAAAACATAGGATAATGCCAAGCAATAGCCGTTTGGCTAATCCTTTGCTTGAAATAAACTAATTAAATTATACAGTGTGTTTGAAGAATACACAAATATTTTGCATATGTTGGCCCAAAAGAAGCAAATCGTTTGTCCCTAAAATCTTTTCCTTACTACAATAATTTTGTTTAAATTAAATGTTCTTTAAAAGAATGATCGGACAAAACTAAGCCAAACACCATCATGCATAATCTACAAATCCAAGACTAAGGCTATTTGGAAGAGAGTTACACATTTGAAAGAAAGCCGGCAGCATCTATTGACCACTGACACTGTCTGAGCTAGGATTTTAAACCAGAACACAACAGTAGTACAGGAGCCAGTGTGCAATTACCTGACACATTTGTAACTGCCACAGACATGATTAATCCTTTACCTTATAGCATAACAGATATGTAAAGAATTTTTCTTGGTGGTGGAAACCTTCGATCAAAGAACTTATCCTTAGATACATAATGTGTATTCGTTTGTAGCTCAGATAATCACCGTCACCACTTCAGTTGTAAAGATTTCCAGAGTTCCTGATTGGCTAGTTGATATAATCGCAGCTTTATTGTCAAAAATCCATAACGTTTCGGAGATGATCTGTGCGGGTTTGTTTACCGTAATGATGAATATCTCTATTTACGTGCCCACCATTAATGGTAACAGGTGTTTTTAGGATTTCAGAGCGATTTACTGTTGAAAAGGTGATATTTTATACAGTTCAGTAACAATATAGTTATTATAAAATTGTGCAGTGCTGTCCCCTTTGCAGAAAACAGTTTAGAAAAGATGTAAATCGATAGTTTTACAAATAAGTATAGCCTACATAGTGGTAAAGTGATGGGGTTCTGTTTACAGTTCTAATAAGGTGAAATAGCAATTAAATATTTTTTTCCTTCTTCAATTCTTTGGGAATTTCACTGCCACATGTATGTTTTCTTTCTAAGCGGTGCTAGGGGAATCTACAAAATATATCACAATTAACCAGTATGTTACTGGTAAAAAACCTCTACGCCCGTGACGTTTACGTCAAAGGATCAGTTAAAGGTTGGTTTTGATAAATAAACAACACAAATAAGTATAAAAACTTGAAATTAAATATTTCGCCGACGTTTCGGAAATCTAATCTGTTTCCTTTCTCAAGGCTTTTTTTGAAAAATCTTTTTTTTTTTTTTTGCTGTGTATGACAAATACACAGCTCTAAGAATGTTTGTTATATTCAATATCCATAGATACTTACTATTTACATAGAACTGTTGATATAGTTAACAGTTTTTTAGTTTCTACACAATGTTAAGTTTGTGAAGTTCTTCTTTTAACATTGGCAGCCAAGTTGTACAGACATCTACGGAACAATTGTGTAGAAACTAAAAAACTGTTAACTATATCAACAGTTCTATGTAAATAGTAAGTATCTATGGATATTGAATATAACAAACATTCTTAGAGCTGTGTATTTGTCATACACAGCAAAAAAAAAAAAAAAAAAGATTTTTCAAAAAAAGCCTTGAGAAAGGAAACAGATTAGATTTCCGAAACGTCGGCGAAATATTTAATTTCAAGTTTTTATACTTATTTGTGTTGTTTATTTATCAAAACCAACCTTTAACTGATCCTTTGACGTAAACGTCACGGGCGTAGAGGTTTTTTACCAGTAACATACTGGTTAATTGTGATATATTTTGTAGATTCCCCTAGCACCGCTTAGAAAGAAAACATACATGTGGCAGTGAAATTCCCAAAGAATTGAAGAAGGAAAAAAATTAAGATAATGCCACAAATAACATTTAGACAATATTTAGCAATTAAATATTATTAATATTCTTTCAATATATAATTCCCTTAGAATAAAACGTGTACTCTACCTATTATATTTGTTAAATCTGTGGTTATGTACCTAGAAATGTATAAAAATTTAACTAACAATTATTGCATAAAATAGGTACAACATTGTCATTATTTTAATAAATACGTATTTATTTTCTTCAATAAACTTCAATGCATAGAAATGATATAAAAACAAATATGTATTTATCACAACACATGATGTGCTCATGTTAATTTCATTACTATTTTTTTAGGCCCTGGACAGTAAAACAAATAATTTATGTCTTTGCTGTGCTAATATATAAACAGAACACAATAATTAATAGTAATAATAAAATCACTATATTGGGATTAAAACTTTACAATGATTATTCCTTATTCCTAATATTGGCGGAAAGTTTAACTTAAGAGGGAACAACACGTAAGGCTAATGGGGAGGGGGAGAAAGCACCAAATTAGGAGATATCTCCCTTATAATCAAATTTTATACAAAAATAGTCTTCAACAATCCTGTAGTATTTATTTATGTACAACTTACACATATTTTCAATTAAATAACATCACCCAGTTTGCAGAAAATAGCTTATTGTTAATCGTAATTTTAATGATTAACAATAAGCTGTTTTTTGCAAATTGGGTGATGTTATTTAACTAAAAATATGTGTAAGTTGTACATAAATAAATACTACAGGATTGTTGAAGACTATTTTTGGATAAAATTTGATTATAAGGGAGATATCTCCTAATTTGGTGCTTTCTCCCCCTCCCCACTAGCCTTACGTGTTGTTCCCTCTTAAAGCTACTCACCTTAACATTACTTTGTAGGTTCCCAAAGGATATTATAGTCCGTTGAAATGTTACATTGACCTTGCATTTTGGGTAGGACAAGATTTTTTTTCTTTAGAAGCTTAGGGGGGTCAGTGTGAGTATAAAACTCGATTTTCGAGGTTGGAAGTCCTTTCATTTGGCCGCCATCTTGAAAAAGGGGACATGAACAGTTTTTCCGCGACATCTTGAGAACCGTAAGTTTCACAAAAAAATGTTTAATACTTCTTTTGTAGACAACTGAATTCTCTACAATATTGGTCTAAATATTTCTTACCGTAAAATTAAAAATGAAAAAGTTATAATTAAAAATAGACTAAAATTTTCAAGAAAAATATCATTTAGGGGTTTTATAACTTCTTTTCTATTGATTGTATTGAAAATGCACATCAGACCCAAGTAGCACCTTAGGTCTGAATTACGTAATGTAGACCTAGTTTTGGTGTCGTTTTCCAGTTTAACCTAACTTAATTGACTTAAAATATACGTAAAATATAAGTAAATGGGGAATGAGACGACGTCGTTAATACGTCTTAAATAAGGCCACTCAGTTATAATGACTTATAAGTTATAGAACATATTTCCTTGAACAGGTAATTGAAACGTAAACATTCTGTTTAATTGTGGCTGTTGTTACGTAATATCTACCAAACCACTTATCCTTTTTCAACTGCAGTCTTTCTTTCTCAAACTAATAAGGTTTTATCTACAGCAATGACAATTTACTTATAGGGCATCAGCAGCATAAGACGTAATAGAAACCAGACACCTATTATAATGATGGAGTAGGAGTATATCATATAATGTCAGACATAGTTGCGAAATAATTTGTCCACCTTTCTCCTCTCTGTGGTTTTTTGCTGCCAATCAATTTTCATCGTAAATATATCAATTTTACCTCGAAATATTAAAAGCGCCTCAAGTATTTTACGTTTTTAAAGAAAAAATTGTTTTTCCAGCTTCAATGTGTTTTAAAAATATTTGTAAAAGCCTATACAATTGCTCTGCAGGACTTTCCTGAAGCATAAAATATGCTAATATTGTACTTGATATCTGTTAAATAACCCTATATTAATGATTTTTTCAATTAATCACTCATCAAAATTTCATTATAAAATGGTCTCTTTACAGCTGATTGAAAAATATGGCGAATATAGTACCGGGCGACTTCAAAGTATTCTTTCCCAATATTTTAGACCTCACTAACATTTTTCCTACAGTCGAAGTCGTTAAAACTTATATTATTGACTTTAAAGTTAAATAGAACCAATATAGGTTAAAAAGTCTTTAAAGTTCATTTAGAACTAAATTGGTCATACTTCCCAGTCCAGCTTTGCCATCAGGTTCAAGGAAAATGAAACAACAATCATTGTTTATTCGTCAAAAAAAGCAAAAAGAGTATTAAAATATGGCCGTCTGTAGAAAAAAACCTCAGATAAATATGTCTTTTATTGTTTTATTTATCTGAGATCGAAACAAATATATGCGTTGGTTACGTGGGCTTAGTTGATAGTGTCATTCATGGGTAAAATTATAAAAATATACTTAAACCGATTAGTGGAAAAAGCTGATTTTAGTCGGATTTTCTCCCTTCCAAGTTATCCAACAAAAAATAATGACACGTTTTTATTTCCACAAAAAATGAATAACTAGGTTCGAGATTTTAATATGAGAAAAGGTCAGGAAGTAAAATTTTCCTATTCTGACTGTAGGTGGCGTATCGATCTCTTGCCTTCCGACGCGCGGTATTTCGAAACGAGTTTTAAATATTAAAACTTGTTTATGTGGTCAACAAACTGTCAACATAACCTCTGAAAATTTATTATATGGAAAATGTGATACTACCCCATGACTCCAAGCATTAAAGTAAAAGTAAAGAAGTAACTTTTAAAAGTGGACACTACTGGGAGGGGGGGGGGGTCATCAAGATAATACAGCAATTTTAGTCCTTTGAAGTAATTTAGGCAATGAAAACGTAATTTTGCCTTCCAGTTAAGAGACCTAATTCTATTTTGAAGTAAAAATAACTTCTAGGACAATATACGAAGTAATAATTACCTTTAGGTTAAACACATATGCTAGGTAAGCGGGGAAGTAAAATTAACGCAAATTTTACCTAAAATTGGAACTATTTGTGACCATGAGGTTACTACAAGGACAAGACAAAACATAGGATACATTTATGTTAAAAATTGGTAAAATTTCCCTGTTTCTATCCAGACAAAAGTCAGCGACTTCAAAGTTAATAACTTGATCTAAAATTACGTAATATTTTCTTATACATTGACCTCAATATGCACTTTAACTTTATAGTTAAATTTTAAGGAACAATTACGTTAATATTTCTTGAAAATTACACTAAAGTCAATGTGACTTTATCCGGCATTTCTTAAGAAGATATTACCTAAATATTGCTTAATTAATTACTATCAAGTCCATATGCCTTTAAAGTTGAAAGTAATGGTTGCAATTACGTAATATCAACTATCTTAGGTCATTGTGGCTTTAAACTGGTAAAATAAACTAATTGTGCTGCTTGGGGATGTTTCTCGTACACCATTTTATTGCGAACAATTTTCTCTGCTCATTCTTTAAATTTCTTTTCTTTGAAGAGGTGTTAGGAGGCTGCAAATGGATGAAGTACATCTAGAAGGGCATTAGACCATTCTGAAAAAATTTAAGTACATTCCTGGGACGATTCCAAACTCTTTTTGCTTTTTGCTATTTTTGTCCAAATATAGATTCCCATTTAAAGAAGAAGATTGTAGAATTGGATGGGGGTACTTTGGCGGTATACCGGGTGAGTCACGAATTGCGCTCGCCCCGATATTTCCTAAAATATTTGGAATAGAAAATTGAAATTTGGAGGCCTTATTACACGACTAAAATGCCATCTTTCCAATAAAAAATGAAGTTTGGTGCACATCCGGTTTGACCGGAAATGCCCACAACTTTCGATTTTTAAATGGAACACCCTATATATTTTTACATTTTTGGAATCTAGAGGAAATTTTGAATACAATACATCCATTTTGGTCACTTTTTGATAAACATTAAAAATTTTATTAAAAAATCTATTTCTGAATCTGAGTGCTGTGGTGCCCAAAATATATTTTAGTTTGTGTGCTACATTACTATAAAAATAAAAAGAGCAATGTGATTGCATTACTTAATTCTCTAGAGGCGTTTAAAATTTTTAAATGTGATTTTTACCCACTAATGCGGTTTTTTTAAATGGGAATTTAATCGTTCACCAACATTTTTAAATACCTCATTTTCATACGAATCTAATGATACCAAAATTTTGAAAATCCGCTCAGAAATATTTGAGATTTCAGCCAAAATACAATGCAACCAAGCTTTTAGAAACATGCGGCTAATAGATAATAGATTAGTGGGCTTTGGAAACTAAAATGGCACATTTCTGTGTAAATCTGGTAACCTAATAACATTGGAAAAATGATAGTAGCCATTGAATGTAATAAAACAATATTAGCTGTCAGACAGACTCGTGTAGTTATAGGCAATCTTGAGCTATCAAACATTTAATAATTGTGAGCTCAAAGAACGTTACAATTAAGTTTAGCATAGGTATGTGGAGGTAAACACAATTACATCCACAAGGACATTTGCAATAGAATGCGACATCAGTTCGGTTTTCAGAGTTTTATTTAAATGAACATAAATATCGGGCCTATAAATAAATAAAAATCAATTCCGTTTGAACAATTAAACTTAAACTAGGTAACAGTAGGTATCTTTAAAATAATTAATATAATTAAACCATAAATTGACATTTATAGATATTGTTGAAAATGTCCACCATTTTTTTCTATACACAATTCGGCTCTGCGTACAGTTGCTTGAATGGCTCTACGCAATTCAGCCTGCGGTATTTCAATAAGAGCCTATACAACTTTATTTTGCAGCTCTTCACGGGTATTTGAAGAAGTTTTATAAACTTTATTTTTGAGAGTGCCCCATACATAATAGTCGAGGGGTGTTAAGTCAGGTGACCTAGGAGGCCACCTGATATGACCTTGATTTGTGATAAGGCGTTCACCACGCAAGTTGTTTAAATATTCCGTCACTCTTCTGGAATTATGTGGGGGAGCACCATCTTGTTGGAAAAACAGATTTTGTAAATAGGCAAGAGGAAGTAACTCAAGAAATTCTGCTGTCTGGTTTTGTAAAAAGAATAAATATCGTTCGCCAGTAAGTGTTCCATCAAAAAATATGGGTCCAATTATTCGATCTCCAAGTACTCCAAGCCAACAGTTAAACCCAAATCTTTCCTGAATATTCCCCCGCCCTACCAACCTCGGATTTTCTTGAACCCAGTACCTAGTATTATTTCTGTTAAACATACCTTGGTTCGTAAATCTACTTTCATCTGAATATAAAATATGAAAAGGAAAACCTGGGTTTTGTTGTACTGCATTTAAGAACCAGTTGCAATATATACTAGCCTCCTGTCGTTATTATCTCCATAAAGATGATGGTGTATTTGGTATTTATAAGACCGAAACTTATGTTTCTTTAAAATTCTGCAAACCGAAGACTGACTAATGTCGCATTCCCTTGACAATTCCCTTGTTGATGTTGGGTGTACCATCACAAATCCTAATACATCAATTTCTTTGTCCTCACTTACAATAAATGTTTGATGGTCATCTTGTTGATTGGGTTCGTTTCTTAATTCTTGTTCCACTCTGGCAAACAAGTGTCTGCTTGGATGACGTCTGTTGGGATATCGTTGCTGATACAGTTCTGCAGCTGCAGTTGAATTTTTGAGACGCTCTCCATATATCAGTAACATATCCAGGGCCGTTTTTAAGCAATTTTTATGAGGGGGGTGTGAAATTGTTATAATGCCGAATGACTTCTTCTCATCTGGTCCTCTGTTTTATTTATATATGAAGGTCATTTAATTTTTGGGATACAAAAAAGTGTAAATCTGATTGAAGAAAAAACTTTTGTTTTAAAGTAAAATGCAAACTATAAAAGATACAAAACCGTTATTCCTTATGTTTGTTGGGTATTTTACCACTGTGAAAATATGTAAAAATATTGATGAAAAAAACCTCTGAGCCAAAAGGATCAGACAGGGAGTGGATGGTTCTTAATATTTTTAGTACAAAATGTCTCACACCAGTCACAACTAAAAATATATAAACTGAAAGAAAATTGTTAAATGATAATGAAGTAAATTAAATCGAAGGCTGTTAACGTTTCAGAAACTATTTCTTTTTCCGTTATCAAAACTTTCACTTGTGACATTTTGTGCTAGAAAGATTAAAAACCAGCCTCTCTCTGTCTGATCCTTTTGGCGCAGAGGTGTTTTTCATCAAAATTTTTACATATTTTTACAGTGGCAACATATCCAACAAACATAATAAATAAATATTGCCACAAATGAATTATAAATAAAACAGATATATTATTATGCAACTTAATTTTTTTTAAGCAACTTTAACTCTTCTTTCTTTTAAAGTGGCCCATCGTGCAACTAAAATGTCGAAAGGTATTTGTTCCAGAATATCCCTCGAGCAGCTCGACAAGTAATAAATATTTATGACATTGAGTTTCTATTGTTTTGAGTTTTTCTATGATTTTATGTACATAATTGCCGAACGCTGAAAGTGCCGAATGGTAAACGATTTGCCGAATTGGCTTCAAACTTGGAGGGGTGTGACACCCCCCCCTTATATCCGGCCCTGAATATATCGACCTTTTCATTTCTACTAAAATTATTCATTTTCTTTAATTTTTTATTCAGACTTTATTCAGACATTCAGACATATATTAACAACATTATAAATACAAGTATAAATATATAAAACATACTTGCACATAGTAAATAAAATATAAATAAAAATACTAATAATATATGTCCAAAAGGGACGATACAATGTAAGCACCTAAGTGATTAAACACTTGTATTGTGCTTTAGAAAAGTGTGCATAAACTGCAAAATACAAATTAACCTAAAAGCACTAGGAGTGTACGCATAGCAAAATTTACAATTTAATTTGAATTAAATTATTCAGTTGTCTAAAATTCCAATAAAATCAGTATAATTGTGAAATATAAATTTTTTTGACAACACTGAGAATTTTTTTCGATTCTTAATAAGTTTGATCTCTAATGGTAGTAGGTTATATGTTTTAGGCAAAGTATAGACAAGAAATCTATGACAAATATTTTTATTAAATCTAGGCTTGGATAAAAACTCATTAGCAATACTACGAGTGTGGTATATTGAAGATGTGTAATTCAGTTTTGCTTTATTTTTAAATGCATATAAACATAAATTATGAAAATATAGTGTACGGATGTTACAATTATCGACAGTATAGAGTAAATTTGTATGATACCTTTTTTGTTTCCTAAAAATAATTTTTAGTATATAATTTTGTGTTACATTTAATTTCTGTAATGAGTTTTCATACATTCCTCCCCATACTATGATACCGTAACTTAACAGTGATTCAACAAGAGACTTGTAAATAACTAGCAATAATTTTTTTGAAAGGAATTCTCGCAATTGATAAAATTTGTAAATAAGCTTTCTTATTTTTTTCGATAGGTAATCTACATGATTACCCCATTTTAAATATTTGTCAATGATTATTCCCAAGTACTTGATCTCATTTGTCTCTTTAATTTCATCTTTCAATCCAGTGATTTTTATACTAGTGAAATCAGGTCTGTTAGCTTCAGTTAGAGAGAAGGCCAGATAACGAGTCTTATTTACATTTAATGATAGATGGAATGCATTTAACCAGTTCTTAATTCTTTCCAAACCTGACTGAACAGCCTTTTTGGTTTCCATCCAGGAATTTTCGCAGAAGATAACTACCATATCGTCAGCATAGGATACAATTTTTTTTGCACATGTTCTTAAGAATAAAAGAGAATTTATGTAAGCCAAAAAGAGCACCGGACCGAGGACTGTCCCCTGAGGAACCCCTATTTTCACAGTATCTCTTTCACTAAGAATATCATTTAGTTTAACATACTGACTTCGATTTGTCAGGTAACTGTGAAAGACAATCAACACCGAACCACGAATGCCGTAACGTTCCAAAACATTCAACAGCTTTTCGTGGTTGACGGTGTCAAATGCCTTTGCTAAATCCAGAAAAACTGCAATGCACCTCTTGCCTGTATCTAAACTCTCTGTAATGTTCTCAATGACTGAACACATGGCATCACTTGATGCTTTACCTGAACGAAAACCAAATTGGAGCTCATGTATGATATTGTATTGGTCAAAAAATTTTACCAGACGAGTCCTCAAACATTTCTCAAAAATCTTTCCAAAGTTATTAATTACACTAATAGGTCGATAATTGCTAATTTTTGTTTTATCACCAGCTTTATAAATGGGTGTGACTATCGAAGTTTTAAATTGATCTGGAACTATACTTTTAAAAAAAATTAAATTAATTATATGTTTAAGAGGCTGTAAAATATACTGATGAATTTTTTTAATAATGTCAACTGTTATTCCATCAATGCCAGGTGAAGTATTATTTTTTAGTGTGAATATATGTTCTATTAATTCATTTTCCGTTACCGGATTGAGAAACATGGTATTAGGATTTATAGTTACATTTTCTTCTAAGGTTGCTGGAACGTCTATGTCTTTGACCATATTTAAACCAATATTGGTGAAATAACAATTACAGTGGTTTGCCATCTGCTTATTGTTATTAAATACGTTTCCTTCATTAGACCAAGCAAATGGGTAGGTTAAGTCGCAAAATGTGTCCGGAGGGAGATCTCTACGGGAAAAGTTGTATTGAGCTGAGATGTAAAAAAAAAGCCTAATACACTACTAGCCCCACCCTTTCCTTAAGGGCAGAAAAAGGATGAAATAGTTTATTTTTGCGTATAAATAAGTAAGAAAACGAAAACGATGGTAGATATGGAAAAAGGTTTCAGATAAAAATTGTAGAGCTTAAAATTCTGCTTAAAAAAGGCCATATGCATTTATACCGTATTTCTGATGGTTTGGCTGTAAAACCTGTATGACGCTTAGGGGCTGAATGGAATGCTAAAAAAAATCGTAAAAAATCGAAAAGTTGATATTTTTAATTATTTTCTTTTTGAATCTCCTTAGAAAAATCCCCAACTTTCTTTCCAGAGATAAAGTATCCTTGTCTACTTGTTTATATAAAAGTTATGAATATCTGAATTTTTAAATTCACGATTAATCAGGGTTGAACGTAGCGAAAAATATTTTTTTAAGCAACACTGTCTTCTTCGTGAAATTTCCTTACAAAAAGTCCTTTACAGTTTTTTTTTATCTCACATACCAACGTTGATATCTAAATAAAATTACTATAATTCCTACAATTTTTATTTCACTCGACGCCACTGGAATATAGTCTAAGAGCTACTGGCCTCGGCAACCCATTGTCCCAATGCTGGAAATATGTTAAAATGTTAGGTTAGGTCTCCCCCGATATTTATTTATTCACTTCTACAAACTTTTGAGTTACAGACCTCAAATAGAGTAGCGGCAAGAGAAATACTTAGCACGCTAGAGGTCAAGAGTTCAAATCCTATGTAGCGCCTAAAATATTTTTTGCTTTTTTTTTAAATTTTTCGACCCAAATCTCTTGCTCGAATATTATGTTACCTATAGTTCACTTCTATAAATGTTTCTTTGTCATAATATTTTGTATTAGTGACAGAAAGTGTTTTCGATTAATGAAGTATTTTTGAAATCTACAATTATACATCGAAAAAGGTAAGAAAAGTTCATACATTATTTTCATTTTACGTTTTCTCACACTGAAAAAAAATTAAATGTGTAATAAAATAAATTCAATATCTCAAACAATCAAAAATGAAACCAGGATTTTTCAAAAACTCAACATATTGACATATCATACCTAGTGGAGTCAATGAGACTGAAAATATGCATTACTTAATAATTCCGGGAAGCGGTAACTTTTGAAAATACATCTCTGTCAGGAACAATATACCAAAAGTTACCAATAATAGTCCTTGAGCGTCATTTGTTATTGAACAAAATAGTTGCCAAATACCAGTTATTGTCAAATATCTCTTGAAATATGTTTTTCTTATAAAAACTAATAGCGCCGTTCGAAAGTACGGGAAATTTTACATAAAAATGTATATGAAGTTATTTTTTACAATGAAAAATGTAGGCTTCAGATCGCACGAAAATGGAACGTGGCGATGCGTAAGGCGCGCGAAGCGGGCGGTGTCTTGGGCGCGCTACACCAAATTTGTTGTAACTTTTGAACTAATTGAGCTCAACAAGATCTAATTGAAAGAAGAACCATATTATACCTTTAATTAAAAAAATGAATGTATGTAGGAATAGTACATATATGAAATCGGAACATAAAGAGATTTCCGATGAACTCTGTACTTAGAAGGTCAACCATTTTTACATTGTTTAAGATAAGAACCTAGAACTGTCTCATATTACTCTTGAAGTAATATATAAAAAGATCCGGCGAGTGAAAAAAATTCAAAAAATTGATTTTTGAAGATGTACACTTCCAAAATTTCAAAATTTTGAGAAAATGATAAAATTTGATATGTATAACTAACTTCAACCATCGATTACTCTGGCGATTTTTAAAGCTTGAAATATGTCCTTTACGAAGCTTCAAAGTAATTTACCTTACAAATTATATTAACCCTCTTAATTTTAACAGAATAAAAAAAGTATTTTTTTGTTCTAAAATTCGTGAAATTAGGGATAAGATAAACGTTAATAACTTTAAAAAAAAATTATTTAGCATACTTAATTACAGCGATTTCTTATACATTACTTCAAGAGTAATATGTGAAAGTTCCAGGTTCTTATCTTAAAAATTGTAGAAATCGTAGAGCTTATACCGATTTCATCGGAAATCTCTTTATGCTCCGACCTCAATATACATGTACCATTCCTACATACATTCATTTTTTACTTGAAAATATAATAATCCAATAGTCACATAGTGGAGCGAAAAAGGAAATTGATGTGTATAGTTTTGTAACACCAAAATTATATAATACCTTCTGGGGTATCACCAGGAGTATATATCTGAGTTTTGGACTTCCAAAGCCTATTGCGTTTTTTTTATAAACAATTTTGTTTTTCGAACAGCGTTTATTTAGGTAAAGAGGTAAGTGAATATCTCCGGTTTTAGAGGTCCGATCGGGACAAACAAAAAATCAAAATCTTGGCAATTAAAATTTGCGTTAGTTTTGGGTCATTTAAGTATGTATATATCATGCAAAATTAAATAAACTGGCTAAAAAGCCATTTTTTTCATTTTAACGCCCAGGGACGTCAAGAATTACGATCGGCTTCAAACTTTCGGAAAATATACCTTTTGTTGAAAACAACAAATTTTTTAAGACACTTTGAAATTTTTTTTATCAGAAAAGAAAGAGAATTGCGAGAACTTTGATTTAAAATAAAGTTAATTTTCATCTATATGAACTCGAGATAGTTAACTTTTAGCATCTTGTAAAAAGATAAATAGCAATAAATATACACATAGAAATATCCTGGGAGGCAGCGACCGTTTTCGTGAAATCATTTCTATAAACCTAATTTTTTTCCAAAGAGAGTTTAGATAGTATCTATAATGAAGGTTCAATTCTACCAAACTCTTAGTGGTGCATAAATGAGTAAAAAATTAAACATGTTGTAAAAAAATAGATGGACGTAAATTTCGTTTTTCGAATTGTCACGAATTGTCAAAAAATGACGATTCGCCTTCGCTCCTGCCGGCCTCAATTTTCGATTTTCACCTCGCGACTCACGTTGTACGGTCATTGTCGACCTTCTCCTCGCCATAGAGATATAGAACGGGTCTCCGATCGCCGTATTTATTGAGTTCTGACGTTTGAAAAATTGACTTGCGTTCTTGCTAATCGGCGACTATTTTTAAGTGGTTTCCCGAGTTCGAATCCCGTCCGGGGATACTGTTTTTTTTTTCGTTTTCAATTTTTTGGCGGATATTTTTTATTCTATAATTGCTATTCGCTCCGTTCTATTGCATTTCTCGGAAAAGATTTGCATTTTCCGCCGCGGAATATTAATTTGCACTATTTCAATTAAAGATCAGAAATTTCATTACCGAAACATGTAATGAAAGCTTATTAACAGATCTATAAAAATACTGTCTGTTCATTAATACTAATGAGGAATATAATTGGCATGATTTGACTACGTATTGCCGTTTTTGCAACGTCTACCAAAGATTTAACCACCCAATAGCGGGGGTAGAATGTGATTCTTAATCGAAATAATGCAGATTAATATTTCGCGGCGAAAAATGCAAAACTTCTCCGAGAAATGCAATAGAACGGAGCGAATGGCAATTATAGAATCAAAAATATCCGCAAAAAAATTGAAAACGAAACAAAAAAAAAAAAGGATCCCTGAGCGGGATTCGAACTCGGGAAACCACTTAAAAATAGTCACCGATTAGCACGACCGCAAGTCAATTTTTCAAACGTAAGAACTGAACAAATACGGTGATATTGGATACCCGTTCTATGTCTCGATGACGAGGAGAAGGTCGGCAATGACCGTACAACATGAATCGCGAGGTGAAAATCGAAAATTGGGGCCGGCAGAAGCGAAGGCGAATTGTAATTTTTTGACAATTCGAAAAACGATATTTTCGTCCATTTATTTTTTTGCAACATGTTGTTTAATTCGTTACTCTTTTATGCACCATTAAGAGTTTGGTAGAATTTCACTTTCATTATAGATACTATCTAAACTCTTTTTGGAAAAAAAATCTAGCTTTATTGATATTAACGCGAAAAATCTGTCGCTGCCTCCCGGGCTAAAACAGAGTTGTCTCTGAACAGAACAAATATTTGACATTAGCCAAGAAAAATAAGGTTATAATTTTATAAAGATAAGTTAGCAGAATATTAAATTCCCCTAAATACATTCGTTAACTACTAACTACTAACTTAAGTAAGCCGGAAACAATTGAGCATAGTGCAACAAAACAAGAGGTAATCTCGATATATAAATTTGAAAAAGCTATTCAGGCTAACAGCAATGAAATGTAAATGTTCGAAAAACAGTTTTTATAAGTTTAAAATGTTTTTGGACGTTTCATATGAAGTATAAATATGTTTCAAAATGATACAGATCGAATATTAGCCATTTGTTAATTAACAATAATTGGCCAAAATACTAAAAGTAAAATATCTCAAGTTCAAAATGGCCCAAAAAATCAATTTGTTGTTATTTGGTTTATATATAAATTTCAAGAAAGTGGCCAATATGAATTTAAAAATAAATGTTTAATGCCATCGGATCGAGATCTACATTTGAAACAAAATGATCCATTTTCGAATTAATGGCACACAATATATTAAATATAAGCTCGGCGGAAAAGGTAAAAACTCACAAACATCACATTTTCAAACCTTAATATCTAAAAAGATACGTCGAGTGGAGTTCGTATAATGCCTCTATGGAAAAAATATGATTGGTGATTGACGTTTTGTCGGCATCATAAATTGCGTCAGCGAAATCAGAAATTCAGTTCGGCACGAGTGAATCAAAAACGGCTCTTTTTGACATTTGCGATAAGCATGAATTATTATTGACTAGACCGCCGCGACCGCTAGCAGTAAGCTCCGCCTTTCTGTCGATAGTTTATACAAAACTATCTAGAGTTGTCCCTAAAAAGTCAACTTGCGTTACGTTTCTTCGTATAAAGAATATCAAATACTCAATAAAATAAATTCATAAACTGAAACACTAAAAGACAACTAGGATTTTTCAAAAACTGGACATGTTGTCACTTTCAAATTTTTGAACTCGATAGTACACACAATTATAAAGATTTTGCGTTAAAGAATCAACTCGTAGTACGGTACTTCATACCGAAATCAAATCTTCGTTTATATTTTTATGGTTTCAGATATTGAATGAATTTTTTTGAATATTTAATTTTTTCTCAATATGAAGAACCATAGAGCGAGTTAACTTAAAAAAAAAACTCTATAGTTTTGTGTACCATCTACTGCCAAAATTTTAAAGTGATATGTGTAAATATGTCAAGTTTTTGATCCTTGGTTGAATATTTAATTTTTTTTGAATGCGAAGGAACGTAAAATGAAAATAATATTTGAACTTTTCTTAAACCTTTTGCAATGTATAATTACAGATTTTAAGAATACTTCATTTTAATCAGAAACACTTTCTTTCACTAATACAACATATTATGGGCATCACGCTACTCCAAAATGGAAGCATTCCGACGGAGGCGCTTAAACAGTCCTCTGTTGAATTTTTTTTATGAAGACCATATTGAGCATTTTGACAATATTTAATTTTTTGCTGAAAAATGTACAATTCTGTTAAAAATAACACGTTCTACTATTTTAGAAATAGTTGACAAAAGCCACGGGCCTGTGATTCTCAGGTAATGTGTTATCTAATTTTTTGTGTAGAGAAAAAACTTTGGCTATCTTTAAAATAGATGGAAATGTTCCAGTTATGGAGTTCAATAAACTAACATTATTTATTATAAATAAATAATGTAGTGGTTTGATTTTGGTCCCGGGGCCATGAAATAAATATTTTTGGACCGAATGAATACCCTTCAACCCTTTAACTCAGCTCAAAATTTGTTTAAAAATGTATGCACAGTTGTTTTAGTAATGTAACTGTATTGGCAGACAAAAATAGTGGTGCCTAAACGAAGGCAGAAAAAAAAACATTTTTTTAAAGATAATGAGATCTGCTTTAAGTTCACCATTTGAGGTCTCCAGGTAATAAACTTTGTGGAATTCTATTTTATAGAATTCTTCCTCATTCCAAAATACTGTTATACATTTGCTTCTAAAATGATCTCTAAATATATAATCAATTATTGTAATTTAAAACATATTCGACATTGTAAGATTTTTTTGTAAAGTTCAACTTTTCTCATTCAAAACATTTCCGTTTATATAATTAAAGTATGAATTACATCCTGTTCGTGCTTTCAATGTGAATTTTTATAATTAAAAAATATATTTTTCAATAAATTTTGGATGAAAAAACTAATAGCGTTTTTTCACAAGCCTATTTCTGAATAGATATCCAGGTCACTTAACAGTTCTTATCTTGCATTATCTCATTTTCAAGACATCACCTAACCTGTATCGATATCGACATTCGGGAGCCTTCCTGCTGGTGAATTTACTTAGTTATATCCATTTAAAAATTTCATGTTTTGCATTCTCCAACGAGACAGAAATTTCAAATCCATCCCGGCCGTAGCAAATCGCGTTAAGCGACGACTTTCATAGCGGATTTCTCGGTTCGAATCTTGTACAGGTGTACTTTTTAAATTTGTTTTGAACTTTTTAAAACTTATGTTGAACTTTTTGGCGGATATTTATTATCCTATATTCATCGCATTTATGCGATTGACGTTTAAAAACTATAAAAAAATAGAAATAATCCATGTCTAAGTTAATGAATTTGTTCACCACGTATATCACTATATTCGACACCATTATTTTTCTACTTGTAGAATATAAATGAATTAATAAAAAAAAAACAGCTTGTTACAAATCTGTCATGCAGATGAACAGTTTTTGCCTCTAGATAGGCACTAACCGATATGTATGCTAATCGTATTTTCGTAATTACCGAATGGTAATTAATCGATACAGAAAAAATCAGCTTGTTATAAATCTGCCATCCACAGTGAAATATCTCGCAGGTTAACAGTTTCTGCTTCTGGAAACCCACCAACCGATATGCATGTCAATCATATTTTTGTACTCATTGTGACACAAGTAATCGATGAAAAATATCAGGTCCATACAAAAACTTCCACCAACCACGAAAAGCATGTAGACTTTCAACAGTCATCTAGTGAAGTTCCCACCACCAAAGAAATTTCTCTTATCACTATTTTGTCTGCCAAGCTCTAAGGAACAGGATTAATAATGTCTCTAGCTTTTATAAATATGTTGGGTGATTGCACGCTGGCTTCCTATGTGATATCTGAAAATGCAAACTTTGTAGAAGTAAAAAATAAACATCAACTTAAACGGCAACCAATTTCAAAAAATGCAAGAGTGCTCACTGCTCACCCCGTCGACATCCTTTCGCCACACCGGCCATTCCTTCTTTGGGAAGCCTTAAACTAACATCTTGGCATATTTCCAGCCTTGTGAAAATGGGTATGTTGTCGAGGCCAGTAGCTCTTAGACTATATTCCAGTGGCGTCGAGTGAAATAAAAATTGTAGGAATTATAGTAATTTTATTTAGATATCAACGTTGGTATGTGAGATAAAAAAAAACTGTAAAGGACTTTTTGTAAGAAAATTTCACGAAGAAGACAGTGTTGCTTAAAAAAATATTTTTCGCTACGTTCAACCCTGATTAATCGTGAATTTAAAAATTCAGATGTTTATAACTTTTATATAAACAAGTAGACAAGGACACCTTATCTCTGGAAAGAAAGTTGAGGATTTTTCTAAGGAGATTCAAAAAGAAAATAATTAAAAATATCAACTTTTCGATTTTTTACGATTTTTTTTAACATTCCATTCAGCCCCTAAGCGTCATACAGGTTTTACAGCCAAACCATCAGAAATACGGTATTAATGCATATGACCTTTTTTAAGCAGAATTTTAAGCTCTAAAATTTTTATCTGAAACCTTTTTCCATATCTACCATCGTTTTCGATTTATACGCAAAAATAAACTATTTCATCCTTTTTCTGCCCTTAAGGAAAGGGTGGGGCTAGTAGTGTATTAGGCTTTTTTTTTACATCTCGGCTCAATACAACTTTTCCCGTAGAGATCTCCCTCCGGACACATTTTGCGACTTAACCTACCCATTTGCTTGGTCTATCATCATTAACAAACTGAAATGTATTTTTGTTATCAGTTTTTTCATTTGTTGCTTCAGATATTAACTGATATACCTTTTTTAGATTATTTTTGTTATCTTCAATTTTTCTAAAGTAGTAGTCATTTTTTGATTTTTTTAAGAGTTTGTTCAATAAGTTTCTATATGTTTTGTATTAATGTTCTAATTCTGGTGAGAAGTACTGATTTAATCGTTTTTTAATTTTATCTCTATTTTTTATAGATGTAATTAGACCGTCAGTTATCCATGGTTTTATTTTTGTGTTTTTATTGTTATAAGTTTTATACGTTTTAGAGATTTCAATATAATTACTGAATTTGTTTAAAAAAAGATCAGCAGCTGTCTGTGGATCATTAGAGCTTATAGTGTCATTCCAAATCTCATTTTTTAAATAATTTTCTAATTTTACGAAATCAATTTTTATGGTCGTTTTTTTACTGGCTTTCAAAATTACATTATCATTTGATTTATAATTTATATTTAGAAAAACAGGATAGTGGTCAGTAATATGGCATTTTAGGATATAAGAGTTAAATATTAAATTATGTTTGCTATTAACTGGATTTTTTAGGAAAATATGATCTAGGCATGATTCAGTTTCATGTGTAACACGGGTAGGGTTCAGAATGTAAGGCACAAAACCATGTTTAGCAAGGACAGCAAAATATTTGTTCACATTTGCATCATTTTCATTCAATAAATTTATATTGACATCACCAATTAATATTTCAATGTTGTTATTTTGATGAATAAGGTCCACATATGTATCTAGCTCATCAATGAAGGATATCAAGTTACTTGGGTTAGGTCTATAAAGTGCAATTATTCTAAAAGGAACATTGTTAATTGTTAGATTTAAAATACTTAATGAAACACCACATATACTTAGTTTATGATTAGTTATGTTATAATTGAGTTCAGATTTGATTAAAATTAAGACACCATCGTTTTTGTTGAAGTCACCTCCATTATGTATGGTAGTATATCCAGGGATATGAAGATTATCTATAGATGAACATTGAAAACATTCACTTAAAATAAAAATATCACAGGTAGTTAAATTATATGCTTCAATAAGTGATAGGAGTTCATCAAAATTCTTGTTTGCACTTCGAATATTAAAATGCATAATGTTAAGGAGTTTATTGCCAGAATTCATTAGAGATTTATATTTATCTGGTTCCAAAAAGTTACCACGGTGATTTTGTTCTAATTGATTTAAATTTTCTAAGACAATATCTTGATCAGTTATTACCATTAAGTAGAGTAATCAATTTTGTTTTTTATCAACTTGATGTGGAATTGTAGCGTGGGACAGTTTAGATCAGTTGAATGATGGTTGATATTATTTTTTAATTCATATTTATTGTTTGAGTTAACACAATTAATACAAACTTTTTTTTGTTGCAAACAGTCTTTTTGTTCATGTTCTTCACTACATAGAGGACAGGTTAGTTTTTTGTCGCAATCTTGTTTTTTATGATAATTGATTACTCAAAGAGATTTCCGCAACGCTTTATTTTGTATCTGTCTGACAGCTGATATTGTTTTATTACATTCAATGGCTACTATGATTTTTCCAATGTTATTAGGTTACCAGATTTACACAGAAATGTGCCATTTTAGTTTCCAAAGCCCACTAATCTATTATCTATTAGCTGCATGTTTCTAAAAGCTTGGTTGCATTGTATTTTGGCTGAAATCTCAAATATTTCTGAGCGGATTTTCAAAATTTTGGTATCATTAGATTCGTATGAAAATGAGGTATTTAAAAATGTTGGTGAACGATTAAATTCCCATTTAAAAAAAAACGAGTTAGTGGGTAAAAATCACATTTAAAAATTTTAAACGCCTCTATAGAGAATTAAGTAATGCAATCACATTGCTCTTTTTATTTTTATAGTAACGTAGTACACAAACTAAAATATATTTTGGGCACCACAGCACTCTGGATTCAGAAATAGATTTTTTAATAACATTTTTAATGTTTATCAAAAAGTGACCAAAATGGATGTGTTGTATTCAAAATTTCCTCTAGATTCCAAAAATGTAAAAATAATATATAGGGTGTTCCATTTAAAAATCGAAAGTTGTGGGCATTTCCGGTCAAACCGGATGTGCACCAAACTTGATTTTTTATTGAAAAGAAGGCATTTTAGTCGTGTAATAAGGCCTCCAAATTACAATTTTCTATTCCAAATATTTTAGGAAATATCGGGGCGAGCGCAATTCGTGACTCACCTGGTATGTCACTTTCACATTAGGTGGAAGGGTTAAGGTCATTCAAGGTCAAATTCAGGTTTTTAAATGGGAACCCCTATATTTTATTGCAAATTCGGATTGTCTAACTAAAAATAGACTATTTTTGTTCGAAATATTTTTTTCTGAAAATATCAATTTCTTAGCTATCCGGTGAGGAGAAATCAAGATTTTAGAGCTTTGCGATTTTTTTACTCGAAAAAGAAGAGGTTTGGACAAAAATTGCAAGAGTCAAAAAGTGTTTGGAATCATCCCAGGAATGTACTCAAATTTTTTCAGACTTGTTCAACACCCTTTTCAATTCACTTGATCCATTTGCAGCATCCTAACACATCTCCAAAGCAGAGAAATTTAAAAAATGAGTATAGAAAATTGTTCGCAATAAAATGGTGTACAAGAAACAACTGATGTGTATTTTCAACAAAATCAATAGAAAAGAAGCTATAACCCTTAAATGATATTTTTCTTGAAAATTTTAATCTATTTTTAGTTGTAACTTTTTCATTTTCAATTTTACGGTAAGAAGTATTAAGGCCAAAATTGTAGAGAATTCAATTATCTACAAATGAAATATTAAAATATTTTTTGTGAGACTTACTGTTCCTCAAGATATCGCTGAAAAACTATTTACGCCCCCCTTTTGCAAGATGGCGGCCAAATTGGGGGGGGGGGCTTCAACCCGAAAATCGAGTTTTATACTCACACTGACCCCCCCCTAAACATCAAAAGAAAAAAATCTTGTCCTACCCAAAACGCAAGGTTCGGCCAAAATTTTGCAACATTTCAATGGACTATTAATATAGTGCACTATGGTGTTCTATTTTGGGAAAAAAAAATATTAATATCACCTACAACAGCTCGATATATGCTCAGATCATCTTATTCCAAGCGATATTATAATAAAGCCGAGTGGCATAAAATATTTGAAGACTACTGACCCATTACAATATCACCCAATGGAAATTATAAAACTAATACAAACAAATATTTTAGTACCAGAATTCATTATGAAACCAGAAAATTAAAAGATGTGAGGAACCAGAATAAAAATTATTGTGACAAAAACTGTCCTGTTTAAAAATCAATAATTTTTTATAATAATAATAATAATATGTTTATTTGTCAATGAGAAGAGTGAAATGTATACAAAGGTATTACACATCAGACATATTATTTAAGCAATATAATTAGAAACATTTTAGTATATTTAGTATTTAACCTTAACTACTTTTATTTTAGACTAATAATAATAACAATAATAATACACTTTATATCTGTTTTACAAATAAACATGTGCAAAGTCACTGAAATAGATCCATGTCTATTTGTGCGTGACGTTTACAAACATAATTGTACATGTATATATATACACACATATATACATGTATATACCCATACATATATACACACACATACATATATACATATCAACACATTTAAAAAAGAAAAATTGTACTGGTTCTCTATATACACACGTACATACGGACACGTGCATGCGTACGTACACATACCCGCATACACGCGCATGTACCTGAGAGCATATTGTTTCAAATTTAGATATGAAACTGTTAATTTGTCTTTTGTTTTGGTATATGCAAATAAAGATGTTTTATTACTACAATATATTTTTTCTCTCTAACTTTCTGTTTCATCTTGTAGTTGTGCATATTTGACTGACTTGGTAACTCGGTGAGCTAAAGGGTATTCTGGGTAGCATATTTGATCCCATTGTCTAACAATAACTGAATTCAATTTCCAGCTTCTACATGGTAATGCTGGCTAGTAACGAACGCATGTCTGTGTTATTTGAAATATGTAACTCCCTCCCAGACAATCTGGACATTGAATTTGGGCTTGTCTAATTTGTGGTGTGTTTATTAAGTATGCCCAGTGATGCAAAATTTCATGAATCTTAAAATTTGCGAAATTTTCAATATTTTTGTGAGTATCGAAATTCATCTGAAACTATGGAGATTATGGATTTAAAGGTTATGTTTCACATGTGGCTGCTTTAATCCCATTTTGAGGTTATGAAATCGTAAAAATGTTCGTACAAGATTTGTCGCCAAGACAAAATGAAGAAAATCTCATCGCTCAGAATGTTTTCGTATGTCCCAATTCAAAATGTAGTATAGAAAGGTTGACTTCATATGAATATTGCTTGCTTAGTGGAAAACGTAGTAGGTATCGCAATTTGAATGTACATAATCTCAAATCTTGCTCAAAGCAATTAATGTAACGTTGAAATACTTCTACGTTAAAATCATTAGACGTGAATAAGTTTTGTTATTAAGAAATCAATTCTTAATTTATAAGAATATGAGAAAAACCTAAAACAATATTTTAAATGTTAGACGGTATTTACCGGTATAATAATTAAAACCTTACCTCATGTGATCATCATGAGGTTTTTCAAATTCTAACATCCCCATTACAGATCAAACAAAATTATAAATACGTCTAATTAGTTCAATGGTTCAACGAGAAAGAGCTTCACCCGGCGTTATTTAGTTGAAATATCATTCCTGGTGCGCTATCTAGTATTCGCGAGCGTTAACTGCTGACAGATGACGTATGTTCATCATAGTCTAAGGAATAAGGGCACTCTATTAGTACTAAAGTTTGTGGGAATAATATTTCCGATAACTTATAATTCTCTAATCAATATTAACAGTGTAACAAAGGATGCTATTGAGCATTCCGCATGTTACACTGGACCTCTATTCTCCACCGGAGAGAATGCTCATTTCGGGAGAAAGTAGAAGAAGGAAACGTAGCGAAATGAAGAGAGATAAAATATTCCCATCTTCCACTCCCTGATTCAAGACTATGGTCCCTGTCCCTGGTAGATTCAGATTAAAATCCAAACTCTAAGACAATACATTACCACTACAACATCATTAATCAGTGAAATTATATTATTGATATATTTTATCATTCAAAATAAGTTTTCCTTAATAATGCAAAAATAATAGGAACCTAGAAAGGAATGAAAGAAATGAAAAGTAGTATTTTTATACTTGGAGAATAGCTAACCTAACCTCTAAAATAAATGTCAAAAACAGACTTTAATCCTAATTGGTTGAAAACAAGTTAAAAAAAACACGAGCCAAATTTCGTTCGATGTAATGGAAATTCAGATTTTGCAGCTGAAACTCTCACGAGTTTCAAAAATTTGATAATTTTCTGATTAATCTGAAACTTTCATGAAATTCAGATATTTCAGCAAATTTATGAGGATACGTCGAAACTTTCAGAAGTTTCAAATAGAAATTGAAATTTTCCAAATGAAATTTTGCATCACTGAGTATGCCATTCAATAGTGCTGAAATATAATAAATTATAATGACCAACATTCAATACTTATTAACAATTTATCCATGTGAATATGAATAATTCACCCTCTTGTTATATGAAAACTTTCAAAAAGAATAGAGAAATGTAATTATTATGAATGATGAGTCATTTTAAACATTTGTGACAATAGATATATTTAAAAGTTTAGGCTAATTAAATTTGAAATATATCAAGCATTATCTTAATTGTAAGTTTACACGTCTATACATCACATTGTTGTAGTGGTCACCTAAAACTGCTTTTCAAATCCCTTGACTTCTCTGACTGATAAACTTCAGTCTTCCCTGACTAATTTTTATAACTCAAAAGCCAATTTTCACTATTTTATTAATAAAAATCGTGACCGAACATAAAAATTAGACAATGTTGACCAGTTTGCGCAATTTTTTTTTTCCTTTGAGAAATAACTTGGATTCACTCACGTAAAATTCACAATGAACAGAAAATGTTTGACTGTAAGCAAGAATATAAATGTATTAAAATAAAGGAATTTTCTATTTCTTAAAATTCCTTGATTTTATGTTCAAATTAGTACAAATTCCCTGATTTCCCTGACGAACATGAAATTCTCTGAGTTTCCCGGTTTTCCAGAAAAGTGGCCACCCTGTTGTATATAAAAAACAGGTTACGCAGGAATTACAATAATTTATTTGGATGAAAATATTTACCCTTCTACACATACCCGCCTTGGGAATATTATGATATCTATCCTTTTTTATGGCTATATAATATGATTATGTTGGGAGCAAACAAGGTATGTATTGAAGAGATAGCTGTTATGATCCCGGCCCCACAGGATAATCCCGTGAAAAAAATGTTGTCCAGACAAACGAATTTTAAATTTGTATTTTAGGTTCACTAGAGAAGTGATTTAACTTGGGTAGACATTACGAATTTGGCGCAACTGTTTTTTGTGCGCATTTAAAAAAAATGGCGGATGATTTCAGTATTATTTTATATTTCTGGAACTATAAAGGCTACAGGCTTCAGTCTGGTGGCAAAATCTAGGTATTAGGGGTCAAGGAATACAATAGTGGCAGAATTGAACCCTTCAGATTCACCCTTCCACCATTTTACAAGATGGCGTTTCAATTTTTATGTAACCCTCTACAACATTTATAGATTTTGTGTTTGTTCTATATTTCCTCTTGATGTAATTACTTGAACATGCGTGATACAGGTGGCAGTAAAGCGTCTCTAACTTCTGTGTCAGTAAAAACCAAATATGAAGAGTCCTTCGATAAAGCAAAATGCGTAATATGTCAAATTAACACGAATGAAACAGTAACATCAAGTGAAAATGGACAGAAGAGAATCCGAGATGCCGCTGAAATACGGAAAGATGATGTTAAAAAACGATTGAAACTAATGACTGAAGACGACAGAGTAGTTTATCACTGTAACAACAAGTGCTACAAATCATATACACTGAAAAAAACCTTGGATAAAATCAACCAAAAAACACCTCAATGTAGTGAAGAGCCCGAGTCTTTTGCAGAAGATACTACAGTTGAGGACCAAGGCCATCTACTCAGAAGATCGTTGACTTCTGTGCGTCCACCCCCATCAGCTCATTTGAAACCTGAAGACCTTCCGTGTGTTATATGTGGTTCAGCCAGAATAAAGGTCAAAGGGACGGACGACAGGAAAAAATACAAAATATGTGAGTCCAAAAGAGCAAACACATTTTTATCAGCTGCTAGTTATTTCGGAGACGAAGTGTTTAGTCGAGTAGCTGATTTAAGCAGTGATACGAGTGTATTTGCAGCTGATTTGTATTCTCACCCGAACTGTATGCGTATATATATTCGGAAGTATGAGTGTGCCATAATTTCGCAACCACATTCTCGTCAATCTTCGGATAAATTCACACTTTTTGAAAGGGCTAACGAAATTTTAGAGCCTCTTCTAATTGCAGGCTATGGGTTCACACTCATTGACATTAAACAATTAATGGCTAATATTGATGATACAGTGCTGTTTCATAACAATGAAGTAAAGATTTTCTTGGTTAGAGTTTATAATGATAAAATTCGATTTTGTAAGTCCAACAGAAAGAATTAGCCACTCATGGTCTTCTCTGCTGACCTGACTCCTGAAGTTCTCGCTGCAAAAATACGCTCACAAGACGTAGTAAAAGTAGCAGGTACAATCTTAAGAAACAGTTTGAAAGACTGCGACTTTGGACTTAATGACAATTCTGCGATGTCTTAGATCTACAAAAATCATGGGAATCAATAACAATGCCAGATGTTGTATTAACATTTTTCTCGTCTCTGTTTAATGTCAGTAAAACAAAATTGTTTCAAACAAAAACTCCCGAATTCGGAGCAGAAACTGAAGACTCTTGTAATGACATTGAAGATACTTGCGAAGATGTGGAAGACAAACACCTAAACCGACTAACTGTGCAAATGAACAGTCTTTTCCAAATTATGTTTTATCAAATTCACCGAGGGAAAAAGAAAACACCTTTACACATGATAACTTGATGATTTAAGATTTGACCAAATGTCTTCCCTTCAAACTGCCGTTGTTGTGGATAATATGTCGCAATTGCGAATGGTTAAAATTTCTTCTTCTAAAATATTGCCGAATTTTCGATGAACACTGAATTTCCAATAAATGTTGGTGCAATTACGGCGAATGAGCAAGTAGTTCCAGCAGAAAAATATTCAAAAGGCAAGTATCGTTGAAGAATTAAATAGTGCATTGGAGGAAGCTGACCTTCGTATTGTGCCACACGTTGACTGGGCAATTCGAAATGGTTCACGTTGAGTTGAGTAGATTTGTTGAATTATTTTTAAATCAGGGATTATTGAAGCCATGGGTACGTTATGGAACTGGAGAGAGAAGACGCTTTATCCCACTTCATGTTCTTTATAGAAAACTGCCTCCAGGATTGCCCAATGTTTTGATCAAGGCTCACATTCTTACTGATGATGACACCGTAAGCAAAATTGGAACAAAACTTGGAGCCCTCACTGCTGATCCAATAAAATTCCTGAAAGAATTTGCTGAAACTGAAGAAGAAAACGATTTCGAAAAAGTTGAAAAATATCTTGTGTGTGCCTGGAAAAGGAGTTCCCACTGTGAAACATTTGACGATCTGCGGTACAGTGAATTCAAGAGATCGGTCCCTCGAACTGACCTTCTGCCGACATCTTATTCCATTCGAGGTCACATTAAAAGGGCGTTTTATGTAATCAGGAATTGTTTAAATGTTTTAAATCCTGCCTACGTAGAGAAAGATCCATGTAGCTTTGGAGGGGAAGAAGTTAATGGAGTTCTGAAACCTGTAAACTTTTTAAATCGTTTGCCCACCGAAGTTACACGTGTATGTTCTTGCAAAACCTGTGCAACAAAAAGATGCCCTTGTCAAAATGCTCTACTTATATGTTCCACCTACTGTAAATGTACTGTTCAACATTGTAAAAACAAATAAATAAACAAGTATAAATTTGAACTTAAGGTGATCTTGATATTAGTTTACACTTAATGTGATTTTAATCAGCTTTTAGTAATAATAGTATTTGTGTTGATATTACATTGTCTTTCATTTCAGCATTAATTTTTACATATTGCATTTTATATTGCAAATGGGTTGCCACGCCTAGTATATAAAAAAGTAAAGAAAATGTGTTAATACTTGTACATATTGATATATATATTATTACTTGTCTACTTTGAAAATGGTGTAAGGGTTAATATGAAGGGTTCAATTTTACCACTGTTATATTTTTTGACCCCTTATACCTAGATTGTGACACCAGACGGAAGTCTGTAGGCTTTATAGTTCTTTAAATACAATGTAATATTGAAATCATCTTCCATTTTTAAAAATGGCGCACAAAAAACAGTGGCGCCAAATTCGCGGTGTGTACCCAAGCAAAATCAGTTCTATAATGAACCTTCAACAGAAATTTGAAATCCGTTTCTCTGGACAACATTTTTACGGGGTTATGCCTTGGGGACAGGACTATTATGTGTATCTAGACTTGTTCTTTGATCGGAGCTGGAATGTCTGCCAATTGGTTTTTTGTATTCACTATGTGGTAAGTAATTGTTAAAAAAATATTCGCTTGATACAAATACTTGTAACAGTCGTAAGACATTTTTAGTTATTTAGTAGTTTCCACCACTAAGAAAATTCCTCATAGCCCTTTTTTTTGTCTGCCATGACAGAATTAATATCTCTAGTGGTTATAAACATATGGTTCCGGTGGCATAGAGTGTGGAGAGAAATTGTCGGAGAATGAGATTTTTCGACAATGTCTCCTACATCCCTAAACCGATTCAAATCATTCTTACTGTTTCAGTGTTGTTTTCAAATAAAAGCCGTAAATAGATCGACTAGCCAATCAGAGACTTAGGGGATGTTTACAACTGAAGTGCCTTAGACTGTGATTATCTTAGCAACAAACAAACCAATACACATTATGTATCTAGGGATAAGTTCTTTATCGGAGAACTTCTGCTTATAACTATGACAATATCAAATTTTAAGTTTCTGTGTATTTATTCCCATTTTTAATATTTGTATTCATATTTATTACCTTGGAGATATACTGTCTCCAAGCCTTTAAAAATTCATTTAGATAATTTTTCAATATTGTTGATTAATAAAAATGGACTGCTAATTATACACTGAATTTCCAACCCACAATATAAGGCATCTTACTTTATTAGGGCAAAATATTTAAAACTTCATACCATTCCAGTAATAAGATTTTACTTCGTTAATGGCAACATGACACTTGGAAATTTTAAGAAGCATTCGAGATTGGTTGTGACATAATGTACAATCAGTCAATCAAAATAAATTTTATTAATGATTGCAAAATATACAATTTATCTTTCTTGGGCATCGAATGGATCCAGTCTCATTTCCATGAAGAGGAACACTGTGGATGTTGAAGAGCTGGATGGACAAAGCCAAGTGGAATTTGAAAAACAATAATAAGTTTTACTCCTCTTTTGCTAGTCAAATCGATAAAACGATTTAACATGTTCAACAGGAAACTCAAAAAAATATGTAATAAATATGAGTAAAACAGAGCACGTACACATGCCCTAAACTATATACAGTGTGTTCCAAATTTCAAAAACTAAAAAGTTAGACCAAATTGAAAGCACCACTGAAATTCCCAAAAAAATTTCCTTGAACTTTCTCCATTTAATCGACTTTTTATATTTTATAAAGGATATAGCAATACATGTATCCCCAATTTGATACACACTGTAGGTTAAGCGTTCTTTTCTTTTATTCACACTAAATTTAATTTTGACATTTTTTAGCATGGCAACTATCTTAAATAAAACAAATATTGTGAATGAAAACTCTTAAGTGTTTTCTGAAAGCATCTACAGCTATTTGAGGATTTTATATATCTTATTTAAAATCCTCAATGTTTAGGCATATACATTTGCAGTATAGTAACTAATTACACTAATTAAGAATTCATACAAAATTGTATAATTTCTTCACATCCTTCTTGGTTACGCAGTAATGGTTTATGCCTCTCAATTTTATTTAGTAATTCTTCCTTGTTAATATCTGCCAGTACTTTCAAGGCTTCTGAAAAAAAAAAAATCCATTAATCCATTTCACTGTTATCGGTGAGTTACACCTTATAGCAGGGCTGGCGACCATAGTGGTGCTCGCAGGCTCGAGCACCACACATAAAACAAAGTGGTGGTGTTGAGCACCATACGCCTAGCAGGGACAACTAGTTACGTTTCTGGAAAAAATACAATCATTCCCAACTGTTATAAAACTTTTATTTGAATGTACAATTGTACAGTTTCTAAAATTTACCTCGCCTGCGTGTGGTGCCATTTAAAGTTGGTACAGTAGGATAATACAGAATGCTCCCATGCACGCTTATGTTGTTACCAGCCCTGTTTATTAGTACCCCGGTAAATAACAACTATCAACAACCCCATGAATGAAGAAATTATTAGGTTAGTGTTAATATTTGAAAGATAGTATTTTTTCTAAAAACTCTACTAGATAAGGTAAGGTGGGGCAAGTGCATCTCAAAATTGATTAGTAACGCTCTACAAAATCACAATTACTTTATTTTTCAGCAAAATTGATAATTTTTTGATACTTTTTGGAATATTCCCGTTTTGGAATACTAATACCAAACTAATATTTGCAGATGTAAAATTTTCGTGCCTTTTTTTTTATTTTTATAGTCACAAAAACGCACTTGCTCTGCCGATTGGGACAAGTGCGTCTTTGGCTGTGAGAGAAGTAAATTAAGAATTTCTGGGGCAAGACCGCCTAACTATGATACTTTGATTTTTCTTTTGCTGTTTGCAGTATTTAATAGTCTCCTCCCATTTAAGAGTAATTAACTTTTTTTGTGAAATCAAATGAAAATGGCATAATCCTGAAAATACATTTGTTGTCTTGATGACCACATGCTACAATATCATAGCATACCTCCACACCCACATGAGTGTGGAGGCATTTGAGTCATTGCAACGCTGTTGTGCAAAAATGATAAATCAAGGAAACTCAGAAAATAATGTATTTGCAATTTCTGGGAATCAATGACGCTCTTGCTCCAAATTCGCACTTGCCCCACCTTATCTTACTTTATTTTATATTTTGTTCCCATAAGTCATGGTAGTCCGAAAAATATCTAACAATCATTGCAATTCTCCATTCTATGTAAAACAAAGTGAAATTAGTTATCAACAAATATCTTGACACTAACGTATTGTTTACTTTAAATTAGATATTTTTGTTTTCCACAGCTAATTTGATAAATTGTCAATTTATAGTAAATTAGACAAAAAATTTTTAAGACAAATATGTTTTGTATATCATTAAATAGCTTTTTATGGCTTTTCAAATGGTGTAAAAATAGATGGGGTATTCCATAGAAAAGAGAAAGTAAAGTTTTTTTCTCCGAGGAAGTTTATATCATGTCCAAACTTTTTATGCATGAGGCATGCAGTCTCAAAAATGAATATACATCAGAGCGTCATAATTCCATGCTTCAAAAATAGTGGTTTACACGAGTCTCTTACATTAGCCTTACACATGTACTTTAAAGCCCTTTTTTGCAGAACAAAAATTTTGTTAAATAAATATTGTGAGCAAGAACTCCAGAAACAAATACCATAACGCAAATTTGAGTCTATAAGGCCAAAGTATGCATTTCTTGCTGAGTCCGCAATGATAGGAAGAGCCGACATCGAAGGATCAAAAAGCGACGTCGCTATGAACACTTGGCCGCCACAAGCCAGTTATCCCTGTGGTAACTTTTCTGACACCTCTTGCTGAAAACTCTTCAAGCCAAAAGAATCGATAGGCCGTGCTTTCGCAGTCCCTATGCGTACTGAACATCGGGATCAAGCCAGCTTTTGCCCTTTTGCTCTACGCGAGGTTTCTGACCTCGCTGAGCTGGCCTTAGGACACCTGCGTTATTCTTTGACAGATGTACCGCCCCAGTGAAACTCCCCACCTGGCAGTGTCCTCGAATCAAATCTGGCTGGAGGTAAGTTGACGCACGAGACGCCGCACTCGGACGTCGGCCGCACGCACGGCGCTAACCGCACGCACAAACCAAAGCCGGCACGACGCCACGAAACGCCACTCCGTGCCCTTGGCTCATTTGCCACCAATCTAATTGCATAACAATTAGTAGCTAATTTTTTACTTAATACTGAGATATGGTTTTCAAATTTTAACTTACTGTTGATATGTAGGCCCAAAACTCTACAGTCAGCTTGGTTTTTTATAATTTTGTCTTCCAAGTATACCTCATTCAGGTCGCACTTAAATGTAATGATGTTAGTTTTAGATACGTTAAAAGATAATAAATTAGGATCACACCAATCTTTAATCATTTTTTAAATCGCTACTTACGATCTCATGGAGTTTATCGATGTATTTACCATGCCAGAGTATCGTGGTATCATCCGCAAAAAAAGTGAACTTTCCTTGAATTTTAACAGAAGCAAAGTCATTAAAATAAACTAGAAATAGTAAAGGCCCAAGGACAGAACCTTGTGGCACGCCAGACGTCACTTCCAGTTGTTTTGACACTACCATTAAAAATAACTTTTTGATAGCGACCAGATAAATATGACTTGAACCAATCCAGTGTTATACCTCTAAACCCATAGATTTGTAGTTTCCCCAGCAACATCCTGTGATTTACGCAATCAAATGCTTTAGCCAAATCATAGAACGCCGCTGCGGTCACCTCCCCATTATTAATCTGAAGATATAGCTTCTCTAAAAAGGCAAATATAGCATCGCTTGTATTTTTCGAGGCGTGAAAACCAAACTGTTCTGCACAGATGTCAACAGTACCACTGCCCCTCTCTGAAAATGTTGAATATTTTTTCCAAAATAAAAAAAAATTCCATGCCCTATAGAAATTGTGGGGTAGGGGTGATTGTGGTCATCCCCCTCTAGAATTACCACCTTAAGTTATAGGGAGGGCCAATTCACCAAATACAGGGTTGAATTGATGTCTGCGCTGGGAAAGAGCCTTAAGGGTGGCTTTGTGGCAATGTCAGAGGGTAGCCAAGGTCAAAAACTTTTTTGGACCCCGGAATCGGTTTCAACACCCTCAAAAATTGGGGAGGTGGGCAAACTAGATTAGCCCAGTAGCAGATACATGCATGTCCTTCTGACTTCTGACTTCCACTAAAAGACGTTATTAATCCTCTTCAGGATTAATTCTGTCTCTAGCTATTACAAATGTGTCAGGTAACTGCACACTGGCTCCTGCTCCTTAACATTTGGCGCCCTAGACTGGAGTCTACATTGCCTACTGATAAATTCGCCACTGTTCCATCCCCTCTTTAGAATGACAATTTTTCAAAAATGTCTCTTATCTAACATTTCATGTGCAAAATAATTTACATGTTACATGCAGTTTTGCAAAATTTATACATATTTATATTCTTTTATCAAGAGTGGACCGACCATTTAATGTCAAAATTGCATAAAATCTTGATCTTAATAATTTATTATCACTTAGAAGGCAAAACCACCTCAATCAATAGCCTAGCCTATACCGAATCAGTTTTAATTGCATAAAGTGTTATCGAAATTTTATTATTTCTAAAAGTCTATACTCACTACAAATCATTCCCTGTACCTCTTCGTCGTCATCATCAAAATGTGTTAAAAATGTGTCAATAATAATTTCATGATGAGCTTTATAGTGATTTCTTCTAAATTCTTCGGGAACATTTTCAAAGAGGGCAGATATATTTCTTAAGGCACACAATCTAACTTTATCAGTAGGATCATCCAATCTCTTCAAAATCTCTGCAAAATAAAGTTGACAATCGTAAAACCTGAAGATTTCATATCTGGACATTAAATAATTAAGGCCCGTCCCAGTAAATAAGTCTTTTCCCACAATTAGTATACTTCACTTATTTCAGTACAAGCGTCCAATTTTTCATGAAGACTGTTGCAAGAGAACTAAATAAAAAAGATGTTTCATTCTTGTCGATCATGTTAGCACTCCAAATTTTGAAAATCTAGCATAATTCGGTTTACAATTTGTTTGCATAAATAAGCGAAAGTAATTATGTCCTTTGTGATATAATAGTTTTTGAGAAAATCCTGCTCGAAAATATGAACGAAAAAATGGAGGTTAGTACACTAAAATTGGAATATCGAAAAACCTTCTTTCATAATTTTTGCAATTATATTATTTTCATTTGCGATGCTGAAATTCTCGGTAAAAATGTGCAACAACAATACATTTCAGTGCTTCAGTTGGAATTTCAAAAATCTCTATTTTCTATTGTTTGCGACGTTTCCGAATACATTGTTTTGGTTGATTACATTGCGATTTGTAGGCAAAAATGTGCTACAATAATACTTTCCAGCACCCCACATATTAATAATAATAATAGGACTTTATTGTAATAATATAAAATATTTTACGTCAAAAAGGTTTTTGTTAAACATAGTTAAAATATAAACAGTAAACATGTAAGACGATATTCATATTAAATAATTGTATTATATAAGAAAACTATAAAAATATTAAAAATACAAACACTAAAATCTTTAGAAATATTATAAAAGGACAATTAAAAAAGAAAACTGGCATATTACATCACAGGATAATTTCTAAAACCATATTCTTTATCTTCAAGTGTGAAGAAAGCATATTTGATGAGATATTGTTTAATAGTCGATCTGAATTTAGATGGAGGCTGGCTTTTGTATTAGGTAGTGTATTGAATAACTTGACTCTATAAGAGTTGATACCAGTTTGCACTCTAGTAAGCCTGATATTATTAATTCTGAGGTCATTATTGCGTCTAGTTAGGTGATTGTGGAAATCCTTATTTCTATTATATAGCGACATGTTATTTTTGACATATGTAATGCATTGTAATGCATAAATGCATGGTAGTGTGAGAATATTATATTTCTGAAAAATGGTACTGGTTTCTCTATAACCTACATTGCCTATTATTCTTATTGCTCTCCTCTGAAGACCAAATAGCCTATGCATTCCCCCATGCTAATATAGCATAGGACAGACGAGATTAGATAAGTGTTCGAATTCCAAATAAAAAATTTTTGTTTGCGAACGTATCCGATTATATGGTTTTCATTTGCGATGCTACGGTTATCCGGCAAATATGTGCAACAAAACATATTCTTTCCGAGTAGACTGAAATAATTTGACTGGATAGGGAGCACATGCGCCTGGGACATTTGCGCCTTACTCCAAAAATCGGAACAGTTGGGCCTCACAAAGTATCCTTTGACGTGGGGTGAGTCATTTGCGCCTATATATCTAATGACAAGAATCTTATTTCCTAAAATTGTTAAAAACTTAGGCATATGTACAAAAACTACAACAAGTTATAAATTGTTACAAATAACTTAAGTAATTTTTTACTTTATGCATTTCTTTGTTTGTAACTGTTTACGTTATAAACATATGTTTATTCAGTGGTCTTGAGTAATAGAATGTTGCTCAAATGTACACAAATCAAAAAAAAAATAGTATACTATAGTCTGTTTTTAAACCAGGAGGAACTTTTTAAAGTTAACGCGCTAAATTATACATCTGTGATTGGACAGGTCCTCGCCAGTTTTACACAAGGCAATAGTCGTAAATTTTGACATATACAAATTTTAATTTCATGTCATAAATCATTTGGTTATAATTTCTATTTTATCGTTTGCACATTATATATCAGTTTTTAATCGCTTTTGTATAAGTTTGATGGTAAAAGTGTCTAATTACTTGGTGCTTTTATACTGCGTAAATGGTATGGATGCTATATAAAATATCTAGAGGTCAAATAGAGGTCGATGCATTATATAATGCAATAAAATACACACAATGATACTGTAGTCGTGTAGTGTTGGTTGCCCAAAACGCCAAAAAGGTTTTAGTGTATTTTCTAGTTACTTTCATGGTGTGAATGGAACTTTCATGTTTACTCCTCCTGGTTTAAAAAGAGACTGTAGATATTGAAATAATTAGTCCAGGCAAAAGGGAGTTTTCAAAAAAGAAAATGCCAACCAGGGTTTTTCAACGGGAATGTGTACCTCTTAATATGAATAACTATTGTACCTAAAATCCAACAGCCGAAAATTAATGCATCTGTGTTTAATTAACAAGTGAAGTTATGAAAAACGAGTTTTTGGCCTGTATAAATATATCTTTGAGTTTTATGATAATACGTCCTAATAAGAAGTTAGAGACAATAAAAGTATCTACAAAACGAGCTCAACCTCATTAATACCGGTTAATTAGTTTTTTAACAAAAAGCAAAAAATTACTAAAAAAACGCTGTCTCTAAATTAATTTTTAACTTTAAAAATAATGAACGTAGACCTAACAAACTTTGATGTTATAGGTTTTGCTGTGTAGAACAAGTGGTATTTTTTTGGAAATATGTAATCGTATTATTTTTGCAAAAAAGCATTTGTTTATTAAATAAGTACTTTTTTGAAAATTAATTTCTACAGCTTAGCGATGTCGTAGTGTAACGTGGTTAGGGATATTTTCTTCCTCAAGAATCGTACTTTTGAAAACAGCTACATCAACACCGATATCAGCAATAGCAATATAAATAACAATAATTGTTGCTAAAAAATGTGCAGAAGAAAAGAAAGTTAAAAGGTCCATTTTATAGACTGAGATGCTTTTTAATTGCAAAACTAACACAATATTTCATTCCAGTCGAACTACTCCAAATCGATTGGCTATACCTTTTTATAACTCCACAGGAAGCTGAGATAATGATGATTTTGCAAATGCGCACGATTTTGCATGTCCAAGTTCAGTTCTCGTGCAAGGAAAACTGAACTCGGACGTTCAGAATCGTACGAGATCGCAAAATCGTCATTAGCTTCCTGTGGATGTACAAAAACTTATAGCCAATCGATTTGGGGTAGCTCGATGAGATAGAATGAAATATCGCGTTAGTTTTGTAAATAAAGACCGTCTCAGTCCATAAAACGAACCTCTTTAATTTTTCTTTCTTCTGCACATGTTTTAGCAAGTTGATGATATTGTATTGCTATTGTTGATGTCAGTGTTGATGTTGCTGTTGAGGAAGAAAATAAGCCCAACCATGTTACGCTACGACATCTCTAAGCCGTAGAAATTAATTTTCAAAAAAGTGCCTTTTTAATAAACAAATGCTTTTTTGCAAAAATTATACAAAAACACATTTCCAAAAAAATACCACTTATTCTACACAGCAAAACCTATAATCTATCAAAGTTTGTTACGTCTACTCTCATTATTTTTAAAGTTAAAAATTAATTAAGAAACAGCAGTTTTTAGCAGTATTTTGCATTTTGTTAAAAAACTAATTAACTGATTTTAATGACATTGGGCTCATTTTGTAGATATTTTTAATATCTACAACCCATTTGAACGTATTTTTGTAAAACCTAAAGATAAATTTATACAGGCCAAAAACTCGTTTTCTGTAATTTTACTTGTTAATTAAACATAGACGCACTAATTTTCAGTTGTTGGACTTCAGGTACAATAGTTATACGTACTATGAGGTACATATTCCCGTTGAAAAACCTCCGTTGGCATTTTTTTTTTTCTAACAGAACTTTTCCGGCTCCTTTGCCTGTGCTAAATTTTGAATAAAACATATTGTTTTATTGAGAATGTAATTTATTTTAAAGTATGAATTTTACTTTTATATGCCCCCAACCCCCCACCGGGGCGTCGCCTCTGGACCCCACCGAGGGCTGTGCCCCCTGAACCCCCATTTTATATTAAGATTATTTTTGTGCATAAAAAACCCTATTGACTACAAGTGTCAAACATCGGCGCCGCAGGTATCGTACTTTTCCCATAATAACATTAACATTTACTTATTTATTTACTTGATGTTCGGCTAAATATAGAAAAATTAATTTGCTGACAGTACTAACTTGAAGATTAATATTGGAAAAGAAAATGTTTGCACTTTGGTTTAGATTTTTTCGAATAAAATTTTTGACACCTAAATAAAGATAAATTGAGAGAAATAGAGGGGACTAATGTGGAACTGCATTTTGGGCACTTTTGATGATAAATAATATTATAATGATATTCTTCGAATATAACCAGGCACAAATAATAACCCACCCCACATCAAAGGACACTTCGTGAGGTGCAAGTGACCCACCCCAAGGGGCAAATGTCCCAGGCCCAAGTGACCCGACACCAATTTCACTAATACATGTTTTAATTATAAAAATATATATACCTGGATATATCTTAATAAAATCATCTATGCACCAGATATCTTTCCTACAACAATTTTCTTTTAATAGCAGCAAGCAGTCTATGGCAATCTGTCGACTCCGATATGATGCATCTTCTAGCAGCGAAATAAGTAAAGGTACTAATTTTTCAACCAGTTCTTTTAATATGATTGATGAAGGGAACAAATCTACTTCTGATCTTGTTATTAAAACTGACTGAAGACAAGAAGCTGCCATGGTTCGGATTGCTTCGGCTGTGGCTCCAGCATGCCAAACCAAAGATGGAATAAACACATCTGAAAAACATATTTATATTATTAATAATATTAATAATAAGTCTTTATTTTTCATTGGGCAGATACATATGGTATACAAATATAATGCAGAATAACATTAATGAACATCTAATGAACTGGTCAAGTATAAGTTGTACTTGCACAATTAGTGCTTCATACCCTTAGTTGTTTTTAAAAACAGATTTGCCAGCTCTATACATATTATATATTTTAAATTCTGTTTGTTCTTTTTTTTAATCTTCAGCTATATTTGTGTAATGAGATGTTTTTTAAGATAACATTTAAATGTGGATAGAGTCAAGTAAACTTTAACTTGATAACATCTCGTGGATATGTACATTCATAGCATATACATTAGATGGTGGAATTTGAATATGCATTTTTAAATATTTATGTGATATGTGTGACGTACCTTCTTCCAGTTGCCTGGCGCTTAGACAAGTGGAAGCATCACTTTAATGCTGAGCTATATTTCAGTCATCATGAGCGCCCACCTTTACAATTTTTTCATGGGGTAAAGGTCCCACATTAGCCTACTAACGCATCCTGTTGCAGTAGGACTGGGATAGCTACAGTGAAGAAACAGTTATGTCCAGGGGTCCGGACAGCAGGTTAGATTTTCACTGACCTTCAACAGTAAAATGCACATGTTGGTAAATAACAAAGTTTATTAAATATACTAAAGTTTACAATAGCAATAAAAAAAATGGTCAAGTACCAAAATTACGGAGTTATCATAAGTAGAATAAAAATTTAAGATATGTCATGTTATTTCAATTACAATTACAAAGCTACGAGAACGTGGAACTAGGAGGTGAGAAGCTAGATAACTACTAGTTACTCATATTAGTTTGGTGAAAAAAACAGTAAGATATTAAAAAACGGTAAGCAGAAACACAATAGTAAGTACCTAGTAAAAAAGAACAGGAGGTGCGCAAGTGCCAGGCAATATAGCAAGCAGTTTTCTACATCTAGACATAATTAAGCATAACTATATGGTCAGAGTGTAAGTGTGAAGAACTTGGCAAAAGTAAGGATTTATATTATATATCAAAACATCCAGTAAATCACTTTAATTTCGAAACTCGAAAAACATGATAACAGTGGAAAATAGACCTTTTTCGTATTATAGTAATTTCGACCTGCTTGCACAAGTGAAACGGAGGAGGTGACGTGGCTTTTGACTGATATTTTTTGCCTTTACCCCGAGCCCCGGCTCGCCGAATAAACATGAAATACCTGTGCTCGTGCTCTAATGCTTAATAAACCAGGTAAATAAAGAGAAAACAAACAGAATTTTTAGGTAAATTAGTAGAGCCGCAAGGTATTTGCAGAATGGCTTTGGGAGATGATGAGGCTTCTCATTTCGTGAGTCAAAAAATTTCATTTGCATCATCGTTTTTATCAACAATTAGAGTAGAGAATCAGTTTTCTTAAAGTACTGGAAAATCTATCAGTTGTAGAGAAAAGTGAAGAATGGATGATTTGTGCGCAATTGAAATCCCTACATTATGAGACTTTCCAAATTATAATCGCTCCAGCGGTAAATGCAATATATAGACAGAACAAAGTCAAATAAAACTAAAGAATACACTTTCAGCAATCAGACGACACTAAATGACATTATTCCCTGGACTCTCCTTCTAAACTAAAATAAAAATCTAACACTGAGCTAGAAAAGACTTGTCAAGACATGAGTTTGTACATGCGTAGAGATACTGAATGACTTAAATTTATCAGGTGTTAATTTTAAGTCCTAAAAAATACATTTCCATATTAAGTATGTCTTTTCTCTTCAAGTAGATATAAGTAAAAAGTACTTAAAAACTTAAGTATTAAGTACAAGTATCATGGCCAATACTTAAAAGTATAAGTACCAGTACCTGCATTTTTGTTGGGACTTGAAGTAAAAATACTTAAGTACTTTTGTACTTGAAAAACAATAGTAAGTAGTAAAAAAGAACACGCGTTGTGCAAGTGCCAGGCAATAGCAAGCAGTTTTCTACATCTAGCCATAATTAAACATAACTATATGGTCACAGTGTAAGTGTGAAGAAATTGGCAAAAGTAAGGAAATCTGATACCAAATAAATAAAACGATTTTTTAGATTCAGTGCAATATGTAACATTCGTTACATTCGGATCTGAAAATAAAATGGTTTACGGCGGATATTATTTTGTCTAGATCATAACGGTGATGTTTCGGTTCGGTTCGGAAATATGAAAATTATGTTAACAGATATTTGCCAAGTGCCTCAAACCCCACAGCTAAGCGTTTTTAAATGCATTCCGTTCGGCCACATGGTATCTTGTCAGAGTTAATACTGAAAATTTCTATGTATCAAAATATAAAGACAGTTCATTTATTTACAGTTCGTCTCAGATTTGGTACTAAACTCCTGAACTATTTAGCTCAGTTGGCAAGGGTTTTAAGGCGTCACTAAATGTTATATGGCTGAATTTTTCAGAATAAGTAGTTTTGTTGCTGTAGAATACAATAAAAAAAAGTTTACAGCTGTAAAGAGCCGGCGACTCCTAAAAAAATAAAAAAATATTGGCCGAAATTCAGTTCTTGACCAATAACTCGAAAAATAAAAAATATGTATCAAGAAACTAATAGTATTAGGCGATAGAGGGAGAATGGAATGTGGTGACACATAAGTACGGCTCGCGAAGCGTGCGCGGTCTCTTGCGCTACACTAAATTCATTGTAACTTTTGAACTAATTAATGAAATTGAGCTCAACAAAGCTTAAACGAAACGAGAAACATGTGGCTATTGGATTATCATATTTTCAAATATAGAATGATTCTATGTAGGAATAGTACATATATAAAAAAGGAACATAAAGAAATCTCCGATGAAATCGGTATAAGTTCTACCATCTCTACAATTTTTAAGATAGAGACATGGAACTATCATACACTACTCTTGAAATAATGTATAAAAAGATCCGATAAGTGAAAAAAATCTATAAAATTTATTTATGAAAATGTATACTTCCAAAATTTCAAAATCTTGAGAAAGTGATAAAATTTGATATGTGTAATTAACTTTAATCACCTATTACTTTGGTTTAAATCACGTTATTAAATTCTTGTAGGTGCGATTTTTAAAGCGTGGAATGTATACTTTAAGAAACTTCAAGGGGATTTGCCTTAAATATTAAATTAACCTACTTTACGAAAATAAAAGAAACATTTTTCTTTCCTCCAAAATTCGTGAAAGTAGGAGTAAAAAAACACCAATAAATAAAAAATAAAAAAATTACTCGGCTTACCTATCCACCGGATCTTTTTATACATTATTTCAAGAGTCATATGTGAAAGTTTCAGATTTTTATCTTAAAAATTGTAGAAATGGTAGAGCTTTTACTGATTTCATCGGAAATTCCTTTATGTTCCGACTTCATTTATGTACTAATCCTACATACAACTATTCTATATTTTAAAATATGATATCCAATAACCACATGTTTCCCGTTTCATTTAAGCTTTGTTGAGCTCAATTTCATTAATTAGTTCAAAAATTACAACAAATTTAGTGTAGCGCGTCCGAGACCGCGCACACTACGCGAGCTGTACTTATGTGTCGCCACGTTCCATTCTCGTGTTTTTGATGTGAAATTTCCCCCTCTATCGCCTAGTACTATTAGTGTTTTTTATTTTTCGAGTTATTGACGAAAAAAACGAATTTTGGTCAATAATTTTGATTTTTTTAAGTGTCACCGGCACCTTACAGCTGTAAACCTTCTCTTAGCGTATTCTACACCATCCAAAATACTTATTCGGAAAAATTCAGCCATATAACATTTAGTGACCGGTTTTTATCAATTTCTGTCTCTGATAACAGGGCTATATAACAAATTTCTAAAAATTATTTTAATGCGACGAATTTTATTTTGCTTTATAAAAATACGAACTAGAATAAACGGAAACTTACAGTTTCCACCCACTCGGTAAACCAACAGATATTATTTTAACTCATTAAATAGGAAAAAAGAACAGTCTAAGTTAAAATAATATAAACGGTAAACAGTTTTCTGGACATTCTCTCAAAATATATGTTCTTTTTTCAAAGGGACAGTCCTATGAAAATTCTTTGGAACATAGTTATTTGGATAAATTCTTGAGACTCAACAGGCTCTCAAAAGAGCACAACTACTTTAATAATAATTCACATTTAGTCTGAAATTTATTATGATAGGAAAATATAGTTAATGCGTGGTTTACTATTAGACGGATGGATCGGAATTAAAATCAGATCTGCCTCAATGGAAATGATTGACGCTGGTCTGCCTAAACGCCGCTAGTGGCAAATTTTATTGCAAATAAGCTTCCTCACAGCCGGGTTTCTACATTTTCTATATAAAGTAGAATCCTATATCGCAGTTTAACCTACTATACTAATTATGAATGTTGTCATTCACGTCATCAATTTATATTTTTTTCAAAGTCAATGAGATTTTTATCTCTACTTAAATACTACCACATTAGAATGTAAATAACACAAAGTAATGTCTGATGGGGGCTACGACAGAAGTTCTAAGCATAACGATGCGTTTTAGAGATTAATAATATGGAATTCGGAAATTAAAAGATGAAAGATTTAAAACAACTAGTTTTCGACACTTTGTTACATATGAATTGTATATTCAGCTACTGACATTCATCAGTGTCAGTTGCTGGAGGTATATACATAATAATGTAATGTATATAACATGTCCTTTAAAATATAATTAAATTATACACGTACCCGAATTTTAACTCATTATCTGATGAGCATGCGCTACTATTTGTAAATATATACACTATTATAGGGTTAAAAAATTTGCAAGTTTCATATTTAACTGATTGTGGAAGATGTTTAGTGCAGCAAAGTGTCAGAGACCTAAAAATTTGCTGTTATGTCAAGTCATATTGGGTATGAATTTTATAAATATAGTGAATAAAAATGACATAAGTTCATTATATAACTTATAACTGATGGTTGCGAATGTTTTAAACAAGTATTTAGGACATGAGTAACTATAGCATTATATGCCTACAATTTGTTAAACTACCAGAAGATATAAAAGTATATATAAATATTGAAAACTTTAAATATTGTATAATAAGTTACGCTATTTTGTAAATGTGAAGTTTGTGTATGTTTAAAATAGTTATATAAATATATTTCTTGTTAAACTATGTGTGTTTTAGTGCCTCTTATATGGATACCTCAGAAGTAGTTCCCACGAACATCAAAACACTTGAGCACTTTCATTTGACGCATGTTGCATTGATCATGTTGTAATCAACGAGAGATGATTAAAACGTGTCGAATGCAGTGTTCAATAGGTGCTTTGATGTCCATGGAAACTTCTTCAGAGCTATATAATGTATATTCATAAAATATGGGATTATGTATATGATGTGTTTCACTTCCAGTGAACGTACACTGCATATGTCTATGTATATTTAGGGAATATAAAATAGATATAGAAATCAGCGACAAACGTATATGCTAGGAATGTTAATTCCACATCCCTTAGATGTACATTAGATATACTTTCTCCATCTTGGGGATATACATATTCATAGATTGAATACACAATGTATGTACATTGCATATCATTTTGTTATTTGGGTTAGAAGTCAATTTGTAACACCGAATATAGTAAATCACTTACCTTTTATTAATTTCTCCAGAAATGATGTTACATTGATAGTATTTTTTAAAATAACATCTTTTCTTTCGAATACAGTTGCTAGAACATAAAATGTTTTCAATCTAGTTTCTGCGTCTGCTTCAATATCAAGTAATTCAGCCAAAATATTCCCAATAATTTCCAAATTTTCACCGAAGGCTTCTTCCGAATGTGAAAGAACAGTTAAAAATATGCAGGCCTGATCACTCACAGGCGTCCAAACTTTTGGATTAACATTAATATGGTTTAACAAGTCACAAACATAAAGTAACCACAAATCTTTCGTGCTATTCACCATTAATGCACATTTAATATCATCGAAAAGTGCTGTAAATAATTCTTCATTGTTCTCAGGATGTCTGAGAGATATTAAAGTAACAATTATTTTAAATAAATTGTACCCAGTGGTGTCCTTGGTTTCATTAGCATGCTTTTCTGATAAAACTTTAACGCATTTCATAAGTTCTAATTGATATTTTTTCTAAAAAAGAAAAGATTTAATAATATTTTTTCTAAGTATAACAAAAGTTACCACAACAAATGATCACCAGACACGCAGTAGTAGAATCAATGAAGCTTTTTATCTCAGAATTCTCGAGCAATTAATGGATATTCATGATTGCTTCTGTACTTAATTGCCTTTTAGTGCATTCTGTAAGTTGGACAGGAATACAAATTTTTCCTAGCCTAACGAGACTATCTCACGCACCCATTTTCGAGCATGCAGTGGTTAAATCTCTCTCCGAGATCACCCCACCCCCCAAACGGCCAAAAACTACTCCCGAAAGGAGTTAACTATGTAAATAATATTTTACATACCGATAAAGTAAGGCATTTTTTGTACGAGGAAATTTTTCATAATTCTTTATTCTAAAATGTTGCAGTTATTCGCAAAAACGTGACCTCATGTTAATTTGGTTATTTATCAGTGTATTTAATTTTTTTTTCATAAAATAGAGAATTATATAAAATGTAAGCATTTTCAGAAAAAGAATTGATATATATCAAATATTAATTTACTTATCAAGCGCAATAGATAATATTAATCCAAGCTTAATAGTAATAGTATATATATATATATATAGTAATAATATCATTTGCGCTTGATAACTAAATTAGTATTTGATATATACCAATTCTTTTTCCTGAAAATGCTTACATTTTATATTAACTATTTTATCAAAAAAATTTAAATAACCTGATAAACAACCGAATAAACATGAGGTCACATTTTTTAAAATAACTGCAACATTTTAAAATAAAAAATTATGAAAAACATTCCTCGTACAAAAAATGCCGTGCTTTATCGGTATCTAAAATACTATTTACATAATAGGCAGACTTTCCAAGATATAATGGATTTAAAACTGGTATGGTCAAAATTTCCTTAAAAAGTAATAATAATAATATAATCTTTATTTAGCACAAGAAAATTGCTATACAAACACATAGATGTTAATAAAAAAACTAAAAATGTAGTAATAATAAAAAAATAATAAAATACTATAAATTCCACTACTATACCTAAACTACATACTTATCACATTACTATCTTATCAAATTATTTAAATATATCTCTTTTAGTTTTATTTTAAATGTATTTATATTCATTGCCTTTATATTATTTGGTAAGTTATTATAACTAATTAGAGTCCTAAAAAAACTGAATTTTGGGTAGATTTGTACTTCTTATGATCTAGTCTAAAATTATCGCGATTTCTTGTATTATATGGATGGTCAAAAACTTGCAAAATCCCTTGAAAATAATCAGGCACATTTCCCTTTGTAATCTTGTGAATAAAGATTAGGGCATTGATTTCACTTAAGTCCCTAACCCCTACCCACTGCAGCGTGTGCAGCATCTCTCTAACAGGAGTATATTTTGAACATTGTAATATTATTCTCATTGCTCTATTTTGGCATCTTTGTAGCCTTTCCATATCCCCTGTATTTGACAGATACAAAATTGTTCCAGCAAAATAAAAATGTGGCAGTATAATCGTGTTATAAACTGTACATCTGGTCCAATAACTCAAATATTTAGCACTTCTGTACAATACCCCCAGCTTTTTTGAAATTTTTTTGCACGTATAGTCTACATGTTCTTTAAAACTTAATTTTCTATCAACTATTATACCCAAGTATTTGATAGAATTTAATATGTCAACTTGCTTGCTTTCAACAAAAATTGAAAAATCATTATCCAGCCATTCGTCTATAACAGTCTGTTTTCCTAAAACCATTGCTTTTGTCTTTTCTGCATTCAATTTTAACTTATTTATTTCTAACCAATTTGCTATATTGCTTATGTCTTCATGTATTTTCATTTCAATGTCAAGTTGATCCTTGCCAGATATATAGATCATAGTATCATCTGCAAACAAGTGAAATTTACAGTATTTTATAATCTGCTCTATATCGTTTATATACAATATAAAAAAAAAGGGGACCCAATATACTTCCTTCTGGGACACCGTTTTCAACCAACTCTTCATTGGATTCAACGTCTTCACATTTAACTTTCTGTTTTCTATCAGCTAGATAATTACTAAACCATTTTAAAACCACATCACTTAACCCATACTTTGATAATTTTTCTAATAATCTGTTTCTGTCAATGGTCTCAAATGCACGCTTAAAATCCAAAAATATTACTGCTATTACTTGATCTTCATCCAAACTTTGCTTCCACTCATGAAGTATATACTGGAAGGCTGTTTCGCAGTTATAATCTTTTCTGAAGCCCGACTGATACTTTGTTAAGATTTTATTTTCATTTACATATTCTAATATTTGTATATAAACTGCTTTTTCTAAAATTTTTGCCTCCGTAGGTAACATATTGACAGGTCTAAATTCCTCCATCTTTTTTGTTCCTGATATTTTCTGCAAGGGTACAATTGTTGAAATTTTTAATTTATCTGGCACTAAACCTTGTTCCAATGAGCTATTCACTAGATTTAGAATAGGATTACACAGTTCATCATCATCAGTTTACACATTTCAATTGTAAAATCGTTTGGACTACTTTTATTTGGCAAAGAAAAAATAATTTCATGCAATTGTTGTACATCTATCAATCTAAAGAAACTAAACTTAGTATTACACGTTGTTATATCTAAAGAATCCTTTCGAGGTGGTATACTCTCTAATATTTCCCTAATGCTATCTATGTAATATTGATTGAACTTGCTTACAATAATCTCTTTATCTGTATAATCATGCCCTTCATACTGAATAGTCCCAAATGTTTGTCTGCTTCTAGTTGATACAATATCTTTTAAACTTTTCCACATTTCTTTTGGGTCATTTTTATTTTTGTCAATTTCCTGTTCATAATACATACGTTTCTCATCTCGTATCTTTTTAACTACAAAATTTCTAATGTTTTTATACTTTTGCCAGTCTTCTTCCTCTTTAGTCATCACAAATTTTTTATACTTAAGGTCTCTTATATTAATTATATCAGCAATTTCTTTGGTAAACCAGGGTTTCCGTTCACCCTTGAAGCTAACACTAATTTTTGGCATTATTTTATCTATGGCTATTATAATGTTGCTATATAGATTTGCATATTTTTCATTTATATCAGTAAGTCTGTAATTTACATTTAAATTTCTTAGCATACATCTAAAATTATTTACATCTGATAGTTTTTTTCTAACAACAAATTTATTGACCTGATCATTATCTTTTTGGATCATTTTAATAGAAATTTTAATCAATGAATGTCTATTAAATACTGGTTGCCTAACTACTTCACAGCCAAAATTACCATAATTACTTATGACCAAGTCAATTAACGATTTTTGACCAGTTGTTGAAATATGTGTATATTCCATTACATGTTGCTTAAGACCACAATCACCTAAATATCTTCTTAGCCTACTTGAGTACGTTGACTCTGCATTTAAATTTATATTAAAGTCTCCCACTAATATTAATGTTTTTGTTTGATTTACTAAAAATGTTTCACAAAGTTCTTCAAAAAAGTCTAAAAAAATTGCACTTGAACCACTTGGCGATCGATAGATGCACCCCTAACACAACTTCTTCGGTTCCAATCTCCACTTTTACAACCATTAACCAATAATTTTTTTGACAAACAAATTTTTCCTGTATCCAGTATTTTACATCATCCCTTATATATAACTGCACTCCTCCTGTTGATCTAGAGTCTGAGTCTAGACGCACACTAGCATAATTGGCTACTTGAATTTCATTATCGCCTATATCTTCAGTAAGATGAGTCTCAGTAAGGCACATCACGGCTGGTTTTTTTAAATTTATAAATGGTTGTAATTCCTCAAAATGGGCTGTAACGCTTTGGGCATTTTGTACATAAATAACTTCTTCATTCACGGTGGTCCGTAATTGCTATTTATCTATTTCATAATCAATTCATAATAAAAAAGATTTTTTGCTGTTCGATTTTCCTATTAAGAATATGACATTGCCAGTCAAAAGCCGTGTGTCTTACATCTAAATCTAAATTAAATTTGTCATTAGCCATGACACAATTTATACATTTTTGAATGGTACTCTTGCAATCCTTGGAATCGTGATTGTCTTCTCCACACTTACCACATACTCGTTTATTTTGGCAGTTTTCTGCTTTATGATAATATCCGCAACACCTATAACATCTCATTATATTCCAGTATTCATATACACTGCATCTTGTCCATCCCACATTTATTTTTCCTTCCTTAAGTACCTTATCAAAACTTTTAGCATCTAATTCTATAATAGCCGCATACCTTTTTTTCATTTTTTATAGATATTTTTAATCTCAATATATGCACCATTTTTATTCAAGAACATATTTTGTCTTAACATACACTCTTTTAATTCCTCTATGTCTAGTTTTTCTTCGATACCTGTAATCCTAATGTGAAGGTTTTTCTTTTTAGGGACGATTACCCCTAGTTCATTTCCCAGCTTCTCTTCTACTGCGCTTTTTAAGATTTCAAGCTCTTTTTCTTCCTCACAGTAAATTGCGACTCTTCCTTTATTCATTGGTTTAATATTATTAATTCGAACTTCTAATTCCCTCGGATTTATCGCTTTTTTTATCTCATTTGCCATTTTAGTGGAATCTTCAATTTTACTGTTTTTTGATTCAATTATCAGCAGCCTCTCTGTTTTATTCTTTGACTGTATTTCTTTGCCGCTCTTTACTTTATCTGCCTAGCTTTCCTTCATTTGTAAATTTACCCCTGCTATAGCTTGTTTATTATTAGTGCACTGCTTGTTAATTATTTGTTCATTCAAAGTTTTTTGTTTCATTACCTGTACCAAATCTATGTTAGGCTCCTTTAAAATGCACATTTCGTTTCTTAACGTATTTATTAAGTCTGTTAACTTTTCCATTTCTTCCTTGAAATATTCTACAGAAATGTCATCTGTTGCCCTCCTATCACTATTCTTCATCCCATTTGAATTGCAGTCATCACAGATATACACTAATTTAGGATTTTTTAGACCATTGCACCGCATCTCAGTTTCCGAAAGATTGCTACATGCTTTACACCTTTTAGTTTAGTAGGACATCTTTCAATATAACTTAGCAGAACTTCAAAACTATCCAATGTTTATTATTCAAATTTTAGTGAATGATTTAGAATAGACACATAATGAACAAATCATTTTTTCAATTTTTTCCTCTCCTCCAATTCTGAGATATTCGCAGTTAAAGTGAGGGGTCACTACATTTGATTTTTCCTCATTTGTTTCTGAGGCTTCAACCTGTTGTATGGGCATTACGTGCATATCCTTTTCGGTTAATCTGTTTTTGGTCGGTACCTCTGAGATCACTTCTTTTGCGGGAGATTGGTTCTCTTCATTTTTGTTACCTGCCATATTTAGTTTGATTTGGCTGTTGCTCAAATTTGCTTGTTTCTCCACTACGCTACTTTGACTGACGTTGATGTTTGTTAACACTTCATTGCGTCGTTTAGTTTGCTTCAGTATCTTTTTAATAGGTGATCTGTCTCTGCTTGGGTCAATAAATTTTCAGTGTCAGTTATGACCCCCATTTTGGAGATTGACGCCGTATCTCTATACTCTCCTATTTGTTGTGTGTTATATATTGAAAAATTCCAACCGGGTTCATTCAACTGATTGGGGTACCTATCAGCTAAAATTGACTATGATTTTGAGGTTATGACGGGAAATGACACTATTTAAATTTTAGATTATTTTATGCCTAATATCACTAAAATGTCTATTGGGGCTTTCTTCTCACCGGTTTTTTGAAAAACCGGTCAAGGGAATGGTGTCCTTAAAAATTCATTATATTTTCAACGAACTAAATGTCACTGTTAAAAAAAAATATAATTTACCATTTTACGGGCTTCAAGAGGGAATTCTGGCCCTGCCTTCACTTTTCTATCTTTGCAGCCGCTCTATCTGCCGTTTGGCACCCAGCAGCACAATTAATTGCACCTAATTCACAAAATAAACTTTAAGATCAAAAAATTCAACCTACGCTAATTTTTCGCAGTGACACTTGTCTAAGCGAGAACATTACGCATGTACCAACCATCCAGCTGACAAACATCGCTACAGCATGGAATAAATAGTCTCTCTTCTTACATACTTTTACCTCCTGACAGGAGCGCCCGACGGGAGTGTAGACACTATCTAAATAATTTCATAAGATGTTCGGATGTTATCGAATTTGTGGCTTTTCCTATTGGTCGACTAAAGATGCCATAACAGAAGTCTGTGTTGTTTCAATACTTGCTGCAACAAGTGTGTCCACAGCAACGGCCTATACTATACACAAAACGCCCATTGTTTCACACATATAGTTCAGTCAATGAAGATATTGTAAAGAACATGGTCGGAAACAGAATACTTGATTTCAGGGCTGTGTTTAGAGCAGTTAGGAGAAGCGGGGTGCATGGGGAGCGAGCAGTAGAAGGTCACCTTTTTGTTATGCATTTATTTCTAGAAAACAGTGCATCGTAGGGGCCGTCCATAAAATACGTCACTCAGAATTTTATCTTTTCGGACCCCACCCTCCCCCAAGTCACAATTTCAGCGACCCCCCTAACAAATATTACGTCACAAAAGCTAGCCCACCCCCCTATAAACGATTTCTTGTAATTAAAAATAGCAGAGTCATCGATCGCGATGAACGCTGTTTTTGACACCATATTAAACATAAGTAAATGTTTATTAAAATATATTAAGTTGTCCCTATTGTGACCATATAAGTAAATAAATAAGTGCATGCAATATAAAACATTAATTTTTGACTATCCATATGTTTATTTACAAGCTTTTAAGTACATGAGAATGACTTTCTATCGTAATGAAAAATTTTTAAAAACTGCCAAGTTGGAAAAAATTAAAATAAAATTGATGAACTGCGAATGTCACATTTCCTTAGACTAGCAAAACTTACAAGTTAATTAAGTTCCTTTAAAATGAGTTATTATTTATTTTATCTTCAAATAATAAAAAATTAGAGCAATTTGAAATTGTTGGTCAATTTCGAGATTTCAAAAGAAATCCATTCATTGCACTTTCTATTTACTGAAAGGTTACATCTTTGTATATAAGCTGTATATTGTATTTACACCGTGAAACCTGGAGACAAGGTAACTATTTATTGATAAAAGGGTGCAATAGAATGTAGTTTAAGTAAATATGCTAAAATTTATTTCAGATATTTGACTCAGTATCCACAATAATATACAGTTGAAATTATTTTTAATTAAAAATTCGATTTTAGAACAGCGTTGCATTGTGCTTACAACCATGTGGCACTGTACTTGGAACCTTGCGGACCTGGAAGATCTATTATTGGTTTTAAATTGATCTAATATTACATTAGGGGCTACACATTCGCTTTTTGGGAACCAGGGGGTTACAGAAAATATGAAAAAGTGAGCGATAGGGATGGAGGGGGTGCATAAAAAGTAATAGACCAAGATCACAGAGCCGCCAGACCCAAGTCATTTTAGCAAAGTTGATATTTTGGCAATAAATACTGTGATATGTGGTTAAGTCTTTTACAGATAACATGTAGGTATAGATAACAAAACGTACAAAAAACCTTATTAATCTACGTTAAAGTATGATAGCTGGTCTTCATACATGTTTCATAGAATACTGTTAAAACCTAACATTCATTATTGCCAGACACTTTCCTTGGGCACTAACTTCCGCCAGACGCTTTAAAGGTCGAAAAAAACGCAACTTAAACTAACGTAATAATAGCTATTTAGGATACGAGTGTGAAAAATGCATGTTTAAGGCACGCATATGAAAGTTACAGTGGCTTCTAGCATATACGGCAAAAATTAAATTTCTGAACTCTTATTAGCTTGCTTTACTTATTTTTCCCTATTTGCTATGTGTATTAAATTTCAATTTTATTTTACCAATCCCTTTAATAATGGAGTGGGGGTGGTGGAGTTGAAAAATATTATAAACAAATACGAGACCTTGGCCTCTAGTATATATACACTAATCCCAAGTTTCTGCTTTCTTACCAGCTTGTTTTACTTATTTTCCCCTATTTAACGCCCATGGAATCATCACAAAATATCATTTAAATCCAAATGTTATAATACATATGTGAACTAAAGAGCGTAGCCGGATAAGCATGGGTTAGCTCGGATTTGGTTCATATTTGGGAGGTAAGTTCCTACTAATACGAGAATAATTTACCCTACATGCCAGCTTGAAATTTTTTTTTTTACAAAAGATGAAAGAATTTTGAAAAATAATAAAATTTGATATTTTCAAATGTGAATGAGCTGAATCCGGAAGTTAAAATATATGTGGTCCAGGGCAATATGTTGATTATAAAAAAAATTGATACTAAATTAAATGAATAGGGTGTAAAAAAAAATATTTTAATTTTGCAACAATTTCTTCTTTATGAACTATTTGATGGAACACCACTTTTTTTTTTCTTCTGTGATATACTCATCCTAGGTAACAACATATATTTTTTGGAATAAGATTGGAGGATTACTTCATAGTGTAAAAAAATTAAAAATACATTTTGGCCCCCTAATATTCATGTAATTCCATCAATCAGGAGCCAACATTAATTTTCAGCTTATGACTCAATAAAATGAGTATTATTTGAATAATAACACCCAACTCTAATCAGAGCATATTTTAACTAATAAACTAGGCGGCACTAGTGCCGTCTAGTGAAGGTGTTAGTGCCGCCTAGTGGCAGGCATTAGTGCCGATGCCGACAAATAAGGAAAAAAGAGAAAAATCAACGAGGTCTGGACAATACACCGAATAAAACCAGAGCCTTTGTGTGCCGCTGTCGCTAAAAATAAGGAAATGAAATCAGTATTTTTAGGGGAAAACAAATCAGAGAGTTCAGGTGCTGAAGGCCTTGTGGAGGCTATCAAGATTTTGTTTGAGGATTTAAACATTGATGAATTGGCAAAAGAAAAACTTACAGACCTTACAACTGATGGAGAACATGAAAATACTGACAAAAACAATGGACTCTGGGTCCATCTGAAGGATTATTTACAAAGAGATATTCTTTGTATATGATGGGTTGCTCACAGATCCGACCTGGTCTTGTCTGATGTTGAAATAAACGTCACGCAGAGGTGAAGACTTCGTGAGGAAGACCTATGCAAAAATAATGAGTTCTTCAAGAATTTTGTTTCAAAAGACTCTACCTTTTAAATTTGTTCCTTTGATTGGTTAGTGCCACCTAGTGCAAATTCTTTAAAATATGCTCTGACTCTAATGTGAAAGACACTTAATCTTTATAACTGTCTTCCTCAATCATGGGATTCATATTGCATTCTGCAAACAATTTGCTGAGGATTTCAGATCTTACAATTTTTGACAAGTATCGTACATGTGATAAGTAATAAATAATAGCAGCTATATAGGAACAATAGCCAACTGTTATTCGACCTTTGGCGCATTCACAACAATATCTTTTAATTTCTGCAACACACTCATTATTCGGTCTATAGTCAATGGAACATCTATGTACTTTTCGATGAATGTGTCTTGATTTGAGTGAAGCATTTCATTGTAAGATGTTGAAAATACTTTTGCTAATGAAGCTGAGGAAAAAGTTTGGTACAGTAAAAAGCTTATGTTTTGGTGTCTCTACCAACGACATTTAGGATTTTTCAGAGTTGACATAAAAAGATCAAGAAATCTTATTTACGTGTGGGTTCCTATCAATTCTGTTGAGAAGTTTCGTACCTGGCCAGAATAATGGAGGATAATGGGTCTATCAATTTGCAATATGTAAAAGAGCAAGCAAATATTCTAAAGGTCCAACTACAGTTAAGACACATGTTTCATTGATTATTATAGACGAAACAATGAGGGCGTTGCAAAAATTAGAAGATATTGTTGTGAATGCGCCAATGGTCAAAGAATAGTTGACTGTTGTTAATAGCTATAGAGCTATTACTATTTATTACTTTTCACATGCACGATATAACTTGGAAAATATCAATTTTCTTGAAAAATTGTATACGAGCTTTTTTTTGTTACAATATAAGATCCATTGGTCAGTTATTATTTTTTTTCCCCTATAGAAGGGGTAGGAACTACCTCTAAATAAAAAGATGACATTGAGAGGTTTTTAACATTAATTTACTTAGTCTTAAAAAAACATTACAGAAGGAATCAAGAAAATTGATTACTGCTCGAAAATTCCACGGTTTTGTCGTTTTTATGGTTTCATTGACTACATTACAGATAAACCTTGAAATATTGATACATAGATTTCTTTTTTTAAACATTAATGACCTTATTCATTCAATTGGGTAAACAGAACAGTCTCAAATATTTTTTTAAGGGTATCATGGAAATGTATAGGTACCATTTAGGGTCAGTTTTTCAGTGTCAGGTTAAAATTTGGGTTAACTGACAGAGTTTAAATGTTAACCAAGATCTTAAAGTAGGTTAGCGCCACATATGATTTTCAGTATATTATTAAATTTCAATCCAAAAAGAAGGTTAACTTAAATTTGAAAATTTGTGTGATTGGCAATATTATAAAGCTAATTTTAACTGATTTGACTGACCTGACAAAACAGTTCCTTCCAATTAAGTTCGTTTGTGTTGCCCTAATACTGCTTTATGTCCTGAAATATAGACCTAATAGATAATATTCATAATCAACAAATCTCCAATGATAAAGCGAACATTATACTTTTTATTGGACATCTGGATAGGTCTTAAAGTGAAAACCTGTTCACCTTAAAATATTCAGTTAAACTTTTTTGTAGTCCGCCGGAATTAAATATTTTCGACAAAAACCGGCACGTCAGCACAATTTTTGGTAGAAAGTTGAATCTTGGGGTACTAATGAAGGTATCGATGTTCCGCTAAAAAGGGCATAGCCAGATAAGTAGGATGAAACGGCCCCCGGCCCTATCTCCATTTAGAGAAGGAATGCAGTTGGCAATAAGTGAAGGGAACAATTTTGCAAAATATTAACGCAAAAGGGTGGCGCGTTTCACAGGGTGACGAGGGGGATGAAATCCAAAGGACCAATTTTTTTTTGCCAAAACGCAGTAACCAAAAATTTTGGAAAAATATATATGTTGGACAAGTAGTCGAGAGGATTCTCAGAAAAAATTATCGGTCAATTTGGAAAAGAACTAAGGGCGGGAAGACATCAGTATAGATAGATAGATAGATACAGAGATAATTTATTGGTGCTAATATACATATTAAAATGCTTACACAAGTCAAAACAAATTGGAGTAAATGAAGTGTATAAAATAAGAAAACAAAATACAGACAATAGTATAACTAGGTACATAAAATATACGAACAGAAAACATACAATAGTATAAAATATAAGAATATTAGTAAAATGTAAGTATTGCATATAAGTAGTACACCTTTGTACATGTATACAGTGCCTAGGCAGTATTAAGTTAAATCAGAGAAGTTATTCTCCAGAAATTCATTAAACGTGTAGAAGGCTTTGACTTTTAGGTAATGTTTGATTTTGATTTTGAAATTCAAAAAATTCAAGTTTTTGACTGAATTAGGTAGAACATTATAGAATCTGGTAGAATAGTAGCCTGTTCCGTTTCTTGCTTTGGTGAGCCAAAGAAAATTTATATGTATTTTATCACAGTTTCTCGTATTATGCTCATGAATATGACTGTGTGTAACGTATAGGTGTTCGTCTTGTTTAAGGTATAATAGACACTCTAAGATATAAACACAGGGGAATGTTAGAATTTTAAGTTTAATGAATTGATCTTTACAATCATCCCTATACCTTAAATGCGAGAGTATCCGAATTCATCTGCGTTGCAAACCAAATATTTTAGTGGTATGAGTTGAGTGCCCCCAGTTTAGGATACCATATGACATATTTGCATGAAATGAGCCGTAGTAAGCCATAATTAAGAAGTTTTGAGATAAAGTGTTAGCTAGATTCCGTAAAAAATAAATATTTTTGGAGAGTTTAGTTGATAGTTTTAAAATGTGTTGCTCCCAGGATAATGCAGAGTCTAGATATACACCTAAAAATTTTACCACTTTATCTCTTTGAACAAATTGGTCTGCTGGGTCAAGTTTTCGTAGAGTGAAGTTTAGAGTTTGTGTTTTGTCTTCGTTTAGTTTTAATCGATTGGATAAAAACCATTCGTTAATACTCTCGTTTGTCGAGATAACATGCAGTTTCAGTTCCCGAAGCACAGTATTCGTGTTTAGTGTCGTTGCATCATCAGCGAACAATGTGAAATCAGTATCATCACTGGTGATGGCAAGGTCATTTATATAAATCGTAAAGAGTAACGGACCTAGTACAGATCCCTGGGGTACACCATACTTTTCAAATATGTTTAAGGGTAACTTCCCCTCGATGCACCACATTCAAAATTTTTTTGTAGCGTCTGCTTTCACCCCCATATAACATATTTTTTTCGCAGTGTGGTCGGAACATTACATCATAGTGAAAAAAAAAATCACGTCCATGGTTTTTCGAGACTAGTGGCGTACATACGCGTATTAACCGTATGATGTGAACTATTCGCATAAAAACAGCACGTATAAGTTACGAAAATGAGACATTTAGAGCCGCAGCGACTATTTCGAAATACTAGTTTTTAAATATACACCAGCGTAACCAATGCATTGTAGCGTCACATTAGTGCCTTGTCGATGAGAAAGTCCTTAACTACTATTTACACATATATACAGTTCTCACTAATGATGAGCGTCACTGTCACGATGCTTTCCTTTAATAGTCATACGATGAAACTATAATTGTCTCTACAGGCGCTAGTCTTCATCACTGTCAACGGACCAACGCACCTTAGTCATAAAGATTCATTCGCTTCAATGGTGGTTAACTGTTTTCGCTTTCCCTTAAAAAGAAGGCACAAAAATTCGAGACCCTTTAGCTTCCAGCGACTCTTTGGCATCTCGAAATCCTCGGTCTAGGACGAAAATATCTCCTGTCTGCAGCAATCTTTGGAGACCATTAGTTCGTCTATAACGTGAAGCATAATTGCGGCAAATAATTTGTTCAAAGGAATGTGAAAATCGCAAGTTAATTAAGGATGAAAAATTCAAGCAATTACATAAAGAAATTGATAGAATAAGTAAATTAAATAAGGAATATGAAATGGTTATTGCAAAAAAAGAAAAGGAAGAAGAAGAACATATGAAAGAAATTAGTAGACTAATAAATGAAAATAAGGAAAAAGACATGTTCATACAGGGGACAGAAAGACCGCATGACTTGGATGATGAAGTTGTCGATGGGGAACAAGATTTGGTTTACAAATTTAAGCAACTAAAAGAACAAAATTATGACTTTGAAAAGAAAATCTTAAAATTAACTGAAATAGACAATTTATGGCAGGAGCAAATTAAAGAAAACGAAATTTATCAAAAGAAGATAGAGAATGAGCTTAAGGAACTTTATACTGAAAGAAAAAATATGATCACATCTATCGAAACCCTGACTCATGAAAATGACATGTATGGTAATGAACTGAAGAAGTTGAGACTTGAAATATTTAACTTTAAAAGAAAACAGGACAATGATGATGTAAATTCTGAGTCAAGTGCTACCAAACTAAAACCCCAAGCTAAGTTTAACAGAGAAGCTAACATAAATTTAGGCAAAAATTCTAAACAGGAGACTTGTAAGATAATGGTGTTGTGTGATGAAACTGGACGTAACCTAGATAAAATGTTGAGGCTTCGCTTAAAAAATTGTAGAACAGAGACGATAATTAAACCGGGGGCATCGTTTGTAAACGTAATAAAGGATATAGTACGCCTTACTGAGAATTATTCATTGGAAGATTATGTAATTGTATTGGCAGGGTCTAATGACTTTAAAAATAAGAAATATCCTTCTTTTAGAGAAATAAACAGTAGAATCAAATATTGCACCCACACCAATATTATATTCACTTCAATTCCTGTTGATTGTAAAAATGGAAATGCTAAATTTATTCATAAATTCAACAATAAATTGAATAGTTATACAGGTATGTTAAATCGGTATGCCGAAGGCAATGTATCATGTTTAAATTTAAATAATAGGGATGGACTTATAAAGAAGAAAAATGTCAGAGCAGATATAATAGTTGAAAACATTATGGGTAATAAAACAAACAATGTCAAAAATCTTAAATTTATAAAATTAAATAATAACATAATAGATGTAAATCATGTTAGCTTAGATGATAGTAAATGCACTGAAATAATTGATTTGTGTAGTGTGGTTGATAAATCAGCCATTTTTTTAGACCAGTAGTCACCACTGAAAACGATAAGAACTTAAAACGACTAAACACGGATGATGAAATGAAGGTGTTCAAATTTAATACTGATGTAATCTATTTAAATATACAAAGCCTACTTGCACATAGAGATGAGATTATTCATAATATTATATGTAATAAACCTAAAATAATAATGCTTAGTGAATCCAGAGTAACTGATGATATTGAAGACAGTGAAATTTATATTCACTTATATAATATTGTTAGATGTGATTCTAAAAGTCGATATACAGGAGGGGTTACAATTTACATTAGAAATGATTTAAAATATTTTGAAAATAAGGCATTTGTTTTAGAACCTAATTACTGGATTCAATTTGTAACAATCAAATTAAATATGAAACAGTGGCAACTAGGGGTATTATATCATTCACCGAGTACGAGCGATGCGATTTTTCTAAATGATTTTGAGAACTTGTGTGAAAGCCTTAATAGTAAAGAGCGACTTCTGTTAGTTGGCGATTTTAATATAAATTATTCTGAACCTATCTTTTATGCAAATAAATTAAAAAATATCATTATTAAATTTGGAATTGAACAAATAGTAACTGAACCAACGAGAGTAACAGCAACAAGTAGTTCCCTAATTGATTATGTTCTGACTAATCAACCTATGGTTAAAGCTGTGGTTCATGATTCTCCAAAAATTACAGACCACAGTATGATATCTATAAACTTTTTAAATAATAACAATAGCAATAATGAGAATAGATCTACAAAATGCTTTAGAAATTTTAGTGAACGTAACTTATATAATATTAATATGAAATTAATTGAAATAGACTGGGATACAAATATGACAGACGTGGACGAAATATATGAACATTTTTATGTAAAATGTAAAAATGTTATTGATAAAATTGCCCCAATTAAAACTATTAATTTAAAATCAAGTCTCCTTCCATGGTTTGATGAGGAGATTAAAAATAAAATAAGAGACAGGGACGTTGCATATAAACGGCTTCGGAGCTTAAAATTGGAAGATGATGAAAATGTTTTAAAAAATGTGCTTTGGAATGATTATAAAAGATGTAGAAATGCAGTTGTTAATGCTTTAAAATCTAAGAAACAAAAATACTATCAAGAGAGAATAGATATGAATCAAAAGGACCCAAAAGCCATGTGGAAAGTACTCAAAGAACTTGTATCGCCAAACAAGAACATGGGTATTACATATGAAATTAAATTTGCTTTAGGTAATGATGAAGTCATCGTTGCTAAAACAAACAGGGATATTGCCGAAAATTTCAACAAATATTTTGTTGAGAGTGTGGTTGAGTTAGCTGTTACGATTGGAGCAGTTGATATATGGTCCTCCATTGGTTTACCTGTAGTTGAAACCAGTATCAATGAATTTAAACAACTCAACTTAAGGGATCTAAAAATCTTAGTGAAAGATCTGGATAATAAAAGTAATTCGTGGGATATTCTTAACAATAAAGTATTAAAGTCTGTTATCGATGTTGTAGGTTTTTGTTTGTTAAATTTCATTAACATGACTCTTAGAAATGGTGTTGTACCAAATCGATTAAAATGTAGTTGTATTACGCCAATACCTAAGATTATGAACACGAACGAGGCATGGAATTTTAGGCCGATTAATACTTTACTTTCTATAGAAAAATTGTTAGAAAAAGCAGTATACAATGAACTGATGGATTACTTTAATTTAAACAATATATTAATAAGTCACCAGTCTGGTTTTCGAGCAAAGCACTCATGTGAATCTGCACTTCAACTGACATTTACTAGCTGGAGTCAGATGATCGATGAAGGAAAATATATAGTTGCGGTATTTATAGACTTAAAAAGAGCGTTTGAAACCATCGATCGAAAAGTATTATTGGATAAATTATCTTATTATGGTATAAAAGGCAATGTTCTGAAATGGCTAGAAAATTATTTGAGAAACAGAAAACAAATCACCAAAGTTAATAACACATATTCCTCAAGCCTTGAAGTTGAGCTTGGCATACCACAGGGAAGCATCTTAGGACCCCTGCTATTTATTATATATATCAATGATATAAGTTACCAGCTTAATTGCGATTTCTTGAATTTGTATGCTGATGATACATTATTAGCTGTGTGTGATGATGATCTAGATAATGCTGTCAATAAAATGAATTTGGAACTTTCCAAAGTTGAAAAGTATTTTAAGGTCAATAAACTCAAATTAAATCCAAGTAAAACAAAAGCAATGGTGATTACAAATAGATCTAGAAGTAGTAATATCAATTGTAATAATATTAATCTGTACATAGATAATTCACCAATTGAAGTAGTCAAACAAATTAAATATTTGGGTATAATTTTAGATGACATCTTATCATTTAAACATCATTTTGATTATACAAAAAAGAAAATTAGAAAAAAAATGTTTTACTTCTCAAGAATAGCAATTAACTTAGATATGAAAACTAGAATCACTGTATACAAAGCTATAATTCTACCACACTTTGATTTCTGTGCTACTGTTTTGTATTTACTTGATCAAAGTAGTATTAATGAACTACAAACATTGCAAAATAGGGCGATGAGAATAATTCTCAGATGCAATAGATATACACCAATTTTAACCATGTTAAGGGTTCTGGAGTGGACCTACTTTACAATGGTTTTTATATTTAAAATTCTAAAGGGCTTACTACCTGAGTATTTGAATAGGTTTATTATATTTAATAATGAAATTCACTCATATAATACCAGATCTCATACTGATATTCATATTAGTCGAACTCGCCACTGCAGAGCAATGAATAATATATTTTTTAAAGGAGTTCGATTTTACAATAATTTACCTAAGAAAATTAAAGACAGCAAGTCCCTAAACACTTTTAAACATGAATTGAAATTGCATTTAAGTAAGTAGTGATTGATCTTATATTTTTAAAGGCATTACTTAAATATTTGGCATATCGTGGGAAATTTATTTGTAATTTTATAATATATGTCTTTTATTTTGTGTATTATATTTGTATATCTGACTGATCTTATGTTTTTGATCTTATTTTTATATTTTATATTTTTAACAATTGTAATTTTATATGTTTGTTTGTCATTCTGTGTATGTGTTATAATTATATTTATATATTTATGTATTAGGATATACCTATTTACAATAAAGTTATTATATTATCATTCTGTGTGGCTAGGAATGGACCCAGCACATCAAGGATATAACCATCGGTGGTACAAATCGTAAATGGTTTACACAGGGGGCACTTTCTTTCGTCCTGAAAACAACTTTCGCTGATATTCATTGTTGGAACTTTTTTGATGTAGGGCATATGTTCCGTCGCATATTAGGACTAACTGATCTTAAGATTATATAGATCTTTTGCGATCACTGTTGTGTGTCTGTCGATTAGATCGCTTCTTGTTATTGCGTGCAAGCCAAACCGATTGGGTAGTACGTCCGTTTGAAATGCTGCCAACACTGATGCTGAATATTCAGACACAAGCTGTTTTCCTTTCAACTGAAGGATTGAAGCAATTATCGCATTAGAGTTGCCAGTTCGAAGTTTGAACAGAAACACCACAATTGCTTGCGTCACCGACCGACTAGAAGTGTTACGCATCGACGGCATCATATCTGCTAGTTCTGGTATATTTTCCCATGTGAACTTGTAAAAGTCCACATTTGTTTTTCTGAAAGCCTCGTCATTCCTATTCTATTGAATATTGGAGTATCATATTGTATAGCTAATTGCTCCATTATCTGACCAACTTCACTTTCCTTTAGTGATGTGTAATTGGAATACACTTCCAAAGAGCTGACATCATCTTCATACAAGTGGTTTTTTATTACATGGGTACGACAGCATCTGTTACCTTTGGGGATATAAATTCTACTCTTTATGAATGATTGCATACGGGCTTCGTCAGGTATTACAATCAATGTCTTCGTATTGTAACAAATACAACAGTGTTTATGTGTGGCGACAGTTCTCTTAATGCGAAGTTCCATATACTTAACATCGTCCTGTGTTTTTAACTGAACGTGCATTTGCATGGTCGCGTCACCTCCACTTGATGACGATGAAGACATGTCTTCTATTTGTGGGTGTACAGCCGAAGAACATCCTGGAAGATTTTTTTTTCCAGTTCTTCAGTAGAGATTTGTTGTGGTTGGACGTAACCTCCTTCAGTCTTTAGCTTTCTGTAGTATTTAAGACACAAATTACACACGATGTCATTAATGTTTACAGATCGCCTAATGGTCTCCAAACATTGCTGCAGGCAGGAGATATTTTCGAGGATTTCGAGATGCCAAAGAGTCGATAGAAAGGGTATCGAATTTTTATGCCTTCTTTTAAAGGAAAGCGAAAACAATTAACCACCATTGAAGCGAATGAAGACTAGCGCCTGTAAAAACCATTATAGTTTCATCCTGTGACTATTAAATGAAAGCCTTGTGACAGTGACGCTCATCACTAGTGAGAACTGTATACATGTGTAAATAGTAGTTAAGGATTTTCTCATCGACAAGACACTAATGTGGCGCTACAATTAATACATTACGCTGGTGTATACTTAACAACTAGCATTCAGAAATATTCTCTGTAGTTCTAAATGTCTCATTTTCTCAATTTATATGTGCTGTTTTTATGCGAACAGTTCACATAATACGGTTAATACGCCACTAGTCTCAGAAGACCACGGACGTGATTTTTTTTCACTATGACATAATGTTTTGACCACACTGCGAAAAAAATATGTTATATGTTAGTAATATTCAGATGTTTCTTGATTCATTTCACGACTTGCTTGATTACTTAAATCTCAATAAAAAGGTACTGATAGTTGGTGACTTCAACTTAAACTTCTTATCAAATGAGAATAATGTAATATTGTTCAAAGATATCTTGGATTGTCATGGTTTTCAGTTTGTAATAAAAGAACCGACGCGGATTTCGAGTAACTCTAGTACTTGCATCGATAACATGCTACTAAATGACAAATTTGACAATTTTCTAGCCGATATTGTTGATCTGAACTTATCTGATCACTTAGCTCAAACACTGATAATTAATGTAAACAAGGAAAAATCGATCAAAAAAACTATATATAAACGGTGTTTCAATTCAGAGAACACTACAAACTTTCTTCGGATCTTGAACAATGAAAATTGGTATGATATATATAACTCTACTTCTACAGAGAGAGCATTTGATAATTTTTTTAATACATTTATGTATCACTTTGATATAAATTTTCCTTTGCGAAAATTCTGTGTTGCTGATAATGATGATATTAATCACGACCATTGGATAAACGATGAAATAGTAATGCTTAAACATCAACTATCAATATACACTGATCTTTCGAACAGGTATCCTCAATTCATTAGGCTACGGAATGAAACCCATCAAACTTATAATAGCAAATTAAAAATTGCAAGGAGGCTATACTATGATAGACAAATCAGTCAAGCTGAAAACAAACAAAAACAGATGTGGCAAATAATATCTAATTTGCAAAATAAAAAACATTCTTATCACAACATAGAAATTATTGATAACAATATTAGGTTAACTGGCACAAATCTGGCAAACAGATTCAATCAACAGTTTACTACTGGTCCATTTCCAAGTACTAATAATGATCTGGCATTTCTGGAATCCAATGTGCCAATGAAAAACAACTCCCTGTTTCTAGCTCCATTAGTAGACTCTGATATCATTGAAATAATTAATAAATTAAAAAGCTCTAATTCTAGCGGTTTTGACAATATATCCAACAATCTTCTAAAAAAGTGTAAGTATCTGATTTGCAAACCCCTAACATTTATAATCAATTTAATGTTTCAAGAAGGTATTTTTCCATCGAAACTTAAGGTTGCAATCGTAAATCCTTCATATAAGAAAGGCAACCCAAACAGTATCGCTAATTACAGACCTATAAGCCTTCTCTCCAGTTTCTCAAAAGTCCTCGAAATTGCAATAAATGATCAATTAACTATAAACCTTTATACATATAAAATAATTTCCCCAAACCAACATGGTTATACTAAAAACAAAAATACTGATACAGCCATTACCAATTTTGTCTCTGAAATCTCTAGAGCAATTGACAATAAGATTCCGGCTCTAGGGCTCTTTATAGATTTCAGTAAGGCATTTGATAATGTAGACCATGAACTATTATTAGCAAAACTCTTTAGGTATGGCATTAGGGGCGTAAACCTACAGTTGTTTAAAACGTACCTTCAGGAGCGCACTCAGAAAGTTTGCCTGCCGAATGGCAAAACAAGTTCAAGTCGAAATATATTAACCGGTGTCCCTCAGGGATCAATTCTAGGCCCTACATTGTTTCTAATTTTTGCAAATGATTTAAATTTTTACCTACAGGATGTAAAATCTATTACGATTACACAATATGCCGATGATACCAATGTATTGATAACAACTGAAAACATAAACAATCTTATGACACTTGCAAGTACAGTTTACTCTATGATTACGGAGTGGGCTGAGCATAATCATTTGTGCTTAAATCATGATAAAACACAGTGCATGCTGTTTAAATCGCAAAGATCTACATACTCTTTGAACAATAGCTTTCCATTACAAACTGTAGACTCCGTCAAAATGTTGGGTATCACCTTAGATAATAATTTGCGATGGAACACACACATCGAAAATCTCTGTGGAAAACTAAGTAAGTCGTGCTATGCATTAAGATTTCTGAAAAATTACTGCAGTAGTAACATTCTTAAAACCCTCTATTATTCATCTTTTCACTCCCACCTAAGAAATGGAATTGTAAACTGGGGAAGCACTGGGCAAAATCAACGTGTTTTTATTTTACAGAAAGTTGCAATAAGAATCTTAGCAAATCTAGGTTATCGGGAATCCTGTAGAAACGCTTTTCGCCAATTTGGCATACTAACAGTTATTGGTACCTACATCTATGAAGTCTGCTGCTTTGTTTTCAAAAACAGAGCTATGTTCACTCAAAATATAACTCCCCATGACCATGATACTCGTCATAAGTTTGAACTTCAACCTGACGCTCATTCAACCTCCTTATATCAAAGGAGCATTATATACAATGGCTGCAGACTATTCAACTTTCTACCTCCAGAAATTAAGGAATCTGCAAATCAACATGTGTTCAAAAAATCTCTCAAAAAACACTTAATAGAAAAAAATTGTTACACACTTAATGATTTTTTCTCTGCATAGGCCTTTACATTGTATTTACATATATATTTATATTGTTAGTTGCTAATTGATGTTGTTTCTGTATTTTTTATATTTTTTCCGTCTTTGTTTTGATATGCTTGTATAATTGTGTTTATTACATTATATAACTTCCATGGGTGTCACCATATTTGGTGAAATATGACGTATTTCACAGATAAAAATATTTTGTATTCAAATCTGTTGAAATAAAAGATTTACTTACTTACTTACTTACTATGGGGGTGAAAGTAGACGGTACTAAAAAATTTTGATTGTGGTGCAACGAGGAGAAGTTACTCTTAGAAATATTTGAGAAGTATACCGATGTTTTCTCGCCCTTAGTTCTTTCCCAAATTGAGCGACAATTTTTTCTGAGAATCCTCTCCAATACTTGCCCAACACACATTTTTTCCAAAATTTTCGGTTGCTGCGTTTTGGCACAAAAAATTGGTCTTTTTTTTTTTTTTTACTTCTTCAATTCTTTGGGAATTTCACTGCCACATGTATGTTTTCTTTCTAAGCGGTGCTAGGGGAATCTACAAAATATATCACAATTAACCAGTATGTTACTGGTAAAAAAACCTCTACGCCCGTGACGTTTACGTCAAAGGATCAGTTAAAGGTTGGTTTTGATAAATAAACAACACAAATAAGTATAAAAACTTGAAATTAAATATTTCGCCGACGTTTCGGAAATCTAATCTGTTTCCTTTCTCAAGGCTTTTTTTTGAAAAATCTTTTTTGCTGTGTATGACAAATACACAGCTATAAGAATGTTTGTTATATTCAATATCCATAGATACTTACTATTTACATAGAACTGTTGATATAGTTAACAGTTTTTTAGTTTCTATACAATGTTAAGTTTGTGAAGTTCTTCTTTTAACATTGGCAGCCAAGTTGTACAGACATCTACGGAACAATTCGACACGCAATTATCCTCATTCAATAATATTATCGCGGATTCTTTTATTTTTCTTTTTTTGCTATCTGCCTCTTTTGTTAAAATTTTTGCCGAGTCCCAGTTTATTCTATGTCCGTTCTCCCACGCGTGTTCGCAGATCTTGGACCTCTGAATTTCATTTTTTCTGATATAATTTTGATGTTCGCCCAATCTTACACTAAAAGGTCTGGATGACTCACCCACGTATTGTTTGTTGCACTCACACGGAATACTATAAATGCAGTTTTTTGAATTTTGCTCGTGGTTTGTTGGTTTCGTCTTTGTCAGAATAGATCTTAAAGTGTTGCTTGTTTGAAATACTGTCCTAATATCAAATCTATCACCGATGCGGCGCAACTTTTCGGATAATCCGCATACATAAGGAATTAACGCTGTGTAACGCTTTTCAGGTTTTTGTCGTACCTGATTGTTATTTTCAATATTTATGAAGGTTTTATCGACAAAACCCCCAGGGTATTGGTTATTAATAAGAACTTCCTTTATAAACCGCTTCTCATTGTTTAGTATCTCATCATTAGAAGAAATGATTTTGGCCCTATCATACAAACATTTTAAGAGGGGTGTTGTAAAATGTTTGTATGATAGGGCCAAAATCATTTCTTCTAATGATGAGATACTAAACAATGAGAAGCGGTTTATAAAGGAAGTTCTTATTAATAACCAATACCCTGGGGGTTTTGTCGATAAAACCTTCATAAATATTGAAAATAACAATCAGGTACGACAAAAACCTGAAAAACGTTACACAGCGTTAATTTCTTATGTATGCGGATTATCCGAAAAGTTGCGCCGCATCGGTGATAGATTTGATATTAGGACGGTATTTCAAACAAGCAACACTTTAAGATCTATTCTGACAAAGACGAAACCAACAAACCACGAGCAAAATTCAAAAAACTGCATTTATAGTATTCCGTGTGAGTGCAACAAACAATACGTGGGTGAGTCATCCAGACCTTTTAGTGTAAGATTGGGCGAGCATCAAAATTATATCAGAAAAAATGAAATTCAGAGGTCCAAGATCTGCGAACACGCGTGGGAGAACGGACATAGAATAAACTGGGACTCGGCAAAAATTTTAACAAAAGTGGCAGATAGCAAAAAAAGAAAAATAAAAGAATCCGCGATAATATTATTGAATGAGGATAATTGCGTGTCGAATTGTTCCGTAGATGTCTGTACAACTTGGCTGCCAATGTTAAAAGAAGAACTTCACAAACTTAACATTGTATAGAAACTAAAAAACTGTTAACTATATCAACAGTTCTATGTAAATAGTAAGTATCTATGGATATTGAATATAACAAACATTCTTAGAGCTGTGTATTTGTCATACACAGCAAAAAAGATTTTTCAAAAAAAAGCCTTGAGAAAGGAAACAGATTAGATTTCCGAAACGTCGGCGAAATATTTAATTTCAAGTTTTTATACTTATTTGTGTTGTTTATTTATCAAAACCAACCTTTAACTGATCCTTTGACGTAAACGTCACGGGCATAGAGGTTTTTTTACCAGTAACATACTGGTTAATTGTGATATATTTTGTAGATTCCCCTAGCACCGCTTAGAAAGAAAACATACATGTGGCAGTGAAATTCCCAAAGAATTGAAGAAGTAAAAAAATTAAGATAATGCCACAAATAACATTTAGACAATAAAAAATTGGTCCTCTGGATTTCATCCCCCTTGTCACCCCGTAAAACGCGCCATCCTTTTGCGTTAATATTTTGCAAAATTGTTCCCTTCACTTATTGCTAACTATATTCCTTCTTCCAATGAAGATAGGGCTGGGGGCCGTTTCACCCTACTTATCCGGCTATACCCTTTGGGTGGGGTATCTTGGTTTTATATACATATATACGTTTTTTCGTGTTTTTCGGCAGAAACTCGAAAATATCTCGAAAACGGTTCATTTCATCAAAAAATGCCAAATAGAAAAAAGTTTCCTTATTAAATTTACTACAAAATGACGTACTGTATGATATTGATTTTCCGCTCCATTTTTCCGCAATTATAAAAAAACCATTATGTCTATATACAAGAATGTAACAAAAATCGAAAATATCTCGAAAATGGTTCACTTTTATCAAAAAATGCCAAATAGAAAAAGTTTCCTTATTAAATTTGTTACTAAGTGACCTATTGCATAATATCGATTTTCCGCACCGTTTTCCTGCAATGAATGAAAAACCATTATATCTATACAAGGTGTTTATTAAGGACATGTTAATATTTCAGGGTGTGATTCCTCGGGTCATTTTATGAAGAAAAGTTCATATGAACATATGTCCGCAATGGCTTAAATTTTTTTCTATAAGGTGTTGAAACGTCTTTTTTTTAAATCGTTGTTTTTTAATATCTGAGAAAGTATTTCTCTTGCGTTTTTCCTGTCAGACGCACAAGTTCTTGATTAAAACAATTAAATTAAAATTGAAACTAATTACACAGGCCCACACAAAAGAAAAAGTTGTCAATTCCACGGACCAAACCAATCATTTCAGTGTATTTTGGCTTGCTAAATCCGAATCCGGTGTCAGTTTTGCTTTAACACGTCACAATTTTTTTCTAACCCCAAAACACAGAAAAAGGCAAAAACTGCATTTTTCTATCTGTTCTTTGAGGATAGGAAAAAACTATGAGATGGCGGATTCAGCAAGTCAAAATACACCGAAAATGATTGGTCCGGTCCGTGGAATCGACAACTTTTTCTTTTGTGTGTGCCTGTGTAATTAGTTAAATTTGAACTTAATTATTTTAATCAATAACTGTGCGTACGACGAAAAAAAAAATGCAAGATATCGTTTTCATGTAAAATTGACCAGGCTTATCAGGAAAAATGTCCACATGGAAAAATATCAGTGGCATACCAGTTTTTGGTAAAAAATGTCAGAGGACATCTTCGCAGGGACGCCACTGGTGAAGCGATAAAATAAATTTTCTAACTAAAATATGTGGTTTTATTATATCCTATTAACACGTACCAAAATTGAAAATAATATCTAAAGTACTTTCCGATATATTAAAAAATAACAATTTAATATGGAAACTTTTTTCTAATTGGCATTTTTTGATAACCTGTTACATTTTCATATATAGACATAACGGTTTTTCATTAATTGCGGAAAGACGGTGCGGAGAATCAATATCGTACAGGTCATTCAGAGGTCATTTTGTTGGAAATTTAATAATGAAACTTTTTTCAATTTGACATTTTTTGATAAAATGAACCGTTTTCGAGATATTTTCGATTTTCTGTCGAAAAACACACAAAAAAGCGTAACATCGATAGCTTCATTAGTTCCCCCAAGACCCAACTTTCTACCAAAAATCATGCTGACGTGCCGGTTTTCTAAAAAACCCTAATACCCTTTTGTTAATTCCACTGTACTATTGGGTTAAACTAGAACTGAAAAACTGGCCGTTAGAGGTTCAATTATGCAAATGAATTTGTTTCCTTCATAAATGATTAATAAAAAAGACAAAATGCTAGTAAAACAATTATTACCTTTCTACTACAGCAAATGAAATCTTCAGCGAGTAATTTACTGATGTCCTCCACATATCCTGATATGTATTCTCTTGGAGATCCTTTAATTAAGCCAGCTAATGCAGTTAAATGTCCATAATGACAACCATCCTCAATTGCAGGCAAAACAAACTTTGACCAAGTACTACACTTCACAAAGTGCCCAATAATTTCACATGATTGAATAATATTAGAAACTACTCTTGGATCATCGTCTCGAGCTGCTGAGTAAATAGCTGGTAATAAGCCTTGTATGTTTTGTGTTAGTTGTTCTTCGGCATGTAGTGCCAAGACACACAACAATTGGCTGCATCTAACTCGCACATCCTCTTGCCAACTTGTCAATTCTCTAGATATTGCTCCAACAAATTTGCATATATTTCTTTGTACTAAAACTCGACACCCTAGATTAGGGCGTTTTACGTTTATTGGGTAATACTTTGGAGGTTCAGTTAAGTAATCTAGAAGAGACATGTTAAACGTCAGGGTTAATAAATATCGTGATTTAAAAAAAATTATAAAAAATAAGTAGCAGATTACAAAAAAAATCATGTGTATTACATATCTTCTAAAAATTTATATTTTGGGTGCCGTTGTCCGTTACGGTGAACGATATTGGCTAAAAGCTGTAAATTTTGCGTTTTTATGTTTATGTTCATGAACATATTTTACAAGTAATCTTATGGTCCAGTTGATTTTTTGCCAACTATTCTTACTTACTTTTCGTATCTTTAAATATAAATACCAGAGACAAAATTCGCTATATGTATTTGACATTGTACATGTATACTATTATGTTTTATGTTTCACTGTTGGGTTCATTTGTTTTGTTCTTTTGTATTAATAGCAATTCAGTTTTACTTTTACAAACAAATATTGTTGATCAAATCTACACTTCGCATTTTTCAAAATATTATTTAGGTCTTCATTTAGCTATTTTTTAAATTATGAATTTTTAAAATAAAAATCACTTGATTAATATCTATCAAGTTATTTTATTTTTCCTTAGGGTACGAACATGCCAAAGATGCCTCGATGAGCGCGGTGGAGGTCACGGTCGCCACATCGATGTCACATCTATGTAAAACAAACCCATAGTTTTTTATGAGACCACAAATACCAAAGATGCTTTCACCTATCCACCCTTGCCGCTATCCACTCGGTGTACAGCAATGTCGATGTCAAAACAAAATAGTTTGTTTCTTCATCATGGTAGAACTGTAGACATAACGGTAAATGCAAGCTTATTTGTTCATATTTATCACGCGTCACCACTCAATCCGAAGCAAATCGACCGCGATCGAACACTTATCATGACAGGTCTGAGAATATTTAGACATTTCTTTAGGTTTATTTAAATTGTCGCAATAAAATAACGGATAAGGATGAATTGATTGATGTAATATGTAATGTACCAGTTATATTTGGGGTAAACGCCATAGACTTCACCATAACCGGGCGTTTTGACAAGGGAGCGAATAAACTGGCTGCAAAATTCGGAATAACAGGTGGATTTGTGTGGTAATTATTATAGTTGCACAGTTCAACCTTCGTTATTGTATTATCATAAATATAACGAAATGTTTCAGGAGTCATTCTGATATATACATAAAACCTATATGGATGTTTCTTTAGCTGTTTAAACAGATTATGGTATTCACCTAAATATTGTCTTTTCTGATTTATGGGATGTAGGCTATTGAATATGTCTTTTAGTAAGGAACAATTGCGTTAAAGGGTTTTCATTGTTTAATATGTTAGTTTAACACCTAAAAACGATAAAATCACGAAGTGCTACTAAATTTCGTGGTGCGTTTTTGAGAGCTATTCCAAGAAACCCATTTTTCAGTTTTTTTCAAAATAACTCAAAAACAATGCAAATTTGTAGAAAATTAAAGTTTCCATCCAAGTACGTTATTGAAAAGTTTTTTTCCTATTTTTAGTATTAAAAATAATTAAAGAACAAAGTTAAAAATTTACGAAAATTTACTTATTTTTTCTTTTTGTAGTAATTCGTCCATAACTTTTTTTTACGGCATCCTAAGTATATGTAATAATCCAGTAACTTTATACATTCTACCTGACATTAAAAGGGTATTTATGATTTTTTAATATGTTGTATATGCCTATAAATTAATGTTTCAAAATGAATTATTATTTGTTTGCTTATAATTATATTGAAACATATTCTTTATAGGATTTTGCAAACAGCAGAAAAAATAACTATCTATAACTAAAAGAAAAACTATGTGTAAAAATATTAATGAAATCTTTGCATTCTTTCAATAACCTGAATTCTGGTTATGCTAGCAAATTAAATCCTAAAGTGAATTTGTCTAATTTCTTATTTGACAATTCTCATTCTAACACTAGCATCTACACAGTCCCCTACGGACATGCAAATTAAACCAGTATCTACATAACCCCCTACGATAATGAATATTCAGTTAAAAATGAGAACAAAGGCCTAAAATGAATTTATTTATCAACCCTGTCTTAAAAAAAAATTTCATTCTAATGGATTACATTTTCATGAAATCTATCATTCTGTTTCTTGGAAATGCTTAGCCTTTGAAACGTTTTTCGCCCTTATTCTGGAGCTCATCAAAAAGGCATAAAGTCACTCATAAAGATGTTTCATGCAAAACCAGAATTCATAGAAATTGTCTTGGTTTTGCATGAAACATCAGGTTATCAAAAGAATGCAAAGATTTCATTAATATTTTTACACATAGTTTTTCTTTTAGTTACAGATATTTTTTTTGCTGTTTGCAAAATCCTATAAAGAATATGTTTCAATATAAATTAATGTGGAAGCCAAATTTACGATCTCGGCAGACTTCCGGATCTTGATAAAAAATCCAAGAAACTGCTAGATTTTTTAAATTTCTTCAGTTTTTGTCAATTATTTTGACCCCTAAGACCTATTGTTTTTGTAAAAGCTATTTAATACTTTTTGAAAATAGACTAAAGCTGCTACAATTTGGTACCAGAAAGGATTCTGTAGATCAAATAGTCTCCGAAGTATAGCTATTTAAAGTTTTGCAAAATTTTTCATATTTTGCCACTTTCAGCAATTTTTAACTTAAAAATCTGTGAATTTTTTACTTAATAATCTGTGAAATACCTACATATCTCTACATAAAAGACATATCTCCCTAAATTTTCTGTTACTAATTTTTTAAATAGATTCTAGACTGATATTTTACAAGTTATTTTAGTACACCCCGACCAAACGACCGGCGAAATGACCCATCACACTAAAAAACTGTAATATGTACAGGAAGGTAGATACATAATATGTACTTCACTTCAGAAAAACATTATTTATGTCTTGAGGCCAATCTTATGATGTAAAACCAGAAAAATCGCTAAAAATGACGAAATATGAAGAATTTGCCAAACTAACAGCCGTGTTTCAGAGACTATTACATCTACAGAGTCCATTCTGGTAACAACTTGTAGCAAATTCAGTCTGCTTTAAAAAAGTACTAAATTGTTTTTTGTCGAAATAGTAGGCCTTATGGGTCAAAATCGACAAAAACCGAAAAACGGCAAAAATCTAGCAGTTTTTTTAATTTTTATCAAGACCCGGAGGTCTGTAGAGGTTGTAAACTTGGATTTAATATTAATTTATAATCCTATATAACATATTAAAAAACATAGATACCCCATTTGATGTCAGGTAACCCTCTTTTTTTATGACAAGGTTACTGAAGAGAAAAAAAGAGTTATTGAAAAAAAAAAGAAATTGCTTTTTTTATCTGCTGTACCAATGATGCACGAGACATCGCCATTCAAAGTTGACTATTTTTTGCCATATTTTACCACATTTGCTCTCAAAGTATAGTATAGTATATTTATTTATCACTATAGATATACATAGCATATATATGAATGTCAACAACATCTAAGATAGTACAGGATATTAAAATAAAATAATTTACAGTTAGTTTTGGAATAAAATAACAATACACATTGAATAAAATAAACATATAATCACAAACTGGTAAAAATCTAGGATCATCACAGATAATGTGCAAAATTCAATATCACAGTGGCTCATAATTTAAGTACTCTTCAACTGAATAGAATTAGCAGTAAGAAATTTTTTAAGACAAAAATTGAATTTATTTACTGAATCTTTGGCTTTGATTTCTGGCGGTAGTTTATTATACATTTTAATGCCTGCATGGTATGCAGATTTTTCATATAATAGTATATTATTCAACGAGCATATAATGATGGCTATTATTCACGATGGTGAAGTTTAAGACACGAGCCGCAGGCGAGTGTCGTAAATCACCAGAGTGAATAATAGCCATTATATGCGAGCAGAATACTATACTTTGTCCACGACTAATAAATAAGTATTTAATATTATTTAATTCATCTTCATTTAATTTCTCCTATTTAAGAAAGATTCATAAGTCACCATATATAGTTTTTCGATTTTTCGGGTAACAAGTTTAATGAGGCGATTTTTGCAGCTTCCGTTATCTCTTATGGTGTCAAAGAAATCTCGTCTTCACTGTCAGTATCAATTTATTTAATCATATTACTCTTCTTGAGTCCCTAATATGTAAAATTATTGTAAATAACGTTGGCGTTGAAATCGCACAAACTTTGACGTTTCAAATTAATTACAGAATACGCTTTGACACATTGGCATGGCTTACTAATAAAATAATACAGTTTGTAGACACGTAGCTAAATGGTTTCAAAAATGGGGATTGCCACGTGTTGCTAATAGATGATGCTTTGAAAAAAAACGTACTAATGTAGCTTTTGACTGTTCATTAAAGTACCTCTTCTGCATGTACCATTTGAGTGCTTCCTAGAAAACTTAGAAAGACAACACTTGTTTTTTGGTTGCTGCAATTTAGACATTTTAAATTTTTAGTAAAAAGTCACTAATGTCATTTCTTATAAACAACTGACTGTCCTCATTATTCACTGCAATCAGTGAATAATGAAATCATTATTCAGTGCAGGGAATAATGGATAGCATTATCCTTGAGAAAACACATACATAATGAGTACATTATTTAATAGTCGTGGACAAAGTTGTATTATGATTTCTGTTTTTTAACACGTTCAGTGCGCATGTCGGCTCTGGCCGCCATCTGTGAATGTTAGGTAGTGCGCGTGACGGCTTTGGCCGACATAATAATAATAATAATAATAATAATAAAGCGACTTTATTCATTCTTAAAAAAAAAAAAAATTAAATACAATTGAATACAGTTAATTATATTCATACATAATAGAATGAATTGGCGAAGTCTCACCCAAAATGGGCGCTTTTAAACTTAACCAGACTAACGACTAAGTATTTCAATAAATCAGTCTGAGCTCAGCATTAGGGGTAGGTCACCAAATATAGAGCAGCAGTCAACGTGTTAATGGGTGACCTTGTCTGGTATTGTATGAGTGATTGTCTGAATTTGTTTCGAACATGTTTAAATTTTTCTTGACAAATTTAATAGTGTTTAATATATATATATGCTGTGGATGGTTAGAATTTTATAATTTTTGAAATAAGGTCTACAGGAATCTCTTGGTGCAATATCAAATAATAACCTGACAAGCCTTTTCTGCCGGATGAACACACGATTTATACTTGAGGTGGCACCCCAAGCCACAATGTTATATGATAAATGTGCATAATAAACATTTAATAATGATTTGATATTAAAGATACTCTTCAACTGCCCTAACGTGAAGTATGCATAGTTTATCTTTTTGCAAATATTTTGAATTTGCTCTTCCCAGCAAAGGCTCTTGTGTATTATAGTTCCTATAAGAACTTAATTATTGGTGAAAAGTTTTCAGTAGGTATTACTTTGATGAGATCTTCCGAAGGTGATCTTCGTTGTGAGAAGTACACACATTCAGTTTTATCAATATTCAAGATTAGTGTGTTGCCCTGACACCAGTTTTGATATAAAAGTACAATGTTATTTACTTGACCTTGTAGTTCTACTGGGTCCCGTGCAGAGAGCAGCATTGAAGTGTCATCGGCAAACATAACAACTAATTCCTCCTGTACAATTGCAGGGAAATCATTGACAAATAGCAAAAATAGTAATGGTCCCAACATGGAACCTTGAGAAACTCCTTGAGTAACATTATAATTTTCTGATATTGTGCCATATATTTTTACGTGTAATTTTCTGTCAGTCAAGAATGATTTAATAACATTTAATGCTGGACCTATAATCCTCAATGCAATTTGTATGCAACAAAATCAACATTCAAAGTTTGAAGAATAAGCCAACATGATTTTTTTTCTGTCAACTTCGTCATATTCAAACTGCAGAAGCTGGATGGTGGCAGTTTCTCTAGATTTATTTTGCTGAACGTCATGCTGGTTTGTTATACTTTTAAAACTTTAAACTTATAAACTTTTATTAATTAAGAATGTTGATATCCTATTAAATATTAGTCTTTCTATAACTTTTGATATTAGATATAAGATCGAAATTGGTCGATAATTTTCAAAATTAAGCTCATCACCTTTCTTGAATACTGGCAGAACTGATGCAATTTTAAAAATACTAGGAAAATGGCTTTGCTGAACACATTTGTTAATTACATATGCCAGAGGTGCTGCGACTTTCTCACACGCATACTTTAGGGCTTTACTGGATATTCCATCGACACCTGTAGCAGGCTTATCTTTTAAATTTTTTATTATGTTTATAACTTCCTTAGGTGTTGTAGGTATCAAGAATATTGTCTGTTCCACATAAGAGGAACTAGTACACTCGTTGGAAATTTTGTCCCTGAAATGTTCAAACATTCTCTCTAATGTGACATTTGAAAAATAATTCCCAAAATGGCCAGCAATGATTTTGGGATTTGTTGTAGGTGTGTTGTTTATATTTATTGTTATTTTTCTGCTTTGAACATTTCTACCGAGTTGTTTATTAACCAAACTCCCAATTTCTTTTGAAGTATTTGTTGCATTATTTACTTGTGAAAAATTGTGTCTTTTGGTTTGTTTTATGTTGTTATTATATTGCTTTTTCTTGTCTTCATACAATTTCATTAGACTAAAATTATTTAATTGATTTGCTAACCAATACAGATTTTTCAATTCTTGGCTCTCTTTGATTAAATCACAGTTAATCCAGTTCTTGCAACTTACTTTGTTTGGTTCTTTATTACAGTGGGTAATTAAAGGGCATGAGCTATCAAAACATTTTAGGAACAACTCGATAAAATTATTGAAATCATCGTCAATATTTTCAGAATGAATACTATCCCAAACAGTTATTATCTCTAGCATATAATTAAATTGTTCAATATTTTCATGTGAAAAGTGTCTAACATGATAAAAAGTATTATTATTTTGCTTATTTATTTTTAGATTCTTGCAGCAAATTATTTGAGCTGTATGATCAAAGGGATTAAATACAAAAACTAGGTACCTATCCTCAGGTAAATTGGTAGGCTATATAATCAATCAGATGTTATATTATTTATGTTTGTTACAATGCGAGTAGGTTCATTTAAAGTTGTTGAAAGATTAAAACAATTAAATTTATCTCCTAAGATATCTTTTTCTGTAGATTTCTTTAAGGGGTCTATATTAAGATCCCACAGAGTATAACTATCGGATTATGTTTACAAATAAATTGCAAAGTATGAGATAAATTATTAAGAAATATATCAAAATTACCTGTTGGAGATCTATAAGTTGCAATTACATTTGGAACTGTTTCTAGCATAACGATGCCACACAATCAATCAATCAATCAATCAAAATATACTTTATTGTCGTAAAGAAAAATCTTGTTGACAAAGCTTGAAAAAATATATAAAACTACAAGTATATACAACTATAGTACAATATAATATATAAAATATAAAATAAAATACAAACATAGAAACCACTAGTCATGATTTCCAGACAAACATTAAAAACAAACATATACACATATATATACATCAAAATGTATCGTCAAAGTATTCGTTTAATTCGTAATAGGGTCTACCAATAAGTAAATTTTTCACTGCGACTTTGAAACCCCGATTGGAGACTATGTTCCTAATATGACTCGGTAAGTGATTATACATTTTTGGACCATTGTAAACAACAGAATCCCGGACAAATGTAGTTCTTGGGGTTGGTAATATAACATTACCAACTTGTCGAGTGCTATACGTTGAGGTCGCATAAGCATTATTTTTGTATTTATGGACTAAGACTACTGTGTTTAATATAAAAATGGATATCACAGTCAGAATTCTGTTGGCCACAAATAGTTCCCTACAAGAGTCGCGAGCCCTAGCATTACTCAAATATCTGATGGCACGCTTTTGTAATACAAATATCTGTTGCATGAGAAGCTTACTACATACACCCCAAAAGGCAATCCCATAGCTCAGGTGTGACTCGATTAATGAGAAATATACGGCTTTGGCAGCTGAATATCCTAATTCATTGGAAACCACTCTGACTGCATAGCATCCAGAAGCTAGTTTACTACTTAAACTCGTAATATGTTCTTTAAACTTCAATTTGCAGTCGATATTCAATCCTAAAAATTTCAAGTATGTTTTGTTTTCAAGAACATGTTTCCCTAGAGGAATATCAGGCAGATTACATTTGAAAGTAATTATGTTTGTTTTCTCTATATTAAATGACAGTAAGTTCGAATCACACCAAACTTTGATTTTCTTAATATCGTTGCATATGTTTTCTTCCAGAATGTTTTTATCTTTGCAATGCCACAATATTGTGGTATCGTCGGCAAACAAGGTAAACTTTCCTGTAATATTAATTGTTGTTAGGTCATTAATATATAGCAAAAACAGAATTGGGCCAAGAACAGAGCCTTAGCACATAGTTCTATATTGGTCTCAGATGCAAGAGATTTAAAATACTTCACATTTTTTGGTTTAAAACTATCTTTAATATCGTTTCTTGCATATATAGCCACACCGCCATGTTGGTGGTTCACCCTACAGTAAGCACTCACTAGTGTGTAATGTTGGATGTTTAAACTATTTAATTCGGTTTCATCGGCCCAATGTTCAGTGATACATAAAAAATGAAGATTTTGTTGATGTGAAAAAAATTCTACATTGTTTAGTTTGTTTCTAAGACCCTGTATGGCCAACATTTAATATTGGTTTTGAATCAGTATTATCTGTGATTGACACTGTTCGTTTCATGCTGTATATCGGATGAGTATTGCTGAAAGTTATTATATCATTTGGTTCTTCTCCTCTTGATATGGTGTCTTTATTGTTTTTGTTTGATACGTCTATGTTCTTCCTAAAAAATAAACAGGTTGCCTGTCACGATCAATCTGCGGGATATGTCTTTTCTTATATTTTTCAGAGTCGAAAATCAAACTTTCGATAGCCAATGCCTTTGGGCCAGAAAGACGGTTGGTAAAGTTCGTCTTTATGTTTAAAATCCGCTGCTACCATATAACATTTAAGACCATTTGATTCTGAAGTTAGCTCTTTAACTATAACATTTTATTCTTAACAATATATCTCACTTGTGCGATATTAACAACTGTACTCTAAAGGAGTTAATAAATAAGGCAATTGCTGTTGAGGAGGAACTATACAGATACCTATGTATTCCCTAGTTGTTTCTATATTTGTAATGTACTAATTGTTATGTACTTATATTTTAGCAGTTTATGTATTTTAATATTTTTCTGTTATATTGCTTTGTAAATGGGTTGTACTGTTGGGCAATAAAGCTATTATTATTATTTTTTTTTTTTCCGGTTTCCCGACGCTAGACAGTCTTTCCGTGGCCTCCGACATCACACGGAAAGAGTGCCAGCAAAATAACCACAGCCACTCCCCACATCCCGCAGGGTTAGTGACTGTAAATTCCAGAATCATGTGCTCTAAGTAGGAGAAGGGACCCCAAGATGCCTTCTGCATTTGGCCTGCCAACCAATCAGCAGATTTCTGACAGGCCGGTATGATCTTCAATCCTGAGAGCAGCGTAGGCTTCATACCTCCGAGTACACCAATTATGAGAACAACCATCTTGACCGAGTAGCCTGGGTACAGCACTTGGAGCTCATACCGGAGATCACGGTATTTGGTCCATTTCTCCTCCTCTTTCAAAGCGATGTTTGGCTCAGCAGGTGTCAAGAACTCGATCACAAACATCGCCTAGTTTTAATGGTCGAGGAGGACCATGTCAGGCTTGTTGGCTTGAATTAGCCTCACTGTCGGAAATGAGTAGTTCCAATAAATTCGGCACCTCTCATTTTCGACAACGGACTTGATGTCTCCGGGGACGTAAGGCAGCACTGGTGTTTGGTCTATCCCGTACGAATGCCGTAGATGATAGTACAGCACCCGTAACACCGCGTTATGACGGTTATTGTTATTATTATTACTATTATTATTCTATACAAAGATTTAACATCTAAAGTCCAATATTAGCTATATTGGGAAGAGGACTGATTTGGTATAAATGACTTACCAAGCGAGCTAAAAGAATGTAAAAATGAACATATTACTTCCACGTCCAAGTAGTGGATTGGAAGTATAGTAATCGCAAAAAAATTTTCAAAAATTTTTATTTGTGAATTTTTAAGAGGCTCTGTATGTACTCTGCATTAAGAAACATTTTAATTAAACACCAATAATTAATTGTATATTGTTTGTAAGTTTACTGTACGTCTGTTGTATTTTTATTTTAAAAGCTCTGCTAATAAAGTTTATGTACAGTGTGTCCCAAATTCGATCCCCACCATTGGAATATCGGAAACTGTAAGAGATAGAGAATCGGTTAAATTAGCAAAGTTGTGGCAATTTTAATACTGATTTTAAGTTCATCGAGAAATCAAGGCTAACTACGATCATCTTCGACTTATTTTTAAAAAATTGAAATTTTGTATTTTAATTTTTATCAAATATCTCAAAAAGAGCAATCGTACAAAGATGAAACTTTGACCTTCTAAGGGCACTTTTTTATGAACGTTTTAGTAGTGCCATTAGTTTTTTTCTAAAGTGTATAGTTTTTGAGATGCGATTTACAACTTCCAATTTTCTTATGGGCGCCATATTGGATTTTCACAGATTTGAAATCTACATAAAATCCTCGTTTTCGTGATGTATGACACTAATGATTTATGTTGTTAGTTGGGGCAGCAAACGACAATCTTTGATTTCATGTTAAGTTTATTTACGAATAATAATACATCATAATAATGACAACTAATAATACAATAATAACATCAGAGGTATTGTTCAACATGGCCCCCATTGTTATCAATACATTTCATTAGTCGCAAGCGAACGTGATTTGTAGCTTTTCTCAGATGCCCTCTGTTAATGTTTTGAAATGTTTTAATAACTCGCTCCCTCAGATCATCAATATCGAGAACAGGTTCTTCATAAATTTGGTTCTTGGCATAGCCCCAGAGGTAAAAATCAAGGGGCGTAAAATCGGGCGATCTCGGGGGGTTATCTTACAGCAACCAAACTGTGTGGTAATTAATTGTAAACCAAACTGATTGGCAAGATGCTCCTGAACCACACGTGAATTATGTGGTGCGGCACCATCGTGGTAGAATCACATTCTCTGATATTCGGCAAGTGGTATATCTTCTAAAAAATGTGCAATTTCATTTTGCAGTAGCTCCAGGTAACGTGGACCATTTAAACTGTAATCATAGATTATTGGACCAAATAGTCTACTGACTGAAATACAATTCATTAATAAGTTTGAAACACGCATTGGTTTCATAGCAAAAAGACTCTTATGTACATAATATCCACACCAAACATTAAATCCAAATCTGCCTTGCGATCTTGATTCTCTGATAATACGCGGATTATTTACTGCCCAGTAATGATGATTATGTTTATTGAAAATTCCGTTATTATGAAATCTTGTTTCATCGGTCCAGCAGACATTTAATGAAAAATTCTCTGTTAGCTCACACTAAATAGTGAACGAGTAACAGAACTCAAGGCGGTGTTCAGTATCTTCGGGTCTTAATTTTTGTACGATCACTGGTTTAAAAGGATGGTACTTATTATTTTGTAAATGTCTGTGAACAGTTGTTTTTGGCACTAGAGTTCTCCGACTTAATTCTCGAGTTGAAATTGTGTGCAATTCTGCCGAGGTGCACAAAAACTTCAATGTTCTTGTAAATTCCTTTGTAATCTAAGAAAAATTGTCTCATCAGGTTGTCGTCTTTCTGGGTACCAATTAGAGTACATTCTGGCTGATTCTTTACAATTTCTATTCTTTCTGATATAACAGTTGTACATGTCAAATTTTTCAATGTGGGTGTACGGCATTTTGACGCGTTTTACAAAGCACAACTAACCATTTTTTGTTTCGTAATATTTTCAAGAATTGTACAACTTGACAAAGTTCACTCCGACTGTGAGTTGCACGTGTTATCTCTGGTAGCTGACAACTGAAGTGACAAGTCGCAGTGTAATTTCACGCATTGTACATAGCCTACTTAACATGAAATTAAAGATTGTCGTTTGCTGCCCCAACTAACAACATAAACCATTAGTGTTATACATCAGGAGAACGAGAATATTATGTAGATTTCAAATCTGTAAAAGTTCAATATGGCGCCCATAAGAAAATTGGAAGTTGCAGGCCTTATCCCAAAAACTATACGCTTTAGAAAAAAACTAATAGCACTACTAAAACGTTCATAAAAAAGTGCCTTTAGAAGGCCAAAGTTTTATCTTTGTACGATTGTTCGTTTTTGAGATATTTGACAAAAACTAAAATACAAAATTTCAGTTTTTTTTAAATAATTCGTAGCTAGCCTTGATTTCTCGGCGGATTTAAAATCAGCATTAAAATTGCCACAACTTTGCTAATTTAACCGACTCTCAAATTGGGACACACTGTATACTTATTAATGAAAGAAAAAGTGTACAAAAATTCTCATCATAGAGTATACCAGTATTCGGTAAGCACTCCAAGAAATTACTCCAGAAGAACTGAGAAAAAATATTAAACATGTGAAAAGGGTCTCGATAAATGTACTAGGTAATTTGGATGGTGGTTTTGTGGAAGCTAATGTTTCTGTTACACTTTGTGAATTTATTGATACTATAGTCTGTTTTTAAACCAGGAGGAGTAAACATGGAAGTTCCATTCACACCATAAAAGTAACCAGAAAATACACTAAAACCTTTTTGGCATTTTGGGCAACCAACAATACACAACTACAGTGTTTTTGTGTGTATTTTATTACTTTATACAATGTATCGACCTCTATTTGACCTCTAGGTATTTTATACAGCATTCATACCATTTACGCAATATAAAGGCACCAAGTAATTAGCCACTTTTACCTTCAGATTTATACAAAAGGGATTTAAGAACTGATAAATAATGTGCAAACGATAAAATGGAAATTATAACCAAATAATTTATGACATAAAATTAAAATTTTTGCAAATGTCAAAATTTACGACTATTGCCTTGTGTAAAACTGGCGAGGGCATATCCAATCACAAATTTATGATTTAGCGCGTTAAATTTAAACTTAAAACTCTCCTACTTGTTTAAAAACAGACTATAGTAACATTTGTGTATCTGTACAGGGTTCAGACTTGGCGAAGCTGAAAAAATTCCCCAAAATTTCCAGGTTTTCCATATGCAAAAATATCAATTTCCATATATTTTTTAGTAAAATATTTTTTTATTTGATATAAAATAATTCCTTGAATTGAACCGAATTGGTGAAAATTCTTAATAACTCTACAGTTTTCCATATCGAGACGCAGAATTCCCTGATTTTTCATACAATTTATAAATTTCTCTGATATTTCCATGTTTTATTTTAAGATTTCTAAATTCTAAAGTTTTAAAGGTCTCCTGGTTTTCCATACGAGTCCGAACCCTGTTGTAAAAATGATATTTTAGCTACTTGCATAAATTAAATAATGAAAATTAATATTTTTTCCCAAAAATTGTATATAGGCTTAGTTTGCAATTCTAGCATTTCTTCTTCATGAAATTTTTCATTAAACAAGGTCTACTATGCTTTTAAATATTTTTTAACTGTTCTCAATAGGTCATGATCAATGAAGTAATTTCTGATAGGCAAAAAAATAATCAATGTTTTTGATTGCATAATAATTTGAAGCTGATGTGACGAAGATACATGGGTGTGTACATGAGAGGTATATATACTACATATATCATACTTAAATATGCATTATATTATCCTTAAACCCTGTATACAGCGTTTCACCGAAACTGAAATTCCATTTAAATTGAACAGGGCCCTTTCACAGTAAAATTGTTTTGTAAACAGCCAGATGATTTTAAGTAGCAACTGAATGATGATTCTTACCCAACTGGTCTTTCAGATCCTTTTCATTTTCTTGCTGGAACTGTAAACCAACTTGTACCCATAAATTTTCAGATTCAATTCTAGTTTCTAATACTTCATCATGTAAACCAGTAAGAAGTAGCGGTAATATTTTATGAAAGAACGAGTATCGGTCCCTATATTCCAAAAGCCATCGGGCTGCAACTTTTGCTACCGCACGTCTAATAGCAGGCATTTGATCAAAAAGTTTTTCTGCCATTGGGCCAGTAGCTTCATCCAATCCCTTGTAACTGCTGTGCATAACAATCTCACCTATTGCATTAATTGATTCAAGGCGAACTTTATATCTCTGATGGCAAAAACAAGATATAACAGGTTTTATTAGGTTTTCAGCCTGCATATGAAAGTCTCTTGGTAAACCCTGTGCTAATTTTATAATAGTGTGACAGCTCAATTCTTTAACTGCTGGATATTTGTCTTTGACTGTTTCAGAGAGTATTAAAACGGAATCACTTAAGAATGGTTTTAGTTGGGCAGTATTTGAATATTTTGTAATTATTGCATTTAACAGTTGCAATAACTGAAGTCTAATTTCTTCTGATTCCTCTATTAACTCTACACTGCCTATTCTCTCTACTAATACGGGAAATAAATATGTAAGATAGAAGTCATTCAAAGGTAACTTATTGACGAATAAAAAGTTTAAAAATGTAATTGCTTGTTCCCTTACAGTTTCGGTCTTATCCCGCAATCCATTTAATATGTACATATGTATTTCACAGAACAAAATACGCAATTCTTGATTATTTAATTCTTCATTGAATAGAAATGTTTCTAATTCAATATAAGCTTGTTTTCTTACTTTTCGATCATTGCTTTGTAATTTCAAGCTTATGATTTTTGATTTCGTTATTTTTTCATTCAATACACTATCCTCTGATTCACAAGGCATATTTGTTAATCAAAACTATTAACAGAGATGACAATGCCCATTTAAACTTCCACCATTTGTAAATAAATGGTTACCATGTTAACCAACGTAAGATGTTCTCATTGAACTCAATTTCAAACTGGACTGCTTACATACATGGTTAGAAGTATCGTATCAGAAAGAGATAGAAGTTACAACCAATGCCCATTTTTTTTTAATGTTTGCTAGTTAATTTATATATGTATATATTCATAAAAGACATCAGTAGTAATGAAATACATTTTTTTAGAATCATTAATACATAATTAATGCTATAAAAATAAACGTTTAATTCCAACTTATGTCTCTATAATAATGACAGTAATGAGTTCCTTGGTTATTTAGAAATTTAACCCGTTCATATTGATTGGTTATAAATAGCGATAATGATAATAAAACACACACTTCGTAAATGTGTGTACTCTTTTCATAAATCGGAAACGTATATACAAACGCGATATAATAAGGTAGAAATAATAAATACAGTCAATACAGATTTTCAGAAAAAGACGATAGCGCAGGTGGTCTTGATGGCATTATTATACTAGAATGTATAGTTTTTCAATTATTAATAGTCTAAACGCATTTAAATACGAGTGCCTTGCGCCAATTCTGGTTAGAAAGTGAGTAAGAGTCGCAGAGGCAGAGTCGGATATTTTTTTACATGGAGCATATACAGTCGGGTGATGTTTCCGTCAACTAACCAAATCTCTTAGACAAGTACAGGCATGGTTCATAATTAGACTATTTCTTTCTAAATAGATGTGATACTATTTCTGTATACCTATACCTATAGCACCGAGTGAGCGTTCCAATTTGGCGTTGAGTTTGATGATTTACTACACAAGTCACACATACAAGACACACACAATCACTGATATTAAATAATCACAGGTAACGACTGTTAATAAAGTTGGTAGAAAGCGTGACGTGATCACGACTTTCCATGTATAAATATTATTAAATATATTTTTTACGATATAATCGAAGATCAGTGGGGCCGCATGTTACTACTCCCGGGCCCCGATGTTCTCTCGGCGACCCTGTATATTATACAATATCATAAGTATTACACATATCTACGGCTGTACAGATTACTAAAGTAGTGAATTCACTATTCACCGTCTGTCGGCACTTATTTAGGAATAGAAAACAATTAACAATTTTTCCCATATGTCGTATTATGAAAATTCGTGATCACATCACGTTTTGAATTCATTGATATCAGAAAATCACATTAACAATTCAGGTTATGATTGAAAAATCACGATATCGCCCAACACAACAGAAGGCGCTGAACCATTGTATATGTAGTCTATATACAATGGCTGAACTGTAGAGAGGTGCTTTCGTACTAAAAAGAGAAAAGGCCGATAGATGGCAGCAGGATCCAATTCGGGTTCAGTCCCTGATTCAATTTCCAGATTAGTGATGGGTCGAAACAGCTATTTTTGTGTAGCAGCTAATTCTGCTACTGCTAATTTCATTTAGCAGTTAAAAATAGCTGCTATTTTATTAGCAGCTTTTTTTAGCGCTAGTTGCTTGGTTAAATGGAGCGTATTGGCATTGGCAGTTAGCAGATAGCAAATGAAACTTTACCTGCCAGGTTGAAGCCATATAGAAGAAATAAAAAATAAATGCATTGCTGTATGGAGTGGTTGAATGTGATTAATTTTAAATGAAATATAAATTATTGTATTGCTACTTTGACGATGAATACCTATACGTACATTCGACGTCGTAAATTAGATAAATGATATGTGGCTCATATTACAATAATATATTTGATTTGAAGACATGTCATGTCGGCTGATTTGAATTGACTGGCCGATTCTTACGTAAATTATAGGTATAGTTTAAAAATTAATATATTTCGCTTTTTGGAAACAAAAAAAATGTGTTATAGGTTTATTAAAATAAAATAGTTTTACACGAGTTACATAGGTATGCCAGTGTTAAGTGCTGTATTGTGAACAAGCTACGCTGCTCGCTCTAGTCTAGTTAAACGAATGTGCATACTGCCACTGCTAACTGCTATTGGACCTAGGGACGTTCCGATACTATCGATATGATACCAGTATCGATACTTTTCATTCGATACCAAGTACTTCTGTACTCGATACTTTTCTTCCGATACGATACCGGTATCGATACTTTTTAGCCGGTATCGGTATCATTAAAGTATTGCACAACGAAGTGGAGGGTCTTCTCTTCCACTTCGTTGGTATTGCACGCAGCTGCTGCTACATCTATATTTTATGTCATATGTATATGATCTGTGGTATTCTACCTTGTGCCATCTGTGAGATACTAGCGTAAGTAAAAATATATAGAGATCGCGTCTGTTTCGTAGAGGTAGATAACTTGCCTGTTTGCTTTAGGCTTTAGGGCACTTTAGGCTTTATTTTATAGCATGGTAGAAATATATTTCTACCATGTTTTATAGTAGCGATTTCCGGGGAATAACACTAACAGAAACTTTGGAAGCTGATCTATGCATTTATTATTCTTAATGACGGACGAGTGCGATTGTTTTTGTGTTTCAAACAAAGGCAGGCTATTAAGTATACCTTTTTGTTTTTACTTGAAAATTTGCCATATTCCCTGCGTTACATACAAAATTTTTTGTATCCCCATTCGAAATTAGAAAACAATATTGACAAAGTTACCTTGTCGTGATGACTAAATTCTATTACTGTTTCCATACAAACCAATAATAAAACAACCAAATATTTAACTATTTAAACGTCGCATTTGGCACATTCTATTTACAACAATTATTATTTAACAAAATGAGTGGTAATGAGGAAGATTTTATTCCTGGTACTCCTCCAGAGAGCAACCAATTGCTGAAACTTTAGATTTATTACCAGCGAAATCTATGTCTGCCGATGTAGTCGTTGGTGAAAATCAGACCAACCACCATATTAATATAAATGAAACAAATATGTTTCGCACATAAATAATGTTAGTAACAGTTACTATTCATATAAATTTTTGTTAAATTATGAATAAAATTGTTCATGAAATTTGTTAATAATTAATAAATATTTGATGTAAGAACTTTAATTTGTTTACCAAGTATTAAGTTTTATTTCATCGTTTTGATTTATTTAAACTGTCACATAAATGTCATTTTTGGACATGACGTTACGCCGTTACAAAAAATAATATACTGTATTCTGACTGAGAGGATCAAGATAAGAATTCTGAAACGAATTTCTGCAGAAAATTTTCTTCTAATATAATTGATTTTACCTTAAAAGTATCGATACTTACTGGTATCGATACTTTTCTTTCGATATGATACTGGTATTGATACTTTTCATTCGATACCAGTATCGATACAAGTATCGATACTTTTGTGGTATCGGAACGTCCCTAATTGGACCGACTCTGCCCGCCTGTGTTGATATGTGGGCGGGTTGGCATATTTAGCAAGTAATTTCAACCTGCTATAAAAATAGCAGCTATTTATCAGAGCTCGTAGCAGTTGCTACTGCTTCGAACCGAATAGCAGCTAAAAAGTAGCAGACTGCTATTTAGCAGCCCATCACTATTCCAGATTTCATTTTTATAAACAATGTAAAACAGCTAGTAGTCCAATAGTCCATATTATGTATTGAATTTAGATATGAAAGATACCTAGTCTTCATGCATAATTCTTTACTAGTCTAAATGCCACGCCATGGTAGGTAGTCAATAGAACAATAAAAAAAATTGCATGCAGGTTGAACTGAACATTACTCATTTAGGAATAGACCATATATAAACATAAACAATTAATATGTCTTTGTAATAATGCATAATGAAAAAGCTGCAAATTTTAAATTACCGTCCTTTTTGGTTTCCTTTATCTTTCTGGGGGTTGGTATGTTGTGATCAAATTTAATTTAAATTTAGTAGTTATTTTAATTCCCCAGTTAAGTAGTAGGTAGGTACCTACCATTTTTTACAATTTACTACGTTTTATTTATTAGTTCATTGATATATAAAATTTTCTGTTTTTTTTTAATTTCTATTTTAGCTCCATGTGGGTAGATATACCTATATTCGCTCTCGTCTGCGCATTTGAGATGAACTTTGATGAAATGATTCTGTCTTGGTCTGTAGACACCATGTGTTTTTAACGTCTTTCATACATAGGTACCTACTTAACTCAATTTTTTTTTTTTGGAACGTTTACAAATTCTGGTAAAGTTAACAATAATTAAATCAGAGTACAATGTAATCACACAAAAATATATATGGTCCTTCCACAAGTTGAGGATGTTAAAGGACGATAAGATTATTTATGATTTACTCGAATGTCACAATCGTTGTTGAAATAGAAATCATTAAAGAGAAGCTGATGCTGAACGTTAATAACGGTAAAACTAAAGATTTTGTATAAAATTTTTATAATTTCTTACACGAAATGAAAATAAAAATGTTCTATTTTAAACTGCTTCATATTTGAAGTTAATTATTTTACTAATAAAAGAAAAAAACACTTTCGAAAATAAATATAGGGCACAAACTACGAAAATATTAAGGCCTTTTCAAGGGCTCAATCCTAAAATTTTCTATTGACCAATCAAACGTGACCTTATTTCTACCAATAAGATTTTAGCAAGCTCCATACCCGCCAATGAAATCAGTTAAACAAGCGACAAGAAGCGTCACTTCACTTTGGCTTTCACGTCTGTTGAGTTAGCATTTGTGTTCTGTGTTTCTTAACTTTTCTGATAAAAGGTAAGTGTAAATAGTTAAATTATAATCTAATATTCATGTTTGTTGGGTTGTGTATTTTTAATAGATAGTAATGCAATACATTTTAAGAAAATTCTGATAGAAATAATAGGCGTTCGTAGAAATTTTCATGTTAGCTAGATTTTGTTGTTCGTATCCGCCATGTTGTTGTCTTCGTGTGAGTCATATGTTTTATTATTTTGAAGTGCCGTGAATAGAAAATCATCGAAAAAGGCCTTTTAGCAGATATCTAGATGTTTATACCGGATAAAACTATTTTATTGATAATTTCATGCCCATAATCATTATTAACTTTTGGCGGGAATTTAAGTAGTTGTTATTTATTTAGGTAAAACAAGATGGCTCGTACCAAGCAAACTGCACGTAAATCTACAGGAGGAAAAGCCCCTCGTAAGCAGTTAGCAACCAAAGCAGCAAGAAAATCTGCACCCTCAACAGGGGGCGTTAAAAAACCCCATCGTTACCGCCCGGGTACTGTTGCTCTCAGAGAAATAAGAAGGTACCAAAAATCAACTGAATTGCTAATAAGGAAATTACCTTTCCAACGATTGGTCAGAGAAATTGCCCAAGATTTCAAAACTGATTTACGTTTCCAGTCCGCCGCGATTGGCGCCTTACAGGTAGGTTGTAATTGTAATTATTTTGTGTAATTATGTATTTTAGTGTATTGAGATTTATGAACGAACGCAAATTGGTGTATTTTCTATATTTCTAATATTAAAATTGGTCAGTGGCGTACCTATTTAGATTTTGCGCGCTTGTTTCGGGGTTCAACTGAAAAACATATTTTTTTACGTTCATTATACCTACTTCACTCCACTAGGTGGATCTGGACAAAAGCACAAATTTCTCATATGCGTGGTATTAATTCATTTGAATGTTGATACTCTATGTCTTTTTTGGATTTAGCATACTCATGTACTTATCCTCCTCTAAAAGTAATATCAAAAGATTGTACGAAATAATCTGCAGTCACCCTGGAGTTTGATTTCAGGTCTTTGCACTGGTATTTTTTGACAAAATAAATTTGCCCTAATGTACTTTATTGGGTGTGCCCTTCACTTCAAAATGTGTAGCCCCCTCCTGCACAAGGTCGCATCAAGCTTTTAGGCATAAAGCAGGTTGTATTATCTGTGGTGTTACTATAGATGACCATTTAGAAAATTGAAATAATGTCTCGCTGACTTGTTAAAAACGGAATGCTTTCCTTTTCAAGCTTACAATGGGCAGAAATTGCTTGAAAATATGTATTTTATCAATTTCTCCTGTATATCCATAAACCGATTCAAATCATTTTTTTCTAAAAGCCCATGAAAAAATTGTTCGATTAGGTTTAGGATGTATGAGAAATGGTCAAAATAGCCATTTCAACAATTTTCCTGTAAGTCTCGTAACATTGAAATTTGATTAGTTTTACTTAAGCTGGGTAACGTGTGAGAACCTGTTGCATTGGAGAAATTTCAAATTAATTGATGGCATTGCCAATATTTGCTCGTTTTATCACAATCGACCCCTCGTATTCCCTATGAAAGGCAGCCCTTGCTTGAATTGGCTAAAAATTTAGTTTATATGACTCACCGATCAAAAGTTCTCAGGCCACAAGACCCGAAAATATAATATAATTTTTTTTTCTAGAGCCGTTTGATACGTTCACATTTTGCTATTACACAATATCAGAAAAATATTTCTTCTGTTCAGTGAGCACTAACATGATATTTCTGATTATTTTTTTTTACAACGAATTAAAGCCCATTTAGAAAAATGCTCAAATCGCTAAATTGATGAATGTCTGATAGATTTTGTCACATATATGATTTCATCATGATTTAAATATCCCTCAAAATTAGTTAACATCATTTCCTATGAGAATAATCTTCATTTGACGTGAGGTAACAGCTTTGTAAGTCATTCAGTGCAAAAGTAGAAGCTGGTCAAAACGAGTATTTTTGCTACAGTTAAACCTCAATATATTCAGGAAACATGTACTTACTAATGTTCATTCAACAAAAGAAAAGTATTTTTCTCTAGAAAAAAAAAATGATCAATTTTCGTGCGTGGTGGTCACCATTTTTTAGCCAATTTACTGAGAAGAGTTCTTTCCAATTTTGAAATTTTACATAATTATTTATCTACTGATTTATCAACTCTAAATAAGGTAAACAGATGGCATTTGACAGATAGAAGAAAAATAACAGTAACATTTTAGGTATATCCGATGTTGCGGGTATAGAATATGGTTATTGTCATAACATAATTATGTCACTATAAAAAGAGATAAATATGTAGATAACTTGGCAGTCGTATCAACATGAATGTCAAAACTGTCAACTTGCAAGTTATTGTTCAATCGTCTATGTAATTTAAGTTGTAATTTATATTTTCATTATTAGTGCGAGTAAAATTATCAATATCAAAATTGGAATATAGTTTCATTAAAGCAAATTCCTGCAATCTATGATAAATAATTTTTACTTGAAATTGTTTTTGCAAATTGGCACTAATTTTGAGGGAATGTATTAGCTTCCCATAACTAGTTCGATTAGGCACTCTTTCATTTTAAAAACACGCTAAGTAGACATGAACAAATCAATGTATTATTAAATATGACGTTCGGATAGTAAATTTTAAAAAATATGGATAAATAAATGACAGACCAAAGATTCAAAAGAGGTTATGTCTAGGGATGCGAGATATTGTTGAGACATCGATGTTGACATCATTTGATACATCGAGATCAAAATAATGTGTTCAAAATATCGGATAGAACATCGATTTTGTTAAATATCAATGTTTCCCATATAAGAGTGCAATATTCTGTCAAAATAATGAAAATACCTACATGTTTTAGATATAAAAATAAAATATATAACCAAATATAAATGTATAAGGAAACAAAACATACTCCAAATATAAAAAGAAATAAAAATAAAATAATTATTTCAAACACAGAAATAAAGCATGACAGAAAAATAAAAAACCTTGAAAATAGGGCTACGTAACTTATTAATTAAAAACATGTATTTTGTGGACAATTTTGAAGTAACAATGATTTTTGTTTTCCTCTTTGCTTGGTTTGACACTTGCCCTGCCTTTGAGAAAAGTCTCTCGCTGGGAACTGACGTCGCTACCATGCTGAGATATTTTGGTGCAATCTTTGATTTATCAAAGATATTTTTGTTTTAACAGTATTAGCGTCGCAGGCAAAGAAGGGGGGTGCGGGAGTGTTCCCCCATTTTCAATTTCATGCGGGATTATTTCTTGTGGCTCGGGGTCTAGACTCTAATTAACTTTCATGTTAGCTCAATCCCCAAAGGATTTTCGGTACTAGCTGACGTCATTGAAGTTACTGAGTAATTTTTGCAGAAACTTTGACACAAAATGTAAACATCGAATGAAGCATCGTAAAAACATTGATGTTGTCCGATACTATTCGAAATAAATAGAATCGATATAAATATCGAACATCGAAAGCTGAATATCGATGTTAAACATATATCACGCATCCCCAGTTATGTCCTGTTCTCCATTTGATTTTTCTGTTTAATAATACCAGCTTACTTTGCATAAGATAATTCTGTTTTTGTTCACTGCACTTCATGAATTGGGATTGGCAGTTAATTTTTGATCGTCTGAACTGACCAGTCGGAGGTCAACATGCGGAGCGTGCCTACTTCATGAAAACGTGACCAATCAAACGACGTAGTTAAAGTTAAACGTGTTTTTCCTGTAAAATACATTTCCCTGTTTTTAAATACGTGTAAAAATTATTCTGATGGAATTAAGTTTTTGAGGCCCTTTTTTTTTTGTGAGGAAAATGTTAAATTTACAGTTAGGAGGGTGTAGTACTTTTGTTTGCAACCATAACTTACAAGGTTAATTTGTTGATAAGAGAGCATATATTTACATTTTAAAAAAGACAAATAACTTGTAACGGTGAGTTTAGAATTCTTGAGATAAAATATACAATAAAAATCTTAATTTTTCTAAATTTAGGAACATTTCTCTCTCTGGACAATTAATTGACAGGAGTTTCTGGGAACAATTTTCTGCAATCAAAATGTTTAAATAAAAATTCTCAATCTAAAAAAAATCCTGGCAATGATCATATGCTGTAACTTTACAACTTTGACAACTTGTGACGTACTTGACGTGAGGTGTCCCGCCAGATGTTGATTCTGTGAATCGTTATTATTCATGAAACAATAAAAATATTTGATAAACCATAAAACGATGATGTGACGAAAAAGTCGCCCAGCTCCCATAGTAGAAACACAAAGTAAACGTCTTTTTATCACACAATTTCTTATTTTTATTTTATATTTGGCTCTTGAAAGTTGTAGCAGTAAAATTATTAAAAAGGTTTCTGTGTTTGAAATTTATTGACTTGTCATTATAGTACAGGAACTGGGTGGCTTTTTCGGCATATCATCATTTTATGAATGATATCGATTCACAGAATCGATTTCTAGCGATGCACTTTCCATTATGTCGCAAGTTGTCAAAGTGTTGTAAAATAAAAACAGTGTTTTGTAGCACTTGATAATTACAAGATTTTGTTTTTGTTTGGCAATTATATTCATTTAATTGTTTTGAACAGGAAAGATTTTCCTACAATGAAACTCTTGTCGGTTAATTGACGAGAAAGAAAAATGTTTTCAAATTTGGAAAAAATCATATCTTTATTGCATATTTTATTTCGGAACTCTAAATTCATCGTTACAAGTTCTTTCTCTTTTTTAAAACATATGTATGTTCCCTTAATAACAAAATAATCTTCACTGGTTAGGAATTTAATATTTTCCACTGGGTTGACTTTTTACCGCATTTTGGACATATTGTGTCATTATTAAAAGTTCATTCTTATTGTTACGGATTTCCACCTTTTTGGAAACACCCTGTATGAATCCGTGGGTTCTAAATAATTTTAACAAGAGATTAAACACTACTAACACTTTATTTAACTATTTACTGACTACAATACTTCAAATTCACTTTATTTACTATTTATCTAACCTCACTTTTCACTTTTCTACTTGTTCACTTTTATAAACTGCTTTCTTCATAAAACTTCCTCTTCCGCGCTTGTAATCGCGCCTTATATACTCCGAAATTAGCTCTAGATCAATCCAGAATCTTCTTCAACCATAATCTAGAAAAGTCCTTGGCTCTTTCTAGAGCCTTTCCAGTCACCATCAGAGGCATAGGCGTGCCATCTCCTTTTCCAAGGGGGTGTAATTCATAACACTGCCCCCTCCTTAAGCCTGATCGTCCCGATCAGGCAACTCAGAATCATCGATGTATTTCGCCAGTCTGTCCAAATGCACGATCTTCATCTTGGACTTTTTGCTTCGTTGAATCCGATAGACGACGTCATTAATTCGGGTAATAACAGTGTACGGTCCGTCCCAAGGCGGTTGAAGTTTCGGTGACCTGCCTTTCTTCCGCTGTGGGTTGTACAGCCAAACCAGGTCTCCTGCCTTGAACCCTTCTGAACTACCCTTACGGTCATATCGAGCCTTCATTCTGTCACTGGCTATGGTGATTTGGTCTCTAACTAACTCATGGACATTCCTTAGTCGTTCACTCACTTCATCTACATAGCTGTTCACAGGAAGCCGTTCTCCACCTGGTGTTCCAAACATCAAATCACACGGCAGTCTGATCTCATGTCCAAATACTACACGAGCCGGAGTTTGTTTTGTAGTCTCGTGGATAGCAGCTCTATATGCCATGAGGAAAAACGGTATGTGGAGATCCCAGTCACGTTGATTTTTATGAACGACTTTAGAGAGATGTTCTTTCATAGTCTTATTATGTCGCTCCACCATTCCATCTGATTGCGGGTGAAGGGCTGTCGTCCGTGTTTTGTGTATTCCTAATAACTTGCAGATCTGCTGAAATACCCCTGACTCAAAATTTCTCCCTTGATCTGAATGCAGCTCCAGGGGTACACCAAACCGACATATCAAGTTATCTACCAAGACTTTGGCGACAGTAACCGCTTCCTGGTTCGGAATTGCGTAGGCTTCAGGCCATTTAGTAAAATAGTCCATGGCAACCAGTATGTACTTGTTACCGTCCTTGGTTACTGGGAATGGTCCGGCTATATCGATCGCAATCCTCTCAAAAGGAGCCCCGACGTTATATTGCTTCATTGCACCCCTACTCCTAGTCTGTGGTCCTTTACTGGCTGCACAAATTTTACAATTACGACACCAAGCTTCAACATCTTGACGACTATTTACCCAGTAAAATCGTTCACGTACTTTATTCAGGGTCTTGTTAACGCCGAAGTGTCCACCGGATGCTCCATTATGCACTTCTTGAAGTACTTTCGGTACTCGACACCTGGGAATCACTAGACGCATAACAACTTGCTTCCCATCCGGGCTCTCCCATGCTCTTTTTAACAGCCCGTTCATAACTCTAAGTGAGTCCCACTGTGCCCACAAAGCCTTCAATCCAACTGCTTTGTCCGAAACATCCTTCCACTCTGGTCGAGTTCCTTTTTCCTTTGCTCTCAATATAGCCCCAATCTCTGCATCATTCAGTTGTTCTTGTCTCAGGGCTTCAGTTGTCCAATCATCCGGAACGTCTATTTTAATAGTGTTGACTGCTCCCGCGCCCTGCTGTTTTTCCACGTGGCGGCAGTGCTTGCAGTCGTCCTTGCATGGTCTTCTAGATAATGCGTCTGCGTTCTTATGAGATCTTCCTGGTCGATGCTCGATTTTAAAGTCGTACTGTTGCAACCGTTCTATCCAACGAGCCAGTTGACCTTCCGGGGTTTTCAACTGCAACAGCCATTTCAACGCAGCATGGTCGGTTCTGATTTTGTAATGTCGCCCGTAGAGATACTTATGAAAATGGTCCACTGATTTGACGATGGCCAATAACTCTTTCCTGGTTACACAATAGTTTCGTTCTGGTTTGGAGAGCACCTTGCTGAAGTACTCGATCACTCTTTCCTCTCCGTTCTGAATTTGGGACAGCACACAACCAATCGAAGAATTACTGGCATCTGTATCTAAAATAAAAAGTCCATTCTGTTGTGGGTATGCTAGTACAGGACCAGTGCATAGAGCTGCCTTCAATTTTCTCCATGCCGTTTCACACTCCGGTGTCCACTGGTACTGAACTTTCTCCTCTGTTAGCCGGTGTAATGGCTTCGCAATGTCTGCAAACCCTTCCACAAAGCGTCTATAATAAGTGCAAAGGCCAAGGAAGCTTCGTACTTCATGAACGTTAGATGGCCTTGGCCAATCTCGTACGGCAGAAATTTTGTCGGGATCCGTTTGTATTCCCTCCGAAGACACTACGTGACCAAGGAATTTAACTTCTTTCTGAAATAAAAGGCACTTCTTCGGGTTCAATTTCAGGTGTGCATTTCTGACTCGTCCAAATACTTCTTGAAGATTTTTCAAATGTTCTGTAAAGTCTCGTCCCATAACCAGCACGTCGTCAAGGTAAACCAGGCACGTCTTCCAGGTTAGCCCTCGTAGTACAAATTCCATCAATCGTTCAAACGTGGCTGGAGCATTGCAAAGTCCAAAAGGCATCACCGTAAATTGGTAAAGACCACTGCCTGCTGAAAACGCTGTCTTTTCCTTATCATCAGGATGAAGCCCAACTTGCCAATAACCGCTCCTAAGGTCTAACGTCGAAAACCATCGTGAGCCTGCCAATGTACTTAACGTGTCGTCAATCCGGGGTAATGGATAACTGTCTTTCTTCGTCACATCGTTCAATTTCCGATAATCGACACAAAATCTTAACGTTCCGTCCTTTTTGGCAACCAAAACTACTGGCGATGACCAGGGACTCGTTGACTCCTCAATGACTCCATCTTGTAGCATCTTATCTATCATTGCCGAGGCTTCTTCTTGTTTTGCTAGCGGAAGCCTCCTAGGTTGTTGTCGAATAGCAGGTGAGTCACCAGTATTTATCCGATGCTGGACTATATCTGTTTTTGTAAGGGCCTCCGTACTTTTGGCAAATACTGAACTTTCCTTTTCCAGGAACTTGATCGCCTCCTCTCGTTCGTCCTTAGATAAATGCTCCAACTGGGAACTCAGCAAGGTTAAAACTTCCTGGTCTATATTTGTAGATGAATTTCCCTCTGTTTGTTCTTCGCACCTTGCTACCCACATAACCGGTTCATAGGAGCCAATCGGTTTGCCTTCTTTAATTGTTACTGCATGGGAATTTAAATTGACGACTCTAATTGGGATTTTATCTTTAGTCCGGGTTAAAGTTCTTGCCACAACAATATTGGTTAGGGACTTAATCGATTCGTCACCTTCCACCAGGCCAACACGGTAGCCTCCAGGATTTCCTCCCAAGGCAGCATCGATGATCTGTTCCGAATGAGCAGGAATCTTAATCGTCTTTGTTGTCAATAGCCTTGCTTTACGGAATTGGTCATCTGCGGTTGCCAGGATAAATTCCTCATTTCCAATTTTCAAGACTCGCTCCCCTACGTCAACAATAAATCTCTTCTCTTCCATGATGTCCAGTCCCAAAATGAAATCGTCTGTAATGTCAGCCACAATGACCTTGTAATTGAATCTCAATCGTCCAACCTGCAGTTCCAAATTGACCTCTCCATGGACCGCAGCCCTGTCTCCCGTGGCTGTCCGAATAATTACTTCATTTTGCTTCTTCTTAATCTGCAAGCCTGATATAAACCCTGGCCGCACTATTGATGACGTAGCACCTGTGTCAACAGTAAACACACACTTTCTTCCATTCACATATCCTTGCAACAGCAGACTACTTGGAATTCTTCGCAGCTGGGAAATCTTTATTTCTTTGGGGGCACCGTGTTCCCTAGCCAGCACAGCCCCCTTGGTGCTGGCTATCTTTAGTTTTCCTGCTGCTCTTCTACATTTACAGCATTTACTCGTCTGTCCGAGTTCTGCTGTCGACAGTCTCGTTTCATATGTCCCATCCTGCCGCAGTTGTAGCATTTAATACCTCCACTTGGTCTTTCTCTATTTTGTTGGTTTTCCTGCCTTCTTGGAAGATTCGATTGAGCCAGTAATTGACCGATCATTTTATTCGTTTTGAGAATCGCATTCAAGATAGGGTTTTGGTCTCTCTCTTCTGGCTGCGATTCTTCAAACGTCATAGCCCGCACTCTTGACTTTGGAGTATCCCTATAGACGGCTTCTACCTCTAGTGCATGCACCAAGGCTTCACTACTACTTTTATGTCGGGATAGCCTGAGGACTCGCCTGATCTCCTCGTCCCTTATCCCGTCTAGGAATGCCCCCACTGCCAATTGTTCTTTAAATTCTCTTGGCGCATTAGGATATGCTAAGTGTGCCAGTCTTTCCACCGCAGCTTCAAATTCTTGCAGACTCTCGCCAGCTTTCTGAACGCGCACTTTCAGCTGGGTCTGGTATACTTGAGCAAGGTGTTGATCTCCATATCGTAGATCTAAGGCAGCTTCTAAAACTCTAAAATTCCGTTGTTGGTCTGCCGGAATTGTCTGGAGCAACTCCAACGCTTGGCCTCTTAAAGCCACGATTAATGCCTTAGCCTTCTCTTCGTCATTCCAGTTGTTTGCACTCGCTGCTGCCTCAAACTGTGTCTTGTAAGTCATCCAGGAACTTTGACCATCAAAAGAGGGAATTTTCAATCGTTGGCCTGATGACACCACTTGCTGGTTTCCTCTTTCCCTCAACTGTTGTTTAAGTTGGTCTATTTCTCCTTTGACTTCTTCTTCGAACTTGTTTACTTTCACTTTGACTTCACCAACTTCTTCTTCGACCTTGCCTACTTTTTCTTTCACTTCGCTTACTTCCTCTTCAACCTTATTTTTGAGTTCTTCAGTGACGGCAAATATGGCACTCTGTTGGCCTTCTATAATTTTCCTTAGTTCGTCTCTTTCTTCTTGTTGTTTAATGTCCAAGTCTTGCATGATTTTTCTCAATTCATCATTTTCCTTTTGCCGCTGTTGTTTTTCCTCTTGACGCCGTTTCTCCTCTTCTTGTTTCTCCTCTTGACGTCGTTTCTCCTCTTCTTGTTTCTCCTCTTGACGTCTTCGTTCTTGATCCTCAAAAATTTGTCTTAATTCTTCTTTTTCCTGTAGGCGTTTTTGTTCTTTTTCTTGTTGTTTTCTTTCACGTTCCTCTTTCTCTTCCTGGCGCTTTCTTTCCTGATCCATCATCATCTTTTGCATTTGGGCCATAAACTCCTGCATTTGTTGTTCGGATGCCATGCTTCTGGTTGTTACCGGCATATAATTATCAACAAAATTTAATAATTACGTCACTATCGGTAATGGGACTGTCCAGAAAAACCTCAAAACGGCACTAAAATAAGTCTTATCTAGAGTCTTTGTCACTTAACCACTAATGTCCAACAAAATGTTCCAAAAATGTCTCAAAAATGCACTTAAACACTATTTTTCCTGTTCGAAAATAAACCTCGAATAATGTCCAGTAAATTAGTCCTTCCTGTGTTAGCACTAACTCCGAGAATACTGTCCCAGTCTTCTCAACACTCCCGAAAAATCCTCTTGTCAAAATTCCGCTTCCGACACCAAAATGTTACGGATTTCCACCTTTTTGGAAACACCCTGTATGAATCCGTGGGTTCTAAATAATTTTAACAAGAGATTAAACACTACTAACACTTTATTTAACTATTTACTGACTACAATACTTCAAATTCACTTTATTTACTATTTATCTAACCTCACTTTTCACTTTTCTACTTGTTCACTTTTATAAACTGCTTTCTTCATAAAACTTCCTCTTCCGCGCTTGTAATCGCGCCTTATATACTCCGAAATTAGCTCTAGATCAATCCAGAATCTTCTTCAACCATAATCTAGAAAAGTCCTTGGCTCTTTCTAGAGCCTTTCCAGTCACCATCAGAGGCATAGGCGTGCCATCTCCTTTTCCAAGGGGGTGTAATTCATAACATTATTTTTATTAATTTATTATAAGTATCCTGATTAAAAAATTAGGGATCTGAAAACTAAATTCTAAATAATTTCAACACATTAAAAAAGAAAAATGTACGATTTTACGCTAAACAAATAGATATCCTGAACTGAACTATGGCAAACTGACAGGCATTTTCAAAAAAGCCACCTATCTCTAGGCCTATTAGAACCAATTTATGTAGTGAATTTTTGCTTAGTTTGTTATTTAAAATTTATTTTATTTTTTGTAGGAAGCCAGCGAGGCATACCTAGTAGGTCTTTTTGAAGACACTAACTTATGCGCCATCCACGCCAAACGTGTGACCATTATGCCTAAGGATATACAGTTGGCCCGCCGAATCCGTGGAGAGCGAGCTTAAGTTCTTTATCATATTTATATATTAAAATTCATTGTAGTTTCTAATGTTCATTTTTCATAAAGAAATTGTCCTGCCAAGTAGATGACATAGTATTGAATATGTTTTTCATGTGTGTATGTAACATAATCGTACTACTATTTATCGATAAAAATTTATTTTGCACATTTTGTCTTAATTTAGTTGCTTTTATGTGATTGTTTGCTACATATTGTTAGAGTTAAACAAAAAAGATGTGTTCAAATTCACTGTTTAATTTAGATTTTTTATTGACATATTTGCAGGATGATGAGTAAAATGTTCAATAGTGTAAGTTTATGTATAAGGTTTGTGTTAATAAATTTTTAGTTTAAGTTTTTTAAATGTAGAACTTGTACCCTAAATAATTTAAATAAAATAATATTACCCATATATATTTTTCAATATACATATTTAATTGGATAACGAAATAATTGGCTTTTAAAGATTGTTTGGAAATGTATACATCGGTTGGTAATGCCTGTTTTTGAATGTAGATTTTTATCGCTAAAGACTTTAAAATTTGTATTGATGTTGCATGCCGTTTTCTGTAGAATTTGCAGTTTTATTGATTTAGTTAAATATTTGAGATTTTAATATTTTGTTTCTATGCAATGTTAAATTTTGACATTTGTATAAGTATGAATTTATTTGTGGTTTCAAATGCAGTGGTCAGTGTAATGTCAATTTTAAGTATGATTTTAACTTGTTAATTTCTAATGTAAGGTGTGTAATAGTTGAATAATCGGAACTGTATTGTCAAGTAATTTCAGTGGTGCAAAAATAAAGGATTCTTTGATGAGAGCGTTTTGTTCCGGATTCCTTACCAGTAAAATTAAGTCGCAATTTGGCTGAAAAATTCAATTAAGTTATTGGGTAATTTGGTATATCTGCTGAACTCATTAACTATTTAATGTTTAAAGATTATAAACGAAAATTTGTAAAATGTTCCAAGGGGAATTACCCTTGGAACTTCTGTAATTACCGAATAAGTACTGTAATAAATAAAAGTACAAGAACGGAAAGTTACCTAAAATTTTTATTTATTCTAGCGATGGATTTTTGGTACATTCTTGCTCTAAAATTAAAGAATGCAAGTAACTGACAGTGCTTTACTATATACATCGTTGATATATCCTGAAATGCTTGTACTTTCGTAGAAAATCTTGTGCTGTTCTATGCAAATAAGCATTTTAAGAAATGTTCTGCTTTAGAATTATTTTTTAGAAATAAAACTTTCAACATTTTGTAACATTTATTAGTGATGCGAATAACCGATTACTAGGTATTCGAGTGATGGTGACCTGAATGCTAGACAATTGACAGTGGCATTACTGACTACTACATCAATCTATTTGAATTCACGATTTACCCATTTGTTTCATATAGAGTTAGTATTTAAGTTCGCTAATTTATGTTAGTTTTTGTTACGTTACGAGTAGTTCTAAATTAAGATTTAATAGTTTACCTAGTAACGTGTTGATTTATTGGATATTTAGTGGATTGAAACATGCATCCTGACAAAAATATCTACCGTATGAAGGTATTTTAAGAAAGTTAACAGTAACATTTCTGAATGTCACCTGAACGCAGCCCAACTGAAGTTCTGAAAATGAAGTAAGTGTTGTCGCGAGTTTCCTTCCCCTTAGATTAGATTTTTAGATGGAGGAGCTGGCGATGGGCTTTGCCTACTGCGAGCAGTCTGAGCAGTATAGGTCTACTGTAGTACTCCTTTTTGTACCTTAGGGCTCCTTATCCAGACATGGTCCTTACAAGACTTCGAGTCTGTTGATAAGAAGCTCCTTGGTAAAGTTATCAGTCCTTTGATTTTATTTTCTCGCCAAGCCGTCTCAGTCCAGTCAAGGCTATTACAGCTCATGACAGACTGTACGTAGCTTAACTTCGCCGATCGAGTGCCGGCACCTAAACCGGTGATCGTACGAGGACTTCTCCTTAGGAAACCACCTTTTAAAATTAGTGGGTTCAAAAAGTACAACGAGAGATAAACACTAACAATATATTGAATAATTATCTGAAAAAAGAAGGAAACCTGGACAAAATCATATAAATCCGAATTTTTGCACAGACGTTCTTTGAGGTGTTCCAAACCAAAGTTCGCAAAAATCCCAACAGCTACACGTAAAATATTGAAGGTTAATGTTAACTTCATTACCGTCTGATTTTTTAGCACTTTGACCTTGAATATCTCCATGAACGTCTGTGCAATAATTCAGATGTTTACTCATTTTGTCCAGGCCAAATTCAAATTTCTGTTGATTATTATATATCCTACAAAAATAAATCTAGAAATTTTCCATAACCTTTTCGTGCGGTAACCTAGAATAAGGTAGAATTTCCTAGAATAGTCGTACTACTAGTGTCTCACAGATGGCGCACAGTACAGGCTTTCATGAATTAAAATGAATCCATTTGTGGAAACATGCTGGTATTGCAGTTGCCTATCACCATTGCTACTTACTTCCAGATACTACTCATGGTAGAGTATATATTTCTACCATGATACTACTCATCAGCATCAGCCCCTAGGGGGCTAAAGGCGTAACAGTATATTACTCGCTGTGCCAGTATCATTAACTTTGAGAATTTTACAATTAAACAGGAACTCTACATAATGATGCCACAAGAAGTAATGAGGCAGTTGAAAAATATAGTAATGATGACTAAACTGTCTCAGCGTTTATGGCGTGTGTATGGCTCGAGCTACGCCTTGCTTTAAGATTTGTTCTCATACACATAACAAGCGGTAAGCTATTCTAAACCCATGACTTTCCACTCATAAAACTTCCATGTTTATCTCTTTCACGTTTGTGCTCACTCAATTAGCATAGCATAGCGAGTATTTTGTCTGGTTGATCCGACACTGTTCGACTCACGTTTCAAATCATCTTAGACTGTAAGCTTCTCGTGACGCACAAGGCGTAAAGGCTGAGACAGACTATAGTTAATCATCAGGTCTTTTCACTCAAGTGATCTAATCATTAACATTTATTATTACACAATCCGCAGAGTTATCTTCTATTCTCACTTAGCACGCCAGCCCTCTGTTTGGCTGATAAAAGTTGGAAAGAAATCTTCAGTCATAGCTTTCTGAAAAAAGATTCAACTTTAAAAACTGGTATCACTTCTTAACATTGATTTGAACTTTTATTAAGTTCTAAAATTACTCGGTCTGGAAACATTTATGAAGTTTTTACCATATATCTACAAAGTTAACAAGATGTTAATATGAGGGTCGAATTTTAGTAAGTATAGAAAACAAAAAATATTAATTCTTTTTCTAAAGCAATGTGGATAAAGTGCGAGTATGCAGGGGTAAATAAAGTATAGCAAGCGACAACTTATTTATCTTTCGAAATACATACCAAATATATTGGGAAAAAAATAAAGTTAAAAATTGGAGGCAATGGACTAATGTCATATGAATAGCAGTTATCGTATAAAATTACTTACAGGGTTTGCCTTTTCATTTTATTATAATTTATTAACCATTGGTTGATACATTGTATGTATATGTGGAAAGTCAGTAAGCATAGCAAATAAAATAAAACAATACAAAGTTTAAAATATAAAATTCCTAAAATAGAATAATAATATAAATTATAAGATCTCTACAGCGAATCGTCAAGATATTCATTTAGAGAATAATATGTTATGACTTGTCTAAAAGAAAATGTTTTATTGTGACTTTGAATTTATGTGTATTTAAAATTTTAAAATCACTGGGTAGTTTATTATTATTTATTATTATTACCGATGGCTATATTCTATTTTCACATTAATAGACTCAAAATATCGTATATAAAAATTAACCAGGTAAATCAAAATAAAATCATTCTATTTAAGTAACGAGTTGAAATTGTAGGACCGACTCATGAGTAAAAAACAATGAAATCTGAATACATATACAGTGTTTGGCGGATGGTTTGCTAAACAAAAAGAGTTAATAGGTGAGGCCACTTGGAATATATTTAGACCCAATGATCTTTATACAAAGTGCCACGGTTTTCGAGATACTAAATTTTTAATTATTTTTCAATTTATGAAAATTCGGCCTTTCAGCTGTTATAACTAATTTTTCTACCGTCAGCAAAAAATTAATTTTTGTGTCTTTAATGTAGTTTTGTTCCAATGAAATGGATAATAACGACGATAAGGATCCAAAAAATATATATATATAAATTAACAAGTCACGGCAATGGGTACAATTTTTTTTTAATATAAGAATTTGCATTGCATTAAAAAAAACTAATTAAGATGTTCAAATGCTTCCAAAATATTTTCTAGTTTTTACCCTTTGTAACATTTCATATAAACTTTTAAATAATTTGAGAAAATCGGTCATACTTGTTTACAAGGAACCGTGAACTACATTGGCAGAACATTAATAAAATTAAAGAAACAGCAAATTATTTTTTTTTAAATTTATTATGTCTTGCTCGAATTACGCTCCACCATTTCTAAAGCATGCGTGACATCTCCGACGCATTTCAACTACAATTGTGCGAAGCCGCATCTCTTTCACTGTATTGAACGTGGCATTCATTTTTCCAATTTTCATTTAGCAAACTATCCGCCAAACACCCTGTATATTAGAAAAGTCTAAAAAACAAGTAAAATTAAACTGAAATTAACCATAAAATATCACAGAAAACCGATCATTATACAAACAATAAACTAAAAAAATTGAAATTAAAATGCCACCCTGTGCGATTGCATATAATAATAATAATCTTTATTAATCACGTTGGCTGTCTCCTAAAAACAGAGTCAAATTAAATACAGTGTCAATAATTTACACAAAATAGACAAATAAGTAAAAAAAAACATTTAAATAAGTACACAAAAAACAATAGAGCAAGTTAAGATATATATAAAATTAAGTGAATTCATTAATATTATACACACACTTTTGAGTTAAGTATTGTTTCAGTAGTCTTTTAAAACAATTAAAATTACTGGCATTTAGAATGTGTATTGGCAATCTGTTATATATTTTAATGCCTGAAAGAAAGATACGGTGATTGTTCATATAGAGACAAATTATGGATAGGTATAGTTAGAGAAGATCCATGTCTGGTAGTGTAGGTGTGAAAACTACCATTATTTTTAAAACAATGTAAGTTTATTCTTACATATTTAGATATATTGTATATATAGATTGATGGAAGATTTAACATCTTATTGTTTATGAAATATGGTTGACATGACTCGATGGTTTTCAAATTAAATGAGTCTAATGGCCCTTTTTTGTTGAATAAGGATTCTAATAGCTGCAGGTGCTCTACCCCACACTATGTTATATGATTCTGCCTTAGTGATGCAATGGCAAACAGTGAGCTATTAAGCTTTTTTGCAACATGATCAACCTGATCTGCCTCCCATGTGAGACATGATGAGTCCATGAAAGTTCCAAGAAATTTGACAGACCTAGAAAACTTAATATTTGTGTCAACTAGAATATAATCGGGAGTAATTGTTTGTCGAGCAGAGAAATATATACAATCGGTTTTTGCAATATTTAAGATCAGAGAGTTTTGTGAACACCATAATTCGAAACTATGTATCACCTCCTTTAAGAGGACCTGCAGTTCCACAAGGTCAGGTGCTGAAACTATAATAGAAGTATCATCTGCATACATGGTAATTTTCCCTTTTATATGCAGGGGAAGTTCGTTTACATATAGCGAAAATCTGCTATTTTCGCTATATGTAGCTCTAGCACAGAACCTTAGGGGACTCCTAGATTGATAGAGTGATCATTTGAGGTGGAGTTTTGTATTTTAACTCTTATTTGCCTATCAGAAAGATAAGATTTAATCCAATTTAGGATTGTACCCCTAAAACCAATTCGGAATAGTTTTTCATTTAGGAATTCAATATCGACTGTGTCAAAGACACGACTAAGATAAAAAAATAATCCTATAACATGATGGCCCTTATCTAGTTCATTGTAGATATATTGCAGAAACTGATTAATAGCGGTTTCAGTAGAACGATTTTCACGAAAGTCATGTTGTGAGTTACTAACTATAGAGTATTTTACTAAGAACTTACTAATTTTGAGGTACACAACTTTTTCAATTATTTTGGAAAATTCTGAGAATAGACATAGGTCTATAATTATCATTCTCAAACTCATTGCCCTTTTTAAATATCGGCACCACCAATGCTATCTTCAGAACGGATGGAAAAGTTCCAGTTTGCGGGGATAAATTTGCTAGGTAAGTAATGGCTCTACTATTATATCCTAACCAATACAAGTCTTTAAATCAAAAACAGTTCAAAACGAGTATTAAAGGTATGTTAATTGAAAAATCTTATTATTGTCTTAATGAATACATGACTGACATCCTGTGATATCCACTACGATTTGTTACAAGTTGTTACAATTTATTATGTTTTTAATTTTATTCTGTATTGTTGTATGACCATATTAAGATGATCATATTTTATGCTTGTATATTTAAATGACTATTGTATATTTATTTATTTGTTACATTTATTATTCTTGTACCTACCTCATTTTTAGAACTTTGTAAATTTTACATTTTAAACATTTTATCTATTTACACTTGACCTATCCCATATTATGTAAACATAATCTAAATGGATGAATAAATACTTACTTACTTACTTACTTACTTAACCGATCGTATAACTTTTAATGACAATCCATCTATGCCTGAAGAATTGATTTACCTAAGGTTATTCACAATGTCTATTATATTAGTTGGCAATAGAGGATCATAGAAAAAGCAATCTGGTAACATTTTACTTGCGTGCACTCTTGAGAGATTCCATCTGGAAAATGTTCAGCTAGCTTAGATGATGCTATAGTAGCAAAATAGGACGCAAAAGATTCAGCAATTTGTTTATTATCGCATAAAATTGTGCCATTTTCTACGATTTGTATTTCATTTTTATTAGTATTATTTTTACCTAAATGTGAATTAACTATTTTCCAAAGTTCTTTTGGTTTGTTCAGGGCATTTTCTATTTTATTCTGGAAGTAGTTCTTTTTGGCTATCTAATGCTACTTTGAAGTTCCCTTTTCTTGTTTTTATAGGAATTATGTAATTCTTCACTGCTCATGCTTTTGGCTAGCCAGTGGAGTTTTTTAATTCCTCACTTTTTTTAACTATATGGCTGGTGTCAACCATCCTTTTTTATCATAATAATGACTTATTTTTACATGTAACTATGGGGCATGTAAGATCAAGTTTATGTATAAATATTTCAAGAAAGGAGTTAAAAGGTGAGTTGACATCTCCTAAATGTATATTTTCCCAGCAAGTGAGTTGGAGAAGGTGCCTAAATTTACTAATGTTTAATGCCGATGTGTTTCTGAAAGGTAAGAAATTTTCAATGTTGTTATTGTTACCTTTTTCAAGGGACACTTTTAATATATTTGCATTATGATCTGCAATGTTAGAAGTAGTGACATAGCTAGAAATTATATTTTCATCTTCAAAATTAGTCACCATAGCCCTCTCTGACGGTGGTGTTATCCTAGTAGCCTCTATTGATTTTAGTTTTAGTTTAAATGAGTCAAAGACATCGATGAGTGATTTTTTCATGTTTGAATGTTTTAAACAGTCTATGTATATATAATCCCATTAGGGATGTTAGAATTTCTCTAATAAAATATGTGTATACCTACCAATTTTCAGTTAATTGGTTTTTGAAATATGTCAAAATTCTTGTTTGTTCCCAGGCCCATAACAACTAAAGGGCGCATTTAAAAAAAATTAATTGATCCCTTTGACCTCAGGTTATATTTTAGTTGTGTTTTTTTCCTGACACCCTGTATATGGTAATGACGTATTTTATCTAAATTCTATCCTACAGGCAGAGCCATTGAGAGCGCCAGGCAGTTCAGAAGCCCATCAGGTGTCAGGAAGACAAGAAAAGTTTTGGTACCATAACGACGGAAGCGGAGTGTGCAGAGTGATAGATTAGATGATAAAAAAAACACAAAATTTGGTCATCACCAAATCATAATGGTCCATATATATAAATAATTTGTTAATTTGTAATTTTATAAAGTAAATTTTCCCATGTTTCATTATATACGCTAAGGGAGGCCATGGTTGTATATAATATGCATTCATATCGTCGTCTATCTCACGAAGTGTTGTATCTCAAAACAAATCGAAATTTCAGGTAGTTCGGCAAATATACTTTGACATGTTCCTGCATCTCACGAACTGTCGTCAGTCAACCGTGTATACAATGCGAGAATGGGTACATGTAGACGTTGGTGTATCTCAATGGACTTGTTCGGCATTTTTTTTTTATTTCATAAATCGAAAGTGCAAGTATAAATTAATGGATCTGCAAAAAATCAGAATCTTATTCGCACGTTCAGTATCTTAAAAACTATTACAAATCTCCATCTCGCGAAAAGGGTCACTATACGCATAGACTAGGCGATCTCAATAGACTTGATGCTCCTTACTTGTTATAATTATAAACGTTTTCGAAGTATTGTTTGTTTTGCTTACTACTTGACAGTAGGGGAGTACAATTTGGTGAAATATCAAATAATTACAATTTTCTCTCGCTCCTGTCGGGACGAATTTTCGATTTTGACCTTGCAATTTACGATTAGAATTCATCGCCGACCTTCTCCTTTCCGTAGACACATAGAACGAACTTCCACTCGACGTATTTATTTAGTTACCAGCGTTTAAAAATTCCATGTTTTTCGACTTTTCAGGTTAAATTTGAAAGGTCCCAGAAAGCCATTTTTCTTACGTCACTTGCGTATAGTGACGTCACCAATGAGCGCTCGGTTTTTGCAACTATTACTAATTTCAACTCCTTATATCTCGAGAACGGAAAAAGTTAATAATACGAAATTTTAAGTGTATAATGAGAATATCGAGTACTATATGACAAATTATAAAAACCATATAAAAAGAATATCATGGAACAAGCCCATTTATTATTTTATTTTATTATTATTATTCAATTATTACTGAAAATTGGAAAATATGTACTCTTAATATAGACCTCATGCCGGAAACTAATATTCCAGTACACAACATAAGAAAAAAAAAAACAACGAAAAGGCACGTTCGATATGTTTATCATTTATTTTAAAAATCACCAAAACTTAAAACAGTTCTAGTGCTAAATCACGAAAACTGAGATACGACACTTCGTGAGATAGACGACGATATGTGTGTATGGGCGAAGTACGACTATTCTTATTTCCATAGTTACACACCGGTTTAAAGCAAACTGATTCTTATTCAACAAGCAGAAAGAAATGTAGACATGTTAGTTACTACTGGAGCTTTGGGAATCAAGTGTTATAATCAAGGGATGTTGATTTCTTCTATTGCTTACAGGTTTTATGTCTATATAGAAAGAACTTCTTTTTATCTTGAAATCTAGTAAACAAAATAATAAAACAAGCCTTTATGTTCACACAGTTTAGAAAAAATTAAGACATAAAAGACAATTCTGATCATTCGTGTATTTACAAATTGTGACACCACCCATATACTGCATTCAAGAAAAGCAAAATGTCAGTTGCGATAACTTTAGCCAATAGAAAGCAAAAATGTTCCAAAACAAAGCATTGTCACAGATAACAGATGATCCAATTTATCTTGCATCGTAAGTTGCCAAGGAAAATGAGAAAATACTAAATTATTATCGTTGCACCTGCTTTAATAAGAAGAAAATAACCTCCCCTCATCGTTGTCTCAGGTGCAGTTTAAAGGAGGGGGGGAGGTGGTTTCGCGTCCTCCCCTCTCCATGGAAGGTGGATGGCGACATGTGATTGGGATAATGAAGCTTCCAGAGATAACAAATAAATTAAGGCTTACAGCGGAGGCTTTAGGGCGGTGCGACCGCACCGGGCGCCAAAAATGCAACGATAGATCATCTGCGAAAAAATAAAACCCAAGCACCTTAATACCACTTAACCCTACCCACTAAAATAAAAGTAGAATTATATTTTTTTTTCGGACGAACTAAAAATCAAACTATTTACTGGATTCGTTATTAAATAAGTATCATGTTGAAAAAAGACAACTCATATCCTCTTTTGACCGTCGGCATACTTATTTAAGCAATAGCTAAAAAATACGTGTATAGCTTAATCACGAATAAGCGATAGCATATTGGGAGGAGGGAGGCGCCACAACGTGATCTCGCACCACCTAAAAAACTTTATAGAGCCACCCCTGTATACCAATAAAGCAGTATACTAGTGTAGTTAGAATTAGTATAACACTATACGTGATGAATAAGTAATTTGTTTTTCGTATTAAATATTCGACGTTGAATGTATGAAAGTTGTCTGCAAAATGCCCAAATAATATTTATTCAATGAGATATAGCAGGGTTGCGAGGATTTAAATCAATTTGATTTAAATCAACTGATTTTTTAAATTAAAGTCATGATTTAAATGAAGTTGTGTAAAGTCAATTAAATCAAAGTTCAGAAAATTCAAATAAAAAGTAGTTTATTTAAAAGCCATATACAAATTACAAAAAATTCAAATAAAAAGAAGAAAAGAACAGTTAGGTTACACATAATATAAAACAAAATTTACCTTCTTATAAAGGTACATTATAAATTAGGTGCCTAGTTAGCAACAGATTTTCAGACGTGATTTACTCCAGTATGCCTCTTGGAATATAGTAGAGGGTCCACGCCTTCGAAAGCCGTCTAAATCGCCAAGTAACCCATTCCAGCAAGGTAAATAATTTTTGAGCTCGGATATCGAAAGAGGGTCCTAATGGGCATCAGAAATGGCTTGTTGGACTTTTGTTGAGGATTGCACAACTTCTCCACAAGAAAAAAAGATGGCGAAATGTTATTTCAAGAATTCGTGTTTTTAAACGTATACCTCTCGCTAGAGAGTGAACCACATGCGATATTGATTTAATTTTTTTTATTTATATACTACTGACATGAGCGCATCTATCTGTACTAATTAAATTTCAAACTCGCTTACGGTTTTTTTCTAAATAAATTCTAAATCACAGTAACGAAATTTGTGTGTTTGAAATTTCGACGTGCGGGCAACTATATTAAATATTCAATTTTTTTATATACTATATACGAGTGAAATATGGTCTAAAGATCAACAAAGTTTTTGCAAAAAAAATTAGCTCGATATCTTATACAGTTTTTGAGTTAACGACTTTTTAAAATAAACCATAATTAGATTCGTGGTATTCCTGTTAGCATGCGGCTGTTTTCTGGATAAGTGTAATGCATTAAGATAGTAAACCAATACATTTTTGAAATTGTGCTATTATTTACATTTTTACAATTTTGCAAAAATATTAACAGGTAAACTCATTTGGCAGATGATTTACTCGATCTATTAATTATGAAGGTGTTGTATAGAGATATTATTTATTAAATATATCATTATTGTGGTACAAATGATATAGCTTTTTACAAATATGAAAATAAAAAAACGTACACAAAACTTGTAATATATACATAAGTAATAATAATAATAATGCATAATAAGTATACACAGCTCAGTAAGCATTGACAAACCACTACATAGGCATTACTATTAAGAAGCACTGTCTGCTAAAAACTGCTCTGTATTATTTCTGCCCTTAAAACAATTATTAGGAAAGGCTGCACATGCAACAGAACACCAAGTGGACGCACATTTTTAATCACAGTTTACTTTACAATTCCACTATTTGTTTTCTTTAAAACCAGTTGTGACATTTTGTCATCATTTGTGATTTTATTTGGTTATTCTCTATCCGATATCCAAATTTTCTGGGAAAGGGTAAATTGGGAAGGAGATCGGAAAATCGCTTGGACACTAAAATTTTATGTGCTTTGTTAACTGCGTCTCAAGTCGAGAAAATTTGTTATAAATCAAGATTTTGTGTTAGGTAAGCGTCTAAACCACCTTTTGTGGATAATTTTTACAATTAAAAGTATTTCGCAGGGAGCAGGGTTTTAACCTACTTCGCAAGGTCCTTCAGTTGCTAGCTAAGCTAAGTACACTAAACCACTTGACTACCGTCCCCTGTAATGCTCGTTTTAAATTCAGTAAGGAAGTGTCTTGTGTATAGGACGCGGACGTAGCTAACGTAAGTCTAATAACCTTAAGGAAAAATAAATACTGCCTTAGCAAATCTAAAGATTTAAATTCACTACAGATGGCCGTAGTGAATTTAAATCCTTAATCCGTAAGTCCTATGTGAATCTGTATGGATAGATTCACATATGACTTACGAGTATCTTAAATTACACGATCATCAATTGCAAAATTAATCAAAATATATAGTTGGCGTGTTCATTTTAAGGCAACAATAACTGCTCATTTATCCTCTTCGGAAAGGATAACTGACAGGTCACACAATACACCGACTGCCAATAACGTTTTTACAATATTTTCTTCTTCATATTTTTCACTTTTTCGTGAGTATCCTAAGACAACCTTTGTTGTCATGTACCCACACAATTTTTGTAGGTTTTCTATTTTGCAAAAATTAAACATACCTTGCACAAATATGATTGTGTTCCCTTCTTCATGATTGTAAGTTCACATTATTGGGCAACGTAGGTATGTCATTATTTACACCAATATTCTAAAATGTATTTTAGATTATTCGCTTTATATTTGTTACTATTTATAAAGTAATTCTAGTTTAGAATAAGAATTGTGTCTGTTATGGCGAATTCATATAATTCTGATAGGTTTTTAAGTCATATCATACATTTTCTTAAATATGAAATTTCGGACAATTTTTATTTTTTAATCTCAAATTTGTATAATTTATTGACGATTTCATACTGTATTTGCACCTTTCGATATATACAGTCCTTCTAAGCCAAAATGACGTAACTGAAAATTTTCTAAGCAAATTGGACGTACTTCAAAGTTTCCTTTTTTCAGTAATCATTAAACCATTATTTCTGCATCTATATTTTAACAGACTCTATTTTAAAATCACATAGTTGTAACATAACACATAAATGATTGTCTAATTTTCAGACAATTGGTGACCTACTGATTAATAGTAATATAATACCTTAATCAAATTAGTTATTAGACTAATGTCTATCCACAATTACACAGACCGAATCCTACCGCAGCTGTCACGTTGCGCGTTATCATAACAAGACATTATTACGATCGAATTAAAAAATCTGTAACTCGAAAACTGTATGAGATATCGAGTTAATTTTTTTTGCAAAAACTTTGTTGATCTTTAGACCATATTTCATTCGCATATAATATATAAGAAAATTAAACATTTAATGTAGTTGTCCGCACGTCGAAATTTCAAACACACAAATTTCGTTCCTGTGATTTAGGATTTAATTAGAAAAAAACCGTAAGTGATTTTGAAACTCTACTAGTACAGACATATGCGCTCATGTCAGTAGTATGTGAAGAAAAAAAATCAGATCAATATCGCATGTAGTTAATTTTCTAGCAAGAGGTATACGTTTAAAAACACGAATTCTTGAAATAACATTCCGCCATCTTTTTTTCTTGTGGAGAAGTTGTGCAATCCTCAACAAAAGTCCAACAAGCCATTTCTGATGCCCATGAGGACCCTCTTTCGATATGCGAGCTCAAAACTTATTTACCTTGTTGGAATGGGTCATTTCAATTTTTAATGCTTTGGACCCCTTACTAATATATTAAGGTGACGATAATAAACCATATATTAATGAATAATCCCGGGTTCTTCATATTTAAAAAAAGTTAGTTAACATTTGTTTGCAAATTAGGGGTTTTTATGAGATTTCTATCAGGCTGCCATGTGTTTCAAAATGAAATTCAACTAAAAAGCTACAGGCAAAGTCATTGGCATACCGTTTGCATGAGTCCATAGGGTCGCGTCGGACAGGTGTACCTGTGTTAAACGAAATTATTTATCCGCGTTTCGGAACAGTTTGCCATTGAGTAGTATACATCTTTATGCTATACGTGAGCTAAAAAAAAATGGCATACCGTTTGCGCATTTCCAAGGGCACCTCGTATTAAAACCATCTAGTAAATTTTTTTTAATGTGCCGTCATTTAATTCAATAAAAAATTTATTGCAATAAAAAAATATCTATCCTAAAATGTCGATATGTAAAATGGCATACGATTTGAACTGGTTAATCATATTAAAAAATGAATAATTTTCAGTACATTTTACCAGTATGCCATTCCATCATTGATGTAATCATGATATAATGACGTGAAATCTCAAGCGGCATACAAATTGTGCGAGTTTTACTTACTCAAATTCATTAAAAGTTGTGGCGAAATTGAGGGAGACCTCTACGTTGATGTGGGAATGGATAGTGATGGCAGTGAAGAGGGGCAGAGTGATAGTGACGAAGGGACAAATCATACAATAGAATTTATTGACGAATAAGATGAAAAATATCTCGCATGAGGAAAGATATGTTTTAGTTATTAAGAAGCGTGTCAAAATTATTGCTCAATGATTTCTTATTTATTTATTTTTTTAATTTCAATTTTTATCTTCAACGAATCTATTTCTTCACTGATTATACTGACTAGCGTTATAATAGATGAACATGATTAATCATTTGTCAATTATAAAAAAATCAATCATATGATAACAAAAGATTCATTTTTTTTTTGTACTTCTCACCAATAAAAAATCTCATTTCAATTAATTAATGTAAAAAAAATGAATACTTCGACATTGCCTTTGAGATAAATTCAACACCAAAAATCATAATCTTAAAAAACCATTTAGTCATATATCGTTTAAATTCAATTACAATCATTAAAAAATTACTCAAAAATAATCGATCCCTCAGTAGCCGCACGGGACAAATGGTTATCGTTCAATCGAACGTTTCGCGATATTTTGACACCTCTTGAACCCCAAAAAGAAGGTTTTACAAAAATTCCCGTCTGTCAGTTGGTCATTCTGCCGATCTGTCTCTCCGCAGAGAAAGCATAAACTTCTAGGCGAATGATTGAGCAAACGGCACAGTCGAAATCATTGTTACCGATTATCCAAAGGTGATAAATTCATCCGGTTCATGTCAATTGACAATTGACAGTGAAAATTTTTTTGAATTTTATCGCGAAAAAAAGTTTCTACCGCATATATCTTCGGATCAATGCGTGATCCAGAAAATTGAAGGGCACTTTATATGTCATACATATATATACATATATATATATGTCTTGTTCGGGAAGGGTTGAAAATCAACTTTGTTGAACCCTTACCCATTGTGTAATTTTTTATCACAATAAATTCTATTATTATTATTATTATATGTAAGAAATTCAATTGTGCACAAAAAAGGTCTCTTGATATTTTTCGATATCTTGCTTAGTTCCCGAGATATAGCCAAAAAGTCGAGAAAAATAAAAATTTTGTAGTTTCGAGCTTATTTATATTCTACTTGTATTTTCAAATATTCCGGATATCTTGTGTAGTTCCCAGTTTAAATCGAATCAGAATAAAAGAGAGAACGAACAATCAAAATTCGGAGGAAAAAACTGATATAAATGATGAAAAGTAGAAGGCAAGCCCTGTGCCTAGATTTCTTTCTATCCGCAATGAAAATTTTTTTGGAACCTTTTCAATCTATTCCGCTTATGATTTCATTTCATTTCATTTCATGAACCATAAAAAATAAGTCGTTTATTTTGCACTAGCCGTTGTCGTGCTTTTAGAAATTATTTTATGCTTGACGACCTTGGACTCAACCAAACGGTATGCCATTCGGTATACCACCTAAATACATCTGAATGGAGTGAAAAACAAAGGGGCATACTGTTTAAACACACGGAAATTTCATTAACCATTTTTCAACTTCTGTTGCGTATGCCTGCACTTACTGTCCCAATCGCTATGCCAATTTCATATACATCATACGTTCTCATAAACTACATGGGAACATAATGGCATACTTAATTATATGACGGCACATTATTAAGAAAAATTTACTAGATGTTTTTAATGCAAGATGCCCTTGGACATGCAAACGGTATGCCATTTTTTTTTAGCTCACGTATAGTATAAAGATGTATACTACTCAATGGCAGACTGTTCCGAAATGCAGATAAATAATTTCTTTAAATACAGGTACACCTGTCCGACGCGACCCTATGGACTCACGCAAACGGTATGCCAATAACTTTGCCTGTAGCTTTTTAGTTGAATTTCATTTTGAAGCACATGGCAGCCTGATAGAAATCGCATCAAAACCCTTAATTTGCAAACAAATGTTAACTAACTTTTAAATATGAAGAACCCGGGACTATTCATTAATATATGGTTTATTATAGTCAGAATATCTATACCTTAACATATTTCAAGAGGCATCTGTCGCTATCTCCCGGTCTATAAAAGCAGAAACATAAAGTAAACAAATTAAACAGAACCAACTCTAAAAGAAAAGAAAATATGATTTACTCCAAAACAAAAATTTTAATTAGGTTAATTATTGTAAAGTTTGTACAAAAAACTAATTTAGCTGCTTTTTAGGTCCCTAAACGATTTCGAATCTTAGAATGAATCAAACCGAAAATATTCTCTCAACTAACGCTGAACTAGCTGCAGCAGAAAATAATTGCTTGATAATCGGGATAATTTGTCAATAATATCAATATTTCTTTGGGATTTCCACCAGTCCAAGGATTTTGTGTGTTTAAGAATTTCTTCGTGAAACATAATATCGGTAAAAGGCTCAGATTTTGCCAGAAATTTAATAATCAGTGGTAGTAATTATTAGCGGCTCCTAAAGCACGCTTCTTTTCGTTTTCTGTTAATTTATGCTTTGTTTTTGTAGGGTCTAGAATGAAGGCTAGCAAATGGTATGTGGTGATACACTGGTCGTATTGGTATTTAAATATTTGCATTTGCATTGAGATAATTTTAGTTTCGTCAAAATGCGACTCAATTATTTTAAATTGTTCTACGCCATCTGATAAAATTGCATGGTTTCTTTGAAGCCTATCAAGTGCAACAGATATAGGTTTTAGTAGTGATAAGCAATCTTCAGCAGTTCTTTTTAAATAAATATTTGAAATTTTCTGTCTTACTATGCTGTCAATTTCGAAACCCTCTAAGCAGTTGGCAAGTAGTTCCATCTTACATCAGAAGGTAAAGTAAGTTTTTTTCCTCCTTCTTTTGCATATGTCACAGAGGCAAAATTATTGTTTCGGAAGTATTTCACAACGAACGTAACGTGTTCCTTAATTTCACTAATTTCTAAATCCTTACATAACAAGTCTAAAATGTGTGGAGCACAATCATAAGTAATAACATTTAGTTCTGTTCACTCTTTAATTTAGTTTCCCATGGCATTCATACTGGCAGCATTATCCATCACAAAACTGCTTACTGTACAGGTATAGTCAGTCTTTAGAGTTTTAATTAAGTTTGTTGCAAGTTCTGTTAAATATACAGACGTATGTGAATTTCCAGATGTGTCTATTGTGTCTACTAAAGAGGAAGACCCATTTTACGTAGTTATAGTTGCACATATTATTGATTCATTGTGTTTGTTGGACCACCCATCCAATGACAAACAAACTGAACTTCCTGATAAATCTTTAAAACATTTATTTTTTTTTCTCGTTATACACTCCATCGAGCAGTCTGTTGGACACATCATGTCGAGATGGTGGTACATATCCAGGTCATAAAAGCGTTATTGCCTTTTTTACTTCAGGTTGTTCAATACACATGAAACTGCTGTTTGTCACATAAAGCACTCTAGCAATTTGTTTATTTATTTCTTCTTTATTAGACTTAGTCCTACGTACAAGATGATAAAGATCCAGAACTGGAGTTAGGCACTACTTTTCTCTTTTTACTTAATGGGGTAGAAGAGAGGCTGTGGGGCACTATCTTCCTCTGCATCTTGTTGTAACGTGTTCAATTGTACCCGTAATAAAAAACAAGATTGTTATGTTGTTCATTTTTAAATCCAGGTACACACAGATAGGCATGGATACTATACTTTATTCTTAAAAGTAGGAGTGAATGAAAAAGTCACGTTTGTCCATGGAAAGTTACTAGAAATCTAGAAAATGCACTAGATCATTTTAAAAATTTGAATCTAGCTCGTCTCCTGGTATAATTGGCCGTATAATTGACGTTAAACATGCAAATTTAAAAAAAAGGTTCTTTTAATATTTTGTCTTACTAAGAAGTTATAAATATAAATAAAATAACACTATACTTACATTGGACACTGATACTGAAGTAGAGGGACCTTCATTATTTGTTTCTACATTACGCGAAGCACATTTTTTCCAGTGGACTTTCAGTCGGTCCACAAGCCCTTGCATTTCTACTTTACACTATTTACATGTAGCTCTACTACCACTTTTTCCATCAAGCTTACTTGATTTTTCAATAAAATATTGCCAAATAGGATCTTTTTTCCTTCCACTTCTATTAAACGACATGTTAAAAAATTATTTAATATTTAAATGCTATAAATATAATCACTCAGACTCGTTTTCTCACTTGTTACGCAGCAGATTAGCAAATAATGGCAATTTGCATCATCCCCGCATTATAAAGACAGGAAGTTTTCAAGTTCTGACAGGAATTTCCATGCATATATGCTCTAGCATATTTTACAATTATAGATTTATTCCATTTGTAAGTTTAAACAAAAACTATCTCTGTTAATATAAGTACTAAATACATTGCTAATGTCAATTATTAGGATGTTTATGTAATAAAATAAATAAAAATTAAAAAAATCATGATTATTTTGATTTTTTTTTAAATCGTGATTTTTGATTTTTTTTCAAATCATGATTTTTATAAACCCAGAAATAAAAGATGAGTACCTATGAAATGGAAAGTAAGTTGCTATGAAGGAAGAAGTATTTAAAGAATATGTTGCTAGGTAGGCATAATTATTCAGTTCTACAATCATTAATTTATATTGTAAAACCTTCAAGAATCTGTAGCTTCAGTTTTCTCTTTCTCAATCTCTCTTAATCTTTTTACAATGGCTTCTGTATCTAACCCTCTCTGCCGATTAAACTCCAGCGATGCCCTAAGTTGGTGTTCTTCCAATCCAGCTATTCTACTGTATAAAGATACACTCAGTTCTTGATCTATATCATTTTCTTCTCTTAGTATAGTAAAATATATCAAAAAAATTGACACACTGGCTATAAGAACATAGGGTTCATACCACAATCTAGGTTCAGTAACACCAGTCCTGGTTGTTTTTGCTTTATATGTACTTGCAGGGCTCTTTGAATATTTGATTGGGCCATCATTTATTATATCTTGTGTTTCTCCAGGCTTAGCTGAAAATTTTCTCCCCAGCAAATTCCTAAAATCATACGATAATTTATAATTACTTCTAAATATAATGGTGGATTATAACAAATTTATCTACGTATACTCACTTATCAAAATAGTAAGATCTACTAAAATTAATTGCCGGTAAACAGTTCAAAAGTCTTAATTTGTACATAGTAATAAAACAGCAGAGCTGCACCTTCACCAAAACTTTGGATAATTATTGCAGTTAATTACTAACCATAGACAAAAAACACAACCAAATCAGCAGCAGTGAAATACTTTTGATTTTGTATAAGTATTGCTTAAGTTATTATGTTTGTTTAAAAGTTAGAAACACGAAGTTCGTAAAATAAAATTATAAAGTTTGTGGTTAGGAAAGAATTTGAAAAAAAAAATAGGTTAAATTAGAGATGCGACGGCGATCACCGTCATTGTTACTTATCACCTGTTCCTTCAACTGAGCAATCGCTAACAGCGACGGGAGCAGTGAAAAGTAACGAAAAAAGAATAGAAATTCTTTGATCACAGGCAATGTCGATTTGTTTCGAACCGAACACAATCGTCTAAGCTCTAAGCGATCCAATGACTGATATAATCACTGCTACAAGGAACAGGGATTGCTGAACGATCACCGTATCGATCATTGTGATTATAAAATCGCTGTTTGCCCCATCTTTAGGTTGAATTGGTGAATCACCGTCGAAATCGATACCAAACTGGAAGGGCATTTTCTTTATTTCAACATTTTCTTCTGGTTGAAACCATCTGTGTTGGAATATAGTGAAATGACGTCATCAAGCGATGAACAAACCAGTTTAGCAATAAAAGAACAGTTTTGTTGTCTTTTATCCTAACCTAACATTAAGCTTGTTTACTTTATTCCAAGTCTCTTTATCTGAGTTGCAAGTAATCTATGCAGAAAATGATTAATGAATAGCAGAAAGAACTTTATTATTTAAAAGGGAGCCACATATGTAAAAATAAAAAATTATATTTTACAAAATGTAGCACATCATGCTGCTGTTGGATCAGTCGTGTATTCAATGTCATTTTATGTTATTTTTATAGTTATCCGATCTAAGAATTCCTTAATTTTATACAATGTTATTGTTTATGACTAACTTTTGAGGTTAGATTCACATCCAGCACAACATTCATCAGTCCACCATCACAAGATTAAGGATTCGCAGTGTATAGCGTTACGGTACCGGAACTTATATCCCGTTACGGTAAATGACTGTAATTGGTCGGCGGTTATGAGGGCGTTCCTACCGTAATGTAATACCTGTTACGGTAACGATCTAGCGCGCGATATGAATTGTACATAACTGCAGTGCTGTTACTTTTTAAATTTTCAAACGTCACAAAAGTCTTCATTTTTAATACTAAGATCTATCACAAAAATTTGTTTTTCTTAGTAATATAAAAAGTAATTTTAATACCAGGATTAAAATTGTGAGCTGCAATAAAAGGTACTTTTAATTCCCAAATAGCATTCTTTATGTGGAGTAAAAGTGATTTTTGTGTTTGGGCTGTTTACATCCTCAACACCACACAACACTTTTACTCCATATATAAAATATACTAGTTTTCACATCTGACTTTTCACCTCTCAAAGTGAGAAATAATTTATTTGTGAAAAACTTGTATTGATTGCATTTCTGAATGAATTATATCATTTGACTAAATGACATGAATCTTAAAAGAAAGATTATTCTGTCTAGGCTTATGAAAAGGATTAGTTAATGAGTAAAATGAAGTCCTTCTAGATAGAACATTTTCTCATATATTATTTAAAAAAAATTTTGATTGAATAAATTTAAAAAATTGTACCACGTCGAGATCTACGCAAAAAAGGAAGCATAAATCTCCAAATTTGTAGCAGTTTTATACTTTATGCAGTATGGGACTATCATATTTTATGAAAGCTGTTTTCTTTTGAGAAAAGAAAAAATCACATAAGCAGGTATAGGCAGTTAACAGCAGTTATTTAGTTATGCAAGAAAAGGACTGAAAGGAAAGGGGCCCTCTTACAAAAATAGTCAACAACTGTCGAGGGTAAATTATTTATTTTCAAAATTCATGTACTCAAACAAAAATCAAACTTCAATCTGTGCCAGCAGTGCCACTACCGTAATTTAATTGTTTACAGCACTTTTACGGTAAAGTAAGGAATGGTAACACCCCCGCACGACTGTCCTTCAAATGACCAATGAAAACTGTTTACCGTAACGAGGTACAAGTTCCGGTACCGTAACGCTATACACTGCGTTAAGGATTAAGGTTATAAGGTTGCACAGTGATGCCACCTGATGGACTCAACGTTGGAATAAAGAAAACGCCCGAACGCTTATTCAAATAGAGAAAGCGTCGGAGAAAAAGATAGAAGTTGCGGTCCATGCTCGGTTTTCTTACAAGCGTCTAGGTACATGAGGCCTAAAACTTTAGCTTGCGTCAAAGATTAGAGAGAGATAATAACAAGATAGGACATCCGGCGGAAAACCTTGTATCTTTTAGCAATGGCGCGCCATTGACCTCAACATTTAAATTGGAGCTCTCGCGCAGTTGCCACAATGTGACAATCAGACGAAGAATGTAACATTAGAAAGAGAGGCCAATAATGAAAAATGGACAACACTGTCCTTATCGAACGACCGAACTCAGCTGACCGTCAGTGCCCAAGGTCACTAAAAGAACAGGTTGCTTTGTAATATATGTCACATATAAATCCCATATGCGACACTGAAAAGGACAGAGATATTTTGTATAACACTGGCAGAGATATATCCAGGTTAAAGAGCTGAGACTCATTCGCATAAACAGTTATTTAGCTGCAAAAGAAGATTGAATTTTCGTAAGACGCACAAATTTCACTATTATTTTAAAATAAGCGTTACAAATGATACAAATAAGTAATTTATGCAATGTAGGTAAATGTATTGTATGATGCAGATATAATCATACGATTAAACTACTTCAGTTAGGTACTAAAATTCCGATTCGGATTATCCGAATCATCCCAAGCGTATTTAATCTTGACGTGTCAAATCCACAGTAAAAGTCCGAGGTCATCGGTGGCATTTCTGCTAGATCAAAGGAGTGTCGTATATGGGATTTATATGTGGTATTTCTATGTTTATATTATGTAAGGTATCTATTTGGTTAGGATAGAATTGTACATTGAAAGAATAATTGTCAAACTTCTTTCTATAAAATGAGGAAAGAACAGCCACGCGCAGCTGTCATCGAAATCTATACGTGACGTAGCACATGTCGATTCTAATGAGCTAACCTATCTTTTAGTAAGCTTGGTCAAATTCATTTAATGCGTACCCGACAAATCCTGAAACCGTTTCCGCTGGACATCGTGTCCCTTTAAACTGGAGTTCACAACTGTCTTCGTCTATTTCTATTTCGTCTTTTCCTTCTGACTGTTGAGGCCCTATCTTGTTAGTTCTCTTGTTCTCTAATCTTTCTAATCTTTGCCTGCCTTATGGTCAATTTTTATCATTGGGGTAGAAGATAAACTCAATGATTTTTATTTACGAATGACGAAGTTCGTGATTATTGCACATACATCGAGCGCCTAGTGTTGCAAGATAAACTTTTATCTAGTGGGCTAATAAAAGTAAACGACCTTGATGATTGCAAAATGTCAACTAAATTTCATTTAAAACCCCCTTTAAAACTTTAAAGATGAAGACTTCAAATATTCAAAAAAACAGTAAACTGACTGCCTCAAAAATAATGAACAATTCGTGTGATTCGTTTGAAAATGACCAGATGGTATACATATAATGAAATAAAAAAATTGTTCTAGGAACTGCAATTAAAAGCGATGGAGTTTAAATTCTCCCGCTTCTATTGATTTTCGCGCAATTGCAGTAGCTCTTACCAAAAATTAGGAGCGCCGCCATTTTGATGTGTTGTGTTGTGGTCTGAAAAAAATTATATTGATAATTAATAAATATATGTGGCACCTAGAACAATTTAAAAACTATTTGGTTAGTGTACTAATTTATAAATAACTTATTTGTTTTGTGTTAAAGAAAAAAACATTAATTATGGATGATAAGGCTTCGTGTAAGGAACTTGATCAGTGGATAGAACAGTTAAATGACTGCAAGCAACTTACGGAAAATCAAGTGAAAACACTTTGTGATAAGGTAAGCTGACTTTTATTCCTAACTCAATTTTTTGGTCATAGATTGTAATTTTCACGCTAAACCCAACATTTTCTATCCTCGCAGATGAGGTCATTAATTAATGACTAATTTTTCAACAGGCTAAAGAAATATTATCAAAAGAATCAAATGTACAAGAAGTAAAATGCCCTGTAACAGTGTGTGGAGATGTTCACGGACAATTCCACGACTTAATGGAGTTATTCAGGATAGGAGGACGTAGCCCGGACACTAATTATTTGTTTATGGGTGATTATGTAGACCGTGGATACTATTCAGTGGAAACAGTAACACTGCTAGTAGCACTTAAAGTACGGTATAAGGAAAGAATTACTATTTTAAGAGGTAATCATGAATCAAGACAAATTACACAAGTTTATGGTTTCTATGACGAATGTTTAAGGAAATATGGAAATGCCAATGTTTGGAAATTTTTTACTGATTTGTTTGATTACTTGCCTTTAACTGCTCTTGTTGATAGTCAAATTTTCTGTTTACATGGTGGCTTAAGTCCTAGTATTGACACCTTGGATCATATACGAGCATTAGATCGCTTGCAGGAGGTAAGCTATGTGTATATTTTAAATTTAATTTAATTTGATTAAGATGTGATTTTTAAGATATAGCTTTGAATGAATTTGAAAATAATACATTAAGTAAAGTTTTTATCTTATAGTAAAATGCAATTTTGCTTGTCATCAAAAAATAGTTGAGGTAATAGGAGAGCAAATACAAATTTTCCAACGTATACTACTTAATAGAACTGTGTACTTTGAAGCCATTCATGTCATTTGATTCCACCACCAAAAATAATATTGCATCATTTCATGAATTCTAATTACAACTTTAAAGCCACTTTACATTAATGCAATATTGCAGGTGCCATGCAAATTTTTATTGCGTGCATGCGTACATCCAGCTTTTTGATCAGCTGATGGCAATATTTTTCATTGCATCGAATTAGCGTGTGTTCTAATTTGATTGCATTGCAGATGCAATATAATTATTTTATTTGGGAATATTTGGGTTGCCAACCACGCATTAAAGGAATTGAAGCAACAAACATACTATAACCTACTTTGTAATTCTTTTGGGAAATACATATACAACTGATTTTCTCTCTTTCTGTTTGTAGTGATTCAGTGATTGTAAAGTAAATAAATAGACAATAAACATATTCATAAAAGGATTTCTTCTCGTCTGGTTGGTAGTTCCAAAGATTTCACAAAATATTGCAGTAGTGTAAAGTGCTTTGAAGATGCAAAAATTATCACTCAAAGTATTGCATGCCATCCATTTCATTGCATTGCATAAATGTAAAGCCGCTTTTATATAAATGTCTAATTTTAAATGCATTTTTGACGTTACCAAACGTCACATTTTTCATAATTGTCAGTTTCATTACATAACTAGTGATGTAATGAATTTTTACATAACTCTTTCTTAAACCCATCATTTAGAGAAAGACTAAGACAAAGAAAAAACATTTTATTAATCAAAACATAGTTATTCATTAGATTTGTTTGCGTATACATTAACAACGAAATTACTACAAACACAGTTACTAAAACTTATCCCTGAACTTGACGGAATATTTATTTCTTTTTTCGTAACAGTCATTTCAGAATATCCTTCCTCGTTTTAGACTGAACCTGATTGATTTACTTCTCTTGAAACGGCTACCTCAGAATGTTCACTTAGTATGTTAGCTGCAATTCTTTTCTTGTTGGTCAAAGAATTTTCCAGCTTCCATGCTGCTTAATTTTTAATATGTTAGCTTCTGCATCTGCGAGCAAAGATGCAGATGACCGCCGGAATATATGCCCAGTATAACCAACAGCATTTGGTAAACCAAGGTATTGTGCAATTAATTTGGGTAAACATTCAAATGTATTTATACCTACAGGTTGTACTGCACATTTATTATTATTGTATTTGTCAAAAAAATGATCTTTGTATTTTGTGGTCGCAGGTTGACATATTTCCGAACAATATCTACTAAATTTTCTCTGTACTCAGAAATATTGCGATTTATAACCACATATTCCCGTATTACATTTGTTTTTGTGTTTGGAATAGTCATTTTAAAAAAATTCCTTCCTCCACAACACCTCTGATAAACATCTCACACACTTCCGCTTTTCTACAAGCACCGGGAAACTCTAATGACACAGGTTTACAAAAAAAAAAAATGTCCGACCAATGGATTCCATTACCGTACCCTGAAGGTTTTTGAATTGCTGAACGCGATGCCATTGTCCGTTTTGCATCATCACGTCAGGATTTTGAGAAAACTTAACCTAAAAGTGCTAAAAATACCTTTTTTGCCTTCACTCATGCACAAATTAATTCACTCAATATTTTGGCCTGAATTTTATTGCAAATTCGGATTGTCTGACTAAAAATAATATTATTACATACATACAAGGCAGGCAGCCTAGGGCTGTTTATACCTAAAGAACACGTACATGTGTATAAAACTAAAACTACTAACATAGACAATTAAATATAAATATAGATAAATATTAAACGAAAGGCTAAATAAAGTGTACATACATGTATATGTGAAAATGAATCTCAGTAAATAGTTCTATCGTCGCACATTATTAGTGTTCAGGTGCAGGTCAAGTCTATTTTTAAATTGGTTCAAACTAGTTGATTCGATTACATCATTGGGTAGTCTATTCCAGTGATCCACGACACGATTGCTGATGAAATGTTTGCAAGGGTTGGTTGAGAAATGGCTTTTAGTAAGTTTCATTTGATGTCCCCGAAGATGTGTATTCGCACTTAAAGCAAATATACTGTTTGTACATGGGCAGCTATATATGTTGTTTAATATTTTGTATGTCTCTATAAGGTCACCTCGTATTCTTCGTTGATGCAGTGTTGGTAATTTCAATTTTCTCAGTCGTTCTTCATATGATATGTTATAAAATTTGTGGGGGAGGATTTTGGTTGCTCTGCGTTGTGTTTGCTCAAGGAGATCAATATCTTTTTGAAAATAAGGTGACCATATTTGGAAACCAAACTCAAGAATAGGGCGAATGAATGACTTGTAGATCTTTATAAATAATTCTGGTGATATGTGGTGAAAAGATTTCCTGACTAGATATATCATGGAGTTCGCTTTTTTGGTAATGTTGATGATGTGGCTATCCCATTTGAGATTATGTTTTATTGTGATACCAAGATCAATTTGGGATTCTGTGGATGTTATGGAGCTGTTATTGAATTGATACTCTAATTGAGGATTACGTTTACCAATATGTAGCACAGAGCATTTATTAATGTTCAAGTTTATTAACCATTTTTTTGTCCAGTCGTATATTTTATTAAGGTCGTTTTGTATTTCTTCACTTGCATCAAGAGGGTTACCAAATATTTTTGTGTCATCTGCATATAAACTTATACAGGATGTAATTGATGAGGGCAAATCAGCAGTAAATAGAGCAAATAAGACCGGTCCCAAGACAGAGCCCTGGGGCACACCGCTCAGAACAATGTTAGACTCAGAATTGTTGTCTCCAATCCTCACTTGAAATTCCCTACCATTCAGAAAGGACGTGATCCATGCTAGAACATTCCCTCGAATACCAATGTGTTCCCATTTAGCAGCTAAACGATGAAAAGGTACTCGGTCAAATGCCTTTTCAAAATCTGGATAGAGAATATCAATAGGGTTTTGTAAGTCAAATTCATTAGTCCAAGTGTGCAGGTTAATAAGGATATTGGTTACAACTGATCTTCCTGGTATGAAACCGTGTTGTTCTTCTGGTAGTACATTTTCTGCTGTGAGAAAGTCCAACAGTTCATTGGTGATAATTCATTCCATACATTTGCAAGGGATAGATGTGAGGCTAATTGCACGGTAATTGTCAGCCAACCTTTTATCGCCTTTTTTATAGATTGGTGTAACAGAAGCTGATTTCCAATCCTTTGGAAGTGTACCTGACTCTAGCGACGTTTGCATTATTTCTGCCAAAGGTTGGGACAAGACGCTGGCAGTATTTTTTAGGAAGGAAGAATTTATTTGGTCTGGTCCTGGAGCCGAATCATTTTTTAGGTTCATAAGCACTTTTTGCACTTTTTCTTTTGTGATATTTAGGTTGTGAATGAATTTTGCACTCTTTGTAAACCTCGTATTTCTGATATATCGTTATCAGGTTCAATAATGTACTGTTGAGTGAATTGCCTGGCAAAGATATTGGCTATTTCAGTTGTGTTCTGTATTAATAAGCCACCATTATCTATGGAACTTGGTACTGATGATTTTGAGCATATTTGTTTTTGAATATGACTATAGAATGCTTTGTTACTTCCATTGGCAATGTTAGTTTCATATTGTTGTCTAGCATATCGAGTTTTTTCTGTTATTAAATTATTTGCAGTGCGATATTGTGAGTAAGGTTCCTCAGCTTGATTCCTTCTATAGATTCCTATAGTTGTCCCAAATAGGCTACTTTTGTTCGAACATTTTTTTCTGAAAAATCAAAATTTTAGTACTTTGCGATTTTTTTACTCGAAAAAGAAGTTTGGACAAACATTGCAAGAGGTAAAAAGAGTTTGGGATCATCCAGGGGATGTTCTCAAATTTTTTCGGATTTGTCCATGTCCTTTGCAGAAAAGAGCCTTGTGGAGTTTTCAAATGTATCAAAAAGGGCGTTGGACAATTCTGAAAAAATTTGAGAATATTCCCATGATGATTCCAAACTCTTTTTGTCTTTTGCAGTGTTTGTCTAAACTTCTTTTTCGAGTAAACAAATCGCAATGTTCTAAAATTTTGTATTTTTAGTACTTTTAGGTTAAGTTTTCTCAAAATCCTGACGTGAAGGCGCAAAACGGACTACGGCATCGTGCTCAGCATGTCGAAAACCTTCGGGATACGGTAATGGATTCTCATTGGTAAACCTATGTAATCATTGATTGCTACCTAAAATAACAGTTTACAAAAAAAAAAAAAAGTCCAGCCAATGGAATTCCATTACTGTACCCCGAAGGTTTTTGACGTGCTGAACACGATGCCGTAGTCCATTTTACTCCATCACGTCAGAATTTCAAGAGAACTTAACCTAAAAGTGCTAAAAATACCCTTTTCGCCTTCGTTCTTGCACAAGTTAAGTCACTCACTACTTTGGCCTGAATTTTATTGCAAATTCGGATTGTCTGACTAAAAATAGGCTACTTTTGTTTGAAACATTTTTTCTGAAATTGTAATTTTTTTTAGATATCCGGCAGGGAAAAACCAAAATTTTAGAGTTTTGCGATTTTTTTTACTCGAAAAAGAAGTTTGGACACAAATTGCAAGAGGCAAAAAGAGTTTGGAATCATCCCGGGAATATTCTCAAATTTTTTCGGAATTGTCCAATGCCCTTTGCAGAAAAGAGCATTGCAATGCAAATTTGAGAATATTTCTGGGATGATTCCAAACTGTTTTTGAGTCTTGAAATTTTTGTCTAAACTTCTTCTTTTTCGGGTTAAAAAATCACAAGTTCTAAAATTTTGTATTTTTAGCACTTTTAGATTTTTTTCTCGAAATCCCGACGTAATGGCGCAAAACGAATTACGGCATTGTGTTCAGCACGCCAAAAACCTTCGGGGTACTGTAAGCGATCTCATTGGTCGGACATTTTTTTTTGTAAACCTGTGTAATCAATAAATTAAAATCTATAAAGTTTTAAATACAGTGACAATCAATCATACCTTTGCAAATAAAAATTTCCCGTCACCAGCATTTCTGATAAAAGCTTCTCTTGTCAAAATGATAGATTTCTTAGCATGATAACCTGCAGATTTTCTCTTCAAAATGCTGTTAATATGGTACATCTTTTTGTCAATGTTTCTTTTGACATTTAATTCTGCTTTTAACATTGAGTAGGTAGTCCATATTGTAGATGATTTATAGTCTTTCATTGTTTCGAAGTACTCTAAGAGAACCTTTTCACAAACATTTTTTACTCCTTTTTGTTGACATCAGTTAACAAATTTCTTATATGCTTCTTCATATCTGCTTTTTGATTTACCTGGTATAATTGAATTTATGGCTAAATTAGCCGATTCTTCTATGTCAGATGAAATATTTGTATCTGAATCAACCATTAGCAATTTAAGTTTCTTCAAAAGATTCAGCAGATTTACATATGAAGTTTGTTTATACAAATGTCAACACATAGCAACGCTCAGGTAATACGATAAACAAAAAAAAATTATTAATGCGATTGCAAGCATAGCCATGTTTGGAACGGCAAAATAGTATTCAAAATAAATTGTCATTTCTTTTCTATTTTAGAGCGGGATTAGATAAAATTTTGTACTTAACATATTATGAAAGAGTAATTTTACTTGACTCACGTAATTTGCATAATTTGCATTTGGGAAATATTACATTCATCAAGTAAAATTAGTCTTTTCATAACTGGTTACGTAAATAACTATTATTGTCTGCGTTGATAATTAATTACAAGCAAACAGAGATTCAACTTAAATTACACTCGGAATATAAGAGAGAAAAAAAAAAAGGTTTTCATGCACTTCTCGTGACCTAGTTGATCTCCAGACTTCATAGTGGTTATTGTGTGTCATCCATAAAGTAGGTATTGCCAACTGCTTAACTACTTAACTTGTACTCAGATCCTGTCCAGAGACAGCTTTGACGTAGCAATAGTAATATAATATAAACATATGATATTAAGAGCGAGTAAGGCCTAAGATCAGTGGGGAAGGGAGGGTAACTCACAAAGTGAAGAGAGATCTCCCTAATAAGTAAATTTTAGCCAAAAATATTCTTCAACAACCCTGTAGTATTTATTTATGTACAGCTTACACCTATTTTCGGTTAAATAACATCACCCAGTTTGCCAAAAACAGCTTATTATTAATCATAATTTTAGTACAATCCTGTTTTAGTAGATGGAACCACTTCGATAGAATTTAAAATTTAAGATGAGGCATTCAAGTACTTCATTTGCACTATCTTTATCCGTAATGTAAAACGAACTTTGAAATTTTACACTTATTAAATATACTTATAGAGTAAGAACAGAGCTCTGTTCCAGATCTACGTCATATTAGCAAAGCTAATATTTTGACGATAAATAATGTGATATGTAGTTAAGAACGTATGCATATTTGCTAGCTTGAAAGCAGGGCCCTTTTACAGATAACAGATACATGAAAACCTTATTAACCTATGTTAAAGTATAATAGCTGGTTTTCATATATATTTGACAGAATATTGTTGAATACCAACATTCATTATTATTGCCAGACACTTTCCGTGGGCCCTAACTTTCTGCCAGACGCTTTAAAGCTTGAAAAAGCCTAAGAAAAAAAACCTTACTAACCTACGTTAAAGTATAATAGCTGGTTTTCATATATGTTTGACAGAGTAATGTTGAAAACCAATATTCATTATTGCCAGACACTTTCCGTGGGCCCTAACTTCCGCCAGATGCTTTAAAACTTGAAAAACCTAACCAATCGACTTAGTCTTGATTAGAAACAATCATTAATATCAGTCATTCTCTTATGTCAAAAAAAATGCCAGCACGTTAAATTACACCCATGAAGACTTTTTTGATATAGTTATAGATATATTATTTATGGAGAATGCAATAAAGTAATATCAAGAACAAGTAACACATTTGCTACTCAATACCCACAAGAACAGAAACCATCACCATCCCCTGTAAAATGCATATTGGATAAGTTTAGAATATTTGACTCTGTCGAGGCAGGAATTTTCAACATTTTTTGTTACATACCCTATAACGATCGATTCACTTCCCAGTGAGACACCTTGTATTGTAGTTGTCCCTACTTTTTCACACACTGATGCTACATGTATTGCTATCTCCGATATTATAGAAGATAGAAAATTGATTAAATGAAAGTTTATGGGTGTGAAATTATCCACATCCACATTTTAAAGTAGGACTTCTAATCGATAAAGTCGTCGTGGGCTTAGAGATTATTTTTTAATTTAAAAATAGCTTTTCAAAACGCCATCATTTTAATTATTAGACAGATTCAGGCAGGAATATATATGCCTTTATATATATTGGAAAACACATTAATGCATTGTCAGCTCGTCTAGCAGGGTTGAAGTACTTTAAAAACCAACAGTTTTTTTAAATATGGTCGAATTTTAATTTTAACTTGGTTTAATTAAGAACAAAAAAACGCATTGGAAAAATGCATTGAAATCACATGTAAACTCGTCTAGCAGGGTGAAACGGGGGGGTGGTTGAAAAATTTTTTTAACTGAGATCGAATTTTATTTTAAATTTAACATGGATTAATTAAGAACAAAGGAACACATAAAAGAAATGCATTGAAATAATTTGTCAGTCCATCTAGCAGGGTTGAAATACTTTAAAAACCAACTCTTTTCTTAATTGCAATCGAATTTCAATTTTAACGTGGATTAATTAAGACCAAAGAATCACATTAGGAAAATGCATTGAAATCATTAGTCAGTCTATCTAGCAGGGTGAAATGGGGGTTGAAATGCTTCAAAAATTAATCGGGTTTTTTTTTTAATTGAGATCGAATTTTTATTTTAACGTGGATTAATTAAGAACAAAGGAACGCATTAGAAAAATGCATTGAAATCATTTGTCAGCTTGTCCAGCAAGGTATAATGGAGGTTGAAATACTTTTAAAGTCAAAAGTTTTTTTAACTGCGATTGAATTTTAGCTTTAACGTGGATTAATTAAGAACAAAGGAACGCATTAGCAAATGCATTGAAATCATTGAGGTACTTAGTTTAGTAACTATTGTTGAATTTAAAATTAAATGTGGTTTCGTTAAGAACATAGAAATACATCAGAGGAGTTATTGAAGACATTATCAGTTCATCTAGGAGGGTGAGTTTGGTTGGAAATATAAATGAACTGACACAGGGTTCAGACTCGTATGGAAAACATGGAGAACCTGGAAAATTCAGGGAATTTCAAAATCTTAAAAAAAAAACCTGGAAATATCAGGGAATTTTATAAATTGTATAAAAAATCAGGGAATTCTGCGTCTCGACATGGAAAACCATAGGGTTCTTAAGAATGTTCACCGATTCAATCCAATGCAAAGAATTATTTTATGTCGAATAAAAAATTACTTCACTAAAAAACTTATGGAAATTAATAGTTTTGGTTATGGAAAACCTGGAAAATTCAGGGAATTTCTTCAGCTGTGCAAAGTCTGAACCCTGTGACAGACTTGTTTTAGTAAATATTATCGAATTTTAATTTTAATTAGTTTAACATAATAAAAAGTCCTATGGCGTACTCAGTTTTTACTTTAAAGTCTCATAAATGAATTCCATACTCCAGTCAATATAGACATTCAACTTCGTAATAATTCGCAGAGTTGGAAATTAGTACAGACCTTGAATATTAAATACTATTTCAAATTCAATGTGTAAAGTTCCCACCGATCCCATGTCGGCTAAAAATTTTATTGAAAGTCAAAGGTCACAAATATCAATTTTTCGCATATTTCTCGTAAACGATAAGTGCTATTGTAAAAATAAATCATACAAAGTTTTGTAGATCATGCAATTATCTACAAAAACTGTTTCAATACTTTTTTCCTACGAATGATCATTCATGAGACATTTCAGTAGTTGGAAATGCCATATTTTGCTTAATATGCACACATTTCTGCACCATCTATGAAATAGTGTACTTGGCGCAATTTTTTTAACGTGATTTCCCCAGTAGGCATAATCCGCGATCGTTTATGATTAAGCAAGTCTGATTAAAAAAAATAGTACTGTTGGTAATTATCAAAGTGGAACGGACTATTGTTGACTTTTAAAAATCGTCGTATGATTAATAATCTTCGAATTCTACTTCTTTCTCTCCTTGCTGGATTTCTGTAAATTGTTGTAACAAAGATGAATCAGTTATCTCCTCATTAATATCCTAAGTATTCTCATCTATTGTATTTGATTCAACATTGGAGCTAGACTGGCCCCTTTTTTCAATCACAAAGAAGTTTTTCTGGAACAAGCGGGAGAAGAGTTTGAATTGGCTCCAAACTATTGTCTATTAATTTCCATCCCCAGACTTCTGGGTCCAGTTCGTTGCCTAGCCATACTTGAATGTGATAGTAGACACAGTATAAATGTTGATAAGCAGCAGTAGATGTTGGAGGAAGGCAGGAAGCTTTATTGTTCCGTGTATCTTTACAAAACTTAAATATCTATGCTTGTGAATAGAATCAATTTTTTTTGGAGCTGTAGAGTTAGGGACTAAGAGCATATTCAGAATCCTATAATTTGTATGTATTTTAGTGTGTGAGTCACACACAAACCAATATTTCCATATTTTTACTTATATTGAACGTCCGGTGACGTTCAATAATATTACTAAATCATATAAAACATATTTCCTCCTTAGACCATGCAAAATAAGTAAAAATAAAATTAAATACACAGAAGATTAAAATAATGAAAAATAATCTAATGATGCTACATGATTTTAAGAAATATAACAACAATTTCAAGGAAAACTATGACAAACTTCAAAAAGAATACAACCTAGCTCTAAAACTTGAAACAATTAATCAAAATACCAACATTATTGCAAAGGCCCAGAACAAACAAAAAGCCGTGTGGGCAAGTATTAATCAGAATCAAAATAAACCAAATCTAATTTCTGAAGTCTCTCTGGAAGATCTAAAGGCGTTCTCAGTGGCGTAGCGGACGGACCCGCAGGGCCCGCGGTGCGGGGGGCCCCATCTCTTGGGGGCCCCCGAGTCTAGAAATTTATAACGCGAAAATATCATCGAAATTAAAAATTACATTCATCTTAAACATCAATATTCAATAGTCAATATTATATATAAATATTTTAATATAATAATGGTTGATAAAAGAGTTATTTCGTACATAATCAATTTTAGTAGATTCCTCGGATTTGTCAAATAAATGGGGTATAGAACAAGAATTTCAAAAAAAAGAGAAAAAGGCGTGTTAAAAAGTTTTTTGATGAATTAGCAGAAGATGAACGACTTACAGATTCCGAAACATCTTTTAAAGTAGAGGTATTTTATGCCAACCTTGATATTGTCATTCAACAGATTGTTGGCAGATTTTCTGGGATGAGCGAAGTGGTAAAGAGATTTTCCTGTTTGAATCCCAAAACATTATCAAAGTTGAATGACGATCAGCTTTATTTGGAAGCTAGCAATCTTGCTGAAAATTATTCTGAAGATTTATCGGCAGATTTTCCCCGCGAACTTCTGTTACTAAGAAATGTTTTGAGCACACAAATAATAGAAATTGCGGATTCTTCAGTCTTTTATTTTGCTATATTCCCTATAAAAAATCATAAAACTTTACTGTTAAGTGTTCCAAATGTTTTCATTTTTTTTTTTTTTTTTTTTTCCTGTGGAGGGGAAATCCGTCATGGACACTCGGTCAATGCTCTCAGTAGGACCGAGTAGTGCCGGACTCCTACCGGCTAAAACCCCTCCGTCTTCTGTGCAAGCATCCGGGACCGCGTGAGCATTGCTTCGGGTGCTGCACGGTGCTGACTGTAGATATTATTAGGCAGCTCTGTCTTCGTCCTGTTTTGTCTCCATGATGGCCACACAGAGGTCGTTCAGTGTTTTCCAGTTGTATTCTGAGCTAAGCATGGTATGAACAAAATTGTGCTCGCTAAGGCCGTGTCCGATGGCCCTGGATGCATCTTCTCGGACTGTTGTCCAACGGGGGCAGTGGAATAGTGTGTGGGCCGGTGTATCGGTCATAGTGCAGTAGGAGCATGTGTCCGTTTCTTTCTTCCTGATCTTTTTTAGGTAACTACCAAATGTACCGTGCCCACTAAGAGCCTGGGTTAGGTGGTAACCAAGCTGCCCATGCTTGCGGTCGAACCAAGGTTTAATGCTCGGAATGAGCATCCTGGTCCAGCCCCCTTCATTTGCGTTTGTCCATCGCTCCTGCCAGCGGGTCATAAGGCAGCTACGGTTGTACGCTCTGTTAGCGGGGTCCGAGCCATGGTTGTAGGCACGTTCCTTGGCCAGTAGGTCCATAGGTGGTGCTGCTGCAAGTACTTGCAGTGCGGCGGTTGATACTGTGCGGTATGCGCAGCAGGTACGGATGAGTATATTACGTTGTGCTCTCAGCAGTCTAGCCTTGTTCTTCTCTACGCTGAGCCCTTCTGCCCATACAGGAGCAGCGTACAAGAGGGTCGAGGTCACCACTGCACTCATGAGGCGTCGTATGCTGGTCTTCGGCCCTCTAGTTCTTGGCATCAATTTGGCGAGCGCCATTGCCGCTTTCTCCGCCTTTTCGGCGGCCTTCTGTATATGATTGGTCCATGCCAGCCTGTGGTCCATGTGGACTCCTAGATATTTTAATTCTTTCTTCGCACTTACGTTTGTACCTAGTACATTTACTGTCATGTCTTGAATGATTTTCCTACCGGTGAGGGCAATTACCTCCGTTTTTTCTGGAGCGATCTCCATGACGTTCGCCGTCATCCATTCTCCAATGGCGGCAATGACGGCTTCCGCCTTGCCTACCGCTCCGCCCTCTGTCTTATCGATGGTGATGAGTATCAGATCGTCGGCATAAGCTACCATGCGGTATTCCGTCCTGGGGATCGGGGTCACAAGGTCTAGTACCCCGTCGTATAGAATATTCCATAACAGAGGTCCAAGGACCGACCCTTGGGGGACGCCACAGGTGACTGCTCTGCTATCCCCGTCTATCAGTAGGGTCCTTTCGTTGAGGTAGCTCATCACAAGCCGGACAAGGTATGTCGAGATTCCTCTGTTTATTAGGGTTTCGACGATAGGTCTCCATGGGGCTGTATTAAAAGCATTTTTGACATCGATTGCAGTGGCTAAACATATCTCTCGCTGCCTCCAATTACCTTCATTGGCGGAGCGGGCGATGCGTACGACTTCCTGTACGGCCTCCACGGTGGACCTTCTCTCGCGGAAGCCATACTGGCTGTCAGACAGTCCCCCCCTGGCATCAAGTTCGTCATTGAGTCTAGCTGCTATTATCCTTTCCAGAAGTTTTGCCGTGGTATCGATAAGGCATATGGGTCGTGGTGCTACGTCTACCGGTTTGCCAGGTTTCGGGACCAGTACTAGCTTCGCAGTTTTCCATTGTGGTGGGATCGTGCCCTCGGCTATTACATTGTTAATTACTGTCACAAATGTTTCCGTCCGTAATTTAACAGCCAGTTTCGTTACCTCAGGAGGGATGCCATCGGGCCCCGGCGCCTTGTTGGGCTTCAATTTTTCGGCTGCCTTGATGACCTCTTCGGTCGTGAGCGGAGGTATGGGGAGGTCCTCCTGTGTGTCTTCCCAGACTGTAGCTGGGCGAGTGGGAAAGAGCTTGGCAGCGATTTCCATCTTCTTTTCTTTGGACAGATGTACTTGCTCGCGGACTCCCGTTTGTTTACATGCAATGCGGTAGCCGTCTCCCCAAGGGTCGGCGTCCACCGCGTCAATGATGGCATCCCAATGTCTTCTTTTTGCAGCCTTTATGGCCTCCCTTAATGCCTTCCTCGCAGAACCGTATTCCTCTTTGCAGGTATTAAGTTCTGGGTCTTCCACATCCCGATGGGGCTTTAACCTCGTCCAACGCCTTTTCTTGGCAATGCAGTTCTTGCGGAGTGTGCAGATGTCTTCACTCCACCAGTAAACCGGTCTTCTGTGTCGTGTGCCCTTACGAGGGAGGGCAGTTTGGCAGGCTTTCTTCAATGCGTCCACGATGTTGGTCGGGTCTGGTGTCTGCAATTTGTCGAGCTCGAATAGCAGGGCTTCTTGGAGGAGCCCTGCTCTTTCTGGGCTGTAGCGCCACGTTATGTTCTCCGGCAGTGACTCCTGTGTTGGTGCGACAGGTGGGTGTTCATCAGCGAGTTCGTAGTAAATCAGCTGGTGGTCGCTGAGCGTCTCTTCGTCCAGAACGCGCCATTTCTTGACGCGTTCCACCAGAGAGGTCGAGACAAATGTTACGTCAATGACGCTGCTATGTAGTGCTCGTACTAGGGTAGGTGTGTCTCCCACGTTGGCCACCACAAGGTCATGTGCTGCTAGCCATTCGGCTAGAATGTTACCTCTAGCATCTAGTCTATTCGACCCCCACAGGGGATTTTTGGCATTAAAATCACCTGCAATAACCTTGCCCTTGTTGCGGCTGTGGGTCCTCATGCTGCCGGTGAGTGTATCGAGGAAAAGCTCGAATTCTTCGATTGGTGCATTTGGTGTAAAATAGCACGAGAATATGGAAACATTTTTAACGACGCACCAAGCTATGCCGTGGCAGCCCCCGGTGTCGCTAGCGTGGGTGTTATAAATCCGAATTGCGGCATCTGCCCGTGGGTCGGTAATCCAAGGGTTACATCCCCTAACATGTTTGATGTTAGGCTCGCTCACGAGAAGCACGTGTGCGTTTAGTTTGTTCCGAGTATGGTACAGCAGGTCCTGTGCCTCTCTGCTTCTGTTAAGATTAACCTGCAGGAATTTTGTGCATGATGTCAATGGTGCTGTGTTGTCACCTGTGTGGGTCTGTCGTGGCATGTGTGTTTGTGTCTCTCGAGGGTCCCTGTGTTCCCTGGGTAGTCATTTCTGACTGCTAGGACCTGCCGTGTTTCTCTGTTCCAAGTCCCCTGCTTTGGGGGCCTCTTTCTGATTTTGATTTCTTGCTTGTTGCATTTGTGTCCTGTCCTTGCTATTCCCTGTTCTGGCGGTGTCTGGTCTTCCGTTTACTAGTTGCCTATATAGTGGACACTTCATCGAGTCCGCTCTGTGGTCTTCTTTGCAGGTCCTGCAATGTGCATTGTTCTTGCATTCTTTGGCTGTGTGTCCAGTGCCTCCGCAGTTCCAGCATTCACCGGCCCGGTTAATTTCTGACCGGCACTCATTTGTTGCGTGTCCAAAGTCGAGGCACTTGAAGCATCTTTGGACCATTGTCCTCTCTCTTACTCTACAACTTGTCCATCCGATCCTGATCCTGCCTTTTTTTATTAGAGCGCTTGCCAGTTTACTCGGGACACGTGCCGTTACAATGTGATTCCCGTCACGGGTCGGTCTAAACGGGCCGACCGTAATATCCTCTCCGTCTGTGGTGCCTATGCCCTGTTTGATGGCCTCAAGTACGTCGCTCTCGGCTACAGTGGGATCGATATCCATAATGTGTATTATGGCATTTTTGGTTGCGGTTTTCGCACTCGCATCCTTTATTTTTTTAGTGATTTCATTCTTGAGCAACGTGGCCTGTGAATGTTCACCTTGGATTCTAAGGGATAGGTTACCGCCACCAGTCTTCCTGGCCGAGTGTATTTTTATGCCGAGGTCGTCGGTCTTGACGTTCTCCTTAATGGACTTGAGGAGTTCAGCGTAAGATTTCCCTTCGCACCTTACAATGACTTCCTTATCTTTCTTTCTGGGTCCCCTATCACTTTTGGTATTGTCCCTAGGTCCGTCCTCCCTGTTGACTTGTTTCCTGCTCGGCTCCGGCAGGCAGAAGCTTGCCTCGATGTTTGTGCCTGCAAGAACGCATTCGGTTATCTTTCTCAAGGTTCCTGTCCAGCTCCTTTCTAGGAGGTGAACCAGGGTGATCTTAGATCTGCCACTTCGTGCGGCCATGTTCCTTAGCTTATATAACACCGTATATACGTCTTTAATGCATGCGTCTCTGTCTTCAGACCTTTCTATTCTCGCTAAGAAGGTGTAGTTAGCATTCTCTGTGGGTGCCTCCTCGTCATCCAGAGTTATACTGTTTTTGCTCGCCAAACATGCGACGCTTCCTATCTTCAGGTTTTGGCCACTAAGTACCTGGCCGACCTGTGGATTTCGTTGCGATAGTTTCTTAACTATATGTGTCTTATTCGCCTCATCCTGTGTGCAGATGAGTACAACATCATATTCCGGGTCCGTTGCAAGAGTGCTACCTATCTCAGTACGTGTTTGCCGGAAAGCCCGTTCCGGCCATTCCTTGTCTACCAGCTCGCAGACATTTTCTCGGTTTACGCCATTTAGTATTGCAGCATGAATTTCCTGTGTCATTTTCGTTTCTTCGTCATGTTGCCTAGAGGCTTCCTGTCCTAGGTAACTTTCAGTCGTTTGCGTGCCGGTCTCTTTTGTGATGGGCTTTATTGGTATATGCGCCTCCCCTGCTGATACTTTTTGTTTCCCCAGCCACAGTTTGATGTTGAGTCCACCCAGTGTAGCTACAGCCTTTTTTAATTTGAGTGAGATGTCTTTGATCTCTCTCTTCGTGCTTGTATTTTCAGTCCTTTGCTCCAAGTATTGGCTGCAATGGATCACCGTTTTAATGGTTTCCTCCAGCGTGATCAGAGCTGGGTCAACTGCTTTGCTCGCAGATTCCATCTCTGGGGGCGAGTCCATTTTCCTTTTCTTGTAGCTCATTGAATTGCACCTCTGCAAGTTGCTAGCTATGTTCAGTCTGCTGTGTTTGGGTGGTTGTTTCTCAGAGCTCTCGACGTCCGCCGTGATATCTATCGTCGTGGTTTCTACATTGGCGTTACCTCTGTCGGTGTCTTCGCCTTCTTGCTTTCCCGCTTTGCTTTCCGAGGTGGCCCTGCTCCGCGGTGGGCTTCGGTGTATTGAGCTCCTTCGTCCAAAGACGGTCTCCTCATCCATCATTAGAAAGTCCAGGTTCGCGCCAGTAGTTGTCGTTTCATTTCCGTCCGGTTTATTTGTGATTTGATTTGTTTCCATACTCAGGTCCCACGCAATGGGTCGAAGTGCAGTCGGCCCCCAGGTGACGCCCATCCTGGAGGTAAGGCTATATACTGTGGAGGTCGCCCGGTGTCCACAGGTTTTAACGACTTCGCTGTCGGTTGTTTTATAGAGGTTGCCTCCTCGCGGGCCGGCCGGTTAAGGCAAGTCCCCCGGTCACGGTTGCCACACGACGTTCCCCTACGGTGCCATTTTTTTCTTTTCCGCGGAGGTCGTTGACGTGTGGGCCGTGGTTACGGTTTTAAGCGAGTGAGTGGCACAACTCACTCGTAGCTCGGATAATCCCCGGGTTCGCCATTTCCCGTAGCCACGCCTTGACGGTGTGGATCCTGGAGCTGAGCTGTCCTTAGTTTTCACTGCTCACCTTCGACCTTACCGGCATGGGTGGCCCTGCTGGGAGTATGACGCTCCCGCCGGTATTGCTCTCAGGGTCATCGCCGCTACTTAAGCCTCTCCACCAACGACAAGGTCTCACAGCTCCTTGGAGAGGATGTTTTCATTGCCATAAAATTATTCTTAACTCTACCAGTTATTGTTGCTACAGCTGAAAGGTCATTTTCAAAATTAAAGCTTATTAAGACGTTTGTACGAAATTCATTGACACAAGAAAGACTGTCAGTCAGCATTATGTGTATTAAGTATTGAGAAAGAGAGAGCAAGGAAGTTAGATACTGATCAAATCATCGAAGACTTTGCTGAAGAGAATGTACGCCGCTGCCGAAAAACTTTATAATTTAAGTTAGTTTTTTTATTTTGTGGGGGCCCCGACCATACATTTTGCGGGGGGGCCCCGAGATTTTCAGCTACGCCACTGGGCGTTCTTTGTAAATATAGCAAGTGAAATCTTAGAAAACATGGGAAACTCTGAATATCTAACAGCTGGTTTTACAATCGCTGGTTAACTTCCAATCATCAGAGTTAACTTTCAGGTTATTATAGAAATTGGGTTTTACAATAGCTGGTCATTTTCAATGTTGTAGTTATCTAGTAGTTAACTTTACTAGAAGATGAGGTGTGTGTAAACTAGAAGTTGGCAGTTTACTGGCAATTTATAACCTATAAAATAACTGTCACAAAATAATTTTTTTATATTTCGCTTAAAAATGCATATAGCAGTGATGAAGAGCCAAGGTAATCCGGTGTGGACCTAACTTTTTCGAAGAATACGATGAAAGAGATTTTTTAAATAGATTCAGACAATACTACCTACTTAATAATAGACTACTAACTCATAAATTGCTTCTGACATTTATATTTGATAGCAGGTGACGTTGACTTTTGTATATTACCCATTTTTCCAGTACCAACATTAAAAATTTTATTCACAACCTCTCATTTACAAATCATCACTTAACTTTATATTGAAAAACGCAAGTGTCTGTAAAGTTGTAGTTAGAGAGTCAACTAACAAGAAAGTTAACTTACGATTGTAAAACCGGCTGTAAATATGTTAACAAAAATCAAGTTTGTTTCTCATTCTATCTAGACCAATTTCAATTATTCCTATTAAATCTAAATTATTAGAGCTAGCATATAATATCAGATTGATAAACTTTCTTAAAATTAAAAACTACTTAACCCTAACCAGTACGGCTACATGGAAGGAAAATCTACAACTAAAGCGTTGATAGACAGATTGTATCACAAACGAATTCGAAAATGGGAATATGACAATAGCCTGTTTCTTAGATTTATCCAAGGCATGTGACTGCATTTCTTAGGAAATTCTGCTGTTAAAACTTGAATGTTATGGCATTCTAGCACCTGTCGTTTCTTTTGTTGAAACTTATGTCACTAATACATATCAGTGTGTAGTTCAAAATAACGTTACATCATCCATAAGGTCTCTCAAGTATGGAGTACCACAAGGATCCATCTTGGGGCCAATACTGTTCATCATCTATGTAAACTATATTTCAAATAAATTACAAAAACGTTATATACGCTGATGATACCACTCTACTTTCAACTAGAAATGATCCAAAACATCTTACAATCACCATAAAGAAAATGCAGTCAGAAGCAATATCTTATTTTAGCAATGTTAAGTTGAAATTAAACTTGACAGTAAATTAACATAGGAAGCTCATATCAACACTCTGTCAAGAAAACTGTCTAGCACTATATTTATCTTAAAAAATCTAACTATCTTGATTGATCAAAATTATATATTAACAGCATATCATGCCTTGTTTCCAGTGATGTAAATGAAAAAAAACAATAATGTTTTTTTTCAGTTTGCATGTTTTTTTTGTGAAAAAATACACATAACCTTTGTTTTTTTTCAGGAATTGGTATTTTTTCACAATTAAAATAAAAATTCTATTTATGTATACATTATACATGTATTGCAATTTTTACAATAAAAACGTCCATAAAATAATATTAAAGATTAAAACGAAACAAATAAACTCAACTCTATTTAAAATTTAGATTCAATAAATAAATTAAAATAAAAAGATAACTAAGAGGGGTACTGACACTGCCAGTATCGCAAACTTATAGTTCTTCTTCCTCCATTTCTTCTAAATCTCCAGAAGAATCTGTGTCGTGCACAGAAAAATGGGAGCCAGAATTAGACGATTCGTCGTCAGTAAAAACAGTATTGTCACTGTTCCATTCCATAAGACTGTCGTCTATTTTTGACTTTGACGTTGATGCCACTCCACTTGTGGATGTAGTAGGCAAATGCTTGGTGTTGGTAATACTGATAATATTGATATTCGGTGTGTCAATGTCACTAGTGATGGGAGTACTGCCAGTACTGGTACTGGTAGTGATAGCCTTAGTGTTTTGTTCTTCAACACATTCAGGTAGCTTTAAACTGGCAGTCTTCCGAGTCTTCGTGTTTTTAAGACATTCACTTTGTAATTTTAAATTATGAACAATATACACAAGCTTGGCCGCCCTGTCGTTTCTAAGTCTGTTCCTTTTCGAGGTATGTATTGCTGCATATGTACTGAAAGTTCTTTCACAAGCAGCTGAGGTAGCTGGTAGTTGAAGAAATCTTACTGCTAATATCGACAATTCCGTACTTTTGCATAAACCATTCCACCAAGCAGTCGGTGAGATTTCAGATGCTGCCAACCACAGAAATTGTTTGCTGAAGAATCCTTCCTTTGCTTGGAAACTGGCAAGTTCGGATAGAACGTTTATTTCATTCAAATTAGGTATTGTTTTTGCCGTTTGAAAAATTTGTTCAATAGCATCGGTCTGGAAAGGAATTACTTCAAATAAATTCTGGTTTTATGAATATTATATTTATCTTACCTGTTCAGTTGGACTAAGATCAGAACCTTTAATAGAAGGATCTAGCAAATTACAGATCTTATGAACATCACACACAGCAAATTCCTTTCTGTTTGCAATTATCTGTGTTACTTTTGCTTCTTCTTGTTTACTCAAAGGGCAAGTTGGCAAGGCTCTCTTGAAATGTTGTTCAAGTTGCTGAAAAATTTTGACCACCATCGAAATTCGTGGTTTATCACTTTCAATGAATTTAATTGCACTCTCAATAGGTTTTAGTAATCGAATGAAACCTTCTACCTTGTCCCAGAATGTATCATCTAGAGCATTTTTCTTTAAGCCCGAATGCTTCTTGATTAACGTTTGCACAGTATCTTCATCTTCGATTGCAAGAGACATGATAGCTTGCTTATTTGCCTGCACACTTTCAAGACAATAAATTATACATCCCCATCTTGTCACAACAGGTAATTTTAGCGACTTTACTTTAAGCGGATTAGCTATAGCTATAACTTTATTTTGTTTTTCTTTAAATACTGATAGTAGAATATGCGATTGTCTAATCGTTTTTATTAGTGCTACAGTTTCAGCCAGAAACTTGCGAAATGTTGCTTGCTTTTTTATATCATTGAATATCAAATTTAATGAGTGTGCAAAACAACCGTATGTAAAAAGAACTGAATTTCCGTCTTTCATGTTTTTTTTTAAAATGGCCCAAGCAGCTTTCATATTTGCGGCATTGTCAGTTACTAGTCCAAAAACCTTTTGCATGCCAATTTCTTGAATCACTATATTAATTTCTTTAGCTATGTATTCGGCAGTGTGCGACTCCTTTCCTGTTGGTAGGCTCTTGTATAGTATAGCATTCGGTGTCGTCACCACAAAGTTTATGATGGACTCGTTGCGTATATTGCTCCAACCATCGCACATTATACCAACGGAATCAGCAGCCGCAATTTGTTCATCCACAAAAGCATGAACTTTATCATATTCTCGCTGAAGTAAAGGGCCAGAAATGGGCTTGTTCCATGATATTCTTTTTATATGGTTTTTATACTTCTTCATATAGTACTCGATATTCTCATTATACACTTAAAATTTCGTATTATTAACTTTTTCCGTTCTCGAGATATAAGGAGTTGAATTTAGTAATAGTTGCAAAAACCGAGCGCTCATTTGTGACGTCACTATACGCAAGTGACGTAAGAAAAATGGCTTTCTGGGACCTTTCAAATTTAACCTGAAAAGTCGAAAAACATGGAGTTTTTAAACGCTGGTAACTAAATAAATACGTCGAGTGGAAGTTCGTTCTATGTGTCTACGGAAAGGAGAAGGTCGGCGATGAATTATAATAGTAAATTGCAGGGTCGAAATCGAAAATTCGTTCTGGCAGGAGCGAGAGAAAATTGTAATTTTTTGACATTTCACCAAATTGTACTCCCCTACTGTCAAGTAGTAAGCAAAACAAACAATACTTCGAAAACACTTATAATTATAACCAATAAGGAGCATCAAGTCTATTGAGATCGCCGAGTCTATGCGTATAGTGACGTAGCGCCTGGCCACGCCCCATTTTCGCGAGATGGAAATTTGTAATAGTTTTTAAGATACTAAACGTGCGAATAAGATTCTGATATTTTGCAGATCCATTAATTTATACTTGCACTTTCGATTTGTGAAATAAAAAAAAAATGCTGAACAAGCCCATTTCATATCGAGATGGTACTTTTAATGCCGGTCGTATGAAATGAAAATATTGTAGCCAATAATCATTTTCTACAATAGCTAGAGGTGCACCACTACTATAAATTGCGCGAGCCAGGAGCTCATTAGCTCTCAATTGATCTACTGCACTTAGTTTATCAGCAAATGATAAAATTTGTTGCTTAGTATTAGTGTTGCTCTTGCTTAACATAGACCGTGGTGGTGTTGCAGAGGAATATGATTGAACACTAAAAGATGAAGTAGCAGAGGGAGCATCGATATCGCTGTCTGAGTTTTCAGACTTCTCATTTTTTAGGTACTTAGTTTTGACTGTCAGCGGACACTTTAAGCACTGACCTATGTGTTTTCTCATTCTGGTCCCACTTTTAGACAGCTCATTTGAACAAAATGTACACATTACACGTGCCGTTTTCCCTATTGTTTTAACGTCTTTAAATAAACATGCAACAGACCCTAATAGCACATGGACGTCCCGAAAACGTCCCAAGAACGTACTCACAGGACATGAAAACGTCCCGAGGACGTACTCTACCGACGTAAGACGTACCGAGGACGTTTGAGGGACGTTCCGTGTCAGCAAAACGGGGTGTCCCGGGGACGTCCCACCCAGGACTTATGTGGGACGAATGTAGGTCTAGAGAGGACGTCCTGAAAACGTTGTTGGAACATACTATGCAAAACATATAGGTACCTCCCCCTCCACCACTTTTAAGGTGTATTCACAGCAGAGGGCTTTTTGGGTTTTCTAACCACATGCATTTCTTTCGAAATAGAATCCAGTGATTGGATTATATTTCGAAGGTTAGAAAAGCCAAAAAGATAAAAAAATGACAATATATAATTACCATGTAGAAAAATTATTCAATTAGATTGATTTTAATACTTAGTACTTTTATTTATCAACACCAAATGACAAATTTATGCGAACATTTTATTTCTATTGTGCTATTGAAAAATAAGTTATGGCATTTGTATTTTTTTAAATTAACTTCTTACTCTACAAATTCAAGTGTCAAGTGTCAAAAATACAATTTTTATGGGATTTAAAAGTTATATATTATAATACCTAGTACAGTATAATATAGTTATATATACATTAAGTCATATTGAATATTATAAGAAATTAGCCAAGTATGCAATAAAACGTAAGGTAAATGTATATCTCACCTTCTCTTAACGTTTTGCACACTTTGTCTTTTTATAATTATCTTAGTTTATATTATTTTCTAATATTCTCTCTTTTTTGACACCCTCTCTGTTCTTTCTTTTGCCCTCTTCAATCACGATGTAATAGCCATTTCGGTGTCCTTCCGAGACTTTGAAGCGTTAGCGACTGCAGCAGCCCCTGTGCAAATAAAAGAAAAATAAACATTTCAGATGAAATCTTGGCAAAAAACATTAAGACTGATATATGCCACTTGATGGCAAGCTTATATTTAAAATAGATTGTTATAATTTTCTTGGCGTCCTATTTAAAAAAAAATCACAGTTTAAATGTGCTGAACATTTTTTTGTTTGACTGACTTTTGCATTTGAAAGGTTCCCTTGTTCATTTAAAAATTTTAAGAACACCTCTTTATATGAATGATCGATTCTACAAATAATACCAAAGACCGAGAGAAGCAGAAATATATGTTGTGACTAATGCAGATTAATATAACATTATTATAAGTTTAACGTTATATTTTTTGCCAATATTATTACAGAATTCAAGTAAAGAAAATGGCTATGGGTTAAGATGCATTAGGATTTACGGTTAGAAGCAGGTTTATTAGGTTGAACATTGATGATGTATAAAAGTTTTTGTATGTACGTACAGCATAATTTCAGAAAAATATAACAAATAGGGCATATAAGTTACAAATTTGTAAATTTTCCTCAGAAAGTACCTTTATTAGTTTTTTCCTTATATTAATTTACTGAAATCCCTAAATATACTTTACAAGTTTGTTGATGTTTTTTGGCAAATGTTTTTATTACTCGATGTATCAAACCTTACCTATTAAAAGTTTCATCACCTCCACTTGTTCATCAGAGGTGTCGAACCATATATAACACTTCGTTTAACACACTGCATGAGTAGGTACTTCTTTTCAATTTTTACTTCCCTCGCATACCGAAGGGAAGTATTGTATTTATAATGTTTAACCAATAATCTTCTTTTAAGTGAATAAGTTCGCTCCATGATAAACAACTAAAAACTACATACTCAGGTTCACAGGTGATCTCCCATAGAATTTTAACAAAGCCATTAAATAAGATGGGTGGTAGTATATTTATTATAACCATAACCTACAAATAAGCCGCACCAAATTTATCTAGAATAAAATATTGATCTAAATACTTATGTATTAATAAATCAATTAAATAGACTTACCTGTTTTTGGTACTTTCTTTTGTAGCCGTTAAAAGTGACTAGTGCCAGTGTGCAGAAGAAATAAAAATGCAAAGAATTTATATAAATTCTTTGTAAAAATGATGCAATGTCTGCCAAATTGAATTTCCCAGTTTGACGTTTGACAGCAACTGAGTAACATTGCACAAAACATAAGCTCTGCTTAAATATTGCGGTGAAAATGGCTGTAATATAACCGAAACTCATGAAAAAAATAGTTGAAACGAATATAAGATTTCTGAAATCAGAAAAATCAAATTGACAAAATTTAAATGGACCATGAAATATGAAAATATTTTGTTGTCAAAAGAAATTTTGTTAGTAAATCTTTTTAAGGATTGTAATTTCATTTTTACAGTTTTTAATTTCCTTTTTTAATCATATTCTCATCTGCTCAAAAAAAACATCACTCCTAGAGGTTATTTCACAAATGTGTTTAGGTTTGTCTTGACTAGACTCTAGCAGGATGTCCTCAAAACGTTTTATTCAGAACGTTTTAGGGACGATAACAAACGGACGTCCTTGGGACGTACCATGTAAACCCGGGACGTTCAGACCAAACGAGGACCTAAGTGAACGTCCTGGGGACGTTTGGTGTTATCAGGGGAGGCTCTCTACCTCCCTGACCCCTCACGTTTAGGCATAATTGTAATTAAATCTTTCAATGTGTAAACACTACAGACAAACTCCAACAATGCCAACAAATCAAAATAAAACAAAAAATCTGTTGTCTCCACACCACTACTGTAACTTTACACTATGATGCATATGCAGGAACTGACTTGTTTATTGCCAAACAGTGGCCGTGTGGCCGATTTCGTTTGCGCGAGCGCGTAGTGTGAAAAAAAACGTGTAAATGTTTTTATTCATTATAAAAAACACGTTTTTTTTCTAGTTTTTTTTCTAATTACAAAAAAAAAACGGTTTTTTTACATCACTGCTTGTTTCACAGTGTGATGAGCTACGGGATATTGCTTTGGGGAGGATCGTCACATGCCCCAAAAATTTTAAAACTCCATAAAAGGGCAATCAGATTAATAGCTAGCTCCAATTATAGGGACACATGTAAACCAATTTTTAAAAAACTAAGAATACTTACATGTACTAATCAGTATATATTAGAATGTATTAAGTATGCTCAAATCCACCTACATGGGCATCAATTCCAATCTAGCTATGACACCAGACATCAACAAATTATCGCTCCACATTTTCGCTTAACAAAGAACATGAATTCTGCCAGATGGGCTGACAAATGATTTCAATGCATTTTTTTAACGTGTTGCTTTGTTCTTAATAATAATAATAATAAACTTTATTGTCCAAAAGACCATCCAGTAACATGGTGTGGGACACATCACGTTAATTAATCCACATTAAAATTCGATCGCAGTTAAAAAAGTAGTTAATTTTTAAAGTATTTGAGCTCCCATTTTATTAACACGCCAACAGACTGACAGACTGACGGAATTAATAGACCTTAATTTTCATAATCTACATGGTCTGAAACGTGGAAATCTAAAGAATTCTCGGAGAGTGATTTTACTCGCATACAATAATACTTGTCTTCGGTATGCGAGGGAAGTAAAAGTTAGATCAAATCTAGAAACAGCATTGGAATGCCTAAAAGTTCTCTAAAACTTACTTCATTTAATTGTCTTTCTATCTTTTATAATAATGGAGATAGCAATACACGCAGCGGTAATTTGGGACACAATGATTTGTGTACTAATTGATAAATATTTGTAAAGCTATAAATGTGTATAAGTTGTAGTTATACATATTAATTAATTCCATAGTTGTAATTTGATACTGATACAAATTTTAATGCAGGTACCCCATGAGGGTCCAATGTGCGACCTACTTTGGTCAGATCCAGACGACCGTGGTGGATGGGGTATTTCTCCTCGTGGTGCTGGTTATACCTTTGGTCAAGACATTTCTGAAACATTCAACCACTCCAATGGCCTCACCTTAGTTTCGAGAGCTCATCAACTTGTTATGGAAGGTTACAATTGGTGTCATGATAGAAATGTAGTGACTATATTTAGTGCCCCCAACTACTGCTACAGGTGTGGCAACCAGGCTGCCATCATGGAATTAGATGATGCCCTTAAGTATTCATTGTAAGTATTATTACAAGTAGTTGATTAAATGGCTAATGCATACAGTTGGGAATAGAATTGAGAAAACCATTATAGTCCAGTGCATTTAGATGAAAGAAGTGTGTTATTACGGAAATAATTTGAACTTAACGAATTTGAAAGAAACCTTCCACAATGTACTTAAAAATGACCAATTTAAAAATTTACCTACTATAAAATGTGAACAGATTAAGATTTTTTGAAGGAACCCAAAAAAGAAATATTTTATTAGAAATTTTTTTGACCAATAACGACAACAATTCAAATGATAAAATTACGAAAAAATTTAACACATTCGCTGCCCATGTGGATACATGGGGTATTATAATTATCATCACTATGTGCACACCCTGTTCTACGGATTGCAATCTTTAAAGTATCCACTTGATTTTTTTTCAATCCTTGCATCCAATATTATAGTAATCAATTTCACAACGATCCACTGAGTAGTTTAATTATAAATAATTATTTATGATCATTGGAAAACATCAATCTTCGTACCACTATATAAGAAGAGATTGACAGATGTTTGTGATAATTATAGATTGCTGGCAATAATACCACATGCCTGTATATTATTCAATCCAGACTTCAGCATTATCTGTCTCGCAAATTCCTCGTGAGCAAGCAGGCTTTGTTAAGGGATTGGTATTAGAGAACAACTTTTGAATTTGCGTCAGCCTATCGAAAAGTTACGAGAATATCATGTGGCTGTAGGCGGAGCGAGTTAGACTTTGAATCTGAAATCCTTTTAAACAATTTTTTGTTTTTTAAAATTTTTTTCTTAAATACCTCGTGAAAAAGTCTCTAATTGACTCGAGGTATACTGATCAAATTTGTTCCTAAGAAAATTTTCTACAAGGATGCGCTATTGCAAAAATTCGCAAAAATTGTTTACTATTGCAAAATTAACAACAAAGTTGAAAAAATGAAAATTTTTCGAATTGCAATAACTAAAGTCTTCGAAACTTGATGAAATTTTGGGTAAATATAGCCCTTGGGATGCCTAAAAAGTATGTGCAACCCCGACCCTCCAATACAAAATGGCGGCCTATTGCAAATTTCCAAACTTGAAAATTGGAAGTGCTGCCATTTGGACAATAAAAAAACGGATCGACATGAAACCGATTGGAATCTGTTAAGTTTAACAGTATCCTCGAATGTAATAAAATTCTGATTTTTTTAGACAAATAAATTTTTTATTTACAAAAATCGAAAAAATTGCCATTACTAGGGATCGTATCTCCACGAATTTTCAGTTTGAGGATTTGCAACCAAGTGCATTGAATTGCGCTTAAAAAAACATGAATTAAAAAAAGTTTTTTCTAGGACCAATGGGACCCGAGATACACCACTTTTATGCTTTTATCCATAATAACTTGGTATGACGCAACTAGAATGCTTTATTTCTACAATTTTTTTCAATCGTTTTGATCAATTCTTCATTATGAAAGTATCGATTAATGAGCGTGCAAAAGCGTACGGTGCGAGAGTCCGCCGAGCGACTGAGATAGAAGGGCCCTATGACGTCATGGCGCACCGTTGCCGCAGCTGCACTTGGCTCTCGTAGACTCTTAGTTGCAAATTAGATTAATAGACGCCTTAGAAAACAGATCCACAATTTTTTTTTTTTTTTTGAATAACTTGTTTTTTTCTGAACTTTTCGATGGTGTAGGTAAACGAAATTTCGACAAAGTCGCTACCGACTTCAATAATTAGCAATTTTATGATTTATTTTTACTTTTTTCTTGATGTATGCATGTTTTTGATATTGTTAATACTAAAATTGGTATTTTTCAACAACAGATTGATATTAACTGCAAATTTATAAATAATTGAGCAATGTCACATTAAGACGAAACGTTTACTTTTTTTGGATTTTGTTATAAAAATCATTGTGTGGTTTGAATAAGTACTATAAACGTAATGAGTTACACTATTTATTAACTTTGGTTTATTTACTTTATTAAATATTTATTTATTTTATTGAAATAATACTAGAGGTTTAGTTACAAGAATGTGTGTGTTATAAGAAGTAAGAATTTGACATATTTTCATTTTTCTATGACGTCACAGAGCCCTTCTTTCTCGGCCGCTCGGCCGTCTCTTGCACCGTACATTTTTGCTCGCTTATTAATCGATACTTTCACAATGAAGAATTGATCAAAAAGGATTGAAAAAAAAAAGTACTTATAAATAAAGCATTCTAGTTGCATCATACTAAGTTTCAAGTAAAAATATTGGTTAGAACAGTTGTTATCGATAAACACGTAAAAGTAGCGTATCTCGGCTCCCATTTTTTAAAACTCATGTTTTTTTAAGAGCAATTGAATGAAATTTGTTGCATACCTTTAATTTGAAAATTTGCGGAGATACGACCCCTAACAACGGTAATTTTTTCGATTTTTGTAAATAAAAAATTTATTTGTTAATAAAAAAATCTGAATTTTGCTACATTCGAGGATACAGTTAAATTCAACGGATTATAATTGGTTTCATGTCGATCCGTTTTGCTTTGTCGAAACAGCAGCACTTCCAATTTTCAACTTTGTAAATTTGCAATAGGACTCTATTTTGGATCGGAGGATCGGGATTGCACACACTTTTTAGGCATCCCAAAGGCTGTTTCGAAGATAATTACTTTAGTTATTGCAATTCGAAAATTTTTCATTTTTTTTACTTTGTTGCTAATTTTGTAATAGTAAACAATCCTTGCGCAAATTGTCGCAATAGTAGGCTATTGCCTTGTAGAAAATTTGATCAGTATCCCTTGAGTCGATTAGAGGCTTATTTCATGAGATATTTAAGAAAAACTGTTCCGCTTTCTATTTTGCAATAAAAACCATATTCCGTATCTTCGAATCTATAAAGACCCGAGGGTTGTTATATATGCCTTTTTTACCTATTTTTAAGCAAAAAATTGCAATGTTTAAAAAGATTTCAGATTTGAGCATTTTTAGGCCTATTATGTGCGCTTTGGTTTCGATTATACTACAGTAAACATTTAACAGTGTGGAATGGAATAAACTATGGACTGTATAATATTAGAGATGGGAACACCCAGATATCTGATCTCTATTAATTGTCGACTATATGAAGAGAATTCTGCTTTGATTAAGATTGACAACACACTCTAACAAATGTAAAGTTGACAAAAGTGTCAGATAGGGCCAAGTTCTGTCACCACTTCTCTTTAATATCTGTAGTGAACAAGTGATGCGACATGTGTTGGAAGGCTGGCAGGGTGGAGTAGACCCCAGAAAGCAATCTTTGAAATAACTTATGTTATAATATTGGCAAGTTATAAGAGCACGATTGGCAAACTTTCAGCCCCTGATCTCCATTGGTCCTTGAGATAATTGCCAAACCATGCACCGGCACTATTTTTTAAACTTGTTTTTCTCGAAAACTGTTTTAGCTAGACGAACGAAACAAAAAGGCGTTGTTACACCAGTAGTTGGTCTATATTATATATTTATTTTAGATTTTTTAAATAACTAATCATTTGAAATAGTGGTGCAACGGTTTCGGGTTTTACGGTTAAGGTTACGGTTACGGTTATTCCTACGGTTACGGTTATGGTTACGGTTTTTAAAATGAATCGCATAATGATAAAATAATAAACTTTATTCTTCAAAACAAAAACACAACACTTTGAAAGGGCATATTTAAAACAAAACAAAAACGTAAAAAAAACTAAACTACATTTTTGTAGTAGTATTACAAAAAAACAGCGTAAAATTAAACGTTCTTAATATAAATAAGTAGGAACATTGTAAATAATAAAAGCTGATAGAGATTAAAAAAGAAAACAAACATTTACATTTTTAAATATAGGTAGGTATCTGTATCTACCTACTTAAAAATGTAGTTAAAATATTTAAACTGAAAATTTAAAATACAAAAAAGAACAAAAAAACAAAAATTAGTATTCAAAATTTACAGCAGGCAAATTTTTATTTAGGAAACATAACATTTGCAAATTCTGCGGATTCAACCTATTCCACTTGGGTGTTTGTACAAACCCTGCAGTGGCGAACAGCTTCTCTGAATTAACTGATGATGGCTTATATGATAAATACCTAAGTGCCAGCATTTTCAAACGAGGAAACGTATAACAGTTTTTCCAAAACGAAAAAGGACTTGATGTATGAGGTATATATGGTGACATTAAATATTCGTTAACTTCTTTTTTACATGCGTTGCCTGCAAAATATTTAAAGTTTTAATTTTAAGATTTTAAGAAACACTTTAGGTAAATTTAAGTTGTAAATTACGAGGTACTTCCACTTAATCTACTTTAACAGTTGCTTGCAAAAATTACCAGTGGTTCATCGCCTTCAACGTTTTCAATTATTTACTGGCATATGCTCCAAATTTCACTGCTTGTGGATGGCTGAACGTCAGAAGAAAATGCTTCAGATTCATACACTTTGGTTTCAGGTATTGCTTCAGCACCAGAATAAAGAAGAGCCTTTGTTTTGGTAATAGTGTTCTGAATGCGCGCTTTCTGAAACTCCACTGTCAACTAACAGGCTCGTATCCGTATCGGTGCCGCCACGCCCGCTGTTGCGAATTGCACGTTCAGACCTGCAAGAACCGTATAACAACCGTGAAAATAGACGGTTACGGTTAACCGTATAATAGCAAAAACCGTGAACTGAACCGTTCCCCAACCGTAACCGTTGCATCACTAATTTGAAAAAATTTGAGAATGATTTTTTTTACGGTTAGAGCTGAGGTACAATCGCCAAAAAAAGATATAATATGAATAATTACACTTACTATTACTACTAATTGTTTAATTAAAAATAAATGGGTGCAACACTAAACAGAATAGCAACGATTTAAATCAATTTGATTTAAATCAACTGATTTTTTAAATTTAAATCAAGTTGTGTAAAGCCAATAATCTAAGTAAATCAAAGTTCAGAAAATTCAAATAAAAAGTACAGTTTATTTAAAAGCTAGATACAAATTACAAAAAATTCAAATAAAAAGACGAAAAGAACAGTTAGGTTACACATATAAAACAGAAGTTACTTCTTAAATGTACATTATAAATTAGGTGCCTACCTAAAAGCAGAAACATAAAGTAAACCAATTAAACAAAACCAACTTTAAAAGAAAATAAATCATGATTTACTCCAAAACAAAAATTTTAAATTAGGTTAATTATTGTAAAGTTTGTACAAAAAAACTAATTTAGCTGCTTTTTCGACCCCTAAAAATGTTTTCGAATCAGAATGAGTCAAACCAAATGTTGAAAATATTATCTAAACCGAGGCTAAACTAGCTGCAGCAGAAATTAATTGATTGATAATCGGGAATAATTTGTCAATAATGTCAATATTTCTTTGGGATTTCCACCAGTCCAAGGGTTTTGTGTTTTTAAGAATTTCTTCGTGAAACATAATATCGGCAAAAGGCTGAGATTTTGCCAGAAGTTTAATAATCAGTGGTAGTAAACCACTTTCGGGATATAATTCATTAGCGGCTTCTAAAGCTGAATTCTTTTTGCTTTCTGTTAATTTATGCTTTGTTTTCGTAGGGTCTAGAATGAAGGCTAGCAAATGGTATCAGGTGATACACTGGTCGTATCGGTATCTAAATATTTGCATTTGCATTAAGGTAATTTCAGTTTCGTAAAAATGTGACTCAATTATTTATTTAGTAGTTGCAGCAGTTCATTTTAAATAAATGTTTGAAATTTTCTGTCTTACTATGTTGTCAATTTCATTTTGATGTTCCTCGCTAATTTTAAAAAGTGGGCCATGATTTAACGAAACCCTCTAAGCAGTCGGCAAGTGAGTTCCATTTTACGTCGGAAGGTAAAGTAAATTTTTTTCCTCCCTCTTTTGCGTATGTCGCAAAGACAAAATGATTGTTTCGGAAGTATTTCATAACGAACGTAACGTGTTCCTTAATTTCACTAATTTCCAAATCCTTACATAACGAGTTTAAAATGTGTGGAGCACAACCGTAAGTAATAACATCTAGTTCTGTTGACTCTTTAATTTGGTTTCTCATAGCATTCATATTTCACAGCATTATCCGTCACAAAACTGTTTACTGTACAGGTATAGTCAGTCTTTGGAGTTTTCATTAAGTTTGTTGCAAATTCTATTAAATATACAGATGTATGTGGATTTCCAGATGTGTCTATTGTGTCTACTAAAAAGGAAGACCCATTTTCCGTAGTTACAGTTGCACATATTATTGATTCATTGTATATGTTGGACCATCCATCCAATGACAGTCAAACTGAACTTCCTGGTAAATCTTTATAACATTTACTTTTTTTCCTCGTTATACACTTCATCGAGCAATCTGTTGAACACATCATGTCAAGATGATGGTACATATCCAGGTCGTAAAAGCGTTATTGCCTTTTTTTACTTCAGGCTGTTCAATACACATGAAACTGCTGTTTGTTCCATAAAGAGCAGCTCTAGTAATTTGTTTATCTATTTCTTTATTAGACTTGGTCGTACATACAACAAAAGATGATTTTTTACTAAATGGCGTAGAAGATAAGAGCTGCTGTGGGGCACTATCTTCCTCTGCATCTTGTTGTAAGATGTTCAGTTGTATCTGTAATAAAGAACAAAATTGTTATGTTGTTCATTTTTAAATCCAGCTACACACAGACAGGCATAGATACTATACTTTATTCTTAAAACTAGGAGTGAATGAAAAACTCACATTTGTTCATGGAAAGTTACTAGAAATCTAGAAAATGCACTAAATCATTTTAAAAATTTAAATCTAGCTTTTCTCCTGGCATAATTGACCTTAGTCGCAGAAATAGATCGACGTTAAATATGTAAATTAAAAAAAAAAGTTCTCTTAATATTTTGTCTTACTAAGAAGTTATAAATTTAAATAAAATAACACTATACTTACATTGGACACTGTTCCTGAAGTAGAGGGACCTTCGTTATTTGTTTCTACATTTTCTTTTTAACACTATTTACATGTAGCTCTACTACCACTTTTTCCATCAAGCTTACTTGATTTTTCAATAAAATATTGCCAAATAGGATCTTTTTTCCTTCCACTTCTATTAGAGGACACATTAAAAAATTATTTAATATTTAAATGCTATAAATATAATTACTCAGACTCGCTTGCTCACTTGTTACGCAGCAGATTAGCAAATAATAGAAATTCACGTCATCACCGTATTATAAAGACAGACGAGTGTTCAAGTTCTGACAGGAAATTTCATGTATATACGGTCTAGACCACATTGTGGGTCCATCACCCTCTGCCTTTTTAATGAAAGCAATAACATTCGTTACAATTTTGCGAGCCTGGCTATGTAGTGTTTTTCCCTTTACGTCGATACCCGGTTTTTTCGAAGGGCCGGGTTGTTCTGATGAAGACATTTTTCACTAAAAGTAAGGTTATATCACTTAATTCAATCACGAACACAATTATACTGCAGCACAGACCTTGTGACTGCAGGTTGCCAGTGGCAGTGGATTCGATGTCAAACATGACGCAATTCACTCTCATTGGCTTAGAACAATGGATACACACATATTGGTTTCTGCACATTATTTTTTGCAATCATCTTCTCATAATAATACTACTCTGCTATTATTATATGGAATTGAGGTAATAGTTTTGTAACTAATTTTTTTCCCATTATTTTCAGTTTGCAATTTGATCCAGCACCTCGACGTGGCGAACCTCATGTAACACGCAGAACTCCGGATTATTTCTTGTAATTTTTTCTATTTGTCAACCGCAATATCATAAAAAACTGCTTAGATATATTGTATTTGTTAACAAGTATAGCGTACAAACAAGTGGCGCAGTCTGTTTGAAAAACTCTTGTGTATTTACTTTGAGAATTAAATAATGCATTAAAATACTTGTGAATTTGTTCATTAGGTTTAATGTTGTAGACTAATAAAAATGTACCTAAATGTTCCGGAAATTTTTGAACTAATTACAAAGAGTTTTTCTTTGTTTTGTTGAATTTTGTCATCAGTACTGAAAGGAAGGTTTGCCCGATGCGACCAAAAATATTATATACATAAAATAAAATAAACTGTAGGTATATTATGCATGATTAGTACATACTCAGTGTTTAATATATAAAAGGCATTTTTTTTTTAATTTTCAAAAATTACATGCAGCACATTTATTGTAAAATATTTAACAATGTTTAATGTTTTCCTTCACAAGAAATGTTTAGTGTTGCCATTTATTGTTTATATACAGGGTGTTTTAATATTTTGTGTTTATGTAAAATTATTATTTAGCACCTATTTTTTCATAACAATAACTGAACATTGTCTAACTGTATGTATTGTATGTCTTTTTTTTATTAGTATTTTTTACAAAAAATCTGCTAATATAATTTAAAATATATACTACATATGTATTTCAGAATTTAAGTCTTAGACATGCAATTTCTCATTAGTTTATTTTCGATTGTTTAAAGACTGTTCATTTGGCCCATCAGTGAATAAAAATAATTTCTAACATTTTTATTTTATTTTACTTCTTTTCACCATTTTTTGTTGTCAAGTTTTTGGAACAGATAACACAATTTAATAAAATTGTCAGCATCAATAGATATCTAGAGCTTCTAAAAAAATCAAAGAATTCCCCCTGGGTTTCCACGAGGGGTAAACCACCATGGAAAAATCTATCATTTAGCTGGACATAAAAGTTTCGAGTTGGTACCAGTTGAGGGAAAATGCGTTTATTAACGTTAATAGATAGGTAAGTATTATTTGCGTATAAATAAAATGAACCCAAACACTGCCGAAGTTAGCCTCTTACTCGTCACAAAACGAGTGCAGTCAGTCGTGTGAAATTGTGTAATAAATAACCTGTTTTTTTGTATTTACAATCTGATTTGTGGAGACGTGTACCGATGGAGTGTATAGCCACAGGAAAGGGCGTTTGTATCAACATAGTTTTACAAACCTTTCTTTAAATATATTAACTGTTACTGAACATTTTGATTGTAACCTCGAGAAAATCTTTCATTGAGTCCCATAACAGAAGTACCACTTAGTACCGCATTACTAGATTTTTGTAGGTGCGATTTTTAAAACTTGAAATGTGTACTTCAAGATGCTTTAAGGGGACTTAACTTAAAAATTAAATTGACCCTCTTTATTTTACGAAAATAAAAGAAAAATTTTTCTTTGCTCAAAAATTCGTGAAACTAGGGGTAACTTAAACATTACTTAATAACTTTTATATAAAAAAAAAAAATTTAGCACACCTATCCATCGGTGTGGTTATTTACACCTATAATATCGCTCTTCCATGGACACATTGCATATAGCGTAAATGGCTAAAAAACAATCAAATGTAAAATAAAATTAATCTTGACTTATATCACTTAAAAATAAATAAAATAACCTACCCTTTGCCACAAAGCAAATTTTGACCCAAATTTTAGGTCCGAAGATATTTCGATTTGAAAATTTCAGCAAATTTGACTGAAACTACAATTTCAGCCAAACTTTAATATTTTTGGCTCAAATTTGGTAAACAGTTTTTGTGTGATCAAGACTGCTTCCTGCTACTATTCCAAATTTCAGCCAAATCAGTTGAGACCTGATTAAGATAGCCAAAATTAATTTTTTTAAATTTTTCGTATATACAGGGTGTCCCAGAATTGAGTTCCCAGACAGGAACCAGTGCTTCCTGAGTTCATATTGGGCCCGTATAACCCAACTTACCTTAATCCAAAAATGCATCCTGAGGAAGTACATTCTCTTAAAGTGTGACAGAATAAATTTTTTCCAATAGTTTCCGTTATATTTTCAAGTTTTCATGGGACCTGTATCTCAATAAGTACTCCATGTAAGCTTGACAACAACTAAATATCTTTTGTTTCTCAAATGCGACAGGTTTCCTATTTCACAGACCTACAGAGAAAAAAATGATAATTCTTGATTTTTTGTTGATCAGTCCTAATATGAACTCAGGAATCACAGGTTCCCGTCTGGGAATTCATTTCTGGGACACCTTGTATATATGGGCTATTCCACTTTCTCCAAAATTTGGAGCTTCAAAAGTGTTGTTGCAGGGTATGAAGAGATCGGTAAAAATGTCTACTTTACGAATCTGAGTATTGGGCCCGTATAACCCAACTTACCTTAGTCCAAAAATGCATCCCTGAGGAAGTACATTCTCTTAAAGTGTGACAATAAATTTTTTCCAATAATTTCCGTTATATTGAAGATAAACTTTTCAAGTTTACATGGGACCTGTATCTCAATAAGTACTCTAGTAAGCTTGACAACAACTAAATATCTTTTGTTTCTCAAAGCGACAGGTTTCTTATTTCGCAGGCGCCTATGACCTACAGAGGAAACATGATAATTCTTGATTTTTCGTTGATATTACACAATATTTTAAAAGTAATAATTTGTGTACTGAAACAGGTGGATGTCATGTGGAGCATTTGTTATTAATGTATTTTTAGAATAAACTGTAATTTTCTGTTATTACAACATTTTATTCTAGAATTGTAAATAAATGATAAATACAAATAGAAGAAAACATGATAATTCCTTGTGTTTTGATTAATATTACAAGAAATTTTAAGAGTACCTTTTTGCGGCACTTTTAATGCTTTTCAAAAATATTCAAGTATTCCGTAATTTTACAGGGCGATTAAAAAATATAGCCAATCAAATATTAATTATTATAAAAAAAAAAATTTTTAAACAAAGATGTTTGTTTGTTGTCAAGTTTACATAGAGTACTTAAAGAAATACAGCTCCCACCAAAATTTGAAAATTTGATCTTCAATATAACGGAAATTATTGGAAAAAAATGTTGTTTTTTTCTGTCTCACTTTAAGAGCATGTACTTCCTCAGGGATGCATTTATGGACTAAGGTAAGTTGGGTTATACACACCCAATATGAACTCGGGAATCACAAGTTCCCGTCTGAGAACTCAATTCTGGGACACCCTGTATATATGGGCCATTTTCTGGGAAAATGCGACCCCACTTTCTCCAAAATTTGGAGCTTCAAAAGTATTTTTGCAGGGTATGAAGAGATCGGTAAAAATGTCTACGAATCTGAGTGGCGCAATTTATAATTTTTATGTTTGATGGGTGACTCAGCCCTAAAGAGGCAGGAGGAATCTTTTTTGACGTCGAATAAAATGATTCTCTAATTTTTTGAGTAAAAACACCAAAAATAAAGTTAACCGTTTTCAGTAAAACTGAGTCAATAAATCTTCAATTTTGAAACTTTGAGAATTTTTAACTCCAAGACAGCTTACTTTATGAAAAAGTTTTGCATCCATCTTAAAAAATTTCCTAACTTTGCAATTTTTTTGACTAAATCGACTTCACTATTGAAAAGTAGTTAAAATTCCGATTTCAACGATATATCAGACTTGCACCCTTTCGATTTGGTTTCCATGAAAAATAAAATTATTTTTTTTGAGACAAAGAAGTTATTAACACTAATAGCAAGTTACAGGCTGTTCATTTTATAAGTGCCATGAGAATGTTACGCTTAATATCGGTTGTGCAAAAAAATTGTTTATACATAACATAAAAATTGTGCCAAATTTTACAAACTATAGAATGGTTTAAAGATATTTGAAATCCATGGCCTGCGTTAAAAGTTATGATGGAAAATCTCGAAGATGTAAAATGTATAAGTCAGATATCTCCGTTATTTGAAGGGGTGTTGTGACAAAACTTGAAATTTTTTGCAGACAATAAGTCTTAATGAGGTATATTTAAAAAAATTTCAGAACTCCTGGATTTCAAGATTTACTGTTCATAGTGTTAAAAAAATATCTGAAATGGACACATCAAGTATTCAAATTGTCCGTCTTATGCACAGTCGAGCACGCCGAACAACCACATTCAAAACATTTGTATTTTGGAGATGACTAAATCACATGCTTGTTGAATCCTAGCTTTTAAATCGTCTGTATTTTGCGGTGTCATAAAAAACACTGTCTTTAATATATCCCAATAGAAAAAAAATCCATTGAGGTTATATTTGGAGATGAGCTGAGCTGGCTATCGAATAAATTCGTAGGTACCTATCCAGTGTTGAGGTAAAATTTCGTATAAATAATCCAGGCAAATCTGGGAACTGACAATTATAAAAATAGGGACCTGTTAAAACCACCATTACCATAGATGATTTGCCCAAGAAATCAAATCCAAGGATGTTTGCTGTTATGTAGCTTAGTGAAGGAGTAAATAAAATATGTAGCTATTTTCTCGTAATCTTTACATTTCACCGAGTTATCATAAAAAATACCTAAAAATAAAGCTTTTTCAAACTTTTTCTTTTGGTGAACTATAACAGATTAACAGATAAGAAGACGAAATCATAGGGATACCTTTTGGAATGTGTAGTACTTTATTATATACTTTTCCCATTTTAAATTAACAATAAATACTATTTTTAAAACAAAACAAAAATTCATTCGCCATTTTCAGAAAGTTAAAAGTGACCACTTTCGGATTACTCTCAAAGAAGAATTAATTAATACTTCTGTTATTCCTAAAAATTTCGCCTCGTGACAATCTCGAGATATATAGCATGGATCTTGTATGTGTTATAACCCGTTCCCGGTTAGGAGCCACATGCAGACGTATCGGCACGACCATGGAGAGAGAGGAACCAATTGAGTCGTGTTTAGTCAAAGTATCGATACTGGTATCATATCTGGACGGCAACACGTTATTTTTGTTGTTTTTGAGTTGAAAATGTCGAACTGTAAAAATTGTAAGAGGGTTTTAAAGAAATTAAGTGGTCTTAAAAAAGTTATTTTAACTATTAATTTTTTTTTTAAATTAACTATTAATGTACAATATAATTTGTAATTATATATATTTTACTGTATTTTGTACTCAACATTTGCATGTTTTTTAATAGCTTATATAGATAGATAATTTATTGGTGCTAATATACATAATAAAATGCTTACAGAAGTCAGAACAATATCGGAGTGACTGATATGTATAAAATAAAAACACAAAAAACAGACAATAATATAACTAGGTTCATAAAATACAGGGTGTAATCAGTTTCATGTCATTAAAAAAAAACTGGTAATAGGGACCGACTAGACAAACAGAAAATCTATATGACCTTTTTCTCTAGGGGCACTTTGAAAAAAACTGACCTGGGTTTACATTATTAATGTTATGGTAGGAAAGATTTGAGAACCACTGTTTTTCAGGGTCAATGGATGTTATAGTTCCGAATATTAGAAATAATAAAAAAAACTGTAATACCTGACTTGTGTTCCCGTCGGTAGAAGTGCGGCACTTTGATGGGATTATTTGTATTGAACTTTTTATACCACTAATTATGAAAATGTAAATAATTCCTTCTCTTTCGGCACAACACAAGCATAGCATGGCCGGAGGAGTTTAAATAGGATTGGTTTACATGTGTTTTTTAATTTGGAACAAAGCTATTGTAGCTTTTATTGTCGTTTATAAGAATTTATAAAATTTAAAAGTGGTTTATTAACATTTGTAACATTGTGTTAAAAGCTTAAAAAATTAGTAATTGTTTTATGAAATTGGAAAACGAACAGTTAGACGTCCGAGATACGATAACAGAAATTAGTTGTGTATTTTAAGTTAGGAAAAAATCTGATTTTTTTAACGAATTGAGCGCATAATTTTTCCCAATCAGGTATCGAAAACTAAAAATCAAGTCTTTGGTCTCTATGGAAATCAATGTAAACAATAAACAGATAAAAACAAGACAACGAATACTAATAATAATAATCATACCTTTAATGCTCAATAGGTAACACCCAATAACTGAACAATTCTTTTGAATTTTTTACAAAAATTGTTCGAAATGACCTCCATCTCCACGTATACACATTTCGGTACGTCGAACTAATAACATAATTACTCCGTTCAACACATTTGGTAAATTAGGATCATTTTTTATGGTTTCTATGCACATTAAAATACGTCGTTGCAATTGTTCTAAAGCTCTTCCGCACCAGCTGTATTTCCACCATTTTCTCCTTGTACCAAGTCCATATCCGCGAGTGTAATCTCCCATAATGTCCAAAATCTGCATTTTAAAACACCACACTAAACTGTAAATTAACGTTATCAAGAAAGAAAACAAAAAGAAAAACTTGGTCCAAAATCCAAAAAGTAACAAAAAAAGCACGAATGAGAAGTAGTGTCTTACGTAACCAAGCACTAACGACTTGGACGATAAGTCAATGAAATAAATCTTAACAGAAGTGGCACAAAATTCAAAAAGAAAACAGACAAAACCAAGGAACGGGTGCGTCGCGTCATGTGTGCGTTCTTTACCAAGTAAGGACAAAACTGAAATTATTACTTGAGAATATTACAAGGGAGAGATAGCACGCCTAATAGGATAATTGGCCGCGAAGAAGCAAAAAACATGACGATGTCCTCTGTCGGTCGCTTTTAACTGCTTTGTCGGCATACTTATTTGCAGGAATGTCAGAGTATCTCGTGCGACAAGACGCGAGGCAATAAAACCTACCCCAATATGCCAGCAGTTCTCAAACTAGGTTATTAAGTATTTTGGAAATTTATTTTATTTTTTTTCTCCAAAACTATGAGCTTTAGACCCCATGTTATATAAGGTTTTTTTTGTTTGTCTTGTCATTCCCTACCACCAGTTTCTTTTAATGACATGAAACTAATTACACCCTGTATAAGATAAATGTTAGTAGTATGTGTGTAAGTTAAATTTGTTTGAGATTGCTGTTTAAAAACTCATTAGTGCTGTAAAAAGCGTTTTTGAGTAGGTAACTTTTTATTTTATTTTTGAATTGGATATGGCTTAGACACTTTATCGCAAGAGGAATAGCATTGTAGAATTGTATTCCTTGGTAACTTGTACCAACTTGCGTTCTGTTTAGACGATGAAAATGAGTATTTACATTTTTGTTATTCCTAGTGTTGTAGGAATGAACTTGACTCCTAATGGTAAATGAGTGTTCGTTATTTTGTATGTAAAGTAGACACTGGAATATATATGTACTTGGTACAGTCATAATTCCAAGCCTAGTGAACTGTTCCCTACAGTCATCTCAGTCAGTCATCAGTTTAAGCCAGAGATTACTCGGATGACCTTCCCTTTGAGCTGAAAACACGTTGGTGGTGGATGCTGACCAGACTAAAATGGCATATGATATGCTGGAGTGAATCAAACTGTGGTATGCTCTAGTTACTACATGTTGAGAAACTTTTCCCACAAGACTCCTAATAGGTAAGTGTATTTTGAGATTTTACTGCAGATATGGAGGGTAAGGTTCCTCCAGGATAGATTGGGACAAGGTACACTCCAAGGAACCGAATAGTCTCTGGGTTGGTTATATCGTCCAGGTTGCATAAACTAAAAATGATTGTCTGGTTTTTTGTTTCATTCAGACAGAGAATATTTGAGGTGAACCATTCTTCCGTGCTTTGCTCGATATTTGGGATTTCATTTAGGCGATCTTCAATACTACTATTAGATAGGGTTAAATTTGTGTCGTCTGCAAATAAGATGGGAAAGGCATTGACGTTCACGGAATTAGGAAAATGATTTATATATATTAAAAATAATATGGGCCCTAAAACCGACCCCTGAGGCACACCAATATTTTAAGTGTATAAAGTACGAATTGTTGTCCGTTGGACAGGAAGGATTTCAGAAGACATATACTATCTTCTGTGAAACCATAGAACTGGAATTTTTCAATTAATATCTCATGTGATACACAATCGAAAGCTTTGGTGAGATCAAAGAACAAAGAGCAAACTAAATTTCCTTCTTTGAAACCGGTGTTTATTGTGGAAGTTAATTTATCTATAGCAAGGGTTGTGGACAGTTTATTTCTAAACCCATATTGATGGTTGGTCTTGAAAAGGTTATTTATTTCTATGTGCACTGTAATTTGATTTTTTAGGAGTAATTTATAGATTTTCGCGAAACAAGTAATCACCGATATTGGTCCATCATTCGCGGGATCATTTATGTCATTTTTTTTATAGATCGGTACTTCTTTGGCTATGTTTAGACAATCCGGGAAAATGTTTTTCGATAAACATAAGTTAATTAGGTTTGTAAGAGGAATTAAGATAGAATCCTTAATGCCCTTTATGATTTTGACGGAAATATCATAGGCGTCTTTACTTTTTGTTGGAAACGAAGATTTGTTTACTTATTTATTTGTTGTTTGCATTGTTTTTATATATTAGTTATTGTTGTGATTGTACTAGCTCCGTAACTAAGAAAGTGTTGTTGAATAAAAAATAAAATAATTTATATTTGACATCTGTTAATTTCTGGCTCTAAAAACCCACAAGTTTAGGCATATTCTGCTTCAGGTATATTCTGCTTCAGGTTATGGGCCCAGTACACCCAGTACAATAAGAAGGGTCAGTGGTTCTCTAGTAATAGAAGAAAACTAGTTTCGTGTCAAGTCACATCAAATTTAACATACCAGTTAAAGGTATTCTAAAGGTAATAAGATGGACAAGTTCAAGAATATTAATATTCAGAAATTCGATGGGAAGAATTTTTCACTGTGGAAATACCAGATGAAAATAATATTTAGAGCAGAGGGTTTGCTGGATTTAATTAATGGTAAAGCAAAACAACCAGTAATAACAGATGAAGAAAACGTAAAGAAATCATGGGAAAAATGTCAGAAACCGACAGTATTGCACAGCATATTAGCAACATAGAGTCAATGTCACAAGCTCTAGCTGATGTTGAAGAAAAAGTAAGCGATATAGATAAAATAGCTAAAACTTTAGAAAGTTTACCTCACAAGTATGGATCATTCGTAACTGCATGGGACTCATACGACGAAGATAAACAAACATTTGAAAATCTTACAACAAGACTTCTCAAAGAAGAATTGAGGCTTACTCAGGCAGACGAGCTAACAACTGCGTTTGCTGCTGTTAAACTCAATAAGTATCCTCATAGTTCTAACAAAAAGAATTTTGTTTCTAATACCAAAAGTAATTTTATTCCTAATACAAAGTATTCTAAAAAAGATGTAACGTGCTACTACTGTAACAAGAAGGGGCATTTCAAATCTGAATGTAGAATAAGGCTTAGTAAACTTCAACCTGGTTACAGCAAGCAAAACTGTGATCCAAATTACAGAAATCAAGCTCTTAGTGCTGAGATGAAAAATATAGTTGCTGATGGATGTGAAGATATCTGGCTCGCTGATAGTGCAGCATCAAAGCATATGACGTCGCACAAAGAGTGGTTTTCACAAATAACACCACTAAAGAACAAAGATGTTCAAATTGGAGATAACTCTTTTATTACCGCTGAAGGAATTGGCTCAATTAGTGTAATGGCTGTTGTGAATGGTAGAAGAGTTCCTCGTACATTGGTAGAAACCTTATACGTTCCAAAGTTGAAGAAAAATCTTTTTTCAGTGGGAGCAGCCACGAGCAAAGGTTTGCAGGTCGAATTTAATAGTAGATTCATAGAAGTTAGAAATAAAAATGGTGTAGTTGCTGTTGGAAGGAAGCTGGAGAATCAATGCTATAAAATGTTATTTGAAATCCCACAAATTCAAGGAAACTCCGCAGAAACGAGTATTGTTCAGCTATGGCATGAACGGTTGGGTCATGTTAATTTTCGTACTTTGAAAGACATGTCTGACAAAGGAATGATACCTGATATCAAAATCTCAAATAAAGAAGTCACACGTATTCAGTGTGAGGGTTGTCAATATGGAAAACAACATAAGCAATCATTTAATGCTAATTTGAATAGACGAGCTGAAAAACCTGGTGAATACATTCATTCCGATGTCTGCGGTAGAATATCAAGTACTTCATTAGGAGGAGCTAATTATTTCGTTTTATTCAAGGATGATTGTACTTCATATCGTTTTGTTTATTTCATAAGACATAAAAGTGACGTTTTCACAAAATTTCTGGAATTTCAGAAAATGTCAGAAAGACAAACTGGTAATAAAATAAAAATATTCCGAAGTGATAATGGAACAGAATTTGTTAACCATCATTTTAAAGATCTTTTTAAAGAACATGGAATAATACATGAAACCAGTGCTCCATATACACCAGAGCAAAATGGAAGGGCAGAGAGAGATTTGAGATCTATAGTTGATAGTGCCAAAAGTATGTTGCATAGTACTGCTCTCCCGATGAATCTTTGGGCGGAAGCAATTAATATGGCCGTATACTTATTAAATCGTCGCCTGTGTGCACAAGATAAGCATGTTACTCCTTACGAAAAATGGACAGGAAAACAATTAAATCTTAGCCATTTACGAAGGTTTGGATCTGAAGCATTCGTACTTGTGCCTAAACAGTTCAGAAATAAGTTCGAGAGAAATTCCAAGAAACAAATATTAGTGGGATATGACGGCAACAGTTCCAATTACAGATTGTATGAATTGGCTGCCAGGAAAGTTGTCGTCGTGAAACATGTTAATTTCAATGGATGTATTTATAAAGACAGTAGAAATATGTCATGTCAAAACAACGTTATATTTGAGATGGAAGATGAAGATAATTTACAAGAAGAGTCCATAGACACCAAATCAGAAGGCAGAATAGAAAACCAAACGTCAGAAAACATAGAAGTAGAAATTAATCAGCCTACGTCAGAAAACATAGAAGTAGAAATTAATCAAGAAAACCAAACGTCAGAAAACATAGAAGTAGAAATTAATCAGCCTAAGGATAAAGCTTCAGAAGAAAATGGCCATTATTTAAGACACCGTAAAGATATTAAGAAACCAATTTGGTATGAAGCATGTGCAGCAATAGTAGGTGAACCTCAGACCTACGAAGAAGCTATGGAAAGTGAAGAAAAAGAAGAATGGAAGAAAGCAATGGAAGATGAGATTAAGTCGCTGATGAAAAATGAGACGTGGTCACTACAAGTTTTACCAGCGGATCGCAAAGCAATTGGGTGCAGATGGGTGTTTAAAATAAAATATAAAGCGGATGGTAAAATTGAAAGATATAAGGCCAGACTTTGTGCAAAAGGTTATAGTCAAAAATCTGGCATAGACTATTTTGAAACATTTTCACCAGTTGTAAGGTATGATTCCGTTAGAACGTTATTATCAATTGCAACTGTCAGTGATTTAGAAATTTGTCAGTTTGACGTAAAGACGGCTTTCCTGAACGGAGATTTACAAGAAGAAATCTTTATGAAGCAGCCGGAAGGCTTTAATACAAAAGGTTGTACTCTGGTATGCAAACTCAACAAAAGCCTATATGGTTTGAAGCAGTCTCCGAGATGTTGGAATAAGAAGTTTGTGGAGTTTCTTAGTTCATACAGCTTCAAGCAGTTAGATGCTGAAAAATGCATTTTTTTTTATGCACTCTTTGAAAATTATGAACTATTCCTGGCGTTGTACGTTGATGATGGTCTAATTATGTGTAAATCTAAAAAGGTTATGGACATATTTTTGACAGAACTTGGAAAAATATTCGAGATAACCATTTGTGCTGCAGAATGTTATGTTGGATTGGAAATCAGTCGCAATAGAGAACAAAGAAGTATATTTTTGGGCCAGCAAGGGTATGTTGCCAAAATTTTGGAGAAATTTAACATGGTAAATTGTAACATCAAAGCAATTCCTGCCGATCCAAATGTTGTGCTTCATGCAAACCAAGCATCTACAAGAGATAGTAGGATGCTTAGTGTGCCCTATAGAGAAGCTGTAGGAAGTTTAATGTTTCTCGCTGTCGTCACACGCCCAGATATCATGTTCGCTGTGTCTCAAGTGAGTAAATACCTTTGTAGTCCAGCTTTGGAGCATTGGATAGCAGTAAAAAGGATATTCAAGTATTTAAAAGGAACCCAGAACTATGGAATAAAGTATTGTGGAACTGATTTAAATTTTGTTGCATATTCCGATGCTGACTTTGCAAACGATATTGATTCTAGAAAGTCAACAACTGGTTATTTGACTATGTTAGCTGGGGCACCGGTTACATGGTCGTCACAGTCTCAAAAGTGCGTTTCCCGTTCTACTACAGAGTCAGAATACGTGGCAGGTTCAGAAGCAGCCAGAGAGGTTATTTGGTTGAGAACATTACTTCAGGAGCTTAATGTAGATGTATGCGAACCTACCAAGCTATTCGTAGATAATCAAAGTGCCATTCGGTTAGTCAAGAGTCAAGAACACCATAAGAGGACCAAACACATTGATATAAAATACCATTATATACGTGACCAAGTAGAAAAGGGTTTCATTGAAACTGTCTATGTTGAATCTAAAAAACAACTTGCTGATATTCTCACGAAGGCTTTACCAAAGGAACAATTCATCAGAAATAGAAGTTCACTTTGTGTACCTTTAAATCAGTAAACAAATAGGGGGAGTGTTGGAAACGAAGATTTGTTTACTTATTTATTTGTTGTTTGCATTGTTTTTATATATTAGTTATTGTTGTGATTGTACTAGCTCCGTAACTATGAAAGTGTTGTTGAATAAAAATAATATAATTTATATTTGACATCTGTTAATTTCTGGCTCTAAAAACCCACAAGTTTAGGCATATTCTACTTCAGGTATATTCTGCTTCACTTTTTTTGTTTTTGAGATAGGAGATAACTTAGGCTATTTCACGACTTGATACATGGTTGAAAGAAAATTTGTTGTTCTGATTAAAATTATTCAGATAGTGAGTGTGTCGGACATTACATGGGGGCAATTTGTCGATAATCTTTTCTGCAATATTTACAAAATATTTATTAAAGACACCAGAGGAAATTTTATCGGATGAGTCTATATAGGCGAATTAGATTTTGAATCTGAAATCCTTTTAAACATTACAATTTTTTGCTTCATAAATTGTAATGTTTAAAAAGATTTCAGATTCGAGAATTATTAGGTCTAAATCCCTGCCTAATATGCTAAATAAAGAAATTGCACCAGCATGTTTGCAAGCAAACTAACCCTTTCCTAGTCTCAAATCTCACACATACTTTGACTAAACACGATTTAATTGGTTTCTCCCTCTCCATGCTCACGCCGATACGTCTCGTGGCTCCTAACCGGAAAGGGGTTATAACACAAACAAGATTCATGATTTATGTCTCCAGATTGTCACGATGCAAACATGTTAGATCCTGTCGCATGCCACAGTCACAGAGAATAAATGGTATTAGGGTTAAATAATTATAATGGGCTTGTTCCATGATATTATTTTTATATGGTTTTTATACTTTTTCATATAGTACTCGATATTCTCATTATACACTTAAAATTTCGTATTATTAACTTTTTCCGTTCTCGAGATATAAGGAGTTGAAATTAATAATAGTTGCAAAAACCGAGCGCTCATTTGTGACGTCACTATACGCAAGTGACGTAAGAAAAATGGCTTTCTGGGACCTTTCAAATTTAACCTGAAAAGTCGAAAAACATGGAATTTTTAAACGCTGGTAACTATATAAATACGTCGAGTGGAAGTTCGTTCTATGTGTCTACGGAAAGGAGAAGGTCGGCGATGAATTATAATCGTAAATTGCAGGGTCGAAATCGAAAATTCGTTCTGGCAGGAGCGAGAAAATTGTAATTTTTTGACATTTCACCAAATTCTACTCCCCTACTGTCAAGTAGTAAGCAAAACAAACAATACTTTGAAAACACTTATAATTATAACCAATAAGGAGCATCAAGTCTATTGAGATCGCCGAGTCTATGCGTATAGTGACGTAACGCCTGGCCACGCCCCATTTTCGCGAGATGGAAATTTGTAATGGTTTTTAAGATACTAAACGTGCGAATAAGATTCTGATTTTTTGTAGATCCGAACAAGCCCATTGTAATGACAAAAATAAAATATGGGTTAGCACCAAATATATGTTTTCTTTTTCAGTGGGTTCCACCCATTTGGTTGAAATCGAATTTTTAGGAATAAAAGTATTCACTAGCTCTCTTTCGAGAGTAATCCGAAAGTGGTCACATATAACTAATTGAAAATAGCGAATGAATATTTTTTTTATGTTTTAAAAATATTTATTGCCAATTTAAAATGGGAAAAATATAGATATAGAATATAGGAAACATTCCAAAAGGTATCTCTTTGATTTCATCTCCTTATCTATTATAGTTCACAAGAAAAAAAAGTTAGAAAATACCTTTATTTTTAGGTATTTCTTATAACTTGGCGAAATGTAAAGATTACGAGAAAATACCTACATATTACTCCTTCACTAAGCTACATAACAGCATACATATCGTTGAATTTGATTTCTTTGCAAATCACCTATGGCAATAGTGGTAGACCGCTTCATACCTGTCTTAAAAAATGAGACTGTAGAAGTGAAGGAGAGGGAGAAAGTAAGAGAGTCAAAGTAAAACTCCTTTTTCCATGCGTCAGATTTAAAAAAATATTAATTATACAAATGCTAATTCCACCAGCACAGCGTGGGCACAAGCAGACATCATGCATTGAACTGGTATTGTGATTTGAACATACCTCCTATGTTTTAGTTCATAAATTATGAGGGAGTGAAATAAAATACTTCTGTGAATACAAAGATATATTTTAAAATTATTAATGGAAATTAACTTTAATAAGGCACAAATTCTAAATACTTTAGATAACAAATAAAATAAAAATAATAATACAAATATAACATTGATTTAAAAAAGCCTAAATTATTCGAGTCTATCAAGATGATTTGTACAAAAATAAAGTTTTTAGCAAAATTAAAGATAATTATAAACTATTTATAAAATATGTCATTAATTTTCTTGTCAAAGGAAAAAATCTCTTCAAGTCCTTGATATAAATTGATCATATAAAATGATTCACCTAAAACCTTTATCCACATTAGTGGGTTATAAACATTTAAATTCATTGATGAATTTTGAATTTATCATAGCAATGGAAAGACAGTTCTTTTGACAATATGTGTAGTTTACTGCATACATTTCCAATCATTCTTTGTTACATCGGGTGGTTAATAATAACATGAATTTTTGCAAATAAATAACTTATGATTAAACATTAACACAGACGCGTTTTTGGATCTTACTATAGTATAGAAATAAACTTAAAAATTTATCAATACATTTAAAATTATGAACCATCAAAGTCGACTAATTTTTTAGGTGGACCACTCGAGTGAAGATCAGTTTAGTTATCTTTGAATTTATCCAATATTTTTATATAATTTTTTATAATAATCCAGTTACCAAAGGTTTTAACCTTGGAAAAGAGAAAGACTGAAATTTGACACAAATTGTTCAAAGTATACTATTTAAAAAACAAAAATGTTTACAGCTCTACAGAGGGTGCTTCGTTGAAACAGTTGAATTTGAATCTTAAAAACTCCGTTTTTCTTAAATATCTCGGAACATATTTTATCGGAAAAAAGAAAGGTCGTATGCATTTTTTACATATAATGAACAGTTTTTATGTAAAACGAAGCAAAAGTGCCCTCTGACTTTACAAATTTACTTTTGCGCAGAAATCAATCACTTAAAATTTAAAAAAAATGATCAGTGTCTGATTTTTGTTGGGTTATATTTACATTCTTAATACTACATATTTTGATTCAATAATAATGTAAACCGCCTCTTGTCGATTGAAACAAGAGCACTTTGAAGATTGTAGATTTTAACAGTTACGAAATTAACCATAAAATTTCAGTACAAAATTGCGAAATTTATTCCTAGCAAAACCGTAATTTACACAATCTACAATTTATGATAAAATCCTAAAATAATTTTTAATTCTAAAATGACATTTTTTGAGCATAATTTTATACCTCCCCCTTCAACCCTCTTGGAGTCACAGCTACCCCTTAAAATTTTTAAATGGAATGAGGGTCTGTGTGATACCTCATTTGAAAGGATTTTTAATTCTCAATCCAGTAATATAAGGTTTTTAGAATTTTGTATAGTCTCATCAAGAAAACTAAATTTGAAAATTTTAAAATGTATTTGTAATGTATCCTAAACTATTTATGTCTATATATCAAATATCTAATTAATTTTGTGTCATGTCATAACATTCAATTTAAATGTATCGTTTTTTCTGATATGCAGGTGGCAAAACACCTAATGAAATTGTTAGAAATACTACACCACATTTTGCATTGGAAGTAAGAGCCTATCTCAATCAAGTTTTATCTAATAGGTGGATCGGTAGATGAGGTAGAATTGAGTGTCCTACCCGTTCTCCCGATTTGACACTGCTTGACCATTTTTATGGGGTTACTTAAAATCGAAAGTCTACTTCAGACCAAATAACGTCGATGATTTAAAAGACAGATTAAGGCATGAAATTAATCAATTCACCCCGGAAACGATACAAAATGTTTTAGAGGAATTTCAGTAATGCCTCCATTATTGTCAAGAAGCAACGGGCGCCCGGTTTGAACATTTGATTTAAACTGTGTCATGTTCTTGTGTTTACTTAGTAAATTAAAAAAATCTTATATTGACGGATAGAGAATTAAAAACTCCTTCAAATGAGCTATCGCACGCACCTTCGTTCCATTAAAAGTTTTAAAGGGGTAACTGTCACTCTAAGGGGGTTGAAGGGGGAGGTATAAAATTATGCTCAAAAAATGTCATTTTAGAATTAAAAATTGACATAGTTTAAGATTATACTCATAAATTGTAAAATATGTAGATAATTAATTTATCAGTTACTCACTGTATATAGTATATAGCATAGTTTTTAATTTCACAATTAATTTTATTTTTAACATTCACTGTTACGCAGTCACGTGAAAATTTTTTATACCATATTAAACAATATTTTATAAGAGTATAATTTTAGGAACTATAACTCATGATACTACTGTTCATTAATCCCTATATTCTCAATTCATAATGATCCATTTGAACTTGGTTCTTTCAGAAAAAAAGTACAATGGGTCTAACTGTCCATAAAATGTGCTGTGAAGTAGCACATACATCTGCCTTCTACGGCATTGCATATGCTACTGCTACTGATTAGCTGATCTTATTCACTGAGTTGTTCACCTCATGATGCGCGTGACTAGATATTTTAAAGTAAATGTGTAATTTTCTTGTAATTTAAAAAAATTCATATTAACAATAACATTTATAAATTATATTTCAAAATCAAGGTTTACAGTTTTTATTTAAATGTTCACAATTATTGAAGCAAGTTTTTCCTTTTTTTAGAAAAAATGCTGGATGATGTTACCACTGAGGGAAATTAAAATTGAATAAAGAAAGTTTTTAAACGTTTCTTTGTATTGTTTGCTTTTCTTTAATTTTTACTCAAAATTAAATAAGCTATGACAAAATTTACAAGCTTACCATATAATATAAAGCAGAGAAATATAAAAAATTACAAATTTAATTTTTGTACCTTTTTAAAATCCATTTTACCTAAAAACTATTCGCTCTACAAAAAATATTGAGACCCTTTTTCTTCTTCAAAAAAGAATTTTAACTTTTTTTTTGTTCCGAATAATATTCTCGAGATATTTACAAACAAAGGAATTTTCAAAATTTACACTTTGAAAATATTGTGTGCCAAATTTCACGCTTTCTTCTTTTTATCCGAGGTTGTCTGGTAAACGACTAAAAAGATAAAACAATTTTATTTTACAATATTTTTATTTAAAAATATAACTCATTAGTTATAATATTGTGCTAGATGATTAGATATTTCATATTTATCAAATTTGCGAGAGTTGTTGACAACCTGTATATAAGCAACAATATTAATATCTGAAATACTTGTTTTGCAGATAAGTTTAGTTTCTAATTTGCATATTAGTTTCTATCCAAACCTAAATTAAAGCATTCGCTATTAGTATTAAAATTAACCTATGTGTTTACGTAAATATAGTAAAATCTCATTACAGTAAATATTTTTGACACGGGGTTTGTTCGAGGTGGATCATTATTACAGCCTAAGAGCTATTGGTCAATTCGAGTAAGGTGTTTTAACAAAACTGTAAGTTGGTTTGTATATTGGTGATTCAATACCAATTAAATAAGAAATCAACAACCTGGCAGGCCTACCCCGGGTGCGACATTAACTTTTAAATTAAGAAAAAAATAATAATAATAAGGTGCGGTTGTTCTAAGGAGACATAAAGAGGGACCATATCTTGTAAAAGGTCAAGCAAAGTTTATACTTGGCATAGTTCTTAATTAACATCATGAGTTTGACCTTGAGGCATTGCCGCCATTTAGTAAGAATTGAACAAAATCACTTTTTCGCGAATATCTCGTTTCCAGTGCCATTTAAGTGAATATTAATTTTTATCAAAAATATCGTGTATAAAATGTATTGCATTTCTTGTTTTCTACGCTAGGATGAATAGTTTCCGAGATACAAGGGGGTAAAGTGGAGTATTTTCTCCAATTGGTGAAATTATTCGATTGGTTTCTTGGAATTTTAATTAATTATTAATATTTTTGCAGGGCCATCGAGAGAAAATCGGGGCCCAGGGGGGTTAGTAACATACAGCTCCCACCAATCTTCGATATAAAATTTTGAAAAACGGGAGGTAGCATTCCTAATAATAAAAGCGGGTGTTGATTTTCCTTAGGATAGAATATATGCTTTAATCAAAATTTTGAACTAATCGTTTAACATTATGCCTCTCTTATATTGCACCCAATGCAAATGCTTCTCTACCTTCCAGTGGAACCCAGGCCCCCTCAGAAATCTCCGGGTTCAGGGGAAAACACCCCCAACCCCGCCCCCCCTCTTCAGGCCTGATTTTTTGTTTTATTCATTTCCAATAAATATTGAGATAAAATAAGAATACAAGGCTGAAATTTTGATTTTAAACATTGTTAACAAGAGAAAGAAATAAAATGAAATATGCTGATATATTAGTTATCAACACGGAGATCATGCAATATGTGCTCATGTGCGCATGATAGGCATATTTGCGAAAATCTGGCAAAGGGAAACTTTTGGAAAGATATATATTCTAGAAGCTTACAATATTGAGATATAGTAGCGGACAATATTTTACTCACCATGCATTCAGTGGCTGCAATACCACATTAGCAATTTTCAATCAAGAAAAAATTAAAAGGTGATGAACAAATCGTTTAAGAAAATCATAATATAAGCAATCAAAGACGTGACATCATCATTTCCCCTTGCACATAATATAATTTAGTGATGCCGCACAACACCATTCACTTATAATCTACCACCAACTTCATGTAATCACAGTATGAGAGATCGAAAACACAATAATGAAGATGGAAATGGAGTAAAATTGGTTTGACTTTAATGACATTTGTAAAAGACTCCGCTCTTGAAGCCAGTAATGCCACAGCTACCGATTTTCGGTAGATCTAACTTTCATTAAGTCGGTAGCGATACTTTTTAGCCTGTATCGGTAAAATGAAAATAGAGGTGATTGCAATGGGAGTAATTTTTTTTAAATTTGATGACGTAACCGGAGTAGACCTCTCAGGTCGTTAATTTCTTATTTCTTACTAACATCAAATTATCAATTTACAAATTTTTAGCTCTGTTAAAACACCTTACTCGGATTGACCATTAGCCCTCCTACCATTAGACACAGACAACTTGTTAAACATATTTCATACCCTCTTTATCTCTGAAGATCTAAAGTAACTATGTATGTGACTAGACATTTTCGGACAAGGGACACACACCTAGTATCTCAGTATATTAAGAATCACTTTCTTTTTCCGAAAGGAATCTCAGTGCCACGGCCAGAAATCGAACCTTAGGTGTGAGTCAAGATTCATCACTCTCAACCATGCAGTCATACAGTGTTGAGTCAAGACTATGGACAATGGATGACAATGCGCAATTGTGTCTATCAATAATATAATTTATGAAAATTTTTAACTATGTTTCCAAATTACATCAAAATCTACTTGACAATTCCAATTTTTAATATACGCAAGATGAGGTTATTTTTCACAAAAGAAAAAATTATTTGATATCCACCATTGGCCAAGAAATACATACTTTATTTAATTATCACAGAAACTGTTAATTTGCAATCAAGAGAAAAAAAAATGTATCATTGTACCTATATCTACATATTCTTTATATGCAGTGTGTACCAGGAAGGAGTATGGAGCAATACTTAGCACTAAAAGTACCAGTAATTTTTTTCCTAGAGCGTCCTTCTTTCGTAGCTATTTACTCCTAAAGGTTAAATTTGATAGAAGTTTTTTCGGTAATAGCTTCCAAACAGTTATATCACTTGTAACACAATTTGGACAGAATAGGTAGTAAGTAATTATGTGCGATTTAGAAATATGATGATGTATTTTGTATAAGAAACCAGGGGTGGAACACCAAACATATGTATATTTTTTTTCTTAATTTAATAAACAATTTAAAAAAATAATACAGAAATATTTCTTGGATTATGTGACATACCTTCATTAGTTTTTTTTATTGCAAAGCTGAAAAATCAAACGGCACAATTATGTTTCGTTTAAGTTAAATTCTAAATTAAAAAAATCTCTTTTTCCCCAACTTAAATGAGGTTTAATGTTCTACGTGAAAAGGTAATACATAATATAAATAATAAATACGTAATAATTTCCATATACTGGATGCCCACGAGACCAGGTAAAGGGTGTAGGGTACCGAAAGAGGTAGGGTACTTCAACATTATTATTATTCCAAATATCCTGTACTATAATTTCAAACTTTTATCTTGAAAAATAAAGAAAAAAGTTACGGTGTATGTGGTCTTGTGAGCACCCAGAATATACAGTATATTATAACAATTAAAACTTAGCTTTACATTAAGATTCACCAACTCATCAAATTAATCATTCTTAAAGATAATTTCACATTTCTCAGGCACTATTCATAGCACAGAATATATCACTCTATGAACTAGAAGCAACACTTATATTACTAGTACTAGTTGCTCTGCTATTTGATCGGAGATCAGCATCCTTTTTAAAAACTGCTAAACCGGCTTTAACGAGTTCTTCAGCTACATCAATATCTTGGTCATTATTTATTTCAAATAAGTCTATCCCAGGTACAGGCGAACCTTCACGTTTGGCTCTTGTTTTTTCTCTAACACTGTAGCCATTAATTTTGGCTGATAATTTTTTCCATTGTGCCACATGTGTCCATTCCTCAAATTTATCTACAGCCTCTCCGGACCATGTTTCACCAACAGGCTCTGAAAAATTTGTTAAATTTATTAGATAATTGATAAATAAGGCGACAGTCAAACTGAAGCCACCAAACAATACCTGACCATCATCGATCAACCACTAAAAAACTTATCCGTGGTCACACTACAGCCATAACATATACTAAGTTACTACAGGTATAGTTCTTCTCATCTAACTAGTGGGTATAAAAAACTGCAAAGAAAGCCGAAACTCCGCCTCTCGCTCTGAATAAGGGGCAAGTGGAGTCATTCGCATATGTAATTTGAAATATGAAAAGTGTGTTAACACCTTAATTTCATCGTGAAATATTACAGAAAGGCCATATTATTGTTTAAAAAATAATTATTATATTGTACATTATCTTTATAGAGTAAAGTACGTGATGAATTCTGTTACGTTTCTACTGCAAATCGTTTTCAAAAGTATTGCGCAAGTCACCCCTACTCGATTGTCACATAGTCTGATATATGGACTTGTGTAGCGCAAGACACATGCTAATGCTACAGAATAGCTTCATTTTGTACAGGTGGTTATTGGCTAAATGATGCAATTAAAAGATTTAACCTTTTTAAATCAGTTTGATATGATTAAAATTAAAACTAAACAGTATTAAATCAATAAATTATTTATTGTAACATTTCTCTATTTGACATAAATAATTAATTATTTATCAAGTATGGTTCAAAGTTAATTGTCAATGTTTAGGGAAAACTCGAGCCAGACTTGTACCTCCTCGACACTTCCCTAAATTAGCCAGCATGCCGGTATTATTAATGTTCTTTTGCCACGTTCTTTCAACTGAGTAGGTCGATGCGAAGAACTATACTATCATCAAGCCCCAAAGTAGAGGTTTATCTCTACTTTGATCAGCTAATTCACACCTAACTTTAAAGTTTGATATAATTAAATCTGAATAGTTCTCTCCTATAACCAAGTTAATGTGTTTTCCATTATAATGTAATAAAAACGATTGTGATACGATGTTTTAGTTATCTATACATATTTACTACACATAAAAAACTTAAAGCTGCCGACCGAGCTAATATAAAGGGCGACCAGCAAGGCATTTTTTAACATACTCTTGTGTATCCATTTGGATAAGCAGGCCTTCCAGTTGGATACCCAGTAAATATGAGATGGATACAGAGATTGGGGCCTCGGCCCTTTGTACTAAATACTTAGAAATTTAAAAATGCAATAATATAAAATTATAAATATTTAATTCGCCAGAAACTACAGAACAATCAAAATAAAAAATAAACTCTACTCTTTCTAGTGCAACAAACATTTTTGAAATTTGATCAATTCTTCGCCATTTTGATGGCAAATTGCTAAAAAACTGCCCGACAGAAATGTCTGTCACTACAGTATGGTACTATACACACCAAAACAAACATCTTGCGTTTGAGTTGAGTTGTTGAGTTTGGTACAGGGTTGGCAAAAATTGTGTTTTTTTTATTTTAATCAAAAAAACACGTTTTTTTTTTTTTATTTAAAACAATTCAATGTGTTTTAGACATGGATTTTTAATTGTTGAAAAAAAACAACATGTTTTAAACAATAAAAAATATGTTTTTAAACTTAAATTTATACAAGACGAGGACGATACTTGACAACGGCTTGGCCAATTCGGTGTAATAAATACGTCAAGTTGTGCAATAGTGCAATAATTGTTTGATGATTAGTTATTGACTATACAGGCACATAAAAAAAAAGTCGAGTGGAAGAAGGCAGACCTAAGTATTCCCATGAATTCTGACCTGCTGAACACGAATCCGATGTCCGTTTTGCCCGATTGGCTCCTGCATTCTTCTTAACCTCAAAAAACACCATAATAATGCCCGAAAAAATAAAAATGTAGCTAAAAATCTGAAAAAATTCAAGGGTACATAGAATGGCGCAAGCCAGACATCCCTGTGTTTTTTTTTTCGCGCTTTTCGAGGCTCTATATCGGAAACCAAAAAAGCTATAGAATTCTAATTTACACCATTCGATTTCTCTCGCCATTCTACGTACCTCTGAATTTTTTCAGATTTTTAGCTACACTTTCATTTTCTTGGGCATTCTTACGGTGTCTTTTTTTTGATGTTAGGAAAAATACAAGAGCCAATCGGGCAAAACGGACATCGGATTCGTGTTCAGCAGGTCAAAATACATGGAAATACATAGGTCTACCTTCCCGCACTCGACTTTTTTTGTGTGTACTTGTGCTATTAATCGCTTTAAAATTAACACTTAAGAAAATAAATAATAACAGGTATATCTTCTATATAATAGTAATATGTTTCGTTCGTTGTACTTATACTACTATATTATTATAACTAGTTTTATTGCATTACATAAAAGTTCATATTTTTTGATTTTTTTTACCTTATCAATTACAACGATGTTCCAAAAATTGTCCATCAAACACACTGAAAAAACGCGTTGAAAAAAATCATGTTTAAAACAATTGTTTTAAACGTATTTAAAACAGGTTACTGTGTTTTAAACACTTAAAAAACATTTGTTTAAAACATTTTGTTTTAAAACTGCCAACCCTGGTTTGGTAACTCAAATTTTTTTTCCAATCTCCTGTTACCGTTCACCGACTGAAAGTTTCGTCTGCCGGCATAATTGGGGTATGTGAAGTACATATACTAACTACCTATGCGGAAAGATATCTGTAACCATTTGATTTAAAAAAATGCCCCTCCCTCCATTTCCGCACATCATCTCAAATTTTTCCTGAGAGAAAAAAGTTCTGTAATTAGATGCTCTTTTCGATTACCGACTGGCACATGCAGACGGTAACTTTTCGTCGTCGAATTTGCACCCCATATCCTAGACTAATATAAGATGTGATGAGTAGGTATTTGATGCTGCGATCAAAGTGTCAGATTAGTTAGAAAAAATATAAAATAGGACTTATTGGAACACATGGATACGCAGTAAAAAATCACTAAAAGATACCCTGGAGACCAGGCATGTTTTGTTTATAATTCATTAAATAATAAATATAATGTATTCATTAATAGATAAAACATCATTCCTCTTATATAAAGTATGTTCTGCCATGATTAAGATAAGAAATAAACGGAAACAAGCCTCTTTTAATTAAAATTTCTGACTCCTGAGATTATAATTACGCAAATTATCCCTAACTAGAACGCCATACCCAGGGAACACATAAGCAGAGCCATACTTTGAATTTATCTATCAATATCGCGAAGGATGGGCAATACGTCCACCAATGCGTAAGATATTCCTATCTTGTCGCAAAACAGACTAAGATTCTCTAATGTATTATCTTGTTCATTCTAATACGGAAAAATTTGAAACACGGCTCTGTAGTACCATGCCGGCGGGTAACAGCACTGTCTTTGATATTTAGATGACTGGTTTTTATTGCCTTTTTTATGTGCAGTAAATATGTAAAGACAACTGTATAACCATATCTATAAAATAGACATAGAGATATTTTTTTACATCCACTACAGGAGTCAGCGTGCAATTGACACATTTGTAACAGAGATATGATAATTACTTTATCGTCGTAAAATCATATAAAAGATATTGACAACGTCAAGTAACTAATTGTAGTTATACATATAGGAAATAAAATAAAAAACCAGTGAGCCACACAAGGAATTTGAAGACAAAGTACACAACTTAAGATATGTATAAATGGTACATAGTTTAAATTAATTACAGCAGTAATATTTTTGGAAAGAGTAAAAGCAGTTTTCTAGAAGGTAGCGCTTGATGTGGTTTTTGAATTTGCCTGTTGGATTGATATCTTTAAAAGAATTGGGCAAATGATTAAAAATATAACTGCAAAAACAGTAAGGACTCTTTCTATACATTGACAAGTTAAAGTTTGAAATGTGAATATTGATGTTAGACTTTGTATCATGTGCATGCACTGAATTATTTTGTGTGAATTTTCCTTGATTTGTTTCAACGAAAATTAGTGCTACATAAATAATTATACAGGGAAGTGGTAGAATGGGCCTACAGGACTCCATTGGGTTAACAGAAAAAAGTTTTCATATTATTCTTTTCTGTATAACGAAAATGTGGTTAAGCTCAATTGTTTGACCCCAGTAAATCGACATGTAATTTAAATACGAATATGCTAAAGCATAATAGACCTTCATTAAGTTCTTGGTATCAAGAACATGATTAACCCTTTGCCTTGGAGCATGACAGACAAGAAAATTCGACATTGCTAACAACCAAGAAGGATAAAGGAGTGCTCAATTTTAACTTTTGTTAAACAAAGATGATGAACATTTTGTAACGTCATTGCAGACAGAATGAAACAAAACGGCTGGAAACTGTCAGAGACTATTTTGGTTTATAAGATTGTGTATTTCTCCTATTAAGTTTGGTTGTGGAACTTTGCATTTTAAGGTGTTTTATAGTATTAAAATTTTATGAGCAAGTTTTTACACATACTGGAGTGCAAATATAATATCAAGACACTTTCGTTTAAAGAAACTTAGATGGGAAATCTGGATGTGAAAGTAATGATTCCTTACGCAGAGGTTTTTTTAATAAAAAAATCTCTATTACGATTTACCTAAAAATCGACCCCATTCTCAAATAGATTTTAAACCTTTTACCCTTATGGTATCAGAGATATGGAGGTAACAACGCTTAAAAGTGAGCAAGGTGACAAGATGAATCCTAAATTCTGTGCCTAGATGACGCTAGCAACTACTGCGGTGATCTAGTTTGTAGTTAGTACTTTCTTTGCACCGCAGTATGAAATTCACTAAACTTCGAAAAATGCCCATTTTCTATCGTTCATGTGGGCTTGAAATTAACATTTCACAGGTGCAATTTATGATGTGCCAAAAACGCCAATTTCGATCTTTCGGTCGCAATATAATACAGCTTTCCAGGTCGCGTATTCAGAAAGATCCAGTCGATTACAAAATTTGTGTTTTCATCTCTTCGTCCCCTCAGCTCAAATTTCAAATTGTATAGGAATGGTTCCATCTACCAAAACAGCATTGTACTAAAATTATGATTACAATAAGCTGTTCTTGGCAAATTGGGTGAAGTTATTTAATGAAAAATCAGTGTAAGTTGTACATAAATATATACTACAGGATTGTTGAAGAATATTTTTTGCTGAAATTGGCTTATTAGGGAGATCTCTCTTCACTTGGTGTGTTACCCCTTGTTCCCCACTGATCTTGCCTCCTTGCTCACTTTTAACTTCAAAATAGTTTTTCTCCAAACTATTAAAGATAATTGAATTATATAAATGTAAAACTTTTTATATATAATAGTTTTATATTACATATTATTTTCACAGTCTTTTACAACATTATATAGCAATCTCGAATAATATTTTAATCTAGGTGAGTGCTTTCTTTATATCCACCCCTCGAGTGACACCTACCAAACAAATCAATGCATTGTGTAACTATCTTGTGTAAAAATTACAGCAGGGTCGGATTGGTGGTTAAAAAAATTACTGTATCTGTAGTCAGATATTTGGTAAACATTCGTATTTTTGGAAAACAAAAAATTTTTTTAATCACAAATAATATAAGAAAGTAACAAGCACTTAATATTCGGTTTTCATTTTATTTGGTGAACATTTAGTATTTTTGGAAAACAAAAGTATTTTTTTGGATGTATATTTTCATTAATTTTGGCAAGCAATTAAATATAAGCCTTTAAGCCTTTATTTAATACAATTGATCCAATTACCAGTAAGCAAAGTTGAAGTAAATCTTAGGTACTTGGAAGGTTGTCTGTATATAATAAAACATTTTATTGACTGTTCAAGAAAACTCAGCATTCTTCATGTCAACAATCGGTGAATACAACACAAAAAGGAGATAACGCTTCTGTTTTGAAAAGTTCAACTGTCATTTTCTGTTGGAGGACTAGCGTTTTAACTGTTATGCAGAGTGTCTCGCTTAACATGGAACAAGCTTATAACTTTTTTATTTTTTGGTTGATTTGAACATTTTTTTTTGAAATGTAGAGCGGTAAAAATTCTAATTATAGGTGACATTAATATAATTTCACATTGAAATACATGGATTTTTGAGATGCATTTTTAACACCAAAAACCAATAAATTATATTAGCGATCTTTCTTAATCAAGCAGTGATTACATATTCTCTTTTTACATCTCCTTTTTAGGAGATGTTAAAGATGTCTTGATAAAGATTCATTAAAATTCGAAAATATAAACACCTTAGAGGGACACTCTGGAGAGTTTAGCTTAAATGTAAAACAAACACGTAACATTTTTACTTTTGATCCAACAATAATTTTTTTTTGTAATGTAGAATAAGACAAAATCTATAGCATGGCGATACTATTTTTGTTTACATCGCAAAAAATGACCCCCTACAATGATTTTTTTTGTTTGGTAAAAACCAGATGTTCATGTAATTTTTTTTAACTTATTATATATTATACGTTTCAAAAACCTCAAAAATATGTTGCATTCAACTTTTCTTGATACTGTTTTTTGCTGTTGTTTTTATTCATTCCTATCCAATTTGAAGGGATGTTGAAAACAACACAGCATAAATTAAAAACAATTATATAAATTATTGATTTTTTATGTTAAAAAAGGAGGCCGTTTTGCAATGTAAACATAATATAGCCTTTGATAATGACTTTTCTTTCTTATATTTAAAAATAAAATAAAGAAGTTGTTAGGGCCAAATCAACAAATATATTGGTAGGGTAGGGGGGCGAGTTACTGAAAATGTGGCATAGTGAACGTTCTTAAAAAATACTTTGTTGATTTTTTAATCCTTAAATGTGATTGTGAATAATTGAGGGTAGTTTACCGATGAACGTTTATCTAAAAGGGAATTTCATAAATATTGGGGGGGGGGTGGTTCGTCAAAATTAGACCATTTTTGCAAACATATTTGTTGAATGGCTTCTTACATGTTTGTTCCACATTTAAACTGGACACTCCAGTGTCTTAAATGTATTTGTTTATTTGTTTTTTGGATTCTGATGACACTTGACATCCAGGTATTTTGGGTGATGCTAAAGAATACATAATTCATTTTTGAAAAAAAAAACGCTTATAGGATTTAGTGGTCGGCCAAAAAATAAAGTTACAGGCATGTTCCACATTTAAGAAAGACACCTTCTACATATATTTCAAATTTCGCAAATATTCTAAATTGTTCAGAAAATAACATAAGGTATAAAATTACTGTTAAAACTGTTATTTTGAGCATTTTCACCTATTGTTCAAATTTTAAACTAAATCATATCTTTAATAACCAAAAAATTAGAGTAGGATCTCAAAAGCCTGATACACTGTATACTATCATAGTTTTGTGCGATTTTATAGTTCTTTTGTTTATGGTTGAGTTGAATAGCACTAGTGAAACTTCACCTATGTTAGTGAAAGTATATGTCTCTAAATAAAGACCTTTTATTATTATTATTTAAAAAAAGCAAAGACATAGTTTTGCACTTATTGCATTATTTATCAATTAAATGCCAGCAATTTATATTCGTGAATATTAATTGCTTAAATTTTTATTAATTTTTCTTATTTATATTGTATTATTTGTAAAATTTAAATTGTAAACAAATACATTTACAGAGACACATACAGTTTTTAATATGAACCTCTCCAGTTGTAGTGTTCAAGTGCATTTGTTCACATCTACTGAAACTTGGATTAAAATATATTTCAGTTGATGAAGTTGACAGGTGGTAAAATGGTAATGCTTTTATACATACCGACTCTTGCTAGGAAACACTCAATAGCTTGAAAATGTAATCTGAGAAAATCAGTTCTTAATTCAAATAAGTCTTTCCATGGTACTAAATCTGTGTCTCCATAATCTACATAATATAGTTCCGCTTGTTTCTCTGACGGATTGTCTTCATTAATATTAAGTACTTCAGCTCGATACCTAAAATCAAATATAATGCAGAGTGATTTTGAATAAATACAGGGCGTTAGATAAACGCAATTTTCCCTTTTCGCATGTTTCTAACTGTTTTTGAGTATAGAAAAAAACTGTGACATGGTAGGGCAAAAAATGACAACGGATTCGGATTCAGCAAGCCAAAATACACCGGAGTTGATTGGTCTGGTCCATGTAATCGACAATGTGCCTGTGTATGGTCTGGTCCATGTAATCGACAATGTGCCTGTGTAATTAGTTTCAATATGAATTTAATTGTGTTAATCAAGAACTGTGCGTCTGACGAGAAAAACGCAAGAGACCGTTTTCATGTAGAACTGATCAGGCTAATCAGGAAAAATATCGGGATGGAAAAATGTCAGTGGCGTACCACTTTTTTAGTAAAAAATATCAGAGGACATGCTCGCAGGGACGCCACTGGTGGAGTGATAAAATATTTTTCTAATCAAACTGTGGTTCTATATCCTATTAACACATACCAAAATTGAAAATAATATCTAAAATACTTTCTGATATTAAAAAATAACGATTAAAAAAAAAATCAACATCCTGTAGCAAAATATTTAAGCCGTTACGGACATATGTTCATATGAGCTTTTCTTCATAAAATGACCTAAGGAATCAACCCTGAAATATTAGCACGTCATTAAGGAACACCCTGTATATATAAGTAATTATTTGGACCTGTTTATGACTTCAAAAAATTTGTGAAAAAAAAGCAAAACATTTTTATTGAATTTTCTTGGGTATTTTGCCATTAAAAAATATTTAAAAATTTTAATGACAAAAACTTCTGAGCCAAATTTTTATTGAATATTCAGTATTCACATCTAAATTATCCTCAGCACTCGTGGGCATGTTTCTTAAATTCCGTATTTATAGCTAATTCTTAGGTCATATAAAAATGTAGAGAAGGGCATACAGGATTTATTTATTTAATTTTATGATTTTATATTACTGTTTCCCTGAAAATTCAAGTTGCACAAATTAAAAAAAAGTTATAGCGATGGCACAGTAAACAGGGCATACAAAATCTAATCAAACTGGATTCCTTGGGTGTTTATCATTATTTTAAACATATCAATATATCATCAACATATCCCCCAAATTCACCTCCCAAACCTTTATTAACAATTTTTTATATTTTCAAAATAATATTTTTCAGTAATTTTATTAATGCATCAAATTTCAAAAAACAATACATTCATTTAAGAAATAACATAAAATCAACACCTTTTACATTTAATGGCATAAAATGAGATGGTGTCAAAATTATTTTTATTTTGTAATTTTACAATTTTTCATTAATAGTATAGGCGAGCTAACTCTTCAGAGACCCAGATCTCAGACAAACTGTAACCTTAGCAAAAAAAAAAAAATACTCACATGTAGTTTACGATGTCTGTGAAGAAGTTGATATTGTTTTGGAAAAAGAATTTTGGTGGAATTTGCAAAAAAAATTGCGAAGGATCGCAAAAAACGGTTTTTCACGTTTTAAAAGATAAGTTGAATTTATACGAAAAAAAGTGTTCAGGTAAAAAATGTGTACAATGAAGAAACAAGTAAAACGAGCCCCATTGGAACTTAATTGGCCCCGTGGTTTTCTCACAAATTGCAAAAAACCCCTAAAATTTTACGTTTTTTCAAAAATTCATATCTCCGGTTCGAATACACATTAAAAGCTGAAATTTGTCCACTTTGGAGTTTTAGTACCTTAATCTACCCTTAAAATTTCTATTAAAAATTCCTTGTAAATTTTGCAAACCATTGCTTTTTGCAAAAAGGCACTTTTTTTGGACCGGTTGAACCAACGTCGTTGTATTCTTTGAGATTTACTCTACAACGTTTTTTTCTTAGTTTTGCTAAAAGTCGATTGGAGCATGCGAAAAACGCTATCAAAAACTGTTCATTCCAGCGCTGTGGAAGGGGGAGGAGTGTGGGTAGCGAGAGGGAAGCGGAACTCTCGAAGAATACAAGCGCATTTGTTAAATATCTTTCCAACGGCTTTCGTGGCGCTGTGCAAAAGCAACAGTTTACAAAACTACATGGTATGTTTAAATTAAATTTTGAGGGTAGGTTAAGGGCTACTAAAACTTCAACATGTGCACATTTCAGCCTTTAATATGTATTTGAACTGGAGTTATGAATTTTTAAAAAAACAGGGTTTTTTTTTGCAATTTGTGAAGGAATCACTGAGCCAATTGAGTTCCACAGGGGCTCATTTTGTTCATTTCTTTATTGCACACATTTTTTACCTGAACGCTTTTTTTCGTATAGATTCAACTTTTCCTTTAATACGCAAAAAACCGTTCTTCACGACTTTTCACAATTTTTTTTGCAAATTCCACCAAAAATTCTCTTTCCAAAATAGTATTATCTTCCAGACATGCTGAGGTTGCAGTTAGTCTGAGGGTAAAACCTAGCTCGCCTACATTATAATGATAAATTAAGAAGTTCTATAAAATATTCAAAAATTAATATAGGAAAAAAAATAAAAATTGCAAATTAAAGGTCAATGTGTAAATTTTTCAATTACACTATTGTATTTTATTAATATTTTAATCAATATTTCGAAAGAGTGATTCAGGAAACAGTTTTTTTATATAGTTTGATTGACTCATATGAATAATTTAAAGCCTCATGGCTACAAAAATAATGACAAATGTACAAACTTTCAATATACAGGGTGTTTCGTGAGTGATTGGCCATACGCTAGTGAGAGGTACAGAACCCTAAGATGGTTTAAGAATGACCTTTATTAGATCTCTAATGCCTCTCATTTTTTATATACAGCGTGTTTTCTATTTTTCTCCAAAATTTAGATCGGCCGTATTTTTTTAATGGCTGTAGCAAATTGTACCAAATTTAATAGATGTGTTTTGCTAATAGAGGTCTATATAATTCAGTATCGAAAACAAAAAAGAAGTCAGGGCCTGAGCCAATTTTTTAAATTTTGGATCTTACCTAAAAACATCATCCTGTATATGGATTTTGGCAATGTACAATACAGATTTTCAAAATAGTCTAATAGTGCGGCTGAACCATGTAGTTAGTTTTTTTGGCACACTTTTAACGCCTCGAGAATTAGCAGCTGAGTTTGACAATAAATCCCTTTAAAAAATCTTTAGGTGACTTTCGGCCACAATAAAAGTAAAAAAAAAAAGCAATATGTAAAAATATGAACAAACAAAATTCATATTTATTAGAACAAATACAAAACAGTAAAAATTATATGGAAGTGAAATAACTGAGACAATAAAGCTCCTAAATAGTTAGTACAATTAGTTAAAAAGAATTTGATCCAATACAATTACACGAAATTAAAATAACACACCTAAAATATAACGAACAAAAAAAATGATTACAACAAATTTTCAAACTGTCTACCTCCAAACTCAATGCACTTTCCTGCACGTAACTATAAATTATTTATAACATTTCTAATCATTTGAGGGTTATTTTTTATTTCAGTGCATTCCAGTTCTATGCGTTCTTTTAATTCCTGTCTATTGGTAACTTAGGTAGCTTACATTTTTTGCTTTAAATGGCCCCATAAGATATAATCCATTGGAGTCAGGTCTGGGGACCTTGCAGGCCAGGAAACTGGACCATTGCGACCAATCCACCTATTGGGGTAATGGTTATCTAAATGTTGCCTCACCTCTCGTAAATAGTGAAGACCAGCACCATCGTGTTGGTAATGAAGTCCTCTAATATTTATACCTTGTAATAGTTCTGGTAATGTATCTCGTAAAAAACTTACATACATTTCACCATTAAAAGTAGCCTTGAAGAAATGGGGTCCAATTAAATTATTATCTAATAGTCCACATCAAACATTTATAGAAAATTTGTGTTGGGAATTCTGATATGCCGTGAGGATTTTCTTCTGCCCTTAAGTGCATATTTCTACTGTTATAAATACCGTATCTGATAAACTGAGACTCGTCAGTAAATAAAACTCTTGAAATTGTTCTTCTATGATTCAACACCCAACGACAAAACGCTCTTCGGAAAATGTCATCTCTTTCTTCAAGTCTTTGAACAATCAGTAAGTGGAAAGGATGCAAATGGTTGTTTTTTAAAGTTTCCCAACTATTACATGAGGGACTCACTCCTAAAGCTGCACCTACTCTTCGTGTACTAATTGAAGGATTCTGCTGCACTATCCCGAGAATTACATGTTCTTCATTTACATCTTGTCGAATAGGACGTTCATGTCGCAAAGAAGCTGAAGGAAGTTTCCCATGTTGTTTTGCATAATTGTGAACAGAAGAAAATGACCATATTCTCTAACGGAGGCCCTGGAGTTCCCATTACAAAAACCATAAATGTAACTAATGTCAACGTACCCTTCGTTAGAATAAGATATTTTAACTTTAGAAAGTAGTTTAAGTGCTGCTTCAAAGAAACAAGAACAAAGTTAATGAGAGGTACTTTGAGTATTGTCTGTGGCAAATCTTTATCAAGGCCCACGAGATTTTTGAAATGGATTTATATGGTTGTTAATACTCGAATCATTAAAACTGTGTAAAAAGTGACTAAATCGTTCAATTACATTATTATAATACGTTAAAGTTGGAGGCGGACATTTTGAACATTTGTTGTAATCATTTTTATTAAATTATTTTTTGTTCGTTACATTTTAGGTGTGTTATTTTAATTTCGTGTAATTGTATTGGATCAAATTATTTTTAACTAATTGTACTAACTATTTAGGAGCTTTATTGTCTCAGTTATTTCACTTCCATATAGTTTTTACTCTTTTGTATTTGTTCCAATAAATATAAATTTCGTTTGTTCACATTTTTACATATTTAATTTTTTTTTTTTACTTTTGTTGACATTTACATATTTTTACATTTTTTTTATCGTAGTAAATTCTAACAAACACACAGTAAAATTAAACCTTTCCCCACAAAATTAATGTAGTCCATGTAGTCTGATGTTCTTGTGACCGAAAGTCACCCAAATATTTTTTAAATGGATTTATTGTGAAACTCAGCTGTTAATTCTCGAGGCATTAAAAGTGTGCCAAAAATCTAACTATATAGTTCAGGCACACTATTAGACCATTTTGAAAATCTGTATTGTACATTTCCAAAATCCATATACAGGATGATGTTTTTAGGTAAGATCCAAAATTAAAAAAAATTGGCTCAGGCCCTGACTTTCTTTTTGTTTTCGATACTGTATTATGTAGACCTCTATTAATAAAACGTATCTATTAAGTTTGGTACAATTCGCTACAGCCATTAAAAAAATACGGCCGATCAAAATTTTGGCAAAAAATAGAAAATACGCTGTATATCAGAAACGAGAGGTATTAGAGATCTAATAAAGGTCATTCTCAAATCGTCTTAAGGTTCTGTACCCCTCACTAGCGTATGGCCAGTCACTCACGAAACACCCTGTATAACTAAGCGCTTTGTACTTAATTCTCTCGGCATAAAAGAAACTGGTTTTGAATAGGAGCAAAAATGTTGAGGCGAGCGTCTTACGTTTACCTGTTAAAATTCTACTATTTGTGGCGCTCTGTTTAAAAATTACCTACACGTGCAAATTTACTCTGCATAAGTAATGAAATAAAATGTTTTTAAAAAATTAACACAAAAATGTTGGACAATATTTTTCAATAAATGTGAGTACCATGTAAGAATTACCATTTATTATCATATTGGAAAACAGCAGCAACAAGATCACCTTTGTTGACATTGCCTAATGTGTGCGAATTTCGATTTTCTTCTTTATTATAATATTCTGTCATTTCTTCTACCAAGCAATCTAACTCTGTGGCTTTGGGGCCTACTATTTGAAGCCAAAACCTTGAAGGGTCCACCATTGCTGACACATACACTTCAAATTGAGCATCTGATTGTCCTAAAAAAAGATTTTCATCAATGCCCTATGCAATTCAAAGATTTATCCAAATCCAAGCACAATGTTTTTATATTTGAGAACAGACTTTACTTTATACTAGGATACAACTAAAAAAAATTTTTGCATTTGGGACCTAAAATAGCTACTTTACGGACTCATTTGAGTCTGTAAAATAAGTCTTTTCTGGACTCAGTCACAAAAAGTTGCCGTGACAACTTTTGAGGATCATTTAGATAAATAAGGCAAAATAAATGCGTCAAAATTTTTTTGTTTACATTAAACAAACTGGTTACTATGACCGCATGATAATTAACATTCAAGACTTACTATTATCGAGAAATATTTGCTCTGATCAAAAATTTAAATATGTTTCAGGGACTTTTAACAAAAAAATCTTGTTGGTAACACGTACCTAAAATCAGTTCTTTGGCACTCATCAGGCTGTTTAGCTGTTTCCAAAACAGCTAAGATTTAAAAATGAATTATTATTTGTTTGCTTATAATTGTATTGAAACATTCTTTATAGGATTTTGCAAACAGCAGAAAAGATAACTATCTATAAAAGAAAAACTTTGTGTAGAAATATTAATGAAATCTTTGCATCCTTTCGATAACCTGAATTCTGGTTATGCTAGCAAATTAAAATCCTAAAATGAATTTGTCAAATTTCTTATTTAACAATTCTCATTCTAACACTAGCATCCACACAGTCCCCTACGGCCATGCAGATTAAACTAGTATCCACATAACCCCCTACGATTATCAAGATTCAGTTAAAAATGAGAACAAAGACCTAAAATGAATTTATTTATCTACTTTGTCTTAAAAAATTTTTCATTCCAATGGATTACATTTTCATGAAAGCTAAGATTTGTCCCAAAAAGGTAGTTGTTACAAAAATAACTATAACATTATAGTAGCTTTTAGCCGTTAATCTTAATCTATTAATAAAAAAAGTTCTAATATTAAAATAAATTGTACAATTAAGCAATAAACAGATAATAATTGGATTTCGGCAATGATCACCATGTCTCTATATTAAAAAAAGGATAAAAATATCCTGATATAATTGGCGAAATACTTCATTACTAATCACAACATTAAATTATTGTATATCCTATACAATCGAATATGGACGTATGAAAAGTAAAACTTGGATAAAACAAAGGTGAAAATGATGTTCTAAGAATGGCACTTAACTTTGATATTTTTTTCCTATATACAGTGTGAACCTAAAGAAACGCACAGAATTCATATCTTTGGTATGTGTCATTTGTCAAAAAAATCCTTGAACAGGTCGATTTTTGTTTTGTAAATGCTACATTTTGTCACTATACCAAAATTTATGACGTCATTGATTTTTGAGTTATGACGTCATCATAAATTTTTTTTACGGACACAGACACTTTTGTTTATTGTTTTTGGTGGTATATTCCTTTAGCTTTCTGGTCATATGAAGAAAATTGATATTACCCAAGCCATTCTTTTAGAAAAAAATATTTTTATTGATTGATACCTTACATTAAGTAATTGTGAGAAAAAAATCATCTACATTGCTCAAATTGCGACCCTCCAACCATTTGGCATAGACCAAGACGGTTTTAGACACTTTGCACGCTGTTCTGAATCATCTCGTGGGCGATTCGTCTCATGTCCAAGCCAATTCTGTCTTTCAATTCTTCTATGGTATCAGGTCTGTTAAAATACATCCCTGACTTTAAGTAACCCCAAAGAAAAGTCTAAGGGGGTTAAATTCGGCCCCCGCGGCCACTCAATCGGACCTCGATGACCTATCCACCTTCCAGTAAAAGTGTCATCTAAAAACTGACGCACTGCTATCCCAAAATGAGGTGGGGCGCTGTCTCGCTGAAACCAGATGTTTTCAGCAGGAATATCTTCATCTTCATTGTTCGGAAACATAACTGCTAAGGCTGGCACTAACTCAACTCGCAAAAACTGTAAATATCTTGCCTGTATCTCTCTGTTGTTAAGGTGATTGTTTTTCATTATTTTCTTTGTCTTGTTATCATGCTAGTTAAAACAAAAATGTAAGCAACAAGATTTATCAGTCCATAAGAAACTGGAACATTACTCGTGGATTTGCGAAAGGTAAGCTATTTTTACATAAAATGTAATTTTTCCAAAATAATGGCTCAAGTAATATCATTTTTTTTATATCACCAGAAAGCTAAAGAATTATACCACCAAAAACAGTAGACAAAAATGTCTGTTTCCATTAAAAAAAATTTATGATGGCGTCATAACTCATGAACCAATGACGTCATAAATTTTGGTATAGTGACAAAATGTAGCATTTACAAAACTAAAATCGACCAGTTCGAGGATTTTTTTGAAAAATGACACATACCAAAGATATGAATTTCGTGCATTTCTTTAAGTTCACATTGTATAGTACAGCATACTACAAACATTTTCGTGAATACTATTTCATAATATTTTACTGGATTATTTTCAATGGAATTAGATTATATAAATAATACCCGATAACATAAAAGTATTGCAAAACCAAAAACTATTTTAATCGCACATTAGAAAAATTTTAGTTGATCTTGAACCATACTGTATAAATGATTTTTTAGGTGGCTAATAAGTAACAAATGTCTTAGACAATCCGTGTCATCTAATTTAATAGTAGGCTTCAATTCAATGTTATTGGTCTGATGCTTTTTCATTTTGTATTTATTTATAATGTTATAAATATTAACATAATGTGAAATAATGATAATAACTAATAATTATTATTATTTACCAAAGTTCGCATGCCAGAGCTTTATTTCACGATTTACGAGGGGCAGAGTCAGGCGCATTTCTAGGAATGTTTTCACTTTCATAAACATAACCAAAGTTTCGTAATTGTCCACCAATTGTTAGAAGCGTCTAGGTACACCGAAAGTCTGGAGCTTCGACTATGCGCGAAACGTGATATTATTTATATGACTATTTATTCCTTGTTTTAGTGTTCACCGTCAGTGGAGTGTCTGGCGCATAGGTAAAGCTATCGCTTATGATGCAAAAGGTCCTGGTTTTAAACTCCTACATCCGCTGAACTTTTTTTTTTATTAATATATTTTTTCACTAATTTTTTTCTATGATTTCTTTAGGTTAGGTTAATAGGTTTTCATTCTGCTTAAAATAATTTCATTCTTTCGTGTGATTTCTTTAGGTTAGGCTAGTAGATTTTTATTCTGATATCTAATTGTTAATAATTATTAGCGCCGCAGGCAGTATAAGCGTATAAGACAAAGAAATTGGGGGTGCAGGTGTCCCCCCTGCCTTTTTTTTCACAAAGTAACACGAAATACTTCAATTTCTCAACTTGCGGAATATTACACATTTACAAGGTAATGCGCATGCTCGAAGCTCTGGGCTTTCGGTGTACCTAGATGCTTGTTCAATTGTGGGCTCGAGACCACATAGTCCCGGGATCGAATCCTGGCCAGGGTATGGATGTTTAGTGACACATTAAAATGTGTTATCGAGACAGGAGCAGTGGGCCAGACTGCTATTGGGTGGTACAACATGGTTAGTCGCTACTATTTCTCCTGAGGTTAAGTCTTAGCTGTGGTAGATGGCAATAACGGTGGGAATGGTTGTTGTGTTGATGTTTAAGTGTATGTATCCTGGTTGAATGGTGGAATAGTAATAACTAACATCCGCCAAGACGGTAATATAAAAATGGGAAAAAAATTACTATTCTTTCACAATGGGCTGCTGACTTGAGGTGGGCTGTTTAGGTAACGTACCGTCAAGTTGGTCAATGCTAAAATAATTAGTTATTTATAACGAACAATGAACGACAGAAGATTGGACGCATCTGTGCTTACGAAAATAAGAAAGAGAAATAATAATATTGTGTTGGTTTTTAAGTGAATTTGCCATTTTTTAAAATTGTAGATTCTGCTAACCTGATAATTTTTATGCTGAAATAATAATATTGTGTTGGTTTTTAAGTGAATTTGCCATTTTTTAAAATTGTAGATTCTGCTCGCCTGATAATTTTTATGCTGAAATCGGCTATAACTCGCTTATTCTTCAATAGATTTCATTGAATTTCGGTAGTTTGAAATATTTTAAAATGGGGTTGGTTCATTTTAAGGGCGTTAACCCCTAACTTTGCTTACAATGAGATAAAACACTTGGATTCGTTTGGCATCGATGTTTGTTGAAAAATATTTTATTGTAGTATTTTACAAATCGTTGTATGTATAGGAAGTACAATCAGGAACAAAAATATCACAAATTTTTAATTCATTAATATCTGTGTCTGTTGTGTGATACAGATGAATATTATGGAACTATACGGTTATTAGAATTAAATATTTATTATTAGGCAGTCACTTTTCTACTTTTCAATGTTTTTTTCGTTTTATTTGAGAATTTTTGGTTTTTATAATGGATCCATTTTTAATTTTTTATAATCGCTTTGGGTCATAGACCATACAGCCAGTCACAAAAGAGCAATTTATAATTTGGAATACTAAAAAAAACCTAACTCAAAACGAGTGGAGTGAGATGAACAAAATGAGGAATTCCAGAGATACACGCTTCTCACTCTGAGGTCTATCAGGGCATTAAATTGTAATCAACATCACAAGAAGGTCCACGGAAAGGAGGGTATAAACGATGGAAATTTTGATGCGAAAAATGGCCTGATTCTAACTTGGGCTCTTGATATTTTAATAAAATTATCATGGTAATTTGTTAATTTTTTAAATTAAATACATATTGTAACTTATTCAAGAAGGTTAATTATGAGATTCATATAATTAATATGAGTAATTTTTTATCATTAATGGAGAAATTAAAGCTTTGATGAGAAACAGAAATTGCGACAACAGTGTAATACTGTTTATTTCTTATTTTTTCGTTGTTACCAATGCACAATGGACAGGTTACATACATTTAGTAGAGATGAGAGAAGCAGTTCCACTTATGTAGCTTTACAAGTGCGATCGTTCCAGTAAAATATCATGACAAAATAATGCTATTTTGGAAAGACAGAAATAAAACGATTCGACTAACTCTAACAAATGGAAAGCAAGTAGAAGACATCCCATTTCTCGCGTGGCGTAATCCAAACTCAGGTATTTAAGAGGATAATGTAACATAATTTGGTAATAACATTTTCAACTCCCTCCGAAAATCTCTAAAAGAACTGCCTCTTAAACTTTTTAAAATCAAATTAAAAAATCGTCTTTTAGCCAGTGATGATTGTTTAAAAATGAATTATTATTTGTTTGCTTATAACTGTATTGAAACATATTCTTTATAGGATTTTGCAAACAGCAGAAAAAATAACTATCTATAACAAAAAGAAAAACTGTGTGTAAAAATATTTATGAAATCTTTGAATATATTCCATAACCTGAATTCTGGTTATGCTAGCAATTTAAAATCCTAAAATGAATTTGTCCCATTTCTTATTTGACAATTCTCATTCTAACACTAGCATCCACACAGTCCCATACGGCCATGCCATTGAACTAGTATCTACATAACCCCCTACGATGATGAAGATTCACTTAAAAATGAAAACAGAGGCCTAAAATGACTTTATTTCTCTACCTTGTTTTAAAAAAGGCTCTGTTCTCATTTTTAACTTAATCTTCATGATCGTAGGGGGTTATGTAGATACTAGTTTAATCTGCATGGCCATAAGGGACTGTGCGGATGCTAGTGTTAGAATGAGAATTGTCAAATAAGAAATTAGACAAATTCATTTTAGGATTTTAATTTGCTAGCATAACCAGAATTCAGGTTATGGAAAATATTCAAAGATTTCATAAATATTTTTATACAAAGTTTTTCTTTTAGTTATAGATAGTTGTTTTTTCTGCTGTTTGCAAAATCCTATAAAGAACATGTTTCAATGCCTGTTATTTTGGATTCTAATTATTTGTAAAATGTTTGTATATGATAATGTATTGCCTCAACGTTGTTTTATTTCTAAGTATTAGTGTGTGATTTCAAGTTGATAATGTTAGGACTAGTTTAATAATTATATCTATGTTGTTTTTCTTATTTATATTTTATACGTATATTGATATCCACCTATGTATTTATTGCTGTAGCAGAAAGTTGCTAATAAAGAATTACTACTACTATTTTGTAAATGACTTATCAAACACTAAGGTGTGTAAAATTGATCAATAAAGTGATTTGATTCTATTCTATTTCAATCCGAGTGATGATGCTTGTTGTGAGTAACTGGTTAATTTAGAATTTTATAACACGAAAATACTTGACCTGAAAATGCCGCGACAAAACAACGTTACGGAAATAACGACCCATATCTAACATTTAGAAGATCAACCAGCTGATATCGGTTAGGTTAGGATTCATTGTGCATAAAATGTCAAATATTCAATATTCTCTTTTATTTATTAAAACATTTGTAGGGCTCTCTGGAATAAAATGAGACAAACATAAAAAGAGCTATCTTTCTCACTTGCACTGCTTATACATAAATATAGTGTAAGCGAGTGAGGTTTTACCCTCAGGCTAACTGCAACCTACGAAAAGAGAAATACTCACATGTAGTTTGCAATGCCTGGAAGAACATATTATTTTGGAAAAAGAATCTTTGGTGGAATTTGCTAAAAAACTTGCGGAAGGTCTCGAAAACTGGTTTTTCGTGGTTTAAAGAAAAAGTTGAATTTGTACCAAAAAGGTGTTCAGGTAAAAAATGTGTGTAATAACAAACCGAATAAAACTGGCCCCGGTGGAACTCAATTGGCCCAGTGGTTACCTCGCAAATTGCAAGAAACCACTAAATTTGCACGTTTTTTCAAAAACTCATAACTCCGCTTTAAATACATATTAGAGGCTGATATTTGCACACGTTGGAGTATTAGTAGTTTTTAACCTACACTCAAAATACCATAGTTTTTGCAAACCGTTGCTTTTGGCAAAAAAGGCAATTTTTTACACAACACCACGAAAGCCCTGTGGCAGTCGGACTGATATTTTTAACCAACGCGTTTATATTCTTCGAGATTTACTATACAACGTATTTTTATTTGTTATGTCAAAAATCGATTGGAAGCATGCGAAAAACGCGATTGAAAACCGATAACTTCAGCGTTGTGGAAGGGGTGAAGAGTGGGGGTAGTGAAAACGAAGGAAAACTTGGCTACCCTCACTCATCGCCCCTTCCACAGTACTGAAATTAACAGTTTTCGAGAGCGTTTTTCGCATGCTTTCAATCGATATTTGGCAAAATAAAAAAAAATTCATTGTAGACTAAATCTCGAAGAATACAAACGTGTTAAATATCAGTCCGACCGCCACAGGGCTTTCGCCGCTGTGCAAAAATTGCCTTTTTTGCAAAAAGTAACTGTTTGCAAAAACTCCAATCTGTGCAAATTTCAGCCTGTAATATGTATTTGAAGCGGATTCATGAATTTTTTAAAAAAGGTGCAAATGTAGTGCTTTCTGTTATTTGTGAGGTGACTACTGGGCCAATTGAGTTCCACCGGGGCTCATTTTGTTCGTTTTGTTTTTGCCCACATTTTCTACCTGAACACCTTTTTTGGTATAAATTCAATTTTTTCTTTAAACCACGAAGAAGCGGTTTTCGCGACTTATAGCATTTTTTAAAGCAAATTCTACCAAAGGTTCTTTTTCCAAAATAATATTATCTTCTTCCAGTCATCGCAAACTATATGTGGATATTTTTTTGCGGCGGTTGCAGTTAGTTTGAGATTTGGGTTCTTGAAGAGCTAGCTCGCCTACACTATTACAAAGAAAGACAGACGTTACCACCAGACTTTGCTTTACCATGTTGCCACATTTTCATGATCAGTTAATTGGTTACATTACATGAAAAATGGCATTATTTGCCAATAATAATTTATTTTGTGAGAACCGTTTAGTGAATGGTAATTAAACTCTGCAATTATCTAATTAAGATTTTAAACTGCATGTATAAAAAATCTGGAAAAGGTGTATAATTCTTTCAATGATTTTTAAGTTGTTATATTCAATAACACATATCCCGTAAGAACTCATGTTAAATTAAAATCGTTATAAATCAAAAACGGTTTAGTGAATAGATTTCATGAAATTTATGGGGTGATTTATGAAGATGTAAAGGACAATTTTCCAAAATTTCATTAATTTCATAACATTTTTGATTCCCATATATTCTTAACAATTGTTTAAAATTTAAACAGACTTTTGTTTTTTAAAACTGCACCATGAGAAAAAAAAATCCGCTTTAAGTTTGTACCTGGATAAATTTCGATGTTTGATGTTGAATCATAGCTCACGGTTGGTCACAACCTCAGTTATTTATATTATTTTCAAACAAAGAGATCTCGATTTTTATTTGTGACACAAGAGTGACTAACATCGGCTTTTTAGTTATGTTATGCATTACACCCCCTACGAAGTAGAGACTGTTACACCCATGACTACTACTAGCTGAAATTAAGTAGAATGGTTAGGCAACCAGTAATACACGCCATCTCTTCTGGAAGCCTGTAGATGGCTCTAGAGTTAAACATTGTTCTGGAATTCGAAATTTCTAGATGAATCTAGAGGCAATTTTAGAGTATATAAGGCAAGATTTATGGCGGGAGGCGGGAAAGGAGAAGTTGAAAAGTGACAACTGAGACAAGTGAGAGGTTAGAAAGCCGAGGTGATAGAAATACAAAACAGTAAACATTGTCAAGGTTATTTTAGACTGGGGCTGGCAAAAACAAAATTATCAATATATTTTGTAGATTAACATTTAATGTAGCGAGGGGTGATAGAGCGGGGGAGGGGGGTTATACGCAAGTTGACAAAAAGAACCTATCTGAATATGTTCATGTTTTAACATTAATATATCGATACACCGTTGCCATCCTTATTTTAGGCAGTTAAAGCGCATTTTAGTAGATAATAAAATCTTATATACTTTGCAGTTAATAATTATTAAATAAAGTGTTTGTGGTTACCCCTTGTTAAAATTATTTTGAACCCATGGATCCTGAAGGATGTTTCAGGGGTGAAAATACGCGACAGTTAGTTCAAAATATTACATGAGTTTTTGTTTACTTTTTGCGATTGAAAGAATGATTTTTTGTGCATGTTTTAGGAGTATTACTATTAAATTTTGTCAAAAAATGAAATACCTTGACACCTACACGTCTTTTGTGAACATTATATGGTGATTGTTCCAAAGTAACATTATTTTGTCATGGTACTTTTTTAAGTGACCATGCTTGTACTGTAAAATGAGTGAAACCTCTTGAATATCCTAATTTGATGCGTAATCGTAAATGGGCTTGTTCCATGATATTCTTTTTACATGGTTTTTATACTTTTTCATATAGTACTTGATATTCTCATTATACACTTAAAATTTCGTATTATTAACTTTTTCCGTTCTCGAGATATAAGGAGTTGAAATTAGTAATAGTTGCAAAAACCGAGCGCTTATTTGTGACGTCACTATACGCAAGTGACGTAAGAAATATGGCTTTCTGGGACCTTTCAAATTTAACCTGAAAAGTTGAAAAACATGGAATTTTTAAACGCTGGTAACTAAATAAATACGTCGAGTGGAAGTTCGTTCTATGTGTCTACGGAAAGGAGAAGGTCGGCGATGAATTATAATCGCAAATTGCAGGGTCGAAATCAAAAATTCGTTCTGGCAGGAGCGAGAGAAAATTGTAATTTTTTGACATTTCACCAAATTGTACTCCCCTACTGTCTAGTAGTAAGCAAAACAAAAATACTTTCAAAACACTTATAATTATAACCAATAAACTGCCTGCCTAGACAATATATTCACTAATTGCGATCTAAACACTATTTCTGTCAGAACATGTGATCCCAATCTCTCTGACCACCTTGGAATATCCATGGACATTATAATAACAAAAAATAATAAACTAGGACATAAAACTAGAATTAATTACAGGCCTATAAATGACTATGGGCTGTCACAATTCCATAAACTAGTTGAACGTATAAACTGGAATTTCATTAATGATCCCAATTTAACAGTCGAAAGTAAGTCCGAAATGTTCCTGCAACACCTAAACAACGCTATTGAACTGTCTTTCCCATTAAAATCTAAACTTGTTGATCCCTCTCGCAGCAGCGCTAAAATACACTGGTATAATGAACATTTACGTGGCATGCGTGAACATCTACACCTTCTCAAAAGCCTACACAAGACTGACCCTAACTTAATAACCAATGAATCCATAAAATTATTCAAAGCGCAATACCGCTCAGAAATATCCAAAGCAAAAAGAAAAGCCTATGACGATCATATTAGAAACTCCCCAAACTCCCAAGCAGCCTTCTGGAATATTATTAAAAATAACAACCCCAACCAAACTAATCATAGTAGCGAATCACTATCTGCCAACGATTTCAATAATTATTTTACTGACATCCCTTTAAATATAATTAGTAATTTGCCCAAAAGCAATAATAATCACATTAATCATTTAACACCTGTCAATAATACAATAAATTTTAGTTTCAGGGAGATAACTCATGATGAAGTCCGCACTATAATAACTAATCTCAAAAATAGTAAAAGCAATGATGCTTACGGTATTAATGTAAAACTTATCAAGTGCATAGTAAACTTAATTATTGACCCCCTTGTTAAACTAATCAATTTGTGTATCGTAAACAATGTCTTTCCTGATGCACTAAAACTGTCAAAGGTTATTCCAATACATAAGAAGGGCTCATATGAAGATCTAAATAACTACCGTCCTATTTCATTGGTACCAATATTAGGCAAAATATTTGAATCGGCACTGAAAAACCAAATCAGTGAATACTTTGAGCTTAACAACTTATTTCACCCTTGCCAATATGGATTTAGGAACAAACGATCGACAACAATGGCAATAAACAATGTCGTACAAACCATCCTTGATACTTTCGAAAGCAAGAAATTCACAACTGCTAGCTTTTACGACCTAACAAAAGCTTTCGATTGTGTATCCCATGAAATTCTCCTAGACAAATTAGTGGCATATAACTTCAATAACAGTAGTGTAACACTCATGAAAACCTACTTAACCAACAGGTTGCAGTATGTTAACTATAATTTTTCCACTTCTTTAACCAGGAGAATTTCCCATGGTGTACCCCAGGGATCTGTACTAGGTCCGTTACTCTTTACCATTTATATAAATGACCTTGCCAACACCAGTGATGATACTGATTTCACATTGTTCGCTGATGATACAACGACACTAAACACGAATACTGTGCTTCGGGAACTGAAACTGAATGTTATCTCGACAAACGAGAGTATTAACGAATGGTTTTTATCCAATCGATTAAAACTAAACGAAGACAAAATACAAACTCTAAACTTCACTCTACGAAAACTTGACCCAGCAGACCAATTTGTCCAAAGAGATAAAGTGGTAAAATTTTTAGGTGTATATCTGGACTCTGCATTATCCTGGGAGCAACACATTTTAAAACTATCAACTAAACTCTCCAAAAATATTTATTTTTTACGGAATCTAGCTAACACTTTATCTCAAAACTTCTTAATTATGGCTTACTACGGCTCATTTCATGCAAATATGTCATATGGTATCCTAAACTGGGGGCACTCAACTCATACCACTAAAATATTTGGTTTGCAACGCAGATGCATTCGGATACTCTCGCATTTAAGGTATAGAGATGATTGTAAAGATCAATTCATTAAACTTAAAATTCTAACATTCCCCTGTGTTTATATCTTAGAGTGTCTATTATACCTTAAACAACACGAACACCTATACGTTACACACAGTCATATTCATGAACATAATACGAGAAACAGTGATAAAATACATATAAATTTTCTTCGGCTCACCAAAGCAAGAAACGGAACAGGCTACTATTCTACCAGATTCTATAATGTTCTACCTAATTCAGTCAAAAACTTGAATTTTTTGAATTTCAAAATCAAAATCAAACACTACCTAAAAGTCAAAGCCTTCTACACGTTTAATGAATTTCTGGAGAATAACTTCTCCGATTTAACTTAATACTGCCTAGGCACTGTATACATGTACAAAGGTGTACTACTTATATGCAATACTTACATTTTACTAATATTCTTATATTTTATACTATTGTATGTTTTCTGTTCGTATATTTTATGTACCGAGTTATACTATTGTCTGTATTTTGTTTTATTATTTTATACACTTCATTTACTCCAATTTGTTTTGACTTGTGTAAGCATTTTAATATGTATATTAGCACCAATAAATTATCTATCTATCTATCAATAAGGAGCATCAAGTCTATTGAGATCGCCGAGTCTATGCGTATAGTGACGTAGCGCCTGGCCACGCCCCATTTTCACGAGATGGAAAGGGCATAGCCGGATAAGTAGGGTAAAATGGCCCCCAGCCCTATCTTCATTGAGGGAAGGAATATAGCTAGCAATAAGTGAAGGGAACAATTTTGCAAAATATTAACGCAAAAGGATGGCGCGTTTCACGGGGTGACGAGGGGGATGAAATCCAAAGGACCAATTTTTTGTGCCAAAACGCAGCAACCGAAAATTTTGGAAAAAATATATGTTGGGCACGTATTGGAGGGGATTCTCAGAAAAAAATGTCACTCAATTTGGGAAAGAACTAAGGGCGAGGAGACATCGGTATACTTTTCAAATATTTCTAAGGGTAACTTCCCCTCGTTGCACCACATTCAAAACTTTTTTGTGGCGTCTACTTTCATCCCATATAACATATTTTTTTCACAGCGTGATCGGAACATTACGTCATAGTGAAAAAAAATCGCGTCCGTGGTCTTCTCAGACTAGTGGCATACATACGCGTATTAACCGTATGATGTGAACTGTTCGCATAAGAATAGCACGTATAAGTTGAGAAAATGAAACATTTAGAGCCGCAGCGACCATTTCGAAATGCTAGTTGTTAGATATAAACCAGCATAAGGAATTAATTGTAGCGCCACATTAGTGACTTGTCGATGAGAAAGTCCTACTATTTACACGTATATACAGTTCTCACTAGTGATGAGCGTCACTGTCACGATGCTTTCATTTAATAGTCATACGATGAAACTATAATTGTTTTTACAGGCGCTAGTCTTCATCATTGCCAATGGACCAACGCACCTTAGTCAAAAACGAGACTCATTCGCTTCACTGGTGGTTAATTGTTTTCGCTTTCCTGTAAAAGAAGACACAAAAATTCGATACCGTTTAGCTTCTAGCTACTCTTTGGCATCTCGAAATCCTCAGTCTAGGAAGAAAGTGTTGCCTGCCTGCAGCAATCTTTGGAGACCATTAGATTCGTCTATAACGTGAAGCATAATTGCGGCATCATTCTGTGTGACTAGAAATGGACCCAGCATATCAAGGATATACCCATCGGTGGTACAAATCGTAAATAGTTTACACAGGGGCACTTTCTTTTGTCCTGAAACTGACTTTCGCTGATATTTATTGTTGGAACTTATGTGTTGTTGAGCATATGTTCCGCCGCATATTAGGACTAACTGAACTTCAAGATTATACAGATCTTTTGCGATCAGGGTGCGTGTCTGTCGATCAGATCGCTCTTGTTAATGCGTGTAAGCCAAACTGCTTGGGTAGTACATCCATTTGAAATGCTGCCAACACTGATGCTGAATATTCTGACACAAGCTGTTCTCCTTCCAACAGAAGAATTTAAGCAATTATCGCATTAGAGTTGCCAGCTCAAAGTTTGAACAGAAACACCACAATTGCTTGCGTCACCAACCGACAAGAATTGTTACACATCGACGGCATTATATCTGCTAGTTCTAGTATATTTTCCCATGTGAATTCCGTAAAAGTCCGCATTTGCTCTTCTGAAAGTCCCGTCGTTCCTATTCTATTGAATATTGGAGTATCAGATTGCTCCATTATCTGATTAACTTCACTTTCCTTCAGTGATGTGTAATTGGAATACTTCCAAAGAGCTGACATCATCTTCATAAAAGTAGTTTTTTATTGCATAGGTACGACAGCATCTGTTACCTTTGGGGATATAAATTCTCCTCTTTATGAAAGATTGCATACGGGCTTCGTCAGGTATTACCATCAATGCCTTCGTATTGTAACAAATACAACAACGTTTTTGTATGGCGACAGTTCTCTTAATGGGAAGTTCCATAACTCAACATCCTCATGTGTTTTTAACTGAACGTGCATTTGCATGGTTGCATCACCTGCACTTGATGACGATGAGGACGTGTCTTCTATTTGTGGCTGTACAGTCGAAGAACATCCTGGAAGATTTTCTTTATCCAGCTCTTCAGTAGAGATGTGTTGTGGTTGGACGTAACCTCCTTCAGTCTTTAGCTTTCTGTAGTATTTAAGAGGACACAAATTACACACGATATCACTAATGTTTACAGATCGCCTAATGGTCTCCAAAGATTGCTGCAGGCAGGAGATATTTTCGTCCTAGACCGAGAATTTCGAGATGCCAAAGAGTCGATAAAAGCTAACGGGTATCGAATTTTTATGCCTTCTTTTAAAGGAAAGCGAAAACAAATATTCACCATTGAAGCGAATGAGCCTCGTTTTGTGACTGAGGTGCGTTGGTCCGTTGACAGTGATGAAGACTAGCGCCTGTAAAAACAGTTATAGTTTCATCGTGTAACTAATAATTGAAAGCATCGTGACAGTGACGCACATCACTAGTGAGAACTGTATATACGTGTAAATAGTAGGACTTTCTCATCGACAAGGCACTAATGTGGCGCTACATTTAATTCCTTACGCTGGTGTATATTTAACAACTAGCATTTCGAAATAGTTGCTGCGGTTCTAAATGCCTCATTTTCTCAACTTATACGTGCTATTTTTATGCGAACAGTTCACATCATACGGCTAATACGCGTATGTATACCACTAGTCTCAGAAGACCACAGACGTGATTTTTTTTCACTATGACGTAATGTTCCGACCACACTGTGAAAAAAATATGTTATATGAGGATGAAAGTAGATGTTACGAAAAAATTTTGAATGTGGTGCAACGAGGGGAAGTTACCCTTAGAAATATTTGAAAAGTATACCGATGTCTTCTCGCCCTCAGTTCATTCCCAAATTGAGCGACAATTTTTTCTGAGAATCCTCTCCAATACATGCCCAACATATATTTTTTCCAAAATTTTCGATGGCTCCGTTTTGGTACAAAAAATTGGTCATTTAGATTTCATCCACCTCGTCACCCCGTGAAACGCGCCATCCTTTTGCGTTAATATTTTGCAAAATTGTTCCCTTCACTTATTGCTAACTATATTCCTTCTCTCAATGAAGATAGGGCCGGGGGCCGTTTCACCCTACTTATCCGGCTATGCCCTTTGTAATAGTTTTTAAGATACTAAACGTGCGAATAAGATTCTGATTTTTTGCAGATCCATTAATTTATACTTGTACTTTCGATTTATGAAATAAAAAAAAAATGCCGAACAAGCCCATTGTCTGTGTTGTGAAACAGACAGTGGCATGATGCAATTCACCAAAGGAAATACGTTTATCAAAGCACTTTCTGAAATATGGGTTCTACATATATCATTGTGGAGATTAGAACATCAAGTATATTTGTGATGTTCATCCATACCTAAATAAATTTGTAACTCAGTTTGTTAAAAAATCACGTAACAAAAGAAGTAATCTTATAGGTGTACTTAAAATGTAGTAGAGCCAACATTAAACTTAGATTTAATGAAAATGATGGCCGGGTGTAATATTCCGAGTAGGAAACTGAACAGTCTGCTTATCAGGAAATTTGTGCAAAACTGCGTGCGAGGAAAATATTAAAAAAGTTGCCGTTCCAGCAGAAAGATAAACTATAAGTCGAGAATACTTGTAATTGTGTATTCCATATTTACAACAACTCTAACTTACTATTAACTTTTATTATTGTGCTACCACCTTTGCTTTGGTGTTCTAAGTGTTATGCATATTGTATATTCTGGGGTGGCACTCACATTCATGAATTATTTATAGTTCAAAAAAGAGCAATACGAATCTTATCCAACTTAAAAGTAAATGAATCATGCCGTAAACATTTTAAAGCATTAAATCTGTTCACAGCCCCGGCTCTTTTTGTTTATGAATGTCTTTGTTTTGTTTTCAAACATATGAAGGAGTTCAAAAACAACATTAGGGATCATAGTTATGGAACAAGGCACAAGAATACTTTGTCTTATCCAATTCATAGCACTACAGTCTTAGAAAAAGGCTGTTTTTATAGATGTCTGTATTTTTATAACATGTTACCTACCGAACTGAAAAACATTACATCTATCAAGATTTTCAAAAATAATTTAAAAAACCACTTAATATGTGCAGAACCCTATACCCTAGAGGAAGTGAATGTGACAACTTTTAAGTAAGATAGTGTTTGTTCTTTTAATTTGTAATTTGTATTTCTTGTACTATTAGTAGCAATTGTTTTTTTTAGTTTTTAGTATCTTACTTTTTATTCTGTTTTTATCATGTATTCTTACTATTTGCAGGATTTTTGGACATGTAACAAACTTAAATTGTACTATTGTAAAATTTATTGTCACTGTTACGCAATAAAATTCTATTCTATTCTATTCTATATATTTCACCAAGTTTTAGCATCATCACGTTAACAATTTTTTACATATGAAATATCTACAAAATGATAATAAAAACATTTTTACAACCACATCCGCATATGCTCATCGTAAAACGTGAAATAGAGCTATGACATCCGAATTCCGATAATAATAAACATAGAAAAGTCAGTTACCTGGTATTGGCGAGATTCTCTCAACTTTTGGACTGTCTATAACTTTCAGATTTTCCTGGGCTTTAGGTGGCAATCTGGGCTCCCTCTTTGATAAAGATGCTTCAATTCTCTGATGAGATTGTAGAGTTTGATCAACAATATCTTCTATTAAAGATTTGGCAACATTTATCTGCTCTTTTGTTCCTGTAATATTCAATAGCTTATTTTTTTTCACTCATAAATTGCTCACTACTAAAAATCCGTCACAAATTCATAATTAAACATTGCATGTTTATATTATATTTCATGCCTTGAAATTTTACATGCCTATCTATACTGCATTATCTTCCTTAATATAAACGTAAAATATATAAATAATTACACCGACCCGCAAGGTTTCTTTTTCTTAACCCAAATACTTAAGCGATTCTGAAGGTTTTTGAAGTGCTGAACATGATGCCATTGGCAGTTTTGCACCATCGCATCACAATTTTGAGAAAACCTAACCTAAAAGTGCTAAAAAGGCCATTTCTGCCTATATTCGTGCCCTAGTAACTGGATAATGATATGAGATTGAATAAAATGGACCAGACCATATTATTCAGCTGTCCAAAATCTTTAAAAACCAATATTAAATTAATCAAAAACATAACCATAGATGGCACAAACATTATTTCTGAGTTTAGCAAGAAATACTAGATTTTTTGCTATGAGTATATATACAAGTAAATCGGACTTAAACAACTAATTCCATAGGATTTTCATGTGCTGAATACAATGCCGTTACCTGTTTTGCTCTATTGGGTCAGGTACTTAACCTGACCCAATAGAGCAAAACAGGTACCTAACGGCATTGTGTTCAGCATGTCAAAATCCTATGGAATTAGCAAAGCTCCGTTTTTTTTTTGTTCTTCTTTTTGATTCTTTTTGCTTTTTTTTTGTCTTTTTTTGGCCCCGTACGTCCAAGCCGTTAGCGCTGGGTGATGCTAAATGGGATTATATTAAACATTCCTTTCTACTCGTTTAGGGCTAGACCAATTAAGTTATAAGTAGAGCTTTTTTTTTTCCTTCGCATAAAGGCTTATAGCCATACAGCCAGCTACAATTTAATAAAAGTAAAGAGCTTGAACTGTATTCCTTTCTGCTCGTTTATGGCTACCCCCATTAAGTTATGTTAGGTTTCGAGTTCTTTGCTTATGCCTTTCTGCTTGTTTATGGCTATGTTAGGTTATATTAGGTTTAGAGCATATACTACATGCCCTTCTGCTTGTATATGATGCCACCTATTAGGTTATGTTAGGCTTAGAGCCTGTGGTGTTTGCCTTTCCTTTTGTTTATGAATGTTTCATTAGTGATGGGCAATACGAATATTTTCAAAGATTCGAATTGTACTGATTCCGTGTACAAAAAGAATCGTACCAGAAGTTTCGGACTAATGTTTCGTACTAAACGTATCTCATGATGCTAGCATGCTAGATGCACGAGAGTTGGACTGCACACAATTAATTATTACTGTACAATTCAACTCGTACTGTATACTTCGAATTATCTGTATACAAAGATTCGTATCAGTATCAGTAGTTTCGAGTGTTTCATACTAACCGCATCTTCTGATGCTAGATGCACGAGAATCATACTACACATAATTATTGTATCTACCATTCTTTTATTCTTTATTTGTTATCAATCTCAATAGAACTTGAAGAAGGAAAATAAAACACGTGAAATTTTTGAACATATTAATATTCATATTTCAGTTGAATATTGAACTTTATTGGTTATTGTTTAGTATTTCCTCTAGCAACGGAAACTAATTATTCTGTCTATCTTTAGATAGCAATACTACAGAGCCACCATTGCCCTAACTCAACAATACAAATGAAAGTCAAATACGAAATAATTTTCTCTTTCGTACCGATATAAATTGTACCGATGCGTAATCCCCAATCGGTAAGCGGTTAAATATCTTTTTACAGTTCGCATTATTCTCGTAAGGTCAGTGTATGTGTAAAATATATTTGGTACAAATACGACACACCACTATGTTTCATTAGGTGTAGGTACATTTAATACCTCTTAAGTGTATATTTTTACTGTCTAAGCTGCTAAACTTGCACAGACATTTGATAACTTTTTTCACAATTTACATCTTATCTGATCTTCAAGTTATTAACACCTAAATCCGTTATAAACAACTTTTTTTCACTTTGAGGTTATGCCTTTTCTATATCGTGATCTGATAAAGTAAAATTGGCAAATGCTTCGTGTTCAGCACGTAGAAATCCATCTGAAATAATACCGCATATTCTGTTTAGTGATTCAAACCTGAATATTATTAAAATATTATTTTATCCATTTTGAGGACGTTTTCTCAAAATCCTGACCTTATGGAGTAAAATGGGTAACGGCATTATATTCAGCGTGTCAAAATCCTATGGAATTAGCTATTTAGATCCCATTTAATTGTATAATATACTCACGACTAAAATTCTAGTATTTCTTGCTAAATTCAATAATGTTTGCGCCATCTATTTTTTATTGTTACTATTGGTTTTTGAAGATTTTGGACAGCTGAATAAGATGGTCTGGTCTGTTTTACTCAATCTCATATCATCCAGTTATTAGGGTACGAATATAGGCAGAAATGGCCTTTTTAGCACTTTTAGGTTAGGTTTTCTCAAAATTGCAACGTGATGGCGCAAAACGGTCAACGGCGTTGTGTTTAGCACGTCAAAAACCTTCAACAAAAGTTGAAATGAATATAAAACACAAATAATATATATTATAGAAAATATTTACTTGTTTGTGGATACCTTTCTGAAGAAATTCTCAAATGAAATGCACTAATATAAAAAGTCGTGTTGTGCACGATACTCTTATACATCACATACAATGATCTATAGTAAAATAATACCGAATCGAGACCAGACTAGTTGTCCATAGGTCACAGGAAGCAAGGTCACAATAGAAGTAGTGGAAACTTGCCTCACGTTTTGGCTAATGAGAAGCAGGGAAATAGCTTCCTATCTAAAACCAGTGCTTCATTCTTAGAGTGAATGGATTATAACTAAATTATCATGTAGCTCCACCCGTAGAGTTTATTAAGATACTTCCATTTTTTAATTTTTTTTGTAGCAGGTATTAGGTATAAGTTATTATATTTTCATAGCTCACAAATTATTTCTGCGAAGATACTAAATTTAAAAGCATAGCCGTAAGGGACTGTGTGGAAACTAGTGTTGCGATGAAAATTGTCCAATAAGAAAAACAAATTCATTTTAGGATTTTAATTGCTAGCATAATCAGCATTCAGGTTATCGAAAGAATGCACAGATTGTAAATTATCAATTTTACAAATAGTTTTTCTTTCAGTTCTCATAGTTTTTTCTGCTGTTTGCAAAATCCTATAAAGAATATGTTTCATTACAAGATAGAATCTTCTTATAAATAATTAGGATGGCTTCCAAAGCTCATTTTGCACGAAATTGGGCATGTCTAGATCAGAAATGAATTACATAATTCTGAGGTGACGAAAAAAACAATTTTTAATATGTGTATCGATACTAATAGCAAATACTATTTCGTTTTACCTTTAATTGTAATTCTCTTTAGGGTAAACTCTTTATTATCATCAACTACTGTCACTTTGGCACCAGAAAGACTTCTAATTTCTGTTATTTTGTCTCCACACATTCCAATAATTTTACCAACACATCCCATTGGAACCCAAATATCTTCACTCTCTAATACTGGTTGATTATTTATAAACTCTTGTATCAAATTTTCTGCAATATTACAAGCTTCAATGGAACCTCGAATAATACATATTTTTTCTTCACACCCTTCACGGTCTTTAAAATTTATCCTAGTGTTAGATTGTTCTTGTATCAGTTTAATACTTTTCCCATTTCGGCCTATTAAAGCCCGAACCATGTCCTTCGGAACTTTTATTTCCAGAGTTTTAAATTTTGAAACCTGTGCAAATGTGTCTATTAAATCATCTTCATCTTCTTGCCGAAACAGTAAATATAACAAATATCCAGAAATTCCACAAACTGTTAGTCCTAAGAAAACTGTTAGAGACTTTGTAATGACCCTGTAATAAAACAAATATATTAAATAAATAAATACTTCTTATAGCTGTACAAAAACTAAGAATACTGTGTTGTTTTAACAACGAAATTTAACTGTTTTAAATACTTACTTCATACTACAGCTCAGAAGGTATATTTATGTTAATTTTTAAAGGTATAACTGTGGTAAAAATAATTTTATCCAGTCCTTCGATTTAAAAATAACCAATAAAAAGTAACAAATAACCTATAAACATAAACCTATGCTCCGCATGCATCATACATACAGATTCAGAAAGTAGTGATGGGCTGCTAAAGTGCTAAATAGCAGTCTGCTATTTTTTAACCGCTATTCGGTTCGAAGCAGTAGCAACTGCTACGAGCTCTGATAAATAGCTGCTATTTTTATAGCAGGTTGAAATTACTTGCTAAATATGCCAACGCGCCCACATAGCAACACAAGCGGGCAGGGTCGGCCTAATAGCAGTGGCAGTATGCACAATGGTTTAACTAGAGAGGTAGAGCGAGCAGCATAGCTTCTCTACAGTACAGCACTTTTAGGAATGGAATACCTATGTAACTCGTATAAAATTATTTTATTTTAATAAACCTATAACACATTTTTTTCTTTTGTTTCCAAAAAGCGAAATATATTAATTTTTAAACTATTTTTAAACTATGCATTCATTCCATAGATAAAGATGAGATGATATTTATATAGTTAATTCAAATCAGAGCCGACACGACATGTCTTCAAATCAAATATATTATTGTAATATGAGCCACATATCATTTATCTAATTTACGACGTCGAATGTAGGTATTCACCGTCAAAGTAGCAATACAATCATTTATATTTTATTTAAAATTAATCACATTTAACCACTCCATACAGCGAATGCTTTTATTTCTGCTATATGGCTTGAGCCTGGCAGGTAAAGTTTCATTTGCTATCTGCTAATACGCTTCATTTAACCAAAACAACTAGCGCTAAAAAAAAGCTGCTAATAAAATAGCAGCTATTTTTAACTGCTAAATGGAATTAACAGTAGCAGAATTAGCTGCTACACGAAAATAGCTGGTTCGACCCATCACTATCAGAAAGTATTCGTTTTGGTATGGCAATAATTGGCAATAAGTGGAAGCGAGAGCGAAGCAACTAGGCTATTCTTTTCTATCGTATGTATAACACATCGTACAAAGCGCCACCTGCTATCTCCACCACATGTGTGTGGAGTGGACATCCCTAGAGTTTAAATTTGTTTCCGTCTTACACACGTCAGTTCTCGTTTTGCCCTATACGATAGAAAAGAATAACCTAGTTGCTTCGCTCTCGCTTGCTCTTATTGCCAAATATTACCATGCCAAAACGAACACTTTCTGAATCTGTATACTCAGTACTAGTACATCACAATTCACAGAGCACGATCACGATACCAGACCCAGAGAACTGATGTACTGATGTATGTTCTCTGACGATACGAGATACGATTCGATTAACTAAGGTATATGCATCCGTCAATCGAGATCCGTGGGTGTCCGTTGCTGCTTTCGTTCAGCAGAGTGATTCGTAATTCGTAATCATAATAAACAGGATTTCAATGAACAGTAATCATATGATACAAGATTGCATGGTAGGGACTTTGTATTTTATCTATGGTAGGGACAGAGACAACACATGAAACAGGTACCTTATGATTAGAAATCACTCTGCTAGTCTGCTGAACGAAAGCAGCTCGTGATTTAACCATCCATCGAACACTATACCAAGTACCAAGTTCTTTGATACCAAATTGAAACGCTCGCTCAATTATTTAGGTATATACGCATACGGAAAAAGTGTCACAAGTTATTAGAAAGAAACAGGTTATTTACTCGCAGTTTAACACGCAGATGATAAAAGAAATATACCTAAATTTTACATATTTCTTGATGACAGAGCAATCAATAAAAACAAGTGTTTAGAAAATGTTTTAAATATGAGATAAATTACCCACATAACATTTCGTGGATATGTACATCCTCAGCAAAGATTAGAGAACTAACAAGATAGGACAGTCAGGCGGAGAAGACGAAATAGACGAAGACAGTTGTGAACTTCAATTTAAAGGGACACGACATCCAGCGGAAACGGTTTAGGGATTTGTCGGGTACGCATTAAATGAATTTGACCAAGCTTATTAAAAGACAGGTTGGCTCATTAGAATCGACAAGTGTTACGTCACCTATAGACCTCGATGTAGCTGTTTTTTCCTCATTTTATAGAAAAAAGTTTTAAAATTATTCTCTTAATGTACAATTCTATCCTAGCCAAATAGCTACCTTACATATAAACATAGAAATACTTCATGGTCTTCATTTGACATATATTACGAAGCAACCTGTTTTTTTTTAGTAACCTTGAGTACTGACAGTCAGCTGAGTTCGGTCATTCTACCAGGACAGTGTCGTCCATTTTTCACTATTGGCCTCTCTTTCTAATGTTACCTTCTCCGTCTGAGTGTCACATTGTGGCAACTGCGCGAGAACTCCAATTTAAATGTCGAGGTTGCTAAAAGATAAAGCATATACATTACGACAACAACAAACGTCCCCAGGACGTATACACTTAGGTCCTTGTTAGGTCTGAACGTCCCGGGTTTATACGGGACGTCCCAAAGCCGTCCGTTTGCAATCGTCCCTAAAACGTTCTAAACAAACGTTTTAAGGACATCCTGCTAGAGTCTAGTCCAGACAAACCTAAACACATTTGTGAAATAACCTCTAGGAGTGATGCTTATTTTTGAGCAGATGAGGACATGATTAAAAAAAGGAATTAAAAACTGCAAACATGAAATTAAAATCCTTAAAAAGTTTTGCTAACAAAATTTCTTTTGATAACAAAATATTTTCATTATTATGATCCATTTAAATTTTGTCAATTTGATTTTTCTAATTTCAGAAATCTTATATTCGTTTCAACTATTTTTTTTCATCTTGCGAAATCACATTAATTTGTACTTTTTGACAGTACAGTGTAGTTATTATACTCTATCCTCTATATTGGTGTGCTACTATAATTTAGTACGAAAATATCGCAATGAGAATAAATGGAAAAACTGGAAGAATAACAAAAATATGTTAGGTTCCTATAAAGCTCTTTTATTTTAAAATTCCCGCCAAACGTCGTGTTGTGTGAGTTGGAGGAATTTCGGTTAGTTGCTGTCAAACTATGGGGCATTCAATTTGGCAGCCCTATGGTTATTGCCAGGCCTGTAGCTAAAAACTGTTTTAAGGGCGGGCAAACAAATTTTCAGAGAGGGCCCGTGAGCCTAAATATTTTATTGTTATTTTCAATTAAAAGTAACCCCCCCAAAAAATATGTATATCTAAATTTCTTAACATAAAAAATTTATAATTGTAATAATAACTAGCTAACCATTATACTCTCTGCCGATTTGCTGTACTTTTTATATAATTGTTGCACATTCAATAGGATACTTTTCGCAGTTTTTATTTTGTAAATAATATTAGTTTTAGATATTTTTAGTTTAATTACAATACATTAATTATTATTTTTTATTTAAGAAATTCAAAACTTTTTTATTTATTGATAGATTTTGTTCTTCCTCTAGCTAACAGTAACTAACTGTCCAAATTTCAATACAATCGGACTTTTCGTTCATAAGTTATCGTGCTTATAAATAAAACGTGCCGGACGTACAGACAGATGGACAGACGGACGGACGGAGATTTTAAAAGTTGTTCAGAATTCGATCACGAACACAGTGATATGAAATTTTTTTCTCTACGTGCAATATAACCGGTTTTAGAAATGTGCCGATCGAATGCAATATACTCTTCATTTTGTATTTGCGAAGAGCATAATACAGTCCAGGATAAAATGAAATTCTTCCCTGGAATATAAAAGACGCCAGCAAAAAGATGTGATTTTAGAATAAAGATAATAATAATAGATTTATTGTCCGACAGAATAATCCTATTACAGAGCAATGTACATGACAATAATTGACAAAATAGTTATACAAAAGTTATAAATGAGTACTGCCTATGCAGCAGCTGTTATCTAAAGAAAATAAGAAATACTAGATAATGAAAGCTAAAATTGCAAAATTCATAATATACATATAATGACAATAAAAATCACATAAGGAAAACCTGTACAAAAACTAACGTTTCTAGCATCACTGTAGCCGTATTTCCTTAATCATATTGAATTTTTTTAATACAGTTTCTATCTCTATGCTTTCTGTGCGTTTCCTTTCAAACGCCAAGATAACTAAATTTGCCATTGCCATCGGTGGGTCATGGAGAGCCTTTGGGGACGATTAATAGCTGGCAAAGTAGAGAAAGTTGATTCACAGGTGTAGCAGTGCTGCAGCCAAACGTATCAACAGCAGCCAAAAGCTCATAGATAGCCTTAAAGGCTTCTCTGTATCTATAAGAAACCTCCATTTTGCTCTTCTTATTTTTCCATTTTATGTTTATTTCCTTGGACTGGGAGGGGTCGGACTTTATCTGCATGGTTAGCAAGAAAACGTTCAATTCATAAAAAATAACAATTAATAAATTTTTACTTTTCTGTCGGGCGTAACATGATTTTGCAACCATTTTCACATTTTCATTTTTAGGTGTTCGATGGGGTACCATTCTTGCAGTGGGAGCTTGGTTTACGTCCTCTCAACAATTATTTCCATTCACCAACTTTGGTTTGGGTGTACTGTGATCTTAATTATTTTCTACAGTCGCCGCAGGACGGGCAACGCCCGTCCTGGCCCACCCCTAGCTACAGGCCTGGTTATTGCATTGCATCATTTTTATTTCGTCCGCCCACTAGTCACTTTTAACGGCTACAAAAGAAAGTACCAAAAATATGTAAGTCTATTTAATTGATTTATTAATATATAAGTATTTAGATCGATATTTTATTCTAGATAAATTTGGTGCTGCTTATTTGTAGGTTATAGCCTATATATAATAAATATACTACCACATTTCAAAAGAAATGCATTTGGTTAGAAAATCCAAAAAGAAACATAAATACCCTCTGCTGTGAATACACCTTAAAAGTGGTGGAGGGGAGGTACCTATATGTTTTGCATAGTATGTCCCAACAACATTGTCAGGACGTCCTCTCTAGATCTACATTCGTCCCACATAAGTCCTGGGTTGGACATCCTCGGGCCACCCCGTTTTGCTGACACGGAACGTCCCTCAAACGTCCTCGGTACGTTTTAGGCAGTGAACTCTATACTAGTATAGAGTTCACTGGTTTTTTAGGTCGGTAAAGTACGTTCTCGGTACGTTTTCATGTCCTCTGGGTACGTACTTGGGACGTTTTTGGGACGGCCATGTGCTATTAGTGTAGATGCTGGAAATTGAATATGTATTTTTAGATATACATATATGATATGTATATTCCGCTACTGACATCCATCAGTGTCATATACGATGATTATGATGTATATTGTTGGAGGTATCCCAACTAACAAAGTTGCTCTATTTTAAAATAATACTACAATTTTATTTTATTACTGTTACATTACTGGTCTGCAAAAACTATTATGTTTTATTAAAACCGCCAAAGTGATTATTTAGTCTTCGCAACTAAATCATCATATAAATAAATGCTAAGAATGTTCTTACAGCTAAATTATAAAACATTTAGTAGAATTTGATTTTCGCTGTTTTATGAAAACGTCTATACAGCAATTATTATAGGATGTCAAAATTGATTTATAACAGATTTATAGTAATAACCCCCGCACTTTTTGGTCAATTTGCGAACATCTATAAAACTATTCTTTAAGAGTTTAGCTCAACATTAAGAAAACAACTTTATTAGCACTTTTCTTAACACAATATTATTTCTGAGAACATGCTGTATTCGGCCGTAGCGGATAAACCATTGTTATATAAACAAAGCACATATTGCTCTCATAAAACATTTATAAAATAGTTAAAAAGCTGAAAAAACCCTTAGAGGCTATAATATGTTCTGTACCATTTTTATAAAACATGGGTAGGCGTTTATGCGTCATATTGTTTTCTCATTAACAGTAGTGGTCTTTTACAGGACCAGGACTCTGTCATCTTGGGGCGCTCGCCATGCCAACATGGCGAGCGCCCCATTTAGGATGACGTCACATAATTTATCGTGCTCTAAGTGTGTAAAATTTTAAAGCTCTACTAAATTAGAACTAAGTAGTTGAAATTTTTTAATTTAAATATACAGGAAAAATTATGCTTTTTAATGTTTCAAAAAATTTTGTTAAAACTCAGTTTTAATAAAACTTTTTGAAACATTAAAAAGCATAATTTTTCCTGTATATTTAAATTATTGAAGAATGTTTCACAAGGAACCAACCGTATATAGAATCAACCCAAAGTTGAAATTTTGATTGCAAGATGTGTTTTACATTGTTACAAGTGAAGCTAAATAAAAGCTTTTAAAATTAATAGTTACATATTTGAAAAATACTATTTAATTACAACTTGTATTTTATTTATTTCATACTGACCATCGTTTTCTGACGGGAAATCCTCGTAGTTGCTTAAAAAGCAATAGCGGGCAAAATTATTCGAAACAAAATATTAATGGAGCTACCTTTGTTTTTTGCTTTCTGTCTAAAAAAATTGATATACAAACAAATCTATTTTATATTTGTTCTATAAGTGTTTTCAAAGTTATAAATATGATTTATAAGATGGACGCCATAATGTTATTTATGTTTCAACTATTTATATAGCGGCCATTTTGGACTTTAAAATAAAAATAGTTCGAAAATAAAAATTATTGTGTTATAACCGTTTCAGCAACAACTTATTATTCTGAAATATGTTATCTGCGAAACACAATATTAGTGCAAATACCACAAAAAGATCGAATATAAAAAATTTATTTTCACTTTATATTTTTAATTTTGATAAATATTCGATATTTTTAGAGCGCTCAAAAATTTCATTGTATACGTACCACATATTTCACAGAAAAATTTCCTTCGCAGCCGAAAATCGCTTTGCTGTTGGCGAAACGAAGTCTTAACCAATTAACATTTATCTCATATTCACTAAACATGTTGTTAGATATGTCGCCATGTCACATATAGAGTCTATATACCTTTGTAATATTTTAAAACTATTTTGAGAATTAGCATTGTCTGTAAAAGCACTTAAATAATAAATAACTTTATGTTGTTGTTGCTGTATATAACGAAAAAGTATCAGTGGAAATAAAGCAATGCTTATAAAAATGTTTTGTCGTATCTCGAATAATTTTATAATTATCATCTACTACTTTTTTTAATCCTATGTAAACCTATATACAATTATTTTATAACACCTGTGAGAGCCATAATGAAATACAATAAAGAACTATATTATTTCATAAACTGTGTCACTTTTGCGTTTATAAGCGTTGTATAAATGTTTTGAAAATGTTTATATCAACAATCTTGTTTTATAAAAAATGTTGTTCTGTAAACATTCTTTCAGCTTCTACAAAACATTGCTAGTTGGGATATATAGTGTATACGAAGTCAATTGAAACTGGTCAGTGTTAAACCACAGGACCGCGCGCACGTAACTTGATATTTTGTCCTATGTATTTAGCAATGGTATCGAGAATCGAATGGTAGTTGAAACTGTGCAGGCGAGTCCGAGACTGGCAATGTAATCAGCCTGTCAAAATTATTGTGTTATAACCGTTTCAGCAACAACTTATTATCCTGAAATATGTTATCTGCGAAACACAATATTAGTGCAAATACCACAAAAAGATCGAATATAAAAAATTTATTTTCACTTTATATTTTTAATTTTGATAAATATTCGATATTTTTAGAGCGCTCAAAAATTTCATTGTATACGTACCACATATTTCACAGAAAAATTTCCTTCGCAGCCGAAAATCGCTTTGCTGTTGGCGAAACGAAGTCTTAACCAATTAACATTTATCTCATATTCACTAAACATGTTGTTAGATATGTCGCCATGTCACATATAGAGTCTATATACCTTTGTAATATTTTAAAACTATTTTGAGAATTAGCATTGTCTGTAAAAGCACTTAAATAATAAATAACTTTATGTTGTTGTTGCTGTATATAACGAAAAAGTATCAGTGGAAATAAAGCAATGCTTATAAAAATGTTTTGTCGTATCTCGAATAATTTTATAATTATCATCTACTACTTTTTTTAATCCTATGTAAACCTATATACAATTATTTTATAACACCTGTGAGAGCCATAATGAAATACAATAAAGAACTATATTATTTCATAAACTGTGTCACTTTTGCGTTTATAAGCGTTGTATAAATGTTTTGAAAATGTTTATATCAACAATCTTGTTTTATAAAAAATGTTGTTCTGTAAACATTCTTTCAGCTTCTACAAAACATTGCTAGTTGGGATATATAGTGTATACGAAGTCAATTGAAACTGGTCAGTGTTAAACCACAGGACCGCGCGCACGTAACTTGATATTTTGTCCTATGTATTTAGCAATGGTATCGAGAATCGAATGGTAGTTGAAACTGTGCAGGCGAGTCCGAGACTGGCAATGTAATCAGCCTGAATTAACCATCTACGACTGTACTCTGGTTTAAAGATAATAAAACGGACAGGCCCACTAGCATAAAAAACGTTTCTCTGCAGTCAACGTGGACTTGTGAGATGTGCTGTCATTGGCTTGGGTTTGAGGACGGGTGGCGACGATTAGCTGGGAGCCGGATATTCGTCAGTCCAGTTGGTCGGTCGGTGTTTGAGTTATATCAGTCATTAGTCAACGTGGAGTCAATGTCACCTAGTTCTTTATAACATTTTTCCAGTGCAGTGCAGATATACCTATTATAATATCAAGTGTGGTTCAGTTTATACTTATTGTTCATATTTACAAATATTTATTACTATATAAAAGGTAAGATATTTTATTATTAACTATATAATTTACCATGGCTGCCTGGAGACCAATTGAAACAGCTAGAGGATAATATAATAACTCCAGAAAAGCCCGAAATAGTTGAACCGGTTATTGTCGAAGAAGCCGAAATAAATTTAGAGTTTAAAAATCAAGATTTAGACGTACAAAGTCAACGCATTATTTTAAATATACATGAACGTTTAAAAAGCGAAAATCGTGAACAATGTGAGAAAGAAATAATAAAAAGTACAATATGTTAATATGAAATCAGATTTTTTGTCCTTGCGCATTATATTTTGCATTAACGAATAAATTGTATTAACTAAAATATCAAAATCAACAATTTATCGCGTAATTAAAATAATCAGCAAGTGCTACGCCACGTGTAGACCTCGATGACAGCCGCGTGTGGCTGTTTTTTTTCTTCATTGTTTCAACATTATTCTGTCAATAAACAATTCTATCCCAACTAAACAGATACCTATTTAACATATGAATATATATAGGAATACTTCAAGTGACATGTTACGAAGCAACCTGTTTCTTTAGTGACTCTTTAGCACAGACTACAGTGATCTTCGGTTCCGACTGTCAGCTGCTCAGGTCAGCTGAGTTCGGTCGTTCTATTAGGACAGTGTTGTCGATTTTTCACTATTACCCTCTCTCTTTATTGCGCGAGAACTCCAATTTAAATGTCGAGGTCAATGGCGCCATTGTTAAAAGATAAAAGGTTTTCCGCCGGCTGTCCTATCTTGTTAATTTTCTAATCTTTGGTTTGAGAAAATTTACATTAGACATTCTATTATTTCTAAGATTCTAAGTAAAAGTAAAAGCCGTCTCTGAACTTTATCGCCGCGGGTCTGAGTAAAACTTTAATAGCTAAGCTGATAGCAGGTCGGAAGCAAAGAGTTTAATAACTAGAGAAGACAAGCCGTGGATTTGCCGGGAGCCGCGATTTGGTTGTAGGCTTTTCGTCCTTGTCGCAGACCTCGTACCCTCTCTCTCCACTCTGTTTTACAAAGAAACTCAGCCTTACCCGGCGCGCTTTGTTTTTACAAATACCGTCAATTTTTAATATTTGTTTTAAATAGCGGTCTGCTTTATTGACAATTACACGTGTTTTCTCAAATTTTTCTTCTGTTTATAACGTTTAATCTGTTTATCACGTTTAATTTGTATATTAATTAATTATTTTTTGTGACAATAGTTTTATACTATTGTAAAGTTTGTAGAAAAACTAAATCACCCATAAGCCCATAAGTCCCAGGTAGGTATACACATATATTGTCATCTGTCATACTGTCAATGTATTGCAATCGTCACCTCCCCTCATGTACTGTGCGACAGAGAGAACGAACTGTGTGAAAAGGATGAAAAGACTACAGTCTACCGCTGCTTATACATTACGCTTATGGAGCTTGTCTCCTCTATGTGTTAAACTCTTTGGTCGGAAGTATGTACTTTATCACTATCAGCGACAAACGACATCCAATGAGAAACTCGAGGCTCTGCGTCGTGAGGAGGCGCTGCGCTTTCTTGTATTAAACGATGTAATTAAGACTTACAAATTTAAGGAAGAAAACACAGGGATTAACATATGAGCTTTATTGTTTAAGACAGGAAGTATTAATAGCTTTATTTTATTTACTAATCTGTTATTGGGTAATATTAAATGAAAAACATTGTCAGCGATTAGAAAATTAATAAAAGGCATTATTTTGGCTTCGATTTGAAACTTATTTTTTATATACATATAATAAACCCATATCAGTATTTAGGGACCAAATTTATACAAATTATTTTTAAACTTTGTAAAAAAATTGTAAAAATCATTCTCTATCATATAATCAAAAATATCTGGAAATCTTAGTCTGTTGCTCCGGTACATTATTTTATTTAAAAAATATTTGCAGACACTTTATATATTCACTATATAAATACTATTAACCTAAGTACAATAAAAATAAATCATATTTTTAGTAATAATAATTTGTAATAGAACAATAAACATTATTTACGAAAAATAACACAGAAAGTAGAACAATAACATAACAATATATAAATATATATAAATATCTAAAATATATAAAGAAAATCTAACACTGACTTTTATGTCAATTAAGTACATTTTATTAGAGTAGGGTAAAATTAAAATAGGTTTAATATATTCAGCATCTTGTATAATAAATAAAAATAAAAAAAGTCTGGTTGTTGCGTCACGTATTAATATATTTTCTTCTCTGTGATGGATATCATGAGTTATGATGCCATATTAATTTTACTTTTACTCTAAAATTATTTTTTTGGAAACAACTGAAACCTTTATAAAAAACAACACAAAACATAATATAAAAATAATATAAAAGTAATAAAATATAAAAAGATAATATATAAAATAAAAAAAATAAACGAATTTAAATTAATAAGGTTGGGTGGTAAGACACATTTTCTATTGTACTCTTCTACAATAGTACCCAAGCTCTTTGCATTTTTGACACAGGTGCTGAGGATGAACTTTGGACTGATCTGAAACATCGAGGCCATCAGGTTTTTCTAACGGGCGCTAGAAAAAAACATGCATATTATGAATTTTGTGGTAGAAAGTACGTATCCTATATAAAAATAGCACCTATAACATATGAAATAAAATCAACACTATGCATATATAGTTAGGGAAATGGCGTGCAAGTTACCGTCTGCCAGTCGAAGAGAGCACATAACTATGAAACTTTTTTCTCTGGAAATTTTTAGTATGGCTTTTTTTTAATCAAATGGTTACCGATATCTTTTCGCTTTTCGCATAGGTAGCCCACATAAAATGATATGCAATGTACATACACTGTATCTTCAATCTATGGATATGTATATGCACAAGATGGAGAAAGTATATCTAATGTATGTCTAATGGATGTGGAATTAACATTCCCAGCAGATACGTTTGTCGCCGACTTCCACATCTATTTTATATCCAGTGAATGTACATAAACATATGCAATGTACATTCATTGGATATGAAACACACATCATATACACAATCGTATATTTTATGAATATACATTACATATCTCTGAAGTAGTTTCCACGGACATCAAAACACTTATTGAATACTGCACCCGACGCGTGTTGCCCCAGTCATGTTGGCATCATTGGGAGATGATTAAAACGAACAGTTTTAATCATCTCGATGATACCAACACGATTGGAGCAGCACGCAACGAATGAAAGTGTTCGAGTGTTTTGAAGTTCGTGGGAACTACTTCAGAGGTATCCAATAGTTTCCATATAAGAGGTAATAAAACACAGATAGCTTAATAAGAAATATATTTTATATAACTACATTAAACATACACAAACTTTACAAAATAACCTAATATTACACAATATTTAAAATATTCAATATTGACGTATACTTCTTTACCTTCCGGTAGTTTAACAAATTGTAAACATATGTATAATACCTACTATAGTTACTCATGTCCTACATATATGTTTAAAACATTCTCAACCATCGGTAAGTTATATAATATGAACGTATGTAATTTTTATTCACTATATTTATAAAATACATACCCAATATGACAGAGCAGCAAATTTTTAGGCCTCTGTCACTTTCCGCCATCTTACCTAAACACACACCTGCCACAATCAGTTAAATATGAAACTTGCAAATTTTCTAACCCTAAAAGAGTATGTATTTACAAATCTAAAGAATTACATTATAATAAATATACTCTTACATCATGGGAGTTTCATGCAAATGTAACAGCATAATATAGCAATAGGCAAATATATAATCCAGAGAATGAGAAAGAGTTAACTTCCATCACACATAAACACTATGCACACAACACTACAGGGCTTAATCGCTGCTGACGCCGGCTGTTGCGAACTACAATCTGTAAACAAATGATGCCTGGTGCGCTGACGTAGTATGCCATAAATTAGTAGCGCATGCGCATCAGATAATGAGATAAAATTCCTGTACGCGTATAATTTAATTATACCTTAATGGACATGTTATGTATAAATCATTATGTATATACCTCCAGCAATATACAATATATATGACGCTGATGGATATCAGTAGTTGAATATACATTTCATACCATATGTATATTTAACAATACATATTCAAATTTCAACACCTAATGCATATGCTATGGATGTACATATCCATGAAATGTTATGTGGGAGTTAGTATATGTACCTCATATACCCTAATTACGCTGGCAAAACGAAACTGCCGGTCGGTGCGCGGTAACCTGAAATTGAAAAAAATGTTTAGTACCTTACCAAACCTAGCGCCAAATCTAAATGTTTGTTTTGGCGTGTACAGTAATGTACTGTAATGGCAGACATTTCCATCGGGCGATTTTTGAGCAATTGGCCATTAAAGTGGCGAAAAATGGACCAAATTTCAAGTTTTGGTCTATTTTTCGCCACTTCGAATACAGCTGAATGACTTTTTGTGAAAGTGAAGATAAGGCGAACATTGATGAAAATTTCATAGAAAAGAGGATTTTCACTGCTTAATCGCCCTTTGCACTCTATATGGCCGACTTCGTGCCATGCATGGCATTCCTCAATCGTTCGTTATTGGTCTCGGGAATACCATCGACTTTTTGCTTTATATTCTCAATGTCCCCAAAAATGAGTTGGTATGCTGTGGAATCAAATGATCGGTCCATTTTAACATTAAATAACAATACTTAATACTAGGAATGGGGGGGAACTACACATAAATGAAAGCTTGCCATAGTACCTTTGATATCAGGGGCTTTGATTTCTGTGACCTCAAAGTTACAGTAATGTGAGAGAAGTGATTTCTACACACATAATGAACTATATTAGGCGTTCAGTATCTATATACTGAGAAGACAACCATCAATTGACTTATGGCAGATACCTATACGAGTTTGCCAGGGTGCTTAACACGATAACAACGTACATTTCTCTCATACCCTTCGCTAACCACACCCAAATCCCCAAAACCACCCCCTTTTTACATTTCTGGCTTCTGGGAATGTGGAAAATCGTTGGATCGAGGTTATTGACAATATTTCGGTACAGTAAAGCAAGTTAAGTGCTGAGACATGCAGTCACCACCATGGTTAAGAACTACCCCCTCCCTTAACCCTTTCGTGGGCACAAAGCTAGGAATAAGGTTGTAGACATAAATTTAATAGAGTAATAATGTATATACCGGACAATTTCAGACATTGGGTCTTACTTACAAGGGTGGAAATTTAGGGGTTGCAGGATCATATTTTCCCAGCGCCCACGTGGGAAAATAAATAAAACAACATTTTTCATTATTTTTTAATATTAGAAGGAAAATATTACATATGATTTATACTTTATTCATTGTATCCTTTTACTTACTTCCCATGGAATTTTTTAAAACAAGGATCTAGACGAAATAATCAATCTCTCTAGGTCGGCTTCCTAGATCGATTTGACAGCTTGCCTACTTGCTAAAGTCAATCACAAGTCTGTCAAGAATTGTTGTATCATGAGTCCATTCCAAATGTGCGTCATGTTTTATTGCATCAGCAGCTGCTTTTTCAGCTTTCTTAGTTGGGACATCAGTCCTTCTCCTCTGGTCTTCTCTGCTATATGATAACTTAGATGACACCAGCTCTACTGTTTCTACAGGTTCTCTTTCCTCCCTGCTTGTCATGGTTTCATCTTGAAATGAGATGTCGCCGTTGTGTGGCTTTTGTAGCTCCTGCAACTCCTCTATTGCATCAACGTCTTCTTGTTCGGAGATGGTTTCATTATCCGGAAGGCTATAGAAATAAGGGAAAGCAGCTTCTGCCTCTTTCGGGTCATCTAGGTCTCAGTTATCCATTGAGTCTTACAATATCCTGTTAAAAAATAATTCAATAAAATATGTTACATAATTCAATAAAATACACATTATTTTTTTTTACAATTTTCTTATAATAACTATGAAACATCCCCCATAAAATACTGGACGGACACTATGCACAGTGGGCAATGGGAATTATGCTTCCCAAAACAACAAGCCCCCATTACACAACTCCCTGAGACATTCACAAACTTCTTCTTAATTAGAGACGTGAAAAGAACCACAAACTACCTATTGTATAAAAAAACAGACTTAGCTCTTACCTTTTTCAAAAACTATAATTTTTATTCTCCGGAAACACCTGTTGTACGTGCTTTGTGAAAGCTGTTTATCCCCGTTTTCGAGGTTGCTCAACACGATGGCAACATAATTTCCTCCCTCACCCATCACTGAACCACCCTCAAATTCCCAAGACCACCCCCCTCGTAATCCAACGAGTCCCCACTATCCCAGTAGCAACAAATATTACAAATATTGTTTTTGGGGATTTGATGGTGGTTTAGTGAAGGGAGGGGGGAGGAGGGGAGGGGGGATTATGTTAGCATCGTATTGAGCACCTTCGAAAACGGGTATAAACAGTTTTCACAAAATTTGAATTTTTGGGATGATTTTAGTATTATGTTAACATCGTATTGAGCACCCTCGAAAACGGGTATAAACAGTTTTCACAAAATTTGAATTTTTGGGATGATTTTAGTATTAGAGAAGGGGGTAGTTTTTAACTCCGGGGATGACTGCATGTATCAGCATTCTACTTGCTTTACAATACCGAAATCTTGTCAAAACCTCGATCCAACGATTCCCCACATGTCCAGTGGCCAGAAATGTAAAAATGGGGTGATTTCGGGGATATGGAAGTAGTTAGCGGATGGTAGGGGAGAAATGTATGTTGCTATCGTGTTGAGCACTCTCGCAAACGAATAGAAACCATTTTTTATCAATTTTGACAATTTTGGAGATGGCATCAGGAAAAGGGGTAGTTTCAACCTTGGGGGTTGATAATATGTTGGATGGTCAAAGTCCATACAGCCTACCCGATAAATCCGATGCGGCAGGCCCTCGCATGCCTAGAATGAAAAAAATGCGAAAATGGGGTGGTTTTTTGCGTTTAGGGGTAGTTCCCAAGAGGTGGGAGGCCTAAAAATATCACCATCGTATTCAGCATCCTCGAATACGGGGGAATACCCAAGTCTCGTCCTTGTCACAGCATTTTTTATGTTTTTGCAACTGTTTCATGGACTACTGTGTCACGGGGCATGACAGAGAAGTATCAAGCTGATTTATTTGTTCTAGATTAATTACCACCTAGTGATTAGAAGAGGCAATCCAGAGGCAGCCATCAGGGCTGGCATCTTTTCAATTTAACCCTCATTGCACCTACGCCTCCTACGCCTCCTTTGCCTGGGGATACCAAGCAGCCACCCACCTGAAGAAGATACAAGCTGTGGAAAACGTCGCACTTAGGTGCGCTGTGGATGCACCATGGTTTGTCAGAAATGCCGACATGTTCAGAGACCTGGAATACACCCCGGTAACTGAAGTCATCCAGGACAGAGCGAAGAATTTATACACCCGTGCGGCAGAGCATGGGAATCCGCTGATCAGACAGGCGACTGACTACGACCCCAACCATGCCCCGAGGCACAAGAGGCCGAAGCTCCAGATCCTGGATAACGGGTAAGTATAACCGTTTTTTCTGTTTCAGCCCGACCTTCAAGCCATGCCGCAAGGAGACAATGATCAAAAACATCCAAATCACCCGATCCCAAGGGTACCAAGCAAACATCAGCTCGGTACCCGAACCCTAGCCCGTGCCGGCCCCTCTGACTGCCCCCTGACGCTAAAATGGGCGTGTTTGGCCGAACACAATCCTTGAGCTACACAGTTCACACTTCCTTCCGACGAAATCGGAGCACATGATGCCAATTGGCACCCTGGGCTTCCTACTAGTCAACACCTCCCAAACCTCTCCAAACTCCGAGATAGTTCGGCAACAGCCTTTCTCTCTCGCGACAGACTAAAGACGCTTCCGGGAGCCGACATGACAGCGAAGAAAGAAGACCAAGACAGAAGAGCGCCAGAAGAAACGACCCAGCTGGCAGAGTCCAACAGCCAGGACCAAAGGAGGTCTGCTAACATCGCCTACACCGTCCGAATTTGGGGGTGGGGGGTAGGCAAAAAAGCAGGCCGATCCAGGTGATGATTGGGGCAAAGAGCTCTAGCTCGACCCCTAATCATCCGAGACCATCATCTTTAGTCAAGAATATTGGCGGTGCTCAGTTTAGTAGTAAATATTGATAGAGGGGGGAGGAGGATACCGGAGGAGAATCCAACTTTGCAGACTTTTTAGTTCTGTATTATAGTCATACAGGAAAACATTTTAAGAAAACTTTTTTTTAAGTATAGGGTGGTCGCGGGAACGTTAAAAACCTCTTTTAACATCGTTAGTTTTGAAGTTACGTAAAAAAGTTCAAAAATAAAAGTTATAGAAAATCACGTGTTTCCCAAAAAAACCGCTGCCTAAGGAATCACTACTTCCACATCCAGATTATTCGTCCAAGTCACTTTAAAGGAAACATCTTGACTATATTTGCACTCTAGTATGTGGAAATTATTGGTCATAGAATTTTAATAATATTTGGGGTAGATGTCATAGAAAAGTTTGAGGAGTTGGTTTCTACCATATACGTTAAAAATGAAGTTTCTAGTTTACCGTACTTATTTTCCACTATTTACAACCTACCACCTCAATGGAGTCATCTCAATCAGATGTCACTACAATACATACGTGTACTAACTTTCAAGTGAATATCTCATTTGATGTTATCAATCCCATTAATAATGAAGCGGAGGTGGTAGAGTTTGAAAAATATTAGAAAGAAATCTGAGCCCTTGGTTTCTAGTATATACACCGAATCCCAAATTTCTGTAGTCTTACCAGCTTGCTTTACTTATTTTCCCCTATTTGCCCCTATTTAACCCTTCAACGGCATCATCTCAAATTATGATCTAGTTTCAGACGTCGTTATAATACATACGTGTACCAAATTTCAAATGAATATCTCAATTTTATTTTATCAACCCTTTTCATATTGGAGTAGGGGTGGTTGGGTTGAAAAATATTATAAGAAAATCTGAAGCTGTGGCTTCTAGTACCGAATTTCAAATTTCTGTAGTCTTACCAACGTTTTACTTATATTCCTCTATTTACCCCAAATTAACCCCCAACCCTTCAACGAAATTATCTCAAAATATAAACTAATTCCAGACGTCGTTATAATACATACGTGTACGAAATTTCAAATGAATATCTCAACTTTATTTTGTCAACCCCATTAATGGGGTAGGGGTGGTGGGGGGGTTGAAAAATATTATAAAAAAATCTGAGGCCTTAACTTCTTGTACATACACCGAATTTCAAGTTTCTGTACTCATACCAGCTTGCTTTACTTATTTCCCCCTATTGACCCCTAAATAACCCCCAACCCTTCAACGGAATCATCTCAAAGTATAATCTAGTTCCAGATGTCGTTATAATTCATACGTGTACCAAATTTCAAATGAATATCTCGATTTTATTTTATCAACCCTTTTAATAATGAAGAAGGGGTGGTGGGGGTTGAAAAATATTATAAATAATCTGAGACCTTGGCTTCTAGTACATACACCGAATTTCAAGTTTCTGTAGTCTTACCAGCTTGCTTTATTTATTTTCCCCTATTTACCCCTATTTAACCCCCAACCCTTCAACGGAATTATCTCAAAATATAATCTAGTTCCAGATGTCGTTATAATATATACGTGTAGAAAATTTCAAATGAATATCTCAATTTTATTTTATCAACCCTTTTCAAATTGGAGTAGGAGTGGTGGGGGTTGAAAAATATTATTAAAAAATCTGACGCTTTGGCTTCTAGTACATACACCGAATTTCAAGTTTCTGTACTCTTACCAACTTGTTTTACTTATATTCCTCTATTTACCCCAAATTAACCCCCAACCCTTCAACGAAATCATCTCAAAATATAATCTAATTCTAGACATCGTTGTAATACATACGTGTACGAAATTTCAAATGAATATCTCAACTTTATTTTATCAACCCCTTTAATGGGGTAGGGGTGGTGGGGGGTTGAAAAATATTATAAAAAAATCTGAGGCCTTGACTTCTAGTACATACACCGAATTTCAAGTTTCTGTACTCTTACAAGCTTGCTTTACTTATTTCCCCCTATTTACCCCTATTTAACCCCCAACCCTTCACCGGATTTCCTCAAAAAACAATCCAGTTCCAGATCTTGTTAAAATATATACGTGTACAAAATTTCAGGTCAATATCTTAAACCGTTCCGGAGAAAGCGTGCGGACAAAAAAAGTTACAGACAGACCGACAGACCGACAGACCGACAGACAGAAAATTTTTTTTTCGCTCAAATTTAAAATCTCGACGTTTCATGACATGCCAAACCTATTTCACGAATAAAAATTTTTGAAAATTTTTTTGCGATTACTATACTTCCAATCCACTACGTGGATGTGGAAGTAATAATTTCAGAAAAATTATTGAAAGTCGCATTTCGGATATACGACCTTTACTTTCTTTCTTCTTCTAGAATACCCCGTCTATTTTACACCAAGGCCTTAAAAAAGCTTTTAAATGATATATAGAAAATAATATTTATCTTCAAAAATGTTTTTCTAATTTACTATAAATTGACAATTTATCAAATTGGCTGTGGGAAAAAAATTAAGTACCTATATAATTTAAAGTAAACAATACTAGATATTTGTTGGTACCTAATTACTTCCACATCCACGTAGTGGATTGGAAGTATAGTAATCGCAAAAAAATTTTCAAAAATTTTTATTCGTGAAATAGGTTTAGAATGTCATGAAACGTCGAGATTTTAAATTTGAGCGAAAAAAAAATTTCTGTCTGTCTGTCGGTCTGTCTGTCTGTCGGTCTGTCTGTCTGTAACTTTTTTTGTCCGCACGTTTTCTCCGGAACGGTTTGAGATATTGACTTGAAATTTTGTACACGTATATATACGACGAGATCTGGAACTGGATTGTTTTTTGAGGAAATCCGGTGAAGGGTTGGGGGTTAAATAGAGGAAAATAGGGAAAAATAAGTAAAGCAAGCTTGTAAGAGAACAGACACTTGAAATTTGGTGTATGTACTAGAAGTTAAGGCCTAAGATTTTTTATAACATCTTTCAACCCCCCACCACCCCTACCCCATTAATGGGGTTGATAAAATAAAGTTGAGATTTTCATTTGAAATTTCGTACACGTATGTATTATAACGACGTCTGAAATTAGATTATATTTTGAGATGATTCCGTTGAAGGGTTGGGGGTTAATTTGGGGTAAATAATGGAATATAAGTAAAACAAGTTGGTAAGAGTACAGAAACTTGAAATTCGGTATACGTACGAGAAGCCAAGGAGTCAGATTTTTTTATAATATTTTTCAACCCCCACCAATATGAAAAGGGTTGATTAAATAAAATTGAGATATTCATTTGAAGTTTGGTACACGTAAGTATTATGACGACATCTGGAACTAGATTATAATTTGAGATGATTCCGTTGAAGAGTTGGGTGTTAAATAGGGGTAAATAGGGGAAAATAAGTAAAGCAAGCTGGTAAGACCACAGAGACTTGAAATTCGGTGTATGTACTAGAAGCCAAAGCGTCAGATTTTTTAATAATATTTTTCAACCCCCAACACCCCTACTCCAATATGAAAAGGGTTGATTAAATAAAATTGAGATATTCATTTGAAATTTGGTACACGTATGTATTATAACGACATCTGGAACTAGATTATAATTTGAGATGATTCCGTTGAAGGGTTGGGGGTTAAATAGGGGTAAATAGGGGAAAATAAGTAAAGCAAGCTGGTAAGACTACAGAAACTTTAAATTCGGTGTATATACTAGAAGCCAAGGTCTCAGATTATTTATAATATTTTTCAACCCCCACCACCCCTACTTCATTATTACAAGGGTTGATAAAATAAAATTGAGATATTCATTTGAAATTTGATACACGTATGAATTATAACGACATCTGGAACTAGATTATTCTTTGAGATGATTCCTTTGAAGGGTTCGGGGTTATTTAGGGGTAAATAGGGGGAAAATAAGTAAAGCAAGCAGGTATGACTACAGAAACTTGAAATTCGGTGTATGTACAAGAGGCAAAGGCCCCAGATTTTTTGATAATTTATTTCAGCCCCACCACCCCTACTCCATTATTCAAGGGGTTGATAAAATAAAATTGAGATATTTACATGAAATTTAGTACGCATATGTATCATAACGACATCTGGAACTAGATTATATTTTGAGATGATTCCGTTGAAGGGTTGGAGGTTAAATAGGGGTAAATAGGGGAAAATAAGTAAAGCAAGCTGGTAAGACTACAGCAACTTGAAATTCGGTGTATGTACTAGAAGCGAAGGTCTCAGGTTTTTTTATTAGTATTTTCTATTTCTCCCCACCACCCCCACTCCCTTATTAAGAGTTGATAAAATTAAATTTAAATTTTCACTTGGAATTTGGTACATTTATATATTATAATTATATCTGAAACTAGATTATATTTTGACATGATTACGTTGAAGAAGTGGGGGTAAGTAGAGGTAAATAGGGAAAAATAAGTAAAGCAAGCTGGTAAGAGTATTGCAACTTGAAATTCGGTGTATGTTCTAGAAGCCAAGACCTCAAATTTTTTAACAATATGTTTCAACCCTTCCACTACTCTTACTACATTATTAAAGGAGTTGATAAAATAAAATTGAGATATTCACTTGTAATTTGGTAGACGTATGTATTATAACGACATTTGGAACTAGATTATATTTTGGGATGATTCCGTGGAAGGGTTAGGGTTAATAGGAGTGACTAGGGGAAAATAAGTAAATCAAGGTGATAAGAGTACAGAAATTTGGGATTCGGTGTATATACTAGAAACCAAGGCCTCAGATTTCTTCTAATATTTTTCAAACTCCACCACCTCCGCTTCATTATTAATGGGATTGATAACATCAAATTGAGATATTCACTTGAGATTAGTACACGTGTGTATTGTAGTGACATCTGATTGAGATGCCTCCATTGAAGGGGTGGGAGGTGAATAGTAGAAAATAAGTAGGGTGAACTAAAAACTTCATTTTTAACGTATATGGTAGAAACCAACTACTCAAACTTTTCTATGACATCTGCCACATACTAGAGTGCAAATATAGTCGAGATGTTTCCTTTAAAACGACTTGGATGAAGAATCTGGATGTGGAAGTAGTGATTCCTTAGGCAGCGGTTTTTTACTTTGTTTTACATCAAATGGAGAATTTCAAGATTTCTGTATATTTTTCGGACTACCATGACCTAATGGGAACAAAGTGTAAAATGAAATATGTAGTAGAGTTCTTAGGAAAAATACAATGTTCCATATTATATTAAAAATCGTTTTACACATATGTACACATATTTAATTATATGACAATTATTAGCATTTTTTTCAGTGAAAAATCGTATCTATAATTCACTGTAGCGAATTATCTATTCATAATTCACTGCGTCCGGCCAATCACAAATACAAATTCAAAAATCACTGTTTCTCTGATTCAATGATATTTTAAATTGAGCGCGATCAACTCTTACTGCTACAATTCTCGAGACAGCCAAGTGTACAGCCATATTGTTTGTTTACGTTTTCCACTTCTTGCGAGTAGGTACCGATTAATGTTATCAAATTCAGTCTAATTTATTTGTCTAATAGGTATAGAAAAAACATAGTATGCGATTATGACCATTATTCACTCAGAAGATTAGCGCCACTCGCCTACGGCTCGTGGGCTCAAACATCATCTTCGTGAATAATGGTTACCATAATCGCTCATATAATAATATACTATTGTTTTTCAGATGTTAACACTAACCTAACAATTGCTTCATTCATGCGATTGTCGATAGCTGTTATTTACCGGGGTACTAATAAACAGAGCTGGTAATAAGAATTACATAAGGGTGCTTGGTCACGTAGAGTATAATCCTACTGTACCAACGTTAATAGGTAGAGAGCCGGCCGTACAGATTTCCTATGAATAAGATACGTGACAAACTTTATGTGAGTAAGTACTACCACAGACCTACAGGGAGCTACTTTTCATATAAGCAATTTTTGCCCGCGTCATGTAATTTTGGTGTCACTTCCGGCCACGATTTTTTATGTTTTCGAACGAATAAAACTGACATCAAGATGTAGGTTTTGAGGTATACATTGAGATTATAGTGGGGTGCCATGCTTTATTTACCCGCAACCCTGATACACTTTTAATTAAAGTTTTTTTGTTGTTGTTTTCTTAAGTCATCGAATACATGGATGAATTTTTTTTTAAATGAAAGTACAAACCTTTTAGTTATTAAAAAAATAGGGTGCTTCTTATTTGCCCACATCCCCTCATGGCTGCTTCGCTCACGTCAAAATTCTATGACGCGGGCAAAATTTGCTTATATTAAAAGTGGCTCCCTGTAAGTAGGTCTGTGGTAGTACTTACTCACATAAAGTTTTTCATGTATGTTATTCATAGGAAATCTGTATGTTATTCATAGGAAATCTGTACAGCCAGCTCTCTACCTACAAACGGCAACACACGCTTACGCAGGCGACGTAAATTTTAGAAACTGTACATTCTAATAAAAATTTAATGATAGTTAAGAACGATTGTATTTTTTGAAAAACGTATATAGTTGTTGCTGATAGGCGTATGGTGCTCAACATACCACCACTTTGTTATACGTGTGGTTCTCGAGCCGTCTTGAGCCTGCAAGCACTTCTGGCAGGCATACATGGTTAGTGGAGGTACAGAGGCAGACATTTTGAACCTGCAAGGTGTCTACTTTTGATTAGTAAATGTCAAGCTATTTGTTTAAAATTATTACTTTCATTTATAAATTGAGAAAAACTAAGTAACTAAAAATCTCATATCGCCTTTCTTGTCTGGCTTGCTTCTTGAAGCTAGAGAGTATCCTTTGCCGTAGCAAACAAATAGTCATGTCTCAAGCTGTTACAAATGTGTCAGATAATTGCGTCTATATTACTATAGTGCAGTGAATGAGTCGGGATTTTGCCGTTTTTTGGCTAATTAATTTTCTGGTGATTTATTAGTTATAATTATCACTTTTTGTAGAAACTAAATACTACGACGTACTTACCTGCTTATGTGGAAATACATTAATGTGACATTTTATACATTCTTGTCCCATATTAGACCACGAATTTCCAGACATCCACTTTCTTTTGCATTTTGGACATTTATATTCACCAAAACATCTTTTTCTGCCTTGGTAAGGTGTCTTACCTTCACCTTTAGGACGTGCCTGGAAATAAAAAGTAAAATTGTAATATTTTAAAATTAAATTATTAGGGGTAGAAATTAAAACACATTTCTTCGCTGGCAGTAGCGTCAACTACCTATCCTTGACTGTTCTCCATCAAGTGATTTTTTAGATATATTGTCTATAGTGAATGAATTTTCATGAAACTTTTTGCATTTAGTGTCTAAGACTGAGTACAAAAAAGTTTACCCTTTAAAAATCGTCGCTTCCAACTTAGAGGTGCTTCCTACCCTTTCTGGAGGGGTGGAGAAAAGAGTAGAATAGTAACCACCTAATCTGATATAGTAGTAGAGAGCTGGCGCTACAAAATTCCTCTTAAAAATGAAGTCTGTGGGGGTTTCGAAAGTAAAAGCTGCGACCGGTCTTATTTAATAGTTTATAATTAATTGTGTTTATATGTAGTTGGCCAAAAATTTCCCTAGGAGATAGGGCGTTATTCAAAATTTTTGAGATATTGACACTGAACGATTGTCACAGGTAAAGTAGATATTTTGGCACAAAAATTATAGAAAAAGTGAATTATGAAGTTTTAAAACATTGAACGGCCGTATCTCGCTTCGAGAACCTTAACAAATCGTAATTTTTCGTTGTATTTTAGCATTTAACAACCGATATTTCGAGAACGAGACCTTAAATCAAAAAATACCTCTCTTACAATATTGTAGAATAGAGTTTCCCGCTTACAATGGTATAACGTCTAAAATTTTTGGACTTAAGATAACTTTGATAAATTAGTAAATGTAGAACAATACGCAGATCTATTGTGCGGACGACCAGTCTCCCATTGAACATTCGGTTAAAATGTTTTAATATGTAGGTACATGTTATATTATAATTTGAAGTAAATCCTTTTAGATACTATTATATAGGGATATGTAGTAGTAAGTAGGTATCAATAAAATTTCTAATAATTTTTTTAAAATTTTTATTAATAAAATATTGATCGAAATAAAAAATATATACAGACTGTCTATTTTACGAGGGCCACACCAAATATCTCGCTTAATATCTATTGTAGAAGAATAAAGTTTTAGAAACAGTTATCCCATTTTTTGTGAGCTATATTTCAGTAAAAAGAAATTTGAAATCCATAGCCTACTTTATGAGATATATTACAAAAACCTGAAAAATAGGAAAATCACAAACGGTTATAGCTTCCTTATTTGAGGAGATACGAAAAAAATTAAAGGAATGAAAGTTGACCGCAAAGACAATAAGAATAATAACGTGTAACAAAAAAATCGAAAAATGCAGTTGGCTTTGACATATATACGCTATTGTGCAAAAATGAAAAATACATGTCTCAAAGTAGGCCATGACACCATTAATTCCGTTATTTTTTTCTGATTCCAACGATATAAAACATGTCACAGACATTTTAACCGATAGTGTCAATATTTAATATTTTACGAATACCACAATTCATATAATTGAATCGTAACAATCAGCTGTGCCATAATAGTAAAAATTCACTTTATAATAATTATAATTCCGTAATTATTTATTACAATTTAATACAAACCAATAAATATCTCATAAATAAAAATACAAGTACAAAACGAACATCCAAAGAAAAAAACGAAAAACTATGTATAACAGTACTACCTACTACTATATTGAAAAGAAATTGAGTGTATTTATTTTTCTAACTACAAATGCTCAAATTGTGCACCATGCATTCTGACACATAAACGTGCTCTACGAGACACCTCACGCATTACATTTTGGAGCATTTCAGGAGTAATTGCCTCACATGCGTTTCGAATTCTGGTTTTGATGTCCTCAATATTTTCAGGGGCAGTTTGAAATACCTTGTCTCTAATGTAACTCCAGACGAAAAAATCCAAGGGAGTAACATCTGGTGATCGAGCTGGCCATAGAATGGGTCCATAGGTGCCTATCCAGCTATCTGGCATAACTTGATTTAAATAATTTGTACATATTACAGCAGTGTGAGGTGGAGCCCCATCTTGTTGAAAATATGAATAATTTAATCTTTCTGCCACTGTTAATTCATAAAGAAAATCTTGAAATTCGTTTTGCAGGAAATTAAGGTATCTACGAGCGGTTAATTTGCCATCATAAAAATAAGGTCCAATTACTTTAGTCCCTAAAAGACCCAACCAAACATTCGTAGAAAATCTTTCTTGGAAAGCAGTCTCTCTGCACCAATGTGTATTTTCTCGTGTCCACTTATAATGCATATTTCTATTGAAAAATCCATTATTAGAAAAATTTGATTCGTCCGACCAAAGAATTTTGCTACATATCAGCGCGTCATTCCTTTTCTTATTTAATAACCATCTACAAAATCTTACTCTCCTTGGCTTATCTCCCTCATTTAAATGTTGAACTTTCCTCATTTTGTAGCATCGAAATCCGTCTTTTTTTATGCGACAGTTTCTCTGAATTTGTCTCAAAGAGGTTTCCTCATTTTGGTTAACATAATTCATTACTCTATTCACTTTTCTTACATTATCCGCAACATGCGCTCGCCTTACTACTTTTTTTGAAAATGAACCGTGCGTTTTTAGATTTTGAACTAACTTCCTAAACATAGTTCGATTTGGCTGCGGAGCATCTGGAAATCTATCTCCGTAAACCGTGACTGCCATCTCAGCGTCAAAATTGCACTGACAATAAATGCTAATCATACCGAATTTGTTATTATTGGTGTACACCATAATTACTGATATAAAATTTGTCTTAGAACTCGACAACGCAACATACAACATACAACAGTGACAATCTGTCAAATTTATTAATAACTGTATACATTGTTTTTTACTAATTATGGCACAGCTGATTGTTACGATTCAATTATATGAATTGTGGTATTCGTAAAATATTAAATATTGATACTATCGGTTAAAATTTCTGTGACATGTTTTATATCGTTGGAATGAGAAAAAAATAACGGAATTAATGGCGTCATGGCCTACTTTGAGATATGTATTTTTCATTTTTGCACAATAGCGTATGTCAAAGCCAACTGCATTTTTCGATTTTTTTGTTACACGTTATTATTCTTATTGTCTTTGCCGTCAACTTTCATTCCTTTAACTTTTTTCGTATCTCCTCAAATAAGGAAGCTATAACCGTTTGTGGTTTTCCTATTTTTCAGGTTTTTGTAATATATCTCATAAAGTAGGCTATGGATTTCAAATTTCTTTTTACTGAAATATAGCTCACAAAAAATGGGATAACTGTTTCTAAAACTTTATTCTTCTACAATAGATATTAAGCGAGATATTTGGTGTGGCCCTCGTAAAATAGACAGTCTGTATTTTAAGGACAAATTAGACCTCTAAACTCTCTAAACAATAGTAAGATGGAACGTAACGTTAACAAAACAAATCAAGATTGAAATTACATATAGGACACATAAATCAGTCTGCCAAGAGTGCCATGCAGTTTACACAAACCCATTTTTTCTTTCCAGGAATGTTTTGAAGACCGGCACAAGTTAAATGATAACCCTGTAAACATCGGTCGCAAGGAGTGTATAATGTCTCATCTAAATGCTGAATACAGTGACTGCAGCTATAGTTTCCCGAAATAAACAATTTATCAGAAATGGCTTTTTCTCCTTCTAAGAAAAAAAAACCGTTTAAGAATAAGTGTTAATCTTTTCATTAATAATTGTAAAATTAACATTAGTCCTGAAATCTTTTGGTTCGATTTTTACCATTGACAATGAATTCTTGAATATTTATTGACTTGAAAGCCTTTCCGCCATGAATGCACGCAAATTTGACATCAGCATACACAATACTGGCCTTATAAGTTTTGTTTGTATGTATTTCTTCTCTTAGCGGCTTCTATCGTGCGTGAATCCCTTTTGTAAAATTTTACAAAGTTTTCCTTACATGCTATTTTTAAAGCTTCGTCTAAATCTTTATAGCACTTAAATATGCGACCTACGGGGATATTAAGGTCTATATTAACGACACAATCCATAATTTCTAAAAGAACAAATTGTTATTTCATATTTTTTATCAGTCAATAAACTTACACATTAAATCAAGCAACAAACCATGGACAAAAATCAACAACGAAACAAAAAACGTATACAAGTGCACAAGTAGTGTCAAATGCATTAGGTTAAGTTTTGTACCGGACGTTCAATGTGAGATTGAGAGACTGGTCGTCCGGACACGCACATCGCCGCTCATATTACCGGACTTTTAATTCATAAGTTACCGTCCGGATCCGGACGGTGATCCACTCCCTTAAATAAGACCGGTTGCAGCTTTTAGTTTCCAAATCCCCACAGGGTGACATATTTTGCCCTGATGTGCTCTCTACTATAGAATCAAATTATAAGAGAAAAAGATAGTATACAATAATATTTCATGTGAATCTATATTTTCCAAATTATAACGACATAAAGATTCCGACGTTAACTTTAAAAAATTAGTAACTTGAGACTGAGTTTCGTAAATAACTCAAAAATCTTACATTTATGGAAAAAGTGGTATGGTACAAAAAATAAGATTATGAAATTGCAAGTATTTTATTTTTTGTTTATTTCTGTATGATTAATAGTTCTAAAAATATGATCGTTTAAAAATGGTGCTCGAACGTTTATCAGTCAAGATATAATGTTTGAATCTCAAATATGTTAGAAACAATCAGTATGACGTTAAAAATACATATAATCTAAATTAAAGGGCTTGAAGTACTGTGATACGATTTTTTTCTATCCGCACAGCTTGCAAAATAACGACGTTATGTGCAAAACAATGAGTGTTTTGTAATTTTTTAAATAAAAAATTAGGATTTTCCTGCTGTCATTGGCCATAGAATAGAAATTCAAAAAATCTGTACCAGTTCTTATTAATATTATAGTATTATACCAACATGCTCTAGCTTCAATTTATCAAAAGTTTTGAAGAACTATCAGGGGCGCGTTTAGATAAATTGGGCCCCTAGGCGCTGTGACATTTGAGGGCCCCTCGATTAAAAAAATATGAGATCTAAAGATTTGAAGGAAAGTATATTTTTACAAATGCATATTATCATATTATTTTTTTCCGGCTTTATATATTAGCAAACTTGTCAATTTTAACGTTTGGATATCACAGTTTTGTGTTTCCTCTGATACAGTATACAGAAGAGACAAATTTTAAAGTCGCTGGTTGCCCCGAAGTACATCGTAGGTAGTTATTAATTCTTTTGAGCGCCGAAAAAGTGCGTTTACATGAGGGATTACTGACCGGAATGGTCAAGTAAATACACAAAAGGGTTTCATCATTAAAAAATGTCGCCTGCAACACATTGAGAATAAAGGACTCCGCAGTTTTTTATAGTAAGAATAGGTTTCAGTCGATTGTTCTGAAACTTGGGGAAAATTTTCTCCTGGACCCCCTGATTAAAATTCTCTCTGACCACCAGTCCGACCGAATTCGAGTTTTTGATCTAGAGGCGACTGAAACTGTGAACACAAGTTCTGCGTAAATGTTCCATAAAAATTCTGAAAATATTCATGCTCATTTCATGAAGAAAAATAAGCATATTTTGTCTCTTGGCATTTTTTTTTAAGTGCTTCCTTCTCCCGGAAAAAAATAAACAAACAAAAATATTTTTTGTAATTTTCTTACGGGAAAAGGAAGCACTTTGAAGATAAACACCAAGAAACAAAAGATGTTTATTTTTTTTTTCAAAGAACACGCCTACCGGTTTTCAGAATTTCTTAGACAAACATAATTTCGACCAAGAATTTCCCTAAAATTTAATATTTTTCTACTTCAGAAATATCCCAAAATATTCAGGCACGTTCTTTAGGTAAAAATAATCAGCTTATGCCCCTTCAACTGTTTCTTCAAAGTGCTTCCTTTTTACGTAAAAAAATTGCAAAAAAAATATTTTTTTGTCTTTGTTACTTTTTTCCGGGAGAAGCATTTTGAAAAAAAACACCAAAAAATGATTATGAATATTTTCAGAATTTGTATGGAACATTTAAGCAGACCTTCGCAGATGTTCACAGTTTCAATCGTCTCTAAATAAAAAAATCGAATTCGGTCGAATTGGTGGTCAAAATGAATTTTGATCAGGGGGCCCAGGACAACATTTTCCCCAAGTTTCAGAACTATCGACTGAAACACATTTTTACTATAAAAAACTGCGGGGTCCTTTATACATTTCAGCAGGCGACTTAAGCTGGCATATATCAAAAATTGGTGCAATTTATCTGGAGATAGCTCGGAATCTATGTCGCCTTTATAGGTTGATACTAATGCATTGATCATTGCAGTGCACTGATTATTAGCTTGTTTTGCTTCGTCATACTCTTTTTCCAAAGTTTCTTTATTTTTAGATTCTTTTTCTATTTGTTCATCATCATCAGATTCACTAAAATCGTTTCCTAATGGCTCTTCCTTTTCGCAGTCCTCATCACTGGTTTCAAAATCAAAATTTTCTCAGTTATTTTCTCGGATTTTCTAGATTGTTTGTCTCAGGTTCTTGAATTTTCGCATCATCATTATCAGTAGATTTATTTTCATTAATGTGAAATATACCGAAAAGCTGATTCGTCATCTGGCACGTGCCGACTGCCGAAACTTAAATAGTAACGTCTGAGGAATTGCCAAATTGGTCTGTTAATTGATTGCACCTTTTTTTAATACACTGACAAAAATATGTTCGAGAAATCAATGAATTAAAGTTCATTGAGAATTTATGAATCTGTTTATTGTATAATGTATATGTTCATTAAGACAATGTACACATTTATTGTTACTATGTAAACGTACATTATATTAATAAACGGATTCATCACTTTTCAGTCGATGAACCGATTCATTAATATTACGAACATATTTTTTTCAGTGTGATGCAGTGTGAATAATAATAAAATGAATATTCAAGAATATTCAAACACAATAAACACAAACAATAAATTCCTATAGACTTCTACAATGAAATATGAAAAAAATTGAAATCGAAAGGAAGAACTATAAAATGATTTCAAATTCAAATGATATAAAATGTAAATAAACGACAAATGTTCGTGAACACATATTCGCATGAACCATTCTGTTAGAAATTGTAATAAAACTAGTACTTTAGAAAAATAACAATATATTCCGCGAAGTGAAGAAATAATACAATTTGAATAGAAAATATTAATACATGCGTATCTATTGATAGTTTGGAACCAAGTGTCCTCATTCCCTCCGTCAAATCCCCTCGGCTCCGTTGACATCATCGAACGTGCCTTTTCCATAAACATATCTAATGGTGCCTGGCATTGTTCGAGTGCTGCCGATTCTTTAACACGGCCTTTCCTGACGACCAGCGTCCTCGCGTGGGCATGACGTTTGGAACAAGACGGTTGTACTTTTCTACAAAAGAGAGCACAAAAATATTTAGTTACTCATAATTATTGTCTTGTGATTATTTTCATTCATGTGGAAGTCCTCATGCATGATTCCACTTGAATCAAAATCGTAATGGCTACTACCTAACTACTTAACACTAACTTAATCATGGTACCCGTGAGTGGAAACCATCCTTGTGCAGATACAGATCCACAAGAACACCGACTCACGTTCAGGTCCGCGGACTCCGACTGATCAGGTCGTCGAGCCCCCTTAAAACTACGGACACTCTGTTTGCTTGATCAGGACAAACATGGTCCCACACCTGGCAGGACAAACCTGACCAAAGTGTTCTGGACAAACCAGACCTACGTGTTCTGGACAAACCAGACCTGCCTTACTTGACAGACAAGATCAAGGTATCTTGCTGGACAAACCAGACCATTTTCCTCACCTTACTGGATAAACGAGACCAAGGCATCTTATTATTTTTTTTAAATCACCATTAATAAGATAAATCCATTGCTTCATATTTTTGAACCACTACTCCACAGTAGGGAACTTACGACCTTTACATTCTTTTTATGTCATTAACCTCATATTGCTTGTGCTCTACAATTTTCGTGACCATAAATTTACCCATTTATCACTACCAATATTTTTCCAACAATCATCATACTGGTTATTAGCTCCCATCCTTTCCAAAGAGCATTCGGTTATACCTCTCAACTTGCCAATTTCCTCCAGGCAACCCAACGTCGTTTAAATGATGAGTCGCACCTATTTCCTTAACAAAGTTTTGAAACCGAAAGGGCGAATAAGCTTTGTTGTCGATCTGAAATAATTCGACGGGGAACACCAAATATTTTTAATCATAGGCATCTGAAACGTATTTCGTTTTTGTCTTTTGACCAGGTAGACTGCTAATAATTTTGTGAATGTATTAGAAATAGCAATTATTTGAATATTCACCTCTACGAGTCTATATAAAGGGACCAAGAGGATCAACATGTTTGCTAAGCAAATGGTTTTAGAAATTGAATTTAAATAATCAGGTTTTATTTTAGCTGGTATTTTAAAATACAAACAGCTAAGGCAATTCTTCACATATTTTGGTACAAATCATCTCATATCAGCGATTAGCATATCAATATTTTCTAGCTAGCAGATCATTTTTCAAAACTGCGAATTATCCTGTCATCATGCAAGTGCAGTAAATTTGGAAACGTGCCGATTTTGGTACCGATTACTGGTTAATAGTATAGTTAATTTCATAAGTTTTTGAATTATTAAATTTAAAAATATAACAAATAAATTCTTGTCTAGGATACACACATATTTGCGTTTTTCCCAAAAACTGCCAATTTCAGCCAAATTACAACCTTAGAATAAAAACATTTAATATTGAATTAGACATGTCACGGAAGAGCAGGTGGTATGTCACCTGAACTTCGCATATGTACAAACTCTGTTTATTTAATAAAGTCATTTATTATTATTATTATTATTATTATTATTATTATTAGGTCAAGTTCAAACAACTGGGTGCTTAGGAGAAATTTAATTTAATAATTTTTAAAGACCTGATCTAACACTCTTATTTATCATTATGAATTCTGTAAAATTTTGCCCGGTAAGTATATTTACAGCAATAGCGAGACGGTCAAGAACATACAAACAAATCTTCCCTTCATCTCCAACAACAATAATGCGGGCACGTACGCATTACACACTAACTCGTCCTGGGTTCCCTGGACTGTTTTGAAATTTAATGAATTGTTTGGAATATTACAAACTATAAATCGAGATCTTTGACGGTTCAAGACGTTCTCGATAAGCACTCATTTCCTAAATTAATTTAACATCTTATACTTCTAGTCTCCCCGAACATGCACACTCAGCAACTAGACTTTCAATCACTGCACTGCTTGCAGAAACACAGTGCTGCTGAAATTCGGCCTTTTCCTGGCCCCTATTATATTAATGAAAATAAAAATGAAATTTATAATGACAAGTTAATGCAATTTATAATACCATCGGGTAAAAATATTTGGTAAACATATACATCATTAAAACTAATGCCAAATGCTTAACAACAAATAGGCATATCTTAATAAAACTTTTGGTTCCCGTATTTTATAATATTTATTATATCAATGTAATGTACACCGGTTGCAGATGAAACGATTTGTTTGTTGATATTCTCGGGATAATTTCTCTGTTTAATTATGACCTTAACTTTTACAGTAAAAACATTTAGGGTCTCTCCATTGTAGCTGACTACTCGATTTGTTTGAATAGTTACTTTGATTAGGCATTCCTATTTTGAAACAACTTACATATTTTACAATGCTTTGCTTAAAGTGCCGGATTCGTAATATCTGCTGTTTCAACAATGAATTGAATGTGTGGGTTATCAATTCCTCCCACAATTAAACTTTATTAGAGGACAATGCATTCTATGAATTAAGGTACCTGGTCAGGGCGAAACAATTCGAAAATGATCAACAAAAACTAAATTTAAAGCAATAAACTATATTGATAATATGTAGGTACAATACTTGTGTTTGGTAGTTGACAAGCTAATACCACATTACCACGTAGATCTTTTCTATGAATCAGCAACAGCCCATGTTTACATTTCAATGGCGCCCATCACCGATCCATAACATTACTTCCAACGACTGTTGTATTTTAATATAACAACTTATAACAAAGAATAGATTTCTAAAACATATTCTTAGAGAGCTTTGGAAAATCTTAGTTTACATTGCAACAACAAGGTCATGACCATGATTAAATCTTTTGGATTGAAACTGTCACATAACTTTCAATTCATCCCAAATAAAAATACCTGCGTGTGGGTAAACCTTGATACTTCACACAATTGCTGACCTACGCAAATGTACTTTTTAACTACGTGTTGATGTTAACTTTTAAAATCGTCAAATTTGGATTAAATGTCTGCTTGCAAATAAATTTAGCTCAGATTGAGAGTTATGAGAATTGGTGTTCCCGTACTTTGCTAAAAATCTATACAATCTAAAAATACCTGGCACAGGTGACTGATTTGATAAGTCGACTCATCATTTACCGACCGACGACCTTGAGAGGATCTTCTAGCCTTCTGGACCATACCACAGTGTACCAGTACCATACCAGAGGATACCATAATTACCATACTATACCACAGTATCGCATACTGTCCAATTGTTACTGGATGTCCCTAAAATAACTGGTTGCACTACACTGTACTGTACTACACGGACACGTGAGCGAATCCCGACTTCTGATGTTAGAAATTGTAATAAAACTAGTACTTTAGAAAAATAACAATATATTCCGCGAAGTGAAGAAATAATACAATTTGAATAGAAAATATTAATACATGCGTATCTATTGATAGTTTGGAACCAAGTGTCCTCATTCCCTCCGTCAAATCCCCTCGGCTCCGTTGACATCATCGAACGTGCCTTTTCCATAAACATATCTAATGGTGCCTGGCATTGTTCGAGTGCTGCCGATTCTTTAACAATTCTTATTTTGTTATTTTTGTTGCAATTGAGATCTGATGAGGATGATATGGAAAAGGGAAGAAATGTATTTCATGATAGTTGTAATTATCATTATTGCTATCGGAAAAGAGAAAATAAATAACGGCATAACAAAGAAATAAAATTTTTACATTGCCTTTTTACCTCAATAAATCGGGAAATGGGGGCCCCTGGAAAAGTGGGGCCCTAGGCGCGCGCCTAGTGCGCCTAGGCCTAAACGCGCCTCTGAGAACTATGAGATTTAAATGTATATTTTTGTCACTAAAAGTTTAAGCCCCACATTTGTACTGTCATATTTCCGAAACATAACTTTGAACTTTTGGACGATTACATTGTCTTTCGCATCCAAATGGTGTAAAGTAAAACGCAAAAGTTTCCCATTTAATATCAGTTCGTATATTTTCACAACATAAAAAGATTTAAGAATCAGCATCGAGTTCTTGGAATGTGTTATATCAGCACTGTTTTCATTAGGATATTAATTCGTTTAGTTGTTTATTTTAACAGAAATTGAACTAAGCGATTTGAGTATTAAATTACATAACAAAGACTTCTCTATTTCATTTTCTTTGACTGATATCTCGTATGAGTCAAACTACACAGGACACATTTAACATTTTTACCTCGTCTAACTACGCTTGCCTGTTAGTACAGTAAAGTTAGACGAAAAATCACCATAATTGTAAGTGCAATATACTAAAGTCAATTTTTATATGTATCAGAGAAGTTTAAATCCGGATTTTTCGCATTGCTATGTGGTGGCTTCCGGGCGCCATATTGAATAACGCGAATTGTTCCATATATCTGAAACTATTAGTTTTAGGGCGGAAATTCTAAGGACCAAAGTTGTAGATAATTAAATTATCTTTCAATTTCATATGCATTCTCTTTTTTGCGCGGGCAATATTTTTTTAGGTTACGTGCATTTCAAAAATTATATTTTCATTTTTCTCGTTTCCGGAAGAAGTTACGTATGTGCAACACCTCATGAAAAATAAAGTACGTGAAATTTCGAACATGTATCTTCGGAGGAGGTGCGATAAAGTAGTCGTCCAAAGTTACTGCTCTGCAAAGCCGCACGCGGTTAAGTAGCCATTGGGGAAACGTTCACTCGTTGCTCCTTCTCAGAGCAACATTTTTTACATTCCACATGCTGTAGTCGCAATATAGGAAGAAGTCAGGATGCGCAGGTAAGTCCCACCTGTTCCCTCTAAGACTCTACGTCACTGCGTTACTGACTACTGAGCAAAATGGATATGCAATACCTATGTGCGCACGCATTTGGTTTATGTGTAACTGCCCCCGTAGAACTCGTCTTTTGGTCAGCTCATCAGCTTTTCAGCTTTATCCTGATCCTATATTGCGACTACAGTACATACTACATACGTGGTAGAGGCGTTTCAAAATCTCATGAGCTGTGACCTTCATATGCGCAGAAACACAATCCCTCTCGTAGACTCAGTTACACTTCTTAAAAATATTAGATTTATTGTTTATAATTTATCCCGAGTTCTTGTTTATGTGTAAGTACAGCAAGGTGGCCGTCAGTGTTTTCAAAATACACTTTATAACCCAGAACAAACTTTGCCTTTTGCGCATCCCGCGGTTCATAAGATTCTGAAACACTTCTACCTCTTATGCGTTGTCTACGATCATTTTGCTCTCAAAAAATTGAGAGGAATAGTGAATTTCGTTGATCAATGTTGCTATTGGATGTCAATGCCAATATGTACAAGAGAGATTTGTATTCCACCCACATTTCCTGTATAAAATTTTTGAAATGCACACAACCTTAAAAATATGGAACTGGAACTTAACAATGCTTCTAATAACTAAAATACACGTTTTACTGACTAAAAATAATCTTTAACAATGCTTATTGTTGATGTTTACACTTTGTCGGATTTCTAACCTCACTTGTCACTTTTCAACTTCTTCCTCCTCCGCCGTGAAGCGTGCCTTATATATCCAACAGGAATACAGTGCTTGCAGTCGTCCCTGCAGGGTCTTCTAGATAAAGCATCTGCGTTTTTATGATATCTTTCAGGTTGATGTTCGATTTTGAAGTCATACTGTTGCAGCCGTTCTATCCAATGAACCAATTGACCTTCCGGGGTTTTCAACTGAAAGAGCCCTTTCAATGCAGCATTTTGAAATGCCGTCCGTAGAGATATTTATGGAAATAGTCCACGGATTTGACGATGGTCAATAACTCTTTCCTGGTTACACAATAATTTCTTTCCTGTTTGGAGAGCACTTTGCTGAAGTACTGGATCACTCTTTCTTGTCCGTTCTGGATTTGGGACAGCACACAACCAACCGAAGTATTACTGGCATCCGTATCTAAAATAAAAAGTCCATTCCGTTGTGGGTATGTTATCACAGGACCAGTACATTGAGCTGCTTTCAACTTTCTACATGCCGTTTCACACTCTGGTGTCAACTGGTACTGCACTTTCTCCTCTGTCAGTCGGTGTAATGGCTTCGCAATCTCTGCAAACCCTTCCACAAAGCGTAAATGATAAGTGCAGAGGCCAAGAAAACTTCGTACGTCATGAACATTAGATGGTCTTGGCCAATCTTGTACGGCAGAAATTTTGTCGGGGTTTGTTTGTTTGTATTCTCTGCGAAGATACAACGTGACCAAGTAATTTGATTTCTTTCTTCGGGTTCAACTCCCGGTGTGCGTTCCATACTAGCCGAAATACTTCTTGAAGATTTTTCAAATGTTCCGTAGTCTCGTCCCATAAGCAGCACGTCTTCCAGGTTGGCTCTCGCAGTACGAGTTCCATAAATCTTTCAAAAGTGGCTGGGGTATTGCAAAGTCCAAAAGGCATCACAGTAAATTGATAAAGTCCACTACCTGCTGAAAATACTGTCTTTTCCTTATCATCGGGATGAAGCGCCACTTGCCAGTATACTTTTTTTAGGTCTAACGTAGAAAATCATCGTGAGCCTGCTAACGTGCTTAACGTGTCATGAATTCGGAGTAATGGGTAACTGTCCTTCTTCGTGACATCGTTCAATTTTCGATAATTGACACAAAATCTTAACGATCCGCCCTTCTTGGCAACCAAAACTAATGGTGATGACCAGGGATTCGTTGACACTTCAATGGACTCCATCTTGAAGCATCTTATCTATCATTTCCGAGGCCTCTTGTTTTGCTAGCAGGAGTCTCCTAGGTTGTTGTCGAATAACGGGTGAGTCATCAGTATTTATCCGATACTGGACTAAATATGTTTTTGTAAGGGCTTCTATATTCCTGGCAAATACTGAACTTTCCTTTTCCAGGAACTTGATTGCCTCCCTTGTTCATCCTCAAATAAATGCTCTAACTGGGAACTCAGCAATGTTAAAACTTTCTGGTCTATATTGGTAGATGAATTTCCCTCTGTCTGTGCCTCACACCTTGTTACTCACGTAACTGGTTCGTAGGAGCCAATCATTTGCCTTCTTTGATTGTTACTAAGTGAGAATTTAAATTAAAGACTCTGATGGGGATCTTGTCTTTAGTCCGGGTTAAAGTTCTTGCCACAATAATATTGGTTAGGGACTTTCTTTCTGAATGAGCAGGAATCCCAATCGTCAATAGCCTTGATTTATGGAATTCGTCGTCTGTGGTTGAGAAAATAAATTCCTCATTTCCAATTTTTAAAACTCGCTCCCCTACGTCAACAATAAATATCTGCTCTCCCATGATGTCCAGTCCCAAAATGAAATCATCCGTAATTTCAGTCACAATGACCTTATAATTGAACCTCAACCGTCCAACCTGCAGTTCCAAGCTGACCTCTCCATGGACCGCAGCCCTGTCTCCCGTGGCTGTCCGAATAATTACTTCATTTTGCCTCTTGTCAATCTGCAAGCCTGATATAAACCCTGGCCACACTATTGATGGCGTAGGACCAGTGTCAATAGTAAACACACATTTTCTTCCATTCACATATCCTTGCAACAGCAGACTACTTCCCCCTTGGTGCTGGCTATCTTTAGTTTTCTTGCTTTTCTTCAACATTTAGTGTTTACTCATCTGTCTGAGTTCTACTGTAGACAGTCTCGTTTCAAATGTCCTATCTTACCGCATTTAATACCCCCGCGCTTGGCTTTCCTTGTCTTCCTGCAGTATCCAATTTGGTCAGTATTTGAGTAAACATTTTCTCCATCTTGGACAACGTAGGGCTTTGGTTCTCCTTTTCTGGTTCAGATTCTTCGAGGAGAGTCACAGCTCGCACTCTCGACCTTGGAGTATTGCTACATGCGGTATCTACTTCTAGTGCACGCACCAAGGCTTCGTTGCTACTATTATATCGGGATAGCCTGAGGACTCGCCTGATCTCCTCGTTTCTTATTCCATCTAGGAATGCCCCCACTGCAAATTGCTCTTTAAATTCTCTTGGCGCATTGGGATGCGCCAAACCTTTTGAAAGCGAAATTTCAGCTGGGCCTGGCATACTTGGGCAAGGTGTTGATCGCCATATCGTAGATCTAAGGCAGCTTCTGAAACTCTAAAGTTCTTTTGTTGCTCTACTGGAATTGTTTGGAGCAACTCCGCTGCTTGTCCTCGTAAAGCCAGGACTAATGCCATTGCCTTCTCTTCGTCATCCCAGCTGTTCGCACATACTGCTGCCTCAAACTGTCTTTTGTATACGTTGTCCTGGAAAACAACTGTCGTATAAGCAGGTCTATTTCTCCTTTGACTTCTTCCTTGAACTTATTTACTTTCTCCTTGACTTCGCTTACTTCCTCTTCAACCTTATTTACTTTTACCCCAGCCTTGTCCATTTTCCTTTCAACATTATCTACTTTTTCTTTAACTTCACTTACTTCTTGCTGGACTTTATTTTTAAGTTCTTCGGCAACTGAAAATATGGCACTCTGTTGGGTCTCTATAGCTTTCCTTAATTCATCATTTTCCTTTTGTCGCTACTTCTCTTCTTGACGTCGTTTCTCTTGCTCTTGTTTTTCTTCTTGACGTCGCTTCTCTTCTTTTTGTTTTTCTTCTTGACGTCGTCGTTCTTGTTCTTATTTCTCCTGTTGCCGTTTTTGTTCTTTTTTTTGTCGTTTTTTTCTCGTTCGTCTTTCTCTTCCTGGCGTTTCCTTTCTTGGTCCATCATAATTTTTTGCATTTGTGCCATAAAGTCCTGCATTTGTTCCTCGGATGCCACACTTCTGGTCGTTATAGGCATATGACTACGTAAAATCAACAAAATTTAACAATCACGTCAATATCGGTAATGGAATTGTCCAGAAAAATCTCGAATTAGCCCGAATAATTCTTATCTAGAGTCTTTGTCACTATCCAGTAGAAAGATTTTAATAATCTCCACTACTGTCCAAATAAAAAAGCTCTAGAAATTTCCCGAAAATGCACTTAACTACACGAAAAAGTCTTGCTTAAAGTCCTCATCATTTCTCAGTTCAAAGGATGTTCTAATAAAATGTTCTACAATGTCTTGAAAATGCACATAACACTATTTTCCTGTTTGAAAATAACCCTCGAACAATGTCCAGTAAATTAGTCCTCTCTGTTAGCACTACTCACTACTTCCCAAGAATAATTCTGTTCAACTTTTTTGAAAAATCCTCTTGTTGATTTTGCACAGATAACCCAATAGATAGAAGCAAAGCGAACCCTGTAATTCTTAAACAATAACCCTATAAACCCAAATGACCGAGGAAAAGCGAGTTTATCACTTCACAGGTAATATTAAACTCAAAAGAAGGAAAGCGAGTGATGTGAAAAAACAATTTGATAAATAAGGCTCGCGCAAAAATCGCAAGACTTGGCGTTTGCATACATTCGCTGATATGTTGGCGAGTGCTCGCTGATGTGTACAATTCGAATTTTTTGCGATAACTCCGCGAGCATTCGCAATTTTATAAACAAATTGTAAATAATACGATTTTCTATCCCAAACTGCTTCTATCGTAAAGTATGAGACAAAACAAGAAAAAAGTCATGTATGTTATATCGAAAAGGTTTAAGTTTACAAAGTTGCTAAAGTATAAACATTGAAAAAAATGCGTTTTTTAACCTTTACACCTTTAATAACTTTGGAACGGAAAGAAATTTTTAGATTCTGAAAAAATATTCTGAAAGTACTTACAATGCTTTAACCTTGAAAACGCTACAGGAATTGTAAAAATTACATCAATATAATAGTTACAAAATTGGTAGTTTTCTGTGCAGCGCGCCATGCCTTTGCGACTACAGACCATGTCTCTGATAGTAAGCAACCTAAGTATAGTAATATAAACATTGAAAAAATGCGATTTTTAACCTTTATACCTTTAATAACTTTGGAACAGAAAGAAATTTTTAGAGTCTGAAAAAATATTCTGAGAGTACAAGGCTTTAACCTTGAACACGCCGCAGGAATTATAAAAATTACATCAATATAATAGTTACAAAATTGGTAGTTTTCTGCGCAGAGCGCCATGCTTTTGCGATTACAGACCATGTCTCTGACAGTAAGCAAACTAAGTATAGTAATCATAGCATGCTATAACTTTAGAACCATTGATGTAATTTTTATAAATCTTTCGGCATTCAAAATGCCGAGAGATAGAGTTTATAATTTTTGACGAAACTAAAACTTTCTTTCCATTCAAAAGTTATTAAACGCCAAGAGGACTAAAAGTCGCATTTTTTCAATATTTAAACGTTAACAACGTTTAAACAATAAATCTTCCCGACATAATATATACAGTGCGACTCACTTAAGAGTGTGTAACAGCGTGATCTTTTGTCCGATTTGAATCAAACTGATAATGAAAGATAGAGGTTACCAAGGTCTATCTAAGACCACAAAATCACTTTCCATCTTTAAATGCAGGGCCATCTACAATACTAAATTGTATGAAAAAAATAAAAAAATCATAGTAGGCATTTTTTAATCAAAAAATTTTGTTAACAAAACTTGTTCGAAATCATTAAAAAACCCTAAATCCGAAGTTTAGTTAAATTCTGCAACCCTCCGAAAAGTTATGAACAATAACAGAAAGCGAATTGAGACATGCATTAGGCTGATGGAGGTTTGATAGAACATAATATTTAATTCTTTTGGTTGTATTTATTATTCATTTGTGTAAATTGTTTCAAAAAAATTAATTTAAAAATAATTTTTATTTAAATACCTACCCTCAAAAGGATTTTTTTCATCAAGACCTCATTTTTTTTAGAAGTTAACTAAACTTCGGATTCAGTGTTTTTGAATTTAGTATCGTAGATTGCTTTGCATTTAAAGATGGAAAGTGATTTGGTGACCTTAAATAGGCCTTGATGACCTTTGTCTTTTAAGATCCGTTTGATTCAAATCGGACAAAAAAGAAAACAATTATTATGCTGCTACACTCTTAAGTTATTAGACACACTGTACATATAAGGACTTTTTTTCTTGTATTAACCCATACTCTACGATAGAAGTGTTTTGGAATCCAAAATCGCGTTATTTATGATTTGTTTATAAAATTGTTATTAAAAAATGGGTTCCCATGGGACGATTTCGCTAAACATATGAATTTAAACCAGGTTTTAGAAACTGGTATAAAAATTAGTAGAGGTGTTTCAAAATCCCATGAGCTGTGACCTTCATATGCGCAAAGACATAATCCCTCTCGAGGATTCAGTTACACTTCTTAAAAATATTAGATTTATTGTTTTCAATTCATCCCGAGCTCTTGCTTATGTATACAGCAAGGTATTCGTCAGTGTTTTCAAAATACACTTATAAACCCAGAACAAACTTTGCCTTTTGCGCTAAAGAAACCCTAAGCCCATTAGACCTTAAAGTATATTATATGATCAGAGACGTGCCACGTAAAAGTAATGTATAATTATAATTAGTAGCCTACGATTTTACGATTATTGAACTCGATATCCCCTGGGCATCTAGGATTTAAGTCGCCTGTCTGCGGTTTACGAATATTGAACTCGCTTTCCCCCCGAGTATCTGGGGCTTAACTCACCAGTCTGTGGTTTTACGAGAATTGCAAAAAGACCCCGCCCAAAATTTAGCCAGAGCCTAAAGCAAATTTTCTATCCATTTCATGTTGAAATAGTTCAATGTCTAGAAGACGGCGACGACGTTCCTCGCTTAACATTTTGTAGGTGGATTTTGGGTCACAGAAGAACAATATCGAGAGTTCTATTCACGGATGAAGCCAAATTCACACGTGACGGAATTAACAACTGTAGAAATCAGCATGTTTGGGCAACCGAAAATTCACATGCAGCGATTCAGAAACATTCCCAATACAGATTTAATATTAATGTGTGGTGTGGTATTTACAATAATCATCTAATAGGGCCCCACGTTTCTGAAGAAAGGCTAACTGGTGAAGTTTATTTAAACTTTCTTAGAGATATCTTGCCAGATTTATTAAAAGGCATCAAATACTAGGGGTTTGTGGTTTCAGCACGATGGTGCTGGACTCCATTTTTCTGTACCGGTCCGGGATCATCTCAACCAGTATTGCACCAACAGATGGATTGATTGCGGAGGTCCGGTAAACTGGCCACCGAGGTCTCCTGATCTTACACCTCTAGATTATTAAACTCTTTGCAAATACAAAACGAAGAGTATATTGCATTAGATTGGCACATTTCTAAAACCGGTAATGTTGCTCCTAGAGAAAAAATTTTCAAATCACTGTGTTGGTGATCGAATTCTGAACAACTTTCAAAATGTCCGTCCATCCGTCCGTAAACACGATAACTTAAGAACGAAAAGTCCGATTGTATTGAAATTTAGAGAGTAAGTTAGTGTTAGCTAGAGGAAGAACCCTGTTGCTTTTGAACAAAATCGATCAATAAATAAAAAGTTATAAATTTTTTTTAATGAAAACAAAAATTTTGTTTTGTAATTAAACAAAAATTGTTTGAAACTGATATAATTTACAAAAGAAAAGAAAAACTGCGAAAAGCATCCTATAGAACGTGCAACAATTATATAACAAGTGTGGTAAAGAGTATAATGGTTAGCTTGTCTCAAGTCAGAGGTGTACAATGAGTTCAGCTTCTAGAAACAATTATTACTGTATGTGATAACATCAGAAATAACCTGGAAGTGATTGATAAGTCAGTGAAAAACATATTAAAACATTCTCGAAAATGTATTGACGCTGGGGGCATTCATTTTGAAAACCTGGTATAGTTTTAATTATTTGCACCGTTTTTACTTCCGTCGCATACCGAAGGGAAGTATTGTATTCGGGAAAAAATCGCCCTTCGAGATTTTTTCGGATTTTGACGTTTCAGATCACGTATATTACGAAAATATAGGTTTTTCAATTCCGTCAGTCTGTTTGTTGGTGCATTGACTAAAAAAACTACTTGACGGAGAGCAGTCAAATTTGCTAGGTAGTTGACTCTACCATCAGCGAAGAAATGGTTAAAACTTTCACTGGAAAATATACAGGGTGAACCGTCTAAAGGGAATAAATAATGAAAAAAAATTTTTTTTGCTCAAATTTTAAATTTCCACGTTTCATGACACGCTAAACCTAATTCAGAAAAAAAATTTTTGAAATTTTTTTTTACCAACATTTTTGAAAAAATTTTTACTAAGTAATACTAAATTAGACGGATTTTTTTTCTTTGTTCAAATTTAAAATTTGAACGTTTCATAGCGTTCTAAACCTATTAAAAAAATATGTATATATAATTTAGATTTTTTTTTTATCATTTTCATGGAATTAATGGACGAGGTTGAGTCTAATGCCTGGTGTTCGCTTGTGCAAGTAGTTTCAAATTTTCTTGGAAAGCATTAGGCACCGAATTACTGAAGAAGATGATTTCCAACTTAAATAAATTAGGTTGCAACATGAGCGTTAAGGTTCACTACTTCCACAGCCACTTAGATGATTTTTCAGAAAATCTAAGTTACCTTAGGGAAGAGCAGGGGGAAACGGGGAAAGATTCCGCCAGGATATAAACCGCTGCCTACGGAATCACTACTTCACATCTAGATTTTTCAAGTCGCCATAAAGGAAACATCTTAATTATATTTGCAGTCTAGTACTTATGTGGAAATTATATTGGTCATAGAATTTTAATAATGTTTGCGGCAGATGTCATAAAAAATTTTGAGGCATCGGTTTCTACCATATACGTTAAAAATGAAGTTTCTATAGTCTTATTAGCTTGCTCTACGTATTTTCCCCTATTCACATCGTCCCACGTCCCACCTCTTCAACGGAATCATATCAATCAGATGTCATTACATTACAATACATATGTGTACTATGTGTACTAACTTTCAAGTGAATATCTCAATTTTATGTTATTCACCCCTTCAATAACTGAGTGGAGGTGGAGGGGTGGGGGCTTGAAAAACATTGGTAAAAAATCTAAGTCCTTGGTTTCTAGTATATATACATCAAATCCCAAGTTTCTGTACTCTTATCAGCTTGCTTTACTTATTTTTCCCTATTTGCCTTTACTCACCCCCCACTCCTTCAACGGAACCATCTCAAAATCTATTCTAGTTTTAGATGTCGTTATAATACATACATGCAAAAAAATTTCAAGTGGGGGTAGCGGGCGGATGGAAATTATTATTAAAAAACCTGATTCCTTCGCATCTAGCATACACACTAAATCACCTCAAAATACAATCTAGTTCCAGATGTCGTTATATATAATTCATACGCATACCAAGTTTCAAGTGAATACCTCAATTTTATTTTATCAACCCCTTTAATAATAGAGTAGGGGTGTTGGGGGGTTGAAAAATATTATGAATAAATCTGAGGCCTTGGCTTCTAGTATATACACCAAATCCCAGGTTCCTGCTCCTACCAGCTTGTTCGACTTATTTCCCCCTATTTACCCTTATTTAACTCCCAACCCTTCAACGGAAGCACCTTAAAATACAGTCTAGTTCCAGATGTCGTTATAATACCTAAGTGTACCAAATTTCAAGTGAATGTATTAATTTTATTTTATCAATAAATCTGAGGCCTTGGCTTCTAACATGTACACCAAATCCCAAGTTTCTCTGCTCTTACCCACATGATGGCTGATTACTGCTGGAGTCTTCATGAGATTGTACTGGTAAACTCCATGCGAGGAAGTCTTATAAAAGAAAGTTTTTAAATGATGATTGATCAATGTAGGTATGTATACGTTTATTTTGTGAAATAAATACCTTACTATCTATTTTTCGGCTTTTTTTGTAACAAACAGTTGTACTAAATCGTAGTAATTTGAAACGTACATAGTTTAAAAAATGAAACAATTTTATTATCTATTTATCTATTCAGAAAATAGGTCAGTTATATTGCATCTCGAAAACTAGATCTGATAAATAAAATCTGACGGCATTTTTCTGTATCTCACAATTACTTAAGAACACTTAAGAAATCGCAGGCACCAATATGTGTGTTGGCCAGTGTTATCTCTTTAGTTTGAAATTGTATCGGAATGCCATCACTGCTAATTTTATACAAATTTTTTTAAAAATGTATGACCTCTTGGAGCTAAGATAATTTTATTTTTTCGAAAAATCGGTACTCCTTTAATTACCAATTTTAAGGGCTGAAATTTGCAAACATATAAGTTGAAGACTTGCAGTTTAATATAAAAAATATTTAGCAATCATCGACCTCGCATTATTTACTGTAAGCCAAATTATGTTGGGCTCCGTAACATCATGTTACGTTCGACGTTCGACGCAGCAGTGCGCGTGGAGATTCCGAATCGGCGTCCTCGGTGATTCAACTCTGCAGGCCAGCTCATTTTAGACCAGATCTACTAATATGTGTGCAGATTTCAGCCCTTAAAATCGGTAATTAACGTGTACCAATTTTTCGAAGAAAAAAAATTATCTCAACTTCCAAAGGTCGTAGAATATATATATCAGCCTTCGATCGGCAGTGAATTCCGATACAATTTCAAATTAAGTTTTTGGAGTCAATTTTTTATTTTCGATTATTTTGTTATTTTTTCGTATATTTGCAATTATTTAACAATGCGCGCACTAAATGCACATGTTAGTAGAACTCATCAAGAAAATTTTAAGCCCGAACAAATTTCGTTAAGTGTACAGGAACCTGACAAATGGAACTCTACAAAATCGTATTTTTCCGAGAAAATCGATTTTTGCAAAAATCTATTTTTTGCAATGTTTTAAACATGACCTTATTGTACTCGGCATACCTACGTTCAGTGAGTTTCATTAAATACATCGTTACGTATTTCCACCTCTTAGGAAACACCCTGTATGAATCCATGGGTTCTAAAATAATTTCAACAAGAGATAAACACTAACACTTCATTTAATAATTTACTGACTATACAATACTTCAAAATAACCTTTACACTTTGTTTACTTGATATTTAACCTCACTTTTTCGCTACCTTTCACTTTTATAAACTTCACTTTAGTAAACTTCTCCCTTTGCGCTGGTAATCGCGCCTTATATACTCCGAAATTGCCTCTCTAGATCCATTCAGAAACAATCGAGAATCTTCTCACCATACTCTAGAAAAAGTCCATTTCTTTCTACAAGTTTCCAGTCACTCAATATTAGGCATAGGCGTATCAATTTCCATTTCCAAGGGGTGTAATTCATAACAATATATTTTTTTTAAGTTAGAGGCAATTGAAAAAAATCGATTTTTAGCGGTTTTCTTGCAATAAATAATTTATTTGTAAATTTATTGATACCAAACCGAAGCCCAGTTTGGTATCAATAAATTTTGTTGCTATTAAAAAGTTCTATAAATTCTGTACCAAACCGTTTTTTGTACAGTCAAGATTTTTTTAAACCGCGAAAAACTGCTTTTGGGCCTTTTTGACCCCATTTTGAATAACTTCTGCATGTCCAGAAACAGCTCATCAAATTCTACACAGTTTTTCCTATTTTTTCCATGTTTTATCTTGTGGATGGCCCGGTTGGCAAAAACCAGGTATTTTTGATTATTTGACTGGCCTGTTATTAAAATCAGCGTTGCATTGTGTTAGATTACAATATGCAAGCGAATGCGATATTTGTTTTTGTTTATTTGATTTATCACAAAGCACATTAAGATTATTATTTCGCTTGTGGAGACTGAAAGAAGATAAATCCATTGATAAAAAGTTAAAGATATATGCAGCTGATTGTTTGCATATGTGACATTTTATGAATTATAATTTTTATTAAAATTATGTGTCTGTAGTCTACATTTTTATTCCAAATTTCTAAACAATAAATTAAAACTGACCAGAGAATGTAGTAAATCGATAAAAATAATATCTCAAGAGCGTCTGCTAGAAACACAATTACAGAATCATGCCATACTATTTCTGTTGTCATTTTTCTGGAATGCCTTAAGCGATTTGAATGGAAATGTTTTGCAAGCTGTAGAGTATAGCTCGGCGGTGGTCTCCTATTAGTTATTATTTTCTTTCTATTATTAGCTTGACCAGTAACTTCGTAACTTTATATCTAAAAAAATGTTGGCACTCAGTTTTCACCCACTTCCAGATGTCGCATTGCCTTGAAGTTTTGCATTTGCATATAGTTCACATGGCAATACATTTTGACATTTTTATGTAAGAATCCAAGATGTCGTTTCCAAGATGGCAGACGGTTTATTGTCATTTAATGTCCGATTCTATTAAAAATTGTAACCTGGGAATTTTTGAGGTCGCCGATTATAAATGTGTGATCGAAATTCATAAATTTAAAATGGCGACTTTAAGATAACGAATAAGTTTTTTATTTATGGGTAGAGAATTTTATTAAGTACCTTGTCCGATTTATTTATTTGATCTTTGGTACTATTTCCGAATTGAAAACACTACTAGTCTAATTAAAATAAAAAATAATTTAAAAACGTGAAAAAACACGCTTCTAAAAGCCAAGTGAAACTTTTAAAAAATGCATTAAAAAGAAGAAAATAATGTTACGTGTACTCTTATAACATCTCTTTTATAACAATTGTGAGATAAATGTGAAGATATCTTAATCATATTTATGTTTCAGCTATATGAAAGCTATTAAATATGAGAGTTTTAAATAATTTAAAACAATGTGAGGGTCTCAAATAAATTTGTACTTAGGATGGGGTGTTCGTTAAGTTATATACTTCCTATTAATAATTTATTTTACGTTTATTACTTAATTAGAACCAACAACTTAAGCTAATTTGATAGCACGAGCACAAGCAACTGTTATTGTATAGTTGTCTTCACATATTTATTGCAAATAAAAAAGACTATAAAAACATGCCATTAAAATACCAAAGTCTGTATTTTTACCTGCCAAGACGGTCCTACAGAGCCGTACTTCAAGTATTAGAATACACAAAATAAATACTAAATAATTAAAAATCGTCTTTTCGGCAGAAACCTAATGAGGTTTCTGGTAAATTAAAGATCTGCTTTGCGTCAAGATAGGATATCTCACTCATTGGTGGACGTATTGCCCGTTCTTCGCGATATTGATAGATAAATTCAAAGTACGGCTCTGCTTACCTGTTCCCTGGGTATGACGTTCTACAAGGGGTGATTTGCGCGACTACATTTCAGGTGTTAAGAAATTTTAATTAAAAGAGGTTTGTTTCCGATTACTTCTTATTTTAATTATGCCAGAACATACTATACATGAGAACAATGTTGTTCTATGTATTAAGTAACGCATTATATTTATAATAAACCATTTTCTGTCAAATTTTAACATGCCCCGCTCTCCCATCTATACGTAAACGGCACAGCTTTGAGGTTTCTTATGTGCAGTAAATATATGAAGACAACTATACATAACGGGTGATTCATTTAGAGGTACTTTTTTCAAAAATAACAAAAAATAAAAAGAAACAATTTTATCGGGTAATCTCTCTTATCATATAAAAGAACAATTCTTTACATTTATTTTTTAAAGATTATTTCTTTCAAGTGTTGACCGTGACTGCCGCTAACATGGTCCATTCTGAAGTTCCAATTTTCGATGACGAGTTCGAGCATTTCGAGTGGTATTTGGCCAATGACACGAGTAATGTTGGCTTCTAATTCCTCAATCGTAGCTGGCTTATCCATGTAGACTTTGGACTTTACGTAGCCCCAAAGGAAAAAGTCTACAGGTGTGATATCCCATGATCTACATGGCCAATTCACTGGTCCGAAGCGTGAAATTAACTGTTCACCGAATTGTTCTCGCAATATAGCCATGGTTTCACGGGCTGTGTGGCAAGTAGCGCCATCTAGTTCGTACCAAATATCGTCTAGATTACGAACTTCAATTTCGGGCAGCAAACAGTCCGTTATCATTGCGCGATAACGGGCGCCATTAACAGTTACGTTCCGGTCGGCCTCATTTTTGAAGAAATATGGACCAATGATTCCACCAGCCCATAAACCACACCAAACCGTTGTTTTGTCTGGATGTAATGGCATCTCTTGAACCTCTTCGGGTTGCTCTTCAGCCCAAATATGGCAATTTTGCTTATTGACGTAGCCATTAAGCCAGAAATGGGCCTCATCGCTGAACAAAATTTTGGTCGAAAACATTGGATCTCGTTCAAGCTTTTCAAGACTCCAAAGACTGAAACGGTGACGATTCGGAAAGTCGGCCAGCTTCAATTCTTGCACGAGTTGAATTTTGTAGGCTTTTAAACCAAAATCCTTGCGTAAAATGCGCAAAGTTGTTGAATACGACAAGCCAAGCTGTTGAGAACGGCGTCGAATCGATTCATCACGGCCATCGCGTACACTCTCAGTTACTGCGGCTATATTTTCTTCACTACGTGCTGGATGTGGTCTATTTGGTTTTCAAATTTTTCGATGGTACAGCGAATTGCGCGTTCGGTAGGCCGATTATGTGGACCATAAGTTGCTCTAAGCGCACGAAACACATTCCTTGTAGAACGATGATTTTCATAATACAACTGAACAATTTGTAGACGCTGTGCCGGGCTAAGTCTTTCCATGATGAAATGTCAAACAATACTGAACAAAAATATCGTGACAGTTTGACACGACTCACGCTTGATCTGTCATAAAATCCCCATTGAAAAAAGTACCTCTAAATGAATCACCCGTTACTAATAGCTTTGATATATTTAAAGTATAAATATGATCAAGATCTCTTCACAGTTATATCCCAATTGTTATAAAAGAGATAGAAGTACATATAAAACACTGTTTTCTTCTTTCTAGTATTTTCCTAACAGTTTTTGTTTTATAAAAGCATGTTTTTTAGTTATTTTAAATTATTTATTTATTAATCTCGATATAGATATTAGGTAATAAAATCCAATTGACCAAGTGCCAGATTACCTATACGCTGATACCTCATAGTGGCTATTTTCTTTCTACAATTTAAAAAAAAATTCAGATAGAAAGAAGTAGTGAGTAGGTATGGACACCAGCGTAGGTGTAGGCAATTCATTGCTGCAATATTTTAACTCAAAACTTTAAATACTTAGTGTTTCATGTGGAAAAATTGAGTTATGGCAGTTTAGAAATGTAAAAATTTCAATCATCGTGAAGAACACTCTGTAGAGTAATATTCATTTTCAAGAGAGCCAGAAACTAGTACATGATGCATTATTTTTCAGAAAAAGTGGAATGACGTGGCAAGGATAGAAAATTAAGTCTAAAATACAAATGTACACAAAAAATGTTTTGCATTCCATTTAAAAAATCATGTATTAATTTGCCACCACTATGTGTAATTTTCACATAAAACAAATAAATGTAGGATTTGACGAGTTAAATTCTATAGTCATAAAAATGTAATTTCAGGTTAAACCGGAAGTTATTACGAAAAGTGACTTTCAGACTCAAATTACTTCCATGCTTTTAATGGAACACCCTGTATTGAACTTTAAATTTACAATTTCCTGACTTTTCTGGATATTTTCTGTTTCTAGTGTCCTTTACCTAAACCTAATAGTTTTTGAGATATCGGGAACTGAATAGGAATAGTTACCTGCACTGTAAATATCACAAATCTATTCAGTGCAGATAAATATTGGAAGCATCCAATGAAAAATAAAATAACTATCAAAAGTGTAACACTAAGGCCAGGCGCGCACGGGTGACTTTTTGTCACGCAACTGTTTTGTCACCTACCTCGGAGTCCATCGGGTCTTATGGAGATGCGCTTACGAAGCGACGTAACAGTCACGTCGCTCATGAGCGCATCTCCATAAGGCTAGGCGCGCACGGGTGACTTTTGTCACGCAACTGTTTTGTCACCTACCTCGGAGTCCATTGAGTCTTATGGAGATGCGCTCACGAAGCGACGTGACAGTCACGTCGCTCGTGAGCGCATCTCCATAAGGCTCGATGGACTCCGAGGTAGGTGACAAAACAGTTGCGTGACAAAAGTCACCCGTGCGCGCCTAGCCTAAAAGTAATAGGTCGGTATAATTTAACCATAATTTAAATGTTGAAAATATCCACCGTTGTCTTCTCGACAAGAATTAATCCTTCTTTGTGATATTCACAGTGCTGGTGAACATTCAGTTGTCGATACCTGAAAAACTATTAGGTTTAGACAAAGGACACTAGAATCAAAAAAATATCCAGAAAGGTCAGTAGAATGTAAGTTTAAGGTTCAATACATTAAAAGTATCGAAGTAATTAGAGTGTGAAGTACTTCTTCTTCAACTTCAACCGGAAATGAAATTTTTATGACTAATATTTGACTCGCCAGAAACTTATATAACCATAACAGATTTATTCCTACATTCATTTGTTTTATGTGAAAATGGAATAATTTATAACCGATATAACATTTTCAATCCCTTTCTGAAAAACTATCAAATGTAGATATAGGTTATGCTATATGTTTTATACCTAGAATTTCCTAGACAATCTAAATTTTAAACAGGGTGTTTCATTAGAAGTACCAAAGATCCGAAGTTAGAGCAATCAAAATGTGCAACTGATTGACTTATATCACTTCGCATAATTTGAAATCGTTATATCTTTTTACTAGAAAGTTATAGGCTGGCTAGTAATATCGTAGGCATCCGGTATATCCACGTGCATGTGTATTTTATTTGTTTGCTAATTTTACATGTTAATGAAATATTGAACATTTTGTGTTTTTTTAAGTATTTTGAGCGCCCACACTTTTAAGTTTATTAACATAATTATTGTTATTGCTATTAACATTATTTTTCTCTTTTTAGTGCATTTTTAACAGTTTCAGTTGGTTTTTAAAAACGTGCATTTCATTTATTTTAGATTATTTATTATGTTGGTTCATATCCGTATGCGGTGCTATAGAGTTAAGTTGAATATTAATCACTCGATCAAACCTAGTTTCAAGTTCTAACTGTAAAACGTTACATTTTCAAATAAAGATTGAATTATTGATGGGTATATTAATAAATTATGTAAAATCTTACCTGGGGACAATCCTTGATATAGTGGCCCTTTTGAAAACATAAATGGCAGAGATAAGAAGGTGGAGGTCTCTTAAGTGGTCTCCTCTCTAGTGCGAGGTCTGCAAGTTGATCTGTGAGATCAGCCAAAGTATCACATACATTATGGGTAGAATAAGGTGTATTATAAACATTGTAGGAGTACCGAGCTGTTGAAAACGGGTTCCAGGTGGGACTCAGCAACTTGGGCTTAAAACAAAAATATAAACATAAGTAATGTGTTTTTAAAGAGGGTAACTTAAGAGTAAACACTAGAACGTCGTTTTGAAATTTATTGGTAAACAAATTCTGTAAATTATTTTAAGGCAATAATATATGTACTATATCTACATAAGATACTGTGAAAACAACAAAAGGCGTAGAAAATGGATAAACGTAACGTGGAAGGAAAATAAAATATAGTTAGACAAACAATTTAAAATAAAATATATGTACTGTACCTACTGAAAGCTGATATACGTTGTTCTTTAAGATCACATTATAAGTTACTATAGTGTCGTACTTATTATGAATACACCCTTGTATATTCGTTATTTTCAGAGGGAAATACAGATTTCTAGTACAACAATACATCATAAAATGAATCTTTTGGGGCACAGTTTCTGAGTGGGGTAGTGGCTGCGGCTGTTTGAAAAGGACAATAGATGGAGAGCCGGCTGTATAGATTTCCTATGAATAAGATACATGAAAATCTTTATGTGAGTAAGTACTACTACAGACATACAGGGAGCCACTTCTAATTTTTTGCAAATTTTGCCGGCGTCACGGAATTATGACATCACTTCCGGTCACGATTTTTTGCGTCATCGAATGTATGAATAAAACTTACGTCAAAATGTAGATTTTGAGGCATATAATGAGACTGTAGTGGGATGCCAGGCTTAATTTGCCCGCAACTCTGAGACATTCTCGATTAAAGTATTTTTTTTGTGTTCATCGAATAAATGAATGATTTTTTTTTAAGTTAAAGTACAAGCCTTCTACTTATTAGAAAAATAGACTGCCTCTTTTTATTTGCCCACATCCTCCCGTTTTGACATCACTTCCGGTAAAATTCCATGACGCGGGCAAAATTTGCTTATATGAAAAGTGGCTCCCTGTAGGTCTGTTGTAGTACTTACTCACTCATACAAAGTTTTTCATGTATCTTATTCATAGGAAATTTATACAGCAGGCTCTCTACCTACAAGATCACAATATCTCGCCAGTGGCGGTCTGAGTGTCTAGGGCTTAGTCCAGTCGGTATTTTACAGGCGAAGCAAGCAAGAATTTTTTTTAATTGGGAAATTAGAAATTAAATTATTGATTTAAATTAATTAATTGAACAAATTAAATTAATATAGCTGTCAATTCTTCAGGCGATTGTGCTATCTTATTTAAAATATCGGTATTTGGAACCATTTCTGCATCAATGCTTATTAACATTATGGTTCTAGAAAGTGATTGAGTGATATTACTTCTTAGCCTAGTCATATCATTGTGTTGGTGATCGAATTCTGAACAACTTTCAAAATGTTCGTCTGTCTGTCTGTCTAACTCTCTGTCTGTCTGACTATCCGTCCGTCTGTCTATCTGTCCGTCCGTCACGTTTCTTGTATGCACGATAACTTAAGAACGAAAAGTCCGATTGTATTGAAATCTGGACAGTAAGTTAGTGTTAGCTAGAGGAAGAACCCTATTCCTTTTGAACACAATCGATCAATAAATAAAAAAATTATTAATTTTTTAAATAAATTTATATTTGTTTTGTAATTTAATAAAAAAATGTCTAAAACTAATATTATTTACAATAAAAAACGACAAAGAGTATCCTATAGAATGTGCAACGATTATATAAAACTTGCAGTAAATCGGCGAAGAGTATAATGGTTACGGTTAGCTTGTTTTTATTATTTTTAAAGCCGAAAAAGCTCATTCACAATTAACTTGTGTACAAGCTAATGTTAGCAGATATTTATATGCCATATACAAGTTGGCATATGCCGATGAATGCTATTGAAAATTACATAAAACTAAAAAAAAATTTATTGGAAAACTCCTGTCGCAAAAAGTGCACTCGATAGCCAAATTGACGACATGATAATTCATTTAATCATCGGTTGCTTTCGCTGCCTCCGCACATCTCGAGTTCGTGCTTCAGACTTCGACGCCCACACGCCGGCTCACGCCGGCAAATAGCTCATTTTTGAATCAAACGACAATTCGCAGACCTGCAATTCATTAAACTTAAACATTTTTATTTAAAAGTATTCCTTATAAAATTGCCTTTAATTCTTTCGAGATCGAATTTCGAATTTTCAAAATTCAAGATGGCTAATCCAGACATATAGGACCCCGCACCATTAGCATTGGAAAAATCATTTCTAGGTGGGATTTTTTCAAACTTTGGGAATAGATAGTTCAAGGGCTTCCGAACAAAAAACGTTATATGAAAGAATTGATTTAATGCCGTCCCTGCAGAATTATAGTGACTGGAAATTAAAAATCTTTGAATTTTCAAAAATGTTTAAATTCCAGTCAGTGTAATTCTGCAAGAAAGGCATTCAATCATTTTTTGTTTGAAGAAAATCCCACCCAAATGATTTTTCCAGTGCTAATGTACTGGGTCCTTTATGTCCGGATTATTTATAGCCATCCTGAATTTTGAAATTTCGAAATTCGGTCTCGATAGAGTTAAAGGCAATTTTATAAGGAGTAAATTAAAAGAAAAAATGTTAAGCGTTATAGGTTGTTTACATTTTAGATATAAAGAATCGTTAGACGCATATTTTGTTTTGGTTATACTCACAAAGAGGACCTACGGGGCATTCGCTGGTAGACTGTCATATACACACACAAGTATTATAGATACTTTCAATATAGTTTAATCATACGTAGTATAATTCGTTTTGTTTATCAGTTTGGGGGTGTTTCACCCGTAACTTTATATAAGTTTCATTGTTTCAGGTCTGGAAATTGTCCTATTGATCAAAAAATGAGCTATTTGTTCCACTGCGCGGCGGAACGGCCAATGGAAAAAAGTACTTACCAGCTCATCAGTCATCACATATACCAAAACATTTAAAAATAAATAAACGCAGTTCGTCAGCGATTTGAATGTTTTTGCTTTGCCTGTATATAAACGCATTAAGTACTCAAAAGGCAAAAGGCCCAATCGGCATTTGCCCACTTGCCAACCTGGCCAGATCGCCACTGTATCTCTCTTCGTGTTGGAGGTATCGAAAAAAGTAATTCGAAAAACTGCTGCCTAAAGAATCACTACTTCCACATCCAGATTTCCTATCCAAGTCTCTTTAAAGGAAAACATCTTGAATATATTTGCACTCTAGTATGTGGAAATAATTGGTCATAGAATTTTAATATTATAATATTTGAGGCAGATGAAATAAAAGAAATTAGGCGTTGACTTCTAGCATATACGCCAAAAATGAAGTTTCTGGACTCTGGTTATCTTGCTTTAATTATTTTCCCCTATTTACATCAGATGTTAATACAATACGCCGGTACGTGCACCAAGTCACAAGTAAATATCTCAATTTCATTTTATCAACCCCTTTAATAATGGAATTGGGGGTTGGTGGAGGGGTTAAAAAATGTCATAAAAATATCTGAGGTCTTGGCTTCTAGTTTATATACCAAGTTCCAAGTTTCAGTACTCGTACCACTTTGCTTTACTTATTTCCCCCTATTTACCACTATTTAACATTCAACCCTTCCATAGACGCATCTCAAAGTATAATCTACTTCCAGGCGTTGTAATATATACGTATGTGTATGTATCAAATTATAAGTGAATATCTCAATTTTATTTTATCAGTCCCTTTAATTATGAAGTGGGGGTAATGTGGAGTGGAACATATTATAAAAAGATCTGAGGCCTTGTCTTCTAGGACATACACCAAATCCCAAATTTCTGTACTCTTACCAAGCTTGCCTTACTTATTTTCCCTTATATATCTCTATTTAACCCCAAGCCCTTCACCGGAATTATTGTAAAATATAATCTAGGTCCAGATCTCATCATGATACATATGTGTACCAAATTTCAAGTCAATATCTTAAACCGTTCCTGAGAAAACGTGCGAACATAAAAAATTTCGGCAGACTGACCGCGACCGACCGACCGACCGACCGACAGACAGAAATTTTATGATATAAGTCTATTTACGATTACTATACTTCCATGCCAAGTAACAATTGAAATGCTATATGGGCTTGAATAAGTTTTGTAATAGCTTTATTGAGGATGTAAGTTTGCTAAATAGCTTTATAGCGGTAGTATAGCAGGCCAACAACTCTTTCAGCCTAAGCCTCCTCCTGAAGGAGGCTGACTTTCAATATCATTTAGCATTTGTTTTAATTCGAGTCTATAAGCATTTGTAAAGGTTTTATGGAGGTGGTCAGCACTACCATGATAAAATCATTTAGTCTAGGAAACCAATTTACCTCAGAGATAACGTTCATAAAACCAGTACGCCTAAGAGTTTTAAAGGGGCACCTGAATATATTAATCATAAAACTGCTATAAAGCTGTATTGGCTTGTATAATGCCAAATGTAACATAAGAACAATTTAGTGTGGACAGATTCCTTCATAAAACCGTAAAAGTTGCAATTTGGCAGGTGGATAAATAGATTTTATTTATTTAAGGTTAAATTACTTATGTGTGCATATGCGAAGTACCTACCTCAAGAAATGGAGACACATTTTTCATAAACGTGGATGAAAACAAAAAGGAGTGGTTACTTTAAAAGGAAAGCGAGAAGTAACCATTTGAAAATAGTAAATAACACACCATCAGTTTCGATTATTAAAGTAAAATAGAATATGATGATTCGTCACCAGCAGACACTCAACAATTGACAGTTGAGACCACCTGCCATTCATCAATCATAATACGAAACTTAGGACTTACTGTAAACAATTAGAGCCATACCACACATTGACACATTTGACTATTCAAAATATTCAAATAATGTGAAGGGTTGTCTTCTTATTTATATCTTTTTGGGCCATAGGTTTTATGGTGGTTGTGAATAAATCCAACAAATCTTAATATAGGTAAAATGGTGTTAGAAAAGATCAACTGGTATTAGACAATACCAAATGGACTCACATAAATGTAAGAGGACTTAAATTTATTGTAATTAGTAGCAAATGCTCTTGTACGAGAGGATTGTGGCAATCTTAGGATTAAATACTCTTATTGTGGAATTGCCGACAACCAACAGGTTTTAATAAAAAATCACAAATATGTCCGTGCACCGATATTCAGCGCAACATTCGCACTTATCGTTTTTTAGTCATTTTGTGCTGATTCCATGCTCTATTTCTCATTTTGATCATTATTTTCAGTAATGTGCCATGGAAAGTCAAGACATTCCAGTGATCGGAATTTGGGTGTAATTTTCAGGTGCGTCGTTATAAGGATTTATTCAAATAAGCACAGATGTTTAGTTGAAAAATCAATTAATTTTGATTTATATAAATCATGTAATCTATTTATACAAAAAAACGCTATTTAAGTTAAAAAACAGAGCGTGTAAACAATGCACACCTGCAACACGTGGCCGACACGGCAAACATTATTTACTACTTCGCCTTTAAATTAAATGGACGTGGCACAGGACCTAGTTTATAATTGTGTTTACTGAAAGAACAACTTATTGTTAGTATGCCGCGTTTTAGTCCGATGAAAAGTACTATTGAAAAGGGCTTAAGTCTCATAAAGAATTACATTTTGATGGCGAAAAAAAAATTTGTAATATTTGTGATGTCACAATAAAGTCTATACAGAAAAATATTTTAAACATGTAAATAGCTACACACATGAGTCTCATACAAAAAAAGGAAAAGAGAGTTTTAAAGGACGAGTTTTATTTCGATTTGGCTCTTTTGTTAACATGTTTAAATCTTCCATGGGGTGTACTAAATGACGCTCGTTTTACACATTTTCTAAAAAAATATTGTGTGGGGCAATATGTTTCAAGTGAAAGCCTGCTTCGTAAAAAAATTCTCAGCGAAAAACTGGAAGGTATTCGGAGCGATCTTCAAAATGACTGGTTTTGGGTTACAATAGACGAAACGGCAGACTTTTTAGGAAATAATGTTGTCAATTGATTAGTTACAAAATTACATGTTGATGGTCCTGGCAACTGCCATTTAGTAGCTTCCAAGGTTTTAGAAACTGTTAATGGCGAGTCAGTGTTTAATTTTTTTGAAAACACTTTAAAATGGCTTTGGCAAGATTTGGCCGAACAAAATTTAAAGTTGTTGTTTTTACTAGTGATTCAGTGTCGGACATGTTAAGTGCTGGAAACAAATAAAAAGGAAATACCCTCAAGTGTTACATGTTACTTGTTTAACGCATGCGTTACGCCGCATATTCGAAAAAGTAGGAAATTGTTTCACAAATGTTGACAAACTTATTGCTAACATAAAGAAATTTTTTCTAAAAGCTCCTAGTAGGATATAACATTTCCAAGAAAAATGTCACACGTTGGGGAACATGAATAAACGCGGCGTGTTACTACATGTTAACTTCAACTCGCTAAAGGAAGTTGTGGACACCTTAAATGAAGATGCTACTGCGATTAAGCATGCAAAGAATTTAATGAATATTAAATATTAAAAATGATTTAAAATTTATATTTGAACGTTTTAAAATAATGCCAAGAATTATAGACAACCTTATAAAATTTTTCCTTGGAAGAAACATTTAAGAAAGTAGATACTGTTCAAAAAACAATTAATGCATTATGGGTTCATACTGGTGAGGTTATATTAAAAAGTGGGTTGCTGTTTTACAAAGGAATACAGACTTGGCGGTCGTATTTGCCATTAGCAAAAAAATTGTAACACAACCAGATGCGTTCCTTGATCAGGTGCCTATGAATATCTTTAGATATGCTTCCCTCACTTCTGTGGAATGCGAAAGATCATTTTCGACCTCACAGTAATAAAATAGATATTTACTGTAAAAAAAAATCGTCTCTAACATGAAAATTTAGAAAAAATACTTACTGTGTATATTTTGAAACTCTGAACACTCAGTAAAAGTACAAAATTTGAAACTTGAAAGTGCTGTGCGGATTTATAACAATTTATGTGCGAAATATGTGTACATACATTTATTATGCCAAAATACATCATAAACAAATAAGGTAGGTTCGTTTTACATTTAGTTTTGTAAAAGAGAACAAACTTACATTTAATATAAAAGATTAGATTATTGTTATGAGGCAGAACGAAACTTCTTAAATATCCGAAATATTTTCAATTAAATTATGTTTACTAACGAAGTCACCTTCACTGCCAACAGGAACAGTGTCACTTAAGATTACAGATATTGGGCTGTGGAAAAATACTCATTAGGTAATTAACTCTAATAAAAGCTAATATTCATAAAAGGTCAACTTTTGGAAGTAATTGAAAATAAGTTATAATTTGTATACATTTTGAATTTCTTACATTTTCTTATTTATTTTCAATTGCTTCCAAATATTGATCTTTTTATTAGCTTTTAGAGCTAATTACCCAATGAGTATATTCTATATCCCAATATCTGAAATTTAAAGTGACACTGTCACATTGGCAGTGAAGGTGACCTCGTTAGTAAACTTAATTTTGTTTAAGAAATTTCGGATATTTAAGAAGTTTCGGTGTGCCCAATAACAATAATCTAATCTTTTAATTTATCGCCTTACATCAAAGTATGTAGGAATTTTGGCTTAAAGGGTTTTCTTTATTTTATGACGAATAGGACTCCTTCTCACCCGGTGTCTTGCACGATTTAATGATTCCTTAGACTGGCTCTTGACTTTCCATGGCACACTAGTGAAAGTAATGATCAAAATTAGAAATAAAGCATGGAATCAGCAAAAAATGACTAAAAAACGATAAGTGCGAATGTTGCGCTGGAAATCGGTGCTCGGACTATATTTAATTTTGAGCAACTTTTACTTCCACATCCACGTAGTGGGGTATAGTAATCGTTAAAAAATTAAAAACAAATTACTTCCACATCCACGTAGTGGATTGGAAGTATAGTAATCGCAAAAAAATTTTCAAAAATTTTTATTCGTGAAATAGGTTTAGAATGTCATGAAACGTCGAGATTTTAAATTTGAGCGAAAAAAAATTTCTGTCTGTCTGTCTGTCTTTTGACTGACTTTTTTGTCTGCACGTTTTCTCCGGAACGGTTTAAGATATTGACTTGAAATTTTGTACACGCATATATTATAACGAGATCTGGAACTGGATTGTTTTTTGAGGATATTCGGTGAAGGGTTGGGGGTTAAATAGGGATAAATAGGGGAAAACAAGTAAAGCAAGCTTGTAAGAGTACAGAAACATGAAATTCAGTGTATGTACTAGAAGTTAAGGCCTCAGACTTTTTTACAATATTTTTCAATCCCCCACCACCCCTACCCCATTAATGGGGTTGATAAAATAAAATTGAGATATTCATTTGAAATTTGGTACACGTATGTATTATAACGACATCTGGAACTAGATTATATTTTGAGATGATTCCGTTGAAGGGTTGGGGGTTAAATAAGGGTAAATAGGGGAAAATAAGTAAAGCAAGCTGGTAAGACTACAGAAACTTGAAATTCGGTGTATGTACTAGAGGCCAAGGTCTCAGATTATTTATAATATTTTTCAACCCCCACCACCCCTACTTCATTATTAAAAGAGTTGGTAAAATAAAATTGAGATATTCATTTGATATTTGGAATACGTACGAATTATAACGACATCTGGAACTAGATTATACTTTGAGATGATTCCGTTGAAGGGTTGGGGGTTATTTAGGCGTAAATAGGGGGAAATATGTAAAGCAAGCTGGTATGAGTACAGAAACTTGAAATTCGGTGTACTAGAAACCAAGGCCTCAGATTTTTTAATAATATATTTCAGCCCCCCACCACCCCTACTCCATTATTCAAGGGGTTGATAAAATGAAATTGAGATATTCACATGAAATTCAGTACGCATATGTGTTATAACGACATCTGGAACTAGATTATATTTTAAGATGATTCCCTTGAAAGGTTGGGGGTTAAATAGGGGTATATAAGGAAAAATAAGTAAAGCAAGCTGGTAAAAGTACAGAAATTTTGGATTTGGTGTATGTACCAGAAGCGAAGGTCTCAGGTCTTTTTATTAGTATTTTCCATCCCCCTACCACCCCCACTCCCTTAATAAAAGAGCTGATAAAATTAAATTTAAATTTTCACTTAAAATTTGGTACGTTTATGTATTATAACTATATCTAAAACCAGATTATATTTTGACATTATTGCGTTGAAGGAGTGGGGCTAAGTAGAGGTAAATAGGGAAAAATAAGTTAAGCAAGCTGGTAAGAGTACTGCAACTTGAAATTCGGTGTATGTACTAGAGGTCAAGGTCTCAGATTATTTATAATATTTTTCAACCCCCACCACCCCTACTTCATTATTAATAGGGTTGATAAAATAAAATTGAGATATTCATTTGATATTTGGTACACGTATGAATTATAACGACATCTGGAACTAGATTATACTTTGAGATGATTCAGTTGAAGGGTTGGAGGTTATTTAGGGGTAAATAGGGGGAAATAAGCAAAGCAAGCTGGTATGAGTACAGAAACTTGAAATTCGGTGTATGTACTAGAAACCAAGGCCTCAGATTTTATAATAATATATCAGCCCCCCACCACCCCTACTCCATTATTCAAGGGATTGATAAAATAAAATTGAGATATTCACATGAAATTTCGTACGCATATGTATTATAACGATAGGGAAAAATAAGTTAAGCAAGCTGGTAAGAGTACTGCAACTTGAAATTCGGTGTATGTCCTAGAAGCCAAAGCCTCAGATTTTTTAATAATATTTTTTAACCCTTCCACTACCCTTACTACATTATTAAAGGGGTTGATATAATAAAATTGAGATATTCACTTGTAATTTGTTAGACGTATGTATTATAACGACATCTGGAACTAGATTATATTTTGGGATGATTCCCTAGAAGGGTTGGGGTTAATAGGAGTAACTAGGGGAAAATAAGTAGATCAAGCTGGTAAGAGTACAGAAATTTGGGCTTCGGTGTATATACTAGAAAGCAAAGCCTCAGATTCCTTTCTAATATTTTTCAAACTCCACCACCTCCGCTTCATTATTAATGGGATTGATAACATCAAATTGAGATATTCACTTGAAAGTTAGTATACGTATGTATTGTAGTGACATCTGATTGAGATGACTCCATTGAAAGGGTGGGAGGTGGTAAGTTGTAAATAGTGGAAAATAAGTAGGGTAAACTAGAAACTTAATTTTTAACGTATATGGTAGAACCCAACTCCTCAAACTTTTCTATGACATCTGTCCCAAATATTATTAAAATTCTATGACCAATAAATTCCACATACTAGAGTGCAAATATAGTCAACATGTTTCCTTTAAAGTGACTTGGTTGAAGAATCTGGATGTGGAAGTAGTGATTCCTTAGGCAGCGATTTTTTTTGTTGAAATAGACTTATAATATAAAACGTCAGGATTTTAAATTTGAGAGAGAAAAACATTTCTGTCTGTCGGTCTGCCGTAATTCTTTGTGTGCGCACGTTTTCTCAGGAACGGTTTAAGACATTGACTTGACATTTGGTACATATATGCATCATGATTAGATCTGGAACTAGATTATATTTTGCAATAATTTCGGTGAACGGTTGGGGGTTAACTACAGGTAAATAAGGGAAAATCGGTGATTCAAGCTTGGTAAGAGTACAGAAATTTGGGATTTGATGTATTTCCTAGAAGACAAGGCCTCAGATCTTTTTATAATATTTTCCACCCCACATCACCCCCACTTTATAATTAAAGGGGTTGATAAAATAAAATGGAGATATTCACTTTTAATTTGATACATTTAATTTGTAACGACATCTGGAATTAGATTATATTTTGAGATGATTTTGTTGAAGGGTTGAGTGTTAAATAGTAGTAAATAGGGGAAAATAAGTAAAGTAAAGTGGTAAGGGTACTGAAACTTGGTACTTGGTGTATATACTAGAAGCAAGACCTCAGATTTTTTTATGACATTTTTCAACCCCTTCACCGCCCCCAATTTCATTATTAAAGGGGTTGGTAAAATGAAATTGAGATATTCACTTGAAACTTGGTACACCCATCTATTGTAATGACATCTGATGTAAATAGGGGAAAATAATTAAACCAAGCTAGTCAGAGTCCAGAAACATCATTTTTGGCGTATATGCTAGAAGCAACGCCTGAATTTGTTTTATAACATCTGCCTCAAATACTATATATTATTAAAATTCTTTGACCAATTATTTCCGCATACTAGAGTGCAAATATAGTCAACATGCTTTCCATTAAAGAGACTTGAATGGGAAATCTGGATGTGGAAGTAGTGATTTCTTAGGCGGCGATTTTTCAAATAACTTTTTTCGATACCTCCAATACGAAACGAAATACAGTGGCGGTCTGGCCAGGTCGGCGAGTGGGCAAATGACGAGTGGGCCTTTTGCCTTTTGGCCCTTTTGGGTACGTTATACACATGCGAGGCAAGAACATTCAAATCGCTGACGAACTGCCTTTAAATGTTTATTTATTTTTAAATGTTTTCGCGTATGGGTGTGAGCTGGTGAATACTTTTGGTTTCTTTTGACCGTTCCGCCGGCGCCGACGTAGAAGTCCGAAGCACGAACTCGAGATGTGCGGAGGCAGCAAAAGCGATTGATGATTAAGTGAAATTGTCATGTCGTTAATTTGGCTATCAAGTGCACTTTTTGCGACAGAATTTTTCCAACAAGTTGTTTTAAAAACTTTATATAATTTTCAATACCATTCATCAGATCAGCATATGCCAACTCATATCTGGCATATAAATATCTGCTAACATTAGCTTGTACACAAGTTAATTGTGACCGAACTTTTTCGAATTTAAAAATAATGAAAAAGAGGCTAAGAAGTAATATTACTCAATACTTTCTGGAGCCATTGATGTTAATATGCATTGAAGCAGAAATTGTTCCAGATATCGATGAAATATCTTAAATAAGATAGCGCAATCTTGTTTAAATTCAATTGATATATGCAAGTTTGTAAATTTAGTCATGTTTTATACAATTCTGAGTTAGATTCTGAGTAAAATCTGAAAAAATAAACAACAAAAATTAAAAAAAAATCATGTTTCCTTCAAAATCTGTCGGTTCTTGTACTAAGTCACACGCCACGAGGTAAATAAACATGTGTGAACACGATCAGCTGATCAACAGCGGCAATACGCTCAATGCTGCAGCAGGCAAATGCATGTGTTACACATGATGCCTTTCTTAGATAATTTTATGTGCTTTTAGGCCCATTGTACTTTTTTCTGACAAAGCCATATCAAAATGGAATATTATGAATTGAAAGCATAGGAATTCACGAACAGAATTTATAAGTTGCAAGTTTTAAAACTATACTATTACCGAATTCTGAGTCCGCATAAAAGTGAATTAAAAAAAAATTAACTGTGAAATTAAAAACTATGTTACGCACTATATAGTAGGTACATAGTTTTAGCTTCATTCTTTGTTTTTTTTTTTTGTTGGAAATAAATTTTGCGATTTCACAGCCATTTTTAAATGAAATGTGGTTAATTTCAAAACTGTCGAAATTCACAAATTTCAAAGTGCTCTATTTTAAAGTCAGTACACGGAAGATGGGTTGCGCTATTATTAAACTAAAATATATGCTATTAAGAATGTTACCTGACAAGAATTATTCATTTTGATCAATTTTTGGAGACAAAATGTTTCGCGTAAAAATGTACTTTTTTCCGGGAAGTACCGAATTATTTTAAATGCATATTCAGGAGTCATCCGTTAAGGAACTAAATAAATACATCTGAAAGTCTACACCTTCTTTAAGATGATTTTTCTCGTTTTTTTAATGTTCATTTTTGACGGAGATTTGATACTTTTTATGAAGTTACGTCTATGAAATTTATGATTTTTTAACTTCCCGTGCAAAAGTAAATTCGTAATGTCAGAGGGCACTTTTATTTCATTTAACAAGAAAACTGTTGAACCTACGAAAACAAAACCATATGAGCTTTTTTTCTAAATATCCCCTAAAAAAATAATTTAACTTTTCGTTTGCACGACAAGCACTTTCCGAGATATTTCAGAAAAACGGAATTTTCGAAAATCAAATTCAATTTTTTCAATGAAGCGCCTCCTATAGAGATGTAAACATTCTTGTTTTTTAAATAGTATACCTTGAAAAATATTGTGTGCCAAGAATTAGCCGTTCTAGCTTTTACCAAGGTCAAAACTTTTAATAACTGGACTAAAAATAATGATCAAAATTAGCAATAGAGCACAAAGTAACTAAAAACCCAAAAGTGCGAATTTTGCGTTGAAAATCTGCACAAGTGTAAAAGATTTGATTTTGAGCAACTTCCTCAAATAACTTCTCTCGGTATCTCCAACGAGAAGCTAGATATCGTAATATCGCTTTTTTTCGAAAGATCGTAGTAGGCTACGTTTAGACAGCTAAATATCTCAAAAGATGCAGTTTATTAAGATCTGTACTAGAAACTATTTATTTAGAATTCGCTATCTGGACCCAAATATGTACAAGTAAATAATATGTAATATATTTTACAGTTTGTCAAATATACAATAATTTTTGAGCTTATGTTTTCGATATAACCAAGTAAAATCGTCCAATCAAAAAGAAATAAATATTTAAGAAGAAATAAATGTAGCCCAAAATTACATAAAAAATTGACTTCGGAAAACGCCTTTATTAGGCACCGTCTTTTGTCGAAAGAGCGATAAAAATATTTTTACTGAAAATGCAGTTAAAAATAACGCCAATATTAGCGCTCTGATATCCGATCCCTGTTTATAGCTCAGGAGCCAGAGTGCAATTTGTATTAATTGAATCAGTTAGAGACATTATTAATAATAGTTCTTAGAGGATGACCAGACGACGAGAGTGATAAGTATGAGAAATTTTCTTAGTAGTAGAAACTTCACTGAATAACGCGAAATGCCTTTTTCAGTTGGTGCAAGTATTCGTATTGAGCGAATCTTTTTCTTATCAATTAAGTACTTACCACTTAATGAATACAAAAATGCGATTGGCATACATCCCAAGGCAGTGGAGGTTCAGAGCCAGAGTTCTAAACCTGAAAGCTATGTCACTAGGTATGGCAGACAAGTGTCAAGCTGATATCCTTGTATCGACTAATTACCACTTAATAATAACAAAATACGATCGGTATACATCTCGGTTCGTGGAGGTCCAGAGGCAGAAATTTTGAACCTGCAAGGTGGTCTACTTAAGGTGGCCATTCCCTAGAAAGAGACATCCGATAGGGAAATATTTATTATTTTTGGCCATAGCTTTTTTTCGTTTTCTTTATATTTAAAAAAACTATAAGAGTACCTAAGTAGAACTATAACAAGACTATTACTATGAATTTTCACTTAATAATTTCAGTGGTTTGCAAAATAGCTCGATTTAATTTTAAAAATTATGTTAATCTTGCTATTTCGTAGTTATAAATCGAGCTATTTTACAAACCACTGAAATTATTAAGTGAAAATTCATAGTAATAGTCTTGTTATGGTTCTACTTAGGTACTCTTATAATTTTTTTAAATATACGTACTAAGAAAAAAATGTTATGACCAAAAATAATGAATATTTCCCTATCGCATGTCTCTTTCTAGGGAATGGCCACCTTAAGCCATGACTAGTAAATATTATGCGGATGCTTTTACTCCACTACGGCAAGCCGAAAAGGAATTGTTATGATTTAGGTAGTCTATGTATATGTATGTGAGTGTGTATGTATCATATCAGCCAAACTATTGGATAGATTTTTATAAATGAGGTTCGGTAGATTCGTCTCAATGTCAAGAGTGACATAGGCTATAAAAATACAATATGGCACCCAGTGGTTGCGGACCATCCGGCTTCTAAGCCTTATCTAGATAGGTTTCAAAGTAAGGGTCTTGATGGGAGGATTACATTGATATTATAATATGTCAATTGTCTGCCGTGCTCTAAGGCAAAAGATTAATCATGTCTCTACCTGATACGAATGTGTCAGGTAATTGCCTCCTATACTACCTATTAGTTATAAGTAGGTACTTAGGTTTATACTAAAATCAATATTACAAACCTGATACTGATCATTTCCTTGATATTGGTACCAACTTGTTGGATATGAAGCTGTGAATATAGAGCTTGTTGATCCCGTACTGCCAAAATCCTGTTGTCGACTTCGATTTAAAGTTATTGGGGAAGATAGATTACTTGGCTGGGAAATTATCGTAGCTGTTGGGGACATCTTGTTGCAGAGGTACCTTTCAATAAAGAAAAACAGAATTAATATATATTATTTACATTTAATTGAATTAATGTCCACATCCACGTAGTGGAATGGAAGTATAATAGTAATCGTAGATAAATTATTATTATTTTTTGTTGAAAAGGCTTAGAATGTCATAAAAGTCGAGATTTTAAATTTGGGCGAAAAAAATTTCTGTCTGTCGTCGGTCTGTCGGTCGATCTGTCTGTCGGTCGGTCTGTAACTTTTTTTGTGAGCACGTTTTCTCGGCAACGGTTTAAGATATTGATTTGAAATTTGGTACACATATGTAACATGACAAGATCTGGAGCTACATTATATTTCACGCTAATTCCCGTAAAGAGTTGAAGGTTAATTACTGGTAAATAGGGGAAAATAAATAAAGCAAGCTGGTTAGAATACATTAACTTTCGATTTGGTGTATAATAGAAGCCAAGACCTCAAATTATTTTATAATATTTTCAACCTCCCCGACCATCCCCTCTCCATTATTAAAGGGTTTAATAAAGTAAAATTGAGATATTCACTTGAAATTTGGTACACACATGTATTATAGCGACATCTGGAACTAGATTATATTTTGAGATGATTCAGTTGAAGGGTTGGGGGTTAAATGGGGGTAAATAGGGGGAAATAAGTAAAGCAAGCCGGTAAGAGTACAGAAACTTGAGATTTGGCGTATATACCGGAAGCCAAGGCCTCAGATTTTTATATTCTTCAATATAATGAGATAACATTAAATCTTTACGTTTTGAGGTCCCAAAAAAGTGGTTTTTGAAAAATATCTGTGTGTGTGTGTGTGTGTATGCACAATAGCGGCGAAATTACTAAACGAACTTGGATGAAACTTTGCATGGGGGTTTCTTTAGTACTCTAGAATATCTGCAGAGCTTTTGTTTGAAATCGGATTACGTTTTGTGCCGTTTTTGCACAACAACATAGTTAATGTGAAGTATAATAAGATCCATTCATTATCGTGCAGATGAAGACGACTACGAAAAAATGTGATACGCCGTGCGCACATAGTCATTTTCCAGGCCTGAGATATGGAGAAAGGCGAAGATTCGCCGGTCCGGCGGCGTGTGGCGGGATCGGAACCGAATTCCGCTTGGAATAACCTATATTTCGTTAACGTCTTCATTCGGGTCGATTCTTTATTAACACTTTAAATTCGATGCGCGATTCGTGATTTACGACGCGGATCAACTAGGACTTTTGCTCTTTGCGTCGCGACGCCATACGATTCCTCCGAAGGTGTATTTCGAAAAATATGGGCGTTTAAATATCGCACGTTTTCGCACTTTTTTCGCCTTCGAAGAGCCCGTTTCAATTGTGCGATTTTTTGCCTATATCTCGGAAACCGTTAGAATTAGCTCAAAAATAAAAAATCTTGATGGGGACAAGTTCGTTTCGTGACGGATTGTCCAGTTCCATCGGCATTCGCCCGCTTGTCATCGTTTCGGAGATATCTGCCGAAATATGCGGCGGTGTAGGGCAGAGAACGGGACATTTTTCGCTTTAAACCCTTATAACTTCTAAACGATGGCTCCTAGAACGAAAAACTTCGACCCTAATGAAATAGTACACAATTATATATATAATCTAAAAGTCGTTTTCTCTATTTTCGCCCTGCTTCAGAAATAAGCGAATTGCGAGCGGTCAAAGTGGAGGCCCATCTTGGCAGTGTTGACGTCACAGCTGAATTTGTAGACAAATTAATTTCATCGCATACGGGTTGTGCGAACAATTTACCGGAAATTATATAATCAATTCTAGTTATTTTGTATTTGAAAAGCTTAAGTCATTTTATTTTAATGTAACACTTTGCTACTTCCGACAGGCAAATCAAAGAGTTTAATTTTATAGGCTAAATATTTGATATAGGGCGCGTGCAAAATCTGACAGCTAACGAGAGTGGAGGGCATATAACCTCAATATTCTAAATTAATTAACGTGAAATTCGCTGTTTTCGTTTGCTCTTTTGACTTTCTTGTGCTATCAGCTATTGAAATAAACATTTCTCTAAGTTTAGTTTTCATAATGTATAGACAATAACGTGTTTTGTACAATAGTATTTCCTTTGATTTGGCGAGAGGTGCATTGTTTACCTATGTGTTGTTAGTTATTTTCTTCGTATTTAAACAATGAATGGAATTGATCTTATTGTTTATTGTTATATATGGAGCATATTTAGATTATTTAAGATTTGAACGCTGTTAATTATTTTGTTATCAGGTTACGACAAAAAGCCATCATATTCTATGGTATTTGGTTGTCGTAGTCTCACGGAATGCCAATTTAAGCTTTTAAAGGTATGTGATTATTACTTAACATTAGAATTTAGTATTTATTATATAACATATAATACAATAGATCCGATCTTACTGACTCAAAGATGAAATATGGTCATAGTTCCAGACATTACCTTAACGCATAATCTTTATGGATAATAATTTCATTTAAATTTTATGCTCCATAATTTTTAGGAAAATTTGCTGAACTAGGTAAGGTAACTCATCTAGATTGAGTAACAAATAAATTTATGGGTTATGGAGACATCCGATAGGGAAATATTTATTATTTTTGCCAATAACTTTTTTTCTTAGTACCTACGTATATTTAAAAAAACTATAAGACTACCTAAGTAAAATCATAACAAGGTTATTACTATGAATTTTCACTCAATAATTTGAGTGGTTTGCAAAATAGCTCGATTTAAAACTACGAAATAGGAAGATTAACATAATTTTTAAATTTAAATCTAGCTATCTTGCAACCCGCTGAAATTATTGAATGAAAATTCATAGTAATAGTCTTGTTATGGTTCTACTTAGGTACTCTTATAGTTTTTTTAAATATACGTACTAAGAAAAAAATCGGTAAAGGTATTTACACAGAACTTCCCTCGTTCATGGCAGTCTCTCTAAAAAAATAATAATTACGAAATGACATTGAGAATAATAATCGGAGTAGAGTTATTGCTATTATTACAAAGAAAACAGATTGCTCATCCAACAGCAAAAGTTCAATACTAAATAGCAGCTGCCACATATGGCAGGCTTGCGCAAATACCTTTACAAATGTCCACCATGACTGAATTATTTCTTGGGATGACCACCCTGTACATTTTTCAATAAAAGTATAATAGGTGCATATGCCAGATGTTATTGCCATCTGTCACATTTTCAATCCAACATTCGCGTAATGGAGTGGAAGTATAGTGGTGGTTAAAAAATTTCATTTTTTTAAAATTTTTCAAAAGATGGTAAAATAATTTTCAAATTTTTCTCTTCTGAAATAGGTTTAAAATGTCAAAGGTAGAAATTTTAAATTAGAGCAAAAAGGAAAGTTTCCTTCTATTTTATAGTAGTGCTAAAAAAATTTTAAAAATTAAAAATGATGTATTTTTAAAATAGGTTTAGAATGCTATGAAACGTGAAAATTTTAAATTTGAGCAAATAAAAAAAAAATTCGATCTATTTTAGTGGTAAAAACTTTTTGAAAAATGTTGGTGAAAAAAATTTTCAAAATTTTTTTTCTGAAATACCTAGGTTTAGAATGTCATTTAAATTTGAGCATTCTGGTGTTAAATTTTTTTCCAAACTGGTAACAAAATGTTGCAAATTTTTTTTTCCGAAATTGGTTTGGAATATCATGAAACGTGGAAATTTTAAATTTGAGCAAAAAAAATTTTTTCGTCTGTTCTATAGTAGTGATACATAAATGGATTAAAAATGTTTTCAAATTTTTTTAAAAATTCTTCAAAAACATTTTAAAATTTGTTTGAATAGTTTTAGAATGTCATGGAAACGTGGATAGTTAAAATCTGAACAAAGAAAGAAAAATTCTATCTTAGTGATAAAATTTCAAAAAACTTTTTTTTTTAATCAGGCTTAGAATGCCATGAAACGTGAAAATTTTAAATTTGAAGAAAGAAAAAAAAATTCATTTTAGTAGTAAAAATTTTTTCAAAAATATTGGTGAAAAAAATTTTCAAAATTTTTTTTCTTGAAATAGGTTAAGCGTGTCATGAAACGTAGAAATTTTAAATTTGAGCAAAAACAAATTTTTTTCATCTTGGTAAAAATTTTTTCAAAAATGTTTGAAAAAAATTTTCAAAATTTTTACTTCCCTCGCATACCGAAGGGAAGTATTGTATTCGAGAAAAAATCACCCTCCGAGATTTTTTCGGATTCTGACGTTTCAGAACACGTAGATTCCGAAAATATAGGTTTTTCAATTCCGTCAGTCTGTCTGTCTGTCTGTCTGTCTGTCGGTCTGTCTGTCTGTCTGTCTGTCTGTCTGTCTGTTGGTGTATTTACTAAAAAACTACTTGACGGAGAGCAGTCAAATTTGGTAGGTAGTTAACCCTACTGTCAGCGAAGAACTGGTAGAATTTTCACTGAAAAATATACAGGGTGGACCGTCTAAATGGAATAAATAGTGAAAAAAATTTTTTTTTGCTCAAATTTAAAATTTCCACGTTTCATGACGCGCTAAACCTGTTTCAGGAAAAAAAAAAATTTGAAAATTTTTTTCACATTTTTGAAAAAATTTTTACCAAGATGAAAAAAATTTTTTTTTGCTCAAATTTAAAATTTCCACGTTTCATGACGCGCTGAACCTATTTCAGGAAAAAAAAATTTTGAAAATTTTTTTCAAACATTTTTGAAAAAATTTTTACCAAGTTGAAAAAAAATTTTTTTTGCTCAAATTTAAAATTTTCACGTTTCATGACGCGCTAAACCTATTTCAGAAAAAAAAATTTTTGAAAATTTTTTTCAAACATTTTTGAAAAAATTTTTACCAAGATGAAAAAAATTTGTTTTTGCTCAAATTTAAAATTTCTACGTTTTATGACACGCTTAACCTATTTCAGGAAAAAAAATTGAAAATTTTTTTCACCAATATTTTTGAAAAAATTTTTACTACTAAAATGAATTTTTTTTTCTTTCTTCAAATTTAAAATTTTCACGTTCCATGGCATTCTAAGCCTGATTAAAAAAAAAAGTTTTTTGAAATTTTATCACTAAGATAGAATTTTTCTTTCTTTGTTCAGATTTTAACTATCCACGTTTCCATGACATTCTAAAACTATTCAAACAAATTTAAAAATGTTTTTGAAGAATTTTTTAAAAAATTTGAAAACATTTTTAATCCATTTATGTATCACTACTATAGAACAGACGAAAAAATTTTTTTTGCTCAAATTTAAAATTTCCACGTTTCATGATATTCCAAACCAATTTCGGAAAAAAAAATTTGCAACATTTTGTTACCAGTTTGGAAAAAAATTTAACACCAGAATGCTCAAATTTAAATGACATTCTAACCTAGGTATTTCAGAAAAAAAAATTTTGAAAATTTTTTTCACCAACATTTTTCAAAAAGTTTTTACCACTAAAATAGATCGATTTTTTTTATTTGCTCAAATTTAAAATTTTCACGTTTCATAGCATTCTAAACCTATTTTAAAAATACATCATTTTTAATTTTTAAACTTTTTTTAGCACTACTATAGAACAGAAGGAAACTTTCCTTTTTGCTCTAATTTAAAATTTCTACCTTTGACATTTTAAACTTATTTCAGAAGAAAAAAATTTGAAAATTATTTTACCATCTTTTGAAAAATGTTAAAAAAATGAAATTTTTTAACCACCACTATACTTCCACTCCATTACGTGAATGTTGGATTGAAAATGTGACAGATGGCAATAACATCTGGCATATGCACCTATTATACTTTTATTGAAAAATGTACAGGGTGGTCATCCCAAGAAATAATTCAGTCATGGTGGACATTTGTAAAGGTATTTGCGCAAGCCTGCCATATGTGGCACCTGCTATTTAGTATTGAACTTTTGCTGTTGGATGAGCAATCTGTATATTTTTTTGACCAGAACTTATCAAGTTTTCTTTGTAATAATAGCAATAACTCTACTCCGATTATTATTCTCACTGTCATTTCGTAATTATTATTTTCTTAGAGAGACTGCCATGAACGAGGGAAGTTCTGTGTAAATACCTTTACCGATTTTTTTTTTTCTGAAATAGGTTTAGCGCGTCATGAAACGTGGAAATTTTAAATTTGAGCAAAAAAAAATTTTTTTCATCTTGGTAAAAATTTTTTCAAAAATGTGAAAAAAATTTTCAAAATTTTTTTTTCCTGAAACAGGTTTAGCGCGTCATGAAACGTGGAAATTTTAAATTTGAGCAAAAAAAAATTTTTTTCACTATTTATTCCGTTTAGACGGTCCACCCTGTATATTTTTCAGTGAAAATTCTACCAGTTCTTCGCTGACAGTAGGGTTAACTACCCACCAAATTTGACTGCTCTCCGTCAAGTAGTTTTTTAGTAAATGCACCAACAGACAGACAGACAGACAGACAGACAGACAGACAGACAGACCGACAGACAGACAGACAGACAAATTAAAAAATCGGTAAAGGTATTTACACAGAACTTCCCTCGTTCATGGCAGTCTCTCTAAAAAAATAATAATTACGAAATGACATTGAAAATAACAATCGGAGTAGAGTTATTGCTATTATTACTAAGAAAACTTGATAAGTTTTGGTCAAAAAAATATACAGATTGCTCATCCAACAGCAAAAGTTCAATACTAAATAGCAGGTGCCACATATGGCAGGCTTGCGCAAATACCTTTACAAATGTCCACCATGACTGAATTATTTCTTGGGATGACCACCCTGTACATTTTTCAATAAAAGTATAATAGGTGCATATGCCAGATGTTATTGCCATCTGTCACATTTTCAATCCAACATTCACGTAATGGAGTGGAAGTATAGTGGTGGTTAAAAAATTTCATTTTTTTAAAATTTTTCAAAAGATGGTAAAATAATTTTTTTTTTAATCAGGCTTAGAATGCCATGAAACGTGAAAATTTTAAATTTGAAGAAAGAAAAAAAAATTCATTTTAGTAGTAAAAATTTTTTCAAAAATGGTGAAAAAAATTTTGAAATTTTTTTTTTCCTGAAATAGGTTAAGCGTGTCATGAAACGTAGAAATTTTAAATTTGAGCAAAAACAAATTTTTTTCATCTTGGTAAAAATGTTTTCAAAAATGAAAAAAAATTTCAAAAATTTATTTTTTTCTGAAATAGGTTTAGCGCGTCATGAAACGTGGAAATTTTAAATTTGAGCAAAAAAAATTTATTTCAACTTGGTAAAAATTTTTTCAAAAATGTGAAAAAATTTTCAAATTTTTTTTTTTCCTGAAATAGGTTTAGCGCGTCATGAAACGTGGAAATTTTAAATTTGAGCAAAAAAAAAATTTTTTCACTATTTATTCCGTTTAGACGGTCCACCCTGTATATTTTTCAGGAAAATTCTACCAGTTCTTCGCTGACAGTAGGGTTAACTACCTATCAAATTTGACTGCTCTCCGTCAAGTAGTTTTTTAGTAAATGCACCAACAGACAGACAGACAGACAGACAGACAGACCGACAGACAGACAGACAGACAGACGGAATTGAAAAACCTATATTTTCGGAATCTACGTGTTCTGAAACGTCAGAATCCGAAAAAATCTTGGAGGGTGATTTTTTCTCGAATACAATACTTCCCTTCGGTATGCGAGGGAAGTAAAAATTGTTGGTAACAAAAATTAAATTTTTTTTTTAAATAGTTTTAGAATGCCATGAAACGTGGAAATTTTAAATTTGAGCAAGAAAAAATTTTTTCATCTTGGTAAAAAAATTTTCAAAAATGGTGAAAAAAATTTTCAAAAATTTTTTTTTTTTTTAGAAATAGGTTTAGCGTGTGATGAAACGTGGAAATTTTAAATTTGAACAAAAAGTTTTTTTTTTATCTTGGTAAAAATTTTTTCAAAAATGTTGGTGAAAAAAATTTTCAAATTTTTTTTTTCCAGAAATAGGATTAGCGCGTCATGAAACGTGGATATTTTAAATTTGAGCGAAAAAAAAATTTTTTCACTATTTATTCCGTTTAGACGGTCCACCCTGTATATTTTCCAGTGAAATTTCTACCATTTCTGCGCTGACAGTAGCGTCAACTACCTGCCAAATTTGACTGCTCTCCGTCAAGTAGTTTTTTAGTAAATGCACCAACAGACAGACAGACAGACAGACAGACAGACAGACTGACGGAATTGAAAAACCTATATTTTCGTAATCTCCGTAATCTGAAACGTCAGAATCCGTAAAAATCTCGGAGGGTGATTTTTTCTCGAATACAATACTTCCCTTCGGTATGCGAGGGAAGTAAAAAGCAAACGAAAACAGCGAATTTAACGATAATTAATTTGGAACATTGAGGTTATATGCCCTCCACTCTCGTTAGCTGTCAGATTTTGCACGCGCCCTATTACAAGGCAGTCAGTTTGGTCTTATAGGTTATATGTATAATACTAATCACGAATGTTGTCCGTGACGTCATCATCTTTTAATTTCCGAATTTCGTATTATTCATCTATAAAACGTATCGTTAAGCTTGGAACTTTTGTCGTAGCTCCATTCGACGTTACTTTGTGTTATTTACAATCTAATGAGGTAGTATTTAACCTGAGAGAAAAATCTCATGACTGAAAAAAACATAAATTGATGACGTGAATGACAACATTCATAATTATTGACATTTAATTTAATTTGAAGGTGTCAGGTTTAGACATTTTAAATGACTTCAGACAATCAAGTCAAAGAATTTAATTTTATAGGTTATTACATATTTGACATTGCAAGTCAGTCAGTTTAATTTTATAGGTTATATATATAGTGTTGACATTTAAGTTAGTTATTTTATATTTGAAGTTTGTCATTTTATTTTAATGTGACATTTACATTTTGTTAGTTCCGATAGGGAGTTTATTTTTATATGTTTTTAAATATTTGACCCTTTAAGTCAGTCAGCTTAATTTCATAGGTTATATTACGAACATTTAAGAAAAATCAATAATTTCATCATATACACGGTGTGTGAACAATTGATAGGAAATTGATTTAAATTAAATTTCCTTATTTGTCATCCGATTGGGCCAGAATTCAGTACTCGGGGGTTATCGACGACGTTTATCACAAATATGACGTCAGAATCGCAAAATTCAAAATGGCAAGCGAATTTTGTCATTTATGGTCCCATCCCTCTCAAAATAGGAATATGAGGGTTTTCGAGGTAGCTGATGACGAATCTGAAATCGAAATTGAAAAATTGAAAATGTCGGCACGAGTTGAAGGACAAATTTTGTCATTTATGGACCGATTTATCTGCAACTTGATATTTGTGGAAAACTGAAATCCTGAAAAACTGAAAATTGGAAAAGTGAAAATTGAAAAACTATAAAACTAAAAATTGAAAAACTAAAAACCAAGAACTAAAAAACTGAAAATTGAAAAATTGAACAAATTAAAAAGTGAAGAATTGGAATACTGAAAACCTGAAAATTGGAAAAAAATTGAAAAACTGAAGAACCGAAAACCAGACAACTGACGAATGAGCAACTAAATGAATGATATCGGCCGAAATATGCGGCGGTGTAGGGCGGAGAGAGGGACATCTTTCGCTTTAAACCTTCATGACTTCTAAAGGGTGCCACCTACGACGAAATACTACGACCCCAACGAAATCGTAGACAATTAAAAAATGATCTAAACGTCGTTTTCTCTGCTCCAAAAAATAAGCTAGCTAGGAGCGGTCAAAGAGGAGGCCTATTTTGCCATCCTGGCAGCGACGACGTCACAGTTGAATTTGTAGAGAAATTAAGTTCATCGTATACGGGTTGTGCGAACAATTTACCGGAAATTACATAATCAATTTTAGTTATTTTGTGTTTGAAATTTGTCATTTTATTTTAATGTGATATTTACGCTTTGCTACTTCCGACTGGCAAATCAGAGTTTAATTTTCTAGGTTATTATATATTTGTTATTACAAGTCAGTCAGTTTAGTTTTATAGGTGATATGTAGTGTTGACATTTCTGTTATTAATTTGAAGGTGTCAGGTTGAAACATTTTAAAATATTTCAAAAAATATAATTTTATAGGTTATTAAATATTTGACATTACAAGTATAATTTTATAGATTATATATATGTAGTGAAGAAAACCAATAATTTCATCATATACAGGGTGTGTGAACAATTTACCCGAAAAAGTTTTCAATTAAATTTCCTTATGTCATCCAATTTCGTCAATTGAAAATGAATTAAATAAATATCAAATATTTAATAGTCGTGGACAAAGCATAGTATTCTACTCGCATCACTATACGTGCAGTGCAAACCTATGTCCCTAAACATAAGAGAAGAACAGCATTTAATAAATTTCAATATGTTAATATTATGTGGTGCAATTGAGAAAAAAGTGTAGAAGTCTGCATAAGGGTTTGTTTAGTGCTGCAAAAGATCTGAAAAAGTTATGGTTGAGATCGGATTACGTTTAGTGCCGTTATGGTACACAATTTAGTACTCTTTTCGGCTTCAAAGATTCACCGTGAGGAGGTTCCAGTCGCTTCCAGTAGGTGCCGATTTTTTTGAGTTTACACTTACAAAATACATTTTCGGAAACTATATCGCCTCGAATATTTATAGTTATTAATATAGCGATAATCATATTTTCCTTCAAATCTTCAATTTCTGAGTTTATCGTAGTTGCAGACAATTATTTGCTACGCAGTTCTGAAAAAGCATTTTCAGTAGGTAGGTGATTTTCTTATATCAGACTTACAGGCGTGATATAAATGTGCGTGTAATCTATTCAAAATTCCCTGTAAATAATGGGAAACCATACAGACTTCTGACAAAACATCGAGCTGAATTTTCGAAAGGAATTAAATCATATAATATATCATTTTCATGGTAATCTAGCAAATGTTCGCAGCTCTTTATCTTCTGTATGCCTTACATTTTTTTAAAGTGTTAAGTTTTCCTTTTATAAAGAGAAAACTAACAAAATAAATAACCCAAATTCTTTTGGGCCTCAGTGTTTTCGCTGTTGTTTTCTCTCAAAGTATTATGAACTGGTATAAATACTTTAAATCTGCGAAACTATAATTCATGGATAATGTGAATCTAGATATAAAATACAGGAATAATACAAAAGTATCTATATCTGTAGCTTCTATTACTAATATGACTGTCTTTTATAACAAAGCAACACAGACAATTATTTCATTAAAAATTGCTCCACTCTTTTATATAGAGGTATGTATAGCTCTGTAAAACCTCGATGCTGAAATTTACACTCACTTTTCGGGTACTCTTTAATTACATAATTTCTGTAGCACATATTAACAAAAAAAGTGCTGCCTAAAGAATCACTACTTCCGCATTCAGATTTTGAATCCAAGTTTCTTTAAAGGAAAACACCTCGACTACAACTGCATTTTAGTATGTGGAAATTATTATAATAATACTTGAGGCAGATGTCATTAAAAAATTTGAGACGTTCGTTGTTAGCATATACGCCAAAAATGAAGCTTCTGGAATCTTATTAGCCTTCTCTACTCATTTTCCCAGTTTACACGCAACCCCACCCACCCCTTTAACGAAATTATCTCAATCAAATGTCATTATAATACATACGTATACCAAATTTCAAGCAAATATCTCAATTTTATTTTATCAACCCCTTTAATAATGGAGTGGAGGTGTTGGGGGGTTCGAAAAATATGATAAAGAAATCTGAGACCCTGGCTCCTAGTATATACACCAAATCTCAAGTTTCTGTGCTCTTACCAGCTTGCTTTACATATTTACCCCTATTTACCTCTACTTACCCCTCCTCCCTTTCAACGGAATCATCTCGAAATATAATCTAATTTCAAATGTCATTATAATACATACGTGTACCAAATTTCACGTGAATGTCTCCATTTAATCTTATCAGCCCCTTTAATAATGGAGTGGTTGTGGCGGAGGGGTTGGTATTACAGATGTTATAATAGATACATGTACCAAATTTCAAGTAAATATCTCAATTTTATTTTATCAACCCCTTTAATAAGGGAGTGGAGGTGGTGTGGGGATGGAAAATATTATAAAAAAATCTGAGACCTGCATTTCTGATATATACTCCAAATCCTAAATTTCGTACTGTAACCAGCTTACTTTACTTATTTTCCCCTCTTTACCCCTATTTAACCCACAACCCTTCCACGGAATCATCTCAAAATATAATCCAGTTCCAGATGTCGTTATAATACATACGTGTACCAAATCAAGAGAGTATCTCAATTTTATTTTATCAGCCCCTTTAACAATAGAGTGGGGGTGGTAGTGGGAATGGAAAATATTTTAAAAAATCTGGGGCGTTCGCTACCTACTAGTGGAAATAATTTCGAGCATAATTTGGCAGCTCCTGAGTCTATCACTCGAGTCTAGAAAGAATAAGCTTTTCCATTGGTTTGAAAATTATTGAGAAATGTTAAAAAATAAGCTCGTAAATGTGGTGTAAACATACAATTTTCAGTAACACAAACTGTTTTCTGATGTGTGGGGCTTCTTATTCCCGACTAATAACGCATTCACATACAAAATACAATTTGGTTTTGTACTAGTGACCTAGTGAGCCCAACATCATACTCCTATGTATTTTGATGCGCTGAATTCGAATTTGCATGGAGCAAATTCATCAAAATTTCTCAAAAATTAAAAAAAAAGTCAAAAATCGATTAAAATACGGGTTTCGTAAAGTCTTTCATAGCAAGAGTGAGTGTGTTTTTGACACATATTTTGCCCCATTGCATTCAAACCGGAGGCGGGGGCACGAATGATCACGTCAAAAGAATTCGTGAAAAATTCAGAAACTCAGCGCGCTTTGGCAGCTGTAATTAGTGTCCAATACAAGGTCGTTTCTAAAACCAGTAATACCGCTCGTAGAAATTTTTTTAAATATTATTGTGTTGATCGAATTCTGAACAACTTTCAAAATGTCCGTCCGACACATTTCTTGTAAGCACGATAATGTAAATTGGCCATTCCCTAGAAAGAGACATTCGACAGGGAAATATTTATTATTCTTAGTAACCTTATTTAAAAAACTATAAGACTACCTAAGTAAAAGCATGACAAGACTATTACTATGAATTTTCACTCAATAATTTCAGTTGTTTGCAAAAGAGTCGTAGTTTTAAATTAACTATTTTGCAAATCACTGAAATTATCGAGTGAAAATTCATAATAGTTTAGTTATGGTTTTACATAGATAGTCTTATAGTTTTTGAATTATTCATAATTATACATACTAAGAAAAAAAGTTATGTCCAAAAATCAAAAATGTTTCACTATCGGATGTCTCTTTCTAGGGAACGGCCACCTTATGAACGAAAAGTCGGATTGTAGTGAAATTCGGACAGAAAGTTAGTGTTAGCTAGAGGAATAACCCTTTTTTAACAAAATCGATCAATAAATAAAAAAGTTATTAATTATTTAAATTCTACAAATGTATATAAGTAAGTAAGTATATATTTATATTATATAATATTGTTACATAGCAAAACCGGTTAATTAGGTAATTGTCCCTAATGCTTATCAACTTAACAGCAATAAATTTGTCACAAATGCGATAAGATTATGGAGCAAGGTTTGGCCGTCGCTTGCTAATACAATCTAATATTATTATACTCTTCGCAAAATTTTTTGTTTACGATAAAAATGCGGAGAGTATTCTACAGAATGTGCAACAATTATATTATAAAAAGTGCAGTAAATCAGCAAAGAGTAAAGAATGGTTAGCTTGTTTTAAAATACATTTACGAAAAATGCTGCTTCCTCCATATTACCCCACTATTACGACGATTTTTAGATCGAAATGGAAACCCTACGTTGGCAAACTTTTTTAAAATTCATTGTACACCCTAAAATCAAGTTGAAAGCAAAAACATTGTTTAGTTATCTCATTAATTCAGGTTTTGACGAATTTTACTCTTTGGAAAATGTACAGTATATCGACCTAAATTAGATTACTTTTAATATATTCAACCCATTTTAGTGGTTTAGAAAAACAGTTTTTAGTCAAATGCAACAGTTCTCAAGTTTGCATTTAGGAGCGAGATTTTTTTAAATAAGTAAACTCGTTCATTAAAAATGAACTTCTGACTTTATAATAATAATTAACACTACCTAGTGTAGGTGCCTATCATAGTTTTATTTGTTGTTTGTCATTATTTTCATGAATGATGAATTTGATCCAACTTACAATATAAATCAATCTTACTATTTAAAAAACACTAGGTATGTCTTATACAATATTGGCCTCTCTAACATAATAATTGTTTACTTCATCGATTGAAAATTAATAGTATTGACGATGTCATGTTTACTTTAAAAATAACTTTAGGTGTTTCTATTAAGTATGTCATTTTATTTCTATTATGCCTCATCTAAAATTAAAATAATTACTTGTCTGAAAGTAAAAAAAAACATAATGAGTAAATATATAAATGTTGTTAAACTTTTACTATACTTCTTATGCTACACAAAATTTGGTAGTTTGACCAAATTTTCATCACAATATTATATTATTTAAAATATTAACTTCAATTCTATTTTAAGAATACACTGTGCTCCATAAGTTTACTTGAACACAACAGGTGCAAGAATAACATTATTTTACCTTGTATTATCTTTAAATCCCTAAGTAAATTAAGAAAGCGATAAGTAATTTTAATGCTAACAAAATAATTTCTAGTTTGAGTATATATATTATTGTGTTAAATAATGTCCGAGTCTTTCCGTGCTCTGTTTTAACTACACTTTTCTAATTCATAGGTATAAATAAATAAGCTTACAATACAAGTACATCTAAAAATAAAAATTTTAAATTACTTACCTTGTTGAAAACGTAGAAACCAACTATCACAATATTAATTTTGTAAAACGAAATTAGAACACAATTTACACAAGTAAATTCAAAAACTTTCCGTCAAAAAATCGTTTTATATCTTCGTTCGAGACTAAGTATTAGAAAATCATTTGGAACTGAGTACGAAATGAAAACATATATGAGTCACATCTTGAAATTTCAAGACTGAAAACATATGTGAACTTAATCAAGGGTGTTAATGCTATGCATTTGTTAATTCTATGCCCGGCGGTCTCTGGATCTCTGGATCAGAGCCTGCTACGTCACAGAAGTGGGGATTTAGCTTAGCTAAGATGGCTTAAAATAAGTCAAGAAACTGCCGGGTATATGTTTTACTCGTAAGAAATGGATCAATAATCTTTATTTATTATGTGGCGTACTAGTTCTTATGATCAATAATTTTTATAGTAGTAGGTAGGTATAACTTGCTATTAAGAGTCAGTACGAGCTTTTTTCTATATTAAATATTCATACTTATTTCAAAAACGCCTAATCTTTATATGTGTTTCATTTTGCTATTCAAATATTAACATACAAAAAACTACGATGGTGTTGAGCTCTTATCGGAAAACTCAAGCTGATGAAAAAAATATAGAAACAAGTACATTAAAATTTGCTAAATAGGTAACCTACGTCTCAGATCTTGTATAACATGTTGAAACAGTCTGCAGAAGTAAAACAATCATAGAACCAGTAAATTTAGATCTTACATATCCAAACAGTTAAAACATTTCAGAAGAGAAATTTTTTTTAGTCTTGTCAGAGGTGAAGGCAGGATTTTTCATTGTTTTTGTTCTTTGTTCTTGTTCTTCGCTTGTTTATTATTATAATTTAAGGTAATTTGTGATATCACGCTTCAGGAAATGGTAGCTTCTTTTTTACCTCCGGTGCGCGGTGGTATAACAGCCTGAGTTAAAAGTTTATTAAATCATGGAGAATCATCATTTTTAAGTTTACCTTTAAGCCTTCTATATCTGTCAGATTTTCGATTATAATTTTGCAATCTCTCTTCAGCTTTTATAGGTCCTCTATATATCATTGACTGATTTCTTCCAATTCTCTTCCTGCCACACTACCTTCTTGATGTGGAGGACTGTTCAAGATCCTCTACATTTTCAAGAATTGGACTGGCGGGACATGTAGAATTGTCCAAATATTGTTGCATTATTTTACTAAATTTGGCTTTCTGCTTATACTTTGCAGAGCTTTTCTTCCATATTTTTCTTATTATTATCTTTGACCTTGGATTTATTTCATTTATGAATTTAATGTTACCTTCAGCTTTTCTTTTATGATATCGTTCGCGTGTTTCCTAACAGCTTCATACAAATCTGCATTGCTTTTAATTCTTTCCCGGCGTTTCCTTTCAGCGTCTCTCTTTTGTTTTCTTCTCCCTTCGGCTTTAGACTTCTTGCGAAGATTAAAAAATATGTGAAGTTCACTCATTTTTAAAGAAAGCTCAACTCCATGGTCATCGATCATCTCCATGGACGCAATTGTTCACGAAGTTACCGTCCATGGAGTTGAGATTTCTATGTTTAAAAGTAGGTAAAAAATAATAAGATAGGTCTATCTATCTTTTTATAAAAATAAATTTTTACCAAATTACTTTTAAAAAATTGATCCTTACGTTTCTTATACAGCATACATAAACATGTATTTAAAAAAACAAAGATAAACAAATATACACCAGCTAAGACGGAGTTAATTGAATAAAAAACATGGAACTAATTCCTCAGATATAAATTTAAATGTCTCGATAAAGCAAAGATGTATACATCTCCTTTCGCAGTCAGATTAATACTATTCCTTTCCTATTTATGGTAAAATATATGGCAATATTATAATGCCCCGGCATTTTTTCATTTATATTAATCCTCATTTCATTAAAATTGAATTATTTAATACTAATTTGTAACATATAAGTAAAAAATGTAAAATTGAAGGATTTCTATACAAATTATTTCGGAAAGCTACTACTGGGGACAGTTCATGGAGTTGACTTTTAAATATGTATTTCGTATCATATCAACGGACATTGAGAGAAAGTATAAAAGTTTATAGACCATAACCAGGTGATGTTTAAAACTCACAACTACACACAGACCTGGAACTCAAAATCGTATTTCTTTTGTTAGGGACAATGAATGAAGATTTTTTGGAAAATGACCCATCCAGCATGTACTAGAAATGCCAACTTTCTGTACTCTTACTAACTTACTTTACTTATTTCCCCTTATTTGTCCATATTTACCCCCCTACCTTTCAACGGAATAAGGTCCAGATCTCGTTATAATATATACGTGCACCAAACAAGTCAATATCAATAAACCATTTCAGAGAAAACATACGCACAAAAAAGTTACAGGGAGACCGACAGAAATTTCTTTCATGAAATTTTAAACCTGTTTCAACCAGAAAACTTTAAAAAATGTTTTACTATTACCTACTATGTCTCCACTCCATTGCTTGGATAAGACAGTAATTAGTAAGAATAAAAGTTGTACTATACTATTTAGATTATAAACATCATTTGATTTTTATATTCCGCTTGTAATTAAGAAACCTCTGCCTAAGGAATTACTACTTCCACATCCAGATTTTTCGTCTAAGTCACTTTAATGGAAACAACTTGACTATATTTGCACTCTAGTATGTGGAAATTAGTGGTCATAGTATTTTAATAATATTTGGGGCAGATATAGAAAAATTTGAGGAGTTGGTTTCTACTATATAAATATGTTAAAAATGAAGTTTCTAGCTTGGTCTACTTATTTAGCGCTATTCACAACCTACCTCTTCCAACCCCTTCAACGGAATCATCTCAATCAGGTGTCATTACTATACATACCTGTACTAAGTTTCAAGTGAATATCTCAATTTTATGTCATCAATTCCCTTAAAATATTAGGAAGGAATCTGAGGCCTTGATTTCTAGTATATACACCAAATCCCAAGTGTTTCTGTACTTTTACCAGCTTGCTTTACCCATTTTTCCCTACTTACCTCTACTTTTCCCCCGCTCCTTCAACGGAATTATGTCAAAATATAATCCAGTTTCAGATGTCGTTATAATACATATGTGTACCAAATTTCAAGTGAAAATCCCAATTTAATTCTGTCAACTCTCTTAATAAGTGAGTGGGGGTGGGGCGGTGGGGGAATGGAAAATATTATTAAAGAAACCTGAGGCCTTCGCTTCTAGTATATGGTATACCAAATCCCAAACTTCTATACTTTTACCAGCTTGATTTACTTATTTCCCCCTATTTACCCCTATTTAACCCCCAACCCGTTTCAAAATATAATCAATCTAGTTCCAGATGTCGTTATAATGTATACGTGTATCAAATTTAAAGTCAATATCTCACTTTTATTATATCAACCCCTTTAATAATGGAGTAGGGGTGGTGGGGGGTTGAAAAATATTGTGAAAAAATTTGAGGTCTTGGCTTCTAGTACATCCACAGAATTTCAAGTTTCTGTACTCTTACCATCTTGCTTTATTTATTTTCCTCTATTTACCCTTAATTTAACCCCCAACCCTTCAACAGAATAATCCCAAAATATAATCTAGTTCCTGATGTCAATATGACATATACGTATACCAAATTTCAAGTGAATATCTCAATTGTTTTTATTAAACCCTTTAATAATGGAGTCGGGGGTGTGGTGGGGGAATGAAAAATATTGTAAAAAATTTTGAGGCCTTGGCTTCTAGTACATACACCAGATTTCAAGTTTCTGTACTCTTACCAGCTTGCTTTAGTTATTTTCCCCTATTTACCCGTACTTACTCCCCAACCCTTCACCGGATAAGTTAAAAAAAAACAATCAAGTTCCATAATATATACGTGTACAAAATTTCAAGTCAATGTCTTAAACTGTTCTGGAGAAAACGTGCGGACAAAAAGTTACAAACAGACCGCCAGACAGAAATTTTTTTTCGCTCAAATTTAAAATCTCGACGTTCCACGACATTATAAACCTATTTCAAGAAAAAACATTTTTGAATTTTCTTTTACGATTACTTTACTTCCAATCCATTACGTGGATGTGGAAGTAAAATTTGTAAAAGAAATACTAACCTGTTGACAAAATGCTCGCGGCACCCCTATTGCAATTACCTTCCCCCGCTTTTGAGGGCGCTGAACAGGATAGCTTCCTTCATATTGTCCTTAAAAGGGAACTGCCCCTAATTGGCCAATAAACATCCCTTATGGGTTTTTTTTCGGGGAAAGCTTGTTCGGAGTTGGGTTTTTGCCCTTTATTTCGTAGTTTATAAGAGGGTAGGGACCTAAGCCAGGAGCCACCCCAAAGTCGAGCCACCACCAGAGAGGGTGGAACCACCCTCCTAGGGGGTGGAAAATGGAATTTTTATAATTGTTTTGGGTGGATATTTCGAGGATGGGGATGATATTGTAGAAGAACTTAGCACCGCATGTCTGAAGAATACGGCAAAAATGTATAATTAATTGTCGCTAGTCGTGCCTTCTCAACGGTCTGTGGCTATATCCACTCTCAGGCGGATTGCTACAGGCTGCCTTTCGTCGTATTTTGTTGTCTAGCGGTGCACTTCTGCACAGATTGTCATCTTATAAATTAGCACTTGAGAAAACACTTCTTAGACTATTATAACCATTGACAGACTTTGTGAGTAATCGAAACACTGCACAGACGTGACGGGATCGAAGTCGACTCGTAAACACAGTTATTCGATTCTCGCCTCAGAATTGCACGCAGGTCGTCTAGATCTAGTGGATCAAAAAAGAGTCGAATTCAAAATTAATTTTCTTTTATTGATCGTAAAAATAAGTACTAAAAATAGACATATTCAAGTCTATAAGCTAATTGTCTACAAGACAACGTAGATCAAAGAGCATCACTCATGACAAGGCGTTAGGTCCCGAGGACATTGGTCTCAAGAACTTGCACCCATACAGCACGCAGCGTCGAGAGTATTGTAACAATCTACTGTTACAAAAAGATTCAGATTCCCAGTTAGATATGTTTGTAAGATTTATGTTCCATTTTTGAAAATCATTGACTGTCTGATAATGCACTACAAATTTCGAATCGCTTTGATTGGCTTAAATTCCTTATGGACGATTGTATCACTCGTCGGGATGAATTTGCTTCGAGGAGCTATGTATGAGTCTATGAGGCTTTCCAACTTGGTTAAACCTACTAACGCCATAGGCATAGACACTTCGCAACCCCTATGGTGAAGCTTGTCAAGGCCTTCTGATATGAAATTTGAACTTTTGGAATTTGTAATTTTTTAAAAAGTATCCTCCTATACGAGTAGATCTGTGTAATATCTTGGTTGACTTTTATGACAAAAACCGTCCCAAACACTTTTTCGAAAATTTGCTTTCTGAAACGAGCTTGTCGCTACATCTTGATTAGCCGAAAGTTAATTTTAGGGTACTTTTGATAAATTCGTTCGAACGACGGTGCCCAGTGGCGTTTTATGTCTTTCGCGTTGTGAAAAGTCAATTTTTTGTACAATTCTGGACTAGTAGTAGTATTGTGGATGAACACAGCATCACGTGTCTGAAGAATGCGACAAAAATTTATAACTATTTGGCGCTAGTCGTACCTTTGCAACGAACTGTGGCTATTTTCACTCTCAGGTGCATACTTGCAACTCTAAAAGATCCCCTAAAGACTAATATGGAAAAGTTTACTTACCGTGACTGCTACTATCTGCCTTCCGTCGTATCTTGTTTACTAGCGGTACATTTCTGCTCAGATCGTCGTCTCATATATTAGCAGTTGAGAAATACTTCTTAGTCTATAATAACAATTGATAGACTCTGTGAGTAATTGGAATACTGTTGCCCAAGGGTATTTTTACGTCTTTCGCGTTGTGAGAAATTTTCATTTTTTTTGTGCAGTTTTGGATTCATTTATTTTTTCTTATTTTTTTAAATCTTTTTACTTGGATGGGTTCATGGACAGTATAATCCTCTTCACTTATCCGAAACTCTTTCCTCGAAATCCCCACGTAAAACAGCGAAAACAATTTATTTTCTACCCTCTGGAAGTGTGGTTCCACCCTCCTTGAAGGTGCCTTCTGGCGCAGGTCCCTACCCTTCTTATCCTCCCCCTCCACATAATCTACGAAGAAGTTGGCAAGAACCCGACTCCGAAAAGGCTTTCCCAGAAAAAATTCTCCAGAAGGGAGTTGATTGGCAAATTATCACTGCATTACGCTTTCATACGTGTATTCCAGTCTCTCAAACAATTCTAGAGTAAAGAAACTTTAAAATACCATTTGTTCTGGACATTATGCCATTTTGAAGAAAAGCGACATTTTTGGTGGGGTTGGCAAATGTACTTTTGCATATTTAAACTTTTAGCCATCTTAAAAAAATACATTAACTATTATCTCGTGTTTATGTGGGACACGTTGAAGTATTTGCACCTTGTTTAAATAAAAGTTACCTTCGGTCGCTCATAGCGGTAAAATCAGTTTTTTCAAAAGTATTAGATTTATTTGTTTTAATTTTTGAGGGGTGTATTTGGCTTTACTCCAGATTTGTCAGTATTTACTCCTACTGATTTACATGGTTTTGTTTTGGATGTACTAGTTTATGTTTTTATCTGGTATTACCTCAAGTTTATTAATTTCCCTTTTAATTTGAATTGCATGTCTGGTTTTGTTCCAGAAAGTATTTATTTTTACTGATTTACCTGATATTGTTTTGGATGTACCATTTTATGTTTTTCTAGTATTGCATCAGACAGGGCCGGCGCCACGGTATTTGGAACCTGAAGCAAATTTTTCGCTTGCCGCCCTAAGAAAAAATATTTACAAATTAGTACTGTTAGAACAAATGTATTAACAACTTATAAAAAAATAAAGGAAACATTCCAATAGACAAGAATAAATTTTAAAATATTTTAGCAAAAAAAAATAAACAGAAATTATAAGAAAATTCTATAAAAAATAAAACAGATATTCCAATAAAACCAAAAAAGATACTAAATAATATCAAAACGAGATCTTTACACATATTACATATCAACTTTTCTACATTTCTCATTAACAATGTTTTTAATAATATCATCGTAAACCAAATTATTTGTTACGTATATGTTTCTCGATAGCAAGAATGGCTAAGCCTGTTCATCGTTCCTGCGCCATGGTAAATCATTTTTCATAATTTTTAATTTTGAAAACGAACGTGCTCCACAGACACAGAAATGGTTAAAAAAAATATTATTGATACTACGATGTTAGGGTAGTTTTCGCTCAACTCGATTGCTAAATAATTAAGCACATCCAATGAATAAATCTTGACAACTTTTAAAAATTTCACTCGTTAGTACGAGTAAACGAATAAGTACGGAGTACGGATTAGAATATATAACGCTCTACAATAAAACGCCAATTCGGGGTCACAAAAATGGTGTTTTGGGATTTTTGTGCAATTTTCTATTTCCGAAATTTATAAAAAGGTAAAAATCAAGTCTGAAAATGCCGCCCTTAAAAAACGCCACCTGAAACATCTGCTTCGCTGTTTCACTCCTTTCGCCGGCCCTGGATCAGGTTTACTAATTTCTGTGCGTTTTTCTTTATCAGATGAGTTTTCTGATTTGCCAATTGCAAAAATATCTAATGCATCCTAACATTGAGTGCAAAATAAAATTGTATTTTTACTCTTCGCAAACGATACAAAACGATGAGTATATTGCATTCGATCGGCACATTTCTAAAACCTGTAATATCGCTTTGTAGAGAAAACAATTTCATATCAATGTATTTGTGATCGAATTCTGAACAACTTTCAAAATGTCCGTCCGTCCGTCCGTTTGTCTGTCTGTCTGTCTGTCTGTATGCCTGTCCGCCCGTCACGTTTCTTGTAAAGTTAGTGTTAGCTAGAGGAAGAACCCTATTTTGAACAAAATCGATCAATAAATAAAGAAGTTATTAATTTTTTAAATTTATTAAATTAATACCTATATTTATGTTATTTAATATTGTTACATTGCAGAACCGGCTAATAAGGCAATAGTCTCTAATGTTTATCAACTTAACGAAAATAAATCTGTCACAAATGCAAGAAGATTATGGACCGTATAGAGTGTGCAACAAGTATATAAAACGTAAATTGACGAAGAGCATAATGGTTAGCTTGTTGTGATATATTTAAATAAAAATATATAAATGTACGTTATACAGAGCAACAGTGGAATACACCTAAAATAAGAGTATACAGAGAAAGAGTAGGTATATTTAGTGTTGAGCAATTTATATATATTGAATTATAAAGAGTACCTGTACAGGTTGTCTGGAGTTTGGCGTGATTGAATCATTGGCAAAATGGACAAAAAACGTTCGAAGAAGAACAGAAGACGATCCTCGTCATCCAGTTCGTCGAACGAAGAGTCGCAGAGAAAAGTTAGGAAGCTGCAGAAGCAGATAACTAAGTTAAAAGACCAACCAAGTTCTAGTTTTACATCTGTGGTAGTCAGTACCATGGCTAATACGACTATAATGCCGGTGTTTGATCCAAATTCGAAAAATTTAACAGTTATAGTGGACACAAAAAGTTGATGAACTTTCAAAGTGTCATAAATGGGGCAAAGATACAACTTTAAAGTTAGCCATTAGTTGACTGGTAGTTGATGTAATGAAGGTTAAGTGTGTCGTGTAAACAAACTTCGTCCTCGAAAATAAAGGCGTTGAAACCTCTATATCCATTACGCGTTTTCGGTAGACCAAGGTGTTAATTACGCCATCTTGTCAGGACACAATGAAACATTCGGTCTCCGACCTTAGCCCAGCTGACCTTAAAAAGGACAAGTGTCAGCCTCGACGATAAATCCAATGTTTCTACATTCTTATAATATGCACCGTGCATGAGTTTATCGACATGCTGCCTGAACATAAGTTCCTGTTCCTTTTATTCGGGCCTTCAGACGAATTGGCTGAAGTTCAGTGACTGACACCGAAGAGGTCACCGGATGTTCCATTGTGCACTTCCTAAAGCACCTTCGCTACTCGATACCAGGGAATCGCTAGACGCATAACCACCTGCTTTCCGCTCGGGCTTTCCCATGCTCTCATGACTTTCAGAGAGTCCCACTGCGCCCACAATGCCTTCTGGCCCGCTCCCTTGTTTGAAGCATCCTTCCATTTCGGACGAGTTCCCCCTTCTTTGGCTCTCAATATCGGCCCAAGTTCCGCATCGTTTCTTGTCTCTTGTCTGAGCGCTTCATCTGCCCTGTCATCCGGAACCTCCACCTTAACAGTGTTAACTGCTCCCGCGACCTGCAGTTTGTCGTGGTGGATGCACTTGAAATATTCCTTGCACCTTTTTTTGAATAAAATGATTTTATTCTCATAGCATTGTAGTGGTAGATTTCTAGGGGGGGCTTCGGAGCTGGGAAATCTATATTTCTCTGGGGACACCGCTTTCCCTATCTGGAACAATTTCCCTGGTACCGACTTTCTCTGGTTTCTCCTTCGGCTTCACAGCATCTCCAGCCTTTACTCCTACCAAGTTCCTCTGTGAACATTCTAGTTGGATATGTCCTAGTTCACTGCACTTACAGCGTTTCCAGCATTCCCTGTTCTCGAGTTCCGCTATCGACAATCTCGTTTTATATGCCCTATTTTGCCTCCAATTGACTTTTCCCTATTTTGTTTGGTGTTCTGTCTTCTTGGAGAATTCGATTTAGCCAGTAATTGACTCATCATTTCATTTATCTTATGCATCTCGGTCAAGATAGGGTTCTGGTCTCCCTATTTTGACTGCAATTCTTCGAGCGTCATAACCAGCACTCTCGACCTTGGAGTATCCCTATAGGCGGCTTCTACTTCTAGTGCATGCACCAAGGCTTCGCGGTTACTGTTGTATTAGGATATCCTGAGGACTCGCTTGATCTCCTCGTCCCTTATCCCATCTAGAAATGCCCCCACTGCCAATTGCTCTTTGAATTCTCTTGGCGCATTAGGATACGCTAAGTGTGTGAGTCTTTCCATCACAGCTTCAAATTCTTGCAAACTCTCTCCAGCTTCTTGAACACGCAATTTCAGCTGGATCTGGTATACTTGGATAAGGTATATCGTAAGTTTAAGGCAGCTTCTAAAACTCTAAAGTCCAATTGTTGGTCTACCGGGAGTGTCTGAAGCAACTCCGATGCTTGGCCTCTTCATGCGAGGACTAATGCTATAGCCTTCTCTTCACCATTCCAGTTGTTTGCACACTCTGCTGATTCAAACTATCTCGTGTACGTTGTCCAGAAATTTTGGTATTTTCGTGAATTTTCTAGAACTTTCCTATTTGGACAGTAGTGGAGATTATTAAAATCTTTCAAGTGGATAGTGATAAAGACTCTAGATAAGACTTTTTCGAGATTTTCTGGAAAGTTCCATTACCGATTTTGACGTGATTGTTAAATTTATTTGATTTCAACATAGTCATATGCCCATAACAACCAGAAGTATGGATTCTGAGAAACAAATGCAGGACTTTTATGACACAAATGCAAAAAAATGATAATGGACCAAGTAAAGAAACTCTAGGAAGAGAAAGAGGAATGGGAAAGAAAACAACAAGACAAAGAACAAAAACGTCAACAGGAAAAAGAAGAACAAGAGAAACGACGTCAAAAGGAAAAACAAGAAGAATTGAGAAATATCATGGAAGACCTTAATATAAAGCACCAAGAACAGAATTTAAAAAAGCTATAGAGGCACACCAGAATGCCTTATTTACAGCCACTGAAGCACTCGAAGATCGAATTAGAAATGGACAAGGTCGAGGAGGAAGTAAGTGGAGTCAAAGAAGAAGTAAGCGAATTGAAGTGAGAGAAAAACCAGTTTAGGGAAAACGGAAGCCAATTAGTAGTATCATCAGGTCAGCGATTAAAACCTCCCTCTTAACACGAAATAGTGTTGTTTACAGTTTTTATCGCTTTTCAGTTCAAAGTGTTTAATAATCGCCACCAAAGTATGAATACAAAGTTCTAGAAATGTCTCAAAAATGCATTTAACACTATTTTCCTGTTCGAAAATAACCCTCCCGTGATTCCACCCCTTAGGAAACACCCTTCAAAATTCGTGGATTCAAAAATTATAATAAGGAATAAACACTTTGTTTAATAACTTACTGAAAATCTCACGATACTTTTTAATCTTAACTATAATACACTTTTGCTGACTAAAATAACCTTTAATAATGTTTATTACTTGATATTTACACTTTGTATTCACTTCCTATTTTCCAACCTTCAATTAATTCAAAACTTCCTCCCTTTCCGCCTGTTTACATTAGCTTATATATTCTAAAATGGATTCTAGAAATATTCCATCAATTTTCCATACATAGCCGTCATTGGAGACATTTACCTCTAAACAAATCGGAGGCAGATGATTTTTTTTTTTTGAGTTCTTTGTATAGTAAGTAACAATATCACGTAGTTTATATGATTTCCAGACCGCTAACGTTAAAAAAAGATCAAAAACTTTTTTTCGCTATTTTTTCAAAATATTTAACAGGAGTATTAGAAAATAAAAAAATCGGTAAAGGTATTTACACAGAACTTCCCTCGTTCATGGCAGTCTCTCAAAAAAATAATAATTACGAAATGACATTGAGAATAATAATCGGAGTAGAGTTATTGCTATTATTACAAAGAAAACTTGATAAGTTTTGGTCAAAAAATATACAGATTGCTCATCCAACAGCAAAAGTTCAATACTAAATAGCAGGTGCCACATATGGCAGGCTTGCGCAAATACCTTTACAAATGTCCACCATGACTGAATTATTTCTTGGGATGACCACCCTGTACATTTTTCAATAAAAGTATAATAGGTGCATATGCCAGATGTTATTGCCATCTGTCACATTTTCAATCCAACATTCACGTAATGGAGTGGAAGTATAGTGGTGGTTAAAAAATTTCATTTTTTAAAAATTTTTCAAAAGATGGTAAAATAATTTTCAAATTTTTTTCTCCTGAAATAGGTTTAAAATGTCAAAGGTAGAAATTTTAAATTAGAGCAAAAAGAAAAGTTTCCTTCTGTTCTATAGTAGTGCTAAAAAAAGTTTAAAAATTAAAAATGATGTATTTTTAAAATAGGTTTAGAATGCTATGAAACGTGAAAATTTTTAAATTTGAGCAAATAAAAAAAAATTCGATCTATTTTAGTGGTAAAAACTTTTTGAAAAATGTTGGTGAAAAAAATTTTCAAAATTTTTTTTCTGAAATACCTAGGTTTAGAATGTTATTTAAATTTGAGCATTCTGGTGTTAAATTTTTATCCAAACTGGTAACAAAATGTTGCAAATTTTTTTTTTCCGAAATTGGTTTGGAATATCATGAAACGTGGAAATTTTAAATTTGAGCAAAAAAAATTTTTTCCTCTGTTCTATAGTAGTGATACATAAATGGATTAAAAATGTTTTCAAATTTTTAAAAAAATTCTTCAAAAACATTTTTAAATTTGTTTGAATAGTTTTAGAATGTCATGGAAACGTGGATAGTTAAAATCTGAACAAAGAAAGAAAAATTCTATCTTAGTGATAAAATTTCAAAAAACTTTTTTTTAATCAGGCTTAGAATGCCATGAAACGTGAAAATTTTAAATTTGAAGAAAGAAAAAAAAAATCATTTTAGTAGTAAAAATTTTTTCAAAAATATTGGTGAAAAAAATTTTCAAATTTTTTTTTCCTGAAATAAGTTAAGCGTGCCATGAAACGTAGAAATTTTAAATTTGAGCAAAAACAAATTTTTTTCATCTTGGTAAAAATTTTTTCAAAAATGTTTGAAAAAAATTTTCAAATTTTTTTTTTTTCTGAAATAGGTTTAGCGCGTCATGAAACGTGGAAATTTTAAATTTGAGCAAAAAAAAATTTTTTTCAACTTGGTAAAAATTTTTTCAAAAATGTTTGAAAAAAATTTTCAAAAAATTTTTTTTCCTGAAATAGGTTTAGCGCGTCATGAAACGTGGAAATTTTAAATTTGAGCAAAAAAAAATTTTTTTCATCTTGGTAAAAATTTTTTCAAAAATGTTTGAAAAAAATTTTCAAAAAATTTTTTTTCCTGAAACAGGTTTAGCGCGTCATGAAACGTGGAAATTTTAAATTTGAGCAAAAAAAAATTTTTTTCGCTATTTATTCCGTTTAGACGGTCCACCCTGTATATTTTTCAGTGAAAGTATAATAGGTGCATATGCCAGATGTTATTGCCATCTGTCACATTTTCAATCCAACATTCACGTAATGGAGTGGAAGTATAGTGGTGGTTAAAAAATTTCATTTTTTAAAAATTTTTCAAAAGATGGTAAAATAATTTTCAAATTTTTTTCTCCTGAAATAGGTTTAAAATGTCAAAGGTAGAAATTTTAAATTAGAGCAAAAAGAAAAGTTTCCTTCTGTTCTATAGTAGTGCTAAAAAAAGTTTAAAAATTAAAAATGATGTATTTTTAAAATAGGTTTAGAATGCTATGAAACGTGAAAATTTTTAAATTTGAGCAAATAAAAAAAAATTCGATCTATTTTAGTGGTAAAAACTTTTTGAAAAATGTTGGTGAAAAAAATTTTCAAAATTTTTTTTCTGAAATACCTAGGTTTAGAATGTTATTTAAATTTGAGCATTCTGGTGTTAAATTTTTATCCAAACTGGTAACAAAATGTTGCAAATTTTTTTTTCCGAAATTGGTTTGGAATATCATGAAACGTGGAAATTTTAAATTTGAGAAAAAAAAATTTTTTTTCCTGAAATAGGTTTAGCGCGTCATGAAACGTGGAAATTTTAAATTTGAGCAAAAAAAAATTTTTTTCATCTTGGTAAAAATTTTTTCAAAAATGTTTGAAAAAAATTTTCAAAAAATTTTTTTTCCTGAAACAGGTTTAGCGCGTCATGAAACGTGGAAATTTTAAATTTGAGCAAAAAAAAAATTTTTTCGCTATTTATTCCGTTTAGACGGTCCACCCTGTATATTTTTCAGTGAAAATTCTACCAGTTCTTCGCTGACCGTAGGGTTAACTACCTACCAAATTTGACTGCTCTCCGTCAAGTAGTTTTTTAGTAAATACACCAACAGACAGACAGACAGACAGACAGACAGACAGACGGAATTGAAAAACCTATATTTTCGGAATCTACGTGTTCTGAAACGTCAGAATCCGAAAAAATCTCGGAGGGTGATTTTTTCTCGAATACAATACTTCCCTTCGGTATGCGAGGGAAGTAAAATATTTTTAGAAATAGCATATATTTTCACACAAAAAATGTATCTGCAAAAATTTCGTCTAATGCCACGGATTTTCCAGAAAAATTAGTGAAGTGGAGGTATTGTATGAAGCGCGGTGCAAGGTTGCCCGTGCGTTTTACAGTACTTGACGCGCGAAAAACCCTTTGCTAGACAAACAAAATTATTTTCTAATATTTCCTCCAACAAATAATGTTTAATAATGGCATTTTCACAATATATTTGTACCTGAGGTAATATATTGCAAATATATGTGCTATACGCAGATTCGCACCTCGCTTGCTAAATTACTTATACTTCAATCATTTTTTATGGAAATTCTGTGACTTTAATAAAAAATTTTGTAGATATGTTTTTTCCTAAAAATGTATGTTCTTTATGAAAATATTATTTATTTTCCCATGCATCGTCTTACGTTAAAAATTTGGAAAATATACGGAAAAAAGTTTTTTAATTTCTTTTTAATGTCTGGAAATGATGTAAACTTTAGATGATCTTATAACTACACTTCATAGAACTCATAAAAAAATAAACCATCTGCCTCCGAACATGTTTAAGATTTATAGACAAAATTAGCTACACCGCCTGGGCAATGCCTGGGCTAACAGTTCTAGTATTTCTATGTAGTAGTCTAGTCTACAAGTCATCGCCTACATTAGTACCTCAGAGATGGAGCGCATTACATGCTTTACAGTTGCCTAACCATGACTGCTACCACACTACTCATGAGAATCAGTGTCTAGCCCTTAGGGGGCGCCAGCACGTAACAGTATATATTACTTCCACATCCACGTAGTGGATTGGAAATATAGTGATAGCAAGAAATTTCAAATTTTTTTTTTTACTTGAAATAGGTTTATAATGTCATGAAACGTCGAGATTTTAAATTTGAGCGAAAAAAATTTTTCTGTCTGTCTGTCGGTTTGTCTGTAACTTTTTTTGTCCGCATGTTTTCTCCGGAATGGATTAAGATATTGACTTGAAATTTTGTACACGTATATATTATAACGAGATCTGGAACTGGATTGTTTTTTTAACAAATCCGGTGAAGGGTTGGGAGGTAAATAGGGGTAAATAAGTAAAGCAAGCTGGTAAGAGTACAGAAACTTGAAATTTGGTGTATGTACTAGAAGCCAAGGCCTCGAAATTTTTTATAATATTTTTCATCCTCCCACCACTTTATTATTAAAGGGGTTGATAAAATGAAATTGAGGCATTCTCTTGAAATTTGGTACACGTATATATTATAACCACATCTGGAACTAGATTATATTTTGAGATTATTCCGTTGAAGGGTTGGGGGTTAAATAGGGGTAAATAGGGGAAAATAAGTAAATCAAGCTGGTAAGAGTACAGAAGTTTGGGAGTTGGTGTATATACTAGAAGCGAAGGCTTCAGGTATTTGCATAATATTTTCCATCCCCCACCACCCCCACTCCTTTATACAATTAAATTGAGATTTGCATTTGAAATTTGGCACACGTATGTATTATATCGACATCTGAAACTAGATTATATTTTGACATGAATTCGTAGAAGGAGTGGGGGTAAGTAGAAGTAAATAGGGAAAAATAAGTAAAAAAGCTGGTAAGAGTTTATAGACTTGGGATTTGGTGTATATACTAGAAACCAAGGCCTCAGATTTCTTAATGCCTTAATTTTTAACATTAAAAATGTTTAAGAAATCCAAAATGTTACGGTAATACGGAGGCCCTGTAGTGATTTGTGTAACGTTTGGTAATTCGGCTGTTTTTTTGGACACGAAACCTTTCGGTGCTGTTACATCGCATATTTTTTGAAAGATCCAAATTTGATTTTTAATTTGATACATTTTGATACCTAAAATAATATTCTTGCATTTTTAAGTCTCAACGCCGGCCGACGCCTAGGTTCGTTTTTGTAAAACTTGTGTATTTGATACATTTTGATACCTAGATTCATATTCTTGCATTTTTGCGTCTCTACGCTGACAGACTCCTACCCTGGTTTTTGTAAAATTTGTGTATTTGAAAAATTTTGATATCTAAATTTATGTTCTTGCATTTTTACGTCTCGTCGCCGACCGACGCTTAGCGTCGCTTTGATAAAACTTGTATATTTGATAAATTTTGATACCTAGATTAATATTCTTCCATTTTTTCGTCTCGACGCCGACCGACGCACAGAGGTCAGTTTTTAAAATGCATGATGGAATAAATCAAAATATAAATGGTCTTTAACGCGTTATTTTACAACGGAAAAGTGTTGAACATAACCTATTAAATAATTCTCCCAAGCCGCAAACAAGAGCCAGTACCTGTGCAGGTTTATACCTGTTTTGTTAATAGAGTGGAGGAAGCCAGTCTGTGAACCGCTCTTGAGTCAGCATTAATGTCGCCTACTGAATGCACATGTTATCAAGTGGTCTATCTGTTTCCATCATAAATCGTGACATGGCTAATTGTCACTTTTATTTCATGTTCATATTTTAGTTACGCTTTTATTTGATTAGTAATTAACTAGTTTTAGTGACATACCTAATTGCAACGAACTTATAGCAGTATTTATTACATATTTTAGTCTAGAAACTTCCTTATTGGTGTGGATTGGTTGTAAAAATGACTTTATTATACCGAAAACATATTGATATTTTTCAATAGAAAGTAATTCAACTTGCAATAAATTGCGATCTTATAAGTTATACCTTCTTGTCTAAATGTTATTTGTGGCATTATCTTAATTTTTTTTTTCCTTCTTCAATTCTTTGGGACTTCCTGCCACATGTATGTTTTCTTTATAAGCGCTGCTAGGGGAATCTACAAAATATACCACAATTAACCAGTATGTTACTGGTAAAAAACCTCTACGCCTGTGACGTTCACGTCAAAGGATCAGTTAAAGGTTGGTTTTTTATAAATAAACAACACCAATAAGTATAAAAACTTGAAATTAAATATTTCGCCGACGTTTCGGAAATCTAATCTGTTTCCTTTTTCAAGGCTTTTTTGAAAAATCTTTTTTGCTGTGTATGACAAATACACAGCTCTAAGAATGTTTGTTATATTCAATATCCATAAATACTTACTATTTACATAGAACTGTTGATATAGTTAACAGTTTTTTAGTTTCTATACAATGTTAAGTTTGTGAAGTTCTTCTTTTAACATTGGCAGCCAAGTTGTACAGAATTGTTCCGTAGATGTCTGTAGAACTTGGCTGCCAATGTTAAAAGAAGAACTTCACAAACTTAACATTGTATAGAAACTAAAAAACTGTTAACTATATCAACAGTTCTATGTAAATAGTAAGTATCTATGGATATTGAATATAACAAACATTCTTAGAGCTGTGTATTTGTCATACACAGCAAAAAAGATTTTTCAAAAAAGCCTTGAAAAAGGAAACAGATTAGATTTCCGAAACGTCGGCGAAATATTTAATTTCAAGTTTTTATACTTATTGGTGTTGTTTATTTATAAAAAACCAACCTTTAACTGATCCTTTGACGTAAACGTCACAGGCGTAGAGGTTTTTACCAGTAACATACTGGTTAATTGTGATATATTTTGTAGATTCCCCTAGCAGCGCTTATAAAGAAAACATACATGTGGCAGGAAGTCCCAAAGAATTGAAGAAGGAAAAAAAAATGATACCTTCTTTTCAGTAGATGGTCACTTATTTTCTGTGACTTGTAGTCCAATAGAGATATCATTTTTCAAAAAAAATTCTCCCTTCAAGCTGATTTTTTCAGTGTCGATGGAGGGGTGTCTCCCGAGTATCCAACCAAAAAGTCACAGTCCACACCCCTTGTAGGGTGTTGCAATAGGGGTGGTTTCTTATTTTTTTTTTCTTGAAATTTTCTTTTTCCAGCTTGTACATAATAATATTTTCTACAACTTTGCCTAATAAGACTTTTTGGTAACTTTGATTTTTGACGGTCCAGCGCCCATTACCCTATTTATTTATTATGGTTTAGGTAATATACAAACAAAAGGCTGAATAGCTGGTTTTTGTAGGGTTGATCGAGAACTGTCTCCTGAGTCTCCAATCAAATAATCGCAGTCCAACCCCTTCGGGGTTTAGCGTAATAGGGGTAGTCTCTTTATTTAAAAACATCCATATATAATAGGGATGTTCAAATGAAATTTTGAGGTACGATGGTTGAAACAAATGGGATGTAATGTCCAAGTAACTTTGTGTTTTCAGTGACGTGCTTTACGTGTTCATGTTAATTGTCAATTGAACTCATTTCCGCACCACCCCTGAGGTACAGTTCTGGGCGCGTTTCTTTTTACGTGATTTCCCCAGAAGGCCTAATTCACGATCGTACAAAGACAGTTCTCCCACCATTCGAACCGTCGTCTCTTTGATGAGGGACCGGGTTCGCTTATGGCGTGAAGATCTTCATCATCGCTGACATTATCGTCATTTGAAATTGTTGGTAAAACTTGCACGTTCCCACAGGTCTCACCCGCACAGTGTTTGCAGCAGATTACTGTGCACTTCACACCGGCTTTGCGACAACCACGGACTGCTCGGCATGGTCCTGCGCATTGGCATGATATGAGCTTCAAAAGATCTGCTGGAGCAGGGTCTCTTGTAGTCATCCACGGCATTCAACCGCGTGCTTGCTTTTCCCAGCCCCATTCATCTGCATCTAGGTAGTGGCCAAGCCACATTTGCACTTGGTGGTACATACATTCTGAGGGAATGTTGTTTGGCTGCGTCTGTAGTTGGTGGAAGCGTGGAAAAATTGCTTTTAAGTTTAGCCGTTGATCGGACGAAACATTTGTAATGGAGAGCGTTCAAGGAATCGTCCTTACCATCACCACCTTACAATGAGATCATAATGTGTTCTCCTGCAAAAGTCACTGTCTGAGTACCATTGCGTTTATTGAAGAAGAACGAAATAAATTTTTGTAGTTCGGGATGTTTTTCTATCATTGTGATGAGTTTTCCTTTTCCGTATCCAAACATCGAGGAGGTGGTGTTGCAACCACTGAACGCGTGTAAAAACAGTATCCACTTCCGTGTTTGGGATGAGTGTTCCCTAAAGACTTAATAATAGGTATTACACTTGGGGATTTAAATTTAGAAACTAGAATTTTGTTGGGTTGGCAATTGCCACACTGGATTTGGTTACTTGGTGCCATATTCTGCCAATAGTCTTTTGAATTCGTTGGTGGGAAGTTGTGTGCAGCACTTCGAAAAACACAAAATTGGTTATTTGGAGATTGGGGCTGGACAAGTGACTCCCGTATATAGTACCTGGCCTTTGGGTAGTTCAGAAGCTTCTGAGAGTTTTGCTGGCTGTGGACAAGGGTAAGTTGTTGGCCCTTTATTTTAGTCTTCGAGCTTTATCTGCCCAGGTGCAATTTGGGGTACTCATATTTATTTGAATAATTAATTACAAAAATACAGTCTACAAACGAACATTTGGTTCTTCGAGCTCAGATATTTGCTGGATTAGTATTAATAATTTGTTAGAAATTGCAATACATTAGTTTGTCTTGAACTTTTTATACCCAAGTTTTTTTGAACTGGTTAGAGTTTTCATACTTGTAAAATTTTTTTGATATGGTAAGAAATCATAAGATAACTTTTTAAGAGATAGTGAGAAATCAAGTGGTTCTTCTTCTGCCAGGTAGTTCAAATGTACATTTGACATTTGTTGTTGTTTGTTGAATTAAAGAATTCGTCAAGGTGCATTTATTTAACAATAATATTTGTCATTTATCATATTCAGATTGTTGTTTGCTATTAAATCGATATGGCAGATAAAATAAAGTCTTTGCAGAAAGAAATGACAACTATTTTGAACCTTGGGGAAAAGCTCTTAAATTTATGTATTACAGCTGAAAGTTCCGATAATCTGGAAAAAATAGAAAATTGTCTTATAAGAGCGGGAGATTTTGTAAGCAATATTAAACAATTTGAGCAACAAAATGCAACAATTGGAAAGTTGGCTGTTAAAGAAAACGTTTCTCTTGCGGAAGATTATTATGAATTAGTAGAATCTTTCGACAATATTTCTTATTCTATTAGAACAAAAGAACGACATTTACAGCGTTTGTTTGACAAAAAGGTCCAAGTTGATAGTGTTCAAACTTCTAGCACTCCACCGATAGCTACAAGTTCTCAGGTGAAATTACCGTTGATAAAATTACCAACATTTTCGGGAGATATAACGTTATATCAGTCGTTCATAGAGTTATATAACAGCTTAATACATAATAGAACAGACTTATCCGAAGTTGATAAATTTCAGTACCTTACTTTATCTTTGGAGGGTGAACCTCTCTCATTAATAAAATGTTTGAAAATAACTCCGGCTAATTATTCAATAGCTTTAGAAACTTTAAGTAACAGATATTTGAATATTAGATTGGTGGCGAATAGTTATTTACATAATATCAATGGGTTGGGTCCAATGTTGGAGAGATCCTCGCAGTCTTTAAAGCAAGTATTGGATCAATTTAGGGAAAATTGGTCTGCCTATAAAGCAGTCTTAACCGCAGAGGAAGATCAACTTAATTTGTTAGCTGTAAATATGTTTTTACAAAAATTAGACATTAATACTCGGGAGCAATTCGAGTTAAGTATCGTGGATGATGGACAGCTGATTCCCTCGATAGAAACATTGTTGAATTTTGTTCAGAAGCAGAGTTTAGCTTTAGACAATATAGGTTGTGTTTCGAATCCAAAAATGTCTAAAGTGGTAAAAAGGGATCCAAAGCCCAAGGTTAAACCGTCGCCGGTATCATTAGTCGCAAATTCGGCAGTAATTTGTCCATTATGTAAGGCAAATCATGCAGTTCTGAAGTGTGACAAGTTCCTCACTAAATCGCCATATGAAAGATTTAAAACAATAAAAAATAAGAATCTTTGTTTGAATTGTTTGAGCAGTGCGCATTTGGTGAAAGCTTGTGATTCGTCCAGAGTGTGTACTACATGCAATAGGAAACATCATGATTTGTTGCATTATGCAAAAAATGCTGGTGCAGCGGATGATACTCAGACAATAGATATACGGTCAGTCCCAACTGAGGCGCAGAATGTTGTGGCAGATATACCTGGGGTTTCATCAGATCACTCCGTGTTTACAGGTATGGTGGCATCGGAACCTACCATATTGTTGGCGACTGCCATTGTTAATGTTTTAGATGTCTCAGGGTCACCGGTTCCTGTTAGGCTTGTGGTAGATTGTGGTTCGCAAGTGAATTTTATTTCGGAAACTTGCGTTCAACGTTTAGGTCTTACTCGCACTTCATCGTCTCTTTGCATTCGGGGCTTGAATCAGCTACCGTCTATTAGAAGCAGAGGTATTGTGACTTGCACATTGCAATCTCGGATTGAAAATAATTCGAAGCTAGTGTTGGAAGCACAGGTTCTTTCTAATATTTGTAGTGACATGCCTTCGGTGTCTCTAAACACAAAAGATTGGCGTCACATTACAAATTTGAAATTGGCAGATCCCTTTTTCTATCGAAAGCAACCCATTGACATGCTTATTGGAGCAGAGGTATTTCCTCAGATCTTATTAGGCAGGGTTATTTCAGGAAAGGAGGATAGGGAACCAGCAGCTATTGATACCATTTTTGGTTATATTTTGATGGGAAGAATTCACACTGGAATTTCTGTAGATCCCTCTTGTTGATATCTAGAAACGTCTTTAGAGGACGCAGTAAAGAAGTTTTGGGAATTAGAACAAATTCATCTACCTAAATTGAGCATTAGTGATGACCAGTGTGAACAACATTTTGTAGACACTCATATTAGAAATCCAGAAGGAAGATATGTAGTATCGTTGCCCTTTAAGGAAGGTTATCCTCCTACATTTGGGGATAGTTATTCCATTGCATTGAAATGTTTGAGGTCGTTGGAGAATCGTTTGTTAAAAAATCCTAAATTATATGACTCTTATTGTGAAGTTATGCAGGATTATTTAAATGCCGGGCATATGACGATCGCTCATCCAGCATCAAATCCAGACCAGGTTTATTATATCCCTCATCATGGAGTTATGAAACCGGACAGTACGAGTACTAAATTGCACGTAGTTTTTAACGCATCTTGTAAATCTTCAAGGGGAATATCTTTAAATGAAACCTTGTTAGCTGGTCCTAAACTGCACACAGACATTACTACAATCTTGCTACATTTTCGACTGCACAAATATGTCTTAATTGCAGACATAAAGCAGATGTACCGGCAAATATTAGTGAAAAGGGAACACTGGGATTTTCAAAGGCTCGTATGGAGGTTTCATCCGGATGAACCGGTACAGGAGTATGTGATGAATAGGGTCACATTTGGTATTTCCTCGGCTCCATATTTGGCCTTAAGAACTCTGAAGCATCTAGCATTAGATGAGGGTTCTGATTTTCCCAAAGCTGCGGAAGTATTACAATCAGACATTTATGTAGACGATGTCATCACGGGGGGTAACTCTGTTGAGGAAACCCGCAATTTAGCTTTCGACCTCATTCTCCTCTTGAAAAGAGGTGGATTTGATTTTAGGAAATTTGCAAGCAATGAACCAAGCGTGTTGAGTAGTCTTCCCATATCCGTTCAACAATCTGTTTCATTTGAAAAGGAGGAACCTTCATTCGTTAAAGTGTTAGGCTTGCAGTGGAGTCCTGCATCTGATAGTTTTGCTTATAATATTTGTCCTCAATCCAATCTCTGTACGAAACGCATCATTTTATCAGAGTTGGCAAGGATATTTGATCCTTTGGGCTTTTTGGCCCCATTAGTTGTGCTTGCTAAACATCTTATTCAGATACTTTGGATGTTAGGAATAGAATGGGATCAACAGCCTCCGGTAGACATTGTGTCACGGTGGGAAACATATCAGGCTGAACTACCTTTGTTGGAGAATATAGCTCTTCCTCGTTATTCACCAATGGATGAATCTACGATATGTGAGATACATGGGTTTTGTGATAGTAGTGAAATTGCATATGCTGCTGTTGTTTATTTTCAATTAAGTCAACCGAATGGAGATATTTCTACTATCTTGATTTGTAGTAAATCGAGAGTGGTCCCACTAAAAAAGCTCTCAATACCTCGATTGGAGCTAAATTCTGCAGTTCTTCTGGCAGAGTTAATAACATTTGTTCGAAATGTTTTTGCACAGAAGATTCGATTCTCCCGTATATGGGCATGGTCGGATTCTCAAGTGGTTTTGGCGTGGATAAAGTCTCCTTCATATAAGTGGCAAACGTTTGTTGCCAATAGGGTGGCCTTAATCCAGGAGCAATTACCTGGGAACCATTGGCATCATGTCTCGTCGGTGGATAATCCGGCAGACTGTGCATCACGAGGTTTACTTCCGTCCCAGCTGCTTCATCATCCCTTATGGTGGGCGGGGCCCAAGTGGTTACAAGAGTCTTCACATCATTGGTCCGTGCAACCTAGTTTGTCTGACACTGCCGAAGAGATTCGAGAGACAAAGTTGTGTCTCAATGTCACGGTTGAAAATAATTTGTTGTCACTTATCGAAAGGTTTTCATCTTTATCGAAGTTACAAAGAGTTGTTAGTTATTGTCTTCGTTTTACTTCTTATTGTGAAGGCAATAGAATGTTTACAGGATGCTTCACATCAAAAGAACTTCACAATTCACTATTAGTCCTGGTGCGACTAGTGCAACAGGTTGAATTCGGTTCTGAGATTAATCGGTGTAAACAAGGTAAGGTTTGCCATAGTCCCCTCAGAAAATTAAACCCATTTTTGGATTCTGAAAATATTCTAAGAGTTGGAGGTCGTCTTCGAAACTCATCTTTAGGTTATGATTCCAAACACCCAATCTTATTGCCCCGTAAGAGTACGCTTACACGGTTGATTATAACCCACGTGCATAGAATTTATTTGCATCCCGGTCAGAGTACCTTACTAGCCTTACTTCGTCGTCAGTTTTGGATTCTCTCACCTCATCGAGCAATAAAATCTGTTTTGTCCAATTGTCAAACATGTTTTCGAGTCAATCCAACTTCTAATTTTCCTATTATGGCAGATTTGCCACAGAGTCGATTGGCGGAAGTAAAAATTTGTTGGAGTGGATTTTGCGGGTCCATTTAATATTGCTATGAATCGCATTAGAGGTGCAAGGACGTTGAAGGCTTATTTATGTCTATTTGTTTGCTTCACCACAAAAGCTATCCATTTAGAGTTGGCTTCGGATTTGTCGAGTGAAGTATTTTTGGCAGCATTTCGACGTTTTTTGTCACGTCGAGGTCCTTGTGTACGTGTTCATAGTGATTGCTGAACGAATTTTGTTGGCGCCAATCGTGCTCTGGTACAGTGTATGCAGTCCGTAGTAGAATCGGAAGGTTTTAAATGGCAGTTTAACCCTCCTGCAAGCCCTCACATGGGTGGCCTTTGGGAGAGCCAAATTAAAGTAGTAAAAAAGCATTTGGTAAAAGTAATAGGTGAATCTATTCTTACATTCGAAGAATTATCAACTATTTTTACCCAAATTGAAGCGTTGCTTAACTCGAGGCCGTTGTGTCCTAGTAGTTCTGATCCCAATGACTTGGAGGCAATCACGCCAAGTCATTTTCTAAATTTAGAGCCATTGGGTACCTTTTTTCAAGAGGATTTTTCCGACATAAATTTAGCCCATCTGTCGCGATGGCAAATGATTCAAGCTTTGCAGCAACAATTTTGGCGGCGGTGGAGTCGGGAATATTTGAATACTCTTCAACAACGCAATGCTTGGAATACTACTTCAAATTGGTAAATTCAATAACCGTGGGCAAACTAGTGCTTATTAAAAATGAGTTAACTCCGCCATTACAATGGAAATTGGGTAGGGTGGTAGAAGTATATCCAGGTGCAGACAACATTATTCGAGTAGCAAAAGTGAAAACATTAAATGGAGACTTAAAAAGGCCAATTGTCAAATTATGTTCTCTGCCAAACCAATGAATTGCAATTAAGTTTTAGTTGAGTTTAGATTAGCATAGTTTTTTTTTTCTTTTGTTTGGGGGATTGTAAAATTTAGATTAGTAAAATTTAGTTTAGTAATACCATTTTCCTCAGTAAATGGTAGGTTAGATGTGTAAAATAGTCATTTTACAGTGGGCGGAATGTTCCCTAAAGACTTAATAATAGGTATTGCACTTGGGGATTTAAATTTAGAAACTAGAATTTTGTTGGGTTGGCAATTGCCACACTGGATTTGGTTACTTGGTGCCATATTCTGCCAATAGTCTTTTGAATTCGTTGGTGGGAAGTTGTGTGCAGCACTTCGAAAAACACAAAATTGGTTATTTGGAGATTGGGGCTGGACAAGTGACTCCCGTATATAGTACCTGGCCTTTGGGTAGTTCAGAAGCTTCTGAGAGTTTTGCTGGCTGTGGACAAGGGTAAGTTGTTGGCCCTTTATTTTAGTCTTCGAGCTTTATCTGCCCAGGTGCAATTTGGGGTACTCATATTTATTTGAATAATTAATTACAAAAATACAGTCTACAAACGAACAATGAGTGTTTCCAACTGCTTGTGGAATAAATATTTTGTGGTTTCTGTCCTCGCCCAGGTTTAATAAAAAACACGTTGGTGGTTGATTCTGAGCATAATCCGACTAATAACAGCAACAGGTCGATGTCTTCACCGATTATATATATTTCGTCAAACACAGCTGATCTCTCCAGAGCTGTGGGCACGATTAGTACGTCGGTATCTTCTACAGTTTGTAGAACTTCAATGCCGGACGGTCGCAGATATGTAGAAAGGATGACAAGAAATATTTTCTTATTTCGTTCATTTGCGATAAATTTTTTTTGACATGCCAGTGGTACTGTGGTGTCGTCAAAAACGTAATCACAGGTGATGTTTATTCGGTAGCGCGACGTAAACGTTCGTGTGTTTTTGTGCCCCAGTCTTTTCTGTTGTCTGGATAGCCGTCAAATATGATGAAGACATTCCCCACAAAATGCTGTCTAACATATGCAACATACTGGTCACACACGCTCCCCTCCTCATATTGAAATAGGCAGATGTTCACTACATTCGGTGTGACCTTGCATTCCTCTCTTAAACCTGTAAATAACAGACAAAAATCAATATTGTAGCCGCATACATTTTTCATTTAATGAGGCCTCTACTGGTTAATATCAACACTAAAAAAAAATAATTATAAGGAAATAACGGTGTAGAGATTTTTATTAAGTACGTGACCCAAAAAAACTGCCCCAAAATAATGAGACCACCCCTATTGCCCTAAACCCCGAAGGGGTTGGACTGCGATTATTTGGTTGGAGACTCAGGAGACAGTTCTCCATCAACCCTGCAAAAATCCAGCTATTCAGCCTTTTGTTTGCATATTTCCTGAACCATAATAAATAAATATGGTGAATGTTTTCCCATATAATGGGCGCAGGACCATCAAAAATCAAAGTTACCAAAAAATTTTATAAAGCAAAGTTGTAGAGAATATTATTATGTACAAGCTGGAAAATTAAAAAAAAAAGCAGCCACCCCTATTGCAACATCCTACAAGGGGTAAGGACTGTGACTTTTTGGTTGGATACTCGGCAGACACCCCTCCATCGACCCTAAAAAAATCAGCTTGCCGGTACTTATTTGTGAGAGAAGGTCGACTTTTACTGTACTATTGTGTCTGTCATATATTTGTCATTTTTTGGATAAAATTTTTAAATTGGTAGTAATTAAACAAAGATAGCTTGGCCATTAACACATACAGAAAAATACTTATATTTCTGTAGAGCACATTTGTCAATATTGAAAAATTATCGATGGCCACTACTGTGGTATTTTCATATACTCCGCAGTAAGCTTTTGATATGACAGTTATTGATTTTTTGACTTGTATCTGTCTGAAAAGATGTTATAAAGTTTTTCCTAATAAAAAAACATTTTATTAGTAAACAGAAACGACAATACTACATTTGGCGACGAGTCGGTGAAGTGCATAAGACGTTAAATTGGAGTTTGGACAATAATAAGTAATTAGTTTATTAAAGTTTTGCAGAAAGTTTTGTTATCTAACAAAGAAATAAAATGGCTGACGCAAATATTAAGCATTTTAATTTTGACAAATTTATCCCTGAACAAGAAGAATGGGGACATTACATAGACAGTTTTGAAGTAGAATTATTTATACATATTGATAGAACTAAACATAAAACCGAAAGATGAAATCTTCTTGGTAAAGTAGTACCTGACCCTTTAAAATTCTAGTAGATCATTTTAAGCCAGATAAAGTAAACACAGAAACCTACAATGACGTGTCTCAGTATTGGATCAGTAATACGGAAAATAAGTTTTATATTTGTTGAACGTATTGCTTTTCGCTTGCGAATGAGGAAAGAAGAAGAGTCGATAATACAATTTATAAATGCATCACAAGGTCTAGCTGGAAACTGTCAATTCGGAAATAACTTAAATAAACAATTACCTAAGGGATCAATTAATGACAGTAATTAATAATTCACAATGGCAAGAATATTTAATTCTTGAACATTCAACAAATGACGCAACTTTGAAAGATGTGCAAGCTACAGCTTTAGAATTCGAACAGGCATCAATTCATACAAAGAAACTTACATCTATTCTTAATATTCGAGGGTAGGTACAACATACATATCGTGTACAGTAAACAGTAGACTAGAAAAAACTGATATTGTGACCACATTAAATGTTGAGAAACAATGTTTATTTTGCGGTTACTCTCCTCATAAGAATAAGAAAGATTGCCCAGCTAATGGAAAATCATGCAGCACATGCGGGAAATTGAACCATTTGAAATGAGTTTGCATGGTCTCTGGAAACGCGCACATATAGAAAACTTGACATATTCGGAGTGCTGCAAATAATGGTCACGAATCTGATGGTAGTAATGGAAGCATTTCATCAACTAATACCTCATACATTTGTAACATACATCCACCTAATAAGATCATGGTTAGTGTAAGGACTGACAAGAAAGCTATCGAGATGCTTTATGACTCCAGAGCTGCTCATTCAGTAGTATGTAAGTCGTTTTGGATAGATATTGGTAGACCTAGTCTTAAGAAAACACCAAATTTAATTGCGTATACGAACCTAGAAATTAAAACTCTTGGTATAGCGCAAGTCTATGCAGATGCTTTGGAAAGAAATATTTTTACTAGTATACGTAATTGAATCTGAGGATGTACCCTGGCTTTTAAACTATGCATGCCACCAGGGTCTAGAGTATGTCATAACAAAACCTATATTTAGTTATAAATGTAAGCAAGAAAAAATAAGGGACATCCACAATTAGTTAACATTTCTATTGACGACGATAAACACAAAATAATGCGATTTTTTGAAGACTACAAAGAATTATTTAATGACAACATTGGTACCATTAGGGGTCATACAGCCAGAATACATATTTCTAATGAAGTATCACCAAAAGCATTTAGGTCAAGGCCCGCCCAATTGCTCTACAAGATCAAGTTTCTGTTGAACTTGAACGTCTTATTAAAGAAGATGTATTGGAACCGTCGACACAACTAGAACATCGATCGAATGGGCCTCCCGTATTGTGGTGGTAATTAAATCTAATGGCAATCTACGTATTTGTAGCGATTTTAGAGTGACCATTAATCCACACGTACAAACTGATGATTATCCTTTGCCACGTTTTGAAGATATTATGGCAAAATTAACAGGTGAGAGATATTTTACAAAAATTGATTTGAAAGATGCCTACTTATAGCTTTCAGTGCATCCTGATTCGCGTAAATACTTAACAATTGCAATACATAAAGGACATTTTACGTACAAGCGGTTACTATTTGGAGTATGTTTGCACCATCTCTCTCTCAACGCACAATGGACCAGAGGCTTGCAGGAATTGATGGGACAGTTTGCTATCTCGATGACATTCTAATCACTGCACCAACAAAGGAATTATATTTTCAACGAGTAAATCAGGTATTACAACATTTACTAGCAGCAGGTGTTCGAACTCAGCAGTCAAAATATGCACGGTTACAATCGAGTGTGACATTCTTAGGTCATAAAGTTGACCGTGAAGGGCTCCATCCAACAGATGATCATATTAATGCTATTCGTGACACGCCTGTTCCAAGTAATACTACGGAATTAAGGTCTCTCTTAGGTTCTATCACATATTATGGACGATTTATTCCACATCTACATGTTATTTGTGTTCCACTACATAGACACTTTAAAAAAGGCAATAAATGAGAATGGAGTTTAGAAGATGACAAAATATTTAATGACCTCAAAAATGTATTAACCTCAAATACTACTTTGGCTCATTATGGTTCGACATTACCATTATATGTTACATGTGATGCCTCCAACAAGGGAACCGGAAAAGTGTTATTTCACAAGTAACCTGACGGAATTTTTCGTCCGATATTATTTGCCTCAAGGACATTAACAGACACAGAAACGAGATACTCTACTATTGACAAAGAAGCATTAGCTATTGTATATGCAATAACCCATTTTCATAATTACCTTTATGGAAGATATTTCACACTTTTAACTGACCGTAAACCTCTGGAAAAAAATATTTAGTAAGAACTGCGCGGAAGTCCCAAGATGCCATCCCGGTAGAGAAAACGTTCCTGCCGATGCACTTTCTCGGTTACCACTTAAACATACAGACTTATCACAAGTAGAAGAAATAGGATTGTCTAAACGTGACAATTTACTCCACCTTCGACTGAGTCAGCTGCCAATATCAAAACGAGAATTATGTGTTAGAAATGAAAAGGATTCCATTTTTATGAAAATTATTAACTATACAAAGACATCATGGCCAGATAAGACAAATTTATCATGTGGATTACATCACTTCTATGAAAAGGGAGATGAATTGTCATACGAGGAGGGCATCGTTTTGTAGAAGGGACGAATGTGTGTGCCAAATGAATTGCAAGAGACAGTATTACATATGCTTCATGATGGTCATCCTGGCATGTGCTCGAAGCACGATTACATGTGTATTGGCCAATAATAGATGCTGATATTATTGAGTTTGTCAGCAAATGTAATTCTTGCCAAGAATCTCGACAAAATGAAACAAAACTTCCTTTATACCCGTGGAGTACACCTAAAGAAGCATGGCCACGAATTCATATAGACTTTGCTGGACCGTTCGAGGGGAAAATGTGGCTAGTAGTCATAGATGCATATACTCGCTGGTTAAAAGTAATTCAAATGAGAAATATCACTACACAAAATACAATAACAGTTTTACGAGAACTATTTGCACAATATGGACTTCCGAAGTTCATAATATCCAATAATTGACCACAGCTTTAGAGTTTAAAGAATTTTGTAATGCCAATGGACTCATGTCAGAATCATACCCTATCATTCAAAATCAAATGGGATTGCTGAAAACATGTCAGAACATTTAAAGAAAGAATGTCGGCTAGAGATCACAGTGAAAACTTGGATGTCTGTTTACAGAAACTTCTATTCCCTTTTCGATGTACACCTCAACATTCCACAGGAAGGACTCCGGGCGAATTAATGTTTGGACGACCCTTGAGATCTATTTTTGATCAACTAAAACCAGATGTACAGCGAAATATAGAACAAAAACAATTAAATCAAAAACGCTTACATGACCAGACCAACATACGAGACAGACAATTTTACAAATATCAACCAAAATCAACTACGAAAAAAGCATGTGGACCAAATGAGACCCCGATGTTCTATGTCCCCTCAAGAAGGAAATGTTGAGTTATACGAAGATTCTCGTAATGATATTTTCGATATTACAAATGAATCGAATTTTGTGAGAAAAGCAAGTAACAGTCAACCATCAGTAATAGAACATTCGAACTCAGTAGTCAAAGATGTACTCGAAGTAAATTTGAGAAGAAATCCAACCAGGACCAGAAAGTTACCACCAAGATATTGTTAACATTTTTTTGTTTTATTTTGCAGGAAAGAAATGTGGTATTTTCATATTACTCCGCAGTAGGCTTTTGATATGACAGTTATTGAGTTTTTGACTTGTATCTGTTTGAAAATATGTTATAAAGTTTTTCCTAATAAAAAGCCATTTTATTAGTTAACAGAACCCACAATACTACAACTAAAATAACTCCCATTATATAGAAAATGTTCACTATACAATTAATAAAAATGCCTTACAATAATAAAATATTTTTTCCCCGTCAGATTTTGAAAATTGACCTCTGTGCGACGCCTAGCCTGGATTTTGTAAAACCCGTGTATTTGACCAATTTTGATACCTAAATTAAAGTTTTTGTATTTTTACGTCGCGATGCCGACCGACTCGCGACTCCTAGCGTCGATTTTGTAAAACTTGTGTATTTGATAAATTTTGATACCTAGATTCATATTCTTGTATTTTATGTCTCGACGGCGGCTGGCGCCTAGCGTCGTATCTGTAAAACTTGCATTTGATTAATTTTGATATCTATATTCATGTTCTTGCATTTTTAGGCCTCGACGCCGATCGACGACTAGCGTTGTATTTATAAAAGTTGTGTTTGATAAATTTTGATATCTAAACTCATGTTCTTGCATTTTTACGCCTCGACGCTGATCGATGCCTAGCATCGTTTTTGTAAAACTTGTGCATTAGTTGAATTTTGATACCTAAATTCATGTTCTTTAATTTTTACGTCTCCACGCCGACTGACGCCTGGCGTCGTTTTTGTAAAACTTCTGAATTTGATACATTTTGATACCTAAATTCATATTCTTCCATTTTTTCGTCTGGACACCGACCGACGCCTAGCCTCGATTTTGTAAAACTTGTGTATTTGATCTATTTTGATACCTAGATTCGCATTGTATTTTTACGTCTACGCCTACCCACACCTTGGGCAATTTTTGTAAAACTTGTGTATTTGATAAATTTTAATATATAAATGCATGTTCTTGTACTTTTACGCCTCAACGCTGATCGGGGCCTAACGTTGTTTTTGTAAAACTTGTGTATTTGATACATTTTGAGACCTAGAATCATGTTCTCGCATTTTTACGAAACCCATTTTTTGCGAAATATTAATGTAAAGCCTATTACAATTACTCCGAATTGTGTAACTTTTTAAATTTTTTGTCCGCAGCTTAATAAAAGTTTGAAAATTTCTAAAACTCTTCTTTGTTTCTATACCCTGTACATTTTGCAGATTTTGTAAGTACCGAGTGCCTCATTATATTTTGACACTTTTTAAACCTATATAACTTTTGAACTAGTTGAGATAATGAAATGCTGTTTTCGCTAGTCTTCTTTTAATTCTGATCAATTTCTTCCTGAGTAATCGTCTTTTTTTGTTCACTTCCGGTTTAACCGGAAATGACGGCGTATTTTCGGGAGATAGGGCAACTTTGTTATTTCAAATGGAACACCTTGTATATTTTTTCACAATTTGAAAGTCCATTGTTTCCCCTTTCCAAAAGTGCCATATTTGTCATGGAAATTGTACAGAGTGATGGTTTTATAAGGTTTTGAAGTGAACATTGCGTTTTATCGAAATGCTACGAAAAAAATAAGGATTCACAAAGTATGGAAACAAAAGACAACATCACTTGGAAACGTGAAAGTATAGTTTATTAATAGTTGCATATTACTTCAAAATTGGTAATATTGAAAATGTACATATGAGATTCGATATAAGAAAGTGTATATTCTGTACATTTATTAAACAAATAAGAAATAAACAAAATAATACACATTAATTACAAAAGATGCTCAAAATGCTGGCCATCAACTTGGATATATTTATTTATTCCCTTTACAAAGTTGTCATAGCTTCTACTTAACTGTTCGGGAGTAATGTCATAAAGACATTTTGAATGTTTTATTCAAGTTCTTCTAAATTTTGTGGCATAGAGCTATAACACTTGTCTTTCACATAACCCCATATGAAAAAATCTGAAACTGTAAGCTCTGGGGATCGAGGGGGCCATGCTGTAGGACCTCTCCTTCCTATCCAACAATTTCCAAAGGTGGCATTCAGGGAATTTCCAGTTATCATAGCATAATGAGGCATAGCACCGTCTTGTTGGAAATAGACAGTCCTCAATAAATTATCCTGTTCAAGTTGCGGATAAAAGAAATTTTCTAACATGTCCAAATATGATGGGGCGTTGACAATTGGATTGTTAAAAAAAAGAGACCGTAAATTTTTTGTTTTGATATTGCACACCAAACTTCAACTTTTGGAGAGGATCTGACATACTGATAGAAATTTGAGATGTTCTGATGCCCAAATTCTACAGTTATGCTTATTCACCTTACCATTTAATCATGATCCATCGATCGATCCATGAGCCATCTTCTGACATGATTAACTTATCAAGAAAATGCCTATCTCTTCTACGCAAATCAAGAATTTTTCTACAAAATTGCACTCGTTTTGGAAAATTAGTTTCTTTTAATTCTTGATGAATCTGAATTTTATAAGCATTCAATTTTAGAACATTTTTCATAACAGTATAAACAGTAGTTTTCGGAATACCTGCTGCGGAAAAAATTTCTCGTAGAAGAAGAGGGATCATTTTGTGCCATTTCCAAAATTTCAATTGCATTATTAAGCCCGTTTTCATTATGTGGAGTAATTGAATTTTTTGTTGGAGGTTCCTTGTTAAATATAGTTCTAAATCCTCTTTGTGTTGTTTTGTAAGATTTAGTTTCATCAAAGGAGATTACACACTTAGCTTTTTCACTTAAAGCAAACATTTTTCTTACAGTAACTCAAGTACCCGAGTTGCCAATAGACTAATTTTAACGTTTACAAGTGATGTTGTCTTTTGTTTCCATAGTCTACTTTGTGAATCATTATTTTTTTCGTAGCATATCGATAAAATTTCACTTTCACTTTAAAACCTTATAAAATCATCACTCTGTATAATTTTTATGACCAATGTGGCAATTTCGGAAAGGGGAAACAATGGGCCTTCCAACTGTAGAAAAATATACAGGTTGTTCTATTTGAAATAACAAAGTTGCCCTATTCCCAAAAATACGCTGTCACTTGCAGTTAAACCAGAAAAAGTCAGGAAAAAACTTCAATATTAGAAGAAGACTGGTGAAAACAGCATTTCATTATCTCAACTAATTCAAAAGCTATATAGGTTTAGAAAGGGTCAAAATATAATGGGGCACCCGGTATCATGTCAGGCTTAAAAGTTAGTCAAGTTCATTTTCAATGTCTTAACGAAGCCTGCTGATGCAACTTCTGTAAAAATTTTTATGACATATGCCCCAAATGTTATTAAAATTCTATGACCAATTATTTCCGCATACTAAAGTGCAAATATAGTCAAGAAGTTTACCTTTAAAGAGATTTGGAAGGAAAATCTGGATGTGGAAGTAGTGATTCCTTAAGGCAGTGTTTGCACGCCACAGTAAATTCGTATATAGAAAAAGCGAAGTAATGGTTATGCCGACATAACAGGAACCATGAACTGGCTAGCTATAAGTAGTGATTTCATTATCAGTCGTTGGCAACAGAACTGTGCAAGGCCAGGGGCGGCCTTTGGGGGTGGCGAGCAGGGCAACCGCCCGGGGCTTCGCGCACTCGAACAACAACAAGGCATAATTTCTGAATCCCTTTAAGTCATTAATGCACCTTAGTTTATCATGATTAATAATTTGTTATCTTTATGTTTATTAATTTTTGTTAATTTCCAATAGACAATTTTAAAACTCTAGATTTATTTATTTATAACTTTGCATTTCTCATCAAGCATTATCATTAAAACTAATTCCACAAAGACAAGGGCCTCGCAAAGATTTACCCGCCCGGAGCCTCGCAATGGCTAAGGTCGCCCCTGTGTAGGGCCATACGGACAGTATTGGGAAGCCTTTTGACTAGATTTACAGCAGTGAATTCTATACTTTGTAACTTTTGAAATAGGATTGGATGTTCGTAAATAATTAAACAATTCATGGTTACGCTAGGCGATTTATATGTGGTTAGGCGGCAGCCACCGCAACTATCTACAAAATCTAATAACGCAGTAATAGTTTCAATTATTGTTAGATATTGTTTTTGTGATTTTCTTTTTCAAATTTTAATGGTTATTCATCGGTTTTCATGTGTAGGAGGTGCTTTTCGTGGTATTTCACTTTCAGTGTAAAAGTGGTCTTCATCTGGTGGCAAAAATTTTATGTTTTAGGAAAAATCTGAAAAAAAATAGGGTACCCAGTAAGGGGAGAGAAATCAAATGTTCTTTCTTCGAGTAGGGCCCTCGGAAATTAGAACATTTTCATTTCCTTCGTGTGTAGGCATGATACTATTGTAGTATCATGGTGTGTAGGTGTTTATCATGGAATTTCACTTTCGTTATGAAAGTGGTCATCATCGGGCGACAAAATTTCAATGTTTTAGGAAAAATCTGAAAAAATCAGGGGTACGCAGTAAGGGGAGAGAAATCAAATAGCGCACAGTGGCGTCCTCCGTCTGCGTTCTTTATGTGGATAGGGCCCTCGAAAAGTGAAAAAAAAACACATTTTTCGTGGCATTTCACTTCAGATATAAAGTGATCATTATCAGGTGGCAAAATTTTGATGTTTTAGAAAAAACATGAAAAATATCAGGGGTACGCAATAATGGAATACAAATCGAATAGCGCACAGTGGCGTTCTCCGTCTGCGTTCTTTATGTGGATAGGGCTCTCGGAAAGTGGAAACATGTCACATTTTTCGTGTGTAGGTGTTTTGTGAGGCACTTCACTTTCGGTATGAAAGTGGTCATCATCGGGCGACAAAATTTCGGTGTTTTAGGAAAAAATCTGAAAAAAATCAGGGGTACGCAGTAACGGGAGAGAAATCGAACAGCGCACAGTAGCGTTCTCCGTCTGCGTTCTTTATGTGGATAGGGTCCTCGGAAAGTGAAAAAATGCCACATTTCTCGTGTGTTGGTGTTTTTCATGGCAGTTCATTTTCGATATGGATGTGGTCATCATCGGGCGACAAAATTTCGATGTTTTAGGAAATATCTGAAAAAATTCAGGGGTATGCAGTAATGGGAGACAAATCGAATAGAGCACACTGGTGTTCTCTTCCTGCGTTCTTTATATAGATAGGAATGTTAAAGAATGTTACATTTTCCTGAGTAGGCGTTTTTCGTTGCATTTCATTTTTGGAATGAAAGTGGTCATCGTCGGGTGACAAAATTTCGACGTTTCAGGAAAAATCTAAACAAATTCAAGGGTGCTCACCACCAACGTCCGTTAGCCTTACCGGCCACTTCTTCTTTGGGAAGCCTTAAACTAATATCTTGGCATATTGCCAGCCTTGTAATAGTGAGTATGTCGTCGAGTCCAGTAACTCTTAGACTATATTGCAGTAGCGTCGAGTGAAATAAAAATCGTAGGAATTATAGTAATTATATTTAGATATCAACGTTGGTATGTGTGAATTTTTTTAACGAAATCTCACTATGACAGTGTTGCTTAAAAAAAAATAAAACGTTTAGCCCTGAAAAATCGTGAATTTAAAAATTCAGGTGTTTACAACTTTTATCTAAATAAACAGATGAATGCAAAGAAAGTTGAAATTATTCTAAGGATATTCAGACAAGAAATAACAAAAAGTATCAACTTTTCGATTTTATACGATTTTTTTATTATTCCATTCATCCCCTAAAAGTCAGACAGATTTTACAGCCAAACAATCAGAAATAGGGTGTAAACGCCAAATTATTAGCTCTACAATTTTTATCTGAAACCTTTTTCCATATCTCTAATCGTTCTCGATTTATACGCAAAAATAAACTATTTCATCCTTTTTGTACCCTAAAGAAAAGTGTGAGACTAGTAGTATATTAGACTTTTTATTTTACATCTTGGCTCAATTCAACTTTTCCGGTAGAGATTCCCCTCCGGTGATATGTTTGCGATTTAACCTACTTATTTGCTTGTATTAGTCAGTAGGAAGGCGAGAGAAATCACATGGCGTAAACCGCAGCTCTTCATCTCTTTTAGTTTTCGAGATACGGCCTCGGGAAGCGGTGAAAAACTTCGATTTTTATCTTCCGAAGACTTTGAGCGGCCGTATCTCAGAAACGAAGTACCGCTTCCCGAGATCGTATCTCGAAAACGAAACGAGATAAAGAGCGGTTTGCGCCATTCGATTTCTCTCATCTTCATACCTACCCCTGAATTTTTCCACATTTTACCTAACACATCGAAATTTTTGTCACCAAATGATGACCACTTTCACACCGAAAGTGAAATATCACGAAAAACACGTACACACGGAAAATTTGACATTTTCCCAATTTCCAAAGGCCACTATTCAGGGAAAGGGCACAGATTTTTCTCCGCTTACTGCGTTTCGCTGTTTTTTTTTTTAGATTTTTCCTAAAACATTGAATTTTTGTCACCCGAAGATGACAACTTTCACACCGAAAGGAAAATTTATGAAAAACATGTAATCATGGAAAATGTAACAAATTTTCAATTTCCGAGGGTCCTGTTCCGAAGAAGAACGCAAATGGAACACTCAGGTGTCCGCCAATCGATTTCTCTCGCCTTCCTACGCACCCCTAAATTTTTGCAGATTTTTTCTTAAACATCGAATTTTTGTCACCTGATGGTCACTTTCACACCGAAGGTGAAATATCATGAAAAACACATACACACGACAACCAATGAATAACCATAAAATTATAATGTTTGAAAAAGGAAATTGCAAAAACCAAAGGAAAACAATGGAAAGATCCTTTGCGTGCTTGAGGAAATGAGAAATTCTTCAAAACAATATTTCTGTACTGCTAGCTTAGTTATCATTTTCCAAGACTAAAATGTCACTTTTGCTCCTAGAAAGAATGTAAGCTCTCCTTCGGGGAGTAAAAGAGACAATTTACTCTTTCAAAATTATAATTGATTATCTTCAATCTACACTATTAAAGTGTATGCAAAAAGTTTGTCCATATACCATAGAACAAAGTTCTTTTGAATCCCGCGTGGTATTGATTTTTCAGAATCTGGATTAAAAATAGGTACATTTAGTCCATATAAAAATTACTTTTTATAGTAATGATATTTTATTGTTAGATATGCTCCTGATTTATTAGCAATATTACTAACAAAAAGTTATTGAAGATGCAGAAAAAAGTAAAAATGTAACAATTCAATTGGTAAGTAAATTTAAATTATTTTAAACTATGTTTCAAACGCTAGAGAAAACAAAAAGTTCGACCATGAAGTTTTTAGTGATTTGAAGCATGGTTGGTACTTCGAACAGCTACTGCTTCGCCCTCTACTAGTAAACCGTCCAATTAAATTAGCAAAATTTAATATATTTTTTCTATTAATCTCCCATCTCCCTTTCTCCGTATTAATCTCCCTTAGGAGCAAAATATTGTGCCAATTTTTAACTTTTTTCACATTTGGTATATTTATTCTAGTACGTATCATATTTTATTTGAATATTTGAGTTCCATTAAAGAATATAAAAAAAAATAATGATGAATTACGGACGATTGAGTGGTAGAATACGTTCGCGTGTAAAGGAAATACTTAATTTCATTTAGTATTCAAATATAAAACATGATACCTACTAGATTTAAGTTAACTGTATAGTTCTAACAATTAAATCAAATCTGAATTTTGTCGGTTTGTTTTCGAGAACAATATGTTGAAAGATTTACGACTGTGCGCGGTATTTTGACATAGATAACACAGCCTTAAGCAGCGGTTTTTTTTCTTGCCATAGTATACCATAAATTATATTTTCTTTGTGTCCGTGTATTATATTTTTTCAATAGATAAATAGATAAAAATTTCAATTTTCTGCACAAGGGCCCTATGACGGCTTGCTCCGGCACTGACTGTGGTAAAAATCACAATTAAAATGTGGATGACATAAGCTGAGGCAGCAGTTTTTAATTCCATGACAATTTTTGACCAAGATAATTTTTGATATCACGATATTTTGATACTTTCAACAATACATGTTTGACTCAGTGTGACGGACATTTCTACCCATTGCAAGAATATGGTGCCTAGTTTCCGGTAACAGTACGAATTTTTTAAGATAATTAATGATTTACGGCTAGAGACAGACCATACGTGAAAATTTACATATTAAATTCTTTGAGTAGTGTAGTGTCAATAATACTGACATTCTAAAAACTACAAATTGGTAGTGAATATAATGTCAAAAATGATTTTTATAAGACTGAATACGTTAGGTATTTTAAATATTAAAGTGCAGTGAATATATACGAATAATTGTTGTTTTGGGTATGTACGTACTTATATATGTATATAATTTATTCATTACCTACCTATTATTTTCAAGAAACATTACCTTAAAATTTAAGATCTAAATTATTAAATAGTTAAGATTAATACTAATTTTCTTTGCAATTAACTAACTTAATGTATACACAAAAACGACCACTTCATTCACATGAAACATTACCTTTTATTAAATAAGCTAAACAATTTTCAAGTAGTATTACCCAGTTGTACCGTTGCTGGTACTTTTATGTACGCTAATTTAAATTAATCTTCTCAATTAAAATGGATAAACGCATATATGTTAAAGTAGTAATTTTTTAATTACCGTATATAATATTTTATAACAACGCGTAGCATTTGAAACATCTAGAACGATTCCTGTAATAGTTATTTTTGTAACAATTACCTACCTAATATCATGTTTTTTGGGACGAACCGTAGCTGTTTCCGGACGAGGCGAAGCCAAAAACTGATTTTAGGTACATGTTACAAACACCATTATTTTTTTATTAAAGGTCCCTAAAACATTTAAATCTTTGATCACAGCAAATATTTCTCGAAAATAGTGAATATCGAATTTTAATTATCATGCGACATAGGAGTGGAGTAAAACTAAAATTTCTAGGGAATCATCTTAGGAGCCATTTATTAATTACGTCACGCAAATTTCATGGTTTTTCTACAGATAGCACATTCGGGTCAACCCCTCTCTCCCCGTTGTGACGTCTCACATTTTAAATTTTGAGGCAGAATTTTCTGATTTTTGTTTTTTTTTTAATTCCATGCAATTAAAAGAATGGTATACGTTGATGCAAATAATGTGATGTCACAAAAGTTTGACCCTCTCTTCCCCTCTTGTCACACTCTGTCACACTTTATTGACCCCCCTCCTCCCCCCCTCAAAGTGTGACGTAATTAATGGATGGCCCCTTACTATAGCAATTTTTTGGCTGAAACTTGTTGAAAACCTTTCAAGAAGTGTAATAAAGAGTTTTGGATTAAATCCGTGTGGCGGAAAGCTTTTGTTTAAACAAAAGAATGTTCAGAATCGTGTTTCTTCGCAGTTTTACTTAAATATCTCTGGTTGTATAAACCGTATCGTAAAAAGATAGCGACACAAATTATTCAGAATGAAATTGCGAAGAGAACTGGATTTATTCGAAACTTTTTGGTCAATATGCCAAGTCGTAAAACATTTTAGGGAGGCCATTTTGAAACAATTGACGATAACTTGGAGAATAATGCACATATTCTAATGAAACTTTAGAACAGCATACCCCTTTGTGGTGTTAAACCACCAAGCCAAGTTTCAAGTTAAAATGTTAACAATAACTCCTAAAAAACAATTGCAAAATCAAAAATCGAATCGTCGATTGCTTGTGGGCATCAAGTCGTATTTCAAAAATTTGTATTTTAGATTATAGTTGTTTCTGTGTTCTTTATGATGGCATAAACAAAAACATATTTAAACATTTTTAAGACCAATTTTATTCAATTCATCTATTTTCTTTTTTTTAAGAAATTAATTTTACTCAAAAATATTACTAATAGACATAATGACTTGAATATTTTTTCGGTTTTAAAAAATTTAAAATTAATTTTCGTTTATACCACCACAAAGAACATAAGAACAACTATAATCTGAAATATAAATTTTTGAAATACGACTTGATGCTGTGGGCATCGACGATTCGATTTTCGACATTGCAATTATTTTTTAGGAGTTATTGTAAACATTTTAACTTGAAACTTGGCTTGATGGTTTAACATCACAAGGGGTACACTGTTCTAGTTTCGTTAGAATATATGCATTATTGTTCAAGTTATCATCAATTGTTTCAAAATGGCCTCCCTAAAATGTCTTCATGTTTTACGACTTGGCATATTGACCAAAAAGTTTCGGACAAATCTAGTTCTTTTGAAATGTTTTTAAAAAGTTCCAGCAAAAAAATTGCTATAGTAAGACAATTCCTTTCTAGGCCATTCAGACACATACATTTACTCCACTATGGTAATCAGATTGTTTACTGTAAACAAAAAAATTTTGACGCGTTCTTTTTATACGGTACAAAATGCAGAATCCACATATTATACAGGGTGTCCCAGATTTAAAGTGACATAGACAGATGAGAGATAGAGCACACTTTTCTAGTTCAAAACACCCCCACACTTACCCTTGAAAGTGAATGGTTTTCGAGATACAGGGTATTTTATGATTCTTGACTGAAACTAAAATTCACCATATATTTGGAATGGGTGGACGTATTTGGATTAAAGTTGGTACACATATAGTGCACTCCTAGTCCAATTAATAGCATAATTTAGTTTGTAAAAATTCCAGGACAGGACTCAATATTTATTATTTTGCATTTAGGGCTAATTACATCACCCTGTATATCAGTTTTTTGTAAATGGCGGATAACGATTGAAATGTCTACGGATTATTGTGCAAAACACTGTCATAATAGTCGATGGCACGTTTATGGTTACTTCCTAAGAAGTTTTCGAAAATAATGGTGAATGATATTTAAATTCTACAAAATACGCAAACAACCAGTTAACGTCGCTATTTTATTAATTTTGCTTAAAAACTTGTTTAATAATTATTTAATGTATTATTGTTACTTAAATTTGATTCTAATTGCACTTAAAATTTGTACGGTCATATGTAATATTCCATAGAAAAACAGTTTGCTTAAAAATAAAAGTAGGCATGTGTCAATTCTGACATTTATAGTTTAATACATAGTAATGTAAGTCACCTTTAGAAATTAAGTCTAAGTATTCAAAGAAGTCGTTTGAGTCATTAAAATAAGGTTTTATATTAACAAATCTACTATAATAATTTGAAGATGCCATTCCAATTTACAAATGAAGAATATGCAGATATGATTTATGTGTATGGTTTTTGCGACGAAAATGGAAGAGCTGCAGAGAGAGAATATGAAAGACGTTTTAGAAATCGTCGTACACCAAATCGTACAACATTTTCAGAGGTGTATCAATTTAATAAGGAACATGGGCAATTTCCCTCACAGGCAAAACATGAACATGTTCTCAGAGATTTTCAACAGCGAGAGGAAGTATTACAGATTGTTCATATGAATCCAACTGTAGGCGTCAGGAAAATCAATCATCAATTAGAAATTCCCAGAACAAGAGTATGGCGAACTTTAAAAAAAGAAAATTTATATCCTTTTCATGTTCAAGTTCAACGACTTGAAGACGATGACAGCGTTCCGCGTTTAACATTTTGTAGGTGGGTAGGTGCGCACAGACGAACAGTTTCTAGAATTCTATTCACGGGCGAAGCTCAATTCACGTGTGATGGAATAAACAACACCAGAAATCAACATCTTTCTGCAACTGAAAATCCACATGCTACGTTTCAGAAAAATTCCCAACACAGATTCAATATAAATGTCTGGTGTGGAATATACAATAGTCATCTAACAAGGCCACACATTTTTGAAGGGAGACTAACGGGTGAAATTTATTTAAATTTCTTAATAGATGTGTTACCAAATTTATTAAAAAACATCAATGTCAGAGGTATGTGGTTTCAACACGATGGTGCTGGACCCCATTTTTCTGTACCGGTGTGGGAGCATCTTAATCAACGTTACACCAACAGATGGATTGGTAGAGGGGGTGCAGTTAACTGGCCACCGAGATCTCCTGATCTCACCCCCATGGATTCTTTTTTATGGGGCCACCTAAAGTCACAGGTGTACAGTGAAAATATTAATACCCGTGAACAATTGCAACAAATTTTTTTTAATGTATGTGACAATATTAGACAATCCAGCTATGATCGATAGATCGGTGAAAACGCTTTTTAAACGTTCACAAAAATGTGTGGACGCTGGGGGTGTTCATTTCGAAAATTTATTATAGTTTTAATTAATTGTACCAGTGTATAAAATAATTGGTGTCTTTTTAAAATTTGTGCTGTAAATTATGATTAAGCAAACTGTTATTCTTTATTTTTTCCTTATTTCTGTTTTTCGTTTTTCTTTTTAAGTAAAAATAATACTTTAAATAATTATTAAACAATTGTTTAAGTAAAATTAATAAAATAGCGACGTTAACTGGTTGTTTGCGTATTTTGTATAATTTAAATATCATTCACCATTATTTTCGAAAATTTGCTAGGAAGTAACCATAAACGTGCCATCGAATATTATGACAGTGTTTTGCACAATAATCCATAGAAATTTCAATAGTTATCCGCCATTTACAAAAAACTGATATACAGGGTGATGTAATTGACCCTAAATGCAAAATAATAAAAATTGAGTCCTGTCCTGAAATTTTTACAAAATAAATTATGCTATTAATTGGACTAGGAGTGCACCATATGTGTACCAACTTTAATCCAAATACGTCCACCCATTCCAAATATATGGAGAATTTTAGTTTCAGTTAAGAATCATAAAATACCCTGTATCTCGAAAATCACTCACTTTCAAGGGTAAGTGTGGGGGTGTTTTGAACTCAGAAAAGTGTGCTCTATCTCTCGTCGGTCTATGTCACATTAAATCTGGGACACCCTGTATAAGAAAAAGCAAAGGAAATAGTGTGAGATCTACTTCCAGTGACATCTCGTCAAATTTATGAAAAGGAATATGAAGCATTCATTTGATGAAAAGAAACGAACAAAATTGTAATTATAGACGAAGATGCAATGTTGAACTATTTACATGAAAAGGTAAGTGCCGCTATTCTTTGCATTCAATATTAATAACATGTGTAAATTATTATTGTGACTATTTTCGTACTTTCCTATTACAGTCGCAAGACGTAAAACCATCTACTCTCTGGTCAAAATATTCGATGATAAAAGCTGTTTTGTCTGTCAAAGAAAATATAGAAATAAACAAGTTCGTCAGAGTCATAACTTTTTTGAATTGAATTTCAGTAGACTAGGGGCCCACAAAGTCAAAAGTTTTGACGCGCCAAGAAATAATTATATTTTTGATAAATGCAGACGATGAGAAGTATTTATTAATCAAAGTAAGTTTAAAATCATACTTTAATGACATGCATCAGTTTCATATTTAATTTCTCAGATTGCTCTTCTCATTGGCGTGTGTGATGCATGCAGGCTCGAAAATACTACTAAAAATACAAGATATTGTCCAAAAGACACACGATGCCTTCTTATAACGACTCCCAATACGAAGACCAACATCAAGAGGGTGTTTCCCGTGGTAGCTGAAGGTTAAGCTGTTAATCCAATGGAAGTGTACTAGAAATATGTTCGACTACGACCAGTGAATGTTAAACTAAATAATTTTTTTTATTTCGTGTAAGGGAAAATGTACGGTACAACGTACTTTTGGAAAAATGCCCTTATTGTTGCTGAATTTCTTAAACTACCGAACCCGACAGAGTATACACGGCATTGCTTCTGGCGAAGTTCTGCGTCTCTTGCGGCAGATGCTGACGTCGACTTAATCTCGTTGAAACGGCTAGGAGTATGGGAGCAAGTCTTTTCACAATATTATTGTTTTTTTATTCCAGGTCGCCTTCAGTGGCAGAGTTATATATAGAAGAATCAATTGAGAAGAAGAAAAAGGTGTGCAGAATGTTAATGGGGGAGAAAAAAATCGAACCATCGAGTAACATAATATCGGTTATTATCGAAGCTACCACCACATCAAAAGAAATTAATACGATACCCTCGGATTCGGGTATTTCATTTGGATGTAACAGTTTTGAAGGTGCTCAAAATTGTTCATTTAATCATTTAATTATTAATTTAACTTATAAACCTAATAATTAAGTCATATTGTTGCACCCATTAGATTAAATAAAGTTGTTTAATTGTTGCATGAACCATTTTGCCTTATTTACCTGAACGATCCTCAAAAGTTGTCATGGCAACTTTTTGGGATTGAGTCCGGAAAAGACTTATTTTACGGACTCAAATGAGTGCAATACATTTTTATTTATGAATGTCAAAATTAATACCAGTCTTTTGTATATTTAAAAAATCGGTAAAGGTATTTACACAGAACTTCCCTCGTTCATGGCAGTCTCTCTAAAAAAATAATAATTACGAAATGACATTGAGAATAATAATCGGAGTAGAGTTATTGCTATTATTACAAAGAAAACTTGATAAGTTTTGGTCAAAAAAATATACAGATTGCTCATCCAACAGCAAAAGTTCAATACTAAATAGCAGGTGCCACATATGGCAGGCTTGCGCAAATACCTTTACAAATGTCCACCATGACTGAATTATTTCTTGGGATGACCACCCTCTACATTTTTCAATAAAAGTATAAAAGGTGCATATGCCAGATGTTATTGCCATCTGTCACATTTTCAATCCAACATTCACGTAATGGAGTGGAAGTATAGTGGTGGTTAAAAAATTTAATTTTTTTAAAATTTTTCAAAAGATGGTAAAATAATTTTCAAATTTTTTTCTTCTGAAATAGGTTTAAAATGTCAAAGGTAGAAATTTTAAATTAGAGCAAAAAGGAAAGTTTCCCTCTGTTCTATAGTAGTGCTAAAAAAAGTTTAAAAATTAAAAATGATGTATTTTTAAAATAGGTTTAGAATGCTATGAAACGTGAAAATTTTAAATTTGAGCAAATAAAAAAAAATCGATCTATTTTAGTGGTAAAAACTTTTTGAAAACTGTTGGTGAAAAAAATTTTCAAAATTTTTTTTCTGAAATACCTAGGTTTAGAATGTCATTTAAATTTGAGCATTCTGGTGTTAAATTTTTTTCCAAACTGGTAACAAAATGTTGCAAATTTTTTTTTCCGAAATTGGTTTGGAATATCATGAAACGTGGAAATTTTAAATTTGAGCAAAAAAAATTTTTTCGTCTGTTCTATAGTAGTGATACATAAATGGATTAAAAATGTTTTCAAATTTTTTTAAAAATTCTTCAAAAACATTTTTAAATTTGTTTGAATAGTTTTAGAATGTCATGGAAACGTGGATAGTTAAAATCTGAACAAAGAAAGAAAAATTCTATCTTAGTGATAAAATTTCAAAAAACTTTTTTTTTAATCAGGCTTAGAATGCCATGAAACGTGAAAATTTAAAATTTGAAGAAAGAAAAAAAAAATTCATTTTAGTAGTAAAAATTTTTTCAAAAATATTGGTGAAAAAAATTTTCAAATTTTTTTTTCCTGAAATAGGTTAAGCGTGTCATGAAACGTAGAAATTTTAAATTTGAGCAAAAACAAATTTTTTTCATCTTGGTAAAAATTTTTTCAAAAATGTTTGAAAAAAATTTTCAAAAATTTTTTTTTTCTGAAATAGATTTAGCGCGTCATGAAACGTGGAAATTTTAAATTTGAGCAAAAAAAAATTTTTTTCAACTTGGTAAAAATTTTTTCAAAAATGTTTGAAAAAAATTTTCAAAAATTTTTTTTTCCTGAAATAGGTTTAGCGCGTCATGAAACGTGGAAATTTTAAATTTGAGCAAAAAAAAATTTTTTTCAACTTGGTAAAAATTTTTTCAAAAATGTTGAAAAAAAATTTCAAAATTTTTTTTTTCCTGAAACAGGTTTAGCGCGTCATGAAACGAGGAAATTTTAAATTTGAGCAAAAAAAAATTTTTTTCACTATTTATTCCGTTTAGACGGTCCACCCTGTATATTTTTCAATGAAAATTCTACCAGTTCTTCGCTGACAGTAGGGTTAACTACCTACCAAATTTGACTGCTCTCCGTCAAGTAGTTTTTTAGTAAATACACCAACAGACAGACAGACAGACAGACAGACAGACAGACCGACAGACAGACAGACAGACAGACTGAAGGAATTGAAAAACCTATATTTTCGGAATCTACGTGTTCTGAAACGTCAGAATCCGAAAAAATCTCGGAGGGTGATTTTTTCTCGAATACAATACTTCCCTTCGGTATGCGAGGGAAGTAATAAAGGTATTTACACAGAACTTCCCTCGTTCATGGCAGTCTCTCTAAAAAAATAATAATTACGAAATGACATTGAGAATAATAATCGGAGTAGAGTTATTGCTATTATTACAAAGAAAACTTGATAAGTTTTGGTCAAAAAAATATACAGATTGCTCATCCAACAGCAAAAGTTCAATACTAAATAGCAGGTGCCACATATGGCAGGCTTGCGCAAATACCTTTACAAATGTCCACCATGACTGAATTATTTCTTGGGATGACCACCCTCTACATTTTTCAATAAAAGTATAAAAGGTGCATATGCCAGATGTTATTGCCATCTGTCACATTTTCAATCCAACATTCACGTAATGGAGTGGAAGTATAGTGGTGGTTAAAAAATTTAATTTTTTTAAAATTTTTCAAAAGATGGTAAAATAATTTTCAAATTTTTTTCTTCTGAAATAGGTTTAAAATGTCAAAGGTAGAAATTTTAAATTAGAGCAAAAAGGAAAGTTTCCCTCTGTTCTATAGTAGTGCTAAAAAAAGTTTAAAAATTAAAAATGATGTATTTTTAAAATAGGTTTAGAATGCTATGAAACGTGAAAATTTTAAATTTGAGCAAATAAAAAAAAATCGATCTATTTTAGTGGTAAAAACTTTTTGAAAACTGTTGGTGAAAAAAATTTTCAAAATTTTTTTTCTGAAATACCTAGGTTTAGAATGTCATTTAAATTTGAGCATTCTGGTGTTAAATTTTTTTCCAAACTGGTAACAAAATGTTGCAAATTTTTTTTTCCGAAATTGGTTTGGAATATCATGAAACGTGGAAATTTTAAATTTGAGCAAAAAAAAATTTTTCGTCTGTTCTATAGTAGTGATACATAAATGGATTAAAAATGTTTTCAAATTTTTTTAAAAATTCTTCAAAAACATTTTTAAATTTGTTTGAATAGTTTTAGAATGTCATGGAAACGTGGATAGTTAAAATCTGAACAAAGAAAGAAAAATTCTATCTTAGTGATAAAATTTCAAAAAACTTTTTTTTAAATCAGGCTTAGAATGCCATGAAACGTGAAAATTTAAAATTTGAAGAAAGAAAAAAAAAATTCATTTTAGTAGTAAAAATTTTTTCAAAAATATTGGTGAAAAAAATTTTCAAATTTTTTTTTCCTGAAATAGGTTAAGCGTGTCATGAAACGTAGAAATTTTAAATTTGAGCAAAAACAAATTTTTTTCATCTTGGTAAAAATTTTTTCAAAAATGTGAAAAAAATTTTCAAAAATTTTTTTTTTCTGAAATAGATTTAGCGCGTCATGAAACGTGGAAATTTTAAATTTGAGCAAAAAAAAATTTTTTTCAACTTGGTAAAAATTTTTTCAAAAATGTTTGAAAAAAATTTTCAAAAATTTTTTTTTCCTGAAATAGGTTTAGCGCGTCATGAAACGTTGAAATTTTAAATTTGAGCAAAAAAAAATTTTTTTCAACTTGGTAAAAATTTTTTCAAAAATGTTTGAAAAAAAATTTCAAAATTTTTTTTTTCCTGAAACAGGTTTAGCGCGTCATGAAACGAGGAAATTTTAAATTTGAGCAAAAAAAAATTTTTTTCACTATTTATTCCGTTTAGACGGTCCACCCTGTATATTTTTCAATGAAAATTCTACCAGTTCTTCGCTGACAGTAGGGTTAACTACCTACCAAATTTGACTGCTCTCCGTCAAGTAGTTTTTTAGTAAATACACCAACAGACAGACAGACAGACAGACAGACAGACAGACAGACAGACCGACAGACAGACAGACAGACAGACTGACGGAATTGAAAAACCTATATTTTCGGAATCTACGTGTTCTGAAACGTCAGAATCCGAAAAAATCTCGGAGGGTGATTTTTTCTCGAATACAATACTTCCCTTCGGTATGCGAGGGAAGTAAAAATATGTGTTTAATAATATATGTTTGGTGATACTGCCTAGCTAACATAAACAATATATGCAGAAGATATCGCGTGTCATCCTTATTATACTCTTCGAAAATACAAAACGAAGAGTATATTGCATTCGATCGGCACATTTCTAAATCCGGTAATATTGCTCGTAGAGAAATTTTTTTTATATCACTGTTGGTGATCGAATTCTGAACAACTTTCAAAATGTCCGTTTGTCTGCCCGTCCGTCCGTCCGTCACGTTTCTTTTAAGTACGATAACTTAAGAACGAAAAGTCCGATTGTTTGAAACTTGGACAGTAAGTTAGTGTTAGCTAGAGGAAGGATAAAATCGAGCCATAAATAAAAGTTATTAATTTTTTAAATTTGAAAGTAATGTATTTCTTAATGTTCCGTAATTACACAAAAAATGTCTAAAACTAACACTATTTACAAAAAAAAAACTGCGAAGAATATCCTATAAAATGTGCAACAATTATATAAACAGTGCAGTAACAGCCAGTTCCATAATAAGCGCTTTAAAGTAACTTTAGTTAAAGGAAGCTTTAAGAGCAAAGCCTCCTTTCCTTTTGACTGGTTTTAAAGTGAGCCCGTTCCATAACGGGGATTGGTTGCTCCTTTTCATAAAGTCGCATTTTCGTTGTTTTTGTAATGTTGACTACCTATCTCCTTGAATGTGACTTCAGAAACGTCCATTTTAGACATTTGACAGCAAAGTTTGACATTGTTGACATTCGCGGTAGAGTTTTTCTCAATTTTTCCAATTTCCGTTAGTTTTGTATTTGTCGCGTGTATTTGTTTATTGTTGGGTGTTCAATTTGTTATCTGAGTGTGTTCCAAAATAAACATAAAGTGAGATAGTGATAAGGGAAAGAAAAAGAGAAGTAGGGGGGGCTACCTTTAGGAACGATATTTAAGCTATAATAAAATAGTCCTATAACCACAAAACCACATATTTATTTCCGTTTTCAATTAATAGATAAACAAAGACCATAATTTTACTATGCTAGAAATTTATTTTAATTTTAAACTCTACCAGAATGTTCATTAATAATTAACATTCTGATGTCTACTCCTCTATTGCCATTGCTATTTCCGTCTTGAGGTTCTTGATTATTCTCTCTTCATCTGGCAAATCTTCAAACCACTGGTCTGAGAAATAATCATGCATTTCAAGAGCAATATTGTGAAGTACAGCTACAGCAGTAATAACATTTAAAGTTGTTGTTATTTTCAATCTGATCCCCAAACGTAGAATTGGAAATCTGTGTTTCCAGATCCCATAATGGCGTTCTACTACGTTCTAATTATCGACTCATGAGTTCTCTCTGTCTGTTTGTGTGTGTAACAGTTTAGTCATTAGGTATGGTTCAATATGATAGCCACTGTCCCCAACTAACATATAGAGACTGTATCTACCTTCCTCAAATTCACGCTTTAGGTTGCTGTTATTGAAGATAGTTTGATCATGTCATGATCCAGGCCAGCGTGCTATTACATTCCGTATTTTAAGCTTTGCATCAGAAACTGTCCGAACATTGATGGCAAAGAAATTTTTTCAGCCACGAAATATTTCTGCATCTTTACTTCCAGGCGATTCTATTCTCACTAATGTGCAGTCCAACTAATCTAGGAAAGTCGGTTATTCGTAACACTCCTCTGCTGCTCTTTCCATTTCAGCATTGGTTTGAACCATGTTCATGTACTCTGGACACAATGAAGCTATGGCAGACGTTACCCTTTGCACTAACCTACATGTCGATGTCTTTGATACCCCCATAAAATCTCCAGCCGAAATAAGCATACTGCCTTTTGCATAAAACCTCAGTGTTAATAACAACCGGACAATAGGTTGTATCGCTCCTCCTCTGTAACAAAAATTGACTGTTGATTTCTAATTGAGCATTAGTTATTTCTGAATGTCTTTTTGGAACATGGGAGTAAATACACATCTTTTCTACTTGTTTGTGGGAAACCGTAGAAAATGTTTAATTCGTTCCAGCAATGCACTTACTGTTGGTTTCATCAACCTAAATCTCTCGAAAAATTCCATATTGTCGTATTGTCTAAAGTGATCTTGCCGTCTTCGGTACCCTTTCACTCTCCTAACCTTGATATCTGCCTCATCATCCTCATTTTCTGAAGAGGAGCTCGAACTTGCATCTAGCATTGCATTTTTCATTTGAAGATGTGCGCTAACAATAAACAGACCGCAGACTAACGAAACGAATGAGAAAGTGAGGTTATACGCACGCAAAAATATCTGTTTGACAGTTTAAAGCTAGCTTTGAGGTAAAAGCCCCGAATTTGGGACTTTAGCTTTAAGGATATTTAAAGTCGACTTTTACGTAAAAGTAGTATTATGGAACGGGTAATGTAAGTTAAAACCTACTTTTAACAGTAAAGGCCCTTTAGTTTTTATTATGGAACTGGCTGTAAGTTGGTGGTGTTTACTCTAATTTACTTAATTATTTATTGTTCAAGTTTTCATATTTTTAATTAAGAATTAAGTCTTTTATAAACATACCTATTTCAATAGTTAATTCTAACGCAAAAAAACCACTGCCCAATGAACCACTACTTCCACATCCAGATTTCCCATCCAAGTCTCTTTCTACTAAAACATCTTGAACCTATATGTGCACTCTAGTAAGTGGAAATAATTGCTCATAGAATTTTAATAACAACGTATTGTTATGAATTACACCCCCTTGGAACTGGAGATGATACGCCTATGCCTACTAATAGTGACTGGAAAGACTCTAGAAAGAGCCATGGACTTGTCTAGAATGTGGTGGAAGAAGATTCTGGTTCAATCTAGAGGTAATTTCAGAGTATATAAGGCGCGACTACCGGCGCAGAGGGGGAAGTTTACTAAAGTGAAGTTTATTTGAGAAGTGACACGTTCGGTAAAAAGTGAGGTTAAATAAGAGTGTAAAGGTTATTTTGAATGTTTGAAGTATTGTATAGTCAGTAAATTATTGAATAAAGTGTTAGTGGTGTTTATCTCTTGTTGAAATTATTTAGAACCCACGGATTCATACAGGGTGTTTCCAAAAAGGCGAATAATTCGCAACAATATAATACTTGAAATCGTCTACCGCGAAGTAGTAATGGCACCCCCATTACTACTGCTGTCCAAAAATTCTTGGGAACTTTGGTCTCATACACACACTAAAACACAATTTTATTTCGACAACTTCCTTAATAATGAAGTGGGGGTGTTGGAGCTGTTGGTGGGAGTGGCAGATGTTATAAAGAATATTGAGACCTTGACTTCTGTATATAGGGTGTCGCAATAAAAACTCTCAGGTCGGACATATTCTAAGCGAATAGAAATATTTTAATTCTGCAAAAACCAATTTGTAGAGCATAAAGAGAGCTTCATTTTTGAATATAATTGTTTTTTTAATATATCAGTATATAGATGATGCTGTGCTCTAAAGAAATATTTCGATGGGAAAAACTTTGAAATAGTGTTTATGTGAAAGAAAATGCATTTCTAAGCAGATTATGTTAAAAAAAAAATACCCTAAAACTAACCGTTTTGGAGATATTTGAGTCCAAATGTTGGTATATTTACCAATATTGAAGCGCGATGGTCTACGTTTAAGAAAGCCCGAAAGTGCCGGCCCTAGGAATACAATTGTTATAATTTTTGTTTAGGGAATTTTTATTTCTTGTTTTCATTTTCGAAAAAATACGAGTGTTTTCCATCTTAGGTTATAACCTATTCAAAAATTTTAAAGCGTTTTATAATTTTTGTCGGAAAACTTGCTCAAAGTGCTACCTTAAATAATTAATATTAAATTCTATGTTTCACTCTTCACTTACTGTACATTTGGTTGCCGATTTACATTAATTTGCAGCTTGTTCAGCATTTTTTTTTTAATTTCATAAATCGAAAGTTCAAGTATAAAATAATGGATCTACAAAAAATCAGAATTTTATTCGCACGTTTAGTGTCTTAAAAACTATTACAAACATCCACCTCGCGAAAATGGGGCGTAGCCAGGCGCTACGTCACTATACGCATAGATTCGGCGACCTCAGTCGACTCGATGCTGTTTAGTTGTTATTATCTATATACTTATCGTGTTGATCTGCGCCCCTCTGAAATTGTGGATCGGGGGCGGTTTTTTTGGGAAGCGGCCGGTGTCATTCAATTCGGGAATTAATTCTATATTGTTTAGGATACATTCGGAGGCGTTCTTTTTAATGGTTTTTGAGTAATTAACTTGCAAAAGTCGGCTATCTCTCTCGCCTCTTAAATTTAGGAACAGGCAGTCGAGGGATTGTACGGGAATATATGATTTGGCGAAATGTAAGCAAATGTCAAAATATGACGGCCGAATTTTCGATTTTTAAGAAATGAGCCATTTTTGTTCCCACAGACCTAGCCGAAATTCAGATTTCCACTTACGATGTCGATAAAATGCCAATCTTCTTTTTTAAATAGAGACCAATATCGATCCTCCACTACAAGTAATAACTCACATATGAGCGTTGAAAGATTTGATGTTTTTGATTTTTTTAGGTTACGTTTTAACACTTCTAAAAAAGGCATTATTTGCTCACTCTTGCAGAGCCGAATTTCCAAATTTCCCTATACAATTTGGTATCAGGAGAAAGGGTCACCCTTGTTCTTTCCATAGAGACCTAGAACGGACTTCCACGTATCAGTTATGAATTTTTGAAAATTCAATGTTTTCCAATTTTTAACAGAAAAGCCATCTTTCGTTCGCCCGTGCCAAGCCGGATTTCTGATTTTGCCCCTTCCCATTGGTATAAGAACAAAGCACCACTCTTTCTCTTTCCATAGACATCTAAAACAGCGGTAAATTACCGAGTTCAAAGTTGTGTATAGTGACGTCATAAACAGGCGCATTGTTTTTGCAACTCGTCCTTTGAGATTTTTTATTTTCGAGCTTCGGTTTCGAACTCCAACGGTTTCCGAGATGCAGGCGAAAAATCGCAAAAATAAAACGGGCTCTTCGAAGGCGAAAAAAGTTCGAAAACGTGTGATCTTGAAACGGTCATATTTTTCGAAATACACCTTCAGAGGTACCGTACGGCGTCGCGAAGGAAAGAAGAAGGGTTTTAGCTAATCCACATCGTAAATTGCGCGGCGCAAATCGAAAACTCGGTGCCACAGGAGCGAACGAAAAAATGGATAAAGGAAACCAAAATTCCTTATAGGGTCCATTTTGAGCCACTAATATTCATTTTATCCATTATATCCAAAATTCACCTCCTAAATAGACCCCCAGAGGGTATATGATTAATTCACCTCCATAAATTGCCCAGTGACATTTTTCTTAAAGGCACTAACTTTTAAAATGATTCTGAATGTTTTCAAAAATCTTTCTTATTTTAAGGGTTAATAAGGAGTTGTATGTGATAGCTTATTAGAAAGTGGTAATTGCACGTCAAAGAGTGAAACTTCTGAAGCATTTTAAGCCCAACTGCATCAAAATCCGTTCAAAATTGAGCGACTTACACAATTTTGAAAAATGGGGAGCAAAATCCCCCACTGTACGATGTGGCCATGTGCTTACTGTTACTGATACGTCTCATATATTTGTTGTTACTCGGAAATAAATAGTTGAAACTGTATAAGATACAAGCTAACCGTTATACTCTTCGCCGATTTACTGCACTTTTTATTGTTGCACATTCTATAGGATACTCTTCGCAGTTTTTTTGTAAATAATATTAGTTTTAAACACGTTTTGTTTAATTACAAAACAAACAAAAAAATGCATGTAATTTTTTTTTTATTAAAAAAATTTATAACTTTTTTATTTATTGATCGATTTTGGGGTTCCTCCTCTAGCTAACACTAACTTACTCTCCAAATTTCAATACAATTGGACCTTTCGTTCTTAAGTTATCGTACTTACAAGAACCGTGACGGACGGACAGACAGACGGACGGACGGACAGACGGGCAGACGGACGGACGGGCAGACGGACGGACGGACATTTTGAAAGTTGTTCAGAATTCGATCACCAACACCGTAATCTGAAAATGTTTTCTCTACGAGCAATATTAAGGTACCGATTTTAGAAATGTGCTGATCGAATGTAATATACTCTTCGTTTTGTATTTGCGAAGAGTATAATAACATAAGTCATTAAAATAGTTCAGATTAATGCCGATGTTATGTTCCAAGTGAAACAGAAATTAAATTAAATATGCAACACTGTAAGTATGGTTTCTCTACTAAATTAACATTATATTTAGTATACAGAACAGTGTTATTAGTATTTATGCTGTCATCGTTTATAAATAAATTATTTTCAAAAAAAATTGGTTTATTGGTGTCTTAATAATAATAATAAATTTACCACACCCTTTTATACTACGTATGTTAGTTTTTTTATTTACCCATTGTGATGTATGTCCAAGCGGCTATATAATTTCAAAACAATCGATAAGTCCCCTTCCTTGCAAGGTAATTCCATGCAATCGATGACGTGCGGCGTTTCCCGAATTCTTTATGTTTACTTGAGTAAATAACTTCGTTTTAAGAAATAGTAGTATTATGGCGTCAAATATCCATTTTTAGATATAATGACTACCTACCTGCTGGAACATTTTATAATTTCATGATAATTAGTGAGGTATAATCTCGCATTCATTGATTCATTCATATTATTGTATTTAGTATCACGACCCTAATATAAATGTCAGGCTGCGAGTAAATTCATTAATACAGTCGGAAGGGGGTGTATAGGTAGGTACATGTATAAGATTTTGAGATACATAAGATTTTAAAATGGCTACATATCTAACACAAAACTTCTACACCTATTCCTAAAAACATAACATAAACTTTAAAGCAACGTATTCAGCTTTTTTTATCACATTATGTCTGTCTATTTCCGCGTACAAAGGTTAATTATCGACATAAGCACACAAGTTAGTCAGTCAGTCCTTATGTAAACAATGCAACTCCTAATCTGGAAATCTGCTGAATGCCCACTTAAACGTGAGTTAAAAGGGATGAAACATATTCTTTATAGGATTTTGCAAACAGAGAAAAAAAAACTATCTATGAGAACTAAAAGAAAAACTATATGTAAAAATATTAATGAAATCTTTGCATTCTTTCGATAGCCTGACTTCTGGTTATGCTAGCAAGTTAAAATCCTAAAATAAATTTGTGCAATTTCTTATTTGACATTCTCATTATAACACTAACATCCAATATAGTCCCCTACGGCTATGCAGGTTAAACTAGTATCTATATGACCCCCTACCGTATGAAGATTCAGTTAAAAATGGGAACCGTAGGGGACCATGTTGGATGCTAGTGTTATAATGAGAATGCCAAATAAGAAATTGGACAAATTTATTTTAGGATTTTAACTTGCTAGCATAACCAGAAGTCGGGTTATCGAAAGAATGCAAAGATTTCATTAATATTTTTACATATAGTTTTTCTCTTTTATTTCTCATAGATAGTTTTTTTTCCTCTGCAAAATCCTATAAAGAATATGTTTCATTCTTACAAATAATAAATAGTTCACTTTTAAAAGGGATCACATCACAAATACACTCTTTCTTTCGAAACCTCAACAACTTCGGCAGTAGATATAGATCCGTATTTACTCGGCTTATTTGCTTGATCATCTGTCTACAAGTCAGCGAAGTCAGCGAAGTCAGCGAAGCGTTTTACCTCAAAATTCTCGAGCAGTGAATGGATTTTTATGATTCCTTCTGTAATATCATTTTATAGACCAAGATCCCAGAGTCGCCAGACCTACGTCATTTTAGCAAAGCTAATATTTTGACAATAAATAGTGTGATATGTGATTAAGCACGTATGCATAATTGCTAGCTTGAAATCGGGGCCCTTTTACAGGTAACCAGGTGCTAAAGGTACATAAAGACACTACGAACTTACGTCATAGTATGATGGCTGGTCTTTATATTTGTTTGAGAGAATACTGATAAAAACCAACATTCATTATTGTCAGACACTTCACGTGGGCCCTAACTTCCACCAGACGCTTTAAAGTTCGAAAAAGACCAAGCAAGCTAGCTAATTAACTAACTGTGAACGCTCTAAAGCTCGGAAAAACCTAACCTAACTTAACAAAACATAATAAATCTTTTGTTTTGTTTTTTTACATAGTAGTAGATGTGTTTCCACAATTGGTTAGTTAGCTAGCTTGCTTGGTCTTTTTCGAACTTTAAAGCGTCTGGCGGAAGTTAGGGCCCACGGGAAGTGTCTGGCAATAACGAACGTTGTTTTACTTCCACATCCACGTAGTGGATTGGAAGTATAGTAATCGCAAAAAAATTTTCAAAAATTTTTATTCGTGAAATAGGTTTAGAATGTCATGAAACGTCGAGATTTTAAATTTGAGCGAAAAAAAATTTATGTCTGTCTGTCTGTAACTTTTTTTTTTGTCCGCACGTTTTCTCCGGAACGGTTTAAAATATTGACTTGAAATTTTGTACACGTATATATTATAACGAGATCTGGAACTGGATTGTTTTTTGAGGATATCCGGTGAAGGATTGGGAGTTAAATAGGGGTAAATAGGGGAAAATAAATAAAGCAAGCTTGTAAGAGTACAGAAACTTGAAATTCGGTGTATATACTAGAAGTTAAGGCCTCAGATTTTTTTACAATATTTGTCAACCCCCCACCACCCCTACCCCATTCATGGGGTTGATAAAATAAAATTGAGATATTCATTTCAAATTTGGTACAAGTATGTATTATACCGACATCTGGAACTAGATTATATTTTGAGATAATTCCGTTGAAGGGTTGGGTGTTAAATAGGGGTAAATAGGGGAAAATAAATAAATCAAGCTAGTAAGACTACAGAAACTTCAAATTCGGTGTATGTACTAGATGCCAAGATATGAGATTATTTATAATATTTTTCGACCCCCACCACCCCTACTTCATTATTAAAAGGGTTGATAAAATAAAATTGAGATATTCATCTGAAAGTTGGTACACGTATGAATTATAACGACATCTGGAACTAGATTATACTTTTAGATGAGACAGACAGACAGACAGACAGACAGACCGACAGACAGACAGACAGACAGACTGACGGAATTGAAAAACCTATATTTTCGGAATCTACGTGTTCTGAAACGTCAGAATCCGAAAAAATCTCGGAGGGTGATTTTTTCTCGAATACAATACTTCCCTTCGGTATGCGAGGGAAGTAAAAATATGTGTTTAATAATATATGTTTGGTGATACTGCCTAGCTAACATAAACAATATATGCAGAAGATATCGCGTGTCATCCTTATTATACTCTTCGAAAATACAAAACGAAGAGTATATTGCATTCGATCGGCACATTTCTAAATCCGGTAATATTGCTCGTAGAGAAATTTTTTTTATATCACTGTTGGTGATCGAATTCTGAACAACTTTCAAAATGTCCGTTTGTCTGCCCGTCCGTCCGTCCGTCACGTTTCTTTTAAGTACGATAACTTAAGAACGAAAAGTCCGATTGTTTGAAACTTGGACAGTAAGTTAGTGTTAGCTAGAGGAAGGATAAAATCGAGCCATAAATAAAAGTTATTAATTTTTTAAATTTGAAAGTAATGTATTTCTTAATGTTCCGTAATTACACAAAAAATGTCTAAAACTAACACTATTTACAAAAAAAAAACTGCGAAGAATATCCTATAAAATGTGCAACAATTATATAAACAGTGCAGTAACAGCCAGTTCCATAATAAGCGCTTTAAAGTAACTTTAGTTAAAGGAAGCTTTAAGAGCAAAGCCTCCTTTCCTTTTGACTGGTTTTAAAGTGAGCCCGTTCCATAACGGGGATTGGTTGCTCCTTTTCATAAAGTCGCATTTTCGTTGTTTTTGTAATGTTGACTACCTATCTCCTTGAATGTGACTTCAGAAACGTCCATTTTAGACATTTGACAGCAAAGTTTGACATTGTTGACATTCGCGGTAGAGTTTTTCTCAATTTTTCCAATTTCCGTTAGTTTTGTATTTGTCGCGTGTATTTGTTTATTGTTGGGTGTTCAATTTGTTATCTGAGTGTGTTCCAAAATAAACATAAAGTGAGATAGTGATAAGGGAAAGAAAAAGAGAAGTAGGGGGGGCTACCTTTAGGAACGATATTTAAGCTATAATAAAATAGTCCTATAACCACAAAACCACATATTTATTTCCGTTTTCAATTAATAGATAAACAAAGACCATAATTTTACTATGCTAGAAATTTATTTTAATTTTAAACTCTACCAGAATGTTCATTAATAATTAACATTCTGATGTCTACTCCTCTATTGCCATTGCTATTTCCGTCTTGAGGTTCTTGATTATTCTCTCTTCATCTGGCAAATCTTCAAACCACTGGTCTGAGAAATAATCATGCATTTCAAGAGCAATATTGTGAAGTACAGCTACAGCAGTAATAACATTTAAAGTTGTTGTTATTTTCAATCTGATCCCCAAACGTAGAATTGGAAATCTGTGTTTCCAGATCCCATAATGGCGTTCTACTACGTTCTAATTATCGACTCATGAGTTCTCTCTGTCTGTTTGTGTGTGTAACAGTTTAGTCATTAGGTATGGTTCAATATGATAGCCACTGTCCCCAACTAACATATAGAGACTGTATCTACCTTCCTCAAATTCACGCTTTAGGTTGCTGTTATTGAAGATAGTTTGATCATGTCATGATCCAGGCCAGCGTGCTATTACATTCCGTATTTTAAGCTTTGCATCAGAAACTGTCCGAACATTGATGGCAAAGAAATTTTTTCAGCCACGAAATATTTCTGCATCTTTACTTCCAGGCGATTCTATTCTCACTAATGTGCAGTCCAACTAATCTAGGAAAGTCGGTTATTCGTAACACTCCTCTGCTGCTCTTTCCATTTCAGCATTGGTTTGAACCATGTTCATGTACTCTGGACACAATGAAGCTATGGCAGACGTTACCCTTTGCACTAACCTACATGTCGATGTCTTTGATACCCCCATAAAATCTCCAGCCGAAATAAGCATACTGCCTTTTGCATAAAACCTCAGTGTTAATAACAACCGGACAATAGGTTGTATCGCTCCTCCTCTGTAACAAAAATTGACTGTTGATTTCTAATTGAGCATTAGTTATTTCTGAATGTCTTTTTGGAACATGGGAGTAAATACACATCTTTTCTACTTGTTTGTGGGAAACCGTAGAAAATGTTTAATTCGTTCCAGCAATGCACTTACTGTTGGTTTCATCAACCTAAATCTCTCGAAAAATTCCATATTGTCGTATTGTCTAAAGTGATCTTGCCGTCTTCGGTACCCTTTCACTCTCCTAACCTTGATATCTGCCTCATCATCCTCATTTTCTGAAGAGGAGCTCGAACTTGCATCTAGCATTGCATTTTTCATTTGAAGATGTGCGCTAACAATAAACAGACCGCAGACTAACGAAACGAATGAGAAAGTGAGGTTATACGCACGCAAAAATATCTGTTTGACAGTTTAAAGCTAGCTTTGAGGTAAAAGCCCCGAATTTGGGACTTTAGCTTTAAGGATATTTAAAGTCGACTTTTACGTAAAAGTAGTATTATGGAACGGGTAATGTAAGTTAAAACCTACTTTTAACAGTAAAGGCCCTTTAGTTTTTATTATGGAACTGGCTGTAAGTTGGTGGTGTTTACTCTAATTTACTTAATTATTTATTGTTCAAGTTTTCATATTTTTAATTAAGAATTAAGTCTTTTATAAACATACCTATTTCAATAGTTAATTCTAACGCAAAAAAACCACTGCCCAATGAACCACTACTTCCACATCCAGATTTCCCATCCAAGTCTCTTTCTACTAAAACATCTTGAACCTATATGTGCACTCTAGTAAGTGGAAATAATTGCTCATAGAATTTTAATAACAACGTATTGTTATGAATTACACCCCCTTGGAACTGGAGATGATACGCCTATGCCTACTAATAGTGACTGGAAAGACTCTAGAAAGAGCCATGGACTTGTCTAGAATGTGGTGGAAGAAGATTCTGGTTCAATCTAGAGGTAATTTCAGAGTATATAAGGCGCGACTACCGGCGCAGAGGGGGAAGTTTACTAAAGTGAAGTTTATTTGAGAAGTGACACGTTCGGTAAAAAGTGAGGTTAAATAAGAGTGTAAAGGTTATTTTGAATGTTTGAAGTATTGTATAGTCAGTAAATTATTGAATAAAGTGTTAGTGGTGTTTATCTCTTGTTGAAATTATTTAGAACCCACGGATTCATACAGGGTGTTTCCAAAAAGGCGAATAATTCGCAACAATATAATACTTGAAATCGTCTACCGCGAAGTAGTAATGGCACCCCCATTACTACTGCTGTCCAAAAATTCTTGGGAACTTTGGTCTCATACACACACTAAAACACAATTTTATTTCGACAACTTCCTTAATAATGAAGTGGGGGTGTTGGAGCTGTTGGTGGGAGTGGCAGATGTTATAAAGAATATTGAGACCTTGACTTCTGTATATAGGGTGTCGCAATAAAAACTCTCAGGTCGGACATATTCTAAGCGAATAGAAATATTTTAATTCTGCAAAAACCAATTTGTAGAGCATAAAGAGAGCTTCATTTTTGAATATAATTGTTTTTTTAATATATCAGTATATAGATGATGCTGTGCTCTAAAGAAATATTTCGATGGGAAAAACTTTGAAATAGTGTTTATGTGAAAGAAAATGCATTTCTAAGCAGATTATGTTAAAAAAAAAATACCCTAAAACTAACCGTTTTGGAGATATTTGAGTCCAAATGTTGGTATATTTACCAATATTGAAGCGCGATGGTCTACGTTTAAGAAAGCCCGAAAGTGCCGGCCCTAGGAATACAATTGTTATAATTTTTGTTTAGGGAATTTTTATTTCTTGTTTTCATTTTCGAAAAAATACGAGTGTTTTCCATCTTAGGTTATAACCTATTCAAAAATTTTAAAGCGTTTTATAATTTTTGTCGGAAAACTTGCTCAAAGTGCTACCTTAAATAATTAATATTAAATTCTATGTTTCACTCTTCACTTACTGTACATTTGGTTGCCGATTTACATTAATTTGCAGCTTGTTCAGCATTTTTTTTTTAATTTCATAAATCGAAAGTTCAAGTATAAAATAATGGATCTACAAAAAATCAGAATTTTATTCGCACGTTTAGTGTCTTAAAAACTATTACAAACATCCACCTCGCGAAAATGGGGCGTAGCCAGGCGCTACGTCACTATACGCATAGATTCGGCGACCTCAGTCGACTCGATGCTGTTTAGTTGTTATTATCTATATACTTATCGTGTTGATCTGCGCCCCTCTGAAATTGTGGATCGGGGGCGGTTTTTTTGGGAAGCGGCCGGTGTCATTCAATTCGGGAATTAATTCTATATTGTTTAGGATACATTCGGAGGCGTTCTTTTTAATGGTTTTTGAGTAATTAACTTGCAAAAGTCGGCTATCTCTCTCGCCTCTTAAATTTAGGAACAGGCAGTCGAGGGATTGTACGGGAATATATGATTTGGCGAAATGTAAGCAAATGTCAAAATATGACGGCCGAATTTTCGATTTTTAAGAAATGAGCCATTTTTGTTCCCACAGACCTAGCCGAAATTCAGATTTCCACTTACGATGTCGATAAAATGCCAATCTTCTTTTTTAAATAGAGACCAATATCGATCCTCCACTACAAGTAATAACTCACATATGAGCGTTGAAAGATTTGATGTTTTTGATTTTTTTAGGTTACGTTTTAACACTTCTAAAAAAGGCATTATTTGCTCACTCTTGCAGAGCCGAATTTCCAAATTTCCCTATACAATTTGGTATCAGGAGAAAGGGTCACCCTTGTTCTTTCCATAGAGACCTAGAACGGACTTCCACGTATCAGTTATGAATTTTTGAAAATTCAATGTTTTCCAATTTTTAACAGAAAAGCCATCTTTCGTTCGCCCGTGCCAAGCCGGATTTCTGATTTTGCCCCTTCCCATTGGTATAAGAACAAAGCACCACTCTTTCTCTTTCCATAGACATCTAAAACAGCGGTAAATTACCGAGTTCAAAGTTGTGTATAGTGACGTCATAAACAGGCGCATTGTTTTTGCAACTCGTCCTTTGAGATTTTTTATTTTCGAGCTTCGGTTTCGAACTCCAACGGTTTCCGAGATGCAGGCGAAAAATCGCAAAAATAAAACGGGCTCTTCGAAGGCGAAAAAAGTTCGAAAACGTGTGATCTTGAAACGGTCATATTTTTCGAAATACACCTTCAGAGGTACCGTACGGCGTCGCGAAGGAAAGAAGAAGGGTTCTAGCTAATCCACATCGTAAATTGCGCGGCGCAAATCGAAAACTCGGTGCCACAGGAGCGAACGAAAAAATGGATAAAGGAAACCAAAATTCCTTATAGGGTCCATTTTGAGCCACTAATATTCATTTTATCCATTATATCCAAAATTCACCTCCTAAATAGACCCCCAGAGGGTATATGATTAATTCACCTCCATAAATTGCCCAGTGACATTTTTCTTAAAGGCACTAACTTTTAAAATGATTCTGAATGTTTTCAAAAATCTTTCTTATTTTAAGGGTTAATAAGGAGTTGTATGTGATAGCTTATTAGAAAGTGGTAATTGCACGTCAAAGAGTGAAACTTCTGAAGCATTTTAAGCCCAACTGCATCAAAATCCGTTCAAAATTGAGCGACTTACACAATTTTGAAAAATGGGGAGCAAAATCCCCCACTGTACGATGTGGCCATGTGCTTACTGTTACTGATACGTCTCATATATTTGTTGTTACTCGGAAATAAATAGTTGAAACTGTATAAGATACAAGCTAACCGTTATACTCTTCGCCGATTTACTGCACTTTTTATTGTTGCACATTCTATAGGATACTCTTCGCAGTTTTTTTGTAAATAATATTAGTTTTAAACACGTTTTGTTTAATTACAAAACAAACAAAAAAATGCATGTAATTTTTTTTTTATTAAAAAAATTTATAACTTTTTTATTTATTGATCGATTTTGGGGTTCCTCCTCTAGCTAACACTAACTTACTCTCCAAATTTCAATACAATTGGACCTTTCGTTCTTAAGTTATCGTACTTACAAGAACCGTGACGGACGGACAGACAGACGGACGGACGGACAGACGGGCAGACGGACGGACGGGCAGACGGACGGACGGACATTTTGAAAGTTGTTCAGAATTCGATCACCAACACCGTAATCTGAAAATGTTTTCTCTACGAGCAATATTAAGGTACCGATTTTAGAAATGTGCTGATCGAATGTAATATACTCTTCGTTTTGTATTTGCGAAGAGTATAATAACATAAGTCATTAAAATAGTTCAGATTAATGCCGATGTTATGTTCCAAGTGAAACAGAAATTAAATTAAATATGCAACACTGTAAGTATGGTTTCTCTACTAAATTAACATTATATTTAGTATACAGAACAGTGTTATTAGTATTTATGCTGTCATCGTTTATAAATAAATTATTTTCAAAAAAAATTGGTTTATTGGTGTCTTAATAATAATAATAAATTTACCACACCCTTTTATACTACGTATGTTAGTTTTTTTATTTACCCATTGTGATGTATGTCCAAGCGGCTATATAATTTCAAAACAATCGATAAGTCCCCTTCCTTGCAAGGTAATTCCATGCAATCGATGACGTGCGGCGTTTCCCGAATTCTTTATGTTTACTTGAGTAAATAACTTCGTTTTAAGAAATAGTAGTATTATGGCGTCAAATATCCATTTTTAGATATAATGACTACCTACCTGCTGGAACATTTTATAATTTCATGATAATTAGTGAGGTATAATCTCGCATTCATTGATTCATTCATATTATTGTATTTAGTATCACGACCCTAATATAAATGTCAGGCTGCGAGTAAATTCATTAATACAGTCGGAAGGGGGTGTATAGGTAGGTACATGTATAAGATTTTGAGATACATAAGATTTTAAAATGGCTACATATCTAACACAAAACTTCTACACCTATTCCTAAAAACATAACATAAACTTTAAAGCAACGTATTCAGCTTTTTTTATCACATTATGTCTGTCTATTTCCGCGTACAAAGGTTAATTATCGACATAAGCACACAAGTTAGTCAGTCAGTCCTTATGTAAACAATGCAACTCCTAATCTGGAAATCTGCTGAATGCCCACTTAAACGTGAGTTAAAAGGGATGAAACATATTCTTTATAGGATTTTGCAAACAGAGAAAAAAAAACTATCTATGAGAACTAAAAGAAAAACTATATGTAAAAATATTAATGAAATCTTTGCATTCTTTCGATAGCCTGACTTCTGGTTATGCTAGCAAGTTAAAATCCTAAAATAAATTTGTGCAATTTCTTATTTGACATTCTCATTATAACACTAACATCCAATATAGTCCCCTACGGCTATGCAGGTTAAACTAGTATCTATATGACCCCCTACCGTATGAAGATTCAGTTAAAAATGGGAACCGTAGGGGACCATGTTGGATGCTAGTGTTATAATGAGAATGCCAAATAAGAAATTGGACAAATTTATTTTAGGATTTTAACTTGCTAGCATAACCAGAAGTCGGGTTATCGAAAGAATGCAAAGATTTCATTAATATTTTTACATATAGTTTTTCTCTTTTATTTCTCATAGATAGTTTTTTTTCCTCTGCAAAATCCTATAAAGAATATGTTTCATTCTTACAAATAATAAATAGTTCACTTTTAAAAGGGATCACATCACAAATACACTCTTTCTTTCGAAACCTCAACAACTTCGGCAGTAGATATAGATCCGTATTTACTCGGCTTATTTGCTTGATCATCTGTCTACAAGTCAGCGAAGTCAGCGAAGTCAGCGAAGCGTTTTACCTCAAAATTCTCGAGCAGTGAATGGATTTTTATGATTCCTTCTGTAATATCATTTTATAGACCAAGATCCCAGAGTCGCCAGACCTACGTCATTTTAGCAAAGCTAATATTTTGACAATAAATAGTGTGATATGTGATTAAGCACGTATGCATAATTGCTAGCTTGAAATCGGGGCCCTTTTACAGGTAACCAGGTGCTAAAGGTACATAAAGACACTACGAACTTACGTCATAGTATGATGGCTGGTCTTTATATTTGTTTGAGAGAATACTGATAAAAACCAACATTCATTATTGTCAGACACTTCACGTGGGCCCTAACTTCCACCAGACGCTTTAAAGTTCGAAAAAGACCAAGCAAGCTAGCTAATTAACTAACTGTGAACGCTCTAAAGCTCGGAAAAACCTAACCTAACTTAACAAAACATAATAAATCTTTTGTTTTGTTTTTTTACATAGTAGTAGATGTGTTTCCACAATTGGTTAGTTAGCTAGCTTGCTTGGTCTTTTTCGAACTTTAAAGCGTCTGGCGGAAGTTAGGGCCCACGGGAAGTGTCTGGCAATAACGAACGTTGTTTTACTTCCACATCCACGTAGTGGATTGGAAGTATAGTAATCGCAAAAAAATTTTCAAAAATTTTTATTCGTGAAATAGGTTTAGAATGTCATGAAACGTCGAGATTTTAAATTTGAGCGAAAAAAAATTTATGTCTGTCTGTCTGTAACTTTTTTTTTGTCCGCACGTTTTCTCCGGAACGGTTTAAAATATTGACTTGAAATTTTGTACACGTATATATTATAACGAGATCTGGAACTGGATTGTTTTTTGAGGATATCCGGTGAAGGATTGGGAGTTAAATAGGGGTAAATAGGGGAAAATAAATAAAGCAAGCTTGTAAGAGTACAGAAACTTGAAATTCGGTGTATATACTAGAAGTTAAGGCCTCAGATTTTTTTACAATATTTGTCAACCCCCCACCACCCCTACCCCATTCATGGGGTTGATAAAATAAAATTGAGATATTCATTTCAAATTTGGTACAAGTATGTATTATACCGACATCTGGAACTAGATTATATTTTGAGATAATTCCGTTGAAGGGTTGGGTGTTAAATAGGGGTAAATAGGGGAAAATAAATAAATCAAGCTAGTAAGACTACAGAAACTTCAAATTCGGTGTATGTACTAGATGCCAAGATATGAGATTATTTATAATATTTTTCGACCCCCACCACCCCTACTTCATTATTAAAAGGGTTGATAAAATAAAATTGAGATATTCATCTGAAAGTTGGTACACGTATGAATTATAACGACATCTGGAACTAGATTATACTTTTAGATGATTTCGTTGAAGGGTTGGGAGTTATTTAGGGGTAAATAGGGGGAAATAAGTAAAACAAGCTGGTATGAGTACAGAAACTTGAAATTCGGTGTATGTACTAGAAGCCAAGGCATCAGATTTTTTAATAATATATTTCAGCCCCCACCACCCCTACTCCATTATTCAAGGGGTTGATAAAATAAAATTGAGATATTCACATGAAACTTAGTACGCATATGTATTATTATAACGACATCTGGAACTAGATTATATTTTGAGATGATTCCGTTGAAGGGTTGGGGGTTAAATAGGGGTATATAGGGAAAAATAAGTAAAGCAAGCTGGTAAAAGTACAGAAATTTGGGATTTGGTGTATATACTAGAAGCTATATATATTTCAGCCCCCACCACCCCTACTCCATTATTCAAGGGGTTGATAAAATAAAATTGAGATATTCACATGAAATTTAGTACGCATATGTATTATTATAACGACATCTGGAACTAGATTATATTTTGAGATAATTCCGTTGAAGGGTTGGGGGTTAAATAGGGGTATATAGGGAAAAATAAGTAAAGCAAGCTGGTAAAAGTACAGAAATTTGGGATTTGGTGTATATACTAGAAGCGAAGGTCTCAGGTTTTTTATTAATATTTTCCATCTCCCCACCACCCCCACTCCCTTATTAAAACAGTTGATAAAATTAAATTTAAATTTTCACTTCAAATTTGGTACATTTATGTATTATAACTATAGCTGAAACTAGATTATATTTTGACATGATTGCGTTGAAGGAGTGGGGGTTAAATAGGGGTAAATAGGGGAAAATAAGTAAAGCAAGCTGGTAGGACTACAGAAACTTGAAATTCGGTGTATGTACTAGAAGCCAAGGTCTCAGATTATTTATAATATTTTTCAACCTTTCCACTACCCTTACTACACTATTAAAGGGGTTGATTGAATATTGAGATATTCACTTGTAATTTGGAAGACGTATGTATTATAACGACATCTGGAACTAGATTTTATTTTGGGATGATTCCGTAGAAGGGAATAAGTAAATCAAGCTGGTAAGAGTACAGAAATTTGGGATTCGGTGTATATACTAGAAACCAAGGCCTCAGATTTCTTTCTAATATTTTTCAAACTCCACCACCTCCGCTTCATTATTAATGGAAGTGATAACATCAAATTGAGATATTCACTTGAAAGTTAGTACACGTATGTATTGTAGTGACATCTGATTGAGATGACTCCATTGAAGGAGTCGGAGGTGGTAGGTTGTGAATAGTGAAAAATAAGTAGGGTAAACTAGAAACTTCAATTTTAGCGTATATGGTAGAAACCAACTCCTTAAACTTTTCTATTACATCTGCCCCGAATATTATTAAATGACCAATATTCTATGACCAATAATTTCCACATACTAGAGTGCAAATATGGTCAAGATGTTTCCTTTAAAGTGACTTGGATGAAGAATCTGGATGTGGAAGTAGTGATTCCTTAGGCAGCGGTTTTTTAATAGTATTCTCTCAAACACATATAAAAACGAGCCGTCATACTATGACGCAGGATCGTGGTGTTTTTATGTACCTTTAGCACCTGGTTACCTGTAAAAAGGCACCGCTTTCAAGCTAACAATTATGCATACGTTCTTAACCACATATCACACTATTTATTGTCAAAATATTAGCTTTGCTAAAATGACGTAGGTCTGGCAACTCTGGTATCTTAGGACTATGTAAATTAATGTTAAAAAAATCCTAATGTCAGCTTTTTATTTAGGGGTGGTTCTCATCTCTTCCGGTTAGGTGGACTCAAAAAATTAAAAACTAACTAATGAACCCGATCGAGAATTAAATTGTAAGAAAAGTGATGTATACAATTTTTCACGGAAGTGGAAATTTTCCAAGTCATAGTTTGAAAATTGTGATTTTTACCATTGAAGAATTGGTACTTACGTCGATACTGTTTTTCGTAGGTAGGTAACTCAAAAAATGTTAAATATAGTGACAAAGTATTATAGGGACAATAAAATGACAAATAATTTACCCTTAATTCTCATACCTCGAAGGGTTGTCAGACCGACAATGGGCTCAAACGTGTTTTAAGATCTTTGGGGGGTACTTGATACACAGCCAAAATTTTAAGTCAATGTAATCACAAATAAACTTTTGGCAGCCATTTGAAAATTACCTTTTTTCACAACCCAAAAAAATTTGTTGTCCAATTTTTTTCGAGAGCAACTGTTAGGTATAACTTTTTTGCAGCCCTCATTTGAGCTCAAAAAAAATTCATGTAATAAAAACTACATACAACGAACATATTTTCAAAACTTTCAAGTTGTTACGCCTCTCGTTTCTTTTTTCACCATTCCCGACGCTTACTGACAGCCTATGCCTCGTCCTTCGAAAAAATGACCTAGTATAAAATGTCCCACTGTTTTCCGTGAAAAGACACATGTTAGGACTCGCACATGTTTCTCGTGTGAAAGCTTCAGGACTAAAGACAGGTATTTTAATAGGCCATTCGAAGGCGTAAAAAAATCGAAATCCGTCAATGCGATTTGCTTCAGGAACGCATGCAATATTTTTTTTAAAGAAAAATATAGATTAATGAACCTTATTATTGAAAGAAAACAACAAATGATCTAATAAGATGTTCAAACTGAGCTCCGTTAGCAGGTATGCAATGTGCAAGTCGCTCTTGAAAGTGTCGTAAACTGTTATGGAATGCCGTCCATATTTTCTCATGCTTCTAGTATAAGTATACATCAAATCCCAAGTTTCTGGAGTTTTACTAGCTTGTTTTACTTATTTTCCCCTATTTTACTCTATTTACCCCCAACCTTTCAAGGGAATTATTTCAAAATATAATCTAGTTGTATATGTCGTTATGATACATACGCGCGCCAATATTCTTGACGAAAGATGGCGGTCTCGGATGATTAAGGGTCGAGCTTGAGCTCTTTGCCCCAATCATCGCTGTAAACCTGGACCGGCCTCGTAAGGGGTGGGCCTGCTTTTTCGCCTGCCCCCCCCCCCCCTCCATAAATGCGAACGGTATTGGCGATGTTAGCAAACCTCCCCTGATCCTGGCTGTTGGTGCCTGCCAGCTAGGTCGTTTCTTTTGGCGGTCCGAGCCCTCTCGGAGTTTGAAAGGGATTTGGGGGCGTTGACTAGTCGGAAGCCCAGGGTGCGAATTGGCATCATGTGCTCCGATTTCGTCGGAAGGAAGTGTGAACTGTGTAGTTCATGATTATATTCGGCCAGAGACGCTTTCTTAGCCTCAGAGGCCGGCACGGGCTAGGGTAAGGGTACCGAGCTGATTGTTTGCTTGGTACCCCCGGGATCGGGTAATTGGATGTTTTTGGTCATTATCTCCTTGGGGTGTGGTTTGCAGATCGGGCTGAAACAGATAAAGGGTTAGTTATACTTACCCATTATTCAGGATCTGGAGATTCGGCTTCTTATGCCTCGGAGCGTCGTTGGGGTCATAATCAGTCGCCTGTCTGACCAGCGGATTCCCATGCTCTGCTGCACGGGCGTATAGGTTCTTCGCTCTGTTCCGGATGACTTCAGTTACTGGGGTGTATTGCAGGTCTCTGAAGATGTCGGCGTTTCTGACAAACCATGGTGAATCCACGGCGCACCGAAGTGCGACGTTTTCCACGGCTTGTATCCTCTTCAGATGGGTGGCTGCTTGGTATCCCCAGGCAACGGAGGCGTAGGTCAGAATAGGTGCAATGAGGGTTCTGATAAGCGTGAGCTTGTTCCTCAGGTTGAGTTGGCTCTGTCTACCTATCATAGGGTAAAGTAGAGTCCTCCTCGTCCTCGCTTTCTGTATTATCGCTTCCGTATTTTGTCTCCACGTCAGGTTTCGATCCATGATAACGCCAAGGTACTTGACGGTATCGTGCCATTGAATGTTCTCGCCGTTCATGGAGACGTGTCCTGTGGGAGTTTGCTTCCTGACTCTCTTGAAGAGGATGGCTTTGCTCTTCTCCGCGTTGATTTTGACTTTCCACTTGTTGCACCACTCTTCCAGAAGGGATGCTGCTTCCTGGAGGTTGCGGGTGGCAAGTCTTGCACTCCATGATCTTGCGATTATGGCCGTGTCGTCTGCGTAGAGCGCCAAAGAGGTCCTTGCGGTTCTTGGCATGTCGGAGGTGTAGGTGGTGAACAGGTGGGGAGAGAGTACCGATCCCTGCGGTACACCTGCTTCCATGGGCCTGTAGTTTGACAGCTTGTCGGCAATCTTCACACGGAGTTGCCTCCGATGAAGGTAGGATCTCATAAGCTTTACTATGTCGACAGGGTAACCCATCGACAACATCTTCGCTAGGAGACCTTCATGCCAAACCCTGTCGAAGGCCTTGGCTACATCTAAGAAGATCGCTCCTGTGACATGACGTTGGTTGAAACCCTCCGTGATGTATTCCGTTAGACGAAGTACTTGGAGCTCGGTGGAATGTTCTGTTCGGTAGGCGAACTGCTCATCTGGGATGATCTGGAGCTCATCTGTCAGGGTTTTAAGTGTCTTCAGGATGATCATCTCTGCTACTTTACTCATCGCAGGTAGGAGACTGATGGGCCTGTAATTTGAAGGAAAGGTTAGATTCTTACCTGGTTTAGGAATCATGATGACGTCTGCTTTCTTCCACTTGGCGCGGCGGGAAAATAACGTAAGTCTCAAGATGGCATTGATGATGTTAACCATTGCTGCTACTCCTTTGAGGGGTAGTTTTATAATACATACATATACTTACCAATCTGCAAGTGAATATCTTAATTTCATTTTATTAACCCCTATAGTAATGGAGTGGGGGTAATGGTGGTGGAGGTGGCAAATGTCATAAAAAAAATCCGAGGTACCTATTGATTTCTAGTATATACACCAGCTTCCAAGTTTCTGGACTCTTGTCAGCATGCATTACTCATTTTACCATGTTTACCCATATTCACCCCCCAACTTTACACCGAAGTAAGCTCAAAATATAATCTAGTTCCAGATCTCGTTACACTACATGTACCAAAGGTCAATATCTAAAACCGTTCCAGAGAAAACGTACGTACAACAAGAGTTACAGACAGACAGAATTCTTTTTTCTCTTATGTTTAAAATCTCGACGTTTCATGACATTCTAAACTAATTTGAACAAAAAAATGCTTGAAATTTTTTAATGATTTCTATGCTTCCACTCCACGTGGATGTGGAAGTAAAATGAACTTAAACATTTCAGTGTATTTTCTAGAACTATCAGGCAATATGGTAGCGATGAAGTAGCATCCTGTCAAATTCACATTTATGCATTTATTAGCGACGTAATATTTGTTCACGTTATCATGGGTCGAACTGACTTAATTAATTAATTCAGTGTTTGTTGTTGTGTTGATTTAATTGTAATTGCCTATATATTATGTTGGATTTTAAGATTGTACAGACACACACACAAAGGAAAAGGTCGTGTACATTTGAGCGGAGCATGGTACCCTCCTGAGTATTGAGCCTCTGAATCCGATGCCGCCATCGTAATTACTCCATCACATCAGGATTTCTCCCTAATCCCTCTCCTAATTAAGATTTTACTAACTTTACTGATTTGTTAGCTATTCTTTGAGGTTAGGGAAAATCCTGACGTGATGGAGCAACTCTGATGGCAGCATCGAATCCAGTGGCTCAAAATTCATGGGGTATCATGCTTTGCTTACATATACATGATTTTTTTTGTGTGCCTGAGCGCATCGTCACATACGCGCACACAAAGAAAATATCAGGTATATTTGAATAGAGTATGGTATCCCCCTGTATTTTGAACCACTGAATCCAATGTCGCCGAATTGCTCCATCATATCACGACAGGATTCTTTCCTAATCCCCCTAATTGCACTCGTACAAAATGTCGTATGTTTAAATAATGGCTATTATATCTCCAATGTCTTCTTCTTCTTCTAGCGGGGCGAGGAAAGGTCGCCGCACTCAGGCCTTGTGGCCCATTGTGCAACCGCTAACGAATTTATTGAAAGCCCCCACACAGGCCAGATTCTAGTCCAAAGGCCAGAATCCTGCTTATGGGGGAATTTCTTATTTCCTCCAGCATTGGAAAGCCAATGCCGAGGTGTTTATGCCTCAGGTTCATCAACCTAGGGCAGGAGGTCAGGACGTGGATAGAAGTTTCTTCCTCGTCCTCGCAAAACCTGCAGTCGGGGTGGTCCACTACCCCCATGGTATGCAGGTGTTTCCTGAAAGAGCCGTGTCCGGTCAAAAGACCTATTACGACTCTGACTTGTCTCCTGCTTAGTCGCAGAATTTGTTTTGTTCTCTCCGGCAAGTGCCCTGAGATGAGGAGCTTCGCTTGCCGGAGTCCTGGGTGGGATGTCCAGTAGTCAATGAACTGGGAGCGGGCCCAGTCCTCTATCAACCTCCTGGCGTTGGATCTAGGGTAACCTAGGGCCGGCTCCGGACAAAGTAGAGGCTTCCGAGAGCCTCCTCTGGCCAGAGCGTCTGCTCGCTCGTTACCTTCAATGTTGCTGTGTCCAGGCACCCAGAGGAGCCTGACCCAATTGGATGAGCCAAGTTCACAGAGAGCCTGTTTACAGTTTTGAACCAATTTTGATTTGGTTCTTGTCGATGCAAGGGCCTGAGCGCATCGTCACATACGCGCACACAAAGAAAATATCAGGTATATTTGAATAGAGCATGGTATCCCCCCTGTATTTTGAACCACTGAATCCAATGTCGCCGAATTGCTCCATCATATCACGACAGGATTTTTTCCTAATCACCCTAATTGCACTCGTACAAAATGTCGTATGTTTAAATAATGGCTATTATATCTCCAATGTCAATATTTTAAGTCTATTCGATCGAGGTTTGTGTTCCTTGATAATCCAATTCTTAGATTACAAAAGATCTGAAATTTATGGTCAGCATAGTCTGTATTCGTAATATCCGCACCTTCGCCAAATTTTGAAAAAACATGGTGAAACCAATAATTTAAACTGTAGTAGATATTTATTTATTAAATAGTTGTTTTAGTTGTATTTATCTCAGCGAACCTAAAATTGAGAATTCCGTGTATTAATTAGAACCTAAGTCCTTTTACAAAAGCTCTTTAGCATAGTTCTCATGGGGATTTGAGCTAGGATTAATAGCCCGTATGAGAACTTTTCATCTTACTTCCACATCCACGTAGTGGATTGGAAGTACAGTAAGTGTAAAAAAAATTTCAATTTTTTTTTCTTGAAATAGGTTTAGAATGTCCATGAAACGCCGCGATTTTAAATTTGAGCAAAAAAAAATGTTCTGTTTGTCTATCGGTCTATCTGTAACTTTTTTTTGTCTGCACATTTTCTCCGAGACGGTTTAAGATATTGATTGAAATTTTGTAGGTACACGTATACATAATAACGAGATCTGGAACTGGTTTGAAGATATCCGCTGAAGGGTTGGGGGTAAATAGGGGGAAATACGTAAAACAAGCTGGTAAGAGTACAGAAACTTGAAATTTGATGTATGTACTACAAGCCAAGGCCTCAAAATTGGGCGTTAAATAGGGGTAAATAGGGGAAAATAAGTAAAGCAAGCTGGTAAGAGTACAGAAACTCGTTGTATGTACTAGAAGCCAGAGCCTCAGATTTTTTATAATATTTTTCAACCCCCCGTCACCCCTATTCTATTATTAAAGGGGTTGATAAAATAAAATTGAGATATTCATTTGAAATTTGGTACACGTTGTACCACCAACTTCTGCCCCCAGCAGGTTAGGAAGTTGAGGTTGCCCGGTTCTCGTTTAGATAGTGGAGACTGGGTCGTGGTTCGGAAATTATTCAAGAAAAACTTAATTTTTTTTAGGTTAGGCGCCAGTAGTCATATTAAAAAAAGAATCTATAACGTACTTGTCTAATTGTACGACTGTGACTACTCAGAGATAATTAATGTTATAGATACTCATGAAATTATCAACACTAAGTTAAATATATCTGGTTTATTGACTCTATTATAAAACTTGAAATGGTTTAATTTTGATTAATTTAAATGTTACACCTTATGGTTGGATGTAGCTACTTCCTTACAGAAAGTTATATATTTAATTAATAAGTTTGACTAGGTTGAAGACCAAAAAATTTACAAAATATGACAAATTATTGCTAAGCGGTGATTAAATAATTAAATGGAAGAAAATTAATAATTAGCTGAAGGCAATATATAACATAAAACAATTTAGAAATGTATAAAAGTTTGTCGAAAGTTGAATAATGTCGTTGAAAGTTGAACGTTGAAAAGAAATGTTGAAAAGCAAATTCAGTTGATACAATTACCACCGGCTGGGTTCTGCAGTAACCAACCCTGGTCCTCGTCTTACTGAATCTTCTTGTGTTGCCACCACTCGATCATTGACTCCGTAGAGATCCCAAGAATTTAGACGTCGGAACTGTTACCAAACCAAACAACTTGGTGCTCTCATCCAGCGAGGACTATTCCATACCAAGCCACTCCAACCTTGGATTACAAAAACTCCTTGGCAAATAGTCTGGTTCTCCTGGATTATAGCAGCCACCCAATTTTTCCTGGCACACAGTTAAGCCAAATGTATGGTAAAATTCCCAATTTAAGGATTAACTTAACTTCAAATCTGAAGGGTCAACTTAACACCTCCATTCCTACAAGAGTTATCATCTGTTACTACACTTGAAATTACTTGTTTATTAGTGGGCACTCTTAGTGCGTTTGATAAAATCCCCACGTTAATGCATTACTGGTATCTCTCTAAATAAATTACATTAACATGCCCTTCTCGCCCCTACTAATATCGAGTTAAATTCTTTTGAATTTTAATTATTCGACAAGGTTACGAAAACGTAATTTAATAAATTCGAACTGTCTTTAAACCCTTATTAAACCTCAATTACTCATTAATAAAATTTACTTCTAAATATATCTTAATACTGAGTTAAACACATGTCTCGAAATACCCCGTTCATACATTAACATGACCGCGTCTCTTTCAAGCCACGCGCCGCGAATGAAGGTAATTTGTGATCAACAAACATCGCGTTTAATTATGATAAATTCAACAATTAAATTGCAAATACATGTACAACAAATACTACAGAAGGTAATTATATTTATATTATCAACTATCTATTAACATACCACACTAGATGAGGTGTTAATCGGACAGCACGTCTGTATTGCTCGAAGTCAAAAGGAAAATAGAGATGGGTGGTACTCGTATGATTCGTATCATTAGTACGAATCCTTGGAGTGATTCGAATGGTACGAATCCTACAAAAGAAAAAGATTCGTATATTTCGTATCGTCGTTGTAACCGTATCCGCTTGTACAATCGAGTCAGCTCAACTCTGATTCTTGAAACGAAATACGAATGTAACCGCCGCACCGATACGATTGATACAAATACGGAATTCCGGTACCGGTATTATATTGCGATTCGATGCGATGGGATGATAATTGTTACTGACAGAATTACCAATACCAATCCGGGCGTACATACGAATACTAAACTTTGGTAGGTACCGGTATTTTGTGAGACACTTAGAAACATTTTTTCAACTAATATTCCAACTCATTTAAATACATTATTATGCTTTATACTGTACACAACAATAACATATATATTAATATATTATTATTAGAATATATTAAACATTATAAATGAAATAGGCATTTAAAGGCAAAACGAAACAAATGCAATGACTATAATATGATTGTGTACTATATAGGAAATAAAATTAAACTAAATCTGATATACTCGCGTTACAAAATAAAATAATTATAAGTATAGCAATATAACAACAATAGTAATACTAACAAACAAAATAAAATAACAAAAATAGAATACTAAAAGATATATATAGTTAACTAGATTACATGAACCTGGCTGATACAGAGACCAGACCCGATACTGGATATTAGTGGATATTGACTGAATACTGTGGTGTGGGTACGAATAGTACGAAAAGCCTGCAACTAGTGGCCAGCGGTAATGGTACGAAATATACGAATCTCACGGTACGAATCTTTTCCTGATACCGATTCGTTTGGTACGAATCATTAAAAAGAGTCGAATCGCCCATCTCTAAAGGAAAATGGCTATCGCGAACTGTTCGGATACCGTGTTTGATCTCTAAAAAACTAGGTACACTTTTATACGCGAGATGTCGCTGGTAGTGGGAACATAAATCATTCTTTAAATATAATACAAATCTACACAATTACTGTACTGTATCATTCCTATGCATTCATGAGTTCCAATTTAATCAGAATTATCGATTTATAATTTTGTTTATTGATTTTTGGGATTTATTCACTTATACAGATTTCTTCTTTTTAATGTTTGTTGTACCAGATGACTTGTAGGTGTTTATCAAGAGAAGTAACAGATGGCGCTTGTATGCTAATTTATAATTTAAAGTTGGATTGACGAACACAATTTCTTCCAGATTCAGTAAGACCAGGGCTTTGGGATTGGACTGAAAAATTAAATAATAAGTTTACTGAATTGTGGTTTAAGACTACAAAAATTCATTGCTATTAGAATAAAAATTAACAAGTGGCATTCAGGTAATTTTGAATGTCACACTGTCTACCACGCTGTCAAAAAAATATGTGTACATAGTTACATGTATTTTTTTTATTTATAAATTGAGACTTCAATTTCCAAAGTTAAACAGATATTACTAAAACCTATTGCTACACTAAATTACAAACTAAATTAAGCAAAAAGAAGGTAATTCTGGTACCCACTCTCTAACTTTTTAATAACTATTCTATATGTAAATATCAGTATTTACTACTATACACTGCTAAAAGGAAAGATTTAATACTCAATAGTAGCTTCGCGTACTACACGCCTAATATTTAGGGACAAAATCGGTAAGAACACTATCGGGAAAGTCATAATCGGTAAGTCATCAGAGTACTAATCCAACCCAAATAGCATATAAACTAAACATACTTAACCTAACTTAACCTACGGAAGAAGCAAGAGAAACTAACCTAACTGTTCATACAAGAACCCACATGAAAATCATTTTATCACTGGACAGCACTCGAAAACTCCTGGAAAACTCCACTCGGAAAGGATAATGCTTCCTCCAGTGTAAACTAGAAATAAAAGAGTGATAGAAAAGAAAAAATGAAATGTTTTAGGAGAGGACCTCGAAGAATCAGTCTCCACAGACACTGTGGTGGAATGCCTGAGCAGCGCTGTAGTGGTTGCCAGTACTAAAATTGGTATTAGGCATAAGCACACCTAAACCATGATACAGAAGGATAACCAACTGCCTATCCTTAACAGTGGGAACAAGTATCCAGACTGTTAATAAATCAAAAAATTGTTTGGATATAGCTCCAAGGGCTGAAATTAGACGTACGTATCAACTAAAAATTCTTTGGATATAGCTCCAAGGGGCTGAACTAGAAGTACGTGACGACTAAACAACAAAAAGGACCATTGTTCTGGAAAGCTCTTGCTTCAGGTGCGATGAACAGTGTTTCGATCGAGCGATAGGCCAAGGGCTGAAGTGAAGCGGGGAGGAAGATATGTCTCTCGAAGAACGTCAGACGACCTAGGTCACTCCTGACTGACAAGCTCCCTTACCTATGTTTACGCTCGACCCTCCTTGACCACCTGTCATTCAAGACAGCCGACCGAAACTAGTCCATCCCCATACCGGAACAAGTTCCTTTAATGGCCGTTAAATATCCTACGAACTAGGATAATGATAAAATGTTTACTTCCATACAGTAACCATTAAGAAAAGATAATACGAAAAGTAACTAATTATACAATAACACAAGTACGAACGATATTCGGTACTGTGACTACTAAACGGTAACTAAAGTTTTCAAAAAGAACTACAACTAGCTCTGATAGCCTAGATCAGTTAGTTAGAACACTCAAACAAAATTAAGATACTAGAGGATTACAAGTAGGATGTTATCCAGAAACGACAGAAATACAAAAGAATTATACAAGCAAAGCATAATGTCAGGTTTGGTAAAGACAAAACCTCCGAACAAACGAAAGGATTACTAACTCACTGTTTATCAAAGGACAAATTGACCATCCAGGAAAAAACATTTCCTCCAAACAATTTTCCCTGCCTCGCTTGGACTTTTAAGCCACAACTAAACAATTATATTTATTTACCAGACCACGAGAATGCCTTAGCAAGACTGGCAAATAGAATACAAAAAATATAATAAAAACTAACAGGTGGAAAGTTTCCATAACGAAAATTCAAAGTCTGCCCTAACCCTTCCTCAAATATAAACCTAAGTAGAGTAACACAAAAGAATTATTGAAGTGAAAAATAGAAAGTATAGATGGAAATAAGGACAACACAAAGAAGAATGACGTTGTTATGTCATTTATTGATATTTTCCAAGCGCATAAAAATCACCAAAATGTCGTATAATCACAAAAGGCTAAACCGTTACTACATCGGATTCCATATCCCTGAGACAAATCTTGCTGAGTTTCACTTGCTTGGTTCACATCAACTGCGTGGCGTGCAGACGCTGAAGACGCTACACCCACTAAACGTGGCCCACCCTTCAACCCTTGGATAAAAGATATCCAGCCGGAACAATATTTCTGAAGTTTACTGTAAACATACCACACTACTAGAAAATTACTACAAATGCAAGACATGAACCCTCCAGGTATCTTAACTAAAATTTGTGCTCCCATCTAAACTTATGGAGTTATTAAAATTGTTTACCCGACTGAAACGTCGGAGTTTGATCCATAATAAGTTTTTAAATCTGAAACGTGCCAATGGCCTGCGTCGGACCCATCTGCATAATCTAACGCGTAAACCAATTTTGAAATTTTCTGGCGAACTGTGCAAAGTACAAATTTGGGTGCTAACTTGGCTGAAAAATGTTTTGCAGCATCTGATAAAACCTTATTTTTCTTCCAAACTTTATCGCCTACAGCATACTCAACTTCTCGTCTACGCAAGTTGTAGGTTTTCTGGTTTTTCTTGTATGCATCATTTAACCGCTGTACTACATCTTTATATGTATCCGAAAGATTAGATATATCATCACAATATTTATTCCTATCACCAGGTGCTAGTTGAATTCCCGAAGTTGACTGTACTTGCCCGTAAAAGTCTCCTGAAATGGGAACTTTACGACCAAAATTTAAAAACGTAGGAGGAAAACCTGTTACCTCATGAGTAGCCGTTCTGATTGCATGAGCAACTCTGAAAATTTCTACATCCCAATCCTGATGATTATCCTGAATATAACTGCGTATAGCTCTACCTACAGTAGCGTTTGATCGTTCTACTGGGTTAACTTGTGGGTGATATAATGCATTAAACCAAATTTTTTGTACTTTGTACCGTTCGGCCAGTTTTTTAAAAGCTGTAGAAGCAAACTGCTTCCCATTGTCTACCATAATGAACTGTGGCACACCGTAAATCAAAAATATTTCATTCTCCATAAATTTAGTGATAGTCTGTGCAGTGGCATTTCGCATGGGGTGTACGAGTACATACTTAGTGAACCAATCCAAAACTACCAATAGAAATGAAAAGCCCCTTTTGCTCCGTGTTACCGGACCAAAAATGTCTACGCTCACTACCTGCCATGGAAATTCTACTTTCTTTTCCTTCCCCATTAAACCGTAACGTGAAAATGAAACTTTTTGAGAACCGCAAATCTCGCATGACTTGACATACTTCAATACATCTCTTCGCAACTTAGGCCAATAATAGTCTTCGCAAATTCTCTTTAGTGTTTTAAAATACCCAAAGTGAGCTGACGTACTCTCATCGTGACATTGTTTTAGAATTTCATTTCTTTGTGCAATTGGTACCAATAGTTTCCATTCAGTTAAATTAGTTCTTACTGGTAATTTATTAGCAGCATGTTTAAAAATTAAATTATTCTCCACTCTAAATAATGGATATAAATTTGGATTTGCTAAAATTTTTCTACGTAAGTTAATATACCATTCATCTAAACTTTCTTGATTAATTGACAACAAATCAACTGAGAAATTTTGCTCGTCATGATGCACTACTCTAGATAAAGCGTCAGGAACTACATTTAAATTACCCTTCCGGTGTACTAAGTTAAAGTCATATTGCTGTAACTTAACCATCCAGCGAGCCAATCTGCCCGTTGGTGATTTCAACTTATGCAACCAACTAACCGCTAAATTATCCGTAATAACTGTAAACTTTTGTCCTTCAACGAATGGACAAAATCTCTCCAAACTGAATAATAAAGCCATTATCTCTTGCTCGTAAACACTGTAATTTCTTTCTGCCTTATTTAGAGAGCGACTGGCAAAAGCAATCACCTTCTCTTCTCCTCCCTGAAGTTGTGTCAAACAACAACCTAGTCCTGTACTACTCGCATCACACTGTATAACAAAATTATTCAGTTTAAAATCAGGACTAGTTAAGATTGGAGTAGAGACAAGTGCTTGTTTAAGTGCCAGAAATGCTTGCTCTGCCTTTTCGTTCCAATTAATCGGTTGTCTTTTACCACGTCTCCCTTTAAGCAAATCATTTAGCGGAGCAACTAAAGTAGAAAAATGAGGTAAAAATCTTCGGTACCAAGAACACATGCCAATAAATCTTTTAATTTGAGTTGTATTTGTTGGACGAGGATAATTGATCATCGCTTCTACCTTTTCTGGGTTTGTACGTAATCCCCCTTCAGTATCGATTACATAACCTAAATATTTTAGAGACTTCCTAAAAAATTGACATTTTTCGAAATTTACTGTAAGGTGAGCATCTTTCAACCTATCAAACACTTCTCTTAAAATGTTTACATGTTCCTCAAAACTAGAAGCGGTGACAATTTTATCGTCTAGATAAACAAAAACTTTGTTTTCTAGCCTTGGGGTTATAACAATGTCCATTAACCATTGCATAGCCTGTGCGGCGTTTGCAAGACCAAACGGTAATACTTTAAAACAAAATAAGCCTCTTCCCGGTACTGCGAATGCGGTTTTGGGTTTAGAAGTTTCCAAAAGTGGAATTTGCCAAAAAGCACTTTTCAAATCTATTGAACTGATATACTTTGCATCTCGTAACATACTCAAAATACCATCTACAAAAGGTAAAGGATAGGAATCCTTAACAGTTACTGAATTTAAAGACCTACCATCAAAACAAAATCTATAATCTCCATTATCCTTCTTAACCAGCAAGACCGGTGACCTCCATTCACTAAAAGTAGGCTCAACTACATCGTCTTCTAACATTTTGTCTAGCTCTTTATTTAATATAGTCATCATGTGTGGTGATAAAAGATATTGGCGTTGCCTGATAGGCTGTGCACTACCAGTGTCTATATTATACGTCATCTTATCGGTAAGACCTAACCTCCCACTACTTAAACCTTTAAATAACTGCTTGACTCCTTCAACTTGCTGAAGTTGACCTTCAGTTAAGTCAGCCAAACCTCCATCATTGGTGTCAGTTGTGTTCACATGACAGAGAGCAGAAACTTTAATGCTACCAACTTTATTTACCCACTTATTTGATTCAAAATCTAAATGAATGCCAAATAATCTGCAAAAATCTATTCCAAAAATAAAAGAAATAGGCAAAGATGGAACTATATAGACCTTAAGTATTTGAACAATGTTGTTGATCTTGAGCGGTAGGTGAGCTATACCTATTACAGTCTGAGGAGTACCGTCTGCTGTAGTTACATATCTTAACTCTGAAGTTACAATTTTACATTTAAATCGTTCTAAAATTTTCATACCATCCCTTCCAACTACTGAACGATTACAACCAGTATCTACTAAAGCTAATATTTTTTTATCGTATAAAAAGACTGAAATGTATGGTCTATCGTCACCATTTTTAGACAAAAATAGAGGTGTTACTCGTACCTTATCACTAACTCTACGATAAGTTTTGTAAAAATTCCCTACTTTACTTAACCAAAGATTCCAATCCGATTTGTTAGTCTTAACATTTTTAAACTTACTAGAACTACGAGGGGTTGGACGACGACTAACATTACGTGTTCCCCTGGTTAGTTTTTTGAACATTTTTTACCATCGTTAAATGTGACATTCGATTCACCACATTTAAAACAAAACTTATTTCTTTTAGCCCTACATTGCCTAAAAACATGATTTTCTCCCTTACAGTTGAAACAAATTACTGGTGCTTTGGTCGTTTTTATTTCATTAACATTAGACTGTGTTGGTTTATCTTTACGAGTAGGCTTAAAATATGATTTTGAAGTTACTGGTTTATCTGACTTTTCATGCGACTCATTTATATTAAGTGAAGAAACTCCTACATACAAAAGATCTTTTTCTACCAAATTGCTCCTCATTGGAGGTGGAACATATTTTTTAGTACTCTCTTCGGCATATTCTACTTTTTTACAATAAGAAATTAATTCAGAAACTGAATTTATAGTAAGCAAAGCTAAAGGTTTAGCAAAATATGGCAAAAAATTTTTCCTAATATGCTTAATACGATCCTCTAAATTTGGTTTCGATTTAATTCTATTATATAAGGCTTCCATAATCCTAATATAAATGTGCACTGGTTTATCCATGTGCTGGGTTCGTTTTTCTATGTAATCCAACATACTCTTGTTGAAATCTTCATGCAAAAAATCATTTTTTAATTGCTCAATTAAAGTTTCCCAACTATTAACCTCATTACTACTTCGTACTGATCGGTACCATTGTAAAGCTGGACCAGAAAAAAGATCTAAACCTGATTGAAATAATTCACCCCTTGTTACATTTCTAGCTACCGCTAACTCTTCGACTCTCTCTATAAATGAAATAACATTATTAGGTTGGCCATCAAATGTGACACCCCACTTATAAATAGGTACAATTTTAGCACTTGAACTTGGCATATTTACAGCTACTGGTAAATTAGGTTGGTCATCCGTTCCTAGTTTCTCAAAAAGGTCAGCCTCTAATAGATAAATTGTTGCCCTACTTTCATTTTGAAAAATGCGTGACTCCTCAGGATCTCGTTCTGGGATAGGCATTCTATTTACTCTTACCATAATATGTACCAATTGTGATTTTAATTGCTTAACCGGTAAATCATTCTCAGATGGATGGTTCAAATTATTAATTATATTTCTAAGCGAGTCTAAAGTATTGTTAACTTGAAGTTTTTCAGTATTAAAATTAAAAAGTGGATCAGTAAGCGTTAGATCATTGCATGGTCTAATCTTTAAAGCTCTAGCCAGTACTCTGCACCGTGACTCTACTTCTCTAACTGTAACACAACCTCTTATACGTAGTTCGTAATCTACTTGGTCTGCCTGCAATAACTGTGGTATGAAAATTTCAGACATCTTGTATATCTTTTCCTAATACTATTATCCTAAACTGTTCAAAATGCAAGGTAACACAAAAAATTAACCAAATGGTTCAGCAAATACTCTACTCTTATGCACTCTGACTAAAATTTCCGTATTTTGCGAAGGTATTCTAAAATCCTACGATAAGTCGTTTTTTTCCTATCGATTACCCTAATCGAACAATACAGACTCTCAAAACTTTCCTTTCTGTCTACCGCTATGATTTAACCCTTCTTTTAACCCTTCTCTCACGACTAATTCTTATCAAAGCTTGAGGTCTCAATTATAAACACAATACATAGATATCAATAATGCACACAAAATTATAAAACAGCATAAAATTCAACAAAGAAAGAATATTATATGTTTCAAATAGTAACACAGCTCAAATATTTTCAAAAAAATGAATATTACTCAACTTTCGTTTTCTATCTTGTACAAATTACAAGGATAGAGCCCCACGTTGGGCGCCACTTGTGTACCACCAACTTCTGCCCCCAGCAGGTTAGGAAGTTGAGGTTGCCCGGTTCTCGTTTAGATAGTGGAGACTGGGTCGTGGTTCGGAAATTATTCAAGAAAAACTTTATTTTTTTTAGGTTAGGCGCCAGTAGTCATATTAAAAAAAGAATCTATAACGTACTTGTCTAATTGTACGACTGTGACTACTCAGAGATAATTAATGTTATAGATACTCATGAAATTATCAACACTAAGTTAAATATATCTGGTTTATTGACTCTATTATAAAACTTGAAATGGTTTAATTTTGATTAATTTAAATGTTACACCTTATGGTTGGATGTAGCTACTTCCTTACAGAAAGTTATATATTTAATTAATAAGTTTGACTAGGTTGAAGACCAAAAAATTTACAAAATATGACAAATTATTGCTAAGCGGTGATTAAATAATTAAATGGAAGAAAATTAATAATTAGCTGAAGGCAATATATAACATAAAACAATTTAGAAATGTATAAAAGTTTGTCGAAAGTTGAATAATGTCGTTGAAAGTTGAACGTTGAAAAGAAATGTTGAAAAGCGAATTCAGTTGATACAATTACCACCGGCTGGGTTCTGCAGTAACCAACCCTGGTCCTCGTCTTACTGAATCTTCTTGTGTTGCCACCACTCGATCATTGACTCCGTAGAGATCCCAAGAATTTAGACGTCGGAACTGTTACCAAACCAAAGAACTTGGTGCTCTCATCCAGCGAGGACTATTCCATAACAAGCCACTCCAACCTTGGATTACAAAAACTCCTTGGCAAATAGTCTGGTTCTCCTGGATTATAGCAGCCACCCAATTTTTCCTGGCACACAGTTAAGCCAAATGTATGGTAAAATTCCCAATTTAAGGATTAACTTAACTTCAAATCTGAAGGGTCAACTTAACACCTCATTCCTACAAGAGTTATCATCTGTTACTACACTTGAAATTACTTGTTTATTAGTGGGCACTCTTAGTGCGTTTGATAAAATCCCCACGTTAATGCATTACTGGTATCTCTCTAAATAAATTACATTAACATGCCCTTCTCGCCCCTACTAATATCGAGTTAAATTCTTTTGAATTTTAATTATTCGACAAGGTTACGAAAACGTAATTTAATAAATTCGAACTGTCTTTAAACCCTTATTAAACCTCAATTACTCATTAATAAAATTTACTTTTAAATATATCTTAATACTGAGTTAAACACATGTCTCGAAATACCCCGTTCATACATTAACATGACCGCGTCTCTTTCAAGCCACGCGCCGCGAATGAAGGTAATTTGTGATCAACAAACATCGCGTTTAATTATGATAAATTCAACAATTAAATTGCAAATACATGTACAACAAATACTACAGAAGGTAATTATATTTATATTATCAACATACCACACTAGATGAGGTGTTAATCGGACAGCACGTCTGTATTGCTCGAAGTCAAAAGGAAAATGGCTATCGCGAACTGTTCGGATACCGTGTTTGATCTCTAAAAAACTAGTTACACTTTTATACGCGAGATGTCGCTGGTAGTGGGAACATAAATCATTCTTTAAATATAATACAAATCTACACAATTACTGTACTGTATCATTCCTATGCATTCATGAGTTCCAATTTAATCAGAATTATCGATTTATAATTTTGTTTATTGATTTTTGGGATTTATTCACTTATACAGATTTCTTCTTTTTAATGTTTGTTGTACCAGATGACTTGTAGGTGTTTATCAAGAGAAGTAACAGATGGCGCTTGTATGCTAATTTATAATTTAAAGTTGGATTGACGAACACAATTTCTTCCAGATTCAGTAAGACCAGGGCTTTGGGATTGGACTGAAAAATTAAATAATAAGTTTACTGAATTGTGGTTTAAGACTACAAAAATTCATTGCTATTGGAATAAAAATTAACAAGTGGCATTCAGGTAATTTTGAATGTCACAACGTATATGTATATTATAACGCTTCTAGCCAAAGTCTCAGATTTCTTTATAATATTTTTTAATCCCCCCACCTCCCCTACTCCATTGTTAAAGGGGTTGATAAAATAAAATTGAGAATATAAGTAAATAAAGTTGGTAAGAGTACTGAAATTTGAAATTCGGTGTATGTACTAGAAGCCAAAGCCTCAGATTTTTTATAATATTTTTCAACCCCCCCCCCTACTCCATTATTAAAGGGGTTGATAAAATAAAATTGAGATATTCACTTCAAATTTTGTGAACGTATGTATTATAACAACATCTGGAACTAGATTATATTATGAGACGATTCCGTTGAAGGGTTGGGGGTTATTTAGGGGTAACTAGGGGAATATAAGTAGAGCAAGTTGGTAAGAGTACTGAAACTTGAAATTCGGTGTATGTACTAGAAGCCAAAGCCTCAGATTTTTTTATAATATTTTTCAACCCGCCCACCACCCCTACTCCATTATTAAAGGGGTCGATAAAATAAAATTGAGATATTCACTTCAAATTTTGTGCACGTATGTATTATAACGACGTCTGGAACTAGATTATATTTTGAGATGATTCCGTTGAAGGGTTAGGGGTTAAATATGGTAAATAGGGCAAAACAAGTAAAGCAAGCTGGCAAGAGTACAGAAACTTGAAATTCGATATATATACTAGAAGCCAAGGTCTCAGGTTATTTATAATATTTTTCAACCCCCCAACACCCCTATTCCATTATTAAGGGGGTTGATAAAATAAAATTCACTTGAAATCTGGTACACGTATGCATTATAACGACGTCTGGAACTAACATTTGAGATGATTCCGTTGAAGGGTTGGGGGTTAAATAGGAGTAAAGAGGGGAGAATAAGTAAATCAAGCTGGTACCAGTACAGAAATTTGAAATTTGGTGTACGTACTAGAAATCAAGGCTTTAGATATTTTCATAATATTTTTCAACCCCCCAAAATCCCTACTCCATTATAAAGGGGTAGATAAAATAAAACTGAGATATTCGCTTGAAATTTGGTACACGTATGTTATAACGACATTTGGAACTAGATTATATTTTGAGATGATTCTGTTGAAGGGTTGGGGCTGGAGCTGGTAAAATTACAGAAATTTGGAATTTGGTGTATATACTAGAAGCAAAGGCCTCAGGTTTTTTCATAATATTTTCCAAACCCCCCACCACTCCCTTATTAAAATAGTTGATAAAATTAAATTTAGATTTTCACTTGAAATTTGGTACACGTATGTATTATAACGATATCTGAAACTAGATTATATTTTGACATGATTGCGTCGAAGGAATGGGGGGTAAGTAGAGGTAAGAGTACAGAAGTTTTGGATTTGGTTTATATGCTAGAAACCAAGGCCTCAGATTTCTTTCTAATATTTTAGAATCCCCACCACCTTCCATTATCTATGGAATTGATAACATAAAATTGAGATATTCACTAGAAAGTCTGTACACGTATGTATTGTAATAACATCTGATTGAGATGATTCCAATGAAGAAGTGGTAAGTGGTAGGTTGTGAATAGGGGAAAATGAGTAGGGTAAATTAGAAACTTCATTTTTAACGTATGTTTTAGAAACCAAGGTCTCAAATTTTTCTATGACATCTACCCCAAATATTATTAAAATTCTATGATCAATAATTTTCACATACTAGAGTGCATATCTAGTCAAGAAGTTTCCTTTAAAATGACTTGGATGAAAAATCTGGATGTGGAAGTAGTGATTCCTTAGGCGGCGGTTTTTTTTGTATGTATTTAGTAGTAGAAGATTATTTTAGAAATTCATGAAGGCCACCGTGGAGCGAACCAAGAAACAAAATGGTGTCAAACTTAATAAAATATGTATTTTCTTGGAAATCATTTTTAAAGTACGAAACTATCATAGAAATGAAATGAAAGAGCAGATAATTCTATAAAGAAAATGTAATTACCAAAAATTTCGCTTATGTAATTGTTTTCGCGTAAAATAAGAATGAAAGTTATAGGGTTGCCGGCCAACGCCAAAATTAGCGTTTTCCGTGCATTGGAAAAATAATCGGATTATAAAATAATTTAAACAGTTACTGTACAATGACTAAAAAAAAGTACCTACGCTCACCGAATTTGAAGTCTATACAAATTTTCGTTAGAAGTTGGTGCTAAACGTATGTCTCGGCCGCTACAAAAAAAATCACTATATGCAATAGAAAGAAATTATATTTATCTTTTATTCGCCGTAAATCACAAATGGAAAAATGTGAGTATTCAGTACTGAAAATATATTTATACAAAATGTCCGATTTTGATATACATGCACTATATTGCACATTTCTGTTGAATCTAATGAAAAAATGGGTATAACTTATTAAAAATAGATGCCATTAACTTTAATTTACATTCTTTTTATGAGTAAAAATTAATTTTCATTTGTGGGCAAGCTGAAATCAAAATTTTATAGATTATAAAATATACGAAAATTGTAAAAACGTATTTTCTGTTCAAAATATTTGAACATTTTTTATTATGATAATATCAGACCGAGGAAAAAGGCACCCCATCGAGCACCTGAAATTTAAAAGGTGGAAATGATAGCAAAACATAACATAAAAATCATGTTACGCTCGTCAGACTAGTAAAAAGTTGTATAATCGTTATTTTTTATGAATTTTTTAATTTAGCTAAAAAAAAGATGTTAGTTTTCAAAATACCTACTTGAAATTTACGCAATTTGTGGTAAATAATGAAACATTTTTTAAAAAAATCGTCCGTCTGACAATTTTTGTTTCATTAATTTGTCAGACTCAAGTTTTTATTAATTATTTTTTTTTATGAAAGTACAATCATAGCACCTCTTTGATTTTGGTTTTAAAATGAAGTTTAAGATTTCTGTTATCTATTACAACTTGTCTGGTTTTTTGTTAATTAATTTGTCAAACTTAATTTTGAATGCGCAGCATCAATGCGTCAGGATCAATCACTGGCATCTCATAACACCTCTTAAAAAAACAGTTGCAGATCTTCTCTACGCATAAAAATTTGTCTGTCATTAAAAAAATGTTTTTCACCATGTCAGACTTAATTTTTAAGCACCCTGATAACGTTTTTTTTTAAATAAGCTTTTACCACCGCGTCAAAATTGATATGTTGATATGTCAGCGAAAAAATGTTTTTCACTACGACAGACTTCATTTTATAAGTGCCGTGACCACATTTTTTAAATTTGAGGTGTTCCATGAGGTAACTTTTTGGTCATGGAAGCTGTCTATATCGAAATGTGACATATGGAAAGGATTTCTACCTAATTCCCCTCCTAATTACAATTTCCCTGATTTTACTGATTTGCTTGCTATTCATTGAGATTAGGCAAAAATCCTGACGTGATGGAGCAACTCTGACGCATGACGGCAGCATCAAATCCAGTGGCTCAAAATCCATGGGGTATCATGCTCTGGTCCCATATACATGATTTTCTTTTGTGTGTGCCTGAGCGCACCGACATATACGCACACACAGAGAAAACATCAGGTGTATTTGAGCAGAGCATGGTACCTTCCTGCATTATGAGCCACTTAATTCGATGTCGCCAGGATTTTTCTTAATCTCCCCTAATTGCCTCGTGCAAAATGCCGCATAATTCAAATAATGGCTATTATGTCTCCAATTTCAACATTTTAGGTCTCTTTTATCGAGGTTTGTGTTCCTTGATAATCCAATCATTAGGTTACAGAAGAACTGAAACTTATAGGCGGCACAGTCTGTATTTGTAATATTGGCGCCTTCGCCAAGTTTTGAAAAAACCGTGAGACCAATAATTTAAACTGAAGTAGATATTTATTATTAAATATAGCGTTTTAATTGAATTTATCTCAGTGAACCAAAAATTGAGAAATCCTATGTTAAATTAAAACATAAGCCCTTTTATAAAAGCTCTTTAGCATAGTTCTCGAGCTCGGTCTATATCGAAATGTGACATACAAAGATCCCAAAACCAACGGAACTTGTTACATTAACGAATATGCTTCAAGATATCGATAACTTAATGGAGTAGACTCTAAAACACAACCAAAAATTCATTTGTTTTTCAGGATAAGACACAAATGTTATGATTAAAATTTATATTGTTATATAGTAATAACAGCTGCATCATTAAAATATATTTTCTTTATTACGATCGAATTATTTATTGAAAATTTATCAAAGCTTTTGTATCGAAAAGCAAGGTAAAAGGCCTTCGTGGGTTGGCTCGTGACGCCATAAGTTTGATTCTCATTTTTCACTTTTTTGTTAAGCCATTTTTTATAGAATTCTGCGCTCCTCAATTTTTATCTCGATGATGGGACGGTCTTAGAAACCCCACCGAATTTGAAGTCTATACTTTTTGTTAGAAGTTTGGTATCTGCTAAACGTACGTCTCGGCCGCTACAAAAAAAATCACTATATGCAATAGAAAGAAATTATATTTATCTTTTATTCGCCGTAAATCACAAATGGAAAAATGTGAGTATTCAGTACTGAAAATATATTTATACAAAATGTCCGATTTTGATATACATGCACTATATTGCACATTTCTGTTGAATCTAATGAAAAAATGGGTATAACTTATTAAAAATAGATGCCATTAACTTTAATTTACATTCTTTTTATGAGTAAAAATTAATTTTCATTTGTGGGCAAGCTGAAATCAAAATTTTATAGATTATAAAATATACGAAAATTGTAAAAACGTATTTTCTGTTCAAAATATTTGAACATTTTTTATTATGATAATATCAGACCGAGGAAAAAGGCACCCCATCGAGCACCTGAAATTTAAAAGGTGGAAATGATAGCAAAACATAACATAAAAATCATGTTACGCTCGTCAGACTAGTAAAAAGTTGTATAATCGTTATTTTTTATGAATTTTTTAATTTAGCTAAAAAAAAGATGTTAGTTTTCAAAATACCTACTTGAAATTTACGCAATTTGTGGTAAATAATGAAACATTTTTTAAAAAAATCGTCCGTCTGACAATTTTTGTTTCATTAATTTGTCAGACTCAAGTTTTTATTAATTATTTTTTTTATGAAAGTACAATCATAGCACCTCTTTGATTTTGGTTTTAAAATGAAGTTTAAGATTTCTGTTATCTATTACAACTTGTCTGGTTTTTTGTTAATTAATTTGTCAAACTTAATTTTGAATGCGCAGCATCAATGCGTCAGGATCAATCTCATAACACCTCTTAAAAAAACAGTTGCAGATCTTCTCTACGCATAAAAATTTGTCTGTCATTAAAAAAATGTTTTTCACCATGTCAGACTTAATTTTTAAGCACCCTGATAACGTTTTTTTTTAAATAAGCTTTTACCACCGCGTCAAAATTGATATGTTGATATGTCAGCGAAAAAATGTTTTTCACTACGACAGACTTCATTTTATAAGTGCCGTGACCACATTTTTTAAATTTGAGGTGTTCCATGAGGTAACTTTTTGGTCATGGAAGCTGTCTATATCGAAATGTGACATATGGACAGGATTTCTACCTAATTCCCCTCCTAATTACAATTTCCCTGATTTTACTGATTTGCTAGCTATTCATTGAGATTAGGCAAAAATCCTGACGTGATGGAGCAACTCTGACGCATGACGGCAGCATCAAATCCAGTGGCTCAAAATCCATGGGGTATCATGCTCTGGTCCCATATACATGATTTTCTTTTGTGTGTGCCTGAGCGCACCGACATATACGCACACACAGAGAAAACATCAGGTGTATTTGAGCAGAGCATGGTACCTTCCTGCATTATGAGCCACTGAATTCGATGTCGCCAGGATTTTTCTTAATCTCCCCTAATTGCCTCGTGCAAAATGCCGCATAATTCAAATAATGGCTATTATGTCTCCAATTTCAACATTTTAGGTCTCTTTTATCGAGGTTTGTGTTCCTTGATAATCCAATCATTAGGTTACAGAAGAACTGAAACTTATAGGCGGCACAGTCTGTATTTGTAATATTGGCGCCTTCGCCAAGTTTTGAAAAAACCGTGAGACCAATAATTTAAACTGAAGTAGATATTTATTATTAAATATAGCGTTTTAATTGAATTTATCTCAGTGAACCAAAAATTGAGAAATCCTATGTTAAATTAAAACATAAGCCCTTTTATAAAAGCTCTTTAGCATAGTTCTCGAGCTCGGTCTATATCGAAATGTGACATACAAAGATCCCAAAACCAACGGAATTTGTTACATTAACGAATATGCTTCAAGATATCGATAACTTAATGGAGTAGACTCTAAAACACAACCAAAAATTCATTTGTTTTTCAGGATAAGACACAAATGTTATGATTAAAATTTATATTGTTATATAGTAATAACAGCTGCATCATTAAAATATATTTTCTTTATTACGATCGAATTATTTATTGAAAATTTATCAAAGCTTTTGTATCGAAAAGCAAGGTAAAAGGCCTTCGTGGGTTGGCTCGTGACGCCATAAGTTTGATTCTCATTTTTCACTTTTTTGTTAAGCCATTTTTTATAGAATTCTGCGCTCCTCAATTTTTATCTCGATGATGGTTTTGTATTATTCGTATTTTAAAAGTTATATTCAGTAAACATTTTTTTAAAAGTTTTACTCCAATTTGTTTTATGTTCCGCTCACACTAGTCTGTCTTGATAACCTTTTAAAATACTTTTTTACTACTTAGAACCTACCAAAAAAATCGAAAGTTATGGTAATAGTACGGGTAGCCCATCGACAAAAGTGGTTAGGGCACCGCAGTTGCTGCCGCTTGGTGGAGATGTTGTAGGCATCTGTAGGTACCACTTCCCCCAATGCTAGGTCACCTGATCAGACCCTCTTCGAGAGAGAGAGAGAGAGAGAGGCAAAAAACAAAGGGCCGCTAAAATATAGCGAAAGAATTCTGAAAAAATTCAGACACATTTCTTGGGCAAAAATAAGCATATTTTGTCTCTTGGTGTTTTTTTAAAGTGCTTCCTTTTCCAGGAAAAAAATAACAAAAAGGAAAATTAGTTTTTTTGTATTTTTTTTACGGGAGAAGGAAGCACTTTAAAGAAAAGGTGTAGGAGACAAGCGCTGTTTACTTTTGTCCAAAGAATATGCCTGAATTTTTTGGGAGTTTTCTGAAGAAATTCTTGGCCAAAATTATTTTTGTCTATAAAATTCTGAAAACCGGAAGGCGTGTTCTTTCGACAAAAATAAGCTGTTTTTGGATCTTGGAGTTTTTCTCTAAAACGCTTCCTTCACCGTAAACTAATTAATCAAAGTCTGTGAATTATTTATTTTGCTATTTCTTTCCGGGAGAAGGAAGTATTTTGGGAAAAAACACCAAGACACAAAAGATGCTTATATCTGCCCAGAAAATTTATCTTAGTTTTTTCAAAATTCTTTGGCAACATTTAAGCGGTCCATTGGTTTTTGCCTTTCTCTCAAAGAGGGTTCGGTCACGCGACCTACTGTTGGGGGAAGAAATGGTACCTACAGATGCCTACAACATATCCACCAAGCGGCGGCAACTACGGTACCCGATCCACTTTTGTCAATGGGTCCGCGTACTATAACAATTATTTTTCCCTAGCTTTTGTTGCTATGTTGTTGCCCTGGGAACTGAGCTATTAGGTGTCTAGAGTAAATACAATAACTAAGTATCATTATTATACTCTTCGCAAATACAAAACGAACCGGTAATACCCATTGTTCGTAGAGAAAAAAATTTCGTGTCACTGTGTTGATAATCGAAATCTGAACAACTTTCAAAAGGTCTGTCTGTCTGTCCGTCTGTCCATTTGTCCGTCCGTCTGTCCGGTCGTCTGTTTAATTTCTTATAAGCACTATAACTTAAGAACGAAAAGTCCGATTGTATTAAAGTTTGACAGTAAGTTAGTGTAAGCTAGAGGAAGAACTCCATATTTGAATAAAATCGATCAATAGATAAAAAAGTTTTTAAATTTGAAAAAAGTTTTTTTTAATGTATTGTAATTAAACAAAAAATGTCTAAAACTAATATTATTTACAGAAAAAAAAACTGCGAAGAGTATCCTATAGAACGTGCAACAATAATATAAAAAGTGCAGGAAGTTGGCGAGGAGTATAATGACTCTAGTTCTTTATTCCAGCCAGTACACTTATGTTACCTCTGGCTATTTGCTGACACATTTGATATCATTGTTTACATGTTTAAAATTGAATTATTTATTATTTGTTTGCTTATAGTAATGAAACATATTCTTTATAGGATTTTGCAAACAGCGGAAAGAAAAACTATCTATGAGAACTAAAAGAGAAACTACATGTAAAAATATTAATGAAATCTTTGCATTCTTTCGATAACCTGACTTCTGGTTATGCTAACAAGTAAAATTCTTATTTGCCATTCTTATTATAACACTAGCATCAAACATAGTCCCCTACGGCAAGGCAGATTAAACTAGTATCTACATGATCCCCTACGATATGTGATAGGTGAAGATCTGTTGTTTTTTATCAGTCAATGTCAAATATAAATATTTCATACTTATTCATGGATATTGCCTTGGTTTCGCATGGAACATCGTTATGAGTGGCTTTGTGCTTTTCTGATGAGTCCAGAATAAGGACGAAAAACCTTTCAAAGGCTAAGCATTTCCAAGAAACTGAATGAGATTTTATGAAAATGTAATTCATTAGAACGAAAACATTTTTAAAAACAAGGTAGGTAAATAAATTAATTTCAGGCCTTTGTTCTAATTTTTAACTGAATTTACATATCGTAGGGGATCATGTAGATACTAGTTTAATCTGCCTAGCCGTAGGGGACTATGTTGGACGCTAGTGTTATAATGAGAATGGCAAATAAGAATTTTTACTTGTTAGCATAACCAGTAGTCAGGTTATTGAAAGAATGCAGAGATTTCATTAATGTTTTTACGTATAGGTTTTCTTTTAGTTCTCACAGATAGTTTTTCTTTCCGCTGTTTGCAAAATCCTATAAAGAATATGTTTCAATGTTTGCATCTTTTGGAAAAAATATTTTGAGGCGTTGAAAAAATTGAGATTTGTACTGATTGAACTTTTCATGTAGAAAAGTATATCAAAAAGTTATCAAGGCTAGTGTGGGCGGACCATAAAACAAATTGGAGTCAAACTTAAAAAAATGGTTATTGAATGTAATTTTTAAAATACAAAAAATACAAAACTATCGTGGAGATGAAAAGTGAAGAGCGCAGAATTCTATAAAAAAATGACTTTATAAAAATTTCGTACATATAACGCGTAAATAACGCATTAAATTAGAATCAAACTGATGATGTCACGAGTCAACGCGCGAGCGCCTTTTTCCTCGCGTTTCGGTTCAAAAGCTCTGATAAATTTTAAAGAAATAATCCGACCGAAAGAAAGAAGAAAATGCTTTAATGTTGCAGCTGTTATTTATTACTATAATAATATACCAATACACATAAAGTATGGGAACAGCAGTATCACTTGAAAAATACAAATCCTAGAAAAAAAACCTAATGTACAAAAGTTGTAGGAAATTTCCCTGGCTATCTGACGGTGGCCTTGAATTTGACCGCGACCGGCAATTTCAAGGTGATTTAAAGGTCAAGTCGATTTTTCAAATGGGACCCCTATTTTTAACCGCGGAAATGAAACGAACGAAAAATTTTACGTTCGGTGATGATCTTCGGTGTAAAGATGACCTTTAGAGGTCAGTTTTGTAAGTACCGAAGCTCATAGCCGAATGTAAAATTTTCCGCTCGTTTCATTTCCGGGATTAAAAGTAGAGGGTTCCATTTTAAATAATGGACTTGACCTTCAAATGATCTTGAAGGGCACTGTAAAGGTCAAACCCAAGGTTACCGTCAGATATCCAGGGAAATTTCCTACAACTTTTGTATTTAAAGTTTTTTCTAACCAACGTAAAAACAGCAGCTAAAGATAGCATACACGATCATGCACGAGCGATAAATAAACTTTATTTTCAAATTTAAATTAATAACTAGACTGCAAAATTTTGTTTATCAATAAACATAATTCCTTGCAACCCACATGTAAGGGTAAGCCACCCTTCAATATATATATTTAAAAAAAATGTAAACTGCATGAATACAGAATTTACCAATTATGAAGAAATTGTGTCTTACACTGTGGTAATAATTTCCTACCGTACACTCAAGGTTCAAGCCACAAAAAAATTAATAGCTAGCAAACACCACGAGATTTGAATATTTCAATTACTCAGAAAAATGTTACTTTTTAATACCAACATTACACTGTAAAAATATTTTCTCGCAAGTCACAAGCAAGAGCACAGCCACCCTTGAATATTAAGAAAATCAATTATTATTTATTAAACGACATGAAGATCCAAGTTACCAATACATAGAGAATTAAATTTCATTAATTAATTTCTCTGTAGAAAGAATTCCCTTCAAGACATAAGCAAGGGTAGAAACCATCCCCAAATAATAAAAAAAATAATTACCACTAAACGGCATTAAATTAGAACTTACCAAGTACATAGAAAAATACTCCCTATTAACAGCATCATTTTCCTGTGAACATAGTTTCTTCCAAACCAAACGTAAGGGTGCAAACCAACCCACAACGATAAGAAAATTAATTGCCACTCAACGGCATGAAGTTAGTAACTGTATAGAAAAATAGTGTTTACTAATGCAAACATTAACCCGTCAAAATAATTTCTTCCAATCCACACGCAAGGGCACAAACTACCACCTCTAATGTCTAATAATCAGAAAATTAATTGTCACTAAACGGCATTAAGTACGAAGTTACCACTACATAGAATAATAGTGTTTACTAATACGAACATTAATCTGTAAATATAATTTCTGCCAACCCAAACGCAAGAGTGCAAACCAACCCCCAAATGTAAAGGAAATTATTGCCACCAAACGGAATAAAGATCGAAGTTATTAACTACAAAGAAAAATAGTGCTTAGTAATAAGAACGTTACTCTGTAAACATAATTTCTTCCAAACCAAACGCAAGGGTGAAAATCAACCCCCAATGATAAGAAAATAATTTGACACTAAACGGCATAAGGTTCGAAATTAGTAACTACATAGAAAAATAGTGTTTACTAATGCGAACATTAGCCCTTCAAAATAGTTTCTTCTGACACGCACGCAAGGGCACACATCATTACCTCTAACAATCAGAAAATCAATTGTCAATAAACGGCATTAAGTACGAAGTTACCATCCATATAGAATAATAGCGTTTACTAACAAGAACATGACCCTGCAAATATAATTTCTTCCAAACCAAACAAAATAGTGCAAATCAAACCTCAATGATAAGAAAATTAATTGCCACTAAACGGCATGAAGTTCGAAGTTAGTAACTATATAAAAAATAGTGTTTAATTACTTCAATCTTTGTGCCGTTTAGTTGAAATTATTTTTTTTAAATTTGGGGGTTGGTGCACCCTTGCCTTTGGGTTGAAAGAATTTATATTTACAGGGTAATGTTTGTATTAGTAGACGCTATTATTCTATGTAGTGGTAACTTCGTATTTAATGCCGTTTAGTGACAATTAATTTTCTGATTATTAGAGGTGGTGGTTTGTACCCTTGTGTGTGGGTTGGGAGAAAATATTCGGACGGGCTAATGTTTGCATTAGTAAACACTATTTTTCTATATAGTTACTAACTTCAAACTTCATGCCGTTTAGTGGCAATTAATTTTCTTATCGTTGGGGGTTGGTTTGCACCCTTACGTTTGGTTTGGAAGAAATTATTTTCACAGAAAGGTGTTGCTGTTAATAGAGAGTATTTTTCTATATGCTTGGTAAGTTCAAATTTAATGCCGTTTAGTGGTAATTATTTTTTTATTATTTGGGGATGGTTTGCCCCTTGCGTATGTCTTGAAGGGAATTCTTTCTACAGAGAAATTAATTAATATAATTTTATTATCTATGTATTGGTAACTTGGATCTTCATGTCGTTTAATAAATATTAATTGACTTTCTTAATATTAAAGGGTGGCTTGTGCTCTTGCTTGTGACTTGCGAGAAAACAGTTTTACAGTGTAATGTTGGTATTAAAAAGTAACATTTTTCTGAGTAATTAAAACATTCAAACCTCATGGCGTTCGTTAGCTATTAACTTTTTTATATTAAGGGTGGCTTGAACCTTTGAGTGTACGGTGGGAAATTATTTTGACAGTGCAACACATAATTTTTTCACAATTGGTAAATTCTGCATTCATGCAGTTTACATGTTTTTAATATATAGTGAAGGGTGGCTTACCTTTACATATGGGTTGCAAGAAATTATATTTATTGATAAACAAAATTTTGTAGTCTAGTTATTAATTTAAATTTGAAAATGAAGTTTATTTAAGTTCATATTTTATACATGGATGGTATCGCTCGTGCATGATCGTGTAAATTGGCTGCTATCTTTAGCTGCTGTTTTCATGTTGGCTTTTTTTTTATCGGATACGTATTTTTCAAGTTATCCTGCTGTTCTCATACTTTTATGCCACCCGGTATATTATAATCGTAACATCTGTTTCTTATACTGAAAGACAAATGCTATTTTCTGTTTTGTTTTAGAGTCTACTTCTATTAAATTATCGATATCTTGAAATATAATCGTCAAGCAAATTCCGTTAGTTTTGGGATCTTGTCACATTTTGATATCATTATAGTAAAAAATGTTCAAACGTTTTGGACAGAAAATTAGTTGCCTTTAGATTTTTTGTAATTTTGATATGTTATATAATCCATAAAATTTTGATTTCAAAATGCACACAAATGACGAAAAGTGAACTTTAAACATGAAAAAATATGCAAATGAAAGCTAATGGCATCTATTTTTAATAAGTTGTATTCATTTTTTTTTTCATTATAATTTAGATTCAACAGAAACGTGCAATATAGTACATGTATATCAGAATCGAAATTTTTCTATAAATATATTTTCAGTACTGAATACTCACATTTTTCCAATTGCGATTTACGGTGAACGAAAGATAAATATCATTTCTTTCTATTGCATATAGTAATTTTTTGTAGTGACCGAGACGTACGTTTAGCAGATATCAAACAAAAAGTATAGACTTCAAATTCGGTGGGGTTTCTAAGAGCATCCCGAGGGGGTGCTCTCTTATGTTGTAATTTAACATATGGAATTCTCAATTTTTGGTTCACTGAGATAAATTCAACTAAAACGCTATATTTAATAAATAAATATCTACTACCGTTTAAATTATTGGTCTCACCACGTTTTTTTAAATTTGGCGAAGGTGCCAACTATAAGGTTCAGATCTTCTGTAATCTAATGATTGGATTATCAAGGCACACAAACCTCGATCGAATAGACCTAATATATTGAAATTTGAGATATAATAGCCGTTATATTAATCATGCGACATTTTGTACGAGTGTAGTTATTAGTTATTCCATTTTTATAGAACAACTAAATTAATGCTGTTTATTTTTAAAATTCTAAAGTAAGTGTATCCTTACTTGCTTCCAGTTCTGTTTAGAATATCGTACCACATAGTTGTTATTATTACGCGACGATTGCGTGATAGGTGAACTTCAAAGGCGTACCGTTTTCTTTTAATTTACCTGTTATTTCCATTTCATGTTTAATTTATAAACAGAACGTTCTTATCAAATAATTTACTTACTAAAGGTCTGCATAGGCCTACGTATGATGTATAATAATTCAAAGAGGGATTTAATTTTTGTTATTAAATAAATCTGAAAGAATAATTAATAGACAAATGGATTATTTTTATAATTAAGTAGCACTGACTGCGTGATCTAATTTACGATTTAGTTATTGTTTATTTTATTATATAAAATAATTTTTACATGCTCTTATTCTCCTTTACGTTTGTCAGTCAGGCATCAATCAGACCTCAGTCAGTTAGTCAGTCAGTTTATTTCAAATCTTGCAACTCTATTTCGAACCACTTTTAGTTGATCTGTTGAATTTAGAATAAAACCCATAGATAATAGACTATATTTATAAGTCAAAAGGCGAAAAAAAAGTTCTGTTTGTATCACCGGTGTCTCCGGAAATAATTTAAAAGTGAAGTGATAGCGGAATCGGGGTAAATTTTATACGAAATGCTAGGTTTTTACACTTTTTTTCTGTTACAAGCTGTTATTTAACTTCATATTTTGGTCAGTCAATTTAAATCAGATCTTGTAAGTCAATCACTTCCACTTGAAAATCATGCATATGTAGTACAATTACTTGATGATCATGACCTAAAGCTAGGCTAGTCAACTCACTATGCAACTCCTCAACAGACAATGGTAAACATACCGTGACTAAAATGCAAAATAATAAAATAATGTAAAAAACCTTTTAAAATCAAGATTTTATTAAAATGTACTAAAAGGAAGAAAATAAATATTATGTGATTTCAGTAGGGCAGGGCCATAGTCCAATAAGTGGACCCAGCGCGAAGGAGTGGATGTTAACAAGGCGAAGTAGAAAATTGACGATCAAACAAATAATATAATTTTATCAATGTTGATGATAGACCTAAAAGCTTGTCGGGAGGTATACATGAAAAAAATCTAATTTTGTCGAACTAAATACCTATGAACTTCTTACGACAGATCTCTTTTTTATGATTTCAAATCGGGAGACCCAAAAGGAGGGACAATACTTCAGGAGCGTACAGTATTGACTCAAGGTAACACTGAAAGTACCTATATTTTCCTCCCTTTGTATCCATCGCCCTAAAAAGTTAAATCTACAATGTTTTTTGCTAATAGCTTCCAAACTGCCTTATCTATTGTACAGTATAGATAATAAGTACCTTTGATTAGATAAGATAATTTATAGGTGTTATTTATACAGTATAATGTATTTACACAGGTCAACATATGGTAGAGAAATAAATTTAAGGCTAGTTATAAAATAAAAATTGGTAAAAGGCAAACAATGTTTTTAGACAGACAGCCAGACTAAATATAATGCATATATACGTACATATATATATATATTTTTTGGAAATCAAAACAGGCCGATTTTACAGTTTAAAAATTCCTCATAACTATAGAATGCGTGTTATATGAGAAACGTTTTCATCCTATGCTTAAAGAGTTTAAGCGGCAATTCTCTGATAAATATAGGCAGTTTGTTGTAAAATTTTGTGGCCCAGTAGTTCGGTTCATTTTGAATCCTTTTCAAGCGACAGTATTTTATAACTAAATATTCTTTCCTCCGACTGTCATGGTCGTGGATGTCCTGATTTACTTCATAAGTACCATCATTTTTCTTAACATGCAATAAATTCTCTAAGACATACACAGAAGGAAATGTTAATATTTTAAGTTTTACAAAAGTCGTCCTTAAAGTATAATTCATCCAATATCCTCACTGCTTTTCTTTATAATTTTTAAGTTACGTTAGCGATCTGCAGCGTGTCCCCAAGCTATAATGGCGTAGGAGATATGCGAGTGACAGAGCAAAATATGCAGTCCTTAGAGTGTTGGCAGAAATAGAGTTTGCTAAGTTGTGCAGTACGAATATGTTAGATCCAATTTTTTTTGAAACAGTGTTTATATGTTCATTCCATTTCAATGTTCCGTTTAGATGTAAGCCCAGAAATTTTACTCTACATGGATAGTTAATTACATATTTATGATTTCTTAATGTGAATAGCATATTTTAAGTTTTATATTTGTTTAGGAAAAGTTCATTTGCTTTAAACCACTGTCCAGTTTTGGTTAGTGCCTTACATGAACTCTCAAGTGCCGTATCTAGATTTTTACCAGATGAACAAAGAGTAGTATCATCCACAAACAGTAAATAATTTGTTAAGTGGTTGCCAAATGGGAGATTGTTGATAAAAATGAGGAATAACAGAGGACCTAATATAGATCCCTGCGGCACTAGAACACTTATTTTCTTCTGACAATACCCCTCCTACTTTTACCTATTGGTACCTGTTATCAAGACAAGATTTAAACATTTGATTCAGAAGTATGACTCCTTTTGCATCCTGTTTGGGAAGCCAGGGATGGATAATGATTTTTACCCCCTGTTTGTCAAATTGACTAGACCCATGTGTACAAACCAAACATATTTACTTCCACATCCACGTGGTAGCGTAGAAGTATATTAATGGTAAAAAGAAGTTAAACGTTTGTTGTTGAAATAGGTTTAGAATGTCACGAAACGAGGAGATTTTAAATTTGAACAAAAAAGTGTGTCGGATCTGTATGTAACTATTTGGTACGCACGTATTCTTCTGAGATATTGACTTGAAAGATCCACGTATGTATTTTAACGAGATATAGGACTAGATTGCATTTTCAGTGTATACGTAAGTAAAGCATGCCAGTAAGAGTCCAGAATCTTGAAATTAGGTGTATACCGGGCACCCACGCCACAGTGGGGGATTCTGCTTCACTTTTTTTCAAAATTTTGTAAGTTGCTCAATTTTGAACGGATTTTTATGCTTGGAAGGTTTCACTCTTTGACGTGCAGCTGCCACTTTCTCATAAACTATCCCGTACAACCCCTTATCAACTCCTAAAATAAGGAAAATAAAAAAAAAAATAAAAATCATTTTAAAAGTTAATACGTTTAAGAAACGTGTCACTGGGAAATTTCTGGAGGTAAAATAATCATACGTATATATGCAAATTAATTATACACACTCTCTTTGGGGGATGTATTTAGGCAGTGAATTTTGGATGCAATGGATAAAATGAATATTGATGGCTCAAGATGGCTCAGACCTTATAAGGTATTTTGGTCTTTTTTTTTATTTATGGAGTCCCTTTTTACGTACAACCCCTAGAAAATATAATATCAACCCCTAATATAGGGTAAATCTTAAATAGAATCTCAAAGTTTTTTAAAGTGGGTAAATTACACTGGGCTTTTATACTGTTAGATAAGTCTTCCCTGAAGTCAAAATAATGACATATTTGCAAATTAATTACACACACTTTCCATTTCTGGAGTCCGTTTTTACGTACACCCCTAAAAAAACCGCTGCCTAAGGAATCACTACTTCCACATCCAGATATTCATTCCATGTCTCTTTAAAGACAAACTTCTTGACTATATTTTCATTTTAGTATGCGGAAATAATTGGTCATAAAGTTTTAATAATATCTGGGGCAGATGTCATAAAAAAATTTAAAGAAGTTGCAATTTCGCAAGCTTCGTTAATACATTGAAAATAAACTTGGCTAATTTTCAAGCCTGACATATTTACAAAATCTGCAAAATGTACAGGGGATCGTAATAAAGAAAAGTTTTAGAAATTTTCAAATTTTTATTAAGCTGCGGATAAAAATTTAAAAAGTTACACAACTCGGAGTAATTGTAAATTGTAATAGGCTTTACATTAATATTCCACAAAAAAATGGGTTTCGTAAAAATGCGAGAACATGAATCTAGAGTATCAAAATTTATCAAATACCTACACAAGTTGTACAAAAACGATGCTAGTCGTCTGTAGGCGTCGAGACGTAAAAATGCAGTAATATGAATTTAGGTATCAAAATGTATCAAATACACAAGTTTTACAAAACAACGTTAGGCCTCGGTCAGCGTCGAGACGTAAAAATGCAAGAAAACATGAATTTATATATTAAAATTTATCAAATACACAAGTTTTACAGAAAAGACGAAAGGCATGGTTCGGCGTAGAGACGTCAAAATACAATGTGATTCTAGGTATCAAAATAGATCAGATACACACATTTTACAAAATCGAGGCTAGGCGTCGGTCGGCGTCTAGACGAAAAAATGGAAGAATATGAATCCAGGTATTAGAATTTATCCAAATTCAAAAGTTTTACAAAAACGACGCCAGGCGTCGGTCGGCGTAGAGATGTAAACATCAAAATTCATCCAATACACAAGTTTCACAAAAACGTCGGTCGGCGTCGAGATGTAAAACTGCAAGAATATGAATCCAATCCTCTACGTGGATGTGGAAGTAATAACATATCAACTCCAAAATTGAGGTAAATTTTAAAGATTTTTTTACATGCAGTACATTTAAAAAAATTATATTTAAAAGTTTAATTTAAAATTTACCCCATTTCAAGGGTTTATATTTTATTCTTTAGGGATCTTACGTAATAACGGGCTTCAGAAATGGAAAGAGAAAACCAAAATACCATATAGGAGTCATTTGGAGTCCCAACTATAATCTTTCCCGTTACTCCCAAAAATTACCCATCACCTCCTAAACACAAAAGAGGGTGTGTATAACTAATTTGCATATGTATGATTATTATTTTACAATAAATTCAATAAAATGTAAACAAAATTTGTCTGAAGGGCAAGGGGCATTTGCGGTAGGTGGTATCCGAGAAGAGTAAGAGGATTTACTTTCCTGGCAAGGTATGTGTGATCTCATCTCCCCCTGCTCCTTACTGGGCAATAAAAAAACAGGACCATTTCTAACTAAACCAATTTGGGACACACTATATATTGAAAATATTCTTAACAGACCACCCGTTTTTGGTTCTGGTTACGATGATCATAAAATCATTCATATTTAAATTATATTTGTTATTTTCTGAATTTTAATAGGTATTTATAAAATGAATTTCTTTGTTGTGCCTTGAGACACCAACTTCTCAGGGTATTTTGACAAGCATGCGCGGCAAATTTATGGCAGTTATGGCTGATTTGTCAAATAATGGATTTCTGAATTCTTATAAATATTATGAAACAGCAATTTTTTTGCAGTGCGTAAAAAGTGTATTGTTCTAAAAAGCACCTACATTGTGGATATGGGATCCGAATCGGCCGAAATCGAGGTGTTTTTAGTGTTTACACTGACAAAAAGTTCGTGTTATGGTGAAAAATTTTAATTTTTTTTTTTTGAAAAACTATGCAATTGCATTGAAAACCGACTTCAGATTCGTGTTCTACTACCCCAAATTAGTGTTCCCTGAAAAAATTACGCGAAAATTCCAATGCCCCGTTATTCTCCACAATTACCTTTTTTAGTTATTTAAAACTTCATTATCTTGTGTGATTATTAGACTAAACTATTGAAAATTTATCTAGATAGAATGTTATTTAAATAAATATTGGGAAATGCTTCAATATGTCAAGTACTTCATTTTGATAATAAGTACCTATCAAAAAAGCAAGTTTACACATAGTGAAAACACCTAATTGTCAATTTATTTAATACATAATGTATCTTCCCTATTCTCCGCCTATGTGCGTAACTCACCTGTGGAAACCATTGGGGCGACTATGTCGAAGTTATTATCCTTAGGTCCCAGTTTGTCATGGTGTAGTCGCGTGCCTAGAGATTCCACACGGAATCGAACTTTCAGTTTGGTGAATTTTACCGCTTGGCTAGGAATACGGTCATTTATTTTGTTTATTTAGGTTCATAAAGGAACCATAATTAATGTAATAAAAATGTTATAAGGGTAAGTTCGTATTTTTCAGGTGTTTTTTTAATTTTTTGAGTAGGTAACTAGAATTAATTTCACTGCTTGTGTGGACAGCACGTAGGTACCTATATTTATTTAATGCACTTCCTACTATTAGTAAGGGGTCCAAAGCCTTAAAAATTGAAATGACCCATTCCAACAAGGTAAATGAGTTTTGAGCTCGCATATCGAAAGAGGGTCCTAATGGGCATCAGAAATGGCTTGTTGGACTTTTGTTGAGGATTGCACAACTTCTCCACAAGAAAAAAAGATGGCGGAATGTTATTTCAAGAATTCGTGTTTTTAAACGTATACCTCTCGCTAGAAAATTAACTACATGCGATATTGTTCTGATTTTTTTTCTTTACATACAACTGACATGAGCGCATATGTCTGTACTAGAAGAGTTTCAAAATCACTTACGGTTTTTTTCTAATTAAATCCTAAATCACAGGAACGAAATTTGTGTGTTTGAAATTTCGACGTGCGGACAACTACATTAAATGTTGAATTTTCTTATATATTATATGCGAATGAAATATGGTCTAAAGATCAACAAAGTTTTTGCAAAAAAAATTAACTCGATATCTCATACAGTTTTCGAGTTACAGATTTTTTAATTCGATCGTAATAATGTCTTGTTATGATAACGCTCAACGTGACAGCCGCGGCAGGATTCGGTCTGTGTAATTGTGGATAGACATTAGTCTAATAACTAATTTGATTAAGGTATTATATTACTATTAATCAGTAGGTCACCAATTGTCTGAAAATTAGACAATCATTTATGTGTTATGTTACAACTATGTGATTTTAAAATAGGGTCTGTTAAAATATAGATGCAGAAATAATGGTTTAATGATTACTGAAAAAAGGAAACTTTGAAGTACGTCCAATTTGCTTAGAAAATTTTCAGTTACGTCATTTTGGCTTAGAAGGACTGTATATATCGAAAGGTGCAAATACAGTATGAAATCGTCAATAAATTATATAAATTTGAGATAAAAAAATAAAAATTGTCCGAAATTTCATATTTAAGAAAATGTATGGTATGACTTAAAAACCCATCAGGATTATATGAATTCGCCATAACAGACACAATTCTTATTCTAAACTGGAATTACTTTATAAATAGTAACAAATATAAAGCGAATAATCTAAAATACATTTTAGAATATTGGTGTAAATAATGACATACCTACGTTGCCCGATAATGTGAACTTGCAATCATGAAGAAGGGAACACAATAATATTTGCGCAAGGTATGTTTAATTTTTGCATAATAGAAAACCTACAAAAATTGTGTGGGTACATGACAACAAAGGGTATCTTAGGATACTCACGAAAAAGTGAAAAATATGAAGAAGAAAATATTGTAAAAGATTAATTTTGGAAATAACTGCGATGCAATTGATGATCGTGTAATTTAAGATGCTCGTAAGTCCTATGTGAATCTATCCATACAGATTCACATAGGACTTACGGATTAAAGATTTAAATTCACTACGGCCATCTGTAGTGAATTTAAATCTTTAGATTTGCTAAGGCAGTATTTATTTTTCCTTAAGGTTATTAGACTTACGTTAGCTACGTCCGCGTCCTACACAAGACACTTCCTGACTGCATTTAAAACGAGTCCAGTGGTTTAGTGTACTTAGCTTAGCTAGAGCAACTGAAGAACCTAGCGAAGTAGGTTAAAACCCTGCTCACTGCGAAATACTTATAATTGTAAAAATTATCCACAAAAAGTGGTTAGACCCTTACCTAACACAAAATCCTGATTTATAACAAATTTTCTCGACTTGAGAAGCAGTTAACAAAGCACATAAAATTTTATAGTGTCCAAGCGATTTTCCGATCTCCTTCCCAATTTACCCTTTCCCAGAAAATTTGGATATCTGATAGAGAATAACCAAATAAAATCACAAATAATGACAAAAAGTCACAACTGGTTCTAAAGAAAACAAATAGTGAAATTGTAAAGTAAACTGTGATTAAAAATGTGCGTCCACTTGGTGTTCTGTTGCATGTGCAGCCTTTCTTAACAATTGTTTTAAGGGCAGAAATAATACAGAGCAGTTTTTAGCAGACAGTGCTTCTTAATAGTAATGCCTATGTAGTGGTTTGTCAATGCTTACTGAGCTGTGTATACTTATTATGCATTATTATTATTATTATTATTATTACTTATGTATATATTACAAGTTTTGTGTACGTTTTTATATTTTCCTATTTGTAAAATGCTGTATCATTTGAACCACAATAATGATATACTTAATAAATAATATCTCTACACAACACCTTTATAATTAATAGATCGAGTAAATCATCTGCCAAATGAGTTTCTTTTTACCTGTTAATATTTTTGCAAAATTGTAAAAATGTAAATAATAGCACAATTTCAAAAATGTATTGGCTTACTATCTTAATGCATTACACTTAGCTAGAAAACAGCCGCATGCTAACAGGAATACCACGAATCTAATTATGGTTTATTTTAAAAAGTCGTTAACTCAAAAACTGTATAAGATATCGAGCTAATTTTTTTTGCAAAAACTCTGTTGATCTTTAGACCATATTTCACTCGTATATAGTATATAAAAAAATTGAATATTTAATATAGTTGCCCGCACGTCGAAATTTCAAACACACAGATTTCGTTACTGTGATTTAGAATTTATTTAGAAAAAAACCGTAAGCGAGTTTGAAATTTAATTAGTACAGATAGATGCGCTCATGTCAGTAGTATATAAATAAAAAAAATTGAATCAATATCGCATGTGGTTCACTCTCTAGCGAGAGGTATATGTTTAAAAACACGAATTCTTGAAATAACATTTCGCCATCTTTTTTTCTTGTGGAGAAGTTGTGCAATCGTCAACAAAAGTCCAACAAGCCATTTCTGATGCCCATTAGGACCCTCTTTCGATATCCGAGCTCAAAAATTATTTACCTTGCTGGAATGGGTTACTTGGCGATTTAGACGGCTTTCGAAGGCGTGGACCCTCTACTATATATAATGAACGGTAACATTTAATTTGTTTCCTATACCGTGGTTCGGATTATGAATTTAAAATTTCGTGTAAATTTTTATCTAATAATTTAGTTAATCTAAATTGTTACCACAGAGTGGTAAAAACTGCATACGAACGTTACCTGCTGCAACTTTACAAACGCGACAATCATATTTATATTATCCTAATTTATTTACAACCAAAAATGATTTAAATTCCAAATGTTTATTGGTTTGAACCTAGGTTATGTTGTCATGCATAATTAATTGTACCTTGTATTGTATTAGATTATGTTTCATTTGTTTGTTTGATGCTTAATAAAATCGGCACCTGCCTCATAAAATATTCAGTTATGCTCATAAATTATTGTAAAGCATAGTTAATTTACAACATGAATATTTACACTACTCTAGTGAACATCAATGACCACGACAAATAAGTACATACCTAGCTTTGATTTAAATACATTAAGTATATCTTAATTCGTATAGAGTTTGACACCATTTCAATTAATACAAAATAGTAATCTTGGTGTAGTTCATTATATTACTACGGAATCATTTTCATTTTAATATACTTGTTTCCAGAGTCCACATTTTACAAAAATCCACATTATGTGACCGGTTATATACGTACATACATTTCTATAAATCGTAAGTGATTTTTGTAAAGTAACAATTAAGCTATGGAATGTATATTGTATATACATACATATGCAGTTTGAGTGTAAACTGAATACAGATATTTTGTTCTACAGTTTTTTAAAATAATTTAAAGCAGCCGATGGTTATTTCTGTCAATAACCCTCTACAGTTTGTGTTAACTTTCTACTTGCAAGAAAATGCATTATTTCTCGACATATCACTGGCTTTTCATAAAGTTTGGCATCGGGATCTTCTCTTCAAACTTAAAAAAGTCTTATCTTCCAATTATTATCTCCTAATTAAGACCTACCTACACGATAGAAACTTTTCTGTGAGACATAATGGCTGCCAATCTAACTTCTACCCTAAAATCTGGCGTCCCTCCAAGGTAGCGTTCTTGGACCACTACTCTTCCTAAGCTACACGGCAGACATACCTGAAACAGCTAATACCACAATTATTGCATCTTTCGCTGACGATGTAGCACTTTTATCCATAAACGATAATCTAGCAACGGCTTCAGAAAATCCCCAGTACCATTTGGATTTACTATACTATGGTACAATAAATGGAAAATTAAAGTAAACCAATTCTGTAAGTAAACCAAGTCTGTACAAATTACATTCATTACCCGGCATAGTATCTGTCCTCCTTGTAATAATGAATAACGAAACCATACCAGTCAAAACAAAAACAAAATATCTTGGTTTGCACCTCGACCAACTTGGAACTCACACATCCAGGCTAAGCGAAGGCAACTGGACATCAAATATCGACGAAAAACTTTAGTTTATTTACGTATTTTTAGGGAAGGATTGAGGTACTTCACAAACTATTTCGCATTGTAAAGTTTTAATCCTCCCCTATATGTTTTTGAACTTTTAGCAGAAAAGATTCACTTCGGTGCAAACAGGTGAACATAAATATAAACAAGCTAAATATTATACTTTTCGCTGATGTATTGAACTCTTCATATATTTGTTGCACATAATATGGGATATAGTCTTATTCCCAGTGTTGAGACAAATAATGTTTTTATTTAAGCCGCCAAGTTCGGTTCATAATCTCATCGCATTTATGACAAATTTACATTAGGAACTATTAGCCAATTTTGCAGCGTAACAATATTTATTCATATCTAATCTTTAAAATTTTCTCTAATTGTATTATATTATACTCTTTGCAAATACAAAAATTTTCATATCACTGTGTTGGTGATCGAATTTTGAGCAGTATTCAAAATGCTAATTCGTCTGTCTGAATGTTCGCCTGTCCGTCCATCCGTCTGGCTGTTCGTCCGTCCATCAGTTTGTCTGTCCGTCTATCCGTCTGTCCGTCAGTTATGTTTCTTGTAAGCACAACTTAAAAATGAAAAGTCCGATTGTATTGAAATTTGGATAGTAAATTAGTGTTAGCTAGAGGATAGAAGATTCAACAAAATCGATAAATAAAAAAGGTTATTCATTTTAAACAAATTTTAAAACATGCATTTTTTTATGTTTTATAATTAAACAAAAAATGTCTAAGAATGATATTATTTACAAAAAACTGCGAAGAGTGTCCCATAGAAAGAACAAGCAACAATTTTATAAATTGCAGTAAATCGGCGAGGAGTATAATGGTTATCTTGATTGATTGATTTGCCAGCGTAAGGTGGTCATTGCTGCCGAACCGGGACCAAATCTCGGATGTTTTATATACCGCCGGACCGGCTTCATATCCTTTTTTTTTAAACAGCCCTATCCAGAAGGGTGGAATTGTTTTCGTTTTAGACATTTCTTGTTTAATTACAAAATATAAAAAAATTATTTAAATCTTTTTTTAATAGTTAATTCCTCTTTTATTCACTAATCGATTCCGTTTCAAAGTTATCGTGCATACAAAAAACGTGACGAATGCCGAACGGACGGACAAATATTTATACGGCCAGACAGACCGACATTTTGAATTCGATTACCAACACAGTGATATGAAACTTTGTACTCTACCATTACCGGTTTTAGATGAAATGTGCTGATCAAATGCGAAGAGTATAATAAATTGAAATTAAAAAATTAAAAATTCCTTTGAAACCTTTAAAAATACGGTTGCTAAAAATGATGAAATGAAACACTTAATACCTATTTTGAGGTCAGTTAAAAATTCATTTGATTTTGTTGTTTGTTCATTTTTACACCGACCTCACAATCGATGGTTCAATTAACTGAGCAATGGTGAAATTTTATTTCATAAGCTTCTAGTGACTGTTCTTAAAGGTGGTTCAATAAACAAACAAAAAATCGGTAAAAGGTATTTACACAGAACTTTATTTATCCAGGGTGGTCACTCCAAAAATTATTAATTAAGAAACAACATAGTAGAATAACAATCTGAATGTAGTTATCACTATTGCTATAGAGAAGTCTGATAACTTTTGATTAAAAAAAATATGCAGAGTGGCTATCCGATAGAAAAAATAAATAATAGATAAAAGGTGCTAAAAATGCAAAGTTGAGACGTGTTGGGCTAGCCTCGATAAGATTTAAGCCATCGGTACATAAGAAATTCAGCGCGAAGTGAAACGACATAATAGAAAAACAAAGTTCATGTTGAATTAATAATTATGGGTATAGCTTTTTTATTAGTATCAAATAAAGCAAGTGTAACTGCCTATATCTGTGCCAAGACGACCGAGCACCCTTTCTCAAGTGGTATAGTGCGAAGTAAACATCTGGCAATATAGTACACGATCAGTGAAGGGCAACGAGCTGGGTTCTAAGTGGAAATAGTAACATAAGAAAAGGATGAAAGATAAGTTTTTTTAAAGTTTATTTTTAAGTTCTATTTATTGGTTTATTAATTCTTGACACACGGTCCATATACTGGGCTTATTTGCGAATACAGGGATGCTTCTCAAATTGAATAGAAATTGGAAAACGGAAATGATTGAAAATTAGTACTGAATTATGAAAAAAACTGATTACTTCAAAAACAAACCAATATACAGAGTGTACAAAATATTCTCTCGGGCCTCTTTCTCATAATCCGCTGAAAAAAGCTCTTTTTACCGCGAGACGGGGCCCTCCTCCTGCATTTCCACCGTAAATGGATATTTACCTGTGGAACGGTTAATATAAATAAAAGTTCATTGCGGCGAGCTAAAATGCAGATCTCTGGGAAACATTAAACCATATACCTATGAACGCAAGTGGACAGGAGGCGGTGCACACTGCTAGATTCAAAAACAGAAAACTTAGAAGAAGAATAACTAAGGAGATCATGATAAATAGAAACCTAAAAGAAGCATGGAAACAAAAAAGAAGCATCTCGCAAATGCCCACAGTTCCCATCCGATGATGGCAGATGGAAACTTAAAAGAAGAATGGAAACTTAAAAGCATCTCACAAACATCTACACTTGCCATCCTATATTCCTGCCTCATCCGTCATATGGCTCTCGCTGTTGACAACAAATATGTCCTATGTCCAACCCAGCGTATGCAGCCGGTTCAGCGGTATATAAAACATCCGAGGTTTGGTTCCGGCACGTGGTTTGCCCGTCCGTTGGGTGTACTCGGCGGATGACCAAGCTGCGTGTTGGAACGAACCTCCAGACTGGATGCCCGATATCGGCAGCAATGCTCACCTTTACGCTGCAAATCAATCAATCTATCAATCAATTAATCAAGATTCTAAAATGCAAAGTTTGCGTAAATACATGTACAAATTTTCGTCGTTGAATTATTTCTTAGAGGATGACCACCCTATATGTATTTCATTAAAAGTGTAATAGGTGTCTTCCTTGCCAATTGTGTTAACTACATGCCAAACATTATTGCCATAGGTCACATTTTTTCATTATTTATTCTGTTTAGGCGGTCCCCCTGTATATTTTCCAGTGAAATTCTACCCATTTCTTCGCTGGCAGTAGCGTCAACTACCTTCCAAACTTGACTGTACTTCGTTTAATAGTTTGTTTAGAGACAGACTGGCGGAATTAAAAGACATTTATTTTCGTAATCTACATGGTCTGAAACGTGAAAATCTGAAGTAGTCTCGGAGGGTGATTTTTTCACGAATATAATACTTCTTTCGGTAAGCGAGTGAAGTAATTCACCTTTTTGATGTTCCAATTTGATGTAAATCTGCAAAGCTTATGCAATTAAGGAAACGCTATTTTAAATCTTTAACTTTTAATATCAGATTCAGTATCAACTACTTCGAAAACACGTAATTGTTATTTTAAACCCAACTGTTGCTGCGGCGCCTTCGCCATAACTAAGAATACTCCCGGTGTTTGCTCACCTTATACTAGGCATGACTTGAGGAAGTTAAGAGGTACCACCACCGAGTCATAATACACAGTTTGCAAAAGATTTCATAGAAATCACTTAAGCCATTCCAGAGTAATCGTTGAATAAATATATGTCAAAAATTCGATAAAGGTATTTACACAGAACTTCCCTCTTTATTTATTACTAAAAAATATTAATTAAGAAACGACATATGAGAATAATAATCGGAATGTAGTTATCACATTATTACACAGATAACCTGATAACTCTTGGTTACAGAAATATACAGTCACAATTTAAATATTAAATAAAAGGTGCCAAATGGAAGGCTTGCGTAAATATCACAAATTTCCACCATAGTTAAATTATTTCCTGTATATTTTTCAATAAAACACAATATGTGTCCTCCTTGCTAATTGTGTTAACTCTAAGCCAAGTATAAGTAATCATAAAAGTATAGTAATCATAAAAAAATTTAGGTTTAGAATGTCATGAAAGGTGGAGATTTTAAATTTAAAGAAAACATACATTACATTTTCATGGAATTTTTGTTGCGCCTGAACAATCGACAATCCAATTTTCGACTTTGCAATTGTTTTTTAGGCGTTATTATAAACATTTTAACTTAAAATTTGGCTTGATGGTTTCATTCCACGAGGAATAGACTCATAAATGTTTATTAAACTTTGTACATAATTGTTCCGTGTTCAAGTTATCATCAATTGTTTAAAAATGGCCTACCTCAAATGTTTTAATGATTTTAGATATGACAAATTTACCAAAAAGGTTAGGAGACATCTAGTTCTCTTCGCAATCTCGTGGATATGATTCTTTTGAGAAAAAGTTATATAGAAGGGGAGGATATTTACCAATGAAAGTAATCTGAAAGTGAGAAAAGTTATGGTTACAAAATAGCTTGGAAATTTTGATTTAATAACAACTTACCCAGATAAAAGTTGTAGGAAGTCAAATAAACTAACGTACAGTTTTAAGATTATTCTGGCATGAATTATTTTATTTTGCTGAATATAACCCGTTCTTAGCATTATACAGAGTCAGAGTAATAACTCAAGATGCAGATGAACGTTTAGCCGAAGAGATGTTGAACACGTATCAAGACGTTAACGTTGTTCAAGCCAGAGTAGAAGCTGAGAATCTTAGAAAACGGTGAGCACGATTGGTTCGGTTGACTGTCAATTGTTTGCCACTGTTTCCTGTATTAACATTGGAATATTTATATGAATTATCTATAGGAACTTACCAAGTTTATCTTTCTCCACCATACATCCAAGATAGCTCTTTAAGAGCTGGTCGGCGAAGAAGATCATCTCATTGAGATCGACCAAAGGAATAACTAACCAGGAAGGTTAAGGATTTAATCTAGATTCAGAAACGTTACTCAGTGCCATGTATGAATTTTCTTTAATGAAGAGTACATTCATGATGGAGATGGAGAGGAACCTATTTTTGGTTATTATTCCAATTGTAGATCTGGGGAACGAACTCTTGGAACTTGTGTTCACGTAACATATGTACATTGGTATCTGGGATATGCTGGACATCGTGAAAATGTCTCTTATCCCTCACTTCAAGTCCTACAAACATTCCAAAATGTAGCTATGGACATAAATCAAATTGAAATAATAGATTCTTTACAAAATAGTTAAAAAAATATTTAAACCTAATTATAGTCTATGATGATTCAGAACTGTTAATAAACTTCAAGAAAATGGGGGAAGAACCCAAAAAACTTTTCTCTTCTCTCTCTTTTCTTGAATGATTCATATCTAACATAACTTAAAGTGAGATTGTGAATTTTTTCTGAATCCAGCGTGCAAAATAAGGGTCTTATTGAATATGCTTATGCTTATGATCAAACGACTTCGAAAGTATTGCTAGAGGTCAAAGTTAAGGCTATCAAAAGGTAGCTTACTCATATGCCTACAACTTTTGTTCTGGTCAATTCCTCTGAAATCTAAAAACCTGCAAGTATATGAATAATCATTATTTGACCTTCAAGTGTCCGTATTATGAAATCTATAAACTTTTGGAGTTACTGCACATAGGAATTCTTGCTCGGAATGGTCCAATGAATACATTTCAGCTAGGTTTAGCTCAAACGACTGTATAACTTTTACAGTGTATTTTGTGCCAAGTCCTTTATATAATTAATAACTTTATTTATTTATCGATTTTATTCTAAAACAATAGGCTTCTTCCTCTAACTAACACTAACTTACTGTCCAAATGTCAATATAATCGGATTTTTCGTTCTTAAGTTATCGTGTTTAAAGAAACGTGACGGATGAACGGACGGACGGACGGATGGACAGACGGACAAACAGACGGATGGGCATTTTGAAAGTTGGTCAAAATTTGATCACCAATACGGTGATATGAAAATGTTTTCTCTACGAGTGATTTTACCGGTTTTGGATAGATACCGATCGAATGCAATATACTCTTCATTTTGTGTATGCGAAGAGTAAAATAAGAAGGTAGTAAGAACTAGCTTGCTTGACTTATTTACCCCCTTTTTCCCCCCAACCCTTAAACGGAATAAGTCCAAAATATAATCTACACACGTACGCGTCCCAAATTTCAAGTTAATATCATAAACCGTTTCAAAGATAACGTGTGCACAAAACAAGTTACAGACAGATCGACTGACAGACAGACAGGTAGACAGATCGATAGAAATTTGTTTTCGCTGAAATTTAAAATTTCGACGCTTCATGACATTCTAAACCTATTTCAACAAAAATAAATGTTGAACCCTTTTTTACGATTACTATACTTCTACTCGACTACGTGGATGTGGAAGCAATTAAGATATTCTTGGTACACCACAATGAATTCACTACACTACAATGTATTATCTAGATTACGTTTTGAGTTTATTCTATTGAAGATTTGGGGGGTAAATAGCGGTAAACAGATGTAATCCGGTAAAGCAAGCTAGTAAGAATTCAGAAACTTTGAATTTGGTGTATATACTAGAAGACAAGGTCATTATTTTTTTATGCCATCACCACCACCATCACCCCTACTCTATTATTAAAGGGGTTAACAAAATAAAATTCAAATATTGACTTGAAAATTACACGTAGATATTATAATAACATCTGGAACTAGATCATATTTTGAGCTTATTCTGTTGAAGGAATGGGCGGTACAATTACAAGTATTCTTAAATATGGGTAAATAAGTAAAGCAAGCTGGCAAGAGTCTAGAAAGTTGGGATTTGGTATATATACTACAAGTTAAGGTCTCAAATTTTTTCATGGCATCTGCCACCCACACTACCATTTTTAATAATGGGGTTAACAAAACAAAATTGTGATATGTGTATACGAGAACAAAAGTTCTCAAAAAATTTTTTGTCATTACCACCCCCCACCCCATAATTTACAAAAATAAAGTATCCTACCTAAGTTATTAAATACTGTCGATGTGGTTGGTCGGTTGGACTGTCAGGCGGAGGATTGGTTCGACGATCGGTAGAACGGTCGGCCGATCATAAAGGTATTGAAGTTATAGAACATATAGTTTTATGGGTTTTTGGGGCAGATGATTTCAAATATCATATTAAAATTCTATCAGCAAATATTTTCACTTACCAAAATGCAAATATAGTATAAAGATTTTTCCTTTAAAAAGACTTGGATGGGAAATCTGAATATGATAGTAGCGATTCATTAGGCAGTGTTTTTTTATTTAATGCGTATTTTCCCATTAAAGCGTCAGAAACAGTACATAGCGTATAGTACAAAAGTTTTAAGTTACCATAACATCAATTTTTGTCGCACGGCACCCGAATAAAAACTAGTTTAAAGTTTTGTGTACTTTAAAGAAGGTCTCGTAATATGTTTTGATTTAATGTACATTTTTCAAGTAGAATACAAAAAACCGCAAATCTGCCTATAATAACATTCTCTTTAGTATGTTCCACCTTCCACCCAACGCAACTTGCAGCTAGGGACTCATTGATTTCTTCAAAGATAAGTATTTGAATAGACATTTCCACACAAAAATTGGACTCCCCTTGCTATTCCTATTCAATTTATCCGTACTTTCGAGGTATGTTTAATTTCGGCTTCAATGCTGAAATTTACACTGCACTTTTCGGGTAAAAAACCGCTGCCTAAAGAATCACTACTTCCACATCCTGATTTTCATTTTAAAGGAAACATCTTAACTAAATTTAAACTCTAGTATGTAGAAATTATTGGTCATAGAATTTTAATATTTAGGGCAGGTGTCATAAAAAAGTTTGAAGCGTTGGTTTCTACCATGTGCGTTAAAAATGAAGTTTCTAGTTTACCCTACTTATTTTCCGCTATTCACAACCTACCACGTCATTACAATACATATGTGTACTAACTTTCAAATGAATATCTCAATTTTATTTTACCAACCCCTTTAATAATGGAGTACGGGTATTGGGGTGTTGAAAAATATTATAAAAAAATGTAAGGCCTTGGTTGCTAGTACATACACCGAATTTCAAGTTTCTTTACTAATACCAGCTTGCTTTACTTATTTTTCCCAATTTAACCCTATTTAACTCCCAACTTTTCAACGGAATCATCTCAAAATATAATCTACTTCCAGATGTCGTCATAATACATACGTGTACCAAATTTCAAGTGAATATCTCAATTTTATTTTATCAACCCCTTTAGTAATGGAGTAAGGGTGATGGGGGATTGAAAAATATTATTAAAAAATCTGAGGCCTTGGCTTCTAGGATATACACCGAATTTCAAGTTTCTGTACTCTTACCAGCTTGCTTTATTTATTTTTCCCTATTTACCTCTACTTACCCCCCAATGGAGTAGGGGTGGTGGGGGTTGAAAAATATAAATAATCTGAGACCTTGGCTTCTAGTACATAGACCGAATTTCAAGTTTCTGTACTCTTACCAACTTGCTTTACTCATATTTCCCTATTTACCCCTAAATAACCCCCAACCCTTCAGCGGAATCATCTCAAAATATACTCTAGTTCTAGATATCGTTATAATACATACGCGTACGAAATTTCAAGTGAATATCTCAATTTTATTACATCAACCCCCTCAATAATGAAGTAGGGGTGGTGGGGGTTGAAAAATATTATAAAAAAATCTGAAGCCTTGTCTTCTAAATTTAAAATCTCGGCGTTTCATGATATACTAAATCTATTTCAAGAAAAAAAAAATGATTTTTTTTTTACGATTACTATACTTCCAATCCACTACGTGGATGTGGAACTAATTATTTAAATAATCTCTGTAACAAAAATTTCAAGGATAAGCAGCTGAATCCAAAAAAGTAGGCTTCCGATTGGTTTAAAAATCATTAAGAACTGTTACAAAATAAGCCCTCAAACCATATACATACAGTAAGTTAATAGGTATATGCCTCAAACGCAGTATAACCACAAAATTAATCAATTTTCAGTAACACAAAAATTTAAAAGAAACTGTTTACGCCTTTTTGTAATCACGGACAGAGTGGCGCCATATATATTTAAATGCGCAAGGTTATTCCAGATAATGTACATTTTTCCAAAACTATATCTTCCAAACGTGGTTTCCAGATTTTAGAAACGTCTATTGAAAAGTCAGGTACTCGACTATCACATATTTCCAAACTAAACCCACATAGTCTCATTAAGCATGTTATTTCGTACATGATATAGCCAATTACATTTTTCTTTGATAACCGTGTTTTTTGGTAAAATAAGGCAAAATCATGATTTCTCGCTAATGTGCTTTTTGACGTATATCTATCGGTGTCACTGAAATTAATTCGATTATTGATCTATTTTTTTTGTGAGGAAATTCAAGCACAGAATATTAGAATATTTATTTTTATATTGTGTTGTCAGAGATAGATAGTCCAGTATTTAGAGACGAATTAAAGGTGTAGCCTGTTATTAAAACCAAACAAAGTGAAATTTTACATGCAAGTGGAATGGAAATAGAGAACTTTCGAAGAACCCGCATTGCGTGACTACATTACGGTCAGTAAAATTCATTGGCCACTTGAGGTTATCGACCTCGATCGGAAAATTTTCTTAATACACATTGGGAGGGAGTTGTTTGTATATTATCGAATGTATGTAAATATAGGTATACTCCAATAAATATAAAGCAAAAGGTCAATACTTTACTTTTTTCCTGCTGCTTGCCAAATCCTATACGGAATATGCTTTATTACAATTATATGAAAACAAAAAATAATTCACTTTAAAATATATTTTACATAGTTCTTAAGTTTGACATACTGAGTAATATTCTGAGTTTTCGATCTTAAGACGTTACCGCTCGCGCCACCTTATTGAAAAAATGCAAGTCAGGTGGAAAACGGATTATTATCAAAATATTGAGCACGCGTAATTCCTACATTTCCTATTTCTTCTCAGATAAATAGGTTCCGAGATATAAGGGTATAAAAAGTGGAGTATTCTTCCAATTTGTCAAATATTCCATTTTAAGGTTTCGTAGAACTCTTATAATTTCACCATTTCCGTCTGTATGTCACAGACGCTTTTCTCAGAAAATATTGGGGCCTACACATGACTAACATTTTGTACAGCTATTAGTTCATGAGCCCATGATCAAACTTTCCTGTCATACCGGCACGGCTAATTTTGGGGAAAACGTTTAGTTTAAGGAAAGTACGCCCCAAAAGTTAAATGGTCCAAACTCATGGGAAGGGGTTAAAATTCATTTTCAGCCCGTTAAAAAAAAATTTAAAGAATTTATTTATCGCATACTATCAGTTGTTAATAAAATCCAGATAAAAATGTAAAGAAGTCGCCAATCCATCAAGAACTGACATTTTGCACGTTACATACGGTTGAAACCTAGGAGTCTTATCAGTTGTCAAAAAAAAATCAGATCCAGTCATAGCGGCACGGCTGAAACTGTGTTCAAACAATGAATTAGGGTTTAAAAACTACCGCTGAAATGGAATCGCACTTCACTTGTGCGCATCAGAACAAGCCACAAGTTCACTTGTATCGTTTCCTCACAGCATGAGGATTGCCTCCATCTTCTTCGGCTATTGAAGTTACCTACGTTTGAAAATCATCATGCGGCACATCGCGCATCGGTGGAAAGGGACTTTATTTTTTTATTCAGAAGTACAAAGGTTTTTAAATTTGGTATATTAATTACTGACAATGATAATATTCATATATACATAAGTATATAATATAGATATCTATAATTTTACTTCCACATCCACGCAGTGGATTGAAAGTATAGTAATCGTAAAAAAAAATTAAAAAATGATTTTTCTTGAAATAGGTTTAGAATCTCATGAAAGTTCCAGATTTTAAATTGGAACGTAAAAAAACTTCTGTCTGTCTGTCGATCTGCCGGTCGGTCGATCTGTCGGTCGGTCGGTGGCTCTGTCTGTCTAACTTTTTTATGTCCGCACGTTTTCTCTGGAACGGTTTAAGATATTGACTTGAAATTTTGTACACGTATATATTATAACGAGATCTGGAACTGGATTTTTTGAACATATTCGGTGAAAGGTGGGGTGGGGGTGGGGGTTAAGAAGGGGTAAATAGGGGGAAATAAGTAAAGCAAGCTGGTAAGAGTGCAGAAACTTGAAATTCGGTCTATGTACTTTAGAAGCCAAGGCCTCAAATATTTCTATAATATTTTCCATCCCCCCGACCACCCCCTACTCCATTAATAAAGGGGTTGATAAAATAAAATTGAGATATTCACCTGAAATTTGGTATATGTATACATTATAATGATCAGGAACTAGATTATATTTTGGAATTATTCGGTTGAAGGGTTGGGCTTTAAATAGGGGTAAATAGGGGAAAATAAGTAAAGTAAGTTGGTAAGAGTACAGGAACTTGAAAATTAGTGTATGTACTAAAAACTAAGGCCTATTCAACCCTTCCCCCCTTCTCTATTATTAGAGGGGTTGATGAACTAAAATTGAGATATTCACTTGAAATTTGGTACACCTGTGTATTATAACGGCATCTGGAACTAGATTATATTTTGAGATGATTCCGTTGAAGGGTTGGGGGTTAAATAGGAGCAAATAGGGTAAAACAAGTAAAGCAAGCTGGTAAGAGTATAGAAATTTGGCATTTGCTGTATATACTAGAAGCGAAGACCTCAGGTTTTTTTATAATATTTTGACAATGACAATTTCAGAAATAATGTTGGAAACAAAAGTAGTCTATTTTTAGTCAGACAATTCGAATTTGCAATAAAAAATAGGGGAAACTTTTAAATATACGAATCTGACTTTGAATGACCTTAACCCTTCCATACAGACAAAACATTTCAAAAAAGCCGCAGTGGTTCCCTATTCCAGACTCCTTTCTGTGTATTTAAAAAAAAAAATCAAGTCGTATGCTCAAAAATTGAGCCTCACAGCGAATTTTGTCCATTTGATACACTGTGCGCCGAAGTGACCCGAGAGCACTTCAAAAATTAACCCGTTATAAATTTGACAACTTCCAAAGCCAACGCTTAAATTCATTAATTTGTTAACGACGATTACACCATTTATTTGAAGTTTAATGTATGATATACATATTTTTTTATTTATTACAAATTTCATATCGTGTAATTTTACCTATCAATAATAGTTAATAATTTCAGAATATTTATAAAAACAAATATATACACAAATTATATGGTAATATATACTTAAAATGTATTTTAATTTGTGTCATCTGATCTTGTCAATAAAAGTTATAGCATTTGTTGGGCAGCGCGCGCGTGCGCGCCCTCTCTCTCTCATAGCCCATTCGAGAATCGTGGTGTTGAGCTTAGATCCGAGAATTACTTGCAGAATCTCTAACTACATTTTTTTGTGTAAAATTTTCTCCTCTTTATTTGGTCCTCTTATCATTTTTGGGAAAACCTCAAACTAACGAAGTTACTTACAAAGAACCATGTTTGTTAGACCTAACTTAAATTAAATATTGCACAAGGGTGAGGTCAGAGTCAGTTAAGTCAGGGTTAAGTTACTTGTTATTTCTACCATTTTGAAAATATCGTTTTAAATTTTCTGCGAGTTCAGAGAATTTCCGCAACAAAAATCGAAATGCATTGGACTAACTGTAGAGGTAAATATACAAATAAATTTAATAATGATGTGGCATGCTGCACACTAAATATGTATTGATTTATAATCATCTCTATTGTAAAATTTCTCATTTAAATTTTTTGAACGTCACTAAATTATTGTATTTTCTAAATCTAAAACATTTGCAAAGCTGCTTTCGTGCCATGTAACGCAAACATTCATTATTGATTTCAGATTTATTTTAAGTTTGTAATTGCGGGTGGATTTAGAAAATTTATTCTACCTGTTACCAGAGAGGCGTGTGTAACTCATGTCTTTATAGAGGTACTTAGAATATAGATAAATACTGTAAATATTAGAATTAGTGAATTAAAATAACGGCATTGAAATATATTGAAATCAGTGACGGCGGCAGATTTTTCAGACCAGGCAGCACATTTATTTTTTATTTCATAAATTTGGGGCGGGGGATGCATAGAAGTTTTGTTTAGTAAGGAAGCGCGAGATCATTATTGCTGGGCCTCCTGAATTTGCTTAAGATACGAGATACCGACGAGATACCTTGTACCTAGAAAAAAATCTTTCTTAAAATTAATATTCCATTACTCATTAAAATAAAACATGTTCTTCTTGGGTGCTGGGTAACATACTCAATAATACTAATACAAAACTTCGTCAGGCACAATTGTGTTTTTTTACTTTTTCATTTCCTTCGCTTATCGAATGGAAGTATTGTAATCTTGAAAAAATTTATTCGAATATTCATGTTTCAGACTATTTAGATTAGAAAAATTAAGGTCTTTCAATTCCGCCAGTCTATTTGTCTGTCTATCCGTATGTTTGTTTGTCAGTCTATATTGTCTGTCGACGTTATATCTAAAAAAATGTTTCATGGAGAACAATAAAATGTGATAGGTAGTTGACGCTACTATACCAACGTAGAAATGGGTATAATTTTACTGGAAAGTATGCAAAATGTGACAGACTGCAATAAGATTTGGCAATTTAGTTAACATAATGGGCTCATTTAGCATTTTTTTAAAATTACGTTTTCTGAAAAATCTTTTAATTCTAGAGCGAAATGCAAAGGAAAACAATTTTCTAAAGTCTATAGGCCTTAAAATTAATCAAGAACATCAACACGTGGCGCTTTCGTGTTATAACCGCGTGACGTCAAAGGTTCCATCGCGGCGAGAGATGAAGCCGCTTGGCTAGATGCCTGTCTGCATATGAATGCAATAGTATAAGGTACTGCTTGTATCATGAATAATGCAAATACCGAAGTAAAGCATTCTGTTTCTAAGTATTATAAATTGTAATAAATATCTAGCTATACTGTCACGTCCTTACCATTTTCCAAAAACAAATTTTAAAAGGACCATCCGCCGTCAAAGGGAATAAAGGGAACTTAATACTCCCTTATTCAGAATCTGATATAAAAACCCTAGGCCACGACCTCCTAGAGAGCGAGTGGTGACAGACAATAGGAGGGAGCAGCACTCCGTGTTGGCGAACATTTTTTCGTCAACATAACTAGTCAGAATTGTACAAAAAGGCGTCAAACGACAAAATATTATTAAGAAAAGTTACACTGGCTTTCAAAAAGGCCTATTTCTCGTGTTGTGTGTTGAACAATAAATGTACCTAATTTAACGTAAGGCTGTGATACGAAACTCTCGTAACCTGAAAAACGTATCACCCTTGCTCAAATCATCTCTTAGGTCAACCATCGTCCCCCTACAACATTTCAACCCCTTAGGAGCAAAAGTAAGCAAGTTATAGGTGCCTCTTGATAAAATCAGTATCAGAAGCACAGAAGTGAATTATCTAAAATCGCTAATAATCAACTCTGGAGAGGCTCCACATCCCTCAGGTCGACCACCATTGCCTCCCAGACCATCATAGTGAGCACACCCCCTCAAAGTACGACAAAATCTGTTAATTAGCCATTCCAGAGGGTATGAAAATAAGGGAAACGTACCCTAACAAACAATAACATTTTTCAAAATTATATTGTTTTTCTTTCATGTGTAAATACTCCTCTCATTTCGGCACTTATATACTGGCAATTTGTGTTAAAATACTCCATCACCATAATTAAATCCACCTCTAGCAGATTAGACGAATCTGCTTTTAAATAGTCGGATTCGCACAAAGTAAAAGATTCTACCGTCCCCCAGAGAATTTCGCGATCGCGGAAGTCAGTGAGATAGGACTTGGAACCTTTGACGTCAACGACTCGAGCGCATCAATTTATAAAGAATTTGATTTTAAAGCAGTATTATTCTGGAACTACGTATCGGATCGACCTCAAATTTTCAGTATAATAACTATTTGATGATTACTTCGCATAATTGTAATAAAAAGTGCAATATGAAATTTGACTAATTGACCCCATGGTCAAGGAAGACACCTGTTATACCTTTAATGAAAAATATGTAGGGTAACCATCCTAAAAAATAATTCAACTATGGTGGAAATTTGTAAGTGTATTTACGCAAACTTTGCATATTTAGCACCTTTTATTATACTCTTCGCAAATACAAAACGAAGAGTATATTGCATTCGATCAGCTCATTTCTAAAACAGGTAATATCTCTCGTAGACAAAAAAATTTCATATCACTGCACTGTATTGGTGATCGAATTCTGAACAACTTTCAAAATATCCGTCCGTAAGTTCATCTGTCTGTCCGTCCGTCACGTTTCTTGTAAGCACGATAACTTAAGAACAAAAAGTCCGATAGTATTGAAAATTGGACAGTAGGTTAGTGTTAGCTAGAGGAAGAACAACATCTGTCAATAAATAAAAAAGTTACAAATTTCTTAAATAAAAAAAAAAATTTTTGTACTTAATTAAACTAAAAATGTCTAAAATTAATATTATTTACAAAAAAACTGCTAAGTATAGAATGTGCAACAATTATATAAAAAGTGCAGTAAATCGGCGAAGAGTATAATGGGTTAGCTTCTTTATTATTAATTTCTTCTGCCGGATGACCACAAAATAGAAGTTATTAGGTTCTCTTTGTACCAACAGTGACAATACAGTCCCAATATTATTTTCCTCCGTCGTTTCATGGTTACTTTTTAAAGTGACACCTTGAATAATTTTCCCAAAGGTACAGTATGTTTTCTCATTGGCAACTCTCCCTACAGCCACATTTTAAATCATGTTGTTCTTCGTCGGCTCTTAATTATTATTTTTAAGTGACAACCCTGTATAATGCTCATTAAAAGCACAGCCGATTTTTTCTTTATCAATTGTGACAACTGCATTCCAAATATTACTGTGTTTCATCGATCCCTAATTACCCTTTAAAGTGACCACTCTGTATTTTCTTCAAAAGTGTAGCAGATTTCCTCCTATGCAATTGTTATAATTACATTCCAAATATTATTGTCATCCGTCGTTTCCTAATTATTTTTCTAAAATGACCACTCTCTATAATTTTCTCCAAAGGTATATCAGCTTTCCTCCTTGGAAATTGTAGTTAAAATGTAGTTAATTAAGAAACGTTGGTGGAGAATAATATTTGGAATATAGTTGATATTATTGGAAATGAGATAATTTGATATACTTTTAGTTAAAAAATATATAGGATGGTCATTAAATAGAAAAAATAGCTAATAAATAAAAGGAAGCGAATAACAGAGGAAGAGTTCTGTGTAAATATCTTCATCGATATTTTTCTGTTATAAAAATGTATCTCTAAATCGAACGGGGTGAGGGGGGGGGTTGTTTTACATACGCAGCTGATTTCTGGGACACCCGCTAGGGGCGCCACACAAATTTCTTGAAATACTTTAGATATCATACCTACAATTAAAAACATTATTTCATGAAATCGACCAACGTTTTTTAGGTATATTACTTACTTATTACGTTTTTAGATATATTAATTACTTTCTTACATCCAGCAATGCAGACGTAACTGTTTTCATTTTTTAAATAGTATGATATCACAAAAGTCTAATCCTCTCCCCTTGTCACACTTTGTGGACAGGGGATGCCAATTTACGAATGCCTCCAGGGGGGGGGGGAGCATTTTACCCGGAGGACAGTGTCCGGGGCGCTGAGGGCAGAGCCCCTGGTACTGTCCTTGATTGAAATTGATTAACATATTTTTATTATCAAAGCCGTGTGAGTTAATTATTTCAAAATCACATTACCATTCATTAAATTTTAGATGATTAAAAAATTGTATATATCCTAGTAGAAAATGGAGAAATATGAACAAATAGCGGTCGTCGGAGAAGGCTCTTATGGAATAGTCATGAAATGTAAACATCGAGAATCTCAACAAATCGTGGCTGTAAAAAAATTCTTGGAAACTGAAGAAGATGCAATTATTAGAAAAATGGCTCTAAGAGAGATTAGGATGTTAAAAGTAAGTATTATAGTAAGTAACGTTGTACAATTTCATTATATTAATAATGAAATTTTGCGCTAATTCTAGTGCTTGTATCTCAAAGGTCCATTTCAAAAACGTATTTCTTTTGTTTAATTGCATCGTACGTGTGAAGGTCGCTTACCACTACCAGTATTTTTGACAGAACGATAGCCAGACTTACCACTGCAACTGAAAGGGTAAACTGTAGACGGCGTGATTATTCACCATTGCGCAACTTTGGGGATTTGGTACATGTTAGGTACGAACGATTTTGAAAATTTTATAAATACTCGAGAACAATATGGTGGTGTACAGAACACAATTAAACTTTTTTTTTTGATGAACCATAAACTGAAGAGAAAAAATGGCATAATTAGTAATGTAAAAATTGTTATGATCGCTTCCCAACTTTTGGCATAGTTCGATAGAGTAATAAAATTCCAAAATATTGAACACAACCTATTATCGTTTTAAATCTCCAACTGCAGGTGTAATGACAAAATTTAAAATCATCAGAGAAAATATCCTAATAGGTACCATATATGTAAGAATTGTGAATATCAACCCAGAAATCCTATGTAACACGTGGAAATAGCAAAAAAAATTTTAGTGCAGTAAAAGAAGACCAAATTAACGATGAGATATGCATAGTCTTGTAACAACAATATTACCTGGCAGGGGTATCACCAGGAGTATATATATCTGAGTTTTGAACTTCCAAAACCTATTGCGTTTTTTAGGTTAAAAGGTGGAATAGCTCGGGTTCTAGAGGTCCGATCGGGACAAATTAAAAACCAAAAACCTTTGCAATTAAAATTCCAACAAATCTGCGTTGTGGTCATTTGAATACGTACAGAACGTATAAAATGGAATAAACTGGCTAAAGAGCGTTTTTTTTTTCATTTTAATGCACAGGGACTTCAAGAGTTCCGATCGGCTTCAAACTTTCAGAAAATATATCTTTTGCTGAAAACAAAAAATTTTGGTGCCCAAATATTGAACCTTGTGGACACAAATGAATTTGTTATCTGAAATTTGAATTGCCCGCCATGTTGTGCCATTAAGTCCAAAATGGATCTTTTTTTAATGTAGTTCTCTACGCCAGCTTTTCAATGAGATTAAAAAAAGTTACCTTTAAAATTATTTTGGTCACTTTTTGGGCATTTATTTATAAACCAAATTACAGCAAATAGATTTTTTCGGTCATTATGAAAACAATTTTGGGATACTCCCCTGGGATCAATATTCACCCCGTTGGGTTGACTCCCTGGGGCCCAAAGAACACATTTTTTAGTAAAAAGTCTCCCTCTTAGGATCAAGAGTCATCCGGGATGAGTGAATAGTCTCTTAAAGAGCAAGAAGGCACGCACTGGGCAAAAATCCCCGAGGTAAGTATTCATTATGATATACAAGAAATTAAAAGTAAGAAACAATTTTTGCCAAAATTAAATTTTATTATAAAAAAATATTTAACAATTAAAATATTTCAACACTAAAAATAATATATATATCTAAATATTCAAAGATATATGTACATTGTTTACGCATACATTAGCAGTTCCCATACAACTTTTAAATTGAGAACTTAATTTCATTTGATTATTAGTTATTGCCTCCTCATAAATGTGAAATTAATATTTAAAAAAATAAAAATACAGTAGGTATTGCGGTGATAATCCCTGTTTGAATATGGCAATATAACTTATAATATTGTAAAGTTAGCTTGCTTGCTATACATGTTATATGAATATTGACCCCAGGGGTTACTATTTACCAATTCTGGAGGACTTCTTACCTCGGGGGGGGGGGGGGGGGGGGCTTCAGGGGATACCGTTTGACCTCTGCTTACCTTTCTGCTCTCTGGGAAACTATTGAACCATGCCCGGTCACTTTTGATCCCAACAGGATAACATTTTACGAGAGAAGGTGGTTTTTGGGCCACAGGTTGGTTCCAGTGGAGTGTGCTTTGCCCCCGGGGGTTGATTCATTACCCAAGCTTTCAAAGCCATTCCTATCTAATTAACGTGAATTTTCGTTAAAAACATGAGAAAAGAATTTTGTAACTTGACGCACGGGGTTTGGAAATTTTTAAACTACCTTGCTTTAATTGGTCGCGAATAATGATAAAAATAAATAATAATAATAAATAAACTTTATTTAACCTGGCGGGGTGTCAGCAAATGCAGGTATTAATCCCAACCAGAAACTCAAATAAAAAAATTACATTAAGTACAGAAAGTAAAAGATAAGCACAAAATCAGTAACATAAAAATATAAAAGTAATAAGGAATAAAAAGTAATGTAAAAATGGAAAATTACATTAAGTACAGAAAGTAACCACAAAATCAGTAGTATGTAAAAAAGTAAGATACAAAACAAAAGTTAGAAAGATGTTGTCAACTAGTCAAATATACATATAACAAAAAGTGCAAATTTTAACAATTTTAACTAGTTACTTAAAAATAATAATTGTTTAGCATTTTTTTTAATCCTTGTGAAGACAGACAGTGTCTACGAAACGTAGACGAGAGCTATGCAGGGAACCCCGGAATATTAATTTCTTACTAAGGTATTTAGGCTCCTGATATATTAATTGTTGTGCACAAGACAATACCAGAAACATATTCTTTATAGGATTTTGCAAACCGTGGAAAGAAAAGCTATCTATGAGAACTAAAGGAAAAACTATATATAAAAATATTAATGAAATCTTTGCATTCTTTCGATAACCTGACTTCTGGTTATGCTAACAAGTAAAAATTCTTATTTGCCATTCTCATTTTAACACTAGCATCCAACCTAATCCCCTACGGCTAAGCAGGCCAAACTAGTATCCAAATGATCCCCTACGATATGTAAATTCAGTTAAAATGAGAACAAAGGCCTGAAATTAATTTATTTACGTACCTTATCTTTAAAATTTTTTTCATTCTAATGAATTACATTTTCATAAAATGAGATGTCTCTTTCTAGGTAATGCCACCTTAATCATATTCCTTAAAGCATGGCAGATAACGAAAGTGATATGAAAAATTTTCTTAGTGGTGGAGACTTCACTTCAACTCCAAGCGTATTTTACAAAAGTATTTGTATCAAACAAATATTTTTGTATCTATTTCTGCCACTTAGTGAATGCAAAAGTACGATTGGCATACATCCCGTTTAGTGAAAATCAGAGGCAGCATTCTAAACCTGCATGCGCCGTCTTTAGGCATGACAAAAGTATGAAGCTAATTTTGTAATTCCTTGGCTTTGGGCTAAGCCCATTCAGCCACGATTAGTTTATTATTTTACCTAACCTAACACAAAACCAGACAGTACTTGAGACATTTTGAACCTGCATGGCTATATTTAAGCAGTATGACTAGTAATCAGCTTAAGCTGATTTTTTTCAATAATTAATTTAATTTGTAAATTTAGTCTCCACCACTAAGAAAAATCACTTTTGTTGCCTGCGATGCTCTAAGGCAAAAGAATAAATCAGGTCTCTAGCTAATACAAATATGTCAGGTTATTGCACGTTGGCTCCTATACACTATAACCTACCTATTTAAGTATTATGATGAGAACCAATACTTTCAACGTCCTTTTTCAACTGGAAACAAAAAATCTGCTTTATTTTTCAGAGATTGAAACATGAAAATCTAGTCACTATGATAGAAGTTTTTAGACACAGGAAGAGGTTTTATCTAGTTTTTGAGTATTTGGAGGGAACTGTACTGGATGAATTAGATAAAATGCCCGGCGGTCTTGGCGATGAAAGATCTAGAGAAAGGATATTCCAAGTAGTTAGAGCTATTGGCTATTGTCACAGTAATCAAGTTAGTATTTTACATTCCGTAATCATTTTCAACATTGGTCATGCATTTTTATTTTATTTACGATTCTAGATTTGATTTCGTTGATTATTTCGAAACAACGTTAATAATAATTTTAAAATATATTTATTTGCATTGAGTGGTACATCCTTATAGTGCGGGAGCCGTAGACACTGGTTTTTGTGAGATTTGCTTAACATTAATTTTATCTTTTTTGTATCATATTAGAACTATCTTTACATGAAATCGACTCCTCCAGGTGCACTGGCGGGGCAGCGGTTGACAGCAGCATGTTAATTATGTTAAAAAAGTGTCAATGTTAGAAATGTTCAATGTTTAAATTTTATCATTTTGTTGTTTATCGACATTTTATTAAGATCTAAAAAGACTTCCTGTCCCCTCTATCGTAGATCGGTGTACTCCTCCTATTGATATAATTACGTGAAAAAGAAAAAATAACTGAGAAAAATGTTTAAAGTTGATTTTTTTGCTATTGATATAATAAGATAGTGAAATAACCTATATTGCCAGTCATCTGACGGAACCTGGCTTAGGTAGGAGCTAGCAAAGTTGATGTATGGTAAAATCACACAGTAAGTATAGGAATTAGTCTCAACGCATGTATTTATTATATTTTTCTTTGATGCTTAGTCATCTTATACCATTTATTAAATGAAATTGATGCTTCTATAAAAAAAGTATGTAACATAAATGTAAAAAAAAAAAATTTTTAAAGGCAAATCTTCATCGAAGTGTTTTGACTTAAAATATTTCATCAATCAATTACCTACATGCATTCATAGTGACAACTGTTCTTTCATCTAGCACGTTGGAAACCTTTAGAAATAGCGAATATGCTATATGTTCGTGCGCAATAAGTCTGCTGGTGCTGAATCCAGGTCCCGTCGGATTACTGGCAGCATACATTTTTTCACTATCTGATTTATTCCTACTAATGGGGCTATTGATTATGTAATTGAATAAGAATAATTCGTTAAAAGTATTTTATTATTTCATATGTTCAATTGTACCCGAAACATGATAATTCCACAAAATGCTGTTAAATTTAGGCTTGGATTTTAAGGAACGGAGTAAATTTGTTCATTTTTTAGTTTTTTGACTATAACTCAAAAACTGTACATTTTAGTATATACGTCATCGGCGTCGGCGTCGCGAACAAGTTATGACTTGTCTAGCGCGCTGTGCTGATGTTTTAGTCTTCTGCCGAAACAGAAGTCGTTTGAGCGCAAAAAAATAGTCTTCTGCCGAAGCAGAAGTCATTTGAGCACAAAAAAAGTCTATATAAGAAAACACTTTTTCTCAGCGAGCAAGTAGTGATCGATCCTTCAAGTAGTAATGTTCCAGCCTTCAGCAACTAATAGTCTTCTGCCGAAACAGAAGTCAGTTGAGCACAGAAGCCAACGCCAATGCTGACGAGGTCATCCCTTCCTCTTGTGTTGTAACCAGACAGTGTGTTTTATTTGAGTTTTATTGTGTTGAGTGTCAAGTGGCAATGCATACCCGGAGTGGCAAGGCAGTAGGCACTGGGGTCGAGAGCGACGTCTCCACGTCGGCCCCCCCTCACTGCACGACGCCCCTCACAGCATCTGACCACGAAGTGCTCCGCCAACACGACGCCCTGACAAGGGGTACGGGGGTCACGCCCGACGTCTCCACGACGGTGGCCCCACACTGCACAGCAAGCAACACAGCAACCCGGCTCGGCGAGGTAAGCATGTCCTCTGATTTTTCTACAGGCACAAGTGCTACGCATGGCGTCGCGACGACGGCGCCCCACTACTGTGCGTCGCCGGGCTCCGCGCCTAGGCATAGCGAGGCAGGACTCGCCACCAACATAGGACACGACACTGGGGTCATGCATGACGTCATCACGACGGTGCCCCCTCGCTGCATGGCACGCAGCGCAGCCACCTGGCATGGAACCCAGGCAACAAATATGGAATGGAGTAGCAACGATTCCCAGGCGATGCCCCATTACTGCATGGAGCGCAACGCAGCATCGTGGCACGGAAACTCGGCGATGGAACAGAGATTGGATGGTGATGAGGATATGGTGATGCCCCCTCGCTGTATGGTGGACCCAACAGCATCCCGGGCCAACGACGATTCCTCGACGCTGGGAGATCGCCGCTTCGCTGGATTCGCTTCCACACATGGGGAAGCCTCCCACTCTGGCTGCCCAGCGGTCAGTACACCATTGCTGCCACACCCGACTGGCCCCAACTCTTCAGCGACGCCTCGCTGACACCTCGCCGCCAGCTGGCCACCCCTCACTGCATGGTACCACCAACAGCAACCAGCCCAAGTCCAAGCACGCCGCCCAACGCACAGTACTTCGTCACGCCTACCTCGTCGGCCGGCGCCTACCACGTCACCCCGCCGTACCAGACGGCAAGACCTAGTGCTACGCCCCAAAGACAAATAGTGCTCCAAAACCAAACGACTGGAACGATCCCAGTCCCCTCTGCCGCCATAACGGACCAACCCCAACCGAGCTTGGGACTACCCAGCTATGAACAATTAGCGCAACTCCTGGCTCTGACCACTTCAAACCTAGCCTCCATTACCCGGCAGCAAGAAAATTGCCGGCCACCCATTACTGCACGTAACGAATCACAGCCGTACGCCACGGAAAAGGTTTACTTACGTGGACATGGCGACCAACAACGTGAGGCCAGATCTTTCCGGAGGGAAGAGGATCCACGACGACCCGACTACACAGATTCTGGGGAAATGGACCCCCAGTGGCGCCCAACACAAAACCTAGCAGAGAGCATGACAAGACTAATGGAGGGAAGCGTTCAAGCCGCAATACAAGGTCATCACAGGATGCCCACAAGAAGAACGAGAGCGCTGCCCACTTACTCAGGCCTGGAATGGGAGGATCCAGTCAACTTCCTGGATGAGCTCGAGGAGGCGATGCTCCATGAAGACATCCACGGCAGGGATAAAGTGAGAGTAGCTATAGAACAGCTCGAGGGTCAAGCCAGACGCACCCTGGAGATGTGGAAGTCCCACAACATCACATACGAGTTCTTAAAGGAAAAGCTCTTGCGGCAGTTCAACGACACTGCCACCCTGGGGAAGCTACGCTCCAGGTTACACGGTGAGAGACAGAAAGACGACGAACCCGCCGCCGTTTTTATACAACGCAAAATTGGACTCTGGCTGAGGGTAGAACGGTATACGCCGGAAGAAGAGATGGTTATGGAGGTGCGCGAGCTCCTGCGACCGGAACTAAGATTCGCAACTAGAAATGTCCCAGTGGCCACGATGGAAAGCTTGAGCCGAGTGGCTGAAAACGCCGAGGGTGACTACAGGGAATTTCAGAGGCAACTCCGACCGCTGCCGAGGCCAGCCACCATCCCGCCTGCGAGTAATACCACCAATAGTCTACCAAAGTGCCGCAAGTGCCCGGGATTTCACTATCACCGAGACTGCCCCACCAACCAAACTCAGTCAGAGCCCCAGCAAGGCAACTCCAATTTCCGCGGACACAACTCCAACCAGCGAGCCAACCCCAATTTCCGTGGACACGACTCCAACCAACAGGGAAACCCTAACTTCCGCCAACAAAATGTCCAGACAGGGGGTAACAACTTCCGAGGGCATGGCACCAATTCGAACAACCCTAGCCAACAAGCAGGTCCAACCAATAACTCAGGCCCAGGACAGACATCCACGGCACCATCACAGCAACGAAGTCAGTCAACCACACGGCAAGAACCCCGCAATGCACCGCCATCGGGAAACTCCCAATGGGTCGGGCAGAACTAGGGCGCCCGGCCCCACCGCTGGAAATTAACAGCCTAGAATTACCAACCGAGACAGAGGACGCAGTGCTGCAACTACAAGCCCAGCAACAAGCCACAACCTTGGTGTCTCCACCACCGACCAAGAAGAATGAGATTGACGAAGCTACAGCCACGCAGGAGCAGGAAACGTATCAACCACGCCCGTTGACACCACGGCAACAAAGCAACAGAGCCGCCGCCTTTGCTTTCCTTTGCCCGGGCCGCCTGGACAGGCGGTCACCAGTCAACACCGTGACGCAAGATGCTACCTCCCTCAGCTTAGACCAGTCAACCACGCTCATTCCTCAGCCTCAGCCAAGTGAACAGGAACCCAAGGAAGTGGCGAGTATGGACGCCTTCCCGGACCAGCAGGACGCTGGACTTTCCCGGAAGGATAAAAGGTCAGTATTGCCAACCACTGCCCCACTAATAGCTTCTGTATTCCTCGACAAGGTATTCCCGCCAAGTCAAACCCGAGATGTCAGCACGAAGCCATCTCCCCCGAGGTCACCTCCACTCGGCCTGCCAGGCCCCGAGCCGCCTCCCAGGATTCAGTCCAGCCAGACTGACCTACTCAGACAATCTCTGCAACAGACCACCGACATCGATGATGACGATACCGATGATGACGATACCGAAGATGACGATCCCGAAGATGACGATACCAAAATTGACGATCCCGAAAATGACGATCCCGAAGATAACGATACCGAAGATGACGATACCGAAGATGACGATACCGACGATGATGACAGCAACGACGAGGATGACGATCCCGAGGATCCAGGTCATCCAGCCCCACCAAGGCTCGCAGCTCCTACTGTCACAGGACCAGTAGCGCCCGTTGCCCAGAAGCCAGTCACGCCTACTATCACAGGATCAGTAGTGCCCGCTGCCCAACAGCCAACCACGCCTACTGTCACAGGACCAGTAGCGCCCGTTGCCCAGAAGCCAGTCACGCCTACTATCACAGGATCAGTAGTGCCCGCTGCCCAACAGCCAACCACGCCTACTGTCACAGGACCAGTAGTGCCCGTTGCCCAGAAGCCAGTCACGCCTACTATCACAGGATCAGTAGTGCCCGCTGCCCAACAGCCAACCACGCCTACTGTCACAGGACCAGTAGCGCCCGTTGCCCAGAAGCCAGTCACGCCTACTATCACAGGATCAGTAGTGCCCGCTGCCCCAAAGCCAGATGCCAACGCACAAGTCTACATCCGTGGACCTGGTACCTACTTCCGTGGACATGGCGACTATCTACGTGGACATAGCACCACAGCCGCCGCTAAACCAAAATTTCCAGCCCGCCGACTGCCCCCAGTCGTGCCTGGCCCATCCACCTCAGCCAAGAGGAAACAAACAAACAAGAATGAGAAGTCCCCGGCGCTGTCAGCCGCACCGCCGCCGCCAGCAGACCCTGGGCCTTCTACGTCAAGACAAGAGCAGCCGCTCTACACGACGCCGATACTGTTCCCAATGCCGTTCTGGGCGAAGGCCGTGACCACGCCTGGCCACGACCGACAGCAGCCATCCGCCAGCCAGATGCCTGTCCCAGTCCGGACACGAGTATTCGTCAACTCGAACGCCAGCCCGAGCTCAGCCGGCTCCGGCGCACCGCTCCAGGATCCCGCTACCTTAGCACGTAGCACAGCAGGACCTAGCAGCCCCCACGAGGCGCTCCAGTATCTCACTGCCTTAGCCCGCAGTACAGCAGGACGTTGCAGCCTCAATAAATCGCTCCAGTCTCCCGTTGCCTTAGCAAGCAACACAGCAGGACGTTGCAGCCTCACAGGTTCGCTCCAGAATCCCGTTGCCTCAGCGAGCAACACAGCAGGACTTAGCAGCCCCCAATTCGCAACAGGATCAGGCAGCCCCGGGCGTCGCGGAGACGACGTCCAGAAGAGCGAAACTTGCGATAATATACCAATGTAAATAATTCAACGCCACAGGGCGAAAACTTTGTTCAAACTAGAATACATTTATGATTTGTCACATAAAATACTTTAATTTTAAATATCTTGTTTTACCTAAAATATCTTAGTGGACCTATTATTAGTTACTTATATAAAATATCTTACCACACTTAATCTTAGTCTATATATGTTAAAATATCTTAGTTGTTGAAATATCTTAACACTTACTCTTAGTTTATAGTTTTGAAAATATTGTATCCACTCACTCTTACATTATATAATTGAAATTATTGAACTGAAACATAACCTGTATGCCTTTATTAATGTTCAATAAAGTCACAAAAAAGGGGGGTGGTGTCATCGGCGTCGGCGTCGCGAACAAGTTATGACTTGTCTAGCGCGCTGTGCTGATGTTTTAGTCTTCTGCCGAAACAGAAGTCGTTTGAGCGCAAAAAAATAGTCTTCTGCCGAAGCAGAAGTCATTTGAGCACAAAAAAAGTCTATATAAGAAAACACTTTTTCTCAGCGAGCAAGTAGTGATCGATCCTTCAAGTAGTAATGTTCCAGCCTTCAGCAACTAATAGTCTTCTGCCGAAACAGAAGTCAGTTGAGCACAGAAGCCAACGCCAATGCTGACGAGGTCATCCCTTCCTCTTGTGTTGTAACCAGACAGTGTGTTTTATTTGAGTTTTATTGTGTTGAGTGTCAAGTGGCAATGCATACCCGGAGTGGCAAGGCAGTAGGCACTGGGGTCGAGAGCGACGTCTCCACGTCGGCCCCCCCTCACTGCACGACGCCCCTCACAGCATCTGACCACGAAGTGCTCCGCCAACACGACGCCCTGACAAGGGGTACGGGGGTCACGCCCGACGTCTCCACGACGGTGGCCCCACACTGCACAGCAAGCAACACAGCAACCCGGCTCGGCGAGGTAAGCATGTCCTCTGATTTTTCTACAGGCACAAGTGCTACGCATGGCGTCGCGACGACGGCGCCCCACTACTGTGCGTCGCCGGGCTCCGCGCCTAGGCATAGCGAGGCAGGACTCGCCACCAACATAGGACACGACACTGGGGTCATGCATGACGTCATCACGACGGTGCCCCCTCGCTGCATGGCACGCAGCGCAGCCACCTGGCATGGAACCCAGGCAACAAATATGGAATGGAGTAGCAACGATTCCCAGGCGATGCCCCATTACTGCATGGAGCGCAACGCAGCATCGTGGCACGGAAACTCGGCGATGGAACAGAGATTGGATGGTGATGAGGATATGGTGATGCCCCCTCGCTGTATGGTGGACCCAACAGCATCCCGGGCCAACGACGATTCCTCGACGCTGGGAGATCGCCGCTTCGCTGGATTCGCTTCCACACATGGGGAAGCCTCCCACTCTGGCTCAGGGCTGCCCAGCGGTCAGTACACCATTGCTGCCACACCCGACTGGCCCCAACTCTTCAGCGACGCCTCGCTGACACCTCGCCGCCAGCTGGCCACCCCTCACTGCATGGTACCACCAACAGCAACCAGCCCAAGTCCAAGCACGCCACCCAACGCACAGTACTTCGTCACGCCTACCTCGTCGGCCGGCGCCTACCACGTCACCCCGCCGTACCAGACGGCAAGACCTAGTGCTACGCCCCAAAGACAAATAGTGCTCCAAAACCAAACGACTGGAACGATCCCAGTCCCCTCTGCCGCCATAACGGACCAACCCCAACCGAGCTTGGGACTACCCAGCTATGAACAATTAGCGCAACTCCTGGCTCTGACCACTTCAAACCTAGCCTCCATTACCCGGCAGCAAGAAAATTGCCGGCCACCCATTACTGCACGTAACGAATCACAGCCGTACGCCACGGAAAAGGTTTACTTACGTGGACAATACACATAATACGATTTTTTGTAGAGAATCAAATTTCCTATTGAAATGGCACTTATAAAGTAAACAAAAATTGTTTAAACAAAATAAATAAAAAAATGAAAAACATTTTTAACATGTACCTTTTTTTAAATATATTTGACGTACATGCCGCAAACAGTCATTGTTCCACCAACGAGGTGGCAGGAGATAATTTTCTCGGTAGGCTACATTATTACGACAAAAAAAAGAGACAAACCAAGCCTAAACAAGTATAGCAATGAAATGTGTTGCTGGCTTCCGCACTATTAGAATATTATTCCAATGAAGCATATTTATTTTCAAAAACCATATTTAAACTAAATAATAAAATGTCAACTGAACGAAAAATAAATTTGATTTTGTTATTTTTTAATTTTTATATATTAGGTAATACGGTTGAATTAACCGAAAGACGATGAAATAGTATTTCATAATTTTTGATATTGGTTTTTAATTTATTTTCAAAAAAATGTCTGCGCCATTTTTAGTGGCCTCTCATGAAATTTCTACAAAGAGAAGCAAATATCTCCATTTAACAAATTCGTGTAAATTGCAAAAGTTATGCAATTCTGACAGATCTATGGGGTTTGCTATTTTCAAATTCTAACTTTTGATATCAGATGCTGAATCAGCTACTTTGAAAATATCACCAATTTGAACAGAATTTTATTGATAATCATATTGCTACATTTGTGTGCAATAGTTCTTTTGTGCTAGATAAAGATTATTATTATTATTATTATTATGCATTCATCATGTTTTCGAGCACAAAAACTTTTGTTCGATTTTTGCTCATCTTGTACTAGACATAACTTGATCAAACTAATAAGGGACCATCGCACAGTGGGCCAGATAGCAATTCTAGCAAATAAAATATGAAAATACTCAGAGGCAGCATTTTATATCTTTTATTTGCAATGAAAAATTATAAACATGCATCCAACATCGTAAATATGATACACTTTCACAGATAGTAATAATAATATATAATATATAATATAAATTATGTAATTGCATATTTTGGGAAGAAAGTCAATTAGTTTACTTCAAACACAATGTTTTATTCATTCAAAATTAAAATACATACTTTTACACGAAAATTTTCATATATTACAACATTTGTTTTGATTCTAATCTGTACCGGAGTCCTAAGATATGTAAAAGTCATCGTTAGCATCATAGTCCATTGAAATGTTACAAAATTTTGGCCCAACCTTACATTTTGGGTAGGACAAGATTTTTTCTTTTGATGTTTAGGGGGGTCGATTTTCGGGGTTGAAAGCCCCCCCCGCCCCATTTGACCGCCATCTTGAGAAAGGGTGCGTAAACAGTTTCTTCGCGATATCTTGAGGACCGTAAGTTTCACAAGAGATTTTCTAAGGCCTTTTTTGCAGAGAATTGAATTCTTTACAATCTTGGTCCAAATACTTCTTACCGTAAAATTGAAAATGAGAAAGTTATAATTAAAAATAAACGAAGAATTTCAAGGAAAATATCATTTAAGGGTTATAACTTTTTTTCTATTGATGTTAGTCAGATGCTTCTTGTACATCATTTTATTGCGAACAATTTCCTCTACTCATTTTTTAAATTTCTCTTCTTTGGGGAGTTGTTAGGAAGCTGCAAATGAATCAATTTTGCGATTTTTTTACTCGAAAAAGAAGAGGTTTGTACAAAAATTGAAAGAGGCAAAAAGAGTTTGCAATCGTGCTAGGAATATTCCCATTTTTTTTCAGAATTGTCCAATGCCCTTTTTGATGCACTTGATCTATTTGCAGCGTCCTAACACCACTCCAAAGAAAAGAAATATAAAAAATGGGTAGAAAAATTGTTCGCAATACAATGATATACAAGAAACATCTGATGTGTAGTTTCAATAAAATCAGTAGAAAAAAAGTAATAACCCTTAAATGATATTTTGATAATTTTAATCTATTTTTCATTAATACTTTTTTATTTTAAATTTTACGGTAAGAAGTATTTGAACCAAAATTGTAGAGAATTCAATTCTCTACAAAAAAAGTCTTAACAATATTTCTGTGAGACTTACGGTTCTAAAGATATCGCGGAAAAACTGTTTACACCCCCCTTTTCAAGATGGCGGCCAAATGTGGGGCTTTCAACCCCGAAAATCAAGTTTTATACTCACACTAACCCCCCTAAACATTCAAAGAAAAAACCTTGTCCTACCCAAAATTCAAGGTGAATGTAACATTTCAATGGACTATCACGATCGGAGTCAGAATCGATAATTTCAGGCGTATGTATCTGAAGTGCTGGATCTGCTAATAACTTAAGGACATCCTTCGGTAGTGCATTTTTTTCCATCCAGATTGTTGACGTGCTTTTTGATAACTTGGAGATTATAGGATCTGAAGAATACAGTAAAACATGAAATAGATCTTCCATAGTTTTTTCTCTGGACGTTTTCTGTGTATATAATTCCCTAAATTTCCTAACATCTTTGTTTCTGGTATCTGAAGCTTCCCCTGACAACATTCATGTGGAAAGAACAGCTTCGACCGGCAACATACAGAGCCAAGGCTTCTTCTAATGTATATTTCGTAGCCACCGATTTTGGAGAACTATGGAGCTTTCTTAATCCTAGTCACTCGTTTTGGAGATTTTGCTGTGATAGTTTGTACTATTAGCGCAGCATCTCTTTTACCAGACATTCTTAAACTGGCGCTAGTCGCAAATGTGTAGTATAAGTTTAGAGTAAAGGTAAAACTTTTTGCATTTTGGACTGATCACCCGCCTCAAGAAATTCCTTTGATGATCGAATTTTTGTTCCTCCTTTTGGGTTTTTAGTAGGTATCACAACCACAACGTCATACCTGGAGAGATCGATTGTTTCTGCTTGTTGGCAAAGTTATTGTTTATATTTTTGATTATTATTTTGGTTGTATCCTCATCATGTTCCATTAATTTAAAGTGCAGAACTTAAACCAAAAAACTGCAGCATTTATGTTTGTTATGTCTTGTCAAGCGGGTAGATTATGTTCGCTTTTATTATAAGTTTGAGAGGGCATTCCGAGAAAACTCTTCCATTAGGGCATTAGATATTATTGATACTTGGAAGATGAACAACTATCTGAGAGCTAAAGTAAGTAGAATGTTTACGATTTTGAGAATACTGGTTTTGTGATTTATAATTTCTTAGAATTGCACTGTGCATCGCCGAGAAAATACTCTGCAGTTTGCAAAAGAAATGGAAATTTCTTAAACTGGAGTATTGATTGAACAAACATAAACAACATAGGTACTGATCGAATTAAAACCTACTCATTTTTACAAGCGTGTATTCAACCTCACACATGTTGGTCAGTTGTCAGTATAGTTTAAAACTTGCAATTCAATTTTCAATCACTTCTACTCGATCTATTGCCTTGAAACTTTGCATACATATGTAGTATCGATGACAATATGGTGATCTCATGACAATGACGTAATGCTGCAGCCAGGTTAGTCAGCTCACTATGCAACCCCTCCATGGTCAATGGTAGACATACTGTGATTAAAACGGAAATAATAAAATATATTTAAAAAACTTTTTCAAAACAAGCTTTTATTAAAATATGTTAAAACGAAGAAAATAAATATTACGTAGTCCAATAAATAGACCCAGTGCGGATGAGTTGACGTTAGTAAAGAGGTAAAAATTATCGAATCAAAGAAATAAACGTTTTATCAATGTTTATGACCTGACCTAAAAGCTTACCGCGAGATATACATTAAAATAAGCTAATCATTATATTCTTTTCGTTGATTTACTGCACTTTTTATATAATGGTTGCACATTCTATAGGATACTCTTCGCAGTTAAATAAATAATTTTAGTTTGTGTTAGCGAGTAACCTTTGGCTTAGTCTACTGCGAGATGAATTAAACCGCCAAAGCTTGGTTCATAATCTTCTCGCATTTGTGACAAATTTATTACTTTTTAGTTTATAAACATACATACGCAACTTATACGTGGCCGGTTTTTCAATATAACAATATTCATATCTAAACTTTAAATTTTCTCTAATTATCATTATGCTTTTTCTCTCATTTTTTTAACAACCATCCCCGGAGATGTCGTATTATTTTGGTTTTAGACATTTTTTGTTTAATTATAAAACAAACAAAAAACAATAGGGTTTTGCTCAAGCTAACACTAAATTACTGTCCAAAGTTCAATACAATCGGACTTTTCGTTCTTAAGTTATCGTGCTTACAAGATACGTGACGGACGGACAGACAGACGTCGGACGGACGGGCAGGCAGACAGACAGATAGACGGACGGAAGGTCGGGCGGATATTTTGAAAATCGTTCAGAATTCGATCACCAACACAATGATATGAAATTTTTCCCTCTACGAGCGATATTACCTGTTTTAGAAATGTGCCGATCAGATGCAATATATAATATTACCGGTTCGTTTTGTATTTGCGAAGAGTATAACTAAATACCTATGAACTTCTCGCTTGTTTTGAAAAAGTGTTTCCTATTTATATGTTATTAACAATTTTTAAAATCGGTTAAAAGCAAAATAATTTTGCTCGTTTAATTTGACTAATCACTAAACGGCAGTGAATTATTAGGAAATGTGTAAAATAAATTTTAGAAATTTAAATTATTATTAAAATAATATGTGTTTTATTTTTAGATCATCCATAGGGATGTTAAGCCCGAAAATGTTTTAGTTTCATCTCTTGGCGTAGTAAAACTTTGTGATTTTGGTTTTGCAAGAATAATTAGCCTGTCTGGAGAAGCCTGTACAGAATATGTGGCTACAAGATGGTATCGAGCGCCGGAATTATTAGTAGGTGAACCAAGTTATGGAATCGGTGTTGATATTTGGGCCATTGGGTGTTTATTTGCCGAAATTATGACAGGAGATCCCTTATTTCCTGGAGAGAGTGATATCGATCAATTTTATCTTATTGTAAAAATGTTAGGTAAGAGAAAATCGTAATATGATAATATCAACTATCAAATCCCCAGTAGCATAGTATCATCCATTAAATTTTCACAACTTTTGATTGCGAAAACGTTGGGATAAACTCCGTTTAGCTATAATTTTAACTTAGGCCAGGCCCGCGCCATACATAAGGGCAAAGTAGTGTCGTGAGATAATATAACTGGCAAATAAAATTAAACAAGCTAACCATTATACTCTTCGCCGGTTTGCTGCCCTTCTTATATAATTGTTGCATATTCTATATATAGGCTACTTTTCGCACTTTTTTTGTAAATAATATTAGTTTTAGACATTTTTCGTTTAATTACAAAACATAAAAAACATTTAAAAAAAATTTAAATAATTAATAACTTTTTTATTTATTGGTCGATTTTGTTCAAAGACAAAATGATTCTTTCTCTAGCTAACACTAACTTACTGTTGAAATTTCAATACAATCGGACTTTTCATTCGTAAGTTATCGTGCTTACAAGAAACGTGACGGGCAGACAGATGGACAGACAGACAGACGGACGGACGGGCGGAAGGACATTTTGAAAGTTGTTCAAAATGCAATCACCAACACAGTGATATGAAATTTTTTTCTCTACGAGCAATATTATCGGTTTTAGAAATGTGCCGATCGAATGCAATATACTCATCTTCGTTTTGTATTTGCAAAGAGTATAATTTATAAGGTGTTTCCATAGAGCTTCACCCTTTATTTGCTACCTTTAATTTATTAACTAATTTTTCTGTTGTATGGTCGCCTTTGTATATTTTTGTTAACTAAAACTATGTTAGATTGCCTTCTTGATAATAATATCAACTATATAGCCGGAAGTACTACTAACTCTTTTATTTTAAATAGCACCCTGTATATTTTTTCATCTTATTTTAGAGAGGTTTGTATTATCTTTACAATATTATTTTCAAAATCGAATAAAAAATGACCGTGAAAATTAATTTTATGTAATTATTTAGTGGTGAGGAAAATCATGGTCAAGTTTATAACACTTACCTAATAAATACGCATAGTGTTTAATAGAAGGATATTTTTACACATTTTTCACCTAAAGCAAATTGACTGTTTTGAACATTTAATTAATTTATGGCGTAATTCATGTTTTCTGAAAGTTCTTCTGAAAGTAGTAGATAATAAACGAAGTAATAATGATTTAAGTTGCATTCTCTCACATTCAGATAAATCTTCATTGAGAAAAATAAAGATTCCCATGCAACCCGTAGAGTACCGCGTTTCATATTTGTACTGCTGACGGCGTGGAATGGATGTCCGAAGGACCCCTCCTGACTACCTTCCAACAGGACGCCGTCGAAAAAACATGAGGAAAACGGATTCAGCCCGACTTTTGCACTAAGGGGATGGTCAACCTCCTCTTGGCCTTATCTACCCCTGTGCCCCTTGTCATCAATCTCATAAATGTTCTCAACAAAAATCCTCGGCAAAAAACCAGCCATGCTGCGATATACCCCGAGAACCAAGTTTTGGGGGTGGTTTTTGACCATTAGGGGTAGTTAGGACAATTGTTCAACCCCAGGACCCATTACAATCCATTCCCTGCCCCAAAAAACGGAGGGGAAGGTCTCTTGCGTCGCTGGCTCAGAAGTGTCCACAAACTCCGCTTCATTTACTGGACTATCTAGTCTGAATTTTATATTGTAGGACGTATGGCCTGCTAGTGTTTTATTATTATCCTCTTCGCAAATACAAAACGGAGAGTAACTTGCATTCGATCGTCCCATTTATAAAACCGGTAATATCGCTCGTAGAGAGAAAAATGTTCACATCACTGTGTTGGTGATCGAATTCTGAACATCTTTACAAATGTCCGTCCGTCTGTCCTTCCGTCTGTCCGTTCGTCCGTCCGCCCGCCACGTTTCTGATAAGCACGATAACTTAAGAACGAAAAATCTGATTGTATTGACATTTCAGACATTTGGATAGTAAATTAGTGTTAGCTAGAGGAACAACCCTATTTTTGAACGAAATCGAACAATAATTAAAAAAACTATTAATTGCTTAAATCTTTTAAATTTATATATTTATATTATATACACATTATTATGTTACATTGCCAAACCGGTTAATTAGGCAATAGTTCCTATAGCCCAGTTGTCAGAGACAGAAATTGATAAGAATCGGCCACTAAATGTTATATGGCTGAATTTTTTAGAATTAGTATTTTTGTTGGTGTAGAATACGATAAAAAAAGTTTACATCTGTAAGTTGCCGGCGACCCCTAAAAAAATTGAAAATTCGGTATTTGGCCAATAACTCGAAAAATTAAAAAATGTATCAAAAGACTAATAGCACTAGGCGATAGAGGGATAAATTTCACATTAAAAACGTATATGAAGTTTTTTTGTACGATCAAAAATGTAAGCTCCAGATTTTTTTGTTTAACGCACGAGAATGGAACGTAGCGACACATAAATACGGCTCGCGAAGCGTGCGCGGTCTCGGACGCGCTACACTAAATTTGTTGTAACTTCTCTCCGCAATGATTCGGAACCTTCCACCACGTCACAGAACTGTCAACCATAATACGGAACCCACCACCATAATGCGGAATCCCCCACCATAATTCGGAACCCCCACCACGTCACAGAACTATCAACAATTAATTTGGAACCCCCACCCGCCATAATTTGGGAACACCCCACCATGATTTAGACCCCTCTCCTCATGTGACATGTAAGACAGTACATATTTTACTACTCTTCCAAAGACTTAATTATTATGCCCATCTATGTATGGATATGTATCAGATGTAAACCCCACCATAACTCAGAACTCTCCGCCATAATTCAGACCCCCCTCTCTTCATAATCATGGGGTAATAGAGACTCACCTCCTAGTTTTTGGGCAGCTGGCCCACCTTAATTTTGGCAGTGGCGCTCTCCCTAAGTTTTGGCTGCTGACCCACCTAGTTCAATTTTTGTAACACTACAGCGCCATCTATCAATCATTTTCTTAAACTCTGACTACTTATATTTTCCTATAGAGGAGATCACGTGAAAATATTTAACCTAATTAATTTCAATTCACTATTTCCACCATAATTCAGAACACACTAAAAATCAATCAACACCTTATTGAAGGTTTTAAGAAAGTGACAAAAAGTGTAAGAGATGTGTATCATCACTTTGAGGAACGTTTAATATTATTTAAGAATTGGAGAGGCACTGCAAAACCTTCAGATCTTGCACTGGCAGAATTTCATTACATCGGTTGCGAGGACACCGCTGCTTTCATTGCGGAGTTGAAATTTACAGGTGGAAAGTAGGTGGACATACCTTGCCCATTTACGGCACTAAGAAGATCCCTCTTATGCAAAATTAGTCAAAGAGGGATTGTTCAGGATTATGGAAAATGAGAAGGATGTACACGTATCAAGAAGCAGCTTATCAGTAATCAGCTATTAGAAGTGCATTCTGGTGGCTACATAGTGTTACCTTAAGTTTACATGTAATGCACAAATTTATGAATGACAATTAATTAAGTAATGTACTATGAATCAATGGAGACCTTATTAAAGCTTTATAAACCACCAATTTTTAATGTACCACCCTGTATATTCCGAGCTGTAATAATAAGAAAGAAAAGTACATATTTCATATAACACATTAATTTTTACAATTACAAATTATGATGCAGCTGCTTGGTGTGAATTTATCTTTTCGCACACCCTGTATTCAAATTAGATATCCTCGTACAAGTCGTCAGGAGTTGCTCAACGTTTATTTGAATTAAAATTGTACTGCAAACACATTGTGAAGACTCTGTTCTAATTAACTACCCAAGAAAAAAGCGAGATTGAAACTAAATGCATTTACGATCAAATAATCCTTCAAGTAAGGAATTAATGTCCAAGCACAATAGAATGATGGATAGATCAACAGATGAATAAGGAAATAATTTACAAATAAAATCATTGTAATGAAAAAATGTCTTATTAATCAACATCTCTTGCAATAATGAAAGAAGCATTGTTCAGCCACTTCGAACGAAACTGCAAACTCATGCGAGTTAGATCGGCCAGCCAGCCCATGCACCCCCCCACCAATCACCTCTTCATCCCGCGAACCCCGCAACATCCTCTCACCCCGCGGTACACGTCTACAGTCCATACATCGTAAATATTATGCAAATAATAATGCATCAGCATTTAGTATATCACATTTCTTGATAAAAATAGTAAGGCAATAAATACCATATAATATTATCAAAACAATGCATTCATCTAACAAAGAGCAAGCAGTTCTAATCTCATGAATTTTATCAACTATAAATAAATTATTTAAGCTACATGAAACAACCTATTTGGTTTACTTTAATAAATCAAAAACGCCATTCATAATAAATGCGATAGAAAATAAAAGAATATTTCGGAAACTGCAATGACCGCAGATAGGTAGATCACTGCTTGATATAATTTCAGTCTAGCGAGCAACGACAATAAATAAAACAAATTCTTAATGCTTTATTTTAGCGTTAAAAATAAAACTGCAAAATGGACAGATATATCTCAACTACAGAGTGGCCTATACAAATTTAGATACCCCACCCAAACGTACATTTCAAAAATGCGCTGTCCTTAATGCTTGAAAACTTTTACTGCAAAAAAAGTAGTTTACTACATCATCAATGGGAACGTTGTCGCTATAGAGTGAGGGAAAATATCGAAGAAAAACATCACATTCGTTTAGAAAGGCATGAACAAGGTACTCTTCAACGAAACTAATGTAGTGGGGGTGTATACAAAAGAACATCATAAACGCACCAAAAGAAGCATGCAGACTTGGGAAGCATCGAAGAAAAAAACGTCATGGTCGTGAAAGAAAAATATAAGTTGTGGAGATTTTAGGAAAAACATTATAGTCGTAATGGGAAAATATGCCCAGTGGAGATTTATAAGAAAAATGTTATAGCTGTTATAGAAGGCATAAACAGTAAGAATCTTTTATATTGCATTTCTATCTCTGACGTCTACATTTTCAATATGAAATGAGAAGTGGTGAACATATTAAGTATCTAATATTTTAGCCACATGACATCAATCTTACGAGGGATACTAAATATCAAGCAGAATCGCTTGGCACAGAGTGTCAAAAAAGCCCTACTATAAGCTTAATCCATTTTTACGAAACAAAATCTAAAATTCATCAAAAATAGCTCCTCCACCATTTCAAATGACCCTCTACCCGATAATTCGCCTTTAAACATATAATTATTTAAATTCGGATATTAACGTATCATTAGATAAAAAACTCCGGCTCGCCTGCGTGTATAAGATTTTTAAAATTTCGATATGAAGGTAGGTATTATTAGGAAAATAGTTAAATGTATAAAAATAGTATACTTATGTCAAAATATCAACGAATTCGTGAAAATACTGTATTTGTGAGTCAATGATATCAGACCTTAATAAAATTGAAATAAACATCTTATCAATATAATCTCCTACGTAAGGATGCTAGAAATCAAATACAGTGTAAAGGTTTATACGTAATCAACATAATATTAATTAAATGTGTTTAGTAATTAAATCCGAGTAGGTTAACATTAGGCTAAGTCAGCAACATTCTATTGCTGCAATTAATTGAAATGTAACGATATAATTAATTGGCATTATAATAAAATATACGAATATGTAAACACAGTTCGGTGTCTTATTACATGGCGATCCTGCCAGCGAAAATTGCAAAAAAACCGCAAAGCGATTTGTAAAATATTAACGTTTTATCCCAAGAAGTTAATTGAAAAACAGAAAATGGGTCAAACCAAATCAACCACGCAGGATTTACAGGAAAACGGAGTGGTAAATTCAAACTTTATAGTGCAGCAGGAGGAATATAACGTGCCTAAAGACGTAAAAATTATCCTATATGTTATCGTGACAATAATGGGTATATCAGTAGGAATAAAATTATTCCAAATGTACAGGAGGAATGTAAAGAAGCAGATTAGGAGGAATTTAGTAGCCCCAACATGATGCGCTTCGAGAGTTATAGGAACTTCTACGTCCAGCATCGATCCCTAAAAACAATTCCGCCTTCCAGGTTGAAAAGGATAGTGTCAGTTCCAGTGTCAAGAACTGTAATTAAGGGAATGGAAAAACTAAGTGCTTGTGTAAGTGACCAGTGAATGTGTGCGTTATCGTGACAGTTGAAAAAATTAAGAAACATTAAAAAGGAACTATAAATTTCTTCATCCCTACACTTATGTTTATGTTTATTACTACTTGTATGTTTATTTTATTAATAAGTAATTAAGATTTCCTATAAATGTACGTCCACGATTTTCATGTTCAAATTACTTAATTGTGTGAATCGCTTCGAGATTCTATGTCGAATAGCTGGGAACAGATTCACCTAAGATTGCTAATATTTAAGGGCGAGGTCATTAATCAGCCTAAACGCGCTATAAAAAAGGAAGTACCAAAAAGCGAACTAACTAGGCAAGAAATTCGAGATACTCTTTTAAGATTGTTTAACGAAACAACTACATATATTGGTGTTAATTGGTCCATTCTAGATAATGCACAAAAAAGTGCAGTAAAAGATATTTTTCGTGTAATTAGGGATAAAGCAAATAGGTCATTTCAGTCATTAAAGGTTAACTGTAAAGTTCCTACAACTTGTATAGAACAAATTGATCCGCTAGTTGTAGACGAAGACGAAAATTTAACAGAGGAAAATTTGACAGCAATGGCAATGACGAGCGTTGACTTTTTTAATTTAGCTAGCAAAATTTTACCGCAGCAATTCGATGGCTCGCCGGATAAATTACAATCCTTTTTGGATGCTTTGACACTTCTTAACGCGAATTCAGATGATCATGTCGCTAACGCTGTCGCTTTCGTTAAAACGCGTCTAACAGGCAAAGCCCGAGATTTAATTACGACAGGAAATTCTCTCGTAAACATAATAAATGCTCTAAAAAACGGGATTAAGGGCGAAAGTTCTCAATCGTTAACAGCCAAAGTTCTAAACACGAAACAGAACCATAAAGATGCTGTAGCTTATGCCGCGGAAATGGACGCATTAGCGGAAAATTTAAAAAGGGCGTTTATAAATGAAGGTGTGCTGTACGAAGTTGCAGGACGGTACTCCACAGAACACGTAGTAAAAGCCCTTAGTAATAACGCAAATTCAGATAGAGCACGCATAGTAATGGAAGCCGGTACTTTTAATACAATTCAAGAAGCCGTCACCAAATTTGTTAACATTAGAAATAACAGTCAGATTAGCACGTCGAATGTACTACACTTTAGACAAAATAATAACAGTTATGGACATTACGGTAATAATCGCGGTAGAGGACAACATTATAATTATCATAGCAATGATAGGAGGCAAAACGATCGAGGCAGACGTGGACAGGGAAATTATAACAATAATCGACAGAACGTAAATAATAATTATAGACAAAATTATCATAGAAATAATTATACGAGGGCAATAAGGGCCGCTGGTTTACAGGCGGATCCGGGAAACGAATCTGGCGCCCAACAGGCACGATTGGGAGAGGAAATGTAAATATTTTTAATTTCGATTTATCGTTTTCTAATTTTGTAATACTTTCAACAAAAATGACGGGTTCAAAAGCTACATTTTTAATCGACACAGGTGCCGACATATCTATTTTTAAAAGAAGAAAAATCAGCCCTGATCAAATTTTAGATATTTCAAACCCTAGCAAAATCAAAGGCGTAACTGAAGGTGTAATTAAGTCCTTGGGCGTCACAGAAACCGAAATTTTTGTTGAAGGTTGCAAAATAAAACACAAGTTTCACATTGTGGGCTCGAATTTTCCTATACTAGCAGATGCAATTTTAGGCCGAGATTTCATATCTAAATACGGATGCAATTTGGACTATTCTAACTGGACATTGACTATTAGGTTAGGTAATAAGCAAATTATTGTTCCGATTCATACTGGACCGGAAGACGATTGGTTGATCGTACTCCCTAGTTGTGAAGTAATAGGAAGGATAAAAAGCCTTAGCCAGCTCCCTCATGACGCTATAGTATTGAACGATGAGATACACCCTGGTGTTTTTGTAGCCAGAACAATAATATCTAAAGAATGTCCGTTAGTAAAAATTATCAATACTACCTGTGAAAATGTCACTTAAAAAATGTCAAACTCGAAACGGTCAAATTAGATCAGTTTTACGTTTACAAAATTGAGTCAGAAAATAACAATCGATCTTCAAATTTAATGAAACAACTAAATACCGACGGGATACCGGAATTTGTCAAAAACAGAGTGGTTCAGCTATGTACCCAGTTTTCAGACATTTTTGCTCTGAAAACAGACAAGTTAACAGTAAATCACTTTTACAACCAAGAATTAAAATTAGCAGATAATAAACCAGTTTATATAAAAAATTACAGAACTCCTAGAGCACAAAAGTGTGAAGTTAACGAGCAAGTCAGAAAAATGCTAGAAAACGAAATTATAGAACCGTCAACTTCCGAATATAATAACCCGGTTCTATTAGTCCCCAAAAAGTCTACGGACGGTCAAAAGAAATGGCGTCTAGTAGTAGATTTTCGGCAGCTAAACAAAAAATTAATTGCTGACAAGTACCCTCTTCCTCGCATAGACGATATTTTAGATCAGCTTGATAGAGCCAAATGGTTCTCGGTTTTGACCTTATTTCAGGATTTCATCAGATCAATTTACAAGAAAACTCGCGTAATATAACCTCTTTTAGCGTTGACGTGGGATCTTTTAGATTTACTAGATTACCCTTTGGACTGTCGGTCAGCCCCAATAGTTTTCAAAGGATGATGTCGATAGCTTTTGCAGGAATCACCCCTGAAAAAGCATTTCTTTACATGGATGATCTAATAGTAATAGGTTGTTCAGAAAACCATCACTTAAATAATCTGAAAAAGGTTTTCAAAACTTGTAGAAAATACAATTTAAAATTAATGTAATAAGACACCAATATATGTAGTAATAATTCCGACAGTAAATAAAGATGCAGCAACCATCGCCGCTAGCAGAGTAAAAGACTTTATTTTGGTATACGGGCCCATGAAAGAAATTCGAACGGACATGGGAACCGAATACAAAAACCAAGTTTTTGAAAATATAACAAAATTGCTACAAATAAATCATAAAATATCTACTGCTTATCATAGCCAATCAATCGGAGGGTGTGAACGAAATCAACGAGTTCTTAATGAGTACATCCGTATGCATATAAACGAATCGAAAGCTGATTGGCCGGCATGGGGTCAATATTACGCATTTTGCTATAATACAACCCCAAGCACCTATCATAATTACACACCTTTTGAACTTATTTTCGGAAAAAAGCAAACCTTCCCGAAATGCTAACTGGATCGCACGTCGATCCGCTGTACAACATCGATGCATACGATCAAGAGCTTAGGTATAGGTTACAGTTAGCACATAAAAGGGCGAAGGAGTATCTGGAAAAGGCAAAGTTAGATCGCAAAATTAAATTCGATCATAAAGCGAGCGAGATCAATCTAAAGCCGGGAGATCTCGTTACTGTGACCAATGAAAGTCGTCACAAATTTGACGCGTGGTATAATGGTCCCTTCCCTGTTGTCCATGTAGAAGGTTCGAATTGTATAATTCAGGACGATAAAGGCAGGCCGACCACGGTACATAAAAATCGTGTACGAAAATACGTGTGTAAGCAGATATAATATATAATCCTATTAATCATAGCTTGTAGTAACATTTTTAACCCTTGCTAAGCAATTTTTAACGTCATTGTTAGATTGAATTGCATATAAACCTATGTCAATATTTTTTCATTCCGAATAGAGAATGCCCTTGACAAGTGGCCATAGTGAAGGTCATTCTCCAGGAAAGGATGGTGTAAAGGTTCATACGTAATCAACATAATATTAATTAAATGTGTTTAGTAATTAAATCCGAGTAGGTTAACATTAGGCTAAGTCAGCAACATTCTATTGCTGCAATTAATTGAAATGTAACGATATAATTAATTGGCATTATAATAAAATATACGAATATGTAAACACAGTCCGGTGTCTTATTACAACAGTCGCTTGGTGAAAAATGTTTAAAGTGCTCCACATTCATCTTTACCTGTCTACCACGAAATGAAAACTAAAATTTACTCAAAACAATACAACTGCACAATCATAAATATATAGTTTAAGTTTACAGATATTCATATTTTAAGTTTCCACGATATGCAAACAAGAAGCCAAATTTCGCAAGGAATAGCAAGAAATATCCTACACGATGAAAAAATTACACTAGCTAAAAAATACTGTAATAATGTGCAACCATCTGTTCAGAAAAACTTGTGTATGGGGTGGGTGTACGCAAAAGAACATCATGATTGTTAAAGAAAAGCATGCGCGGAGGGGAAATATGGAAGAAAAACATTATAGTCGACAAAGAAAAATATGAGCAATGGAGATTTAGGGCAGACATTATAATCTTTATAACAAAACATGCTCAGTGGAGATTAATAGAATAATATTATAGAGAACATGCACAGCAGGAATTCTTTGGACAGTCTTTCTGGCTCTGATGGCATACCACATTTTCAAGAATAAATCGCAAATGTTATCGAATATTTTGCCTCATGGCGCGAAATTCTACGAGTGTATGCTAATCATCAAATAGGCTCGCGAAGGCACAAAGTGTGAGAAAGAGGGGGCATGCTTTAAGATTTAAGCGTTTATAAAACAAAATCAAAAAGGTCACCACAACCAATTAAAAAATGGTCCTCTATTCGGCCATTCACCCTCCACATATAATTTTATTTCGGATGTTTAAGCAAGCATCATTAGTAAAATATGTAAAAGTAGTACACCATGTAACGGTCACGTTTTAAAAGAACACCATCGTACCTAACCTAACGAACATCATATCCCTATAAGCCTGTTCTTGTAACGTGTATACCTAGGTCATGAGGTGGTTATGAAGTGGTCAAGAAGTGGTCATGAAGTGATCATGATGTGGTCATGACGTGGTCATGGGATGATCATGAGGCGGTCATGAGGTGGGCATGAGGTGGTCATGGCGTGTTGATGAGGTGGTCATGAGATGGTAGGAATTTTGTCTCCAGTTGTTTTGTAAGGTAAATTTTATGAATTTTAGATTTTGTTTGGTTAAAATGGATACAGTTTAAATTAAGGCTCTTCTTTTTGACGCCTTGTGTCAAATGATCTTGATCTTATTACCCCCACCTAAAATTTGATGTCATGAGGCTAAAACGTTGGATTTAATCGATTTTCACTAATACAGTACGTCTTGTTAGGTGTGTATTTTATTATATGTTCGACCTATCGTGATTTGTTCTTGAAAAATGTAGCACTATGGTGCCAGAGCTAGAAACGCTGAACAGTAGATTTTTACTGCGCATGCTTTCCGTAACAGGTATAATACTTTTCCTACCTCGAATGCTTTTCTTTAACGGTGAATGATTTTCTTATCCATAATACACCTACTTTTCTCTACAAGTTTCTGTATATGGCGTCATTGTCAGGGTTTTATTCCTGTCTATAGCGGTGTCTTCATAAAGGATTCTGATAAACATATTGATTCAACTTGCCGATTACAGTATTTTTTTTAGCATTTTTTGCCATACCCAATGAGTTTTAGTTTTTGTATGGATGTCTGGACACTTAAATATGAATATTTGTAGTGCTGAAACTTTTTAAACCTCTTTATTGATGTCTGGGTAAGATTTTAGTTTTCGTTTTTGTTGTAAGCGGGTAAAGATGAATGTGGAGCTCCTTAAACATTTTGCACCCAACGACAGTATTTGATATATAGCATGTTTAGGTAAGAGATTATATTGATAAGCTGTTTATTTCAAATTTATTGGGGTTCGACATCATTAACTAATAAATATGGATATTTACAACGTTTTTGCGATTTCCTTTGAAATTTTCACGTAGTTGTACTATTACATATTTTACTAACGATGCTTGCTTAAATATCCGAATTTAAAATTATATGTGGAGGGGTGAATGACCGAATAGAGGACTATTTTACTTCCACATCCACGTAGTGGATTGGAAGTATAGTAATCGCAAAAAAAATTTCAAAAATTTTTATTCGTGAAATAGGTTTAGAATGTCATGAAACGTCGAGATTTTAAATTTGAGCGAAAAAAAATTTTCTGTCTGTCTGTAACTTTTTTTTGTCCACACGTTTTCTCCGGAACGGTTTAAGATATTGACTTGAAATTTTGTACACGTATATATTATAACGAGATCTGGAACTGGATTGTTTTTTGAGGATATCCGGTGAAGGGTTAGGGGTTAAATAGGGGTAAATAGGGGAAAATAATTAAAGTAAGCTTGTAAGTGTAAAGAAACTTGAAATTCGGTGTATGTACTAGAAGCCAAAGCGTCAGATTTTTTTATGATATTTTTCAACCCCCACCACCTACTCCAATATGAAAAGGGTTGATAAAATAAAATTGAGATATTCATTTGAAATTTGGTACACGTATGCATTATAACGACATCTGGAACTAGATTATAATTTGAGATGATTCCGTTGAAGGGTTGGGGGTTAAATAGGGGTAAATAGGGGAAAATAAGTAAAGCAAGCTGGTAAGACTACAGAAACTTGAAATTCGGTGTATGTACTAGAAGCCAAAGCGTCAGATTTTTTTGTAATATTTTTCAACCCCCACCAATATGAAAAGAGTTGATAAAATAAATTTGAGATATTCATTTGAAATTTGGTACACGTATGTATTATAACGACATCTGGAACTAGATTATATTTTGAGATGATTCCGTTGAAGGGTTGGGGGTCAAATAGGGGTAAATAGGGGAAAATAAGTAAAGCAAGCTGGTAAGACTACAGAAACTTGAAATTCGGTGTATGTACTAGAAGCCAAGGTATCAGATTATTTATAATATTTTTCAACCCCCACCACCCTACTTCATTATTAAAAGGGTTGATAAAATAAAATTGAGATATTCATTTGAAATTTGGTACACGTATGAATTATAACGACATCTGGAACTAGATTATTCTTTGAGATGATTCCTTTGAAGGGTTGGGGGTTATTTATGGGTAAATAGGGGGAAATAAGTAAAGCAAGCTGGTATGAGTACAGAAACTTGAAATTCGGTGTATGTACTAGAGGTAAAGGCCTCAGATTTTTTAATAATTTGTTTCAGCCCCCCACCACCCCTACTCCATTATTCAAGGGGTTGATAAAATAAAATTGATATATTCACATGAAATTTAGTACGCACATGTATTATAACGACATCTGGAACTAGATTATATTTTGAGATGATTCCGTTGAAGGGTTGAGGGTTAAATAGGGGTAAATAGGGGAAAATAAGTATAGCAAGCTGGTAAGACTACAGAAACTTGAAATTCGGTGTATGTACCAGAAGCCAAGGTCTCAGATTATTTATAATATTTTTCAACCCCCACCACCCCTGCTTCATTATTAAAATTGAGATATTCATTTGAAATTTGGTACACGCATGAATTATAACGACATCTGGAACTAGATTATACTTTGAGATGATTCCGTTGAAGGGTTGGGGGTTATTTAGTGGTAAATAGGGGAAAATAAGTAAAACAAGCTGGTATGAGTACAGAAACTTGAAATTAGGTGTATGTACTAGAAGCCAAGGCCTCAGATTTTTTAATAATATATTTCAGCACCCCACCACCCTTACTCCATTATTCAAGGAGTTGATAAAATAAAATTGAGATATTCACATGAAATTTAGTACGCATATGTATTATAACGACATCTGGAACTAGATTATATTTTGAGATGATTCCGTTGAAGGGTTGGGGGTTAAATAGGGGTATATAGGTGAAAATAAGTAAAACAAGCTGGTAAAAGTACAGATTTTTGGGATTTGGTGTATATACTAGAAGCGAAGATCTCAGGTTTTTTTATTAGTATTTTCCATCTCCCCACCACCCCCACTCTCTTATTAAGAGTTGATAAAATTAAATTTAAATTTTCACTTGAAATTTGGGACATTTATGTATTATAACTATATCTGAAACTAGATTATATTTTGACATGATTGCGTTGAAGGAGTGGGGGTAAGTAGAGCTAAATAGGGAAAAATAAGTAAAGCAAGCTGGTAAGAGTATTGCAACTTGAAATTCGGTGTATGTCCTAGAAGCCAAGGCCTCAAATTTTTTAATAATATTTTCAACCATTCCACTACCCTTACTACATTATTAAAGGGGTTGATAAAATAAAATTAAGATATTCACTTGTAATTTGGTAGACGTATGTATTATAACGACATCTGGAACTAGATTATATTTTGGGATGATTCCGTAGAAGGGTTGGGGTTAATAGGAGTGACTAGGGGAAAATAAGTAAATCAAGCTGATAAGAGTACAGAAATTTGGGATTCGGTGTATATACTAGAAACCAAGGCCTCAGATTTCTTTCTAATATTTTTCAAACTCCACCACCTCCGCTTCATTATTAATGGGATTGATAACATCAAATTGAGATATTCACTTGAAAATTAGTACACGTATGTATTGCAGTGGCATCTGATTGAGATGACTCCATTGAAGGGGTGGGAGGTGGTAAGTTGTGAATAGTAGGAAATAAGTAGAGTGAACTAGAAACTTCATTTTTAACGTATATGGTAGAAACCAACTCCTCAAACTTTTCTATGACATCTGCCCCAAATAGTATTAAAATTCTATGACCAATAATTTCCACATACTAGAGTGCAAATATAGTCAAGATGTTTCCTTTAAAGTGACTTGGATGAAGAATCCGGATGTGGAAGTAGTGATTCCTTAGGCAGCGGTTTTTTAATTGGTTGTGGTGTCCTATTTGATTTTGTCTCATAAACGCTTAAATCTTAAGGCATGGCCCCCTTTTTTGACACTTTGGGCCCTCGTGAGCCTACTTGATGTTTAGCATACACTCGTAAAACTTGACGTCATGAGGCTAAAATATTCGATAATATTTGCGATTTATTCTTAAAAATGTGATATGCCAGCAGAGCTAGAAAAACTGTACAAAGGATTCCTGCTGGGCATGTTTTCTATAATATTTTCCTATTAATCTCCACTGAGCATGTTTTGTTATAAAGATTATAATGTCTGCCCTAAAATCTCCATTGCTCATATTTTTCTTTGCCGATTGTAATGTTTTTCTTCCATATTTCCCCACCGCGTATGCTTTTCTTTAACAATAATGTACTTTTGTATACACCCACCCCATATATATGTTTTTCTGAACAGATGGTTGCACATTATTACAGTATTTTTTTAGCTTGTGTAATTTTTTGCATCGTGTAGGGCATTTCTTGCTATTCCTTGCAAATTTTAGCTTCTTGTTTGCATATCGTGGAAACTTAAAATATGAATATCTGTAAACCTAAACTATTTATTTATAATTGTGCTGTTGTTGTCTTGCTTTGAGTAAATTTTTTTTTCGTTTCGTTGTAGACAGATAAAGATGAATGTTGAGTACTTTAGACATTTTGTATCAAGCGACTGTATTTGATTTCTAGCATTCTTACGTAGGAGATTATATTGATAAGGTGTATATTTCAATTTTATTAAAGTCTGATATCATTGACTCATAAATATGAATATTTACAGTATTTTTGCGAATTCGTTGATATTTTAACATAAGTATACTATTTTTATATATTTAACTATTTTCCTAATAATACCTGCCTTCATATCGAAATTTTAAAAATCTTATACACGCAGGCGAACGGGGTCTTTTACCTGATACTTTAATATCCGAGTTTAAATAATTACACGTTTAGAGGCGAATCATCGGGTAGATGGTCATTTGAAATGGTGGAGGAGTTATGTTTGGTGAATTTTAGATTTTGTTTCATAAAAATGGAATGGATTAAGTTAATGGTAGGGCCTTTTTTTGACACTCTGTGCCGAGCGATCCTGCTTGATGTTTTGTATCCCTCGTAAGATTGATGTCATGTGGCTAAAATTTAGATACACCATTTCTTATTTGATATTGAAAATGTAGATGTCATAGATAGAAAGGCCGTACAAAAGAATCTTACTGCGTATGCCTTCTATAGCAGCTGTAACATTTTTCTTATAAATCTCCACTGCGCATATTTTCCCATTACGACTATAATGTTTTACCTAAAATCTCCACAACTCATATTTTTCTTTCACGACCATGACGTTTTTTTCTTCGATACTTGCCAACTGTGCATGCTTCTTTTGGTGCGTTTATGATGTTCTTTTGTATAAACCCCCACTACATTAGTTTCTTTGAAGAGTTCATGCCTTTCTAAACGAATTTGATGTTTTTCTTCGATATTTTCCCTCACTCTATAGTGAGTGACTTTTCTTGCAGTAAAAGTTTTCAAAGCATTGAAGACAGTGCATTTTTGAAATGTACGTTACCACATAAGCAAAACTAATATTAAAAACAAGAAATGTTCTCACTCCTTTTATATCTCTCGAAATAAGAGGGTGGAGTATCTAAATTTGTATAGGCCACTCTGTAGTTGAGATATATCTGTCTATTTTGCAGTATTATTTTTAACGCTAAAATAAAGTATTAAGAATTTGTTTTATTTATCGTTGTTGCTCGCTAGACTGAAATTATATCAAACAGGTATCTACTTATCTGCGTTCATTGCAGTTTTCGAAATATTCTTTTATTTTCTATCGCATTTATTATGAATGGCGTTTCTGATTTATTAAAGTAAACCAAATGGGTCGTTTCATGTAGCTTAAATAATTTATTTATAGTTGATAAAATTCATGAGAATAGAACTGCTCTTTGTTAGATAAATGCATTGTTTTGATAATATTATAAGGTATTTATTGCCTTACTATTTTGATCAAGAAATGTGATATACTAAATGTTGATGCATTATTATTTGCATAACATTTAGGATGTATGGACTGTAGACGTGTACCGCGGGGTGAAGAGATGTTGCGGGCTTCGAGGGTGAAAGTACATAAGTGGTACTTTACTTGTACCTTGGCCCATCTAACAGCGTTTATCATTGCCAGAGCTCCCAATATGCGATTAACTTGATACAAACAACACCTTACTGATTTGCCAGTACCCCAAATTCTTTTGCATCCTTTATTCTCAATTTGTTTTACCGTCATCTCTGAATATAGTGTTTGATCTGGGAAAAAATGTATAGTTCCTCCACTAATTCAACTTTTTTTTTCTTCAATTCTTTGGGACTTCCTAACACATGTGTTTTTTCTTTTAAGCGGTGCTCGTGGAATCTACAAAATATCACAATTAACCAGTATATTACTGGTAAATAACCCCTGCGCCTGTGACTTTTACGTCAAAAGGTCAGTTAGAGGTTGCTTTTTTTAAATAAACACAAATAAGTATAAAAACTTGAAATTGAATATTTCGCCGACGTTTCGGAAATCTGATCTGTTTCCTTTTTCAAGGCTTTTAAAAAAAATCTTTTTTGCTGTATATGATAAATACACAGCTCTAAGAATGTTTGTTATATTCAATATCCATAGATATTTACTATTTACAAGAGCTGTTGATATAGTTAACAGCTTTTTTAGTTTTTATACTATGTTAAGTTTGTGAATTTCTTCTTTTAATATTGGCAATCACGTTGTGCAGACATCTACGGAACAATTCGACATGCATCTATCCTCATTCAATAATATTATCGCGGATTCTTTAATTTTTCTTTTTTTGCTATCTGCCTCTTTTGTTAAAATTTATGCCGAGTCCCAGTTTATTCTATGTCCGTTCTCCCAAGCGAGTTCGCAGATCTTGGACCTCTGAATTTCATTTTTTCTGATATAATTTTGATGTTCGCCCTATCTTACACTAAAATGTCTGGATGGCTCACCCACGTATTGTTTGTTGCACTCACACGGAATACTATAAATGCAGTTTTTTGAATTTTACTCGTGGTTCTTCGGTTTCGTCTTTGTCAGAATAGATCTTAAAGAGTTGTTTGTTTGAAATACCGTCCTAATATCAAATCTATCACTGATGCGGCGCAACTTTTCGGATCATCCGCATACATAAGGAATTAACGCTGTGTAACGTTTTTCAGGTTTTTGTCGTACCTGATTGTTATTTTCAATATTTATGAAGGTTTCATCGACAAAACCCCCAGGGTATTGGTTATTTATAAGAACTTCCTTTATAAACCGCTTCTCATTGTTTAGTATTTCGTCATTAGAAGAAATGATTTTGGCCCTATCATACAAAAATTTTACAACACTCCTCTTAACGTGCATCGACTGATTTGAGTTGAAATTTAAAAATCTGTTGGTATGTGTTGGTTTTCTATAAACACTTGTTTCAATTGTACCATTTACTCTTTTAATTAAAACATCTAAAAATGATAAACATTTCTAGTTTCCTTTTCTAAAGTGAATTTAATAGAAGGTTCTTTATTATTTAAATGTTCCAAAAAACTATCTAGTAACTTAATGCCGTGAGGCCAGATTGCAAAGATATCATCTACGTATTTCCACCAGATAACCGGTTTGTATGCACAATTTTGAACATGTCTAATCTCAAAATCCTCCATAAACATATTGCTTAAAATTTCCGAAATTACGGCGAAATATTTGTGTTGTTTATTTAAAAAAAAGCAACCTCTAACTGATCCTTTGACGTATTAGTCACAGGCGTAGGGGTTATTTACCAGTAATAGACTGGTTAGTTGTGATATTTTGTAGATTCCAGGAGCATCGCTTAAAAAGAAAAAAATACATGTGGCAGGAAGTCCCAAAGAATTGAAGAAGAAAAAAATTAAGATACTAACTAAGATTTTACTAACAATGGAGCGGAGAAGTGTTGTTACCACATATGCTTTATTTAAACAATTTAGCAGCTGAATAACCCTCCTTAAAATTAATTAGCATAGCTTCATATTTTTTGAGCATTTTTTAAACGAAAGTTGTAGATAATTGATAAATGCAATTTATCGAATCTGATTTCTGTCCATACGAATGTCATGTTTGCTACCATCGGCAATATTCGTACCTTTTGGTTCACTGATTTTTTTGTTTTTATGTTTTATTTTTACATTTTTAAGTTAACAATATATATTGGAAATAATCTTAGTAATTATATTTCGTTTTTATTAGGAAAGCCCTGCTTAAGACATCAACAATTAATGGCCAAAAATATAGAACTACGAAGTGTCATAAAATCTCCTTCTGGCAATTCCATTGGCCTCTATAAGTGTTTCTCTTCATGGGCTCTCCAGGCAATAGATTTCCTGAGTGGTTGTATGAAAATGGATCCAGAACAACGATTAAATGCCGACGAGTTACTAAATCACATGTATTTTACACATGATCGATTTCCTCAAAGGTTCTTGCCAGCGTTAAGAGAAAAAGTTAATATAGAATTTAATAATCCAGTATTAAGAAAATTTAAAACTGAAATTCTTATGTCTACAGATAAAAGGGATGATATTAAAAATAGATTACCACAAAACGACTCGAAGTGGAGGTTTACTTTAACAGAAGGAACTATGAAGAGAAAGTTTAGTGGCGATACAATTAATGACTCCTCAACTGACAAGAATCTTATAACCTTACAAAAGTCTACCCAAAAATTAAACGTTATGCAAAAAGGCGGTTCAAATTCCCTTCTGAAACAATCGTCTTTACAAGTTTCTAAAGAAAAAAATGATAAAAACTACACGACAAAATTGTTACAGGATAATAATACAGCTGAAATGCAAATGTTAGAAAAATCTTTACAGAGTTTACAGAAGTTTAATTCAAATCCTCATCAAAATCGGTCCGCCTCCGCTCAAAAAGAATCAGCTTTTAGCCAGTTAGCGCCAGAACCTTCTCCTCAATTCCAATCTCTTTATTTTGGATTTGGCGATTTTAATAGGTCTCCAAATATTCATACTGAAGTATTACATCCCAGTATAAATAATATTAGTTTTAATAAAGAACCACTTAAAAGATCACCGAATGTTGTACAAAATATCAATAGTAATAATATGAAGACTTCTCAAGCGCCTGTTTCATATAACCCAAGAACGCAGTTTTTGAAAAAACTAGAGAGAAATATTGCAGTAGATAATATTTTTGCCAATGGTGATCAAGGACATCAAATCTCTAATAATGCACCAATATGGTTAAATGGTTTTGCAACTAGTTTATGTAAGAAGAAGGATGGAAAGCTAAGATCAGATGATTTTTCTTTGCCAAATTTACCAGGAGGTAAGTAAAAAGGAGATATGATGAAGTAGAAGAGTAAAAGGACCTCGCACATTATGGAAAATGGTCCTCGGTTGAATTGGTTAAAAATTAATAAGAAATAAAAGTATGTTATGCTTTACGACTAGCTGATCAATAGTTTTCATGGCCATAAGGTTAGAAAATGTATAGTTTTTTTTTTCAACAGCTGTTTAAAGCCTTCGCATTTCGCCACTACACGATATAAGAAAATGATACTTTTCTTCTGTATTATGAACAATAATATGTTATTCCTGAAGATTTTTAAGACGAATTGAACTCCGTAAAGATTTTATAATATTATATATTAAAACATCCCCACCCTCATTTATTTCCTGGTTATTACGGAATTAGTAAAATGTTACTCCTCTCCCCTGCATGTATTATTATTAATCTCTCTCTTTTTATCGAGAAAGAAAATCATACAAATTGACTGTTTACGTGATCGTCCGGTTCCTAGTGACTCTTAAACGTTTATGATTGTGGTTTTATTGTTACCAGATTTTTTTTAGGTTTGATAGTACTTGTTTTGATTTATTGATATTAATTTATTATCTGCAAAAATCACTGAATAATGGTTACTGAACTTTGTTTGATGTTATTTAATTTATCGAAATTAGACACTGTATAAATTATTTTTAGCCCCTTCTTTACAACTTTTACGAGTTTGCACTTTATTTGAGATATTTTATTAACCACAAAATACCCTGAATAATTATCATAAAACAAATTTGTTATCCTTTATTTATTTGATATTGTTACGTGTTTTCCACCCTTTAGGAAACACCCTGTATGAATCCGTGGGTTCTAAATAATATCAACAAGAGATAAACACCACTAACACTTTATTTAATAATTTACTGATTACACAATACTTCAAAATAACCTTTACACTGTATTTACTTCTTACTTAACCTCACTTTTTACCGAACGTCACTTTAATAAACTTCTCTTCTGCGCCGGTAATCGCGCCTTATATACTCTGTAATTGCATCTAGATTCATCCAGAAACAATCAAGAATCTTCTCTCACCACACTCTGGAAAAGTCCATTCTCTTTCTACAAGTTTCCAGTCACTCACTATTAGGCATAGACGTATCTCCAGTTCCAAGCGGGTGTAATTCATAACACTGCCCCCTCCTTAAGCCTGATCGTCCCGATCAGTCAATTCAGAATCATCAGTGTATTTCGCCAGTCTATCCAAATGCACGATCTTCATCTTGGACTTTTTGCTCCGTTGAATCCGATAGACGACGTCATTAATTCGGGTAATAACAGTATACGGTCCATCCCAAGGTGGTTGAAGTTTCGGTGACCTTCCTTTCTTTCGCTGTGGGTTGTACAGCCAAACCAGATCTCCTGCCTTGAACCCTTCTGAACTACCCTTACGGTCATATCATTGTCCTTTTGACGTCGTTTCTCCTCTTCTTGTTTTTCCTCTTGACATCTTCGTTCTTGATTCTCAAAAATTTTTCTTAATTCTTCTTGACGTTTTTATTATTTTCTTTCCTGTTCCTCTTTTTCGTCCTGGCGTTTTTTTCCTGTTCTTCTTTCTCTTCCTGGCGCTTTCTTTCCTGTTCTTCTTTCTCTTCCTGGCGTTTCTTCTCCTGGTCCATCATCATCTTTTGCATTTCGGCTAATAAGTCCTGTATTTGTTTTTCGGATGCCATGCTTCTGGTCGTTACCGACATATAATTACGATAAAATCAACAAAATCTAACAATCACGGCAATATCGGTAATGTAACTGTCCAAAAATCTCGAAACAGCATGAAAAAAAGTCTTATCTAGAGTCTTTGTCACTTAACCACTAATGTCCAAATAAAATGTTCCAAAAATGTCTCAAAAAATGCACTTAACAGTATTTTCCTGTTCGAAAATAATCCTCGAACAATGTCCAGTAAATTAGTCCTCCCTCTGTTAGCACAAACTCCGAGAATACTGTCCCAGTCTTCTCAACACTTCCGAAAAATCCTCTTGTTAAAATTCCGCGTCTGACACCAGTGTTACGTGTTTTCCACCCTTTAGGAAACACCCTGTATGCGTCCGTGGGTTCTCTAAATAATTTCAACAAGAGATAAACACCACTAACACTTTATTTAATAATTTACTGATTATACAATATTTCAAAATAACCTTTACACTTTATTTACTTCTTACTTAACCTCACTTTTTACCGAACGTCACTTCAACTTCTCTTCTGCGCCGGTAATCGCGCCTTATATACTCTGAAATTGCATCTAGATTCATCCAGAAACAATCAAGAATCTTCTCTCACCACACTCTAGAAAAATCCATTATCTTTCTACAAGTTTCCAGTCATTCACTATTAGGCATAGGCGTATCAATCTCCAGTTCTAAGGGGGTGTAATTCATAACAATATTTATTATTTTATGCACATCTTTCAAATTTAAAAGTAAACCTAGTGTTTACTTAGTTTCATTTTTATTTAGCAGTATTTAATTCCATTTATTTGAAAAAGGTAAATTAATTAGGAAACAGAAATGTTTTAAAACGTATATTTTCATCAATGGCCAAATTTAAAAAATCATTATAGTTGGACGATTGCCACGTTTAAGTGAAATACAAATAAGTAATGAAAATCATCACAAAAAAAATCAGATGCAGACTTTGTTGGGACATATCGTCACTTTACAGCTAGAAAATGATCAGTTCTATATGCAGATAAACACAGAAAATGATGGTGATTGTAACAAGGATTCTCGTTCAAACTGATGTAGGTAATTAATTGTGAATGTGGTACAAGAAAACTCTGTATCGAATAATTAATAAGCACGGCAAACTGTAATCTCATAATTACTTTTATAATGTGATCTTGTTAAGTATATCTATAAGAAGGGCTCCAAGAAGCGAAAATTTTATACCTAGGCCAATTATTTAAAAAATATTTTGTCTCCAATGATAACGGAGGTCCCATAAAATTTCGTTAGTTAACAATGGCCTCACTTGTTGAAAAATAAACTTTAACATTTTTTTTCCAACGGACCTTATTTTTTGAAGTGTTACGAATCCATCATAATTTTTTCAATTTTTTTTTATTTTGATTGATATTTAATAGTATAAAAAAATGATTTTATGTGATGTACTCTCTTTTGAGGCGGCGGCGCTCGCATCCTGCAGAGGTCGCGCGGAACCCTATTTTCAGCGTGAAATTAAAATGATAAATAATGGAGATAGAGTTCCAGGAGTTCGGACTTTTATATTGGACATTTCCTCCTCTTTAATAATCTTTTTTCCGATTTCCGTTATCGCTTATAGTTTTTGAGGTATAAGCGATAAACTAAATGCCATTTTTTCCATCTTAATTTGTTTATAACTTTTGCAATTTTTTATGTGCTAATAAAACATTTTAACACATTTTTCTAGACGTCATGTCAGTCCGAATCCAATGAGCTATCGCTCATATTTTTAGGAGCTATTTCAAGAATTAACACCTTTTTGAACTTGTGAATTAGACTAACTAACTTTTACCCGATTTTAAAAATCTTTACATGTGCTTTTATGGAATATTCAAAGTGAAACGAAACGTTTCATTTCTACCCGTTTGAAATCTCTGTATATTTTGGCGAGAGTCTACCTGAAATATTTTTATGTTATTACAGGGCGATATTTTATTGTGTGCCCAGTTATTTAAAATTCACGAGCTATATGTATTTTTATCAATCAATTAGGAAATAAATTTGAAATTAATGGGGGTAAGTCTGGTCCGTCTCATTAGGGTTGTTTATAATATTATACTAATTTGCAAAATATAATTAACCCACTTCCCCTTCTTGAGGAAATGTCCCTGAAAATATAATTTTTAATAACGAATAATCTTTATTTGACGCGAGAAAACAGCTTTGTAAGACATCCTGTCCAAAAGTTTTATTACGCCAAGCCGAACAAACTTTTTCTATGTTTGAACCTCAAATATCTCAAAAAAGGTTCGTGATGCAGCATTTTTATAAACGGAGTTCAGTTCATCGTACAAGAATCTTCACGCCTAACATATTATTGTTCATAGAACAGAAGAAAGGTATTTTTCTGACATTGTGTGATGGCGAAATGCGAGCGCTTCCAAAGACTGTAGAAAAAAAACGAGCAATTTTCGGACCATCAGTGAGTCGTAAACTTTAACAAACTAAATTTTTAGTCAATTTAATGAAGGGCCACTTTCCAGAAGGAATGTGTGGGGTCCCTGGTCCTTTGGTTCATGGGCCAAAATTGTTTTTCTACGTTTGGCCATTGCATGTTCAGCATTTTATTTTTAATCTTATTATACATATTTAATCTAAACAAATAAGTATATTACAACCAGACAAAGGACCCCGCACCTTTTAAATACAATTTGACTTTCACTCCCGGGAGCTAAAACTTTGTAAAGAGATAGTTTATGACATGCTGATCAACTCTCCATGGTCACAAAAATTTTAATGCCAGGATTTCGAGATAATGGCCGAAGATAGTCGTAATTTTGTCTATAATAAGACCTTCGGCCAATTTCTCGAAATGCTGTCATACAATTTTTTTTGACCATGGAGACTTGATCAGCATGTCATGAACTATCCTGTACAAAGTTTCAGCTCCCGGGAGTAAAAGTCAAAATACATTTAAAAGGTGCGGGGTCCTTTCTAATAATTATCCTAGAAAACATTTTTTTACAGAAATCCATTTTATAACATGCTAAACTCGGAACCTGTATCTCGAACAACATTCACCAATTGATGGGCCGTTATGCTATTGCGAGTGTCTTATTCGTAGCTCCAGGTTTTCACGGATTATAACGGTGCTTGCGCAAACAATAATTTTTAAATGAACCCAAACAAAAATCTAGGGCAGTCAAATCAGGTGACCTTGGAGGCTTCCTGACATAATCATTTGTCGAAATGATGTTTTGTTCGAATTATCGTATTATCAAATTGATGGTTGCGTCCACATAATACATGGGACGTGTATGATGAATTAGTAGCAACGTTCGTATTTACGTGGTTTGACTACCGAGAATCTTGGAGATGGCCAGCAAGGTCCTCTGATTTGATCCCCTTCGACTTTTTCCTTTGGGGTAATATCAAAAATATTGTATATGCTACCCCGGCTACTACCAAAAAAGTTCTGAAGAGCAGAGTACGGGCTGTATTTCAGCAAATAAATTCACTGATCCACTGTAAGTACCTTAAATTCCAGGGTATTGGCTTGTCAGCAGCAAAATTGTTGCATTAAATATTTTTATTCCATGTTTTTATTATTTTTATAAATTTTGTTCCAAAGTATTTGTTATAAATCTAATATAAAATGATATCTTGTTTTTGGTGTTATTGTCTTGATAATAAACAAATAATGATCAATTATCTACATGATTATTTTCTTTCATGATAAAAGATAATCAAGTTAGGTGACTTGTATTGGCTATTGGTATTCGTCCATAATAAAAAAACAAAGAGAGATAGGTATAGAGTATGCTAATATCAATTGATGCAGAATTTAATACACTATTAAATCATGTGAAAATATATAGGGGGTTCCATTTGAATAAATTGACTTCAGGACATTTGAACTAAAACAATGTTCGACTGTGAAAATAAAATAACCTGTATGATATTGTGAAAATATAAAACAATTTTTAGTTAAATTGTAGTGTACTTGTATGAGTTTGAAAAGAAACTCTCTAAATTGGCCACATATAGAAGATATCGATTTTTTTTGGCAGGGTAGGAACCGTAAAAAATCTCCAGAAATATTAATTATCTTGAAAACTGGTAGGTTTAAGAGCATATTATAGTACATAAACCAAACTAAAATTTTATGAGGAATCCAAATATGAAATACAATATAGGGTGTTCCGTTTAAAATAACAAAGTTAGGTGCTACATCCGGTATAAGCGGAATACATGCATGAAAATATTTTCGTTAGATCTACCATTTTCAGAAACCCCCTTAGACCAATTTTCAATGTTCTAAACTGAACAGATCCCAAGAACTATAACCCGCTTTTCGTGAATAACCCTGTATACACCAGATCTCCAATTCTGAACTTTTACTAGCTTGCTTTACTTATTTACCCCTATTTATCCCTACTCAGGGCCATCGAGAGTAGGTCAGCTGGAATAAATGTTTCTGGGCTTGGGTATCTTTCGAGGGCCCGGACACGAAATTAAAATAACCATAGACTTTTTATCGTGCAGATGTTCCTTCCTATTTCGCCATTCACTTGGATATGTAGTAGGGCCCAGAAATAAAATTATCCAAGGCTCGCTGTGGCTTTCGATGGCCCTGGCCCTATTTACCCCTACTTATCCTCAACCCTTCAACAGAATGAGTTCAAAATATAATATAATTCCAAATCGTATTATAATACATATGTATACTAAATTTCAAGTCAATATCTTCATCTTGTTTTGTTAACCCCTTTGATAATGGAGTGGAGGTCGCAGAAGCCATAAAGAAACTTAGATCTTAGCTCCCAATATAATATATAGACTAAGTTCCAGATTTCTGCACTTTTACTAGCTTGCTTTGCTTAGTATTTACCCCTATTTAGAGCCCAACCCTTCAACGGAATAAGCTCAAAATATAATATAGCTCCAGATCTCGTTATAATACATAATGTGTACCAAATTTCAAGTAAATATCTTTATTTTATTTTGTTGAGGTATTTACGCAGAACAGCCTTAGGGTGGTTACTCTACAAAATTATTAATTAAGATAGGACATAGGAAAATAATAATAATAATAATGTAGGTATCACTATTCCTACAAAGACAAGACAAGTCAGCAGTCATCCGACAGAAAAAAATTTCATTAATTTTTCATTAAAACTATAATACATTAATAGGTGTCTTCCTTACCAATTGTTTTAACTATATAAGTTAAATCTTATTGCCATTTGTCACATTATTTATTCTGTGTACTTGATCCACTCTGTATATTTTCCTGTGATATGCTACCCATTTCTTCGTTGGCAGTAGCGTCAACTACCTACCAGATTTAACTGTTTTCCGTCAAATAGTTTTTTTTATATAGCGCTAACAGACAGATAACAGACCGACAGACAGGCAAACTGACGGAATCGAAAGATCTTAATTTTCGTAATCTGCATGAAACGTGAAAATCTAAAAAAAATCTCGGAGGGTGATTTTTCATGAATACAATACTTTCCTGCGGTAAGCCAGGGAGTAAATATTTTTCTACGATTACTATACGTTCACTCCAGTATTATAGACCACCTGATTACCTGAATTAGGCAAAGAAATCTTGATTTTCAGAACTTTAAGATTACAGCACATTTTTAACGGAATGTTTTAGGTTTTTTGGAAAGGATTAAAGGGTTAATTAACCGGATATTTAAATTTATTTATACATATATACCTATATACGAATTTCGGCGGTTTTTAACGAAAATTGCCCCTATGACAAACACCTTTGAATCCGCTACGATATAATTTTGTACAAAGAGGTTTCGACAGGTCCTGACTAAGAATATCTTACTAGTTTTTTTTCTAAAAAAAAATAGCCAATACTTTCTTTTTAATCGATCCACTTTTCACATCCTAGAATCGGACCCGTCTGGCTAAAATCAAATCTGGTTACATCTAAAGGCTCACTTAATATTCACCACCAAAATTTCTAAATATTCTCATATCAGGTGAGCGAGGCATGAGGGTGGCTCCATGAAAAGTGGAACACACACAGCAATATTTATTGTTATGTCAAGTGTCATGAGATTATACTTGAGGTATAGACCGAGCTTCCATGACAAAAAACCGCTGCCTAAGGAATCACTACTTCCACATCCAGATTTTTCATCAAAGTCACTTTAAAGGAAACGTCTTGACTAGATTTACACTCTAGTATGTGAAAATTATTGGTCAAAGAATTTTAATAATATTTGGAGCAGATGTCATAGAAAAGTTTGAGGCGTTGGTTTCTACCAAATACGTTAAAAATGAAGCTTTTAGTTTACCCTACTTATTTTCCCCTATTCACAACCTACCACGACCCACCCCTTCAATGGAATCATCTCAATCAGATGTCATTACAATACATCCGTGTACTAACTATCAAGTAAATATCTCAACTTTATATTATCAAACCTATTAAAAATGGAGCCGAGATGGTGGTGTTTGAATAGTATTAGAAAGAAATCTGGGGCCTTGGTTTCTAGTACATACACCAAATACCATATGTATGTACTCTTACCAGGATGATTTACTTATTTTCCCCTATTTACTCCTATTCAACCCTCAACCCTTCAACGGAATCATCTTAAAATATAATCTAGTTCCAGTTGTCGTTATACGTGTCCCAAATTTCAAGTGAATATCTCGATTTCATTTTATCAACCCCTTTAATAATGGATTAAAGGTGGTGGGGGTTGAAAAATATTACTAAAAAATATGAGGCCTTGGTTTCTAGGACATACGCCGAATTTCAAGTTTCTCTACATTTACCAACTTGCTTTACTTATTTTTCCCTATTTACCACCAATTACCCCCACTCGTACAACGCAATCATGTCAAAATATAATCTAGTTCCAGATGTCGTTATAATACATACGTGTACCAAATTTCAAGTGAATATTTCAATTTCATTTTATCAACCCCTTTAATACTGGAGTAGGGATGGTGGGGGTTGAAAAATAATATAAATAATCTGGGACCTTGGCTTCTAGTACATACACCGAATTTCAAGCTTTTGTACTCTTATCAACTTGCTTTACTTATTTTCCGCTATTTACCCCTATTTAACCCTCAACCCTTCAACAGAATCATCTCAAAGTATAATCTAGTTCCAGATGTCGTTATAATACATACGTGTACAAAATTTCAAATGAATATCTCAATTTTATTTTATCAACCCCTTTAATAGTGGAGTACGGGTGGTGGGGGGGTTGAAAAATATTTTTTTAAAATGAGTCTTTAACTTCTAGTACATACACTGAATTTCAAGTTTCTGTACTTATACCAGCTTGCTTTACTTATTTTCCCCTATTTTACAATATTTAACCCCCAACCCTTCAACGGTAGCTTCTCAAAATGTGATCTAGTTCCAGATGTCGTTATAATACATATGTGTGCCAAATTTCAAGTGAATATTTCAATTTTATTTTATCAACCCCTTTAATAATTGAGTAGGGGTGGTGGGGGTTGAAAAATAATATAACTATTCGGAGACCTTGGCTTTTAGCACATACACCGAATTTCAAATTTCTGTACTCTTACCAGCTTGCTTTACTTATTTTTCCATATTTACCCCTATTTAACCCCCAACCTTTCAATGGAATAGTTTCAAAATATGATCTAGTTCCAGATGTTGTTATAATACATACGTGTACCAAATTTCAAATGAATATCTCAATTTTGTTTTAGCAACCCCTTTAATAATGAAGAAGGGGTGGTGTGGGGGTTGAAAATTATAAAAAAATCTGAGGCCTTAGCCTGTAGTACATACATCAAATTTCAAGTTTCTGTACTCTTACCAGCTTGCTTTACATATTTCCCCATATTTACCCCTATTTACCCAACAACCCTTCACCGGATATCTTCAAAAAACAATCCAGTTCCAGATCTTATTATAATATATACGTGTACAAAATTTCAAGTCAATATCTTAAACCGTTCCGGAGAAAGCGTGCGGACAAGAAAAAGTTACAGACAGACCGACAGACAGAAATTTTTTTTCACTCAAATTTAAAATCTCGACGTTTCATGACATTCTAAACCGATTTCAAGAAAAAAAAAATTTGAATTTTTTTTTTACGATTACTATACTTCCAATCCACTACGTGGATGTGGAAGTAAAAGGAGGTACCCCATCGAACACCTCAAATTTAAAAGGTGAAAATGGTTGCAAAACATGTAAATAACATGTTACGCCCGCCAGACCATTAGAAATTTGTTAATTGTTATTTTTTATGAATTTTTTAATTTAGCTGAAAAAAAAGATTTTACGTTTCAAAACACCTGCTTGAAATTTTCTCAATTTGTGGTAAATAATGAATCATTTAAAAAAAAAATTGGTCTGCCTGACAATTTTTGTTAACTAATGAGACGGACTTAATTGTTTATAAAGCATTTTTTATGAAACTACGCTTCACAACACCTCCTTGATTTTGGTTTAAAATGAAGTTTGAGATCTCTCATATCTGTTACAATTGGTCTGTCTGACAATTTTGGTTACTTAATTAATTTGACAGACTTAATTTTTTATAAATTATTTTTCTTTTTGAAAGTACACTTCATAACACCTACCTAATTTTTGTTTTAAAATGAAGATATCTCCTATCTATTACAACTGGCCTGTCTAGCAGTTTTTTTTGTTAATTAATTTGTCAGACTTAATTTTTTATAATTTTTTTTTTATGAAAGTGTACCTCATAACACCTTGATTTTTGTTTTAAAATAAAGTTTAAGATCTCTCCTATCTATTACAACTGGTCTATCTGACAATATTTGTTAATTAATTTGTCATAATTAATATTTTATAAAGTTTTTTTTTTTATAAAAGTAGGTACATTCCATAACACCTCCTTGATTTTTGTTTTAAAATGAAGTTTGAGGTCTCTCCTATCTATTACAACTGGCCTGCCTAGCAGTTTTTGTTAATTAATTTGTCAGACTTAATTTTTTATATATTTTTTTTATGACAGTATACCTCATAACACCTTGATTATTGTTTTAAAATAAAGTTTAAGATATCTCCTATCTATTGCAACTGGTCTGTCCGCCAATTTTTGTTAATTAATTTGTCAGACTTAATTTTTTATAAAGTATTTTTCTATGAAAGTATACTTCATAACACCTCCTTGATTTGTGTCTTAAAATAAAGTTTAAGATCTCTCCTATCTATTACAACTGGTCTGTCTGACAATATTTGTTAATTAATTTGTTATAATTAATTTTTTATAAAGTGTTTTTTTTTTATAAAAGTAGGTACAGTCCATAACACCTCCTTGATATTTGTTTTAAAATGAAGTTTAAGGTCTCTCCTCTCTATTACAACTGGTCTATCTGACAATTTTTGTTAATTAATTTGTCAGACTTAATTTTTAATAATTATGTTTTTTTATATACAGGGTGATTCACGTAGGCCATTCATTAGAAGTTTTTCAACTTGCAGTTGGATTAGAAACTTGAAATTTGCTATGCATCCATAATCTATCATGCCCGTTCTATCTAAAATATTTTCAGTCCTCCAACTATACAGGGTGTGCCAAAAATTGGTACCAACTTTCTTATTTCAAATGGAAACCTATATTTTTCTTTACATGGTTCGATTGGTCTTCTAATTCTGAGTTTAGAGAACCTAAGTAATGTTAACTTATCTATTACAATTTTTGACATATGTATTTAATTACACACAACACCAACAAATTATTATTAACGAAACAAGAACAATGTTGACGAAATTCTGTCAGTGAAAACGGTGCGCACACATTGATCATTTGTATTGAAATAATTATTTTGTTAATCTGTTTATTTGTTGTTATTTTGTTGTTATTATTTATTATTGCAATACGATTTTTGAATAAAAATTAAAATGAAATGATTGTTTCCAAAGCCTACTACCCTTGAGAAAAAAAACAATATTTTTTTCAAAAAATGTCAATGACTCAAAAACGACTGTAGATAGACATACACAATGTTAATAAAAGTGGCCCTAAAATTCAATTTTGCATTGATTTCTGGAGTCAGAAATGGTAGGCGCAAAGATGTGCTACGCAATCTGTTGAAAGTAGAATAACAGAATATTTGAACAAAAATATGGTGGTCACATTGAACATTTACGTCAGAATTTCGTCAACATTGTTCTTGTTCGTTAATAATAATTTGTTAGTGTTATGTGTAATTAAATAAGAATCCATATTTTTCATTAAAAATTATTACAACTGTCTTTTGTTTCCATGGCATACTTGATGAAGTAAGGAATCTCTCTGCAAGATAAGGTATTTCTTGATTTTTATTAAATAACTCGATATGGGGTGAAGTTAGGTATAGGGAATGCTTAAGTAACTTACCATAAAATTCAATTTTCTTTCGAATGGTGTGAAAAAAAATAGTAGGTGCCATTTGAAAAAATTGACTTTTTGACAATTTTTGATTGCGACATTTGAAAATCGACTGCGCCCAGATGGTACAAAATGGGACCACCGATGGGACATCAAAAGTTAGCCTGGACTTCCAGCTAACTGCTTCACAAATTTGGTTTCAAAATTTTGAAAGGTTTGCGAGATACAAATTTGTTCGTAAACTACTACAGCGGCAATTTTTTTCAAAAAATTGGACATGTCAAAAATTGTAATAGATAAGTTAACATAACTCAGGTTCTCTAAACTCAGAATTAGAAGACCAATCGAACCATGTAAAGAAAAATATAGGTTTCCATTTAAAATAAGAAAGTTGGTACCAATTTTTTGCACACACTGTATAGTTGGAGGACTGAAAATATTTTAGATAGAACGGGCATGATCGATTATGGCTGCATACCAAATTTCAAGTTTTTAATCCAACTGCAAGTTGAAAAACTTCTAATGAATGGCCTACGTGAATCACCCTGTATATAAAAATGCGCTTCATAACACTTCCCTGATTTTTATTTTAAAATGAAATTTAAGACCTCTCCTACCTATTACAACTTGTCTGTCTAGAAAATTTTATTAAAGAAAAAAAAGCGTTGTCGCTGCGCTTAAAAATTAAGTCGGACATAGCAAAAAACATGTTTTCGATTAAAAACGTATTTGGATATATAAAAGGAATTTACATTATTATTTTAGAATTGAAAAAAAAATGTTTCGTTAGCAACGGTCATACCACATTCTTTAATTAAAAGATGTGGTCGCTGCACTTTAAAAATTAGTTCTGTCGTAGTGAAAAACATTTTTTCGCTGACAAACCAATTCTTATGCATAAAAGAGACCTCAAACTTAATTATGGAAAAAATTTAAGATGATGTTTTGGCGCGGCCATTGTAAAAGGTAATTTTAAAAAAAAACGTCGCCACGGCGCTTTAAAATTAAGTCTGACATGGTGAAACACATTTTTTCAATAACAGACAAATTTTTATGCGTAAAGTAGATCCTAAACTTCAGTTGTTCTTTTTTTAATGAGATGTTATGAGATGCCAATGATTAATCATGATGCATTGTCAGACAGACCAGTTGTAATACATAAGAGAGATCTTAAACTTCATTTTAAAATAAAAACCAAGAGGTGTAATGAAGTGTACTTTCATTAAAAAAAAAATGCTCTATAAAAAATAGATCATTGATTCTAAATAAAGTTCATTTAAAGCAGTCAAATGATCATCCAAATCTCCTGACTTGAATTGTTTACTAGAATGCAGTCTGTAAGTACTATGCACCGCGTACTTTGTAAAAAAGATTAAGCAGCACCTCTATTGCTGCTATTGAACAGCTGGGTATTGAGCCTGTGATTCCCAGGCACTTTAAATGTTCCAATTTTTCCAACTTGTTTGTTCTTAAATTAATATTTTAAATAAATGTTATAGATATAATGATTAGTAGTCCCCACAATATTCAGAATACATTAATCATTAACACACTTGTTGCAAAGTACTGCATTGAAAGCAAGATCATTTAATTTATATAGAGTACGCTACCAGTCGAGTGGCTTTAGAGTCCCCTTATTGGGTGAGATATATCAAATCAGATTTTTACTCATATTACGGGAACTTTTAAAATTTCCATGTAAAATTGTTTAGCTGAAATTAATTCCAGTGAGAGCCATTAGTGAGGTGGGTGCCAGAATATGGTCATTGTTGGTAAAAGAATAACAGTTGTATTGATCTGTTTATTAATGGGGATAGGTGTAAGTCCCCTTAATCCGGTAGTCAATGGGCACGTGTCCATAGCTCTAATTATATTTACATACATTTCCCCACAACTTAAATAATACATATGCTCGCATGCGTACACACACAACTGTACACAGACTTGTTTTTGGTGCTTAAGTTCAGCATGTTATGAAACGGATTTCTGCACAAACAATTTTTTCTTTAAAAACATGTGTACCTGTTATTGTTTACCTACCTATTTGATTAATAGGCAGCAAAACAAAGCAAAAAGTGGCCGTGTTAAAGAATTTGAATACTAAACGGTATGTTGACAATTAGGAACCAATAAAATTCTCAACCGAGAAAATAATCATTGCTATTGAAAATTTCAAAGAATTTTATATTTATGATGGCTAGATGTAACAAATACATCATTCAATATAGGTAATCAAATTCATATTAAATTGTCTTAAATCTATATGCATAATAATTTCTTTATTAAGAATTGATGTTACAATCATGATCAAGTTGACTATGTAGTATACACTATACACGTTAGTGAAAATATATATATTATTTACATTTGAGTTAAACAAATTATTTTCAATATTTCGACAATATATTAAACATAAACAATTCTCGGTAATTTATATATGTTTATTTTCAGCGACGAGTCCAAGTAAAGTAAAAAAGAAGAGTCTATCAGAATTAGAAGTACCTCGTTCAAATGATATTACACCGGTATGTATTGTATAAAGATCACCTTAGTCTATTAACACTTAATATTTTTAACAAGTTTAAAGATTAATTCCATATTAAAAATAAATATAACATCATAAACATACTATACCTACACATTTTAGCCTATTGTCTAGAGGTTTTGATGAACTCTCGTTAAAACCAAACAAGTTAAAATATCCTACCGAAAAAGGAAACAGATTTGGATTCTGATTCCGGGAAAGGACTTGGTTTCCTCGAACAGTGGGCCGGTCGTGGAGAACCACCAGTCTGTCCACCGCTGCGATATAACAATTTTTTTTTTAATAAGGCTGGTTTGCTAGTGTCCGCTCAGCTGCGAGATTGAGTTTGATTACAGCCGAATCGTAAAGCTGAACCGACAGTGTGCAGATGCATTTTGTTGTTTTTGCTCTGCGAAAGTGTGGGAAAATATGGGTGAAAAATTTACAGCCGAATCATAAGGCTGAACCGACAGTGAGCAGATGCATTTTGTTGTTTTTGTTCTGCGAAAGTGTGGGAAAATATGGGTAAAAAATTTACTGCTTAAGATGATGAAGCTTTGGTAGACTTGGTGAGACAACATCCAGTATGGTATACAGTTAATGCTAAAAGTTACAAAGATTTAGATGTAAAAAATATAATATGGAAGGAAATGGAAACGAAATGAAAATACGTCCTCTTCTAACATTAAAAGTGTAACCATTTTAGTATCAATGCGCTGATCCATGCAGAATGCAAATGCTCAAGTCGACGAATAAAAAGAATCTAGACGAACTGCCATTTCTAGCGAACCATTTGGGACGAAAATCGCCATCCTTGTCGATCGACAGACAGTCGGTTCTCCACGACCGACCGTTGGAGGAAACCAAGGCTTAAAGAGCCCTTGATTCTGGATTTGAATTTGGTTCTAAGGAATAGTTTATCAAGAGACATTGATTCTCTGAAAGTTTCAAATTGAGCATATCTTTCATTGCCGAGGTAGGTATGAGAAGCTGCCATGATGCACAAATTGAAGGTAGCTCGTTGCATACTGCTCATAGAAATCATTCCGAGGTTATGGCTGATAGCGCAAAATGTTTCAAACAAAAGTAGTACGTGTATTTATATAGGACTACGGAATCAAATCTAATGAAATCAAATTAATTTTATTTTAAATTACATAACAAGAATAGTTTCCTCGCTAAACATACGCATAGGAGCCAACCAAACATCCACGGTGCACAGCATCGATAATATAATGCAAAATGCGCTATTGTAAAATATGTAAAAAGTATAATTGACGAATAGGGAAAAATCACTAGTCAAGAAACCCTTTTCAGCAATGCTGAAGGTGCGTGTGGTTAAATTATGCCACATAATTTTCAGTTCAAAATATTATATTGTTAAAAAATGTATGCTGATAATTCTAAAATTGTGGCAGTGAACAGACATTTAAGAAGACAAAACAACGAATAACATAAGATGACAAATAGAAAAAGAAGAAAGATGGGCCAGAGTTAAAATTGGAACTTGTATAAGTATAATGTATTGGGTTAGTTAAGTTGGCGGAAGATACTAGGTAATGCTTAATATGGTAATTTGCGCTTTATCCTAAATGGTGCATTATACTCTCTGGTGTGCTGGATGTTGTTTGTTAGCGAGCTACCGTCAAGTTCAAATTGATAAAATTTATCAAATGTAATCCTGATGTAGTCCGCTAGTGGTGTTATGTCGTTGCAGCGTTCACAGAGATTTCTAAGGGAGGTAGGTATATGTAGATTAATTTGATATGAAGCACATAAATTTATGTTCTAGAACTCTGAGTTTTTTAATTGTTTTCACCACACCAGCGCTGCATTTGTGAGGGCCGGCCTCATTACAACACTGTAAATTATTTTTTTATGTTGTCTTTTTAGTCAGCTATTCTTGGCCAAGAGCCTGAACATAGAGTAGACTGTCTGTACAGTTTCGTTAATGTGTTTGGGGAACGTCAGTGTCGTCAGTGTTTTGTCTGGGTATTTCACACTCTCCCTAGTTGGAATGCCATTACCCCTGATCAAAATAATTCTGTTTTTAGTGAAATTGTGCATAAAGATCATTGCCTCCGACTTTTACACATTCACTCGAATGGTGACATTAACTTTTGCAGTTTCTATGGAAAAAATCAAAATCACTCCCTGATTGACCTTGACATTACCTCGTCGGGATAAAGTCAAAATCGGGTAGCCCTATAGCACCCCTACAACTTTCGTCTGAAGCATTTTTCCCTATCAACCATAACCTAGGAAAGTGGAAAGTCTACAACCCTCAATTAATGCATAATGGCAACTCCCTTATATTTTGGCAATGAAAGGTATACTTAATTTTAAACTTTCAGAGGATATCACAATAAATTATCATTTAATACCAAATTCAAATCCAAATTGCAGGGCCGCGGAACAGACGATTTCTGACCGATTTTAAAATATCAGTTCCGGTTTCGCTCCCGATTTCGTTATTTTCAAAAAACACGATCAAACCTATCAATTTTTTAATGCTTGTCTTTGATTAGACTATTATTACTATTGCGATTTCAATGTTATATCAGATGAAGATGTCAGGTGCAGTAAGTTTCTATTTTTTTTTTGAGATAAAAAAAATATGATTAATAGCCTACTAAGGGGTATCAATCAGTTTAAGCAAAGATACTTCAGCCCTTTCGATGAACTGGTAGGTACCTAATTTTGCTAGTTCGGTATAAATTGCCCTTTATATATAGGTATTTAAGGAAATAAACCGTGTTTTGTATTTTTTTTCCAGCGCACTGAATAATTATTACGATTTAAAATGACAAATAAAAATATTATTTATATTAAATCTCCTCTATTTTCGTGGACACATGTTAAAACGCATACCTGTTGGTCCATGAAAAAGTTGCAAAAAGGGGTAAACTTGGAAAGTGCGATCAAGACGAGACCTGAGTACCCTTGTGTTCGAGGGTGCTGAATATGATGGTGATATTTTTAGGCCGCCCACCCCTTGGGAACTACCCCTAAACGCGAAAGACCACCCTTCTTTTTGCCTGTTTCCATTCTAGGCATGCGAGGGTTTGTCGGATCAGGTTTTTCGGGTAGGCCGTATGGACTTTGACCATCCACCATATTAACAACACTCGGTTGAAACTAAAACCACCTCCTTTTTACATTTCTGGCTACTGGCCGTGTGGGGAATCGTTGGATCGAAGTCTTTAACAAACTGTTGAAATTTCTTATTTTGCAGCACATTGATCACATTTTTTCTTGCCATTATACCGCTTTGAATGCCAGAAAATGTTGTACCATATTGGCTGGGACAACATTATGGCAACCACTTCAAAACGTCAGTGCAGCTAGCAATAACAGCCAAATGGCTGTAACTTTAGCTTCGGCAACGTTGTTTCCAACTATTTGTGTCAGGGCAGATCTAAGCAATAAAACCTCGAAATGATACTTATACTTGGATAACAAAAACATACTTAAATAAAAAATACTTGTCAGTGCCTGATAAATTTAAATATTTTGTGAAATGCGCAACTTTCAAAAGGGTACTTAAGTGTTTTTATACGAAAAACTAAATTAGCATTATTTTAGCTAGAGAAGTTTTCATTGATGTCTAATTTTTTCCTTTTATGGGAAATTTTGTACTAATTCTTTTTTTAACGTCTTATTCATTCCATATTCAATAGCCCGGCGGGCTTAGCCGTACAGTCTAGGAAATGGCTTGCAAATTCGACGACGAAGAGTTACCGCCTGCCACTCGGTAATCGAAGAGAACATGTAACTACAAAACTGGAAATGTTTGGTATGGAGGACTGATATGGAGGGGAGGGGCATTTTTTTCAATCAAATATTTACCAACATACATTTATACATTTATGATACATTTGTAAAAGCGTAGTCTTGACATTCTATTATTTATTTACCCGTAATATATCGGCCCGGTCTCAGTTGATTCGTCATATCCCACATTATTGATTGATTGATTGATTGATTTGACAGCGTAAGGTGGACATTGCTGCCAATTCCGGTGCAGGGAGATTTGTTCCACCACGCAGCCCGATCGCACATCGATCATCCCACCGTGTGCCGGAACAAACCCCCGGTGCTTTTTTATACCGCCGGACCAGCTGCATACGCTGGATTGGACATTGGACATGCTTGTTGTCAGCAGCGAGAGCCGCATGACGCATGGGGTAGGAGTATAGGATGGAGCGTGTAGGTGTTTGTGAGATGTTTCTTCTTGTTTTCCTTCTGTCTTCATCGGATGGAAAGTGTAGGCGTTTGTGAGATGCTTCTTTTAGGTTTTCGTGCTTCTTTTTACTTTCAGGTTTTTGTGGTATGCTTCTTCTTAGTTTCTGTCTGTGATCATCTTCTCTCCTATTCTACTTCTGAGTTTTCTGTTTCTTCTGTTTCTGAGTCTGGCAGTGTGTATATCCTTGATATTTCTTTATTGTATTCAATTTTTTGTTGTGCCAGCTTTTCCCAGTGTGTATAATCCTTTCCTAGCTTATTCATAATCCTCTCGATTGTTATCCATGTGTAGCATGGCCTCCCTATTTTCAGTTTGTTGCTGTTCATTCGCAGAGCTTTCTTTAGTAGGTGTGTCGAGTCCCGTCTTTGGACGTGTCCCCAGTATTTCATTGCGTATGATTCTATTCTTTTGATTATTGTTCTTCCCTCTAGTAATGTTGACGTTTTCTGTCGTTTTTGTGGTTTTCCTGTTTTTGCTAGCAGTTGGATAATGTCCCTTTCAGCTCTTCTCAGGCTTCTTCTGTTGGCCTTTGTCGTTGCTGCGTTTTTGACTCCATATATCATCGTAGGCATTATGATGGTCGTGTATATCTTTTTGATTAGGCACCATGGTGGTTTGTTGTCCTCAATGAAGGATAGTAGAGCTCTTGTGACTCTGTAGGCTGTTTTGATTCTTTCCCTTACTGTTTCCCTCCTTTTTAGTTGATTCGTTAGGTATGTTCCTAGGTATTTCATTCTATTCGTGGTTCTCAGGGTGTAGTCTCCTATTTTGTATTCTTCCCCACTTGTTGGACTTGTTTTTGTCAATGGGTCTCAGACCATTATAAGGCTCTTCTTGAAGTTTATTTTCATTCCAGAGGATTCCAGATGTGGTATCATGTTTCTTAGAAATTTAACGATGTCTTGTTCTTCCTCGGTGATGAGTATATCGTCGGCGTATGCAAGTACGATGGGGGGCTTTATCGTTCCATCGTTTCCATTGAAATTCTGATTCTCATTTATTGTGCTTTCTATCACTTGGTCCAGGACTGTGGTGAATAGTCGGGGGGATAGGGGCATCCTTGTTTGACTCCTATATTCTTCATTTTTGATTCCGTCGTCTGTACAAACCATTGTATTGCAGTGTTTTCGTGTAGGCAAGCTTTTATTATTCTGTTTAGTAGTAGTGCGGTACTCCCCTGTTGAGCAAAGTGTTGACTATAGCCTCATGCCTGATGGTATCAAATGCCTTTTGGAGGTCAATTGAGACTATATATAGTTTTGTTCCTTCTTTCCACTTTTCTTCCGATCCGTCTGGTGGTGTACATATGGTCGTCTGTTGATCTGCCCTTGATAAATGCCGTTTGATAATCTGGTAGTTCGCCGATGTATTTTTCCATTTCTCTGAGGAGGAATTGTGCGTAGTATTTGTACCCTACACTGCAGAGTGTTATTCTTCTGTAATTGTTTCCTGCCCCCCCCCCCCTAAAACCTTCTCTTCTCAGATCTCGAATGAACGCATTTATTTTTCCCGTATTAGAGTTGTATCTATTGTAACGGGATGCTAGTTCATGGATGGATGCCTGCATGAATGGCATGAAATGGTCTAAGTGATTTTCGATATAATCAGCTACTTGTTTTCGTAGGGTTTTCGTCGCATTGGTATGTGCCTGTGATGTTATATTTTCTCCCTCCAGTTGGTGGCTTAATGCTCCATATAGACAGTTTCCGTCGCCGTCGATTTTTTGTACCAGTAATTGATGTGTTCTCGTTTCAACGTCCTGTATTAGTGTGTCCATCTTTTGCCCAGTTTTTCAAAACCGATATTAGCTTGCTGTAAGAGAGTGTTTTTATTATGTTATCTGTATCGCGGTAAAATAACTTTTTACAGCGAGTTGAGAATGAGAAAGTGGCCCGAGAGAAACCTCCGCACACCCTGTATATTGTTTTGGTTTTTGTAGTGCCTAATTCCAACTGTCGTTTTCCAATGGGAATAAAATAGGATATTATAAAAGTAAAGTAAAAATAATACTAAAAAATACAAACATACAAACAGAAACAATAAATTACAAATTATGGATCAATCATTCAGTCAATTAAATATATCTTATCTTTTTCTTGTAGTTTGCTGGTGATGTCTGTTGGTTTCATTAACCTACACTTCATGCGAATTGTTTATTTACACTTTCCAAGAAGCATTGGGTCTCAGCCCCAACGTCTAGGTACAAACATTTATATCACTTGACACTGAATATTTACCCTGGTCTTGAGAGCCCTCGCTTCAAGTCTTTCTGGGAGATATCTTAACACGCCGCACTTACTTGTTTATTTCTTATATTACAGAAAGGCCTGTACTAGAAATAATCAAATATTTATTTCGTATAAAGTTTGTTTTTTAACTATTTCACTTCACGACATACAGAATTTCTTGACCTATCGATGGTCTAAATTTCATATAAATTAGCGGTGTTTTAACCTATATTTATGAGCTATTTTTGAGAGCTTTTATTCGAAGCGTCTGTTCACTTTGAGAAACTCAACCGAACCGATTCGTCATATCCCACATTATTATATACATATTAATATATTTTATAAATGTATCATGCGCGCGTGCAGACCCTAAAGCAGTTAGAGCTTCGTGGTAAAAAAGTTCTGAAAGAAAATTGATTGCCCTTGAAAATGAGCCCGGCCCGAAGTCCCCAACCCTTTCCCTTGCCCCTCTATGGGTTAAAAACTTTGCGCTCCCCTCCCTCCCCTTCTAATCATCCGATCGCAATCTGGCCACGCTCAAATCAAAGAGAAAAAAATTCCGCATCCGATGGTGAAAAAATTTCTTCCCCGATCCATTTCCTTCCTGGTAAAAATGGCTTTTTCTAAAAAAAAATCGGTAATTCCGCAACCATTTGTTTATTTATACCGAAAATAATAAACAAATGATAAAGCGTTGAAGTAAGAACATTAATACACAATGTCACGTTGGCTGGGCGATATGTGGCCAAAATTGCGGAAGTCACAGCAGTTTTAATTTGAAAAATCCGTATACAAAACCGGACCTTCAAATTGGAATATCTCGAGAACCGTTGGACCGATTTCAACGAATTAGTTTCAGTTTATTCACACTTGCGAGCCCTTTATTTTTACTCCATACAGTTTTTTGATCCGAATCAAACTAAGTGAGTTATGTCCGAAACTGATTTCCCGCAATCTTTACATGTAAAATTCCCCCTCTCCACCATTCGTAAGTCGCCCACACTAGTCACCACAAGTTTCGGGAGGTCCGACTTTATAATATCACAGAAAAAAAAGTTTAAAAAAATACTGTCACTTTGAAATCCAGATCGACCCCACTATGCGCGGTAACCGAAAATTTAAAAAAAAAAATTTGATTACCGGACCAAAGCTAGCGCAAAATGTTTGTTTTGGCATGCACAATACTGTACTGTCGGGCGGTTTTTGAGCAATATGTCATCGAAAATGGACAAACATTTGAAATTGCGACAAAAAATAGTTAAAATTGAACAAAAAGTCTGCCAGGCCAACTTATAGTTCACAAGGCACTAAAGAACCTTAACCTCGGCTGGCAGACGTTTTTGCCAAATTTAACCCCCCAAACCACCTCTTAAAGGATTCTCAAACATTCTCACGTTTTCATATCTCTTTTTTAAAATAAATATTAAGAAACGTCCTTCGGATATATTATTACAGTAGGAATTACGAAAAATTTGAAATTCGGTTCATCTTGATCCGTTCATAATTTGTAAACTTATTAACAAAGAAACCCCTTTTTTTAACCGTGCTTTGCTCCAAATATTACTAGAATAGGACTCTAATTTAATAAGCGGACAGTGATACTCACTGCCCCCCACCACCACTACCAGAAGTGTCGCTACGCTGTTACATTCATTTAAACATCGCCCAGTTTTCAAGCAAAGCACGGTTGGGAAAAGGTTGGTTTTTTGTTAATAACTTTACTAATCATGGACGTATCAGTTAGTGTTTGAGTTATATATTTAAAAAATTATAAAACCACCCCTTTCGCCCCGTTCTCAAAAATTTACACCTAAATTTATATTTATGATATTATTAGCATTTCGAGATTTTATCATTATTGGGTGACCAACTAACGGATGAAACAATAAAAACCATATAATGCAATTGTTCCTTACTAAATCGCATAGTCAATAGTCTACAGATAAAAGCTAGAAATTTCAATCTGACAGAACAGTGGAATCAAGATAATTATAGTCTCATCAAAGACACAGTCCTCCAAGATCTGCAGGTATAAAGTCTAGATTAATTTTATTCAATTGATGACAAGCATATAAAGCCCCTAAATAAATACTTAATTCCCCAAACCCCCGTAATCCTCGAGCAGTCATGATTTTCATCAGTCCTTCTGTAATGTATTTTTAAGACTATTTAAATTATTGTTAAGAAACTTCCAATGTCGACATTTTACTTGGGAGTGGTTCACACCCCTTCTAGAGGGTGGACAAAAAAAATAAAAAACTAATAGTACATGATTATACAAATTTAAGTTGGGAGAGTTTTTGGAAGTTAACTCTAAGCGCCAAAAATTCTCCTAACCTAAATTTGTTCAATCATTTACCACCTGATATAAAGCAACCTTCAAAATGAATGTAAAAAATTTCAGTCTAAAGCACTGTTTTACTCGGTTGATGAATTTTTTAGAACACCCTATGTTGCCAATCTTCACTCGAGTATTTGAATTGCTCATGTTTACTGAATGCTCTGATACTCTACATAATTTTGTATATTTTTGTATCTATAGATATTTATGTCTCTGTGTGTCAGTGTTGTGTTTTAAAAATAGATTGTTTTTTTATCTAAATGTTATATACACATATACATAAGGTGTCTGTATAAGCGGCACTTTTTGACATACAATTGATTTTTTTTCACTTCCGTTTTCGCCGGAAGTGACACTAACTTTCGATTTTTAAATAGAATACCCTATATATTATTGAATTTTTGAATTCTGCATAATTTTCTGAATCCAACGATGCCAAATAAGTAACATTTCAAACATCAATTTCTGTTATAAGATAATTTTTAGTTTTCCATTTAAGTGTGCCTTGACGGTTCCGATTTATTCTAAATGACCCATGTAATGCTACAAAAATCTAAATCCCGTTAAAAACAGTAAATTACGTGATTTATGAGCAGATAAAACTCACCAAAATTGTTGAGTAAAATTTAATTTTTTCAAATGAAACCATATCGCTACGGTGGTACCATTTATTAGTCCTATTAATAAGGAATTTATTCATATGTCGTATTAAAATGTGCGATAAATACAAACAAAATTACAGCTAAAAGAAAATAAGAAAATACAATTTTATTCTAATTACCTTGTTACACATAAGGTGGTTTTGGAATACAAAAATAAATACAAAACATACAAGAGTTGTTCAAAATGCTGTCCATTAACAGTAACTCCAGGTTGTAACGGCAGTTGTATAGACAATATTTTTTAAATGACCCCAAACAAAGAAATCAAGTGGCGTTAAATCAGGTAACCTTGGAGGCTACCTCACAGGACCATTCGTCGAAATTACGTTTTCTCCGAATCTCCGCTGAAGGTAATCAATTACTATCCTCGAATTATGGGGAGGAGCGCCGTCTTGTTGCAAATACATTCCCTGTTCTAAATCTAAAGGTAACTCATCTAAAATGTCCTCAATCTCATTTTCCAGGAATCTCAAGTATCTGGCACCAGCCAAAGGTCCTTCAAGTATTATTGGACCAATGATTCTACTACCAATTATTCCGAGCCAAACATTGAAACCGAACCGCACTTGAAAGTTACCCTCGCGTAATAAATTTGGATTTTCTTGTGACCAGTAATTTGTATTTTGTCGGCTAAATAATCCCAAATTTCTAAACCTTGACTCGTTCGAAAATAAAATCACTCCCAAAAATCATTGTTTGGTGGCTGCACTTTATTATACAAAATCCAATTGCAATATTCCAGCCTACGTTCGTAATCACTTTCGTACAAATGCTGGTACAATCAGTTTTTAAAAGATTTACAGTGGTATTTGTGCAAAATTCGGCTTACTCTTTGGCGACTGATGTTCAATTCAAACCCAACTTGCCTTAAAGAAACAGAACTTCTATTCGAGCCAAAACATTAATTTCCGTTCCTTCGTCAATAATGAAGTTTTCTTCGGGATCATTGTTGGGCTCTCTTCGTAATTGGTTTTCAACACATTTAAAATAATTTTTCGCTGGACATTGTCTATCAAGATATCGTCGGCCATAAAGGCAATTGCCTTTTTTTACTTTCCCCATAAATAATTAACATGTCCACTTTTTCATCTCTTGTATAAACTTGCGGCATTTTGAACACAATTAATAAAAATTTTATACAATTTTTAAAGACACAATAAAAACACCGTTAAACCAACAAATGTTTGACAAGCTAAATATGCCATTGTTTTCAAAGCCACCTTAGTTACTTCTTAACGTTTAATTAGAACAAAATTGTATTTTCTTTTAGCTGTAATTTTGTTTGTATTTATCGCACATTTTAATACGACATATGAATAAATTCCCTATTAATAGTACTAATAAATGGTACCATGGTAACGATATGGTTCCATTTGAAAAAATTGAGTTTTGCCCCAAAAACAATTTTGGTGAATTTTATTTGCTCATACATCACGTAATTTAGTGTTTTTAACGGGATTTTTGTAGCATTACACGGGTCATTTAGAATAAATCGGAACCGTCATGGCACACTTAAATGGAAAACTTAAAATTACATTATAAAAAAAATGATACTTATTTAAATGTCTCTTATTTGGCATCGTTGGTTTCAGAAAATGTAGAATTCAAAAATGCAATAATATATAGGGTGTTCTATCTAAAAATCGAATGTTAGTGTCACTTCCGGCGAAACCAGAACTGAAAAAAAAAACAATTGTATGTCAAGAAGTGCCGCTTATTATGTATGTAGTATATCCTAAATTTCAATCAATTATCTTCAAAACTAAAGGAGAAAAGGGGGTATACCATGATCCTGTTACACCCGGTATGTACATATTGTTGCGTATTTCCACCTCTTAGGAAACACCCTGTATGAATCTGTGGGTTCTAAATAATTTTAACAAGGGGTAAACCACTAACACTTTATTTAATAATTTACTGACAATACAATACTTCAAAATAACCTTTACACTTTGTTTACTTGATATTTAATCTCACTTTTCCGCTATCAATTTCAATTTAATAAACTTCTTCACTTTTATCAAACTTCTCTTTCTGCGCCAGTAATCACGCCTTATATACTCTGAAATTGCCTCTAGATCCATCAAGAATCTTCTCCCACCACACTCTAGAAAACTCTATCTCTTTCTACGAGTTTCCAATCACTCACTATTAGGCATAGGCGTATCAATCTCCAGTTTCAAGGGGTGTAATACATAACAATATGGTAGTGAAATAAAGACTATCTATCTATCTATTTAATCGATCTAATAGGGAATTAAATTGTAAGAAAAAAAAATTGTACGTATACAATTTTTCACGAAAATGTTACTACTTTCAAAGCAAGTATAACGATTTGAAAGTTAATTAAACATAGCTTCCTATATTTTTGTATTCTATAATTCTTTCGCGTAATATAACAATTTTTTTGTTATTTGCAGAAACAATATTTTTTCGAGTAAAATCGCAAAATTTTTCTTTAATTTAAAAGTATTTGAAGTATATTTTCTAAAATGAGCGCTACAAAAAAATTTGAGCATGTTAGTAATACTGTGTATTAACAGAAACTATTAAGGATTTTAGAAACTTTTATTCTACGACCAATAGCAGCAGGAAAACCCCAAACTTAAAAAAAAGATTACAACATACTCATTGTTTCGCACATTAGTACAAAACTTCGTTATTTTTAAAGCTTTAAAGATATAAAAGAACACACTTTAAAGATAATATCAAAACCTATAATTTCTTTCACGTGTGTATTTAAATTCAAACTGATTAGTTTTGAGACTGTTGAAGTTTAAATATTACCTATATATCGACTTATAAAAGCTCAAGCACCATATTTCAACTGCCATATTTTTTGTATAGGCCCAATAAGTCTAGTCGGTAGAGCCAGGGGCTTGCGGATTTACGAATTTCGTAAATTCGCACGTACGTAATTCAAAGAAATGAAACACTCGGATTGTGTTAATTATACAGGAGCAACCATATGTCTTAAATTTAAAATATTCTGCTTAAATCTGGCAACATTATCTCCACGTATTATAGCAGCACAGCCGCAAATATTTGTCCGTTGCATTGAAACCGTTACTATTGTTAATATATAGGGTTCGGCAGAGTGTGTGCCAAACAAGAATGGTGGATAGGTGGAGCCATTTAGAAGTCAGTTAGCACCAATGACCTCTATCTAAAGTATCACCGTTTTTGAGATATTATTGTTTCTTTTTTTGGAAAATTTTCTTCAACTCAGCCTTTTAGCATGCGTAACATTTTTTTTTTTGTGGTTGTAACAGTTCAAAATAATTTTTATTATTTTCTGCAACGTACCTGTGTTCTAACAAAATCGTATGGGATACTGATAATTAAAGAGAAAAATTATTATGAACTAACAGAGTCCCCTGTAGATAGGATCATAAAGTTCAACTTTCCCTTGCATTTGCAAGGAAACGAAAAGCTATGAAGATGTTCAAATATTTCGAAAAACTTCTCCCTTTAATGCCATTTTTTACCGTATGCTACATGCAATAAAAACTTATTAAATAACATGAGAAAATTGGTGATAATTTGTTTAAAAGGATATCTGTCTGAGTTACATTTAGAACAATCAAAGTAGGAAAATTTCTAAATGTAATTCCCATTAGAAAAAAACACTAGATCATATTCAGTACATGTGAAATATCAATTTTCAAACCAGTACATCCAAAACAAAGTTGCATAAACAAAATGGCGGACGTGTTACGTACGAAAAAATGTGGAAAAGTCGGTCTTTCTCGTTTACCTGCAAACGTAACTTTTTCATCGAAAAATTTTTTAGACAATAGTTGTTAGGCATTTAAAGTGACGCCCACGGAATGAAAATCCGGTTGTTAGATTTTTCGGAAATTAAATAAAAACATCGAAAAATCACATTTTTTAATTTTGCAGTATGCAATAATTATTTTATGGTACCAACAATCTCAGAAAATATGCGGCATAATGTCCTTAAGAAGTGACTGCAATCCGAATTCCGACGGATGAATAATTTCCGAGAAATTCAATTGTTTATTAAAAAAGTGATTTTAGTAACATTTGAATTCCCCAAAATGAGGCGGTCCGATTTCAATTTTGCAAAAAGTTTTCTACTCTTCAAGAGTTGTACTATCACCCAGCTCAAAGCCGACGTCAAATATTGTAATTAATTGCTTAAAAGGGCCGTTACAAATTATGTATAATTCTTCGGTATAAACAAATGTACTTAATAACTTTGTGAATTTCACGTTCCGGCCTTCTGGATGAGAAATAATTTTTTTTTTCAAAAATTCCCGAGACCTTATTTTTTTATTTACAGCGCTGGGATTTGCAGGTATTGCATTTGAATATTTCAGCTATCGATAGAAAAATATAAGCAATTGTTTCACCGTCATTTTTGATAACATAGTTCATGTTAAAGTGGGGCGCTTACACCATCTAGTCGAGCCAGCGTGCGCTGATAGAGTGGGGGGAGAGCCTGCAGCAACGGTATCTCTCTACGTCGAAAAGTTGACTTGCCTGTTCAAAATCGTTCGCGCTTGCAAAATGGTTTCTTGGTTTCTGGTGTACCTAAAAAATTTTGTGGTGCAGTACCTGCAGATCTCAGCGCTGTAAGTTAAGAAATAGGGTATCGGGAATTATTTGAAAAAAAAAAAATTTCGCGTCCAGAATATCCGCTTTACATTTCGATACACGAACAATTGACAAAGTTATAAAAGCCCCTAATTAATATTTTATACTTTTATACTACTTATTTATTTACAAATTATTTTCAATTTACATAGTTAGATAAGCCTTAATTTTACTTCCCTTTTAATTTACTTTTTGTAAAAGGAGTTGGTGTTTGCTAATCATTTTTTGTAATCCTACCTGACCTCACTCCGTCCAGCTTTACAAGTACTGTGGCATTAGTACAGGTCGACCATTCTAGAATGGCCAACGAGATTAGGATGCGCAGTAGTTGAAATCACCCCACCTTTACGAAGCTTGCTTGTTTATGTTCCTTCCTCGTGTAAACATCGGTACAGTCTTGAGAAAAGTGCTTGTAGTGTATAACTTATATTTAACACATAGGTACCCATTAGAAGTATCTACTTATAAACATTAATGTTACGTGTACAAAGAACTGTTGTTCAATCGAAAACATCAATTGGCCTATGACATATAGTCGTCTTCATAATTTTAAGGCATGTAAAAAATGCGGTAACTAGAAAGTGGGCAGGCGGCATTTTTACTCCTTTGACGGGAATTTTTTATGTGCCTTGGAAATATGAAGGCAACTATACCCGGATTGCTGGTGAACAAGAGAGCACCTTTTACTTAAACTTCTTCTCCCAACTGTACTACGTTCATAGTTAAGAAACTTGTCTCTATTCAACAGCGACGATATTTCTTCTCTCTCTGCGCGGCTGTTGGCCATCCTACAATGGTTTACTTCACAGACTACTCCAGACGTAGTACTCAACACAAAAATTAGTACCGCAATAATGTTCTATCTTCCTCAATTGTGTGTTCTACTCTCTCTCTCCCCTTGTAAAACAAGGGAAGATGTCGCTTCGGACTCACTTGCAAAATTCTGTAAATCTCAGTAGATGGAGCCACAGTCTGCATGTGTTCGACAGGTGACGTCACGAGTATATACGGGGTGTCCCAAATATTATGCATATACAGTATCTCCTAAAAAAATGCTCAGACGAAAATGCTAGAAAGTGCACGATATTTGATCGATAAAAAACCTATATTGTCAGGGTCGAAACGGCTTAGTGTTTATTTAGTGAGCCTTTCAATTTTTCTCTCTTTAGTTAAGAATTGGGTCTTAGTTCTTAAACTATTTCGGTAAAATAAACATGTACCTGTTTTTTTACTTAAGGTTATAAAACAAATTATTTTGATAAAAGAAAGATAATGTTCGTAGCAGAACAAATCAAAATGTAAATTTCTTTTGGCATTTATGTATCAGAAATAAACACTATGGAGGTTGCCAGTGGATTTTGCTAAAACTACATCGCAACTTTGTCACGTAAAAACACATACAATTGTAAATTCTTGGAAAGAAAATCATGCATAATTATTTAAAACATAAACAAGGAGCTTTATATTGAATAGGTATAGTTAAAATAAGTAAGATAGAACGTTTAAAAGGGTAAACGAAACAGAAATAGAATGTAAATTAAGAAATAAGAAAGATTTTAGAAAATTTATAAAAATCATGAAATAAAGTTTCGCAGGTCAACTATATGCATAAAAGCCACATAAATGATCAGTAAGAAAAGAGGAAAACATTTTAAAAGCTTAAAAGGACTTCAGAAGCAGTTAAAAGAAAAATTAAATTTGAAATTTTATGAAAATTTGATAAAATTTAGTCAAGTGGTATAAAAATGTCAGATAAAACGTTTTGAGTTTTGGGGTAACCAAGCATTAGTGAACAATTTGTAAAATGCAAGCGGTTTTGAAATGCTAATTGTATTGTGTCATACATGCACAAATAATTGTGATTATGTTTTATAAATTCTCAAATTATTATGATTCTATGATACAGTTTTATATTTTATAATTATTTACAGGGTGGTCTTTAAATTATAGGTACAAGGTTCTTTCGCATAATGCGTTTCTTCTGCTTTTTCACTTTTTGTTTGGAAATGATTGAATGACATTTATACAATTCTAAAATTGAAGGGATGAAAAGTGAAAATATAATTTACTTGTACTGTCGCTGCAGATGTTCGGCTGGCTCCGGACATGGGTGTTCGGGTAGGACAGATTGTTCTTAAATTTTTAATAAATATGTTCTTGATTTTATTTGATTTGGTGCGAAAGGTCCCGGGATCAAACTCCTACGCTCCCTGGATTTCTTTTCTTTCATTTTGTAACGATTAATATATTTTTTCAAAAATTCCTTTCTATGATTTCTTTAGGTTAGATTTGTATTCTGTTTAAAATAATTTCATTCTTTCGTGTGATTTCTTTAGGTTAGATTAGTAAGTTTTTATTCTAATATCTAATTGTTAATAATTATTAGCGCCGCAGGCAGTATTAGCGTAGCAGACAAAGAAAAGAGGGGTGTGGGGTTATCCCCTGCCTTTTTTCACAAAATAACACGAAGGCGCGTACATCATGCACGCGCGAATAATTGCAAAATTGGTGTACGTAGACTGTTGTCAAAGTTATTAAGTACATTTGTTTATACGCAGAAATATGTATCATTTTCAACGGCGTTTTTAAGCAACTTAATTGAAATATTTGACTTCGGCTTTGAGGTCAGGTATAGTACAACTCTTGAAGAGTAGAAAGCTTTTTGCAAAATTGAAATCGGACCCGCCTCATTTTGGGGAATTCAAATTTTACTAAAATCACTTTTTTAATAAACAATTGAATTTCTCGAAAACTATTCATCCGTCGGAATTCGGGTTGCAGTCACTATTTAAGCACATTATGACAGATATTTCCTGAGATTGCTAATACCATAAATTAATTAATGCAAAAGTTACTGCAATATTAAAAAATGTAATTTTTCCATGTTTTTATTTCATTTCCGAGAAGTTTAACGATCGGATTTTTATTCAGCAGGTATCACTTTGCAGGTATTTTAAATGCCTACAACTATTGTTTGAAACTTTTTTCGATGACAAAGTTACATTCGCAGATAAACGAGAGAGACCGACTTTTTCACATTTTTTCGTACCTAAAACGTCCGCCATTTTGTTTCTGCAACTTTGTTTTGGATGCACTGGTTGGAAAATTGATACTTCTCATGTACTGAATATGATTCTAGTGCTTTTTTTCTAATGGGAATTAGATTTAGAAATGTTTCTACTTTGATTGGTCTAAATGTAACAACTCAGGCAAATATCCTTTTAACAAATTACCACCAATTTTCTCATGTTATTTAAAAAGATTTTATTGCATGTAGCATACGGTTAAAAATGGCATTAAAGGGAGAAGTTTTTGAAAGCATTTGAACATCTTGATAGCTTTTCGTTTTTTTGCAAATGCAAGGGATAGTTGACTTTATGATCCTTTCTAGCAATTCTGGGGGTTCTGTTAACTCATAATCATTTTTACCTTTAATTATCAGCGTCACATATAATGTTGTTAAAACACAGATACTTTGTAGAAAATAATAAAAATTTTGAACTGTTACAACCATAAAAAATTTCTATACATGCTAAATTGCTGATTGCTGGTTTGAGGAAGATTTTCAAAAAAAGAAAAATAATAATATTTCACAAACGGTGATGCTTTGGGTAGAGGTCGTTAGGGCTAACTAACTTTTAAATGGCCCCTATCCACCATTCCCGTTTGGTACACCCTCTGCCGAACACCCCGTATATGTGGCGTCACTGACTGCGTAGAATGAGCTCGTAAAGTTCGTTTATGACAGTTATTACGCAAATTGCATACTAGTTGAACAAATTATTAGGTATAAAGGGACCACATTCAAACATTTATTCTATTTGGTCGATTGTACCAATTATACATAATGACCTAGTCATGGTTTTCATCTCTGGTAGGCGAATAAAACATGTTTAATATATTTCTCTGAATTATGTGGGATTATGTAGTAGAACGAGGTGCCGCCTAGGTATTACATAACAGCTACTATCCTTTGACCAGAATGCCGCTGATTTTTTGCTCTACTGATTACACTTCTTAGCCTTAGTTATAGAACAATTCATCGAAAAGAAGTAACAAAAAAAAAACAAATTTGTCATCTTTTTTTGTGCACTACTTTCGGTGTGTAAGATCTTTGAGTTATTTACGAGAAACAATCTCGAAGTACCAATTTTTCAATGGTAAAATCGCAATTTTAAAATCGTTACAACTTGGAAAATATCCATTTGTGTGAAGAAGTATACACCATCTTTTTTTATTTCCCTCGTTTACCGAAGGGAAGTAGGTATTGTATTCGTGAAAAAGACGCCCTCCGAGATTTCTCCGGATTTTCACGTTTTTGATTACGAAAATAAAGGTCTTTAATTTTTGTCAGTCTGTCTGCCTGTTTGTTTGTCGGTCTGTGGCGGTCTATCTGAAAAACTATTGCACGGAGAACAGTAAAATTTGGTAGGTAGTCGACGCTATTGCAAGCGAAGAAATGGATATACTTTCAATGGAAAATATAGGGGTGGACCGCCTAAAGATTAAATAATGAAAAAAATGTGGCAGATCGCAATACTAATTGACATTAGTTAACACAGTTATCAAGGAAGACATGCTTTTAATGAAAAACATACAAGGTGGTCATCCTATGAAATAATTCTACTATGGTGGAAATTTGTAAATGTATTTACGCAAACCTATTATTTATTCTTTATTTGTTCTGTCGGATGACCACTATAAATATTTCTTAACCAAAAGTTTTCAGGTTTTTTTTGTAGGAATAGTAATAACTACATTCCAATTGTTATTTTCGCATGTCGTTTCTTAATGAATATTTGAATGCACACTCTGTATAGATAAAGAGGGAAGTTCTGTGTAAATGCCTTTACTGATTTATTTTATTACTATTTAGCTACACATTAGTCAGTTTTCTATTATATTGATCACTCCCTAGGCTGGGTGGCAGCCACCCCCAAATAAATAGCCGACATTGGAAGTTTCTTATCATTAATTTATATAGTCTTAAAAAGACATTCCAGAAGGAATCATGAAAATCCATTCACTGCTGGAGAATTCCATGGCAAAGAGCTTCGTTGACTCCATTAATGATAAAATATTAAAAATAATTACTTTCCAGAAATTCTTATCGGAACAGAATTGATGTATCCAATTCTATGAAAAACCTTTTAAGAGACAATTTTTTAATGCTTATGGTAATTTCACAAATCACAAAATATACCACATAACATAAAGTACCTTGGAAACTGTCTGGAATATAAATATACTCCACTGACTTTCAAGGAAACAGATCAAATGCTTTATGATTTTGACTATAAATATTAATTTCATAATAGTTAGAAAGTACTCTACCTGCTATGTTTTTTTCAGAGAATTCATTCAGCAACTTCACAAAAATCCGCATCGAAAAATGTTTTGTAAATAAATAGATAAAAATGTACCTACTGTTGATATTGACATATTCTGGTTTGTAGAACACAGATTTTCTTTTTAGGCCTACAGATATAAGAAAGCAAAAAGAAAACGTAACACTCTGGATATCAGTTTACCATTTCCTGTCAGTGAAAATGACTAATTTTTTCTTTTTCTTTTGTATATAATATGTTTAAATATCGTATTTTTATTTTAAATTGTATACAATAAAAACTATATTTGTACCTAGAGTTTCATTATTATTTAGCACAAAACAATAGTATGGGTGCTCGGAGGCTTTTTCGGTCCGTTATCGGTTTATGCTCTATCAGATGTTTTATCGTTCAATGAGTGATAATTGACGATTCAAAAAATCAACTTCTATTGGGGCATCACGTATTGTCAAAGTCGTAGAAAGAAATGGAGTTAGACCTAGCGTGTTATCGATAAAATATTTCTTTTAAATTGAAAATATTTATTTAAACATTTTCAATATAGAAAAAATATTCCCAGAAAGATACTCCTGTCTGTTAATTCGCCAGAAAGGGAAATGTTTACTTTATAAGAAATTTGGATTTTTATTGTATATATTATTTCAGAACTCTGAGCTCATCGTTACAAGTAGTGAAATAAAAAAGTTTGCCGGGGTAAGGTCCTGACATTGTCCTAGAAAATCTTTAAATAATAGGATAATTCATGTACCCGACGCCATTTTTTAAGTATTATCTCTGTAGGTATAAAAGGTAGCGGTTCTATGTATATGAAATAAAATAAAAGATGAAGAGATATCAAGGAACAAAAAAAAAGTTTTAAGCATTTTATCGTAGGTGCCATGGGTTTCATACAGGTATAATGCACACAAAAAAGCCATAAGAACCGACCATAAATTTCTGTCTTGTTAGCATGACTGATATCCCACAGAGATGTACTTAAAATTCTTGTGCACAATAACAGTAGACCTTTAGAAGTATTGTCTTTCGTAAACACATAGCTATTTGATGCAGTGATAAATTTAAAAAAATTACTGTATTCTGCTTGTGTCAAGATATGAATAATATCTTATATATTTGTAGAGCATTGACGATGTTCGATACACTGACAATATTACCCAGATAGCATTTATTATTCCACGAATGTACATTTTGCATTCCCAATGTTCTAATTGCATTCTGTACTAGCCATGTATGTTCCCCCAACATTCTCATATAAATAATATTTTCATATACAATATGAATGTATACATACGATGTGAATCGAACATACACAAAAGTTTATGTTCATAGTCGCATGTACTATGTATACATGTCAGGGAATGTTCTTCGTATATGTGTTCATGTACATCGTATAAACGTTTGTTGATGATTTTATCTGTATGATACAGGTGTACTTTTTGTAGAAATATTTGGATCGCATTTTTTATGCGAACGGTGATTGGTTAGATTTTTGAACTAATAAAAATAAAACTACATCACAACTGATGAGACTACCTATTGCTACTTTTATATAGTATCTACCTCAACCTTATAATAAAAATAAATAAATGTTTCTCTATCCAGATTTGATTTAAGTTCATTTATAATTATTCCCTGTCCAGTGGTGAATAACATTCATTTTATAAATTTTAAATCGTTGGCAAAATTGTAGATGTGAAATATGATTTAAATTTTGAATTCAAACTAGACTTGTGATCGCGCGCCACAGTCCCTAGGTTAGTGTGCATATGCTCAATATGCTCATTCCGCTGCTGCTGCTGTCAAATGTCGATTTCAATTTGTTTATGGTTTGTGTTTTGTAGATGTGAAATATGATTTAAATTTTGAATTCAAACTACTTAATTGCATCGCAGTAAGTAAGTATTTTACAATTATATACAATAATACAACTACCACATAGTTTAAGGTCCCCTTTATTGTCATTTGCAGATATTTTAATTTATGTTTAGATACTAAAGTTGAATGTACTTTTATTGTAATACTAAGAATACTATATTAGTAAAGTTATAATAATGACGTTTGTAGGCATCGATTTTTGGGAAAAAAACGGAGGGGGTTTAATTCGAAGTGACTCATTCCACGAAAAAGAAGTTTGGTGGTCACCATTCAAACGGAAACAATTTTATAAATCATTGAAAAACAAGAGAGATCCCAGATGAAGCGTGGACACTTTATAAATCTTATTTGCAAGAAGGTAGGTTCGATCTCTTTCAATATTAAGGAGCTTTTATTTATGTAAATCACAACCATTGGTCTTGATTGCAACACATAAGTTGTCATATTTATTTGTACTAATTTGCTTTATACCTATTATAGAAGATTATAAGCTGCAGTTAAATTGAAAAGAGCACATCGGATATACAGAGTGAACAAAAACGAATCAAAGGACTAGGTACAAAGCAAATTATTCCTCCCAAAAGATTATTATCAGATGAAGATAGTGATATCGAAGAACATATTGGAAGGCGTCGACTTCCCAAACTGAAATAAATTTTGCTGTTACTAGAAGTTGAAAGAAAATATGTTGTTCTTCTAATAACTCTGGTAGGTATTAAAATCACAAGTACAAATATTTCCGAATTCCGAATACCTGTTTTGTAAATTAATGATAATATCAATTTGTTTAATTTATTTTTTATTATTTTTATTTTTTTCTGTAAGATCTTTGTAAGATGTTATATTTTTCAACTTTATTATGGCCAGTTGAAACAAGTATTCAAATATGCTCTCGTTGTTTCTTTTATAGTTGGAACTAGCATGTGTATCCTCACCTCCTCTAGACAGGAAGAAAATACCTTCTCCGAAAAATTGGAAAAGCCAAAAGAAAGTATTCAGCCAATAGGAGCAGTCACAGATCATGTGTTGAGAATGCCAAGTGGAGTTTCACAATTACAAATATCAGTATCGGCAACATCTAGACACTGGTTTTGGAAATGTAAGCCCTCCAATTTTTACTCTTTTCTCTTTCTTTATTTACTGGCAAAACGTTGGTTATAGCAAAATATGACAGTTCATAAGTATCAAAGAACGGTTTGTTGTTAACAAAATATCAATTTAAATTCTTGACACAATTGTTTTCTATTATTGCAATTCATTTTTGTATAGTAGACGCAATCGTTATAGTGGCTCAAGGGGTGAAAGTATAATAACGGAAGATGTTATTCCTGCCAGTTAAACCTCGTCTTGTGTCTCACTGTAACGATTGCGTCTACTATAACAAAAAATAAAAATATATTTAAAGTAGCACCAACTGTTTTATTTATACCTCTTCCTAGTCTTCCTATTGTATAATTCAAGATGCATAATTGTTACAACAATAATTAGTAGTTAATAGAATAAAATCATGTTTTGCTCTGGACAATTTAAAACACGATTTGAATTAGATAAAACTTTAAGCTAACGTAATTATACGATCATCAGAAATAATGTGTTAAATATGATTTTTAAAGTTGAAATTTTCAGTGATAAATGTTTGATGTATTTTAAAATGATTTTGAACAGATCTTGTATAAACGTAAAACTAATTTTTTTACATATGATATTCTTGGGTCTTTTTAAAGTACTGTTATAACAAATTCAGCATTTGTGTGCTCTATTCAAACAAAATTTGATCGATAAACCATGATTGACTTTAATTGAAAACTAGTGGTAAAAACAAATTTTCCGTGCATACATTCCACATTTACTTACATAAAGTTCTTCACGAGGAATGTGTATTGTGGAAAATTAGAATAAGTAATAATTGACTGTAACAATTAAATACTAAAATTAGATACTGGATTTATTATATGCAAGTATTTCACTCATACCATGTATTCTCTTCAGAGTTTAATTATTATAATAATTTATTATTTATTGCAATCATAGATGAGTGGCCGCTTCATCATGAACATACTCAGAATGAAGCATCGACTCATCTATGATTACAGTAAGTCATAAATTATTGTAGTAATTAAACTTTGAAAAAGATACATGGCATGAGTGAAGTATTTATAGCTGCCACTAATACATAATGGCCATTCCTACAATATGCATGCATCGTGGATTTATGATCCACGTGTACATACCAGGTACCTACAGTTTAATTCCTACGAAGGTAGTACGCATACACCGTGAACGTGCAGTGTACATTATGAATGTAGCATGGACCTTCCTCCTATATACCTCATGTATCTAGCAATATTTCAATATACCTTTTTGGTTCATATCAAGTACCATTTTGGTTCATGGGAATGTTGTGGGAATCTTATTCGGATGTTGAGAGGCGGTCATCTGTACGTCTCTCTGACATTCAGATTATATACATGACATGCAAAATTAATATTCCTTCTTAGTTCCTTGGTACATAAAGTACATTCCGAGCATATGCTCTGAATGCAAAAATGCTATATGGGTAAGTTCGACTCTTTCTTGGGTAGGGATTACATAGCTGCTGTAAACCGCTGCATACTAAAATATTTTCAGTAGTAGAGAGTCGGGGGTAACTATATTAAAATAATGTGAAATTATAATTGAAACAGGTGTGTTTCCATTAATTTCTTATTTTAACCATGTCAGAACATACAATGCTGTTTTAAGTATTAAGTAGTACATTATATTTATGATTCGACATTTTCTCCAAAAAGTAGAACATGCCCCGCTCTCCCATCTATACGTAAGCGCCAAAGCTTTGAGTTTTTTATGTGCATTAATATATATGTAGTGCACTAATTAAAAAGCATTGTGAGTAACAGAGGTGCAGCCGTCTATTCGCAAAATAGCGTGCGCTCTCTGAATGGAAATGTAATAATTTATTTAACTACGATATTGTCGAAATAAAATAAAATAAAGAGAAAATTTTCAACTTTCTCAATCTATGTATTGCTTAACCTTCAATTTACATGATTGAAAATTAATGTAAAAAACTTATTTATTTTGTATTCGTACACTTTTTTACCCATTGTATATCCCGAGATATATTTTGGGGAAAACGCCCAAAAAATTCTTTATAAAAAATGGCAAATTAAAGGCTTTAAAAGGTTTCAAGGTCTAAAGTTTTTGGATAGCATTATTTTGTTTTACTGAAAGTGTCCTATTTTATAATATTCTACTAGGAGCTAGTGTCGAAAAGTGAAAAATTTATCACACCACTAACTGTAGATCAGTTGTTTATACATTAAACAGAAGAAGCCTAAGAACTGATCCTTGTAAGTTTTCTGTCTAATTGAGTATGCATTAGTTTACGATAAGCTATATTGATAACCTAAATTATGGAATAGAATATTTCGTTTTTCATGACTAAATTTGGTAGTTATCCGCGCGCGCGCGCCGCACACACACACACACCACACGCGCACGCACCCACGCACGTACGCACGCACGAACCCACGCATGCACGCGGTAATTGTCGAGGAATATTGTTTATTAAATGCAAATTTTGATATATGAGGAATAGATGTGGAGGTGCCGGATGATAGGGAAAATGAAGCGCTAACACAATATCAATCGAACGATGAGGAAATTGGGCCTATATTGACAGCCAAAGAAAGGGGAACTCGTCCAAAATGGAAGGATGTTTCGGACAAAAGAGTGGGACTGAAGGCACTATGGGTGCAGTGGGATTCACCGAAAGTCATGAGCAGGCTGTTGCGGAGAGCATGGGAAAGCCCGGATGGAAACAGGTGGTTAAGCGTCTAGTGATTCCCAGGTAGCGAAGGTGCTTCAGGAAGTGCATCCGATGGACACTTCGGTGTTAACAAGACCCTGAAGAAAATACGAGAACGATTTTATTGGATAAAAAGTCGTCAGGATGTGGAGGCTTGGTGTCGTAAATGCAAGATTTGTGCAGCCTGTAACGGACCACAGACTGGAAGTAAGGGTGAAGGGTTCAACGCCGGAACTCCTTTCAAGAGGTTGGCTAACGATATAGTGGAGCCATCACCAGCCAGTGATCGAATGAATGCTCGATACGACCGAAAGGGTACTTCAAAAGGGTTCATCAAGGTGGAAGAGCAGGTTTGGCTGTACAACCCACAGCGAAGGAAAGGAAAGTCACCGAAACTTCAACCACCTTGGGATGGACCGTATACTGTTATTACCCGAATTATTGACGTCGTCTAGCGGATTCAACGAAGCAAGAAGTCCAAGATGAAAATCGGGCATTTGGATAGACTGGCGAAATACACTGATGATTCTGAATTGCCTGATCAGGACAATCAGGCTTAATCAGTTTGTTCCACTTTGCACATTATGTACGTACTCAAATGACCCAAAACCAACGCAGATTTGTTATAATTTTAATTGCGAAGGTTTTTGGTTTTTAGTTTGTCCCGATCGGACCTCTAGAGCCGGAGATATTCACCTTATTACCTAAAAACGCCTTTCAAAAAACAAAATTGTCCATAAAAAACGCAATAGGCTTTGGAAGTTCAAAACTCAGATATATACTCCTCGTGATACCCCAGAAGGTATGAAACATAATATTGCTGTTACAAATTAATACACATCAATGTCCTATTTTTACTCCACTAATAGTTTTAAGTTATTATCAATTTTTACGAAAGTATATTTATATGAACATGAACAAAATAAATTGTGCAGTTGCAAGAAAGTTGACAAGAGCAACACAAGAAAACGACAGCAATGAAGATTTTTTGGAGAACCTGCTCAAGAGGAGATTCAAGAGCAAACAGATATCGTCAATGATAATGATGAAAAATTCAATTACTGATGTTTACTTTCATTTTTCTTTTTTATTACAATCTACAAATATAATACATCTAGGTACACTTTTTATTACTTTTAATAATCCGTTCAAAAACGTTTCCAAAATACATTGTTTTAAAAGATATTTACGAAAAATTTCGTTTGGCTCATATTACCCCTTTATTATAACAATTTTCAGGTCAAGGCTGGTACTTTACCTCTGAAAATTTTTCGTTTCATTATACTTATGCCTAAAAACAAAATAATAATTTAGGCAACTCATTGAGATTTCAACGAATTTTATTCTTTGGAAAATGGACTTCTACTCTAGTACTCATACGTTGTCTGATCTATCAGACAACGTATGAGGGCATCTTAAATATAAGTAAATATGTATTATTAGGTTTAAAAAAACGAGTTTAAATTTTTGTTTATCTCCCGTCCCCACCAATTTTGTTCAAAATTTTTTAAAAAAATGTCTCCTAATTTAAACAAAATCGGTTGATATTACGGAGTGTCTAGGCTCTCGGTACCGGTAACCGATTTTATTCCGGATAACAACATAGTTATATCGTAACTGGTGAATGTTTACGACATCCATTTATCGTATTTTGATTTCTTATTGTGCGTGACATGTGGTAGTCACTACTGGAAATAGTTTATTAGTAATGAAATAATGTGCAAATGTCCCATAGTCCTACAATCTTATGGGATCGTGGAGCAAATAGGGTGCAAAAGGTGGTATCCGAGAAGGGCAAGGAGCATTGGCACCGTTTTATAACAATTTATTTTCAATTGCAAAAACTGCGTAAATGTTCCTTGCCCTTCTCGGATATCACCTACTGACTTACAACAGACGACTTTGACCTACCTCAAAAATTTGCAAACAAAACATTCCACTGCTCAAAGTTACTTATGATAACTATGAAGTTGTCATTTATACCGGGATAAAATTTGTTACCGGCACCGGGAGCCTAGACACGCCGTTGATATTAATATGTACGTCCGAACGTAATTCTTATAAAAAGACATTTTTTTCATAAATTTGCAATAGAATTGTTAAAAGTTAGTGAAATAAAAATCACGGAAGTGTCCTCTTCCGAATTGTCCATAGAATATGAATTAGGAATTCTCTTTTAAATTAAATCTTTATAATCTCCTTTTATAGAACCCCAAAAATGACCCCAAGAGGGCAAACCTTGAGCAGTGCTTTTTGACGTTTATTATTATTGTTTATTTTTTTGCATAAATTATTATTAGTCACATTCTAGTTTGTGTTCAAATTTTAATGTTTTACAAATTGTTCAAAAGATTAGAATTTATTTATACAATTATATTTCGCTATTAGCCAGAGACCAAGCTCTCCGTAGGTTGCATTTTAAAGGTGTATATACAACTCGCGAGCATAAAAAAATTGAGTGGATATTTTTATGTAAAATCATCAAATATTTTACGGTCTTAATTTATCACATTATATCTCCCTTATGTTTTCTACAATCATTTTTCATTTTTTTATCAAAACCCTAGTTACAATTTCTAAACTTAGTTCAATAGTAAGTGAGCTGCCACAGCAACCTCGGAAAGTTTGTAACCTCCTAACTATAATTAATCAAATAAGTAGTATTGTTTTTGTCACAATGGAGTTACAATAGTCGAATATTTTATTACTTTTAAAACTTTTAACCCGTTCTTCTGTATACGCCTCTTATGGTGGTAGAAGAAGACAAAGGTCCCTCCGGTCATATTAAGGAAGAAAGAAATATGGACCTCTGTAAGCGTCAGGCTCAGAGAAGCAGGTATAAAATACCTGAAGACCAAAAGGGTCAGAGAGTGGATATCCATTGACCCCCAGAGTCCCGAAGGTTACCGAAAGTTGACGAGGTTATTCACCACTGAAAAGTGGGAATACCATACCTATGCACTCCCAGAGAAAAAGGTCCTGCGGGTGGTAGTGAGAGGAATTCCGCCCGGTGTCACAAATGAGGACATCAAGGAGGACCTCAAAACATAAGGATTGGCACCAGCGTCACTCGAATGACGTCCAGGAGAACCAAAAGGGAGATGCCCCTCGTCCTTGTGCAGGTCCCTCTGGGCCAGGAAAAGATCCTGGAAGTTATAACAGATGTTGCTCCCTGGTCGTCAGGGTAGAAAAACAGAGAGCCGCCCCTGCCGTCACCCAGTGCCACCGTTGCCAGCGCTTTGACCACGCATAGGGCAGGTGCACTGCACAGCCAAAATGCGTGAAGTGCAGTCAGGCCCACCATTCGGTCAAAAGAAAAAGAAGAGCCCCGCTAAGTGCGCAAATTGCCAAGGAGCGACCACCCAGCGAGCTACAGGGGATGCCCCAGCTACCCCAAAATACCAGCAGGTCCCCTGAAGACCAATAACCAGGGACCTTGGGCGAAGATGGCCACGGCAGAGACCAGAAAGGTCACTGCTGAAAAAAGTTATGCAGACGCAGCAAACGCCAAGGGCAAAACCGCACCTGCCAACAGGACTAAGACAGCGCCGAAGGACTAAGACAGTGCTCAGCAATGAGTGTATTCTTCGTCCAAATGCCAAACATGCTCCAAAAGTAGATGGCTACTATGGCTGGTGAAGCCAAAACTCTTGCAGATCGACTCATGGAACGCGAACGGCCTCCGAGGGAGCAAGATAGAAACAGAAGAAATCTTGGAGAGGTACAGCATCGACGTGATGGCCCTGCAAGAAAACAAACTTCGCTAGAATAATACGGAACTTTGAATCCCAAGCTACGAAGTCTATAGAGAACAACGAAGAGCCAACGTAGGAGGAGTGGTTCTGCTCGTCAAGATGACTATAGACCATCATCTCATCGACACGCCGGAACTGACAAACACGGAAGCCATCGCCATAGTAGTTTCAACGGAACGAAACGGCCCACTCAAGATAGCTTCCTGTTACCAAGCACCTTAACGTCCTCTCCTAAATCATGACCTGGAGGCCCTTATAACACGGGGTACCCAGACGATGGCTATAGGAGACTTCAACGCCAAATCACCAGTTTGGAATTGCAGGTTCACTAACACCCGTGGACGAGCGATGCTGCGATTCCTAGAGGATCATCATGACGTACAGGCGTTAGGTCCAGAAGAACCGACATTTGACAATGGAAGACATAGGCCCGACGTGCTGGATATAGCCCTGCTCAACGAGATGACCTTCACTGCCCAAACACAAGCTGAAGGCTCCTCGGATCACAACCCTATCTTCGTAAAACTAGGCGATGATGTCCCTGAAGAGGAAACCTTCGCTAAGAAAAAAACGAACTGGGAATAGTTCCGAGCAATTTTGCAAAGGAACATTGCACACGTTTCCAGAATCGGTAGTGAAGAAGAATTAGAGGAGGCTATCATCTCCCTGAAAAACCACATCCAGGCAGCGCTAACGGAAAGCACGACGGAAACTGTAACGAGAAGAGTTGCAATGCCGATGGGAGAACTCCCTGAAGATACCATGCAGCTCATACGAGACAGAAGGAGGGTTAAGAAACTGGTGCAGAGGACAAGACTCCCTGAACACCGAAGGGAATACAACCAACTGACTCGTAGAGTTAAAGAAGTCCTGCAAGAACACAGGCAGAACAGATGGCAACGTCACCTAGGGTCGCTAGACCCTCAGGACAGAAGCATGCGGACTACCCAGAAGGCTCTGCGTGCCAAGCGAAAACCAGTCCCGCCCATCCACAGAGAGAATGGTATTGTCCACACTCGACAGGAAAAACCTGAGGCTTTCGCCGACAGTTTAAAGTTGCAGCGTAGGGAAAACTAGATCGACGACGAGGACGAGGACTGGGAGGAAGACGTAATACGCAGAGTCAGAAGGCTGCGACGCATGCCGGATGAAGAAATAATCCCCCGACTTCTCCTGAAGAATTCGGGGAAATCTTGAGAAGCCTCAAACCCCGCAAAACGCCGGGGCGCGGCGAAATAGGAAACATAGTACTCAAAAAACTGCCCCTCAAAGGAGTAGCAGCAATGGTGAACATCATCAATGCCATCTTAAGACTACGTTATTTCCCCACAAAGTGGAAGAAAGCAGTCATCATGTTTCCCAAACCAGGAAGAATCTAACCTTTCCTTCTAATTACAGGCCCATCAGTCTTCTACCTGCGATGAATAAAGTAGCAGAGAGGATCATCCTGAAGAGACTTAAAACCCTGACCGATGAGCTCCAGATCATCCCAGATGAACAGTTCACCTACCGAACAGAACATTCCACCAATCTCCAAGTACTTCGTCTAACGGGGTACAACACGGAGGGTTTCAACCACTGTCAAGTCACAGGAGCGATCTTCTTAGATGTAACCAAGTCCTTCGACAGGGTTTGGCATGAACGTCACCTGGCGAAGATGTTGTCGATGGGTTACCCTATCGGCATACTCATTCTTGTGAGATCCTACCTTCATCGGAGACAACTCCGTGTGAAGATTGCCGACAAGCTGTCGAACTACAGGCCCATGGAAGCAGGCGTACCACAGGGATCGGTAATCTCTCCCCACCTGTTCACCATCTACACCTCCGACATGCCAAGAACCGCAAGGACCTCTTTGGCGCTCTACGTAGACGACACGGCCATAATCGCAAGATCATGGAGCGCAAGACTTGTCACCCGCAACCTCCAAGAACCAGTATCCCTTCTGTAAGAGTGGTGCAGCAAATAGAAAGTCAAGATCAACGCGGAGAAGAGCAAGGCCATCCTCTTCAAGAGAATCAGAAAGCAAACTCTCACAGGACACGTGTCCCTGAACGGCGAGAACATCCAATGGCACGATACCGTCAAGTACCTTGGCGTTGTCATGGATCGAAGCCTCACGTGGAGACAGAACACGGAAGCGATAATACAAAAAGCGGGGACGAGGAGGACTCTACTTTACCCTATGATAGGTAGACAGAGCCAACTCAACCTGAGGAACAATCTCACGCTTATCAGGACCCTCATTGCGCCTATTCTGATCTACGCCTTCGTTATCTGGGGATACCATGCAGCCACCCATCTGAAGAGGATACAAGCCGTGGAAAGCGTCGCACTTCGGTGCGCCGTGGATGCACCATGGTTTGTTAGAAACGCCGACATCTTCAGAGACCTGGAATACACCCCAGTAACTGAAGTCATCCGATACAGAGCGAAGTCATCCGTGCAGCAGAACATGGGAATTCACTGGTCAGACAGGCGACTGACTATCACCCCAACGACGCTCCGAGGCACAAGAGGCCGAAGCTCCAGATCCTAGATCATGGGTACCTATAACTAACCCCTTATCTGTTTCAGCCCGGTCTTCAAGCCACACCGCAAAGAGACAATGACCAAAAATACCCAATTACTCGGTCCCGGGTGTACCAAGGAAACAATCAGCTCGATACCCTTACCCTAGCCCGTGCCGGCCTCTTACGCGAATAAAGCATCTCTGGCCGAACACAATTCTGAGCTGCACAGTTCACACTTCCTTCCGACGAAATCGGAGCACATGATGCCAATTGGCACCCTGGGCTTCCGACGAGTCAACACCCCCAAATCCCTTTCAAACTCCGAGAGGGCTCAGTAACAGCCGTTCCCTCTCACGACAGACGAAAGACGTTCCCGGAAGCCTACATGTCAGCGAACAAAGAAGACCAAGACAGAAGAGCGCTTGAGGAAAGTACATTGCAAACATGTACTGGAAATTTACAACACCAGTACAGAAATGTTAAAACTACTTAAAGTACTCAGCTCTAGTTATAACCCATCAAAATTTAGTAAGTAATTGTCAGTAAAATTCATGTAAGCATTTACCGATCATGTAAGCATTTAAAAAGTGTCTACATAACTATTTATGCACGCATTATTAAATGTAGTATGTTCTATAACATATTTTCAATCAAGTTGTAGTCTCCTCCCGGGCTTCAAACTATGTTTGGCAGTGCCACTTTCAAAACCCTCTTTTTACCATTCCCAAATGCATAATTGGCATAATCGCATAATTCATTGAGGCATTCATCATAAGTATTTACCAGTATCCTTAATAATAAACTAGATGGAATAAATCGATTCTTATTCTGTATCCATATGCCAATGCACATTTTTATTAGCCAAAAATCAGTACTTTGGTATAGAATGACTAAATTGCAAAATTAATGCATTAACACTAAATTATTCCAAATATTTACAATCGCCGACGTTAAAGCATAGTTTTACTATTCTATGGAGACATTTCTACTAAAATGTGCATTTTTTGAACGATACAACTGGCAATTTCTTCTAGTTCTTTCGTAAAATAGACCATGAAGTTCTTTTTATTGCCTAAGTCCGAAATAAACTTATTCAAGTCTAGGTATTTTTTATTCATCTCCGATTTCATGACACTACACCTTCTTTATATTTAGTGCGCTCAGCCCTTTCCATTATATTTTACATAAACAATAAAATTACTTGACTTCGGTTTCATACTTAATATTAGAGAAAAGTACTTCTCAAATAAGTCATTAACTGTGGAGAATTAAGTCAATTACACAGCTACATTAAAAAACTATCGAATAAACGAAAAAGGCCGAATCAGTATCTCTACTAATCGATATATTTATTACATAGACGGGCCCGATCGCGGACTAAGCTTACCATAGGATTTAGGTGCGAACTAATGCCTTCCCTTTAATAAATTCGTGACGTTTAGAAATAATCTTCTTTTTCTTCTTACCCTTAGAAGTAATTTTTTGTGACATTGGATTCTTCATGTGCCAAAATAAGGTATATTTACTGTGTGAAAATTTTAGCTTGGTTGCAGAAAAAACAACTGAGATATAACGTGTTAAGATAATGAAATATTTTAGAATTTTCACTTTTTTAAAAAAATCGAGATTTTTGTGGATTTCGCAATCACAAATTGATGGGAGAACTCGAAATTCGCATCCAGCATGTGATTTTGCATCAAATGGAATATTCAGTTTTTTATGTTCGCGAGTCGTATACAGGGTGTCTAATTTCAGGCTCTTATTCTCTGACTATAGGAGGCGGATAAAAAGGCTGATTTTTGGCCCCTGATAGGAGTAAAAAAAAATATTTAATTTTTTCTAAATTGTTTTCACTGTTTTGATCAAATTTAGGATCTAAATTTATTGGCCCTGTGAATATTTTTTGTCTGAAGACTATTTTAATATGTTGGGTACAAATCTGAAACTTAGGATATTTAGCACATTTTAACGTAGGTACCTATAATAATCAATTTGATTTTTTTTTTTCAAGAAGCGCTCATACCACCATCGTAGGTTTTATATACGTTAATATCTGAATAATAAAGTGACACATATAAAAACTAGGCTGGTGTTATGAGTGCTTCTTATCGAAAAAATATTATATTGATTTAAAAAATATCGAAATACATTAAAACTAAATAACCTTTCAACCTTTTCTTAAGCTCTCAAATTAGATGTTTAATTTTGTGGAGTAAGAATTTGCTAATGGAACCTGCAAATTATTTAAACGGTTTATTATTGTTTATTACCGTCTCTATTCAGGATATGCACAGAGAGTTGCAGTTTTTATAAACTGCAACACTCTAGCGAAATCGAAATTCATTTGTCACAAGTATAAATTTAAGCCACCCTAATGTATGTACAATGTACATATTACGTATAATGAATAATATGATAACTAAATATTAAATTACGGTGAATGATGAATTGCATTATTGATAAAGATACAAAATTCATCGTAGTTCAATTATGTTAGGCATATGGATTTTTTATTAGAAATAAAACATTTTTAACAAGTTCATTTAACAAAAAACGCGATTTCTACTGTTTTCTATTAAGTATTTCATAGAGTGAGCAAAGTGAGGTAAAAAACTACATACCTACCCCTACACAAGAAGTCCAACTATCACCGTCAAGTGTGCCGTTAGGCCTCAAAGTGCACTTACATAATACATTTTTATACCTTTATTGTTCATTTTTAAAATTTTAATTATGTATCATAACCAATTGTGTAATAAAACTATAAAATATAGACAAGGCACAAGAATTTATTAAACAACTATATTTAAATAAGACATAATAGAAAATTTTAATACTGACACTAAAATTATATAAATGAAATAAGTGTAATGTTTTGTATCTTTGAGAAAATATGTGACAGTTAAGTCGATAAAAACAAATTAAATTAGCGAAATATTTTATTCCAATAGTAAGTATTCAATATCATGAGAAAAGATTGATTATGTAACAATAAACTGAGTTTGAGATAGAGGATTGTTGCAAAATGCCAAAACAATCACAGATTCTAAAATTAAAAAAAAAATAAAATAATTATTTCTCTTCAAAGAGTTCTTCCATTGCTGCCGTTGATGCTCTAGGACAAGGATGTATCAAAGTTTCGCCTCCTGTTAGTGGATGATTTTGATGGTACTGTATGAGATCACCTGAAATATATGTATTTGTATCATAATATGTACATATAATATATAGATTAGTGCTTTCGTATAATAACACCATTTTACAGGTTCATTAACAATAGTTAATGAACCTGTAAAATGGCCCATTTTAAAATTATAAAAATATTTAAGAAAAATTAAATTCAGACAAATTCCCATGAAAAAATGGAGTCTGAATCTTTTTGTACATTCGATTGTTATAGTTCTCTCGCCGCTGGATGAGTTGCAATTCTTCGGGATGTAAGGCCTTGTTAAGGGTGGTGCTCTCTAACAAATTGTCTTATATACAGTTAGCTAAGTATTGAATATTTATATTTTTTGTACTTGATGAATTTTATTTCAATAAATGAAAATATATTTTGAATTCGATTCTTTATTGATCCACTAGATCTAAGACTGACGACCTGCGTGTGATTCTGTGGCGTGAGTCGGATAACTACTTACCACGGGTCAACTTTGATCCCGTTTGTGTAGCGATCCGAATACTCACAGGATCTATCGACGGTCTTAATAGTCTAAGAAGTGTTTCTAAAAAGTGCTAATTTGTAAGATCTCATCAGAAGTGCACCGCTAGACATTAGATTTCGACGGAGAGAGCAGACTAGTAGTAGCAATCACAGTAAGTATAGTTTTATTTATTTTAGTCTTTGGGGAGTCTTAAGAGTTACTAGAATCCCCCTTGAGAGTGGAGATTGTTAGATATCGTTGCGAAGGCACGGCTGTCGCTTGACCATTATAAATTTCTGTCGTGTCCCTCAGACGCGCGATATTACGCTCATCTACATTCGTGACGTTAAAGGCTCCTACCGCGCCGAGAGCTGAAGCCGCTTGCCTAGATGTCTGTGTATAAATGCAGTAGTATAAAGTATTGTTTGTATCATGAATAGTGCAACTACCGAAGTAAAACGTTCTGTTTTTAAGTATTATTATAATAAATAATAGCTACACGATTTTCGAAAAATACATTTTCAAAGGACCATCCGCCGTCAAAGGGAACAAAGAGAATTCAATGCTCCCTTATTAAGAATCCGATATAAAAACCCTAGGCCGCGACCCCCTAGAGAGTAAGTGGCGACTAGACAATCGAAGAGGGCAGTACTCCGCGACCGCGAACATTTTTTCGGCAATATTACTAGTCAAAATTCTACAAAGCCGCGTCAAGCGACAAAAAAATATTAATTAGAAAAGTCACACTGGAATTTCTGGTGTTGTGCGTTTAACAATAAATTTACAGGTGGAAACTTAAACTTACGTAAGGCTGTGGATATGAAACTCTCATAACCTAAAGACTTGTAAAAAGTATTTAAATAATTTTTTTGTAAAACCGTCGTCGTTATACTAAAACAGTGTATTAACCTGCCCACAATAAAATTATGGGAGGTTACTAAAATTGGTCCAAAATCGAAAATTGAGATAACATCAAATCTTTACGTTTTGAGGTCCCAGGAATCCAAAAAAGTGGTTTTTGAAAAAGGTCTGTGTGTGTATACGATAGCGACGAAACTACTGGACGGATTTGGATGAAACTTTGCATGAGGGTTTCTTTAGATCTGAAAAGGGTTTGGTAGAGATCGGATTACGTTTAGTGCCATTTTGGCACAACAACTTGTTTATTTTATTATTACTTACAATTTGTAATCTAACCATTGGAAAGCAGTTAAAATTTCGATTTCAACGGTATATCACACTTGCACCTTTTTTTTATATAGGTACCTACATTTTTTTTATACAAATTATTGTATAGAGAACTAACAGAATTCAATGTCTCTATACTATCAACATATGTAAAACTATGTCGTAAGTTTTCAGTGGCCGAGTGGGCTATAGCGTCGACTTACCACGATATAAAAACCGACGAACTAAAAGAAGAACTAGAAACGATACATAAGATAGCGGTCAAAAGCATGTACACCCTGTGAGGGACCAAAAATCCCTAATATATGATTACAACAAACAGCGATGTCACGCTGAAGTTTTTGCAGGACCGTGTCAGGTGTTTGGACCACACGGCCGTGTATTGGGAACGCCAGTACAAATCCAAGGGCATCATACAATGCCATAGATGTCAACTATGGGACCATGTGACTGCAAATTGTCGCTCGGCCCCTAGGTGCTTGAAATGTGCTGGCGGACACCAGACGTGGTAGTGTACAAAAATGCCTGAAACACCTGCAAAGTGTGCAAACTGCGGAGAAGATCACCCCGCAAACAGCGTGACATGCAGGGTGTACATGCAAAAGATACAATACCAAAACCAGAAAACAACAAGAGTATTTCCCCCACCTACAGCCAGATATGTGGCGGCACCTCCCCCTACACTAAACGCATGGACAGAGAGAAAGTCCAAGGAGACAGAAGGATCATCAAGAACAACCTGGCCCCAGTTGCCGCCACCGAAAAAGATGAATGCATCACCACCAAACCAAGCACCACCCCCCAGGACCAGACCAGCTACCAGTGACGCTGACGAAAAGGATAATCTCCGCCGATTAAAAATCCAAACAGATCGATTAGCGTCCCTGGTAGATTTCGATGTCATGGTGAGACGGTTGGGTGAACTGAATGACAAACTCGAGAGGTGCACCACCACCTGGCAGAAATACCAGGTGATGATCGCGTTCTCAAATAGTATGCCCGCCGATGGTTTTTAAATTGAAAATCTCTTCTTGGAACGCAAATGGTGTGAGTAAGAAAATACCCTTTTTAATAAACTATATAACGAGGCATAAAATTGACATTATGCTTCTGAATGAAACGAAATTAAACAGACGGGACAAACTCCATATCCGAGGTTATACCACAACCCAAAAAGATAGGGCTGACAATAACAGGGGAGGCGGCGTGGCCGTTCTCATTAAGTCTGACATTGCCCACACACATCGCACACTGCGAAACACTTCGGTGGAACATGTATGTGTAACATTAGATGGCGGCATGAGTATCGTGGCCGCGTACAATAGGCCCAAGAACGGCTTCACAGCGGGTTGTCTTAAGAATTTGCTGAACGCAAGCCCGCGCTGCCTGCTCATAGGCGACCTTAACGCGCGACATAACGCATGGAACTGCCATCGGAACAATGCCAACGGCAACACTCTGTACGATTACGCCAATAGTCGTAATGTCATCATACAATATCCGGACGATCCCACGCATTTTCCAGATAACGGTACAACACCCACTACCCTGGACATAGTGGTCAACAAAGATGTGAGGAACTCCACGCAGCCAGTGGCTCTGGAAGAACTCACATCTGACCACAACCCTATTCTTTTAGAATTGAGTAATATGTCAAGGGAAGACATAACGCAACGAATCACATCTTATAGAGACGCCGACTGGCGTCTCTATAAGACACATATTAACACAAATCTAACACTGGTCAACGTCAAGAAATCCGAAGCGATACTTTTCACACGCAGGTTTATAGAAAACCGCATTTTAACACCAATCTCGATCAGGGGCCAAGAAATTTCCATTAAAAATTGTGTGAAGTATCTGGGGGTACATCTAGACAAAAGACTTACCTTCAATACCCACATCAACGAGACAGTAAGAAAAGTCTACTCCGCATCCAGGAGTCTGTATCCGCTCCTGGCAAGGGGTAGTGGACTAAACAGGACAAATAAAAAACTGTTGTACACGATGGTGATAAGACCGGCCATCACATACGCGGCGCCGGTATGGTGCAGCATACCAGCCACGACAATACAAAAACTCCAAGTTTTAGAACATAAATTTATGCGCCTTATTTCAGACTCGGGTAGATACACCTCACTCAGAGAATTATATAACCGATGCAATGATATCACACCACTAGTGGACTTCGTCCGGGAAACATCGCAGAAATTCTACGTCATTCGACTGGGCGAAAGTCCACTTACACGCAACATTACCCAAATCAGAATGCATAATGCCCCTTTCCAAATCAACCACCCATTACCATACCAGGCGTTGCCCATCCTTCGACAACCTCTTTAGCCAAACTCTGTTCTACCAAAACTTCTCACTATCACACATATTCACCACCATAATTTTATTCTGTACCTATCCCTTTTCTATCTCTAACTGTTTGTACTCTGTTTGTATTTTTGTAATTTTTGTTATTTTGTCAGTTTTTGTTAAAAATTCCCTCTTGACCGAGAAACTTTATAAAAATTACAACCTCTTAAAAACTTAAAGTTTCTTTCCACAACCACAACTTCCCAACGGTGAGCAGATTGTTGAGGCAAAATTGCCTCGAACGGGTTTTTTCATAGAGTTTTTTCCCGTCTCAGCAATCCAAATTCTAAAATGTGAAACAGTGCGCGACCAAACGCTTTAAGTGAAATATTTTAATTTTAAGCTTACCGTGTAGACAAAAACAATGTTAATGTTAATTTTAAGCCGCCACAGGCGGCAGGAGTTTCAACCTTTAAATATAAGTTTTATTAAGCCGAACCGGTCGCGATTCGCCCAACCGCACTAACACCACGGCGCCGGCGCTGCACGACGTGGTTGTACGGTTGACTCCGGGTCTCGATCCGGGGAGGCAATTTACTGTATTAAAATAACTAAATAAATTTGTTATGATGATGATGATGCGTCGAATTACAAATCAAGAGATCGACGGTTCGATCCCAACACAGTGCGGTTTTTTTTTCTTTCTATTTTCATTATAAACTTTATTAATAATTGCGAAAAATGTTACATGATTAAATATCATCATATATTAGGTGTTTATAATTATTCAGAGTTTGAGGATTGGTCACTAGTTTTAAATGAAATATAATTTCTATTGCTGTTTTGGCGGTGAACATATACAACATCGTAAATTAGATAATATAGGTGGGTCAAATTACAATAATATATTTGATTTAAAGGCATGTCATGGCGGCTAATTTGAATTGACTATCAGAGCTCGTAGCATTTGCTACTGCTACGAATCAAATTACAGTTAAAAAGTAGCAGGTTGCTGTTTAGCAGCCAATCACCAATTTCAACAGGGTGGGGAGGTTCCAGCCGCTTCCAGTAGCCGCCGATTTTTTTATTTCTGAAATCTCTGCAAAACAACTACATTTGCTTTACCACGAAAGAAATCCGGCTCGACGCTATATAAGCCGATTTGGGGTCAACAAGCAGATATTCAGTTCAATTTAGGGTGGTTGACCCTTGCTCATTAAGTCGACCATCGTCTTCCTACAAAATTTCTACCTCATAGGAGCAAAAGTAAACAAGTTATAGGTCCTTTTCGATACAGTAAGTGTATCAGGAGCATAGAAATGAATTTTCTAAAATCGCTAAAATTCACCCCTGGAGGGGCTCCACATCCCTCAGGGGGACCACCATCGCCTCCCGGGCCATCTATAATGAGCACGCCGCACCGCCTCAAGGTAAGACAAATTATGTTTATTAGCCATTCCAGATAGTGCGAAATTAAGGGAAACGAACCCCAACAAACAAAAATTTGTTTTTCATATTTTATTATTTTTCTCTCGTGTATACATACTCCTCTCGTTTCGGCACTTATGTACTAGTTGAAATACTCCATCACCATAATTAAATCCACCTTTGGCAGATTAGACGAATCTGCTTTTAAATAGCCGGAGCCCATCGACAATTCGACAAAAGTGGCTTCGGGTACAGCACATGTCGTCGCTTGGTGGAGATGCTGTAGGCATCTGTAGCTACCATTCCCCCCCCAACGGCAGGTCACGCGACTTCGCTCTCTTCTAGAGAATGGCAAAAAACAAAGGGCCTCTTAAATGTTGCCAAAAAAGTTTTGAAATCAAATTCAGGCACATCTTTTGGGCAAAAAGAAGCATCTTTTGTCTTTTTCCAAAGTGCTTGCTTCTCTCGGAAAAAAAAAGAATTCATAGGACTTTATTAATTAATTTAGGGGGATGGAAGCGTTTTAGAGAAAATCCAAGAGCCAAAAATTGCTTATTTTTGTCCTGCTGGTGTTCACAATTTTTTAGACAAAAATAATTTCGGCAAAGAATTTTCCAAGCATTTTTTCTTCTCCAGAAAAATCCCAAAAACCTCAGGTATATTCTTTAGACAAAAATAAACAACTTTTGCCTCTTAAACTTTTTCTACAAAGTGCCTCACTCTCCCGCAAAAAAATACTAAGAAAATTGGAATTCCACTCCTTAATCTTTTTTGGGAGAGAAAGAAGCACTTTGAAAAAACCCAAGAGACAACAGATTCTTATTTTTGCCCAAAAAATGTGCTTGAATTTTTTCAGAAGTTTTTGGCAACATTTAAGCGGCCCTCTGATTTTTGCCTCTCTCTCGAACAGAGCGAGATCAGGCAACTGCGGTGCCCGAAGCCACTTTTGTCGATGGGCTCTCGTACTATAACACTGACTTCCGCGATCGCGGAATTCAGCGAGATAGGACTTGGGAGACAATGACGTCAGCGATTCAAGCCCATCAGTTTATGAAGAAGCAGTATATTTCTGGAACTACTTGTCAGATCGACCTCAAATTTTCAGTATAATAACTATTTGATGATTACTTCACACAATTATAATAAAAAGTACAAAACAAAATTTGACTAAATGACTTCATTGTCCGAAATTCGTTACTTTCCTCATTTTTCTGTAAAAATACTAGATGTTGTCGGACTATTGACGCTTAAGATTGACAAAGATGTGCAATAAAGAGGGGCGGACTAAAGGGGGCTTTAGGGGCTTAAGACCAGGGCGCAGGATGCTAAAGGGGCCCCCGAACGCTGAAAACGAACTTAACCAAATACGATATGATTATGTCTACGCTCTGTACTGGTGATCTCATTGACGGTACAAATAATAAATACCAAAGTATATGTAACATTTCTTGCTCTTGTCTGTTTGCGTATCGCAATCCACCAATGACTTCAGAAAATCTGAAGTCATTGCAATCCACAGTCTCTGCGCCAATGTATGCATCTGAATTTGACCAGTCGCAACCAAGGCCCAGTGTGCGGCTACTCGCTATTATTATAGTTTAGTTCAGTATTTAGCTAATAATACATTGTATTAGACTGAATTGAATTTACAAAACGAATTTGAAAAATAATAGAAAAAGTAAAAAAAAAAATTACACTTGCAATAACTTTTGTTTACATGGCTACTTAGATATTTATTGAAGATTATTTGTTAGAAAAACGGTAGGTCTGTAGGAATTACAATTTTTGCCTTATTAAATACCTCATTATTTTGTTGTAAAATCAATTCATACTAGCACAATACAGTACTCTGAACAAAAAATAAATAATACATTTTTTAGATTTGAGAATCCGTTTTACAGGTAAAAAAACCTCTGCCTAAGGAATCACTACTTCCACATCCAGATTCTTCATCCAAGTCACTTTAAAGGAAATATCTTGACTATATTTGCACTCTAATATGTGGAAATTATTGGTCATAGAATTTTAATAATATTTGGGGCAGATGTCATAGAAAAGTTTGAGGGGTTGGTTCCTACCATATTCGTTAAAAATGAAGTTTCTAGTTTACCATACTTATTTTTCAATATTCGCAATCTACCACCTCCCACCCCTTCAATGGAGTCATCTCAATCGAATGTCACTACAATACATACGTGTACTAACTTTCAAGTGAATATCTCAATTTGATGTTATCAATCCCATTAATAATGAAGTGGAGGTGGTGGAGTTTGAAAAATATTAGAAAGAAATCTGAGGCCTTGGTTTCTAGTATATACACCGAATCCCAAATTTCTGCTCTTACCAGCTTGATTTACTTATTTTTCCCTACTCCTACTAACTCCAACCCTTCTACGGAATCATCCCAAAATATAATCTAGTTCCAGATGTCATTATAATACATACGTCTACCAAATTACAAGTGAATATCTCAATTTTATTTTATCAACCCCTTTAATAATGTAGTAAGGGTGGTGGAAGTGTTGAAAAATAGTATGAAAAAATCTGAGGCCTTGGCATCTAGGACATACACCTAATTTCAAGTTGCAGTACTCTTACCAGCTTGCTTTACTTATTTTTCCCTATTTACCTCTACTTACTCCCACTCCTTCAACGCAATCATGTCAAAATATAATCTAGTTTCAGATATAGCTATAATACATAAATGTACCAAATTTCAAGTGAAAATTTAAATTTAATTTTATAAACTCTTTTAATAAGGGAGTGGGGGTGGTGGGGAGATGGAAAATACTAATAAAAAAACCTGAGACCTTCGCTACTAGTATATACACCAAATTCCAAATTTCTGTAGTTTTACCAGCTTGCTTTACTTGTTTTCCTCTATATACCCCTATTTAATCCCCAACCCTTCAATGGATCCATCTCAAAATATAATCTAGTTCCAGATGTCGTTATAATTCATACGTGTACCAAATTTCAAATGAATATCTCAATTTTATTTTATCAACCCTTTTAATAATGAAGTAGGGGTGGTGGGGGTTGAAAAATATTATAAATATTCTGAGACCTTGGCTTCTAGTACATACACCGAACTTCAAGTTTCTGTAGTCTTACCAGCGTGCTTTACTTATTTTCCCCTATTTACCCCTATTTAACCCCCAACCCTTCAACGGAATCATCTCAAAATATGATTTAGTTCCAGATGTCGTTATAATACATATGCGTACTAAATTTCAAATGAATATCTCAATTTTAATTTATCAACCCTTTTCATATTGGAGTAAGGGTGGTGGGGGGGGGGCTGAAATATATTATTAAAAAATCTGAGGCCTTGGCTTCTAGTACATACACCGAATTTCAAGTTTCGGTACTCATACCAGCTTGTTTTACTTATTTCCCCCTATTTACCCCTAAATAACCCCCAACCCTTTAACGGAATCATCTCAAAATACAATCTAGTTCCAGATGTCGTTTTAATTCATACGTGTACCAAATTTTAAATGAATATTTCAATTTTATTTTATCAACCCTTTTAATAATGGTGGGGGTTGAATAAAATTATAAAAAAATCTGACGCTTTGGCTTCTAGTACATACACCGAATTTCAAGTTTCTGTAGTCTTACCAGCTTGCTTTACTTATTTTCCCTTATTTACCCCTATTTAACCCCCAACCCTTCAACGGAATCATCTCAAATTATAATCTAGTTCCAGGTGTCCTTATAATACATACGTGTACCAAATTTCAAATGAATATCTCAATTTTATTTTATCAACCCTTTTCATATTGGAGTAGGGGTGGTGGGGGGTTGAAAAATATTATAAAAAAATCTGACGCTTTGGCTTCCAGTACATACACCGAATTTCATGTTTCTGTACGCTTACCAACTTGTTTTACTTATATTCCCCTATTTACCCCAAATTAACCCCCAACCCTTCAACGGAATCATCTCAAAATATAATCTAATTCCAGACGTCGTTATAATACATACGTGTATGAAATTTCAAATGAATATCTCAACTTTATTTTATCAACCCCATTAATGGGGTAGGGGTGGTGGGGGGTTGCAAAATATTACAAAAAAATCTGAGTCCTTAACTTCTAGTACATACACCGAATTTCAAGTTTCTGTACTCTTACAAGCTTGTTTTACTTATTTTCCCATATATACCCCTATTTAACCCCCAACCCTTCACCGGATATCCTCAAAAACCAATCCAGTTCCAGATCTCGTTATAATATATACGTGTACAAAATTTCAAGTCAATATCTTAAACCGTTCCGGAGAAAACGTGCGGACAAAAAAAAGTTACAGACAGACAGACAGACCGACAGACAGAAAATTTGTTTTCGCTCAAATTTAAAATCTCGACGTTTCATGACATTCTAAACCTATTTCACGAATAAAAATTTTTGAAATTTTTTTTGCGATTACTATGCTTCCAATCCACTACGTGGATGTGGAAGTAATTAGGTTTTATTCAAAAAATTGTTTTTTGGCGGCCACCATCTCAAACACCTCTGAACCCATTATGATGTAATCTTGTAGAAAGGTGTTTCTAAAGATGTTGATTACGAATACCTTACCAGTATCACATATTACTAGTTCAAAGACTCATCTTATAGATCTTTTGAAGTTAATCAAGCATCAATTAACGGGTATAGAGGGGTGTTGCGATCTTAAGTGGATCACACTGTGTATATATAATTACATACATCTTTTATTTTTCTCTATCTAACCTAATTTCAAAAAAAATGTTATGAGATGGGAAGGGCGGCAAAACATTAATATTGTAGAGCCCCCCCAGCCGCTTAGTCCGCCCTTGGTAATAACTACTGTTATTGTTATTAAGAAAAAAATGAGAAAAACACATTACAAAGCGATGCGAAACAAAAGGACAGACGATCAAAAAAGGTGACGATAATGGTTCAGCTGACTCGTCGACGGAATCAATTTCTGCCAAAGAGGGCAAGAAGGATATCGAAAAATATGATAAAAACGAACATCAAGCCTCTGGAGACGTAGTTTCCACCAACATCAAAACTCTTGAACACAATACTCGGATATCAACACTTGACGCCTGTTTAAAAATATATGTATATCTAATACTCTAAAATTCGACGCCATTACCATTATAAGTGCATGTAAATCTAACGATCTTTTTGTTCCCAATAGATCACCTGCTAAAATAATAACCATCTTACTTCCAACAGCTGTATATTCTAAATATACATATTATGTAAACCGGACGGTCAAAACGAACTTTAAAATAACCGGAAAAGGATGTTACTTGTAATGAATAAATAAAATAACTACGTAAAACATGCCAAGAAACCAAAATAAGGTAAAGATTAAGAAAGTACAAGATGAAAAGTAATAGATGCTAATAATGTCTGACTAAATTTTACAAAAATTTCAAATTTTGAAACTATGTTGGTGGTATCATTGATGTCATTAAGAAAAAATTGAAAAAATGGAACCGTAGTCAAAAAACGGTCACCAACAATTATGAAATAAAATTTCACCGTCGCACGTCGCGTCGTTCGGTTAATTGTTCATTACTATCTAACATCGATTTTGACGTCACCGTCGTCGTTTAAAAATACATCAAATTCAGAATCAGTTACTCCGAAAATACCAATTACGAACTTAAACATTACGGTGCCGCGCATTCGCTATTTTCTGACGTATTGTAGCATAGAAAATATCCTTTTCTGATCTTGGCTCCCATTTCCCTACACATAGTTTGATGAAACTAATATGGGACCACTCTGAGCTATACATAGTTTGTAACAGGTTTCTACAGAAATAGCTTAAGCCATTCCAGAGAAATCTTTGAATAAACATGAAAAAAAGATATACATAAGAGTCGAATTGAGAATCTCTCGTTCTCATTGCGAGAAGAGGCAGGCGTACCAAGAGCGTACACGATGGGACCCGAAACATGGTGAACTATGCCTGGTCAGGACTAAGTCAGAGGAAACCCTGATGGAGGTCCGTAGCGATTCTGACGTGCATTTAAAAACATTTAAAGTCGATTAAAAAGAAAGCTGAGTTCTCATGGATTCGATATTCGAATCAAAATCGTATGCTGTTTTGTCGTGTAGGGGAAAATATCAATTCACAATATCCAACATTTTTTATCCAAGTTCAGTTCGGTCGTCGACGAAGGCAGACGCATTTTTAAGAGGATCCCATGGAATATCCAAAAACTCGAGTAAAAACGGTGTGAAAACGCGCAAAAATGTGTTGAATTAAAGAGTGGACAATCCTACATTAGTTGATATAAATTAGCATAAATTTGGCTATTTCATATTAATGTTTGATTATGGCATCACTAAAGGAGTATATGGGCAGCTCGACAAAAGGTACAGACATCTGTCAACATAAGATAACTCTAATAAAACAAAATAAACACGTCCAATGGAACCACGTCATAAACTTGTAAATTATCCACAAGTGCATGTACCTAAGACGACCGAGCACCCTCCCCAAAGTGGCAAGTGCGAAGTGAAAGGCAACGGACCCTGCTTCTAACGAGTGGAAGTAGTAACATAAGCAAAGGATGAAAGATAAGTGTTATTGTCATTTTTATTTTTATTTATTTCTAAGTTATTGGTTTATTAATTCTTCACAGATGGGAACAATGTTATGATTCGGAAGTCCATTGTTTCATATATACGCGAATGAATGAATTCTTCATGTGGAACGGGTACTTTTGTTTAACAAATAATTTATTTAGTATAAACTTCTTGTTTCTTGCTGCAGAATTATTAGTTTTATATGGCGAATTTGTTTATTTGCTTACCGATTGAGGCAGGGGATTCTTGATTCAGAATATTGTTTTTTACGTGTGTGACCACAGGACAATTTATTACACAACAGAGAAAATTTTAAAAACAAAAATGGAAAGGTAATTCATATAGGTAATGAAATAGAAAATACCCGAAATTAGAAAATGGCAGTTGAAGTAATTACTGTAGAAACAAACTAATATACAGGGTGTGCAAAATATTCTCTCGGGCTACTTTGTCATGGCCATCCCGTCACAAAAAGCTTTTTTATCGCGAGATAGGGCACTTCCACCGTAAATGATTATTTACCTGTGGAACGGTTAAAAAAAAAGGAGAAAAAAATCCCTGCGGCGAGCGAATGCATGTATGTCTTGGCAGACAAACGAAGTCAACGCAAGTGGGCAGAAGGAGGTGCACACTGCTGGATCCAGAAACAGAATACTTGGAGGAAGAATGAATGGGCAAATGGTGATACATGGCTACACATGGATAACAACAATCGAGAAGATTATGAATAAGCTAGAAAAGGATTAGACACACTGGAAAAGAACGACACAACAAAAGACGAAATACAATAAAGAAATATCAATGATATACACACTGCCAGACTCAGAAACAGAAGAAACAGAAAACTCAAAACAATAATAGGAGAGTAGATGATCACAGACAGAAAGTAAAAAGAAGCATCTCACAAAAACCTGAAACTTAAAAGAAGCACGGAAGCCTAAAAGAAGCACCTCACAGGCGCCTACACTTCCCATCCGATGAAGACAGATGGAAACCAAGAAGAAGCATCTCACAAACACCTACATGCACCTGTATTCCTACCCTATGCGTCATGCGGCTCTCGCTGCTGACAACAAGCATGTCCAATGTGCAATCCAGCCTATGCAGCCGGTCCGGCGGTATATAAAAGCATCGGGGGTTTGTTCCGGCACATGGCTGTATCGTCCGTTGGTCGGTCGGGTGGAGCCGCCCAGTTATGGCATAAATAAATAATAGACGACTGGGCGACCGCATTTGGCCGTTCAGCAGTCTCCATGCCCGGAATCGGCAGCAATGCCCACCTTACGCTGGCAAACCAATCAATCAATTAATCGTATACTTCACTGACATTTAAGAATGATTTTAGTAACTTTAAGGCATAGATAATTATCGAACATAATAATTATTCGACACTGCTCAAAGATTCATTGAAGTTACTGACGCATTGCTAAATAATTAAAATATTTTTTATTATTACTATGGCTCATTTTTTCAGAAAGATCGTGATAAACACCGTGTAATGTTGAAACTATGTCGCACTCAAAATATTGAAATATTGGTATTATTTGGGAAATAATAATATACAGGGTGTAATTTTCATGTCATTAAAAAAACTGGTGGTAGGGAACGACAAGACAAACAAAAAAACCTTATATAACATGGGGTCTAAAGCTCATAGTTTTGGAGAAAAAAAATAAACAAAAATTTCCAAAATACTTAATAACCTAGTTGAGGACTGCTGGCATATTGGGGTAGGTTTTATTGCCTTGCGTCTTGTCGCACGAGATACTCTAACATTCCTGCAAATAAGTATGCCGACAAAGCAGTTAAAAGCGACCGACAGAGGACATCGTCATGTTTTTTTGCTTCTTCGCGGCCAATTATCCTATTAGGCGTGCTATACTCTCTCTTGAAATATTCTCAAGTAATAATTTCAGTGTTGTCCTTACTTGGTAAAGAACGTACGCATGACGCGACGTACCCGTTCCTTGGTTTTGTCTGTTGCTTTTCTTTTTGAATTTTGTGCCACTTATGTTAAGATTTATTATATTGACTTATCGTTCAAGTCGTTAGTACTTGGTTACGTAAGACACTACTTCACGTTCGTGCTTTTTGTGTTACTTTTTGGATTTTGGACCAAGTTTTTCTTTTTGTTTTCTTTATTGATAATGTTAATTCACAGTTTAGTGTCGTGTTTTAAAACGCAGATTTTGCACTTTATGGGAGATTACACTTATCCAGAGCTCGCGGATATGGACTTGGTACATGGAGAAAGTGGTGGAAATGAAGCTGGTGCGGAAGAGCTTTAGAACAATTGCAACAACATATTTTAATGTGCATAGAAACCATAAAAAATGATCCTAATTTACCAAATGTGTCGAACGGAGTAAGTATGTTATTAGTTCGACGTACCGAAATGTGTATACGTGGAGATGGAGGTCATTTCGAACAATTTTTGTAAAAAATTCAAAAGAATTGTTCAGTTATTGGGTGTTGCCTATTAGGCATTAGAGGTATGATTATTATTATTAGTATTCGTTGTCTTGTTTTTATCTGTTTATTATTGTTTACACTGATTTTCATAGAGACCAAAGACTTGATTTTTAGTTTTCGATACCTGATTGGGAAAAATTATGCGCTCAATTCGTTAAAAAAATCAGATTTTTTTCCTAACTTAAAATACACAACAATTTTCTGTTATCGTATCTCGGACGTCCAACTGTTCGTTTTCCAATTTCATAACACAATTACTAATTTTTTAAGCTTTTAACACAATGTTACAAATGTTAATAAACCGCTTTTAAATTTTATAAATTCTTATAAACGGCAATAAAAGCTGCAATAGCTTTGTTCCAAATTAAAAAACACATGTAAACAAATCCTAAACCCCTACGGCCATGCTATGCTTGCGTTGTGCCGAAAGAGAAGGAATTATTTACATTTTCATAATTAGTGGTATAAAAAGTTCGATACAAATAATCCGATGGGAACATAAGTCGGGTATTACAGTTTTTTATTATTTCTAATATTTGGACTATAACATCCATTGACCCTGAAAAACAGTGGTTCTCAAATCTTTCCTACCTTAACATTTTTTTCAAAGTGCACGCCTGAAGTTGAACCCGAAGAAGTGCCTACTATTCCAGAAAGAAGGCCAATTTCCGGCTCTGTGTCTTCGGAGGGAATACAAACAGACACCGCCAAAATTTCTTCCGTACGATATTGGCCAAGACCGTCTAACGTTCATTAAGTACGAACCTTCCTTGGCCTCTGCACTTATTATAGATGCTTTGAGGAAGGGTTTGCAGAAGTTGCGAAGCCATTAGACCGGCTAAGAAGAGGAGAAAGTTCAGTACCAGTGGACACCGGAGTGTGAAACGGTATGGGGAAAATTTAAGCCAACTCTATGCACTGGTCCTATGCTAGCATACCCACAACCGAATGGAATTTTATTTTAGATACGGATGCCAGCAATTCTTCGGTCGGTTGTATGCTGTCCTAATTCCAGAACGGAGAGGAAAGAGTGATCGAGTACTTCAGCAAGGTGCTGTCCGAACCAGATAGAAACTATTGTGTAACCAGGAAAGAGTTATTGGCCATCGTCAAATCAGTGCACCATTTTCATAAGTATCTTTAGGGACGACATTTCAAAATCCGGACCGACCATGCTGCGGTGAAATGGCTGTTGCAGTTGAAAACCCCGGAAGGTCAACTGGCTCGTTGGATAGAACGGCTGCAACAGTATGACTTTAAAATCGAACATCGACCTGGAAGATAATAGGATCGCCGATGCTTTATTTAGAAGACCATGCAAGGACAACTGCAGGCACTGCCGCCACGTGGAGAAACAGCAGGGCACGGGAGTAGTCATTACTATTAAAATAGACGTTCCGGATGAACGATACAGAAATTGAGGCTATATTGAGAGCAAAAGAAAGAGGAATTCGACCATAGTGGAAGTATATTTCGGACAAAGCAGTTGGATTGAATGCTTTGTGGCCGCAGGGGGACTCACTAAGAGTTATGAACAGGCTATTAATAAGCATGGGAAAGCCCACATGGGAAGCAAGTTGTTATGCGTCTAGTGACCTCTAGGTGTCGAGTACCGAAAGTACTTCAGGAAGTGCAGAATGGAGCATCCGGTGGACACTTCGGTGTTAATAAGACCCTGAATATAGTCTGAGAACGATTTTACCGGGTAAATAGTCGTCAAGATGTGGAAGCTTGGTGTCGTAGTTGTAAAACTTGTGCAGCCAGTAAGGGACCACAGACTAGAAGTAAGGGTGCGATGAGGCAATATAACATCGGAGTTCCATTTGAGAGGATTGCGATCGATATAGCCGGACCATTCCCAGTAACCAAGGACGGTAACAAGTACTATTTTTGTAAGTGGCCGGAAGTCTATGCGATTTCGTACCAGGAAGCGGTCACTGTTGCCAAAGTCTTGGTAAATAACTTGGATGTCGGTTTGGTGTACCCCAGGAGCTGCATTCAGATCAAGGGAGATACTTTGAGTCAGGTGTATTTCAGAAAACCTGCAAGTTATTGGGAATACACAAAACACGGACAACAGCCCTTCACCGGCAATCAGATGTAATGGTGGAGCGATATAACAAGACCATCATCTCTCTAAAATCGTAAGAACCAACGTGACTGGGATCTCCACATACCGTTCTTCCTCATAGCCTATAGAGCTGCTATCCATGAGTCTACGAAGCAGACACCGACCCGTGTAGTATTTGGACATTAGATCAGACTGCCGTGTGATTTGAATTTGGAACAACAGGCGGAGAATACTTCCTGTGAACAACTGTGTGGATGAAATGAGTGAACGGCTAAGAAATGTCCATGAGCTAGTTAGAGACCAAATCACCATAGCCAGTGACCGAATGAAGGCTCGATATGACCGTAAAGGTGGTTCAGAAGGGTTCAGAGCGGGAAATCTGGTTTGGGTGTATAGCCCACAGCGAAATAAAGGAAGGTCACCGAACCTTCAACCACCTTGGGATGGACCATATACTGTTATTACCCGAATTAATGACGGTGTCTATCGGATTCAACGAAGCAAAAAGTCCAAGATGAAGTCAGTGCATTTGGATCGACTGGAGAACTACAGTGATGATTCTGAATTGCCTGACCGGGACGATTAGGCTTAAGGAGGAGGTAGTGTTACCATTACGCCCCCTTGGACGTGAGACTGATACGCCATTGGTAGAAGTACGTTTCTGGAAATTTGTAGAAGAAGATCGAGTTTCTACATTGTTCTAGACCGCCGCTTAAGGTTTCTGGACTTTATTCTAGATGGTTCTAGAGACAATTTGTAGAGTATATACAAGCCGAATGTAAACACGCGAAAGAAGAAGTTGAAAAGTGACAAGTGAGGTTAGAAATCCGGAGTAAATAAAAAATGCAAATATTTTTTTAGTCTAGTGTATTTGAGTCAATAAAAGCATTGTTCAGTTTCCGTACGTTATTAAATAAAGTACGTTAGTTATTTAGTTATCCCTTGTTGAATTATTTTGGAACCCACGGATCCTGAAGGGCGGTTCATAATCGCGCTATTAAACACCAAAACTCTGAAGGCTAAAATTGAAACATACAATATTCCAATCAATAAGTCATGAAATTGTCATAATTAGCAAAGGCTTGTTTAATAGTAGGTATGTATGTTTGAGCGTCAGTAAACACCTCCTAAGAAATAAGTCCCTGGCACCCCGAGAAGGCTAGAAAAAATAAAAATCACTAACAAACAATGTTTAGGTTATTTTTTTTATTGAATAGAGTTTTAAATAAAAGTGGTAGAGCTTAAAATTTTACACCGAAAAGTGTTAATTAAATCATTTTTTACCCAGCTCTAATAGAAAAAGTGTAAAATACGTTCAAAGTGGATTTACGCGTAAGCGCACAAAAAAATATTTTTTGTCGTTTGTCGTTATTTACAAAATGTAAATTTTTATATTTAATTTAATAGCAGCTTTTTCGTTTTTAATGTTCGTCAAATGTTTTTCGTTGAAAGTCTGTTTTGTAGGCTTCAGTTTAAAATTTAGAATCAGGCATTACCAACGAACACTTTCTTTTGTTTTTCAACTACTTTATTTTGCTAATTCATGATGAGATAATCTTTATATCATGATTGACTAAATCTGGGAGAATTGTCACTGCAATTAGGCAAATTAATTTATTGGATAAATAACCTTTAACTACGGTGGTCGGCTGTTCTAAACGGAATTTCTTTTACACCAGTCAGCATTTCATACACTCCTCTATTGTAGTATAAGTGGTCAGTAGGCTAGTGGCCTCGACAAAACACCAATGTATACACAGTTGAAAATAAGCAAAAACGTTAGTTTAGATCTCCCCAAAGAATCAACGGCCGCTATGTTTAAAGAATGTCGGTGGGGTGAGCACCTTTGAATTTTTGGAAAAGGTTGCCATTTAAGTTGAAATTTATTTATTTCTACAAAACTGAAATTTTCAGTCCTCGATTAGGGTAGCCGTGAAAGAAATACTTCAGAATCGTGAGGTCCTGACCAGTGTTGCGGCGTATTATGACAAGTGGAAGATTCTGCTCAATGCCGAGAAGTCAGGAGCTATAAGTTTTCACGCATCGATTTACTGAGAATTGAATTCTAACGCCAATTTCGATCCGAGGAAACCAAATTCTAACAAAAAGGTGCGTGAAGTACTTCGCGGTCAGACTGAACCAACGACTGGCGTTTAATACGCACTTAAATGATATGATACGGACAGTTTATTCTTTGTTCACGAGTCTGTATCCTTTCTCCTTTCCTAGCAAGGAGGAGCAAATTGAACTCATAAAACAAGAAATTAATATATACCGTTACAATCAGGCGGCCACCACAGTGCGACGGTGACGACATCAATGAATAAACTCAAAATGTTGGAACAGAAATATATGCACCTGATACCAAATTCTAACAGATACACCTCTCTCAGAAACCTATATGCACGTTGCTATAACATTACTCTACCAATGGACTACATCCAGCAAACGTCTAAGAGGTTCTACGCTTCCAAACTGGGCGATAGCCCGCTAACATGCAACATCACACAGATTAGACAACATAACGCCCTTTTACGAATCAAGCATACCTTACCATACCAAACGCTGCCCATCTTCCGGCAAACTTTATAGCCAATATTTCCTCTATCATAACTTCTTCTGCACTACCCTCTGTCTCTGAAATATTTCTACCTTTAAACTCTTTCTTATCCCCTTTTTCGTCTCTGTTTGTTTCATTTTGTTTCTTGCGGTTTTGTTGTTGTTTGTTGTATTGTTGTGACCATACAATTAGAAAACAATAGATTGGACGTTGTCCTCGCAGTAGTTGCCTCGAACGGGTTTTTTCGTTCAGCTTATTCTCGTATCGGCAACCAAAATTAATTTAGTGTGCGTCTACTTTTATTAGTTGATAAGTTTTATTATTTTAATTCCTTTGAAAATTTTAAAATTCTGTTACTGTTTTTAGTTCGCCCTCGGCGAAAGGTGTTTCAGTTTTATTATATTTAGTTTAAGCTGATCGGGACCTCCTGTTCAGCCTCTAAATTGTCGCTTAGCTACGCGCCGTGGTTGTTTGTTTGGCTCTGGGCAGGGATCCGGAGAAGCATTTGCTGTATGTTAATTTAGTAAATCTATTTTGACTTGACTTGACATGCATGAAGCCCAGAGCTCAAATCCTACCCGCAAACATATTTTCAATATTTTTTTATTTTTTCGGACCAAATCTCTTACTTGAATATTACCTATATTTCACATCTATAAATGTTTCTTTGACTTTGATGTTTGCTTAATTAAACTGGGTCCTAGCTCCCAAACTAATGTTGCTGAAATTTAATCAAAATAGAAAGTAGGAGAAAAATTATATTAGCTAGCGTAGAAACATAATTTCAAAATGCCATTACATAATGAGAAAAAAAATACAGATTCAAGTAGATGCATTTCATTTAAGGTGGCCATTTCCAAGAAAAAGACATCCGATAGGGAAATATTTATTATTTTTGGCCATACATTTTTTTCTTACTACTTATATTTAATAAAAACTCTAATACTACCTAAGTAGAACCATAACAAGACTATTACTATGAATTTTCACTCAATAATTTCAGTTATTTGTAACATAGTTAAATTTAAATTTAAAGATTATGCCAATTTTCCTATTTCGTAGTACCTATCTGGCGCCGAGATAAAATTGCCGAGCTCTGTTAATAACAGAAAGTAGGAGAAAAATCATATTTGCTATAAGGTTTTTATTAATCGACGATAACTAGTACGAAATGGCCAAATTAATGCCAATAAAGCATTAATTTGGCCTATTCCTGGATGTTGCTTTTTCGAGACACAAGATTTTTTGTAATAAATATTAATATAATTAATTTTTATTTCTTATGTCTCTTTATACCCCTTTCATAATATTCATATTATGGCCCTTTTATATCATTCTTCTGTAATGTTTAGTTTCGGCATGATGTATATGTAGAAACATAATTTCAAGATGCCATTACATACTGGGAAAAAAATATTTATTATTTTTGTCCATAACTTTTTTTCTTACTAATACTTAAAACAAATTGTAAGACTACCTAAGTGGGGCCATAACAAGACTATTTTTATGAATTTTCGCTCAATAATTTCAGTTGTTTGCAGAGAGTCGGTTTATCGTCGAAGACAAACGTGTTGTGTGTGACGCTCTAGAAAAGTCGCAAAAAGATCCGTTAAAACTTCATTAAACCCGATAAAATTTAAGACATCGGTAGATTAAAAACTCTGCGTAAAATGAAGTGTAATAATAGAAAAACCAAGCATGCAACAAATTAAAAATTGAAAATTACTGTAAAATATTTTTAAAATATCAAAAAAAGCAGACAAGTGCAAGTGCGATGTCTCTGCCTACAACCAAGACGGTCGTCTTGAAGACCCTTTTTAAGTGGTTTATAACGATAGAGACACAAGTGTTTACAAAGCAATATAGACATACTGACTGTGTTGTGACTTAAAGTAAGTAAGTAAAGTTTCTAAGTGGACAAGATCAACCCAAGAAGGAAAAGAAAATGAACGGCAACCTCAGGACCAGACGCTACAGTGAAATAAGTTATAAATATTTTTTTTATTTATTTTATTGTATTGTATTGTATTGTATTATATTTTAATCGGAATCCGAGTATGTGTATGGCATGAAACAAGCCATATAATGTATACATAATGAAATTAATTCGACATCGAATGATTAATCCAAATACTCTGGTCATCTGATTCTGAATAATCCAAGAAGATATTCATCCGAATCATCCGAATATCTGCATCACTAAATTGTACCACCGCAACGCCGCCGCCGCGCCGGGATCAATTGATTTCTATTGTCAATGTTCTACTATTGCATGCTATTTCGCTGATGTAACAATCTACGACAGAGGCCGAGAAAATCATATGAACTTTTGTGTTGTTTGTCATATTAATCATAGAAATTACCCGAAACACTATGTGAGATTTTATGTGTGCCGACACTAAACTTGTAATATTACAGGATTAAGAGTAATCGCTGTTGCAATAACATTATTTTTGCTTGTTATCTGTGTATTTGTTCTAACTATTTCCTAGAAGTACTAAATGGAACAATTCGCCCCAACAAATTTTTTCTCTATTTCTAAATTATTATGACGTTTTGTCTTCAGAAATATCTTCATTATTTTTCTATGCAAAATGCAGTTGCCTCAACGATCATTTAATTTATACAATTGAACATGTGATAATTATTGTTCTACGTAAAACGTTTTTTGTCTCTTTCTGTTATATTTTACCTTCACGGGATAAGTGAGCTGAAAGTAAGATATAATTATTTACATCAAATAAATCTAAGTCAAATAAAGTTTGTAATCACATTTCGTTTAAGAGTTGAGGAGTTAATAGGGGTAAATAGGGAAAAATATATAAAGCAAGCTAGTAAGTCCAGAAACCTGATATTTGGTATATATACGGCTTCTAGCCAAGGCCTCATTTTTTTTATGACATACATTCTAGGAACGAAGAGGCATAAAAGGAAATGTTCTATAACCTAAACGGGAATTGAACTGTAACATTCGCAGATCAATATACGGAGTATAATAATAATGATAATAATAGTAATAATAATAATAATAATAATAATAATAATAATAATAATAATAATAAGCAAGCAGCCATTCCAGCCAATAGGACAAATGAGGAAGCTCACCTTAATTGGCAAAATAAGGTTTTACATGGAAAATACCCAACATCACTTAACAACCCCATAATAGATAAAGCAACTACAGTACTGTGGCTAAAGGAAGGTTACCTCCACCCTGAAACAGAAGGATTTATGATGGCTATCCAGGACTGCACAATTCGTACAAGAAATTATGAAAAGTATATTTTGAAAACACCAGGAACTATAGATATCTGTAGAAAATGTAACTTACCTGGAGAAACCATCGAGCATATTACAGCCGGATGCCCAACTCTATCCAATACCGCATATTTGGGAAGGCATAACCAGATCGCCAAGGTTATCCATCGGCAGCTGGCAGTGAAGTACAACTTAATGGAAAACCCACCCCCATTTTATAAATACTCACCTGCTGCAGTTTTGGAATCGGGAGACACCATATTATATTGGGATAGACCAATAATTACAGACCGAACCGTGGACTACAACCGCCCAGATATAGTAATTATCGACAAATTAAACAAGACAGCCACCCTTGTTGACATTGGCTGCCCATTGACCAGCAACCTCCAAAAAACAGAAAAGGGAAAGATCGATAAGTATCAAAATCTGGCAATAGAGATCCAACATATCTGGGAGTTAAACCACGTTCGGATAATACCAATCATAATATCGGCAACAGGAGTAGTAACAAAGCAACTCAGTAAACATCTGGATCAATTAGATCTTCCAAAAGCTCTCATCACTCTGATTCAGAAAGCGGCTATTCTACAAACTTGCCACATTGTGCGCAAGTTCCTAAATGCATGACAGAATAAGATGAATTTCTTCTCTGTTTTGCATAACTGAACCATCATATGCCGGTTAAAAAAAGAACCGAGAAAAAGATTAGGAATAATAATAATAATAATAGTGTTGCACAACAAAAAAGATAAAACATGCCTACTCATTGACATAGCCGTTCCAGATGACTCGAACATCATGGCCAAAGAAACTGAAAAAATCAGTAAATATAAGGACCTGGAAATCGAAATCAGTAGGATGTGGACTTGTAGAGCCAAAACAGTACCAATCGTGGTAGGAGCATTGGGTACAATAAAGAAGGCATTTGACCAGAACCTCAAAATGCTCCCAGGTCACCCATCAGCTAATGAAGTGCAGAAGATCGCACTGATGGGCACCGCACATATCCTGCGAAAGGTGTTAGGGTAAATAACTTTGATCTCTTGTTGAGATCTGGATTTACCCAAATTCTGTCAATGAACGACAAGAGGAAGAATAGTAATAACAATAATAATAATAATAAATTGTTAGGATTAGTTACATAAAAGAAAAATTTACACTATAATATATGAATTGTATCATTGAAATATTCCTAACAAATGAGTTCAAACAAGCTGTCCGAAGGACAGGGGTTTGCTCTTCCACTCAACCATATTTTCTCTGTCCATAGTAAATCGTCACTGTTTATCGTAGTTATAGTTAATAATAAAAGTGTCTTACAGCAAGCTAATATGGGTCTTGGAAAACAAATGAAATGGACACACTAACATAGGACATTGAAACGAAAACACAAATTTCTAGGAAACCTGAAATCACATCTGGACGCAAGCGAGCAGAGCTACTATTCAGGCAGATACCACGCAAGAGACTAGAAGAAATAAGAACAGAAAAATGACTATCATAATGTTAGACGACTTCCACGCTCACGCAGGAAAAGACAATCAAGCGCATACAGATAAGAACATCACTGGAAAACCTTTCACACACATATAGTGAAACGAAAATGGAAGCCCGCTAAAAACTTGGCACACAGCTCTTCGATGTCACAATAAGAAACATACAGAGCAAGATCACAAGTTTTCCTTATACATGGACTCCTAAATAGACCATATCCTGGTGGATAGAAAACTAAGGGAGAGGGTTAGAAATATTAAGACAAAGAGAACATCAAAAAGCAACACAGCCCATAAAATAATATATGGAAAACTAGATACAAGGAAACTGGAAGTACGAAAGGATACAATAAAACACCAAATAACAGTTGGAACATCTGCTTACTACAGAACGAAGAATATAAAAAAGAAATACCAGAAAGCAATGGAAAACAAAATTAACAGAGGAAGCATTTAACTCATCAACAATGAGTTTAAAAATAAAAATAGCGACGAGGAAAAGGCTGAAGCGGAAGGAATCACCCATGAGCACACAATAAATACGAACAACTAAAGGAGATAAAGGCCTCAGATAAACAACAACATATAGGTACCAAGTACATGAAGATAAGAACATCACAGGAAAAACCTTACTCCGCACATGGTCAAACAAAAATGGAAGCTCGCTAAAAAACTTAACACATCTATTCGATGTGACAATAAGAAACAAAGAAATATCAAGGATATACACACTACCAGATTCAGAAACAGAAGACTCAGAAAAAGAATAGGCAAAGAGATGATTACACACGCTCACAAAAGGAAAAAAGTAGTCTGTACACGAATCCGATGTTCGTTTAGCTCCATTACCCACCAATTTTTTGTAAATTGCAAGACTGGCCCAAAAAATTCAGAGTTTCTGTTATTCTCGCGATTTACAAAAAAATTGTGGATGATGGAGATAAACGAACATCGGATTCGTGTTGAGCACGTCAAAATTCATAGGGATCACTATGTCGGGTCCCGGCTACAGATCACTTTTTTGTGTGTGGGCCTGTGCACAGCCCCCCTCCCCAAAAAAATTTATAGACGAGACCCGACATAGTAATCCCTATATATTTCGATTTTTGTGGGCCTGTGTTATAGATGGAAACTTAAAAGAAGCATTTTACAGATACCTACACTTCCCATCCTATATTCCTACTATGCGTCATGTGGTTCTTGCTGCTGGCAACAAGCATGTCCCAAATCAGATCCGGCGGTATATATATATAACCGGATTGGACATACGGCTATAATCACTCAAATCAAATTAGATTCCACTGAAGGATTGGGGGGTTAATAGAGGTAAGTAGAGGAAAATAAGTAAATCAAGCTAGTAAGAGTGCAGAAACTTTGGATTTTGTGTATATATTAGGCCTCAATTTTTTTAATGACTTCTGCCCCCCTCCGCCACCCCCACTCCATTATTAATGAAGTAAACAAAATTAAGATATTGACTTGAAATGAGGTACCTACATGTAATGTATTATAACGAGATCTGGAATTAAATTATATTTTGAGCTTATTCTGTTGAAGCATTGGGAGGCTAAATAGGAGCAAATAAGTAAAGTAAGCTAATAAGAGTCTAGAAATTCGGGATTTGGTGTACTTATACATACTAGAAGCCATGTATTCAATTTTTTTGTAACATCTGCCACCCATCCAAGCGACCTCCAACATCCCCACTTCATTATTATAGGAGTTAATTATCAATATAATATTGTGATTTAGTAGTGTATGTGAGAACTTTTGTTCTCATACACATATTACACACATTGCACTCATTATTAAATGCCTCAGAAAATCCATACATGAAGCATTGAAGGAAGCTATTAATTGCGACAAATAGTTAAAATTCAATGCTCATCAGAGTCACGCGTATTTAATAATTAACTACATGTACCTACGTAGTTTAAATATTTTATTGGTTCTTTGTTTCACTGAAGTCTTAAAAGTACTCAAGTTTTGTTTTATATTTTATAATATTATGCACTCGATAGTATTTTTCCTATTTACTTTCATTGTTATTTGTTATTGTTATTTAGTTTTGTATCTTGTAAAGCAAGGCTTTTTAAAAGATCTCAATGCATGATGAACCATGACGTACATTGAAAGGAATGTCACTAACTTAGCCATAGAGTATAACATTATTATTCTCAACATAAATATAAATTTTACAACCTGCGCTTATACAGGCGTTACTTAGTTATAATACGTTGTAACTTTTATCTCACAACAGTTCCTTGTAAATGTTTTAATACCTGGATGATATACATGTTTAATCAGTATTAGTGTTTTATCTTATGTAGATGATTAAAAATATTTTCCACGTGCAATATCTGAATATTTTTATTTCGAAGAATCTTATACATAATTTACAGGGCTGTTCGAAATGAATGACGTACAACATTGAATACCGATACAAGAAGCAATAATAAGTTGATTTATCTTAATTCACCTATATACTAAAATGTGTCGTTACCGAGCTACCCCTATCGAAGTGAAAATAAAGGGCGAGTCATTAGTGCCTGGACGGACACTCAATATCTCCTCAACCCTTTGAAGTTTGAAAAATGTCTTAGATAACAATTGTAGAAGGTCAAGAGCGGTATAATTTTCATTTATTTTTAAAGGGTATGAGTGGTCCATCTAAGCGATAACGTTGACATAGCGGCTTTACGGTTGTAGTAAAAAAATTTGAATGCTGAAAAGATGGTATTTTTTTCTGGCATTCCGAATCTGAAGTCAAAAAAACAATAGAACATCAAATGGTGAAAATATTAGCGAAAAATGTTTCGAAACAAAAAAACACCTTGTATATTTCTACTGGAAATGAAATGTTGTGATGTTATCAATGATAATAAGTATTTAATATTTCGGTTCCAATTCGCAATGTATTTCGTATTTTCTGATCAGCCCTGTACAATTTAAAAAAAATCTGATTTAGATTTTTTCCTGATTTCGACGATACTATATTTGATATACTTGCTACAGATAGTTTCTGAGATATTCGAGAAAACAGTATATAAATTTTATTAACAACTAAATTACAAGAAATAGTAGTGGGCTATGAGAAACATAAATATCAGCATTCATATTTTGTTACTACTACAACTGTAAAGCCGCTATGTTAACGTTTTCGCTTAGTTGGACCACCCTGTATCTCGGGATAAGATAGGTGAAATGCCCCTTGACACGGATTTTGGAATAAACCTGGTAGGATCATTCCTTGGGCCTAAAAAATAAGATCAACAGGGTCCGTATATCAAAACTGCCCCCCATGGCCAAGTGGGCCCAGTTTTAATTTTTTTGCAAAAATGGAATCAATTTAAAATTTTGAAAGAATTCATGCATGTAGTAATCCCAAAGACCTACACTCTCATTTTTTGGGGCTCTCTTGGGCCCTGCTAAGGCCTTTAAAAATATTTTTAAATTTTTTAAAGTAGACTGTTTTTGTTATGATGAAAAGGTGCGAAAAATTGTATTTCATCACATTATTTATGACAAATTAACTCAATTTTTAAGGTAGTTTAGAAATATCCAAACCCCGTGCGTCAGTCCCAAAATTCTATTTCTTTATTTTTTTTTAACGAAAACTCATATTAATAGGATGAATAGCTTTTAAAGCTTGGGTAATAAATCAACCCCTAGGGCAAAGGACACTCCCTTGGTATCAATAGTCACCTCGTTGGGTTGACCCCCTGGGCCCTGGGGCCCAAAGACCACCTTCTTTAGTAAAAAGTTTCCCTCTTGGGATCAAAGAGGTCAACACTCATCCGGCATGAGTAAATAGTCTCCTAAATAGCAAGAAGACACGAACTGGGCAAATACCCCCTCCCCCCAGGTAAGTATTCATTATAATATACAAGAAATTAAAAGTAAAAAACAATTTTTGCCAAAATTCAATTTTATTATACAAAATATTTAAAAATTAAAGTATTTCAACACTCAAAATAATATACATTAGCTATTCCCATACATCTTTTAGATTGAGAATTTAATTTCATTTGATTATTAGTTATTGCCTCCACATAAATGTGAAATTAATGTTTAAAAATATGAAAATACATTTAGTATTGTGGTGATAATCCCTGTTTAAATATAGCTATACAACTTACAATATTGTAAAATTCGCCTGCTTGCTACACATGCTATATGAATATTGACCCCAGGGGTTACTATTTACCAATTCTGGAGGACTTCTTACCTCGGGCGGGGGGGGGGGGCTTTTTTGAGTGACCTCTGACACCAGGGGATGCCTATTGTCCTCTGCTTACCTCTTTGCTTTCTGGGAGACTATTCAACCATGCCAGGTGGCTTTGACCCCAACAGGATAACATTTTACGAAAGAAAGTGGCCTTTGGGCCATAGGGAGTATCTTTTTACCCCAAGGGGGTGACTTTTGGTTCCAGGGGAGTCTTTGCCCCAGAGGTTGATTCATTATCCAAGCTTCAAAGCTGCTCCTTCTAATTAACGTGAATGTTCGTTAAAAAAAATAAAAAATTGAATTTTGGGCCTGACGCACGGGGTTTGGGAATTTTTAAACTACCTTAAAAATTGCTTCATTTAGTCGCAAATAATGTGATCAAATAAAATTTTCCGCACCTCTTTATCATAACAAAAATATTTGACTTTAAACATGTTTTAAATATTTTTAAGGACCTTAGTGGGGCCCAATAGAACCCGAAAAAATGGAGGCTACAGGTCTTGGGGATTACTATATGCATGAATTTTTTGAGAATTTTAAATTGATTCAATTTTTGTAAAAAAAAAAAATAAAAATTGAAATGGGTCCTCTCTTGGCCGGGGGGGGGGGGTGGCAATTTTGATAATACGGACGCTGTTGGCCTTATTTTTTAGGCCCAAGAACGATCCTATCAGGTTTATTCCAAAATCCGTGCCAAGGGGCATTTCACCTATCTTATCCCGAGGTACCCTTTACAGGGCGGTATGTATATAACTGTGTGGACGCTAGTTGTTGAATGAGTATTTTCAAATTCATTTAAGGAATTTTAATTTGCCAGCATAACCAGAAGTCGGGTTATCGAAAGAATGCAAAGATTTCATTAATATTTTTACACATAGCTTTTCTTTTAGTTCTCATAGAATATGTTTCAATAGTAGCGGTAAGCTAGGACGGATAGTCAATATATCTCTTCAACCATTTGAAATTTGAAAAATGTCTTCGATAACAAGTGTAGGAAGTCGAAAGCAATATATTTTTAATTTATTTTTAAATGTACAGGGTGTTTCACATAGTAGCGGTAGGCTAATACTTAAAATGTTTGTTTTCTTAAAATGTTTTTCAAATGGAACACTAGACATCTTTTTATATATTTATAATAATATCCATGCCTGTCAATGAACCTAATTCTACAGGGTGTTCTCCTCGACGATTTAAATCTTCATAAACGGCCATAACTATCTTTTTTTTCAAATGAAACAAACACCTTGCACGCTCTTACTTAAAATGTTTCTGAAAATATCATAAAAAAATTGAAACCTCTGTTTCTAATATATACACCAAATCTCTCAAGTTTCTGCATTACGTATTTGCCCTTATTTTACCCCCAACCCTTCAACGGAATAAGAGTGAAAAATAATCTTAATAATTATGTATGTCAAAATGTCCATCATCTGTCTGTTCGTCTGTCGATTTGTCCGTCTATCCGCCCGTCTCTCCATTCGCCATATTTCCTGTAGTAAACGCAATAACTTATGAACGGAAAGTCCGATCTTAGTATTCAGTATCAGATAGAGGAAGAACTGTTTCATTTTTGAAAAAAGTCGATCGGAAAATATGAAGGTTATGAACCACTTTTCTCTTTTAGGGAGTCCCACAAGGTATTTAGATCTTCGGCATGCTGCAGTGGGTTGACTTTATTTCTGTATTTTATTAATTTATTTTGGATGGCCGGACTATCAGTTATGACGGGCAGGCGTTTTTGGATTTTCCTTCGACATGTTTTCAGTTTCAGGGAGAAGGTGCATATGAGTAGTTGAACAACAGTCAGCGCCAGTTGAAGTTTTACAGAGCTTTATTGATAATCGCTTCATAATACAGTCGGTCTGGTTTCGAAATCTACCGCCAGGTAACAGCCATGTGTAAAGGCGTCGTGGAACTTGCTGGAATACAGTATTTACTATCGCTTAGGTGTTGTCAAGACAGAAGTGATAGCCTTTCGTCCTTTTCATTTCATTCTCTAGTGCCGAATTTCCCTACAACGGCTCGCGAGTGGTGATCATCCAGCGTGGCACCTACTTTGGTGTTGAAAAGATGGCCAAAAATCTGGAAAATATAAGCAGAAAATGTTGACATATTGTTTTAGCGTTGATCCTTAGAGAAATTATCCTCACTAACAGCTCTATATCCAAAAACAAATCTTGTTATTTCTACTTTAGAGACTACTTCATTCCTGCTAATTGTTACCAGAGAAACATATCTTGTTTCCTGTTGAAGATGGTAAATGCCCAAAGTCCCTATAATGCATCTCGGAAAGACCAGCTATTTGCAAGTTATTTCTCCTGCAGATACAGTTTTCCTGATTGTTCTCTTACATTCCAGGTCGAAAGTTGAATTTTTTGCTGAGTTTTCACTAATAGCCAGTTTTGCCCAAGGAGCCTGGTGGACCAGCTCCCTGCACACTGTAGCCAATTTCGTACAGCCCTCCCTGGAAAGAAAACAGAGTCTGTTGCCAACCGGGGCGCGAAGCCTGTACGAAGCCTCGTTAGCTTGCGTTACATGATTTTTCCTGGGAAAAATTGAGTGCAGTAGTTTTCCTTGTTAGTTTGCAGACACAAGACTGTTAAAGTTGCTGCAATTGAGCTCTTGTGTATTTGGTATCGAGCCTTTAAGGAATTATTTACTCCTTTAGGCTGTTATTTTAAGTAATTTACTATTTTTATTAAAGTTATAAGGCATAATTAGATCTTGGTAACGGGTACCTTGGTATTTCTACATTTACGTATACAAGCGTAATTTTTTATAAATGTGCTCCAAGTATGCATATTTATGGTTACTAATGGCGGGGGCGGTGAGCTGTGACTGCAAAATGTGCATATTTGGAGCATACTTAATATCCGATGTCAAGAAATATTACAGCTAGGCCTATCAAACCAATTATATTCGAAATCAGACAAAACAACTAAAAGAAAATGTAAAAATATTTTTTTGTCTTTGTATTTAAAAATATATATAGATGAAACCCTACAGCTTTTATAAATATTTTTTTTTAGAATGGTATACATGAAAAAGTTCAGGGGGTCAAAATATAATGAATAACCTGTACCTACATATTTTTCAGAAACAATATCTTCAAATCGTGGGCGTAGGTTTGAAAATTTTAGAAACGTCTTTTAAGAAGCTAAAGTTTACTAATAATAAATCGAATCAATTCCAAAGGTTGCAATACATCTCAGTAAACCAGTGTTTTCTCTTTTATTGGAACGTATTAGAAATATTCAGCCTGTTATTAAGCCTGTCATTATTATCTCCTGTGGCTTATATTCCAATTCATTTTAAAGTATTCTGATCTTTAAAGAAAATGAAATCTCTGATTACCTTGAAATGAGCCTTTTTCACTACGTTTTATGGTTCAGTGAACAATTCTATGGTCACATAGGTACAATCCATGGCGCCTAAATCTTCATAAATACTCATTTACAATGATTAAATTAATAAGAAAATATGAGTTCCCAGCAATCCTGGTAAGAAGTAAATGATTAATTAATTTAGCTGGATACACTGACGACTTATAAATTTCACAAAGGGCAAGGTTAGCACCAATATCTATAGTGTATTATATTTTATAATTGTGAAGAACGGTTTGAGATATTTAAAATCTGAAACTTATTTTAAATGGCTCCTCATCGAGGACTACTCTGTAGTGTGGATAGTAAACCTATACCTAATGCCCTTCGGATCGAGAATTTTTGGTTTAGCTTAAGGAGTGACGTCATAATACTTACAACATTTTTCATGAACGACTCGAGATATTTAAGAGGGGTGGTAGCGATTTATGAAAGAGAACATGGCTGCTTGTAGAAAAAGCATGCGCAGTACACAGTTCCATTTCAGTCTTATCTTTACAGGCCAATCCAATTATGCAGAAAGCCATCGATTTTTAGAAGTAATTCCTATTAGAAAAACAAAACACTACATGTACATGTGAAATATCAATTTTCAAACCAGTGCATCCAAAACAAAGTTGCAGAAACAAAATGGCGGATGTTTTACGTACGAAAAAATCTGAAAAAGTTGGTTTATCTCGTTTATCTGCGAATGTAAACTTTTTCATCGAAGAAAGTTTCAAACAATAGTTATAGGCATTTAAAATACCTACAAAGTGGCGCCCGCCGAATGAAAATCCGATTGTTAGATTTCTCGGAAATTAAAAAAATAGCATCTAAACATTACATTTTTTAAATTTTGCAGTAACTTTTGCAATAATTAATTTATGGTATCAACAATCTCAGGAAATATGCGTCATAATGTGCTTAAAAAGTGGCCGTAACCCGAATTCCGACGGACGAATAGTTTCCGAGAAACTCAATTGTTTATTAAAATAGTGATTTCAGTAACATTTGAATTATCCAAAATGTGATTTTAGTAACATTTGAATTCCCCAAAATGAGGCGGTTCGATTTCAATTTTGCAAAAAGCTTTCTATTCTTCAAGGGTTGTACTATGACTAAGCTCAAAGCGGAAATCAAATATAGTTGCTTAAACACGCCGTTGAAAATGATCCGGACGCGAAATAGACCTTATTTTTTAACTTACAGCGCTGATATTTGCAGGTTTTGCACAAAAGGATTTTTTCGGTACCCCAGAAACCAAGATATAGACGATTTTGCAAACGCGAACGATTTTGAACGCACGAGTCAACTTTCCAACGTAGGGAGACACCGCTGCTGCAGGCTTTCCCCCCACTCTGCCAGCACACGGTGGTTCGACTACTATACTAATTATTAATGTTATCATTCACGTCATCAATTTGCTGCATTAGAATGTAAATAACACAAAGTAACGTCTGATGGGGCTACGACAGAAGTTCCAAGCGTAACGGTGCGTTTTAGAGATTAATAATAAGGAATTCGGAAATTAAAAGATGATGACGTCACGGACAACATTCGTGATTAGAATTATAGCTGGTGAGAGGCGTACGAGCCCCTCACTTCAACGTGAACTATGTTATCAATAAAAGCGGTGATACAATGGCTTATATTTTTCTATCGAAAGTTGAAGTATTCAAGTGCTATATCTGCAAATTACAACGCTGTAAGTTAAAAAATAAGGTCTCGGGAATATTTTGAAAAAAAATATATTTCGGGTCTTGAAGTTCGGAGGGTGTTCATTTTTTTTCTTTTCAAATCCGTATAAAAATGCCAACTACGCGAATATCCACTTTACATTTCGATACACGAGCAACTGACAAAGTTATCAAGTTATTTGTTTACACCGAAGAAATATGCATCATTTTTTAAGCAACTTAATTGAAATATTTGAGCTCAGTCATAGTACAACTGTTGAAGAGTGGAAAGCTTTTTACAAAACTGAAATCGGACCGCCTCATTTTGGGAAATTCAAATGTTACTAAAATCACTTTTTTAATAAACAATTGAATTTCTCGGAAATTATTCATCCGTCGGAATTCCGGTTACAACCACTTTTTAAACACACTATGGCGCAAATTTCCTGAGATTGTTGATATCATAAATTAATTATTACAAAAGTTAGTGCAAAATTTAAAAAATTCATTTTTCTAACAATCGGATTTTCATTCAGCGAGCGCCACTTTGTAGATATTTTAAATACCTACAATTATTGTTTGAAACTGTTTTCGATGAAAAAGTTACATTCGCAGATAAACGAAAAAAACTTTTCCACATTTTTTCGTACGTAAAACGTCCATTTTGTTTGTGCAACTTTGTTTTGGAGGCACTGGTTTGAAAATTGATATTTCACAAGTACTGAATATGATCCTAGTGTTTTTTTTTCTAATGGGAATTACATTTAGAAATTTTCCTACTTTGATTGATATAGTTTATCTCAGACTTATTCTGGGTATAAAAAATGTCGGCACCATTGATAGTGCGGGTGTAGCATTTGAAAAAGCTACATGAATAATTTCATATTTGAATACAGTAAATTAACCCTGATTAATTCATTTATTTGAGTATAGAGATATGCAACCCACTCAATTTACGATCTAGATTTTGATAGTAAATGATTGCCTATTTTCGATGTGTTATTATGAGAAGTAAACATGTTTTCTTTAAGTATAATTTTGAGTTAGAGGTGCTAGTCGTATATTCTTGTAGTTGAGGTAATGCGTAATTGTATAATTCAGTCTTTTGATTGCAAAGTCCTTTGTTGGCGCATTTTCATTGGCTAGAGAAAGTGTTCTCTAGGTGCTCAAGTTGGCAACACTGTCTAGGTTCTTCGACAGCGCCGAGATAGCTGAACGGCGGCGGTCCCGATTTTGTGTTGAAGAATTTGAGTTTTACATCGCTTACACTGAAAAGGGATTTGATTAATGTACCCAATATCCTTCACCGCCTTGCGTAATTTTGTCGCCACGTGTTTCGTGAGGTTATGTAATAGTCTCTATTGTGTTTTGGAGACGCTTATATTTGGGATAGGCATATATTTGTGTCAGGCAATTTAGCAGTTCATCTAAGAGCCGAGCTGTTTGATGCTGTAGTTTTGGTTATATGGGGCTTAGTATTTAGATGAGTAGTAATAGGAGGAAGTCTATTAGTCAGATATTTGGTTATGTATGGTTCTGGCCGACATTTAGAGAAGTTTTGGCTTGGAGAGTTGTTCCCAGCAGTCTCCAGATTTACGTAGATTTTGGAGCAGCACGGAGCCGTAGTCATAAGCAACGTCGAGAACCTCTAGGAAGTGGTAACAAGTCACGCTGCAATCGTCACAGAAAATGCCAAGACTCTAATCAGGTTTTATTGTTTCATTTTGATTACATATTTAAAAAAAAATAATCATAGTTTTGTTCAGTGATTTTTTGTTCAAATATTAGAGTAAAATTACACAAAGATTTTGCAACTACAAGTTAACTCTAAGTTTACACCTAGTATGATGAGATATCTTAAGATTTTTTACTGTAAGGCAACATATGGTACCATGTAATGCTAATTTACCTTCTACTATGTCACATGTGAAATATTTTTAATAGAACATACTTTAACATTCTAGAATACGCGGCGAGCATTGCAAAAGTTGGCCTACAAAATCTTGTTAATTGCATAATATTTTAGTGACGAGCTGTAATTTTAATCCATTGTAAATCTTTAACTCGCTGTTGTAAATCTAAAACTCATTGTTGGTATCACATAAGTCGTAGTTTCATTCCTATGAAAAATCTAAATCACTGAAACAATTTTAAATAGTATCATGCACATATTTTGAATTTCTATTGCGAATAGATTATGTTTAATGAGTGGTAGTGAAATCACATATTTTTTTATTCCTATACATCTCACTTGTGTTGTAATAAATGTCTAATGTCTACATGTTCTTATTATTCGCACCAATGCACCTGATATTTGCTTAAATTTTGAGATTTCAGAGTAAACTGTTTCGTCAGAATAATCATATAAACAAATCATTAATCCATCTGACATAGAACAAAATACAAAGCAAACTGTACACAATAAGAATCCGTATACGGTAAATAATTAAACTAAACTAAACACGATCTGGCCAGAGCGATAAAACAAAGAATTTTTACGATAACATAATTAAGACACACAAAATGAAAATATTGCTAACTGTACGTAAAGTTAATAACAAAAAATGGCCCGACAATTAATATTTTCGATATAGACTGGTTCGGTAGTCGTACATTAGGTTTTTATGCCCAAAACACACGGGAGATGTCTAAAAACAGGGCTATATAGTTACGCAAACATAACGTTCACATGAAATTATTCACGCGCTATTATAGTCTTCTCATGGGGTAAGAGGAGTTTTTACCGTACAGTAACACTGGATATAATAAAGAATATTACTGGCCAATCGTGGAATGAAGTATTGAAAGCCGTCAATAATTCTGCATTTTCGCAATCGGCTTCAAACAGGAACATTAGCATCACGAGAGGCATACGTAATATAAAAGTCTGTACTTACAGCTAATTCGACGAAAACATTGCCTTGCTATAGCTATAGGCAATGGAACACAATAACACAGAACATATAAACAATAATAACTACTTTACTGATTCTATTCGCAGTTATTAATCACTATGTACAGATATTTACAAATGAATAGCGGCTTTAATTCTTACGGCCATACACGGCCACCAGCCTCTACGCCATCTTTTCAGCGTCCCCTTAGCCAGAGTCGGCGCGTATATCGTCTACTATTCGCTAAACTACTACGCTATTGGTCAAGCATTTGTCATGACTAGCCGATAAAATTTAAACGGGTATAATTTAAATTTAAAATAATGAATAGTCGCGCGCTTCATATAATTTAAGGTACTGAGTGTTCTTACAAAACGTGACCGTTACAGCAAACATCAGAAAAAATTACTATCTATGAGAACTAAAAGAAAAACTATGTAAAAAATTATTAATGAAATCTTTGCATTCTTTCGATATACTGAATTCTGGTTATGCTAGCAAATTAAATTCTAAAATGGATTTGTATAATTTCTTATTTGAAAATCCTATAAAGAATATGTTTCAATACAATTAAGCAAACAAATAATGATTGACTTTTAAACATGCATTGACTAAACTTATCATGTCTGAAGTATTTTTGGGTGCTTTCAATTAATTTTTTTTTTTAATCCCGATGTTTTATTGCCAAAATACGATTTTTGACCGAGATTTGCTCGAAATCTACGCGGTAGAAAATTTTTTTAATTGAATATTCGGTTGCAGCCCCAAAAATACTGAAGGCATGATAAGTTTAGTCTTTAGAACGGAATATTCTCTTTTGTTGACCTGTGTTATGGTGTGGTGTTGCATTATGCTTAGGGACATGTATAGAGTCGGCGGCGATTAATGGCGGCTGTTCAACTGCAGAGAGGTACATAAGGACTGTTGTGCAAGATCAGTGGTACCTTTCGCTCTACACATCGGAGAAAGTTTCCTCTTAACTCAAGACAATGCTCGCCAGCACAGCATTCGTCATGTACTTAACCGACAATTAGTTGGCCTGCATGTTCCCTGGGCTTGAATACCATTGTATATGTATGGGACAGTGGGACAGGCTCGACAGGCGAATTCCTAAGGTGTAAAACCCAAGAGAAGCCAGGGTTGTTCTAATTGAAATATGCTCCAAGAAATGATCGATAACTTCATCATAAGTATGGAAAGAAGGGTGACTGCAGTCATATGAGCTCATTGGGGGGGGGCAAGCACGTTATGGAAAAATAAATTTTGCTTGATCATTAACTGTTTCAAACAAGTCAAAGTACAGTTAATAGTACATTATTAATTTTTTGCATAAACGCTATTTTTGTATTACGTTTTTTCAACAAGATTCAAAAAGTGGCATGAAGCTTTGCAAAGCAAACTACTGCAATTAGCTAGCTATTAGCTCGGCTATTAGTTAACTTTCTCTTTTAAGAGATTCCGTTCTAATTTGTAAGAAGAGAAAAAATATGTAGAAAACATGCCAGTTTCGTTCCTTTAAATTTGCCGTTGTGTGTATATGGTCGTTTTAATTCATCACAAATGAAAAGGTTTAGTATATAACAAAACAAAACCCAAAAATCGTGCTATCCAATAGAACCCAGGATTGCGTCCATGTGTACTTACCCACTATTACTAGTAGTCCTGTAAAAAAATTATGTGTACCCCCTAGCCGAATCCTAAATCCGCTACTGATCCCTAGTAGATTTATAAATATAAAAAATACTAAAAACACGCTGTACTTCCTGATTATAATTGTTTTAAAAGATTGGCACATTCTACGCCACTAATGAAGTTTTCCGGCTTATTTGAGTAAAAAATATTGTTTCTAAGCGATTTTATACTACTATATAGACAAGATATTAAATAAATTCCTTACCTAAGCTATTGTGTTCTAATTGATTCGTTCCTAGAAAATTGTATTTTGGTGTTGCATTAACCAAGTAGTGTTTGCATTTATCTTTTGCTCTGTATGATATGGCATATCCCCAAATTCTTTCTGACAACCTCACCAAAAATGCACCATATGGTTGACCCAGCAACAGTTTTTCAGACTGTGATCGTGTTATAAGTCCTAAAAATACGTCAAACAATGAGAGAAACCTTGGTGACACATCAATCAGAATAATTATAATTCAGAGCTCTTTGTTGTCGCTACTTAATCTGACGAGGTTAGAGAAATATTATTTTAGGTAAATAAATGTTAAGCGAATACTTTAATCATTTTCATGTTAACATGAAGTAGTAAAATTTTTTCATTGGTCTGTAACATATTTATTTAAAATTTTTAATTTTTATAAAACAATCTATGTGACATTCTGACGCACAGATATTAAACCTCGATGAAATGTATCTTACCAGAGTATCTTCACGATAATAAAGAACGCTGAAATATTTTTTTTTTCTATTATAAATGAAGTAAACACATACCATGAAACCAAGGCTGTACATTATTTGTGGAATCCAAAGTACCGGATCTCGTTTTTTCTGTATTCCTATACCAGTCTAGTATAGCGTTTCTGCCAGGTGGAACTCCAGTATTGACAGTACTATAAGAAGTATCTATTTCAAAAGATGATGTAAGTCTATGTTCCTCTCGAGCCCTTCGTGCTATTTCTCGTATTTGTTGCTCCGCTTGCTTAGCTTTGCGCTCTGAAAATAAATTGAAAGTAAAATGGAGAACCTAAAATTGTATAAATTATCTTGAAGATTTAATAATACAGGGTGTTCCAGAAGTATAGTGCAATACGTGGGAAGCGTATAATTCTGGTCAAATTCAATACAACACTAAAAGTACCAGTAATTTTTTTACTGAAACACGGAACGATCCCTTTAGGTGACTATCCTCCATTAAAAGGTTAAAAAAGATTTTTTGCTCATAACTTCCAAATGGCTGGATCGATTGTAATTAAATTTGTAAAGTGTACGCAGCAAATAAGTATCTGTGATTGGAAAACATCTTGCCTTTCGTATCTTGTCTAGAAAACTAGGAGTGAAATACCCCTAAAATCTGTCAGCCCTAAATTTTGATAGATACCTACATTTCTGAAATTTGCGGTGGTTTTTAAATTTCTTAAACAATTTAAAAAAGAAGGTACCTACTCTTTTTTAATATCGATTTGTCGATTTATCGACGGCATTTGATTGTTTAGACTATGATTCTTTGCTCTAAACAGCTTATCTTATGCCAAAATATAAATAAAAATTTCAAACTGAATCCACAATTAGATAAGAAGTAATTTGCTAGGGTAATGCTGGTTTATTTAACTAAAATATTAATTTTACTTTCCGGCACGGCTTTCTGAAACTCATTGGAGTTATAATTATCAATAAATAAATGTTAAATTAAATTGAATTTGGGCTTAGATTTAGGGGCACTCATAATCACGATAATAATAAAAAATCGGTGAAGCTGTTTATACAGAACTTCTCTCTTTATTTATACAGGGTGGTCACTCTAAAAAATTATTAATTAACAAACGACATGAGAATAATATTGCTACAAAGAAAACCTGAGAACTTTTGGTCAAAAAAATAAACAGAGTCATCCGACAGAAAAAAATTAATAATAATAATAACAAATGAAATGCGCCAAATGTGGAAGGCTTGCATAAATACCTTTACAAATAACTTATGCGGCAAGAAGTAAAACGGCAGTTTTCATTACTAATATACGATTCAAATGTATTGACCCCTCACTTTAACCGCGAATATCTCAAAAACGAAAGAGCGGAAAAAATTAATAAAATTATAAATGTTCATTACATGTGAATTGTACATCAATCACTGAAATTTTAATAATTTAGGTTAAAACGTTATGAAAATTATTTAATTTACACCGCAAAATGTACCCATTTTTAACGAAATTCTCATCACATTAAACTTTAAGTGGTCATATTTCGAAAACCACTTATTTTTTTGTAAAATTTTGGTATGTCATGAACGAATACTTTTTTATGTGCTAATTTTTTTAAAACATTTTTGTCCAAACTTCTCTTTATTATTTACAAAAATGTGCCTCCATGTTTGTTCAGTTATCTTAGGAGATGAGACGAAAATTCTTTTTCGGATGTTCACTTCTAATCAAATAAAGTTATTTAAAAAAAAAACAATATCAATTGTTTATTCATTACAGCATTTAAAGTAAATAAACAGAGAAAGAAATCATTCGATCCCAAGAGGTGAGGTGCCGTGCTTGCTTACTGCTTAGACGTTCTGTCGACCTCGCTATCGTATCTGCATCTCTCTCTCGCATTAATATTATCTATTGGGCTTAATAACTCAATTAGTACTTAATACACCCGAATTGCTTTTTCTGAAAATGTTTATAATTTATGTAATCAACCATTTTATCAAATATTTTTTAGATACCTTGATAAATAACAGAATAAACATGAGGTCACGTTTTTGACTGCAAAATTTTATAATAAAAAATTATGAAAAAATGTCCTCGTATAAAAGAACCCGTGCCTAATCAGCATCTAAAATATTATTTACATAGTAGGCATATTTTCCAAGATATAATGAATTTAAAACTGGTATGGTCAAAATTTCCTTAAAAAGTAAGACATATAACTGTCCAATGCACATTATTCCTTAGTAAATTATTTACAATAGACGTATAATGAACACATAATTTTTTCATTTTTTTTTTCGCTCGTACGTTTTGGAGATAGTCGCAGTAAAAGTGAGGGATCAATACATTTGAACCGTATATTAGGTGCGATTGACACACTTTGTGATAAAAAGACACTTTTACAACGTGGTTCATACAAGATTCTTTCTAATTCTTTAGCAATATATGGCTTAATAAAATTTCATCTACATAACATCTTTGCCCTTATTATTAATTATAGTGAAAATCATCTACTTTGGCGCGGCGTTGGATTTAAGAAATAATCGTATAAAAATGAAGTAAAACATTATGTTGTAAATATTTATACTAAATACAATTGTTTGCTGCTCGTAACTTACTTTACAAATACGATTATTTCACTTAAAAACACGTAAGTTTTTTGACATGTAGATGTAGAAGAAATTGCACTTTTCATTTTTTCCAAATCCACATATGCAATTCAAATACAAAAACATACCTTGCTCTCTCCAAAGTTGTTCCTTTCGTTTTTCTTCCTCCTCTGCTTCTTTGGCAACTTCTTGCTGTTTCTTTTGCATTTTCTGAAAAATTTCACAAGTTCTTTCTTCGGTCAGTCTTTTCTCCCATAATGCTACTCTTTGAGCTACTTTCTGTGTATTTAATGTCAATTCTTGCAAGACATCTCTCGTGTCCACAAAACTAAATATGTTACTTTTATTTTGGTAATGACTAAGAGTATAATTGCTTAACATTTTCGGTTTGTTATTTATTTTTTCTCTAAGTTCATCAACAGAGCAATATATACTCTTGTCATCTTCTATTTCTAATCTTGAGGAAGGTTGTAAATCCTCTATTTTCGGACTTAATTGTACGTATTCGGATAAAAATTGAGCTTCTACTTGTTTTCTTAACTCCTCTGTTTCTTTCTCTGCCATTTTTCTTGCTTTGCCTATGGCTTCTTCTTTTAATATATCATCAATACTTTTATCATTTTCATGTTCTCCCATCACCCACACCCAAGGTTGTCCGTCAATCCCATTTAAAAAGCTTACATTTTTCTTATTTTTATTCTGCGGTTTTATTGCTTCTACGCATAATTTCTCATTCCAAACTCTCCATCTTCGTACTTGTTCTTCTCTCATTTTACAGAACAACGTTTGTTTTTGGTTGTCATCCAGTTCAGACAAAATTTCTGGGTCGACATACATATCCCGCAGAATTTGTTGTAACATTTTGATATCTGCAACAATATAAAATATTTTGAAGTCTGAAATACTTCCGTAATACTTATATCTTAATATTTATTTGTATTTCAATGTTTCGAAGGAAATGGAAGTATTGTGATAGGGTCGTGTGTCCGCGATAAGGTCAGATTCTAATTTTACGGCGTTTCAAATATGAAGAAGCTATAAGTAGGTAATGTGAAAAATCTTTAATTGATAATAACAATTATTATACCTCATTACATTATAATATCAGCCGTCATAATTTACAACAATGCTGAAAATAAAATGGATAATTATTATAATTGATTTACTTATAGCAATCATCCACATTGAATATCTTTATCATTATCGTAAATTCTCGCTTAACATTTATAATGTATTTTTCTAATTAGATATACTGTTTAGGTTTGTTGTTTTAATATGTGCAATATTAAGCTTATATGTAATAAACTTGGATCGGGTGCTAGAGAGCTATTCACAGTTTATGAGGGGCGTACTTAGACGCGCTTGTAAGAATGTTTTTCATTTTGATATATAGTCTAGGGCAAATTAGCATTACTGACTAAAAAGTTTACCGAATGAATGGATTCCCACGAAACTTGTGGATCTGTTCGTTTTGATGTCTAGATCAAACTCCAAAAAAAAAAAAATAAATTGCCGCTATTGCCCCGCAATTGTTATAAACAATGAATTTGTTGCTAATTTGTCACCTAACAAAATAGAGGTAAATTAAAAACACAAACGGTATTTTCAGATAATTTGATGAAAAATAAACTCTTGTAAAATTTTCGAATAAATGCGTGTTTTCTGAGATAAGGTGGTTCGAATTTTTAAAAAAAGTGGGGGGGGATAAAAATTAACGAGAAAAATCCAGAAAAGTTCTGGTGAATGTATTATTAAAATACAAGACTTTTTCCCCGTTATGACTGTTTCCTATAGTGTACTCTGTCTAAGTTTTCCGGAAAAACACGAACAAAAGACCACCCTTAACGGAAAATGGAGAATCTCATAAACCATGAAAAAAAACCTGGAAAAATTCAGACGTATTCTTTAAAGTTTTGATCTCTTGTAATTTTTTTTATATCGTGTACATTTTCCTAGTTTTCAATAATATTTCACGATCAAAAATGCACCTTTGGAAAATGGAAAATCTCGTAAACTATGAAATTTAAAAATCTGGAAAAAGTCAAACGCATAGGTTAGTATTTTTTTTTTAATTTTGGTATCTTGTAATTTTTTTGTAACGTGCCTATTTTCTGAGTTTTCAACAGTTTTTCACGATCAAAAATGAGCGTTTTGATTGTGAAAAACTGTTGAAAACTCAGAAAATAGTAAATCATTAGTGATATTATTTTTGGTTCTTATCGTAATTTCCAAAATAATGAGTATCTAGTTAAAAGATGCATATCCTCAATTATTTAAAATCAGACCTACAAAAAAACTCTTTTTTTTTCGACTCAGAAGTGGACCAAAAATAGGCCTTAACAGCCCAGCTTCTTTTTATGTTTATTTTTAACAAATACCACAGTAAGTATACTGGGAAAAAAATGGTATTGTAACAGAATGGGCCTGGGCCAGAGCTGATGAATTAATTCCATGGCCATTTTACCCTACTCCATCTAACGCTGACAGTTATTTCTGTACCGTTATTTTGTCGATATATTTTTATGTAATGTACCGTCGAGTTACTTACTCGATACTGAAATAACTGGTTACTCGCAGCAATCGATGAACGGCAGGAGGTTGGCTGTGCTTGCACGCCTTCGAGAACATTACATGGTGATCGGTGCAGTGTAACGTTATTTTGTCGCGGTGCTTTTTTGAAGCGGCCATGCTTGTAACTCTAAATGAATGGAACCGCTTTTCCCATCTCTACCGCGGACTAAACGTTATACTAAGTTAATACGTAGCCACAAGTAATCATTTGTGTTGTGAAACACACAGTGACCAGTGGCAAATGAGACCTTCACTCGCACGGTAACTATAAATAACACGATGCAATTCAATAAAGGAAATACGTTTATCAAATCGCTTGCAGAGAAACAAGTTCTACATATAACGTTGCGAAGATTTGGGCAAACAGCAAGAATATCACCTTTTAAGTATATTTATTGTGATGTTCGTCCATACTAAATTTGTAACTCATTTTGTTACAAAAAATCAGGCAACAAAATAAGATATTTTAGACGTATTTAAATTGAAGTTGACCCAACATTTGTCTTATTTTTAGTGAAAATGATGGCCGGATGTCATATTCCTGGGAATAAGATTAATTGGTTCTTTAGAAAAATTCATGCAAAATTGCATGCGTGGGAAATATGAAAACGTGAGCGTTCCTGCGGAATCGACGAGAAAGATAAACTACATATCGCGGTTCAATGGAATGTTGTAGTCGACATTTACAACGGCCTTAACGTATTAACTTTTACAGCATGTCACATGAATGAACATTTTTGGTATCCTAAGTATTATATAGTTGTTTCTTCATATTTCCAAGGCACATAAAACATTAAAGTCAAAGGAGTCCGCGCGGCAGTATCATTGAATAGGTAAAGATGCCGCCTGCCCGCTTTGTAGTTACCGCATTTTTTACATGCCTTAAAATTATGAAGAGGACTATACTAGGTGCATATATGCCACCAAGTTTTAGCATCATCACATTGATACGGTATGATTGTATCGTTATTGCAAGACACTTAAGGCAACGCTTGTGTGTAAACGTATTAGCGTGACGTAAACCCAAGTTTAGGTATATTGTTACGCTCTAAAATTGAGTTAAGGCAAAGTTATTAATTCCAACCACGTCGTTTTTGTACTACTTGTTTAGGTACATTTTGATTAGGTAACAGTTCACCTAACCCTAATTTTTTACTCTGTCTTTTAAGTCATAACTGAAATGAATTTTCTATTCTACTATTTGAGTTATGTTCATTTGAATGACGTTCCACGTAGTGTTGTCTTCATAGGGTTTTGTCCAACAATCTATCGCAATAAATGCAAGTTGTCCTCATTGGTAAAATATATCCGTCTTGCTGGATGATTTTCTACCCGTTGCAAAGGTGTTACCATGTTTTATTAAAATTTCAAGAACCTGAATCTGACCTAAATGTATTTAATATTTATTATTTTACCCCACACAAGACACAAAACTAGAATCATACCAAACGTGGTACATAACCTTAACAAAGAATGGCAATAATGTAGGTTATGTTTCTTATGATTTTTTGGCGTCTCGTTAAATCTGACAAGTGCTCGGGTGTCATCGGCTTGTATCGGTGCAATAATACCGCGTTCTTGGGTGTATGTGGGAATCCGCATCTGTACGTCTAACGTATCTCGTAACGCTAAGAAAATCAGAACTGCGCATGCGCAGATGTCATAAGATACGTTTACGTGTATTTTAGATGTGCTGCCTTAAGTGTCTATTGCACATGAAATACGTAAATACAAAGTTAAACACATTCTTATAAACTTCTGAGTCCGCCTCTCATAAATTGTGAGATGGCGCTCTGACATCCGAACCCTCGTAATAAATGAAAAGTTGACAGTTGTGTTATTTAATCCATAGTCCTAGTTCCGATAGTCATAACTCCTATACTATTTAATTTATTAATATTTTAATACTTAGTAGGTATGAAGTGCTGGGACTGGATTACATGCCCGAGTAGAATGACACTGGAAATTCTTAGTGACGTTACCATTCCATATACGATTCAAATGTATTGAGCAGAAAGCTCAAAAACAGAGGGGCGAAAAAAAATAAAAAATAATGTTTTTATTATGACTATTGTAAATTTCTCTTTGAAATTTGAATAACTTGCGATTAACCGTATTGAAATATGCCCTACTTTTTAAGAAGATTTCGATCATACAACTTTAAATCCGTTACCTGTTGAAAAATATGCATCCCATGTCAATAACATTTTAGGTTTCGATAAAATAAAGCCTTTTTGTAACATTCCATTTTACAAAGTTTCTTAATTTTACAGTTTCGGACTTATTGTCGAAAACTGGTCCTCGTGCTTATTCGGCTATTTTTTAAGGAGTTAATTTTTTTTGAAAAAATGATTGATTATGTAAAATGTAAACGTTCTCAGAAAAAAAGAATTGGGGTGTATCAAATGGTAATTGAGTTACCACTCAACAGATAATATTAATGCAAGAGGTAGATCGACTACAGATAGCGGGATCATCTAATAAGTATATCCAGGGGTGCACAGCTCTTCGCAAATGCAAAACGAGGAGTATATCCATTTGATGGGCATATTTCTAAAACCGGTAATCTTGCTCGTAGAAAAAATGTTCATATCTCTGTATTGGTAACCGAATTTTGAACAACTTTCAAAATGTCCGTCCGTCCGTCCGTCCGTCCGTCAGTCTGTCTGCCTGACTGGCCATCCGTCTGTCTGTCCGCACGTCTGCCTGACTGGCTATCCGTCTGTCTGTCCGTCCGATACCTTAAGAATGAAAAGTCTTATTGTATGAAATTTGGATAATAAGTTGGTGTTAGCTAGAGGAACAACCATATTGTTTTTTAACAAAATCGGTCCATAAATAAAGAAGTTATTAATTGTTTAAATTTAAAAATAATTTTTTTTTTAATGTTTTAATTATACAAAAAATGTCTAAAACTAACATTATTGACAAGAAAACTGCGAAGAATATTCTACAGAATGTGCAACAAAAAAAGTGCAGTAAATCGGCGAATAGTATAATGGTCAGCTTGTTTATAAATGGTCTGTTTCTATTATAAATTCATTCTATAACTTTGAAATTGCCAAAAACATTAACTGATGCACATTTTGTAATTTTGCTGAGGCAGACTTTTAAAAGATTTAAATCTAATTTGCTGATATAAGTTAGTTTAGATTTCCATCCTATTAGTAAGGGGTCCAAAGCTTTAAAAATTGAAATGACCCATTCCAACAAGGTAAATGATTTTTGGAAACGAATTCAGGAAGAGGGTCCTTAGGGGCATCAGAAATGGCTTGTTGGACTTTTGTTGGCGCTTGCGCAACTTCTCCACAAGAAAAAAACATGGCCGAATTTTATTTCAAGAATTTGTGTTTTTAAACGTTTACCTCTTCCTAAAAAATTAACTACTTGCGATATCAATCTGATTTTTTATATCTATATACTACAAACACGAGCGCATCTATCTGTACTAATAGACCTTCAAAATCACTTACGGTTTTTTTCTAAATAAATCCGAAATCACATGAACGAATTTTGTGTGTTTGAAATTTCGACGTGCGGGCAACTATATTAAATATTCGAATTTTGTATCTATTACATACGAATGAAATATGGTCTAAAGATCAAAAAAGTTTTTGCAAAAAAAATTAGCTCGATATCTTATACAGTTTTCGAGATACGGATTTTTAAATTCGACCGTAATAATGTCTTGTTATTAGCGCGCAACGTGGCAGCTACGGCAGGGCTCGTTCTGTGCAATTGTGGATAGATCATATATTAGTCTAATACCTAATTTGATTTAGGTGTTATATTATTCTTGATCATTAGATCACTCATTGTCTGAAAATTATTAAACAATTATTTCGGTGCAATAAATACGTGGTTTTAAATTATGATGTAATTTGTTACATGTAACATACTGCCGTCCTAAGCCAAAATGACGTACTTCATTATACGCTCTTCTTGAGATATTTGACATTTTATGCCGCTAATCTCAGCACATCTTATTTTTTAAATAGTTTCATTCTATGTTTGAATTTAATTCTATGAGGCAGATGCAAAAATAATGGTTTATTGATTATTGAAAAAAGCCGGTCATTTAACAAGGAAACTTTGAAGTACGTCCAATTTGCTTAGGAAATTTTAAGTTACGTCATTTTGGTTTAGGACAGTATATCTAGACTTGCAAATAGAGTACGAAATCGTTAATAAGTTTTAATAAATTGAGTTTAAAAATAAAAATTGACCTAAACTTCGGATTTAAAAAAAGTACGATATGACTTAAGAAAACAAGCCCTGAATATTGGTGTAAATAAGGACAAATGTTGCCCAACAATGTGAACTTGGATTCCTCACGTCTAGCATAAAATTTGAAGTGCAGCCATGAACAAACGAACACAATAATATTTACGAAAGGTATGTTTAATTTTTCCAAAATAGAAAAACTACAAAAGTTTTGTGGCTATACGACAACAAAGGGTATTTTATAGTATTCACGAAACCAGTAAATAATTAGGTGAAAAACATGAAGAAGAAAATATTGTTTATTGGCAGTCTATGTATAGTGTGACCTGTCAGTTATTCTTTCCGAAGGGGAAAAAGTGAGCAGTTACAGTTGTCTTAAATCAAACAGGCCATCTAAACAGTTTGACTAATCTTGGAGATAACTGCGATGCAATTGGTGATCGTGTCATTGAAGATGGTCGTAAGACCTATGTAAATCTGTATTGCCATAGTGAGTTTAATTAGATTCACCAAGGTAACATTTATTTTTCATAAAGTTATTAGACATACTTTCGCTAAGTCCTACAAGAGAGCTTACTTACTGCATTTGAAACGGTCATTAAGTCCAGTAGTTTGGTGTGCTTAGCTTAGCTTGCAACTGAAGTACTTAGCGAAGCAGGGTCAAACTCTGCTTACTGCAAAATGAAGTGGTTTAGATTCTCCTATACTTTCTTTACCTAACACAAAATTCTGGATTTTAAACAAATTACCTCGGTGACTTGAAAAACGGTTAAGAAAACACATCACACTCTTCCAGAAAATTTGGATATCTGATAGAGAATAACCAAATAAACCCACAAATGATGACAAAAAACCACAAGTGGTTAAAAGAAAAACAAAAAGTGGAAATGTAAAGTAGAGTGTGACTAAAAATGTTGATGTCCTGCTGCATGTGCATGTGGCCTTTCCTACAATTGTTTTAAGGGCAGAAATAATACAGAGCAGTGTTTAACAGACAGTAATTCTTACTAATCTAGTAGTGCTTTGTCGATGCTTACTGAGCTGTGTATAATTATGCATTATTATTATTATTATTATTATTATTATTATTATTATTATTACTTATAAATTACACGTTTTGTGTACGTGTTTATATTTTATTTCTATATTGTATAATGATGGTATATATAATAAATATCTCCATATACACCTTCATAACTCATAGATCTAATAAATACTATGCCAAATAAGTTTCATTTTACATATTAATATTTTTGTAAAATTATAAATAATAATAACACAATATCAAAAATGTATTGGCTTACTATCTTGATGCATTACAATTAACCACATAGCAGTATGTGAGATAATAGCCGCATGGTAATAGGAGTATCACGGACCTAAATTATGGTTTAATTTGAAAAGTCTGTAACTCAAAAATTGTAAAAGATATGGAGCTAATTTTTTTTGCAAAAACTTTTTTGATCTTTAGACCATATTTCATTCGCATATAATATATAAAAAAATTAAACATTTAATATAGTTGATCGCACGTCGAAAATTCAAACACACAAATTTGCTTCCTGTGATTTAGGATTTATTTAGAAAAAAATCGTAAGTGATTTTGAAATTCTAACAGTACAGATATATGCGCTCATGTCAGTAGTATACAAATATAAAAAATCACATCAATATCGTACGTAGTTAATTTTCTAGTGAGAGGTATATGTTTAAAAACACACATTCTTGAAATAACGTTCCGCCATCTTTTTTTCTTGTGGAGAAGTTGTGCAAGCGCCAAAAAAAGTCCAAGAAGCCATTTCGGATGCCCATTAGGACCCTCTTTCGATATGCGAGCTCAAAATTTATTTACCTTGCTGGAATGGGTTACTTGGCGATTTAGACGGCTTTCGAAGGTGTGGACCCTCTACTATATAAATGGTTTTGTACTGTTGGATGATGTATGATTAAATACATAAATAAAACACTAGTACCTCAATTAACTTCAGCTTAATTTCATTAAAGTTTGTGTGTACAAAATTGAAACCTTAAAGTCAGACAGTTTCCAACATAATAATTGTTTGGTAATTTTAGTCCGAAACATTGGAGGGTTATATTTCCTCGGGGGCGCAACTGAATTAATTAAGTTAATTAGTCATATTTTGACCCGATCTATAAGTTGCTGCTTTATGTACCCTTGCTTACGGGACATCCTGTATATCTTGGTCTATATTATTATGTATTATGTATACCGATAATTAAAAAATATGTATGCTGGAATAAATAATATTCATTATTCTATTAGTATTCAATAATAGTATCTTACAGTACGTGAAAGTTACTTTAACCTTTCCAAATGTACAATATAATGTTCACCTTGACAATTGTAAAATAAAATGCTTTCATGTAGTTTCGTTTCAATACTTATAATCTTATTTCCTTGATTTTATTTTACTTGAGTGCATTACGGATGTGGATCATGACATGACATAATATGATTGTTGACCACCCGCACCCCTGTAAAACCATAAATTTACCTAACTTTGGTATACATGGCGGTATACATAGTGCCATTTATTTGGTATTAAATTTTAACTGTTACAAAATAATCGTACGTACGCTGCATGTGAAAGAAGAACAGTTTTGCTGTGTGGTATTTACGTGAAATTAATAAAATGATATAGTAACTTCATTGTTTGTAAAATTTAAAATTTCATCAATCAATGTCTTCAAAAAATTATTAGATTACTAGAATAAACATTATACTCTTCGCTCTGATTTATTGAACATTTGAAATAATTGTTACACATTCTATGGAATACGCTTCGCAGGTTATTTGGAAAAAATATTATCTTTAGACATTCTTTGTTTAATTACAACATTTTTAAAAACATATTTTTTAATTTAAATACTGAATAACACTTTTATTTACTTATTTTGTTAAAAAATAATAAGAGCCTTCGTCTGGCTAACACTAATTCACTGTCTAAATTTCAATACAATCGTACTTTTCTTTTCTAAGTTACCGTGCTTATAAAAAACGTGACGGACGGACAGACAGGCGGACGGACGGACAGACGGTTTCAGAATTTGATCACTAACACAACGATATGATTTTTTTTCTCTACGATCGATATTTACACTTTTAGATATGAGCCGATCAAATGCACTATACTATTCGTTTGAATCTGTGAAGAGTATAATAACCACAAACATGCCATCAAATACTATGACATTATTTTACACACTGGTCTATTGTCTTTTCAAACCTTTACTATTTTTTTTTAATCTTATACAGGGTGATCTCAACGGCAATGAAAGCAGTCCGGTATTAATTGTAATTTTTACCATTTAAATTATGCTTTTGATTGGAATAGAAAATACAAGGGCATAATATTTGTACCAAGTTTTATTCAAATACGTACGGCTGTTCCAAATATACGGCGGAATATAGTAACTGTACCACAAAAGCGATTATCATTCAAGGGTAAGTTTGGGGGTGTTTTTCACTAAGCTATGTTCTACTTTTTACCACATTATTATTGCTTTAAATCTGGGACATTCTGTATACACGGTATACCACTTAAAACTGAAGGATGTATTTAAATTCTGTAAAAAGTATTCACTAGAATACAGGCTTTAGTTTTCAATAATAGTATATTATTATATGAGATAATAATTCAGATAATTTGAGCCATTCGCCTAGCGGCTCGTGGGCTCAAACATCATCTTCATGAGTAATGCTATCATAATCGCGAATGTAAAACTGTTACGTGTTTCCGCCCCTAGGAAACATCCTGTATGAACAATATAGAACTCTAGAGCATCTACAAGCTTCCAAAAGGGTGTATCACTGGTTGCATGACCATTGGCAGCTAGTAGTCATGGGCATATCACTCGCCAGGCCTTAAGGGGTGGTAATGCGTAACACTACTATGCTTTTTCTACACATATTAAACAAATAAATTAGACTCAAATTTGATCAAATTAATCGGCACCTACTTGTAAGAAGTGGGCCTTGGCGCCTTGAAAAACGTAAACAAACAATATGGCGGTAAACTTGGCCGTCACGTCAGTTGATTGGGCTTGGAAATTTTTTTAAAGTCTCGTTTTTTTTTTAAACAATCAATACGAATCATTATTATAATTACAGTAGCGTTTAAATCAAGTCAATACGATTATTAATTACAGAGATATAAGCTTTTAAAATCTGCAAATAACGATACGGCTAGCTGCAATGCCCGAAACTCGAGCTGGCCGGCTGTGACGTAATCGGCGCCGATGTCGCACGCCGCTCGCCTTATTTGAATGAATTTATATAAGTTAAACAGTCTTATTTCGAGTTCCTAAGGAGTTGTGACAATAATGGAGCAGGGTTTTATTCGTGGACAGTCGGATAACTTGCCAAAAATTGACTGAAATAAAGAACATTAATACGTTAAATTATTATTCCCATTGGTTACCCAGCTTGATATACAAAATATAATCAATTTTCGTCTTGAGGCTACATAACAGGAAAATATGTTTTCTTAATTCTCACACAGCGAATTCACTTTTTAAACCTATCTGGAAAAAATATTTACAATATTTAATAAAGCTCGGTAATGCGGCATCAAAAACTTAAAAACTTGCTAAGAAAATTTTAACCTTATTAAAAAAATGTAAAGATATATGCACCGATGTACTAAATCACCCTGTATATTTAAAAATATTTTTTAAGTGTGCACACCAGTTACATACAAAAAAAATTGAATTATTTTAATAAGAGCAATGTTTTATTTATTTTTTTTATCTTATTTTAATCCCTTATTTTTATTAACGTCCTGGCGGAGTTCAGCTATTGCTGCTCTACCACTCAACCAGGACACGTACACATAGACATCAACACAACAACCATTCCCTGCGATATTGCCATCTACCGCAGCTGAGACTCGAACTCAGGAGAGATAACAGCGACTAGACATGTTGTGCCACCCAACAGCGGTCTAAATCACTGCTACCGGCTCGGTAACACATGAAAAAACGCCACCAACATCCGTACCCTGGCCAGGATTCGAACCCGGAACTCCGTGGTCGCAAGCCAAACTTTTTTTCCATTTAAATATAATCTTATTAATTAAAATATTACATTGTATGAAGCTTATTTCTAAAGGTATATATATAAATATCACATATAAAAGTAGGTATGTACAGTACATTATTTGTCACGTAATAAAACTACACAAAAAGTATAATATAGAACATGACACAGCCGATGGTATGGCTGGAGACTTTAGAAAAACACGGCTCTTTTTATTTTTATGTTTTGTCTTGATATTTCTTTATCAATTTATATCAATTATAATCAATGTGTTGCCTTGGCTTTAATCGAGCTTAAAGCTCATTAGTTCGAGAGTTTCTTGGCGGAACGAAAATAGCTCAATTAACAAATGCAGGAAAAAATGTAGAATTAAAAACCTGCTTCAGATTGGGATTTGGGGAGGGGGGGGTTTGTTGTTTTGTCGGGTAGTGTGTCTTGTCGGGTTAGCAAGCCAAACACCTTCAGCATTGCGCCACCGAGCTGGCTGGGATATATGACTGATACACTGTTGGGACACCCTGTATGTGAGTGCTGGATAATGTAAGTATTGCATTATGTAGGTAGAGATAACTATTACAATTTTAAGTTAACTTCGAAATGGTCTTCACAACAAAACCGATTACTTGTACTCGAAAATGTGATATTATTCTTTTTATCTCTCTTTATTGCATCACACCATTGTTTTCGTGTTTTTTCACATTTTGGCATACTTATAAATAATTTGTTTGGCGTAGTGATTGTTGTATTGGTACATCGAGGCACAACACAGTATTTGTAACGAATATTTTGTGTAGCCATCTCTATAACATCGCAGCAAAGCATCGGTACTATGATCACTACGGGGTAAATGGGCGTCGATGACGTAGTGCACTCAGTCGAGCTGCTAGTAGGAAAGATGGGGGCGTGGACTAATTGCTCGAACTTCAACAATTAATTGTAAAGCCATTTTAAGTGCTAGAGAAATAAATTAAATTGCAATGTTTAAGTTACAACGTGCACATTTTTATAAAAATATATAAAAAATATCGTTTTTAAGCCCATTGTCAGCCGCAGCAGCAAGAGTTGATCGCGGTCGATTTAAAATATCATTGGATCAGTGAAGAGTGAATTATAGAATTTGTATTTGTGATTGGCCAAATGCAGTGAATTATGAATCGATAATTTACTACAGTCAATTACAGGTACGATATTTCACCAAAGAAATGCTAATAATTGTCATATAATTAAACAGGTGTAGAAAAAAAAACGATTATTCTACAAATTGAGGTGTAGATGGTGTTACAATGCAAAACAATTTTTCGATCCCAGGAACCTAGAAAAAAGGTGCACGTGATGAAATATTGCATTCTAAGCAACTTTTATAATATGAACAACTTTCGAAAAATCGAGAAACTTGAACTGCAATATAATATTTTTAAGTAACAAAAATCCCATAATTTTTTTAAATAAATTTTAGATAATAAGTGCGTTGGGACATTGTAAAAAATACTAGTTTAGATTGATTGATTGATTGATTTGCTAGCGTAAAGTGAGCATTGCTGCCGATCCCGGGCATCCACTCTGGAGGTTCGTTCCAACACACAGCTCGGTCGTCCGCCGAACACGCCCAACGGACGGCAAAACCCCGTGCCGGAACCAAACCTTGGGCAGTAAGTTAGTGTTAGCTAGAGGAAGAATCCTATTGTTTTTTAACAAAATCGATCACTAAATAAAAAAAATCGGTAAAGCTATTTACACAGAACTTCCCTCTTTATTTGTGCATGGCGATCACTCTAAAACATTGACATTGAGAATAATAATCTGAATATAGGTATCACTATTAATACAAGGGAAACCTGATAACTTTTGGTTAAAAAAATATACAGAGTGCTCATCCAACAGCAAAAATTTAATACTAAATAAAAGGTACCAAATATGGAACGCTTGCGCAAATACCTTTACAAATGTCCACCATGACTGAATTATTTCTTGGGATGACCACCCTGTACATTTTTCAATAAAAGTATAATAGGTGCATATGCCAAATATTATTGCCACCTATCACATTTTCAATTCCACATTCACGTAGTGGAGTGGAAGTATACTAGTGGTTAAAAAAATTCCTTTTTTTTTTTAATTTTTCAAAAATGTTGGTAAAAAAATTTTCAATTTTTTTTTTCTTCTGAAATTGGTTTCATGAAACGTGGAAATTTTAAATTTGAGCAAAAAGGAATGTTTCCTTCTATTCTATAGTAGTGGTAAAAGAACATTACAATTTTTTTTTATTTCAACTTTTTTTTTACCTAAATAGATTTAGAATGAATAAATTTTAAATTTGAGGAACAAAAAATTTTTTCCATCTATTCTAGTGGTAAATTTTTTTTCCAAGATGGTTCCAATTTTTTTTTTTTTTTTAATAGGTTTAGAATGCCATGAAACGTGAAAACTTTAAATTTAAGCAAAAATCTTTTTTTTTTTTCATCTATTCTAGTGGTACAAGATTTTTCCAGAATGGTAAAAAAACGTTCCAATTTTTTTTTTTCTGAAATAGGTTTAGAATGTCATGAAACGTGGAAATTTTAAATCTGAGCGAAAATAATTTTTTCATCTAACTATTTAGTAGTGATAAAAAAAGATAAAATTATTTTCAAAAAAAAATTCAATTTCTTTTTTTTGTAGGTTTAGAATGCCATGAAATGTGGAAGTTTTAAATTTGAACAAAGAAAAAAAATTCCATCTATTTTAGTGGTAATAATTTTTCAAAAATGAATTTATTTAGGTAGGTACCTATTTCATTTTAGGCCTTTGTTCTCATTTTTAGCCGAATCTTCACACCGTAGGGGGTCATGCAGATACTAGTTTAATCTGCATAACCGTAGGGGACTATGTTGGATGCTAGTGTTATAATGAGAATGTCAAATAAGAAATTGGACAAAATTATTTAAGGATTTTAACTTGCTAGCATAACCAGAAGTCAGGTTATCGAAAGAATGCAAAGATTTCATTAATACTTTTACATTTAGTTTTTCTTTTAGTTCTTATAGATAGTTTTTTCCGCTGTTTGCAAAATCCTATAAAGAATATGTTTCACTGCTATAAGCAAACGAATAATAAATAATTCACTTTTAAACAGGTTCAGAATGTCATGAAACATGTAAATTTTAAATTTGAGCAAAGAAATTTTTTTTCATCTATTCTATTATAGTAGTGGTAAAAAAAAGTACCAATTTTTTCAAAAATACATACATATTTTTTTTTAAATAGGTTTAGAATGCCACAAAATGTGGAAATTTTAAATTTGAGCAAAAAATTTTTTTTCCAACTATTCTGTAGTATTGTCTAAATGTTATTTGTGGCATTATCTTAATTTTTTTCCTTCTTCAATTCTTTGGGACTTCCTGCCACATGTATGCCACAATTAACCAGTATGTTACTGGTAAATAACCTCTACGCCTGTGACTTTTACGTCAAAGGATCAGTTAAAGGTTACTTTTTTTAAATAAACAACACAAATAAGTATAAAAACTTGAAATTAAATATTCCGCCGACGTTTCGGAAATCTATTCTGTTTTCTTTTTCAAGGCTTTTTTCTTAGAGCTGTGTATTTATCATACACAGCAAAAAAGATTTTTCAAAAAAAAAAACCTTGAAAAGGGAAACAAAATAGATTTCCGAAACGTCTGCAAAATATTTAATTTCAAGTTTTTATACTTATTTGTGTTGTTTATTTAAAAAAAAGCAACCTTTAACTGATCCTTTAACGTAAAAGTCACAGGCGTAGAGGTTATTTACCAGTAACATACTGGTTAATTGTGATATTTTGTAGATTCCCCGAGCACCGCTTAAAAAGAAAACATACATGTGGCAGGAAGTCCCAAAGAATTGAAGAAGGAAAAAAATATTCTGTAGTAGGTACAAAACAAATTTTTCAAAAAAAATTTTTTTTTGTCTGAAATAGGTTTAGAATGCCATGAAACGTGCAAATTTTAAATCTAAACAAAGAAAAAAATTCTCCATCTATTTCAGACGTAAAAATTTTTCAAAAATGTGAAAAAATTATCAACATTTTTTTTTTTCTGAAATAAGTTTAGTGTCATGAAACGTGGAAATTTTAAATTTGAGCAACAATTTTTTTTTTATTATTTATTCCCTTGAGTCCGTCCACCCTGTATATTTTCCAGTGAAAGTTTAGCCATTTCTTCGCTGACAGTAGCGTCAACTAACTACCAAATTTGACTGCTCTCCGTCAAGTAATTTTTTAGTTAATGCACCAACAGACAGACAGACAGACTGACTGACTGACGGAATTGAAAAAACCTATATTTTCGTAATCTACGTGATCTGAAACGTCAAAATCCGAAAACATCTCGGAGGGTGATTTTTTCTCGAATACAATACTTCCCTTCGGTGTGAGAGGGAAGTAAAAGTCATTAATTATTTAAATTTAAGAAAAAAATCAATGTTTTATGTTTTATATTACAATTAAATAAAACATGTCTAAAACTAATATTATTTACAACAAAACTGCGAAGAGTATCCTTTAGAATATGCAACAATTATATAAAAAGTGCAGTAAATCGGCGAAGAGTATAATGGTTAGCCTGTTTCAACTTTTGATTTGATGGAAAATTACATTATGACTTCTTTCTTCCCTATCAGGGTGTCTCATAAATGGACGATCAAACGAGAGGTTATAGGGGAGATCATTTTCAATCAAAATAACCATATACATGGTTGTTTAAAAGTGAATTATTTATTATATGTTTGCTTATAGTAATGAAACATATTCTTTATAGGATTTTGCAAACAGCGGAAAAAAAACTATCTATGAGAACTAAAAGAAAAAGTATATGTAAAAAATAATAATGAAATCTTTGCATTCTTTCGATAACCTGACTTCTGGTTATTCTAGCAAATCAAAATCCTAAAATGAATTTGTCCAATTTCTTATTTGACATTCTCATTATAACACTAGCCTCCAACATAGCCCCCTACGGCTAAGCAAATTAAACTATTATCTACACGACCCCCTACGGTAGTTAATTCTCATAGATAGTTTTTTCCCGCTGTTTGCAAAATGCTATAAAGAATATGTTTCATATGTATGGTTATCTAATTGTTGATGTTATTGAAAATTATTTAAATTTTTACATTTTTCTCTGATATCGTGTACTGCTCCACCAAATTAAGTGGGTACATCTTTCAAATAGAAATATTTTTCGGATCTCTATTGTTAAAAACAGCGTTTTTTCACCAAAATATGTACTTCACTTTTAAGTGACAAAAATGTATTACAGAAAGTTGACCAACTATTAGAAGAATGAATATATTGTGATTGCGTGCAATGGTGTACTTATTAATTTTAATTATTGTGCCACCACGAATGACTAAATTTGGTATCCTAAGTACTGTATTGTATGTATTCCACCAAGTTTTAGTATCGTCACATTTACAAGTTACGATTGTATCATTTTTACACATGAAATACATAAATACGAAGTCAAAATATTCTGACAAACGCGCCGGAGTACACCCCTTATAGAAGTGTGACATCCGAGCCCTGTATGGTACAGAACAAAATTTAATAGTCTGCCACTGGCGCTTTGTCCCCAGTAAAAATGAGACAAAAAAATATTTAAAGTCTTATAGGATTGAGGTTATATCATCATTTTCCGAGTTATCCAGAAATGACGCATGTTTATTTTTCGTCGTTTATTGTATTTAAGTTATAATAAGTGTTTGGAGCTGCTGGCTGATGGTTCATCTAAAGCCAAGAGGACAAAATAGGTGTTTGCAACTTTGTTCATTGTCTCTTCCTTTATATAAATATAAAAACATTATTTTAAATTTTTTGTTACTATTCAACTTAAAGACTGTATTTAAGTTTGTAATCTAAGGAAATTGGCCTCCTCTGAAATCCCATGAGCACCCCGTAGAATTTATCTTTGGCTACCGGCCTGTGAATATAATCGATCTGATTTGATCTAAAATTGTGGTTTCTAACATCTTTATAATTTGAACATTTTTTAAAGTAACTAAACTAACATTTAATAACAAAATGCTATTAACTTAAAACTGTTTCATTTAATATAGTTATTAGTAAAGATACTAATTATATCAATAAAACGTTAACAATGTCCAATAACAGTGTCTAGTACCGTACAGCCCATTAATTGCGGTTCGCCACACTCATGAGGTCAGCATATAACGTCAAGGTTACTCCTTGCAATAATAATTAACACTAATTTTAACCAATTTTACAACAAATTAATGTAATTTTTTCCGTCACTAGTTTACTCTTTTATCTTTAAATAAAAAGGTCTTGTAAATAACATGTACTACAAACTGGTGTATGGTGTATCTTACAGGGTATCCCAGAAGTATGGGGCAATACTTCAGGAGCGTATAATTTAAGTCAAAATAACACTAATTTTTTTTTCGCTCCCTTTGAGAGCTATTCAACCTGAAAGGTTAAATTTTTAAAAAGGTGTTATCGTTACGGGAGGCTGATACGCTCATGAGAAATAGAAAAAACTAAGTTGCAATGGTTAGGGGTATATAAACGAATGTAAATAGGCGGAGAGAGTAGTTGAAAAGTGACAAGTGAGGTTAGAAATCCGAAGTAAACTCAAAGTGTATATATCAAGTAATAAACATCGTTGAAGGTTATTTTAGTCCGTAGAAATATATTTTAGTTAAAGAAAATACTGTTAAGTTCCAGTAAGTTATTAAATAAAGTGTTTATCTCTTGTTACTACATTAAAAAAAAATGTAGAATAGGTTTCGCATTTTTCCGGTGGACCATCGAAACCCGAAAAAAACGTCGGATCGAAATGAAAGTCATATCTATCAACTTGAGAGCGAATTAATAGGAGGTCTTTAGAAAACCTTAACGCCGGAAGCTCGGCTCCGTTGAGAATCCGGAAGTGCCCAATATAGACGTTTTGAGTTTTTCGGGAAAAATTGAATAACTCGGTAACGGGTAGTCGGATATTTAAAAAAAAAATGGTGCCGCTGGCTCTACAAATAAATATACCAGATACTATGTCGAAAAACAAATTAAAATTGAATTTATTTGCAAAAAACTGTTTTTTCGAAATCGGGCTAGGAAGCACGATAACTATCCAGAATATTGATCGATTTTGATGAGACTTGGTGGGATCAAAGGTACACGGACACAAATAAAGCATATTGCTGGCGGCCCGAATCCGTTGATTGCCAGTTTTTTTTTTTCAGGGCCGAGTATGATTTTTCAAAGAAATTAAAATTCCCGAACCGAAGGTCCGATTTTGATTTTCAAAAATGACAATTGTAGGGCTCGACTAGGTCTATTAGTTGACGTTTGTGTGAAACTTGATAAATCAAAAGCGAATCTACAAATCCTGGAAAACTTGATTATTTTGATAAATTCTACAAATTCCGAACAGTTTCCTAATAAAAGTAGAAAATTAACTATTCCGTCGATCAATCTCTATAACCAGTATAAGACCTTTTTGGGCAAAAAATCTGAAATAGAGTTTTTTCGAAAAATTTAAAATAAACGTGTTATTTACGAAAATGCATTCCATAGAATTATTTAAACAAATATTACAAATTGATAAATTCTCCGTGCGATATAGGTGCAAAAAAATAATGTAATGTTATATTTAAAATATCATCATTCATTTCCTTATTTTCATTTACTAAATAACAATAGAACCGATGCCCTTTCTGTGTTTCAAAATGTAGTTAGCCTTTACTTTAGTCAATGCAAAAAGAAAAAAAAAAGAAAAATATAACATGTCAAAATTTACTGAGTCATCTTGCGACCCTCTGCTGAAAATGTACTGAATCATCCCAGCAGGGATAAGAGGCATATCAAAATGTAGTTTTTTTAGCTTGTTATAAATTATTTTGAACCTACGGAAATTAAGGGAGGTTTAAAAATGAATTATTATTTGTTTGCTTATAATTGTATTGAAACATTCTTTATAGGATTTTGCAAACATCAGAAAAAATAACTATCTATAACTAAAAGAAAAACTTTGTGTAGAAATATTATTGTAATCTTTGCATTCTTTCGATAACCTGAATTCTGGTTATGCTAGCAAATTAAAATCCTAAAATGAATTTGTCTAATTTCTTATTTGACAATTCTCATTCTAACACTAGCATCCACACAGTCCCCTACGGCCATGCAGATTAAACTGGTATCCACATAACCCCCTACGATTATGAAGATTCAGTTAAAAATGAGAACAAAGACCTAAAATGAATTTATTTATTTACTTTGTCTTAAAAAATTGTTCATTCCAATGGATTACATTTTCATGAAATCTATCATTCTGTTTCCTGGAAATGCTTAGCCTTTGAAACGTTTTTCGCCCTTATTCTGGAGCTCATCAGAAAGACATAAAGCCATTCATAAAGATGTTTCATGCAAAACCAAGACAATTTCTATGAATAAGTGTGAAATGAATATATTTGACATAGAGGAGGAGGTTGTTTCCAAAAGGGTTGGAAACACGCGACAAAGGTTTTTGCTAATAGCAAAATACGAAAGTCACCGTACTTCTGAATCTAATAATCTACTTACTATCCACAGTGTCCAAATTTTATTACAATCGACAAAGCGGTTTGGAAGCTATCAGCAAAGAATCTGTTTAAAATTTAACCTTTAAGGATCAATAGCTCCAGAAGGGGCTGCATTAGGGAAAAAATATAGGTACTTTTAGTGTTATTTTAATTCAAAGTATACGCTCCCGAAGAATTAGGTACTCCATGCTTCTGGGACACCATGTATGTACAAGGTATTCTGCAAATAGTCCGAAATCTCATAGGATGATTTTTGCGTCAATGGTTGTTTACATGGTACTTAGATAAATGTATAAAATGAAAAATAGGAATAAATAAATCCACCCATATTTTTCTGTTCATTCAAATAAGTAATATTGTTGTCATAATTCAATGAATTAAATAGAAGGAATGTAGTGAGGAAATCGTAACATAAGCAAATCCACTACTTTTGCGTCACCAATTTACAAATGAAGTAATGTCCTTGTTTACCAATTAATACATGTATTTAACCTATGTTGGTATATACTAGAGATTCATTGATAGGTTGTCGCGCTAAGTTTTGTGACAAAATTAATAAAAATAGACAAATCCATTGCTTTCCTGTTTTTAACTATGTAGTAGGTTGTATTATATATTACGGAAATATTTTCGTAATATATAATATAGAGAGATGTCCTACCCCATTAGTTGACCCCATATTGAATTAAATATGTAATAATAAGGACGCAACCTTTAAATCAAATGTTTAATTTTTGCGGCATATGGTCAATGACGTTTTTCTTCTAAATCCTTTTTATTTTAAAACTAAAGATGCAATTTTTAAAATCTAGTAAAATTATTTATTAAAAAGGGCGACTCTTGTACTGTTTCGTCACTGTCACCAAGTGATGAAACAATTGTGCTCACAATTGATCCAGGGTTCGAATGTTACAGCGCCATTCACAATTTTTTCTCTACGAGCAGTATTACCGGTTTTGGAAATATGCAATATACTCTTCGTTTTGTATTTGTAAAGAGTATAAAATATATGCAATTCCCGTTACAGCTACTTTCGACACACTTTGTTTACATTAGCCATTTTTTGTGAGTCCAATTATCTTTGGTTATACTGTACCTACATAATTATTCCTATGTACATTTATAAGTATGTGTACGTTGTCAAATAAAACACATGTAATGTAAGGATTGTACTAGAAAACGTATGATATTTAAAAATGACTATACATTAAATTTTTATTCTACATTTGGGTTAAGTAACAAATATTTTTTTATAAATTGTACATGAATAGACGAGTATTGTTAGACCAACTTTTCCTGTACACTTAATAGTGTACAAAATAACGAGAATAAATATAGAAACGGTATCTATTTGTAATATCATAGCAGATGGGTAAAGAAAATAGGCCCCAACCTAAAACTACACATATGGTCGCTAAACACAAATGAGTGTAAAAAATGTACGTATAACACATAGTTATAAAATCAGTGTTTACAATATAGGCAATTTATTTCGTTTAATCTTCCTATTGAATTTTAATATTCACAAATCATCTGTGGTAATATCTAATATCTTTGAACTTAAGTTAATTTTCGTTCTTCTGAAAAAAACATTGAAACTATTTTATAAACCGACTTAAAACAGTAAAAAGGGGGAGATTCTCAATTCGCTCCCTATACCGTGTGTCCCCAGATAGGGTACCACACTCTAAAAAAATTTCTTATTGTTGTCGAGAAAATGTCATTGTTTAGAAAAAGTTTTGCTCGTGCTGGGAAGCCACGAGCAGGTGTCAGATTTGTGATTAAATATACAGAGTGTTCGAAAATATAAAAAAGGTAACACAAAAGAGATAAAGCGAGTGGTGTGAAAAAACAAATTGGTAAATAAGGCTCGTGCAAAATGCGGAAGACTTGGCGATCGTTCACAGAACGGTTGTGCGCACATTCCCTAGATGATTATCGTTTGCATATGTTCGCTGATATAATGGCGCTCGGTGATGTGCACCATTTGAATTTTTTGCGATAACTCCGTGAACATTCGCAATTCTATAAACAAATTGTAAATAACACGATTTTCGATTCCAAACTACTTCTATCGTAAAGTATGAAGCAAAACAAGAAAAAAGTATGTTATGTCGAAAAGGTTTAAATTTAAAAAGTTTTTAACATATACATTTTGAACAAATGCGTTTTTTAGGCTTTTTACCTTTAATAACTTTGGAACGGAAAGACATTTTTAGATTCTGAAAGTGCAGGGATTTAATTTCAAAACGCCGAAGGAATTATAAAAATTACATCAATATAAAAGTTCCCATATTTCAAAATTGGGAGTTTTCGGCGCGCCATGTCTCTGACAGCAGGCAACCTAAGTATAGTAAATCATCTATAACTTTGGAACCATTAATGTAATTTTAATAAATCTTTCTGCATTTTGAAGTTGAAGTATCCGATTATTTTTTCAGAATCCATAAATTTATTTCCATTCAAAAGTTATTAAAGGTCAAAAAGACTAAAAATCGCATTATTTCAATGTTTAGATATTAACAACTTTTAAACAATAAATCTTTCCAACATAACATATACAGTGTGTCTCACTTAAGAGTGTAATAGCGTAATAATTATTTTGTTCTTTATCCGATTTGAATCAAACTGATCATAAAAGATAGAGGTCACCAACGTCTATTTAAAACCACAATATCACTCTCCATCTTTAAACGCAAGGCCATCTACGATACTAAATTGTATTTAAAAAATCATAGTAGGCACTTTTTAATAAAAACAATTGTTAACAAAACTTGTTAGAAATAATTCAAAAACCCTGAATCCGAAGTTTAGTTAAATTCTGCAACTCTCCGAAAAGTTATGAACAATAACAGAAAGCGAATTAGGTGTTTTTACAAATTTTAAATTCACTTTCACTATGAAGATAATGCTTTATTATAGTTAAAAACACGAATTTTGAGAAACAGTCGAATAATACCTTAAAATAAGCCATTTTAATATTGTATTGAATTATTTTCGCCAAAAACACTACATCAATTCACTACGCACTCATGACGTCATCAGTTATATTGTCAGTGTCATTTTATGTTATAAACACGTTATTTTGCAGATAAATTTCCTAAAGCAGCTTTTATAAATCCCGTACTAGGTAAGCGTTACACTAAATAAAGTGAATAAAATGTTGTGTTTAACAATGTTTAAACACATATAAATCCCATATGCGACACTCCTTTGATCTAGCAGAAATGCCGCCGATGACCTCGGACTTTTACTGTGGATTTGACACGTCAAGATTAAATACGCTCGGGATGATTCGGATAATCCGAATCGGAATTTTAGTACCTGACTGAAGTAGGTAATAGAGGATTTTAATCGTATAATTATAATATCTGCATCATACAACACATTTACCTACATCGCATAATTCCTTACATTACCTGATTGTATCATTTGTAACGTTTATTTTAAAAGAATAGTGAAATTTGTACTACTTACGAAAATTCAATCTTTTATTGCAGCTAAACTGTTTATGCGTATGAGTCTCGGCTCTTTAACCTGGATATATCTCTGCTAGTGTTGCACAAAATATCTCTGTCCTTTTCAGTGTCGCATATGGGATTTATATGTGGTTTAAACGCGATTTAAGAAACTAATATAACCGATGACGCCACCGCGTGTTTTGCGTACTCGTTCAATTACTAAAACTTTATGTTATTTATTTGTTGAAATTTTAATTTGATGGACGGTAGAATGCTTTTTAAATGTCAATAAGTGCTTGAGTATAACAAGTACTTCATTTTAATAATATCAAAAAAGTAAATTTGCACATAGTGAAAACACCTAATTAGGAATGCATTAGGGCTGATGGAGGTTTGATAAAACGTAATATTTCATTCTTTTGGTTGCATGTATTATTCATTTGTGTAAAATATTTCAAAAAAATAAATTTAATAAAATTTATTTAAATGCCTCGAAAGGATTATTTTCATCAAAACCTCATTTTGCTTAGAATTTAACTGAACTTTGGATTCAGGGTTTTTGAATTTAGTATCGTAGATGACCTTGCATTTAAAGATTTAAAGTGATTTGGAGGTCTTAAATAGACCTTGGTGGCCTCTATCTTTTAAGATCAGTTTGATTCAAATCGGACAAAGAACAAAACAATTATTACGCTGTTACACTATTAAGTGAGACACACTATACATATAAGACTGTTTTTCTTGTAATAACCCAGACTCTACGGTAGAAGTGTTTTGGCATCGAAAATCGCGTTATTAATGATTTGTTTATAAAATTGTTATTAAAAAATGGGTTCCCATGGGACGATTTTGCTAAAAATTTAAATTTAAACCAGGTTTTAGAAACTGGCATAAAAATTAGTAAAACACCTTAAGAATAGAAAAGAAACCCTAAACCCATTAAACCTTAAAGTATACTATATGATCATAGATGTGCCACGTAAAAGTAATGTATAATTATAATATGATTTTACGAGTATTGAACTAGCTTTCCCACGGGCATCTGGGGTCTAACTCACCTGTCTGTGGTCTTACAAGAATTGCAAAAGGCTCCGCTCAAAACTTAGCCAGAGGCCCTACATAGTCTTAATCCTCCCCTGCCTAATTGTATTGAAAACCTTTGACTCGATTGGCGTAATTGTCATACTAATTATTTTATCCGGAAGAATTTCGCTAGATTTGCCTTAAACAATTTAATGCTCTCTCAAAATATTTAGTCCAGTTAAAATGCGAGGGGGGCGTGAAATTGGAAACCAAAACGAGCTTACCTTACCGGTACGTTTTTTGGGTCGCTAAATCCGAAAATCGGGGTCCCGAGGGCTGGACTCTGTCCGTTCACCCTTAATTTGCAAAATACACCCCTTTTTAGGGGGTTACTAACAAATTTATGTATTTGAGGTCTCAGATTACGTTTTTTGGGTTGCTGAATACAAATTTACGGGTTTCGAGTATTGCCAGTACCCTTAAATTTGCAAAAACTACCCTTAATTAGGGTATTTTTGCAAGATTCTTAGTAAACTGTATTTCAACAAACTTTTACACGTAGGATAGACCGAAAGAACATCAATTTCTCCGGAAAACCTCATATCTTTGCTATTCTGGGCTCAAACTATGAAAAATACGAGTATTTCCTGAAAAATATACAACTTTCGGTAAGCCATTTTAAATTCTCCCTAATTGGACATCAGATTCGTTATCGGCGATAACGAAAATCCCCGAGTCCCACTTTCAGCCCATAATAATAATAATAATAAACTTTATTGTCCAAAAGACCATACAGTAACATCGTGTGAGACACGTCAATGTGAAAAACAAAAGTGAACTGAACAGTTCAGTTCGAGCAATGAGGAGCAGCTGAACTGAACAGTTCAGTTCGAGCAACGAGGAACAGCAGTAGCAGCGGCAGCAGCAGCAGTAGGCAGCTTTCAGCGAGAACCTGAGGATGGCAGATGAGATTCCGCCGAAACGTTGTTCAGACAAGCACGGCTCCCACAAGAGCCTACCAACTACATGGGAAAACACCCGGAAGAACACCAACACTTCATTTAACACCCATGAAAACCTAAGAAACAACATACACACTTATTTATATATACATTTACAGTAAAATTTCAATATCGTCTTCTAAAAATTCTTGTAGAGAATAGTAACATTTTGTCATTAAATTATTTTTAATAATATAAAAGCTCGACTATCTAAATTTTTAAATCTGGCAGGTAATTTATTATATAGAATAATACCCATGTATTTAGGTAAATTATGACTAGGAATTAACAAGTCGTCACCTGATCGAGTATTGTAGTTGTGAAAATTATTTGGTAAAAATGTATTTAAATTAACTATGTGTAGAATGTAAATGCTAATTAGAGGTAAAATTTTTAATTTGATAAATATTTCTCTAAAAGAAGTGTATTTTGAAGCATTATAAAAACTCTTTGTGCGTTTGAAGATGAGCCCCAACAAATAATACCATAGGAAATTCTGGAGAAAAAATGTTCATAGTGGTATGATAACATAGTGTCCATAGGTAATCTTATGTAATCTATAAATTGCACAACATACTGGCGTTACTTGTTTTGATAAGTTATTGACATGAGGTCCCCAGCTAAGTGCATTCTCTATAGTTTAGAAATTTAGTCGAATCAACTTGTCGATTTACCCTCAATTCTTAATAAACTGCATTCTAAAATTCGTGATATTCTTGGTGTAAAATTTATGAATACTGTTTTTGAAACATTTTAAAATAATTTATTATTGCAAAACTAGTCAGAAAAACTGAAAATCTCCGTTTTAGTGTTATTAATAGCATCCGTTAAGGAAGATAAACAGAATAAATAAGAATTGTCATCTGCAAATATAATCAGATTGTTATTATTTAACACATTATTGGGCATGTCATTTACATAGAGTAAAAAGAGCAGTGATCTCAGGACTAATCCTTGAGGAACACCACACGATATATTTTGCGTACTGGATTTAACTCCATTCACTACAACAACTTGGTTTCGCTCTGACAGATAGCATTTCAGCCAGATATAATTTTTTCCTCTTAGTCCATATGTAGATAGTTTATCCAGAAAGAAGTTGTGATTTATTAAATCAAAAGCTTTGCTAAGATCCATACATAAGCTAATGCATTGCAAGAAAGAAAGGATTAGGAGTTTTCGGAGAAATTGACTGTTATTCCGGTCCGCCATTTTGAATTTCGTAAATTGGAGCTCTGATTCGTGATCAACGACCTCCGAGTACTCAATTTTAGATCAAATTCGAAAATAATAGTTTTTCCTGAGAAATTGACTCTACTTTCGGTCCGCCATTTTGAATTTACCAAATTAGACCTCGGATTCGTAATCAGCGACCTCGAAAACCCCCGAGTACAGATTTTCAATCCATTCTCATTTTTTATGGAAAATGGCTCAATTTCCGGTTCGCCATTTTCAGTTTGTCAAATTGGACTTCAGATTCGTGATCAGCGACCCCAAAAAAATTCGAGTGACCATTTTCGTCTAATTCTATGGCATATTGTGTATGATAACAAGTTTATCAATTAATTTAATTAAATTGGCCATTAATATTGGCCAATTATTGGATAAAAAACCAAACCAAACATTTCCGCAAAAAAATAAAAGGTACTGTTTTTTCTAAATGTCTTTCTGAACTCTTTGCAACAAAAATGAAGTCAATTAACCCTGTATCTCCAATTTAGTACTAAAATGCCAAAATGACGCGACTAAAAGTAACAAAAATATTAAGTCTATCGGAAAGTATCTTGTGTACAAGAAACGATCTACACACATATACATACAGACACTCATACTCTTTTATTCGACATTTGAATTCAGTCTATTGTTAGTCATATCGTTTAATGTTTATAAAACAATTGATGCCGCCGCCTGTCAGCATTTAGTCATTCTGGTCCTAGATGCTGCCTGGAATACACGGCTGCAAGTTAAGCTCATTATTCACTAATGTTATGTTACCTGTGTTACCTATACTCACCTGTTACTGTTATCAACAGTAGTTATTTGTTTGTTTAAATGAACATGTGTAATTGGTGTATTTTGACATAATATTGTGATTTATTACTTATATCTAACATCAGAAGTGTGGATAGTGCTCATAGTGTCACAACAGTGTGTATCCTGGCATCCGGAAATGGAGCAATTAATTATCGAGGGGGTGAAGGCTTTGAGGGCGGAAGTACTGATACAAGTTGGTCGTATGGTCGTCATTTGATCAAAACGCACGAAAATGGGTTGACGACTGGGCACCTGAGGTAAGAGGAATGCTCACGATTGACGACTGGTCACCTGAGGTAAGATGACTGCTCACCTGAGGTAAGAGATTGCAGTACATTTATAATTTGGGCTGTTTATTGAGCGAGGCTGCTAATTTTGGCAGTAGTCGTTGTAATACGTACGATGCCTATGTTCACAAAATTCATCTTTGTTGAAAATTTACGGGTAACCCGGCAAGAGCAAGACTTTGTAAAGTTAATTGTCAATGGTATTAGGGAATCATATGCTTCCGACGCCGCAATGGTTAGGGTTTGTAAAACTGTATCAGAATCGCTTGTTTATTTAACCACTTTCACAAATAGGGTGCGAGACTATGACAATAGCTCGGAGACAAATTTATCTAAAAAGTGAAAGTTCTCTTTGCCATTAGACAATAGCAATAAAAATATTAAATGTCCGCATGTGGTAAGCTAGGGCATATCAGGAGCCAATGTAAAAAGAAAGTTCCGCAAAAGGCTGAATCGTATGGGGATGAAACTGTGGCGTGATCGAGTGGTGGTAATCACACTTTTTATACCTTTTAGGCTAAGGTAGGGCATTCTGAGAAAGATTATTTACGAAATGAGCAATCGAACAAAGGCGCTGTTAATTTTTGCACCATAGGCAAAACTGCACGTCCTACTTGTGTGTACTTAGTTGGCAAGCAATTTCAAGGTCTGATTGATACAGGCTCCAATGTATCGCTGATCTCTGAGAAATATTGTTCGATGTTTCAAATTTCAAAACAAAATTGAATGGTGCTCCTATAATACGGGGAATGTTACCGGGCACAGTGGAACAGTGGAAGTAAGAGAACAACATAATGCTGAGGTTGCAATTAGAGAAGTTAAAACCGAGTTAACATTCTTGCTAGTCCCCGACAATGTTTTAAATTTTGATGTTTTGATAGGTTGTAATTTATAGCAAGATACAAATTTAACTGCCGCGACTGACGCCGCAGGAACAGTCACATATCGAAGTCGAATTCTTGGTATTCGGCGAGTGTTTAAAGAATCGCCTATCGAATCACATGTTTACATTGTGCCTCCTGAACATGAAAGGGCAATCAAATCTTTGTTAGACCAATTCAGCCATATAATAACAACGGGCTATAAAGTTCCGGCAATAGAAACAGCATTTTTGGTTTCCTCTAGTTAGAAGTTTTGTTAACAATTGTATAAAACATTGTTTGGTTTGTTAAGAGAATATGTATGTACAGGTCCACTTAAAGTCTATGTAAAATCTTTTGAATCGGCATTTGAGAATAGTACATTAAGGTACCGAAACGGCAGTGGCGTGTATGTTGCAGTAAATTTACTGATGGGAAACAGAGTGGTCTCCTTTTTTATATCGTCATGATTAACTATCACAAAGTAACGGCTTAGTCTCCTTTCTTTGCCTAAGCCTGATGAACCTTTTCACATGGTGAATGCCGATTGTTTAGGTCCGTTGAATTCAACATACGTTCTAGTGCTTATAGATGCATTTACTAAATATTGTTTATTGTTACCCTTGAAAACTGTCACATCCAGTGAAACAAAGAGTCAGTTGTAGAATTTCTTTTCGCTCTTTGGCGTACTTGAAATAATAGTAGCCAACGCCGAGCAGAACTTCCAAATCTTAGAAATTGCTCGGTGCTTCGACTCGTGGAATGTTCGTTATCATTATGTAACTTATGTAACGTTATCATTATAACAATGTGTATAGAGACGGATGTTAAGTCAGAATGGTCGAGCAATTTGTAGAAAATACAGCTCGTGTTGAACTCTACTATTCAAAAATCAGTCAAGATTACTCCAATATAGGCTCTGTTGGGCATTGAAGCGACTATTCCGCTAATACAGTCCGTTGTTGAAAATTTGTCGGACGATATTCGTCCTGTGCGTAATACCAACGCAGACCGAGGAAAGGTAAGGAAACCGTTACAAAGTAATACTCTGAATCTTGAGAAAATTAATGCTAAACGTCGAGACGACCGCCAGTTAAAGTGGCTGACAAATTGAAGGTTTATTTCCATTTCTAGAAGTCAGTACCATTACAGAGTAGTGTAAGTTTACAGTTTACTACTTGTTTTTCATGAATGTTGAGTGTGATGTGTTTTGGCTGCTAGAATTTGAGAGACATAAATGTGAAAGCTCAAACCACACGTCAGCGTCGCAGAACCTGACGGGTAGTCTTGTACAGACTAATAAATGCCAAGTTTAATCACGCCAGCGTCGCAGAACCTGGTGGAATATCAGATTATTTAATCACGCCAGCGTCGCAGAACCTGGTGGAACATCAAATTATTTAATCACGCCAGCGTCGTAGAACCTGGTGGAACATCAAATTATTTAATCACACCAGCGTCGCAGAACCTGGTGGAACATCAGATTATTTAATCACGCCAGCGTCGTAGAACCTGGTGGAACATCAGATTGTTTAATCATGCCAGCGTCGTAGAACCTGGTGGAACGTCAGATCTGCAATAATAATTGCGAACAGAGGGCTGTAGTCTAATCACGTTGGTAAAACTGCCGGACGGAATTGTAGACTTGTAAATCATTGTTAATCTGTACAATAGATAGTAGGAACTTTACACCAAGTTTAGCACGTCTGTGGACGGAATGAAATATTTTGGAAGAATGTTGCTTTTGGGTGCCAAACGCCAGCAAATGTTATGACTGGTGGAAAGCCGCGCACATATGTATGAGCTGAGAGTACAGGCAGAGCAGGCATGTTAAGGCCTTTGCAGTTGTTTGAAATGCATAAAATGCAGAAATACATTGTGTTACTTGCTTAAGTTGTAAAGCTTTGGGTTCTGTATTCTAATGAATAGACTATCGTCATGTTATGATTTTGTTATGTAACTATTTCAGAACCTAAATAATATTATTCGAGTTGAACAGACCGATTTCTGAGGTGCTGTATTGTTTTCAGATATAACTAACCTTACTAAACTTCGAGAACGAAGTTCCTGTCAGGATGGGCGTGTTAGTCATATCGTTTAATGTTTATAAAACAATTGATGCCGCCGCCTGTCAGCATTTAGTCATTCTGGTCCTAGATGCTGCCTGGAATACACGGCTGCAAGTTAAGCTCATTATTCACTAATGTTATGTTACCTGTGTTACCTATACTCACCTGTTACTGTTATCAACAGTAGTTATTTGTTTGTTTAAATGAACATGTGTAATTGGTGTATTTTGACATAATATTGTGATTTATTACTTATATCTAACACTATTATAAAACGGATTTCTGTAGAAACATTTTATTTGTAAGATGATTATTAAACATTTTTGTCCGTTTGTAATATTCCTATTTAATAAAATCTTAATGAGTAATTAGAATATTAAAGTCTTATTGAACAGTGGGTAAGAAACGAGGTAAGAAAGTAAAACGACTGGGCTCAATCAAATGTTCAGTCTACCAAAACGTTACTTACCTCACTCAGAACATATTTAGACTTACCTCTTTTTGTGATAGGTTTGTCAATTCTGCTTAGATACTAATCTTATTGATGCTGGACTTTGATATACATTTTTTGTACGTCAGTTCTCTAATTTCTAATGATCGATGTTGTATGCTACTTTCTTAAAATATCTAACCAAATTTGTGCGATTGTGATAAGACTGCATTCTCAAATGTCGCTTTCTACAAATAGTCGAATCTGCAACGTGTGATTTCAGCTAGTTGTTGCTTGACTGTTGCGAGGAAACAGAGAAACGCGAAATGGAAAGAGAAAAATATGAAAAAAAATGGCAAATCAGGAAAAATTGAGTTTTTTGCTGCAATAAACAATTTGGAAAGCCAAGAATATGCAGACAATAGAAGGAGTCTGTCAGGGCCGTTCCTATACTCGGTCGTCTGCATATGGACCAATATTCACCCCATAGGTGTTCTGTATAAAAAATTGCATTTCAAATATTCAAGAAATTATTTATTATAATAATGTATTATGATATACATTTAATACGGCATTTAAATAGTATAGTATAAATATATAATAATAATTATTATGTTAATAGTTTACAACTCGGGCCTTAGTCCTAGTCAATGTATCTATCACATATATATAGTCGACAAGTTCATTTAATTTTTTGCGACTGATATCATATTTTGGCGCCCTCCTAAATGTGGCGGTGCCTCCGTGTAGAACACGCAATTTCCCCTGGTAAAAATGGTCTTAGAGGGTGTATAGAAAAACATACCCATCCCAGTTAAACAACAAATAGTTTACCTGTGTTCACACCCGTCGAGACGAGGGGGGTCGGGGGTGTTTTCCTCCGGGTCCGGAGTTTTTTTAAGGCACCGGAGTTTTTGAGGGGGCCCGGATTCTATGAGATGGAGATAGATAGATACATCATTTTTAAATGGAGGCTAGTACTAATAAAAAGTGCATTAAATCAAACCTCTTAATGATTTATTGTGACTTATCACCTGGATAATTAATAAAAGGATTGGGTGGAGTATTCCATCTTTTTACTTTCCAATTTTTCTTTTCGTAATCCCATTCGTAATGCGTATGCACTTTGATGGTATTAGTTAAAGCAAGAGATATAAAGGGTGTCCCAATAAAAACTCCCAGGCCGGATATATTCTAAACGAATAGAGATATTTTAATTATGTAAAAGCCAATTTGTAGAGCATAAAGAGAGCTTCATTTTTGAATTGTTTTAATATACCAGTATATAGATGGCGCTGTGCTCTAAGAAAATATTTCGATGGGAGCAACTTTGAAATGGGGTTTATGTGACCGTTTTCGAGATATTTGAGTCCAAATGTTGGCATTTGCCAATATTGAATAATTGTAATCTCTTTAACATTTCAGCCCTTTAAGTGGGACAATCTGTATTTAATTTACAAATTTTAGAAGAAAATATTTAAAGAATTTTTCATATCTTATGAATTAAATATATCTGAAGCAACCCTTGGAAAAAAAAACTAAAAATATTATTTATCATATAATTCAAACATTTAAGCAATAAAAAAACAATTACGAACATAAAACAATTTTTACGAACTAATGAAATTAAAATAACTATTTTAATAGGTGTTCAAAATTATTGTCATTTTCATTAACACACATCCTAAACCTATTAATTAGTTCAGATCTACAAACTTTTAATAATGTATGCCGATTAATGGCGGCAACACTAGCACACATTTTATAACAAAGATCTGTTATGTCTTCTATTGGTTCTTTGTACACTTCACTTTTTAAAAATCTTCATAAATAAAAGTCTAATGGAGTAATGTCAGGAGATCGAGCGGACCATCTAAGTACTCCATTGGTACCAATTAGGGTTTCTGATTTCCCGACTTTTTTTCATTCCCGGGAATCAGGAACTAAAATTTGTCGTTCCCGGGAATCCCGGGATTCCCGGGAAATACTAAATTTTTCATATTTTTCTTGAAAAACACAAATTTTTTATTTCAAAATGTCACATCATCCAAATATTCATTTTACTTCCCTCGCATACCGAAGGGAAGTATTGTATTCGAGAAAAAATCACCCTCCGACATTTTTTCGGATTTTGACGTTTCAGAACACGTAGATTACGAAAATACCTATAGGTGTTTCAATTTCGTCAGTCTGTCTGTCTGTCTGTTGGTGCATTAACTAAAAAAACTACTTGACGGAGAGCAGTCAAATTTGGTAGGTAGTTGACGCTACTGTCAGTGAAGAAATGGTTAAACTTTCACTGGAAAATATACAGGGTTGACCGTCCCAAGGGAAAAAATAATGAAAATTTTTTTTTTCAAATTTAAAATTTCCACGTTTCATGACATGCTAAACCTATTTCTGAAAAAAATAATGAAAAATGAATATTTTTTTCACCAACATTTTTGAAAAATTTTTTACCACTAAAATAGATGAAATTTTTTTTTTCTTTGTTTAAATTTAAAATTTCCACGTTTCATGAAATTCTAAACCTATAGAAAAAAAAATTGAATTTTTTGAAAAATATATTACCACTAAAATAGATGGAATTTTTTTTTCTTTTTTCAAATTAAAATTTTTTATTTTTCATAGCGTTCTAAATCTATATTTAAAAATATTAGAAAATTATTTTACCATTTTTTAAAAAATTAAAAAAAAATGTTTTAAACATTTTTAATCCATTTCATTACTATAGAATAATTTTAATTTCCACGTTTCATGACATTCCAAACCTCTTTCGGAAAAAAAAATTGCAACATTTTTTTACCATTTTGGAAAAAATATTACACTAGAATCGATGGAAAATGTTTTTTTGCTCAAATTTAAAAGTTTCACGTTTCATGACATTTAAAAAAAAATGTTGAAAATTTTTTCACCAACATTTTTGAAAAATTTTTTACCTCTAAAATAGATGGATTTTTTTTATTTGCTCAAATTTGAAAATGTCTACGTTTCATGACATTCTAAACCTATTTCAGAAGAAATACATATTGAAAAATTTTTAACCAACATTTTTGAAAAATTTTAAAAAAATGAAATTTTTTTTAACCACCACTATATTTCCACTCCATTGCGTAAATGTGGTATTGAAAATGTGACAGATGGCAATAATATCTGGCATATGCACCCTTATAATTTTATTGAAAAATGTACAGGATGGTCATCTCAAGAAATAATTCAGTCGTGTTGGACATTTGTAAAGGTATTTGCGCAAGCCTTCCGCATTTGGCACGCACTTGTTATTTAGTATTGAACTTTTGCTGTTGGGTGAGCACTCTGTATATTTTTTTGACCAAAAGTTATCAGGTTTTCTTTGTAATAATAGCAATAACTATATTCCGATTATTATTCCCAATGTCATTTCATAATTAATAATTTTTTAGAGTGACCGTCATGCACAAATAACGAGGGAAGTTCGATTTTTTTAAATGTTTTTTTTTTCTGTTCTTTCTTTGGTCAAAAAATAAATCCGTCATTTTTGTTTTGTTTTCTTTATAATTAAAAAGACACAACAACACTACCTACAGGAAATAATACAATAACCAAATAAAACATAAATCCCGTCCCGGGATTCCCGGGACAGAAACCCTAGTACCAATCCATCTTCCTGGGTATGTTTGATTTAAATAATTAACAACGTTGTGATAATTATGTGGGTCTGCTCCATTCTGATGAAACCACATATTGTCCAATTGAGCAGACAAATTCCTCAATGGTACTTGTAAATCATTTTGCAAAAATTGTAAATATCTTTCACCGGTTTAATTCTCATGGTATATAGAGATATGGGCCAACAATGTAACCATTAACGATACCACACCAAACATTTACTCCAAAACAATTCTGGGATCTGGTATGTCTCACCCACCTTAAGACCTGTAACTACAATTATGTGTTGTGATTACTCCATTGTTGTGGAATCGACTTTCATCACTCCACATAATTGTATCTAAAAGATTTGGATTTTTTTCTAAGAGAATTGAAAATTGCGCCAAAAAATCTAATCTCCGCTCATTGTCCCCTGGAATCAAATGATGAACTAAATGAACTTTATATGGTAAAAAATTGTTTGTTTGAAGAATTCTGTGGCAGGTGTAACGTGCAATATTTGTTTCTTCCGTCAACTTGCGTACTGACAAGAGTAGATAAGCTATAGGCATTCTGCGCCAAAATCCCATGTTATTTCTTATGGAGGTTCATTCTGCACATTTTTGACCAATTTTCTCCCACCCACTTTTTAGGCTCCGCCTTCGGGGAAGGTCCTGCCGGTCGGGTTAAACAGGTTTTTACAGCTTTTAAACAGGTTTGCACGGGTTTTAAACAGAATCTGTATACAGGTCTGTACGATTTTAAACAGGTGTGTACAGCTTTTAAACAGGGTCTGTATACAGATTCTGTTTAAAACCTGTGCAAACCTGTTTAAAAGCTGTAAAAACCTGTTTAACCCGACCGGTAGGACCTTCCCCGAAGGCGGAGCCTAAAAAGTGTGTGGGAGAAAATTGGTCAAAAATGTGCAGAATGAACCTCCATAAGAAATAACATGGGATTTTGGCGCAGAATGCCTATAGCTTATCTACTGACAAGTTTGGGTTATTTTCTACTTGATGTAATACCAATGCAATATTTTCATCAGTTGCAGTTCTTTTTCTTCCTGTTGTTTTTGGTTTCTTAAAACCTCCATAATTTTTCAAATTAGAACACAAACTTACAAACGTTTTCCGATCTAGTAAAGGTGTGTCAGGAAAACGTATTTCATATAAACCTACAGCTCTTGAAGCATTTTTACAACATTCCCCATAAACTAAAATCATATTTAATTTATCTTGATTTGTATGAGAAACCATATTTAATAAAAAATATTCACAAAGAAAACAATAATTATAGTCTGTTTTTAAACCAGGAGAAGCGTTTTAAATTTAACGCGCTAAATCATACATTTGTGATTGGATACGACCTCGCCAGTTTTACACAAGGCAATAGTCCTAAATTTTGACATATTGTAAAAATTTTAATTTCATGTCATAAATTATTTGGTTATAATTTATATTTTTTCATTCGCACATTATATATCAGTTTTTAAACCCTTTTGTATAAATCTGAAGGTAAAAGTGGCTAATTACTTGATGCCTTTATATTGCGTAAACGATATGGCTATTATATAGAATACCTAGAGTTCAAATAGAGGTCAATCCATTATATAATGTAATAAAAATTCACACGAAAACACTGTAGTCAATACACACGACTACTGGTTGCCCAAAACGCCAAAAAGGTTTTAGTGTATTTTCTGGTTACTTTTATGGTGTGAATGGAACTTCCATGTTTACTCCTTCTGGTTTAAAAACAGACTATAGGTACAATAATACAGTTCTATTGACACTAATAAACAAAATGTGATTGAAATTGAGAAATGTCAAAACTATTATTCCACAGTTAACTTTAATTGTATTTAATTTATGAGGTATAAGGATTATTATACTCACTAGATATCAAATATTTTTAATTATAATCTAACCTACTAACAAGGCAATTATATAAAAAATTCTTTTTGTAATACCTGTACTGTAAGTGGATCATTATTAACACATTTTTATTAAAGTAAGCTGAACTTACAATTCATTTACTGGTTGCCATGGTTACAGGGCTGTAATATTCACTTACAGTCCGACGTGGGCTGTAAGTGAATATTACGTACTAGTTATTATTTACCTGCTCAGATCAACAGAAATTTTAGGTAAAAAAAATCTATCGTTGAAACCAAACATTTCATGCATACACAAAAATGAAGATATTATTTTAAGCATCTTTATTATTTATGGAAATGTGAAAAGTACAATTATTCATATTATCAACAGTCAAAATTGATGTTAAATTTTTTTGTATTTATTTAATTACTTCAGGACCATCTAGTGGAGTATTCTCCATATTATCCGAGAGATCATTATCAGATGTTTGACGAGATGAACCGGCTTCTAGGTTGCTAATGTTGAAAATCTTGTTAGCTACTTGTATTTTGTTCGTTAAAGATTCCGCCACATAACTTTCTGCTACTGCCGAGGACTTCCACCCACCGTGCCTTTTCAACGCAAGAACGTCGACTCCGCTGTTAGCCAAAAGAGTTGCCGAGGTTCTGCGAAACGAATGATCACTGTAATTTTTTGCATTTTCCAAATTTAAAAATGTTGCAATATCAGACGGAATTTTAGCGAAAATATTTCTCACAACTGGTTGGTTAACGCATTTCCCATTTTTATATCTCAAGAATAATCTTTTATTTTCTGAATTTTTTGGTCGCAGACTCATATATTTCCTGAATAATTCCAGACAGTGGAAATTGTCATTGTCTACGATAGTGAAACTTCTTGAAAGGTGATTTTTAGAATCAGGTATTTTGATAAGTATTAGGCACGCTTCCTTTATCAACAATATCGTCTACTGTTACCTTGCATAATTCATCTTTGCGGCAGGCTCCCGCAATTCCCATAATAGCAACGACCTTCATCTTCATCAGATATGTTTGGTCAGATGCTTCACTCAAAAATTTTACAATTTGTTCTATAGTAAACACCTCACTTTTTTTGGGACGATATCCAATATTTTTGTTTTTTAAAAATGCCCTTAATTTGGCATATTTTGAAATGTCAACATTATCATTTAAGGAGATGGTTGACCGCAGCATGGAATATTCGCACCATAAGCTGGCTGGAGATGTATATTTTTTAGATTTCTCTAGAAAATATGCGAGTAAAACCACCTCACTGGTGTGAATATCCACATATTTAGCGTCGCACCACACGTATGTGATTTCGTACCTTTTTTTAGATTTCCCAGGTAGAAGCGATGCACAAGCAATATTTGCAGCTTCTTCGATATCCATAATAGTATTTGCTCAAAAACTGCTTGTCAAACTTGACTTTTCAACGAGTTGTTTATCTATTAGGATTTCTTTTGTTAATTTCTAGTATATACGATATACCTAATTTATTTAAAATATTAAAATTTAATTTTGACAGGTAGTTGTCAATAATTCAAATTTAACTCATTAATTACTTTTCTTTGATTTTCGCAGGTATTACAAAAAACTATTTACTAACCGCGAACAGTAAGTGACTTTTCTTTCAGGTCTCGAATGTTCAGGAAACCTCGGCCCTACGGGCCTCGGTTTCCCAAACTATATTCTCGACCTGAAAAGTATCACTTACAGTTCATGGTACGTAATATACTATTAAATATTTTCTTCTAAAATTTGTAAATTAAATATAGATTGTCCCACTTAAAGGACTGAAATGTTGAAGAGATTACAATTATTCAATATTGGCAAATGCCAACATTTGGACACAAATATCTCGAAAACGATTAGTTTTATGGTATTTCTTTTTAGAACATAATCTGCTTAGAAATGCATTTTCTTCCACATAGACCCCATTTCAAAGTTTCTCACACCAAAATATTTCTTTGAAGCACAGCTCAATCTGTATACAGATATATTAAACAAAAACAATTATATTCAAAATTGAAGCTCTCTTTATGCTCTACAAATTGGTTTTTACAGAATTAAAATATCTGTATTCGTTTAGAAATTCTTGATGTGGAATATCGCAGCTTGAATTTTTTGGAACGATTAATTTAGGTAAGTGTTCAAGCGTAAGGAATACCACCTTCCGCGTTTCGAAAATCATGCCAACCGAGATAAAAATTGTACGGTAGGGATTGGCACCCCTAGGCCAACCAATTTAGCCTGTGTTTTATAGCCTGTGTTTTATAAAACACGTACGAATAGACATCAACACAACAACAACAAACATTCCCTGCAATATTGCCATCTACCGCAGCTGTGGCTTGAACTTAGGAGACATAAAAGCTAGTAGCCATGTTGTACTGCCCTCTACAGCGGTTTAGCCCATTGCTACTATCTCGGTAACACATAAAGACGCTACTAAACATCCATAGCCTGGTCAGGATTCGAACCCGGGACTCCATGATCGCAAGCACTACTGAGCTGATACATTCTTGCTATTTCCCCGAATCTTCGCAACGATTACACACATGTAGATTCCGTATTTCAGCGAGCGCTTTGATATACGTATTTTGATTAATTGCATCGGGCGAGTCATAGATATCCAGCGAGTGAAGGTCGGGTTTGCCTGGTCACTGGCCACTGTCTGTTTCACAACACAGATGATTACTTATAGCACGCCTTCAGTCAGTTGTAGAGATGGTAAAAGCTGTTCTACTCATTTAGCACTACTTGCACGACGGCTTCAAAAAAGTACCACAATAGACAAAATAACGGTACCTACGGAATAAACAACCAATATTTCGCTAGCAACACATTGTAAAAACTGAGTGATAATTTAAAATTCCGAAGCTTCGGTTATATTTATATATGTTTATCAAAGTGAAAACATTCTTACAAATGCGACTGAGTACGCCCCTCATAAATTGTGAAATGACGCTCTGACATCCGAACCCTCATGATCATTTTGGAATGGCTTAAGTGATTTTTATTAAACCTTTTACAAACTTAGAGCATAGCGGTGGTCCAATACTGGCGTCATCAAGCTGTTAATGTAGGATTAGCATTCTTATATAAGCAACAAAAAACATATACTGAAAAGGAATAAAGATGTTAACTATATCAAATACAGTGAATTTCAAAATTTGTATGAAAAGATAGAGATGTAGATTTTTATGTAAGCAACAAAAAGACAAACACTGAGGTTTGTAGATTATAATATACCTATTCAGTATGCATCCGACACGAGAAAGGTGAAGACCAATAAATGTGATGACGTAAACGTCTTTTGTTTTACCGATAAAACGGTAGTACATACTTTCTTATTCACCTGCTTAATATTGGTCTACTTCCGCTACTAATCCCAATCACCGACGCCTGGAGACGAGCTACCCCCAACCTGGAAATTTTGCCGTAGCTCTTCTCTATCGAAGAGTAGGGATTTTTACTTGCTTAGCATTTAAAAGACAAGGGACCGACTGCTTTACATCCTCTCCTAAGGATTGTGTATGGTGATGTTGACTATGAAATACCAGTCTTAAATTGCATAGCTTCTACGTATGCGCGAGATTGCTGTATTTCCCTAGATGTTCACCCATTCAAGTACTAACCGCAATTAGGCGAGGCTTAACATTTCGAGTAGGTATAGTCAAGGCTAGTCTGCGCAAAAGTTTTTCCTATTCAAAAGTAACAAATGATAATTGTTGTCATTGTATTAAAATTGTTAGTTGGTTACCCCTTGTTAAAATTATTTAGAACCTACAGATTTTTACAGGGTGTTTCCTAGGGTTGAAAATACGCGATAGTATGACTGCTCGAGAATACGATTCCCAAAATTGTGTGACAAATGTAATAAATTGATTATTTAAGTAGAAATTCGTGAATTGAAACTGTTAATATATTTTTGAAGTACAGTTGTAAAGATTGGAAAGTAGTGCAATGAATTTATTACAAAATAGATTCCTTGTAGGGTAAAAAATCATGTGTGTGCATGGTGATTCTTATTTTTATTTTTATTTTTTATTTATTTAAGAAAAAATACATCATTAGATCTTAAGTGATGATAATTTATCCACTTAATTCGCTGAATTATTTGTCATAGTTGCCAAATGGGAAATGCTGTGGGTAGATTCAACAACCGGTAATAATCTTTCACATTGTGACTTTATTATCCGTACTGATGTACATTGAAAACTTGAAAAGAATAAAGAATACATTAACCTTAGCTGTCAATTATAGGTAATAACTTGTATTTGGAATATCATCATATGTAAATTAAGATAAAGGAAATTAAGGACAAATTCTTTTAAAAAAATGCTGTTATTCTTATTGTATGTTGGAGTCGCCTTATTGAATTACCGTTACTGCTTATTTTACAAAAAATAATTCTTTTACTCAATTTGTAGTCCTCAGTTATATGTTATATGCCAGTAACCACACCGGTCCTATGTTATATACCGTTAACACGTTGAGTGACACCACGTATAAAAAAATTATATAAAAAATATTTTAAAAAAGAGCTTTTATTTAAAAAACAGTCTTAAAAAGTAAAATATAATGTTTTAAAATTCATACACCTGGAAACCAAAAGCTTTGGGGATGGTTAAATGGCACCATTTCATAGTTATTTTGCTTAATTGACCGGATAAGTTAAAGTAAAATAAACGGAAAACTACCTACCACTCCAGCAAAATGGCATTATTTTAACTCATTTAATTGAGGAAACGGTTTGAGTTAAAATAACAGGAACGGAAACAGTTTTCTGGTATTCTCTTGAAATATCATCTATATTCTTTTTCCAAGGGACGGCCCTACGAAAATTATTGGAACATAGTTAATTGAATATGAGAATCTAACAGGCTCTCAACAGAGCACAACTACTTTAATAATAATTCATACTAAATATGAAATTTTCCTTGATAATTCGGAAAACGGCAATTTTATTTCAATACATTGAATCGGAATCATTTCAAATGATCACTTTATACACGGATTTCAGTAAAGCATTCTTATCCTTGTAAGTATAAAAAACCTCTAACAAGAGACGATGGCTCAAATCAATATGTACTTACTAGGTGAAGTCGGTCGGTAAACTGCGTCTTCTCTGCTAAACAGTTCGGTACGGAACATAGATAAAATACAAAGTACGGAAAGCTCGATTCAAAATGTCTTTCAAATCAAAAAGGATTTGCTTTGGTTGGTCAGCGTAGCGCCATTGGTGTTAATTTTTGTAATTACCCTAAATATTATAATTTCAGTAATCTTTTCATAGCCTGGATTTATACATTCTCCACAAGGAAGAATCCTATACCGATTGAGATATTTTAGTCTATGAGAGATCTATAATTACTGTTTATACATTTAGGTAGCGACATGAAAATGAATTTTTGACGGATTTGATAAAAATTATCGCAGACGCGGTTCTATCCTATATACAATGATACAAAACAAAGATATTTGACGGTAAGTGAGGCGGGTAACGAGGAATAATATTTATTTAAATTACATTTTTGGTAACGGAAGAAACACTTCATTACACAATGTAAATATACTCTTCGTTTTCGTAGTTGCGAAGAGTATAATAATAAAACTTATAAATCAATAGATTATATCAATAAATAATAATAGCAGATAACATTTCACAAGATTTTTATTCAATTGCAAAACATAAATATTTAGAAGACAATTTTCCAAAATTTAAATGACAACTTTTTCCTATTTCGTACTTTTAAATCTAGCTATTTTGCAATCCACTGAAATTATTGAGTGAAAATTCATAGTAATAGTCTTGTTATGGTTCTACTTAGGTACTCTTATAGTTTTTTTTAAATATACGTACTAAGAAAAAAAGTTATGGGCAAATACAATAAATATTTCCCTATCGGAGGTCTGTTTCTAGGGAATGGCCACCTTAAATTATTGTGCTTACAAGAAATGTGACGGACAGAGGGGAGGTGGATAGACGGGCATTTAGAACGTTGTTCAGAATTCGATCACGGACACATTGACGAATTTCTTCTCTATATGAGTAATATTTACGGTTTTAGAAATGTACCGATCAAATTTAATATACTCTTCGAGTATAATAATAATAATGATAATGATGATAATAATTATAGTTTAAAACATAATAACAGTAGTACATACATAATAAAAAGGTGAAATCCCGTTTGCTGAACGATGTGTCTATTCGACCCATCTTGATCGAATGACATCAACATGATGGAAGCTGAGAAGTTGAACAAGTACAAAGACCTTTAAATATATATATAAGAGCAGAGTCTGCAACAACTGCCTGGTCAACCATTTGCGCAAGAAATGCAGAAGATCGCATTATTGGGAACGGCGCACATTCTAAGGAAAATTATGAAGTAGGAAACTTTGTGATCCCTTGTGAAGATTTGGATCTGTTGGAGGAGACATAACACATGTCGCCAGAAGGGCCCAAAAAGCTGGAGCGGGTTCCAACAAAACTGTATTCCTTGATGTAACGTCACTGGATCAGTAAATTTTCTCCTCAAAGAGGAATGCGAAATTCTATAGTTAAAACAGAATTAAAATACATTTTTTTTTATTTAACTGACTCTAATTAAAAAAACAGAATTATGCATTAGTCTTTTACCGTGTTATCACAACATATTTGTTACTAAAATTATTTTACATAATATTAATATGAGAATTTGCAGGGGTGAATATACCTAACCAGTGGGATACTTATTTTTCGAAATAGATACAAAGTATTTTAAGAGGAATTACAGCTGCAGGATAGAGGCAACTTTTTTCTAGGATTAACACTTTTCGAGAAAATTGCATAAAAAAATGTTTTACCACTAAGCTACCCTAGTAGCACAACAACAATATGTCCTATATAGGACCAATATTCATATATTGGTCCTATATGGATTATATATTGGCCCAATGACCAATATACAATCCATATAGGACCAATATATGAATATTGGTCCTATATAGGACCAATATATGGTCCTATATAGGACTAATATATTGGTCCTATATAGGACCAATAGGGTTGCGGGCAAATTAAGCCCGGTAGCCCTCTACAATCTCATTGTATACCTCAAAACCTACATTTTGACGCAAGTTTTGTTCATGTATTCGATGACGCAAAAAATCGTAACCGGAAGTGACGTCAGAATTCCATGACGGGCAAAATTTGCAAAAATGAAAAGTGGCTCCCCGTATGTCTATGGTAGTACTTACTCACATAAAGAAATTCATGTATCTTAATCATAGGAAATCTATACAGCCGGCTCTCCACCTATATTTGATTAGTGCTTTTGTCTCAAAAGATGACTCATTGACATCATGTTAAGAATGAAATAATCGCAGATAATAATTTCACAGAACACAAAATATTTATTTTAATATCTATAAGGAATTTACCCAAACAATACGGGCAATTATAATTAAATAAACTCTTCTCTTACATAAAAATATTAAGTACTAAACAAATTAATTAGACTTTACGTAAGAATAATCACAATTAAAATTATAATAAATTCTCATACTTAATGTATAATTTACTAGCTTTCTTTATTAAAAATAAAAATGAAGTAAAAGTTTTCGTTGGAGATAACAATAAAATTATAATTATTGTATTTTCAAACATTCTATATGAAACATGCATAAAAGATAGAATAATTTAATATGTAAACAGAAATGGACAGGTATTAGCAAATAATAAAAATTCGCTGCAAGTCATGTTCAAACTTAAGGTGGCCATTCCCTAGAAAGAGACATCTAATAGGGAAATATTATTACGCATATTTAAAAAACTATAAGACTACCTAAGTAGAACCTTAACAAAACTACTACTATGAATGTTCACTCAATAATTTCAGTGGTTAGGAAAATAGTTAATTTAAATTTAAAAATTATCTTAATATTCCTATTTCGTAGTTTTAAATTAAATTATTTTGCAAACCACTGGAATTGTTGAGTGAAAATTCATAGTAATAGTCTTATTATGGTTCTTCTTAGGTAGTCTTATAGTTTTTTTAAATACACGTACTTACTAAGAAAAGAAAGTTATGGCCACAAAGACTAAATATTTCCCTATCGGATGTCTCTTTTTAGGGAATGGCCACCTTAATATTATATGCTGCCGCTTATCACATCTCTAAAATAGTGTGTTCTTCCTATGTTTTAATTATTTAGCCCGCCTTGAATCATCGCAAATGTAGACATAGTCATATTTTTAAACGATGCTAAAACTGTGTGCAACAATTTTTATCTAAGGTATAATTTTGCCAAAATTTTTAGATTTGGGATTATTTTGAAAAATTCAGTAAAAGTGCTAGAACATTTTCACTTAATTGAAAATATTGCGACAACTATACAACTTTCGACAAATGCTGTAATGAATTTTTTTTTATGAATGTAATGTAATTTAATAATTTCTTTTAATTGCGAATATTTTAATGCGAAAATGAATGTAATAGCACAAAGAGTTGGAAAATTACAAACGATTTAATATTTCACAATTTGAAGGGGTGCGGTAGTGAACAACGAGTAGGTATATGGATTGCCAAGGATTGTATATCAGTCCTCCTATCAGATGAAACAACTACGGTGAAATGTTATTTAATAATTTTTCGTGTCCGGTTTTTAAAGACTGCTCCATTTTTTTTTAACTTGTTTAGTAGTCTCGTATGTAGTTTCTACAAAATAAAAGAAAATATGCAGACATACCAAATTTCACGTATATCTACAAAAAATAGGCAATTATGGCGCCCTATTATATTCGCCATTTTGAATTTTTAATTTTTAAGATTAGATTCAGTATAAGCTACTCCGAAAATACCAAACCACCAATTTTAAAACATTGTTGTGCCCGTCGCATTCGCAAATATTTCGAATAGGAAAAATATTGTTCCGATTTTTACTCAACTTATACTAGTCATAGCTTGATAAAACTAATATGGGACCGTTGCTGAACCATACTCTACAGTTTGCAAAAGGCTCCCATAAAAAAACGTTTTTCTAGAGCGATGATTGAACAAACAAAAAAAGAGAGTGGGTTGATTTAAGAAGAACTTCTCGTTTTATTTTTTTTTGAAATCAGCTAAAAATATAATTTTACTAGGCTTTTCTACGCATTCTGTATATGAAATTTTGTATTTTAATTATAAGACAATAATGTGAAGAGTAATTGAAAGCATAAGACAACTTTTTCATCTTAATTTGGGTATATATTGATTGGGTATACAGATCGGTCCAGCCATCCAATCCGAGTCGATTGGAACTACGACGATTTCTGACGCTCGAAGATTAACCACCAGCTTATGCTCATGCATCGTAAGGGGCCATCCATTAATTACGTCACACTTTGAGGGGGAGGAGGGGTCCATAAAGTGTGACAGAGTGTGACAAGAGGGGAGGACATTATTTACATTTACATATACCCTCGCATATACCATTGTTTTAATTGAATGGAATTAAAAAAAAAACACAAAAATCAGAAAAATCTACCTGAAAATTTAATGTGAGGTGTCACAAAGGGGGGGCCGGTGACTCGAATGTGACAACTTGTGATACAGGGGGAGGGAGGGAGGGGTAGAAAAACCGTGAAATTTAGGTGACGTAATTAATGGATGGCCCCTAAGATAGTATAAAGATTGTACTGTGCTGCCACCCAGAACTTCTACTCTAACTGCATATATCCCTCTCGACCTACAACTTAACTAACGCATTTAAATTCATATAATTTCTTTGCATATTAGGTGTTCACAGTGTTCACATTACGATGGATCATTCTGTATATACGGATCGGCCACGATAAACTCGAATATGGAAACAATGGTCAGTCAACTCTCGTCCACTGGCAGGTCGATTCAAGATACTACGATTTCTGACACAACGAATAACCTCACATCATAAAAGTACTGTGCTGCCGTCCAAGGCTTTTGCTCTGTACATTTCTTTCTCGACGTAAGTATAATCCGCTTGTAGTAATAATGCCTTTGGCGGGTAAGAATCAATTGATATGGTTTCTTCGCTATTAGGTATTCACACAGTTCGCATTGCGATGGACCAATCTATTAAAGTCCTTCATAGGCAAGAAAATGATATTAAATAATGTAAAATTTACCAGCAAATTTACAGACGTTTCTGGTTAATTTGAGGTGGCTGATATTGAATCTGGGTATTGTTTAGCTATTTTTTTAAATAACCCCAAAAAATTCAAAATGGCAGCCAATATTGGAACTTTTTGAAACATGATGCTAACTCCCATCTAAGTCCTCTTACACGTCTTTGAACATCTTGCTACTCTATTTGTTCCGATAAGTGGAAATAATTGCTCATAGAATTTGAATAATATATTTGAAATCGTCTACTCAAAGGTGGCAGATGCCAAATATTTTCTTCAGAATTTTTGTTCTCGGACACACTAAATCAAAGTTTTATTTTTTTAACTCATTTAATAATGGAGTGGGAGTGATGGTGGGTATGGCAGATGTCATAAAAAAATTGAAACACAGGCTTCCGCTTTCCTCCCATGTAATAAGCTTAAAATATAATCTCGCTATAATATATAAGTGTACCAAATCAAGTCAATATCTAAAACCGTTTCAGAAAAATCGTGCGTACAAAAAAAAAAGTTAGACAGACAGACAGAAAATTTTGTTTCGTTGAAATTTGAAATTTTCACGCTTTATGACATTCTAAACCCTTTTCAACAAAAACAAATCAGATTTTTTTTACGATTACTTAATTCCACTCCACTATGTGGATGTGGAGGTTATTATGAGATACATAAAAATAGAAGCGACCTTTGTCGAGTATAAAAGAATACATAAGTATTGTACTATTTATATGCGTGCTGTAAGGGGAAAATTGATATTCTTACTATATAATTTTTCTGTTGTCTCAATATTTTTGTGCTTTTTAACTTTTTAAATTAGGTTTATTAGGAAGAGCTGGGCTTCATGCAATTTAGTGGAAGAACACATTTTTGCATAGCAAAAAAATTGCTAAAGTAAGAGAACTTCTTTTTGGAAAATTTAGATCCTTAGTTTTATTCTACTAGATAGGTAACGGGTAATTATATAATAAGTTAGAACAAAGTGTGTCGAATTCGGTGACAGACGCGTGTTTCGCGGCTCCTACGGGATCTCGAGATAAATCCGATTCTGCATTGATTGATATAAATTAACGCGGTTCCAGCTATTTCATATAGTTGATATTTGATTGAATTATGTTGGTTGAATAAAGCAACACAAAATAGTGTATATAAACAATCCAAGAAAGTGTACTGCTTGACCGTGGAATCTATACCTGGATTCGTCCTTTCTTGAAGTGGGTGATATAAAATAAGCAACAGCCAGCCAGATGTGTGAATGAAACACATAAGTTTTTGTTTATGTAGCATGGTTTATTTATTTGTCTTTATTAAATTTTAAACAAGAAATGGAGATCAAAATTGAAAAGGTATTAAACATAATACATAGGTGATGAAATGGAAAAACTGCCTGAAATTGAAACCGATTGTTTCAAGGAAACGACATCCAGGGTAAGAAAACTATCCCTTCGTACCTCTTTTCTCATAACGCGAAAAAAAATTGTTACCTCGAGATAGTGCCCTTCCCAGCAACTCCACTGTAAATGGATATTTACCTGTGGAGCGATTAATAATTAAAAACAAAACAAAAACAAAAATAAAATAAAAAATAAAAGCTGCCAGATTCAGAAACAGAAGAAACAGAAAACTTAATAGAAGAAAAATAAGGAGATGACGATAGATGAAAACTTAGAAGAAGCACGGAAACTGAAAAGTAGCATCTCGCAAACACCTGCACACCCCAGCCGATGATGACAAATGGAAACTTAAAAGAAGCATCTCACAAACACCTACACTTCCCATGCTATATTCCCACCCCATGCGTCATGCGGCTCTCGCTGCTGACAATGTCCAACCCGGCGTATGTCGGTCCGGCGGTATATAAAACATCCGAGATTTGGTTCCGGCACGCGGTTTGGCCGTCCGTTGGGCGTGTTCAACGGACGACCAAGCTGCGTGTTGGAACGAACCTCCATGGATGCCCGGAATCGGCAGCAATGCCCAACTTACGGTGGCAAATCAATCAATCAAGTTAGAAGAATGTCAGCTCTGCCTTCTTTCAACACACCCATGAGTTGTATAATTACTTTCACATCCACGTAGTGGATTGGAAGTATAGCAATCGTAAAAAATATTTCAATTTTTTTTTCTTGAAATAGGTTTAGAATGTCATGAATGAAACGTCGAGATTTTAAATTTGAGCGAAACAAATTTTCTGTCTGTCTATCGGTCTGTAACTCTTTTTTGTCCACACGTTTTCTCCGGAACGATTTAAGATATTGACTTGAAATTTGCACGTATATATTATAACGAGATCTGGAACTGGATTGTTTTTTGAGGATATTCGGCGAATGGTTGGGGGTAAATAGGGGTAAATAGTGGAAACATGTAAAGCAAACTGGTAAGAGTACGGAAACTTGAAATTTGATGTATGTACTACAAGCCAAGGCCTCAATTTTTTTTATAATATTTTTCATCCCCCCACCACCCTCCCCATACACGTATATATTATAATGATATCAGGAACTATATTATATTTTGGGATTATTTTGATGAGGGGTTGGGGGTTAAATAGGAGTAAATAGGGGAAAATAAGTAAAGCAAGCTGGTAAGAATACAGAGGTTTCTGTCCATTGAGACATTTAATCAGCACCACGTGAACTACAATATACCAAAATTTCAGCCAATTCGATAGGGGCCGCTTTTCCATAAGATTAGTGCGTGGTCCTTTACCTTGCGTGTCTATTATTTTCATCTGATGTTATCATACATACCACTTACTGAAATAATCTGTTAAAGCCCGGATTATTGTAGAACATAAAATATCTTAAATGTTCCTCACACGATTAATATTCCTGACTGTGTTGAATATTTTAGTAATACTAATCGTGTGGGGGATATTACCGATATACCTCCAATCAATGTTAAAAGCGTATCTTATTGTTTCATGGAGAACTGTACATTCTTCCAGGACCAGTTGGGTATTCAGGAACGGCCATTGAAATTTTCCTGTCGCTCTTAATTTCTGAGATACAGGGTGATAAACTAATTTTGGTCTAAATTTATTTTGGCCACTTTTGATGATGGAAAACTGCCGTGCTCCCTTGCATAACGATACACAGTTGAAAATGTTTGATGATTTAGTGTTCTTTTGTTAGGAAAACGAATATTGTATTCCTCTGCGGCTTGTCTAACATTACCATCACAAAATCCATAAACAAAAATGATGTCGGCATATTCCTCATTTGTAAATTTATAAGACATGATTATTTGCAGACCAAGTTAACCAAGTACACTATAGTTCTACTGTTTATGACAACAAACAAGAAATGTCAAATTATCTAGGCCTCGATCTAGGCCTATGTAAAATAAAAAGAAAACTAATGATTCCTATTATAAAATGTACCTACTTAGCTACACTTTCTTTGGAATTAAAATAAAACTCTGGTTTTAAATTTTTTGTCAATATTGAACATTATTGTAAGCAAATAATACTGTTTTTCTTCAAATTCCCCTTTTTGTCAAATTCAATCGCTTGTAAAAAATCAACAAAGGCGCGACTAAAAATATAATTACATGTTTATGTTTAGAGATGTATGGACTTTTATAATTGGCACCTGAATGTTAAAACAAATACTACAAGGTGATCTTTTTTACAGGAATCGGAAAAAGCAAATTAAAAAAGTCCGGCACTGGAATTTAAAAAAATATATAATTGCAATCTATCAACTGTGATAAGTGTATAGTGTCTAAAATTTAAACAAAATCCGTCCAAAAGGACGTTCTGGCCTATAAATTTAGACCAAAATCAGTTTATCACCCTGTATCTCAGAAATTAAGAGCGACAGGGAAATTTCAATGGCCGTTTCTGAATACCCTAATGTCGTTACGACTAAAATGGGAACACTCTGCCTTTAAGGCCTTCTACAGCAAAAACGGTACATAGAATCGGATTGTGTCAATAACAATTTTTGATCAGCATATTATGAAATAGCAAACTGAAAAATTTCAGACAATTTGACACAGGGCCGTTTTACCGTATAAATGTGTGGGGTCTTTTATTTCATATTTTGTTTTTCTCCTTTTTTTTCTTTTTGTCGCGTTAATTTTGGGGCGTAATTATATTCAGATGGATGTTGCTGGTGTAGCATAGACAATAGGTGCATACAAGTCTAGTTTCCGCTTTCTTCTTTAGTTATTATTACACATATCTGATTTATGCAAATAAGTAGATCTTTATAACCAGATACAAATTTTTAATAACCATTGCATAAAAATAATTGTACAAAACTCCATTCATAAGATAACACGCCGAACTCAAATATTTAATAAATAAAAAAATGTTGTTTGTATGTATGTATGTGGAGCGTAGGCCGTTTTTTGTAACGACGACGTCTGTCTATCTAAAATTTCCCTCGAAATCTGAATGATATGTAAAACAACCTAACAATTGTACTCTTCGCCGATTTACTGCACTTTTTATATAATTGTTGCACATTCTATAGAATACTCTTGCAGTTTTTGTAAATAATATTAGTTTTAGACAGTTCCTGTTTAATTAAAAAATCTCGCCATCATGATATATATGTAGGTATGTATTGTTCTTAAAAACTAATACAAAAATAAATGTTTGCATTTTATATTCCAGACTTTTGGGGTGCAAATACTCGAGTCGTGCTCCACTTCTTGTAAAGTAAGGCAATTTAGACCCTTTTAATTTTATTCCACTAGGTACCTACTAAGCTACAACCGGGAACCTAGGGACCCATTGAATTCTTAAATAGATAGTATTTTAAAATTTTTAAAATGGTTTTACTACTACGGCAACTATTTTATTTATTATTATTTCTTCTTCTTTTTCTATTGTACTGTTTACCTATGGAACTAATTCTAAACAATTTGTTCTACACCTATTTAATTAGATAACAATTATTAGAATTTTCTTTGTGAAAAACCATACCTATAATATTCATAATTCACTGCATCCGGCCAATCACAAATACAAATTAAAAAATCATTGATCCAATGATATTTTAAATCTACCGCCATCAATTCTTGCTGCAGCTGACAATAGCAGTGACAACTAAGTGTATTGCCATATTGTTTGTCTACGTCGAGGTCTACGTTTTCCAACGTATGCACTTCTTGCAAGAGGTACTGACTAATTGATTGATCGATTGATTGATTGATTTTCCAGCGTAAGGTGGGCATTGCTGCCGATTCTGGGCATCCATGGAGGTTCATTCCAACACGCAGCTTGGTCTTCCGTCGAACACGCCCAACGGACGGCCAAACCGCGTGATGGAACCAAATATCGGATGTTTTTATATACCGCCGAACCGGCTGCATACACAGGACTGGACATTGGACATGCTTGTTGTCAGCAGCGAGAGACACATAACGCATGGGGTAGGAATATAGGATGGGAAGTGTAGGTGTTTGTGAGATGCTTCTTTTAAGTTTCCATTTGTCATCATTGGCTGTGAAGTGTAGGCTTTTGCGAGATACTTCTTTACAGTTTCCATGCTTCTTTTAAGTCTCATCTATCATCATCTCCTTATTTACTCTTCTTCTAAGTTTTCTGTTTCTGAATCTAGCAGCTTTATTTTTATTATTTTTTATTTTATTTTATTAGCCGTTCTACAGGTAAATATCCGTTTACGGTCGAAGTTCTGGCAAGGCTCCTATGTCGCGGTAAAAAATAAAATAGGAGCTTTTTACGGGTTATGGGAAAGAGGTCCGAGGGAATATTTTGTACAACCTGTAGGTATATGGTTTTTTTTGAGCAATCAGTTTTAATTTCCGTTTTCCAATTGGCCGCTTTTCAATTCCGTGTATTTTTCCATTTCATTACCTATGTTTAATACCTTTTCAATTTTACTTATAAACTAAAAATTAATACACAAACAAACCAATAAAGACAGAAACAAATACAATCAATAGACTAGACGAATAAACTGGGTTGTTAATAAATTAAGTTATTATCTAGGTTATTATATTAACAAATAATTTAAACTAATTTAGCTTAGCTTTCTGCAATAGCCTGGTCCTTGGTTACTGGTCTCTCCTCGGATTTCTTTATTTATACTTCACTTCGTATGTATATCTCTGCCTTCCCTATATTTTATTGTTGCAGGATAATTTACGAGTTTATGACATTATGCACTTTATATCTGCACTGGTCCCATTGCACGTGTCTATTTTCTTTTAGTAGCGTTATCTTATGTTGCCAGATGTTTGTACACTTTGTCGAGTTGTTTACATACGCTTTTAGTGATACTATAATCTAATATTAGCTACATGAAATAGCCAAATTTATGCTAATTTATATCAACTAATGTAGGATTGTCCACGCGTGAATTCAAAACATTTCCGCGCGTTTTCTAACCGTTTTTATCCGAGTTTCTTCGAGATTTCGTGAGAGCCACTAAAACGCGTCTACCTTCGTCAACGAGCCGAACTAAACTCCACCAAGTGCTAAGTAGGTACTGACTAATGCTATTAAATTTCAGTTTAGTTTCTTTGTTTAATAGGTGTAGAAAAAGCATAGTATTAAATTCGTGATTATGACCATTATTCACTCAGATGATTTGAGCTAATCATAATCGCTCATATAATAATATACAAAGAAATTGTAGTCTTTACACGACCATTATTATAGTGTACCTTTAGGTATCCATAAATTTTCATTTTAATTTTTTTCTAACGAACACCCAATAAAAAAGTACTATTGTTCGACCTTTGTATTAAGGTCAGCGTCAGATGACATCAGCGCCAGAACGTTGGACACATGATAGTTTTGTCTCATCGCGTGGCCGTCCTTCAAACAAAGATGGAAGCTACCATGTGTCCAACGTTGGATGGCTTGGACGCATCGTCTGGCGCCGGCTTTAAGAATTAGTAATGTTTTATTTAACAGCGAGAAAACAAGACATGCTATTTAAGAAATAAAATTAAGGGTGGTTTTCTAAGAGCCCTTTTATGCAGGCATTTTGTGCCGCTCATGTCACGACCGCAAAATGCGGCGGGTTGTTTTTATGCACGCGAACGGCAAGTAAAACGGACGGAAGTGCATAAAATGATCCATTTGTTCCCTGTGATTTACAAAACGCCTCCGCAATTGCCGTCGCCTTACCGACGGCACAAAACGCCTGCATAAAAGTGGTCTAAGTGTCAGTTTTTGAAATAATGCCTTTAAAGATGCTAAGAAACATTTTCAATGGCATTTGCTAATTTTTTATCTCCATGAACAAGGAAGATCGTGACTATGTATCGAATCTGGGACAACGGGTATAATTTGAAAGCATCATGCGTGGTATTCTATGTGAGGTACCTAAGCATTTATTGTTATTTTTAGTGCATTAAGTAATTTTGTTTCTTATATAGGTATTGTAATAATATATACCTACTATTAAATCATTAAGTTAACTATAAACTTAAACTACCTTTATGTCATAATATAAGCATAATAATTGCATGGTATATAAATTGTAATTGTTTACCGTTATGTTGTTTTTGAATGATTATTCGTGTTGGTAATTTTATTTCATTAATGTTTTGTGGCTAAACATAGGTAATAACAATGTGACAATGTGTCTATACTATTAATTTGATAATGTCTCGATATGTGGATTCGAGCGTGGATTAAAACTTATACAAAAGAACGTGAGTCATTTTTATAAATTATGACTCATATGATTTATGGTAATTTTTTAACTGTCTTAAGTATAAGTATATTATTATTTTTATCATTTATAATTTAGAAGCTCTATAGGTATAATAGAGTTTGATAATAGAATGACGGGCACCATTTGCGAAAACACGGTGTGCCTAAGTAAACCGAGTAGTGTAATTTAATAATCTGATTGATGCCTATTATTAATGAGTAATTAGTTATCAACGAACAGTCGAACAAATTATGGCCCAATTTTGTGAGTTTAACAGAAATAAGTTAGAAGGACTTATTTTTAACGACAAATGTCAATAGGTATAGAGTTTCATTCCAGGTTCCATTAATACATAAAACATATTTTCTATTTCATAGAAAATTTAAGTTATAAAATCATTGTGCAAAATACTGTAACTGTTTAAGTATCTGTGTTGGTGTAGTCATAGTTTACGTACCACTTGCCATGTAGTTTCACAAAGTCCTAAGCCTAACGAACACTACACACGAACACTATACCCGGCGTGTATTTTGTTATAGCATCATTTGAAGATGTTTAAAATTTAGTTCATAATGATGCCAACACAGTTGGCGAAATGCGCGTACCGTAGTGTTCTGTTTCGTTATATCAGTAAAAAAAAGTACCTCAATGTCAGTGTGTCACGTCAAAAAGTTCTTCAAACCCTCTTCATGCCTTTAAATAGTTCAAATTCTTTATATATCCGTATTTTGTGATTCAAATGGACTTACCTTCGATAATCGAGGACCAAATGTAGCAAATTCAAAATCTTTGTTAAAAAGCGATACTTAATCCCCAAAACAAATCGTCGAAACACATTTATCTTGCACAATTAATTTTAAAGTAAAGTTTTCTATCATAATTCATCACTCGTTTATTATCACTTATATCAGTAACAATTGTTTTTAAAAGAACTTATTTATTTATTGTTGTAACTAACACATGTAAATATTTCCGGCGCAGGCGCTGTGCACTAGCAGGATTCCGTTCCTGCTCTGATCACGTTTGTATGCCGACTGTCTGCTGTCTGCTGCTGCTAACACTGCTAACATAATTTTAACGCCTGCTGAAATATTTCTACTTCAAAGATGAGAAAAGAGGTGGGAAATGGTAGTCAGCAATGAGCACATTGTTGAAACGATAACTTGAAGTTAAAGAATGGTACAATACGGTGTATTGAACCATACCGGGTGAGTCAGAAACAACTGGAATTTTTTTATTGCTGGACTCAAATGATGGACAAATTGTATAAGTTTTGTAGTAATGATGAGAAAACTTTATTTGACGGTACTCAAGTACTTTTATTACAGAGACCTTTCATATCGGCGAATATCCTCGTTATTTGAGGATATACTTAATATACGATTCAAATGTATTGACCCCTCACTTTAGCCGCGAGAGTCTTAAAAACGCAGGAGCGGAAAAAATTGAAAAAATTATGTATTCATTATGCGGCTATTGTAAATCAGTCACTAAAATTTGAATAATGTAGGTACACTGGACAGTTTCGAAGTTCTACTAAGTTGAAAAATGTCCTACTTATTGAGGAAATTTTGGCCATATCGGTTTTAAATCCATTATATCTTGGAAAACATGCCTACCATGTAAGTAATATTTTAGATACCTACCGATTAAGCCCGGCATTTTTTATACGAGGACATTTTTTCATAATTGTTTATTCTAAAATTTTGCAGTTATTCTCAATAACGTGACTTCATGCTCGTTCGGTTATTTATCAAGGTAGCTAAAAAAAATTTGCTAAATGGTTGATTACATAAATGATGAGCATTTTCAGAAAAAAGAATTCGGGTGTATCAAGTATTAATTGAGTTATTAAGCCCAATAGATAATATTAAAAAGAGAGAGAGAGATGTAGATAAGATAGCGAGGTCGACAGTACGTCTAAGAAGTAAGCAAGCAAGCCCGCGCTGCACGGCACCTCACCTCTAATTTATTTATTTATTTACTTACTTCAAATGCTATAATTAATTAACGATTGATATTTTTAATTTTTTTTTGTTCGGTTTATTTGATTAGAAGTGACATCCGAAACAGAATTTTCGTCTCGTCTCCTAATAAGACTGAACAGACAGACGGCACATTTTTGTAAATAATAACGAGGACTTTGAGTAAAAATGTTTTAAAATATTATCACATATAAAAAAAGTGTTCGTTCATGCCATACCAAAATTTTACACAAAAATAATAAGTGGTTTTCGAGATGTGGCCACTTAAAATTTAATGTGACAAGAATCTCGTTAAAAATGGGTACATCTTGTGGTGTAAATTAAATAATTTTCATAACGTTTTAACCTAAATTATTAAAATTTCAATGAGTGATGTACAATTCACATGTAATAAAAATATAATTTTATCATTTTTTTCCGCTCCTTCGTTTTTGAGATATTCGAGGTTAAAGAGGGGTCAATACATTTAAATCGTATATTAGGTATTTAAATTAAAATTGATGAGAAAGTAGACATTTTTAATTGTGTTTTGTCCAAAACAATTTTATTTTTAGGTTCATTCCTGAGTGTCTAGTTTTCGCTAATTAATAAATTAGGTAGGACCTAACTTATTACTTCCACATCCAGGTAGTGGAGTGGAAGTATAGTAATCGTAAAAAAAAATAATTTTTGTCTGTCTGTCAGTCTGTAACTTTTTCACAGCAACCGTTTAAGATATTGACATGAAATTTGGTAGGTACACGTATGTATCATGACGAGATCTGCAACTAAAGTATATTCACGAAAGACTGACAGTAATAAATATGCGTGATTGCCTCGTGATCGCGACGTGTTCCATCCTCATTGGTTGCATTTTACAGGATATTGCCAAGGGTTTTCTCGACTTCAGTTGTATGTAATTTGCGTAAGAGTGTATTTTCATTTGTTAGAAAATTTGAATTATTATAACTCATAAACAGTTTAGTGAATCCATTTGAAGTTTATGGTGGTGTATTATCAAGTTTAAAAGAGCAATATCCTACATGTTCATTAATATTCAATCGTTTTAAAATCGATCAGGAAACTTCTTATATTTTTAATAATTTTACGCATGAACTAAGGAAAAATAAGTGAAGCAAGTTCACAAGAGTACAGTAACTTATAATTTGGTGTATATACTAGAAGCCAGGACCTCAGGTTTTTGTAATATTTTCAACCCACCACCCCCTCATCATTATTATAGGGGTTAATAAAATTGAGATATTCACTTGGAATTTGGTACAGGTATGCATTATGACATCTTGAACTAGATTATATTTCGAGATGATTCCATTGAAGGGTTGGGGGTTAAATAGGGGTAAATAGGGAAAAATATATAAAGCAAGTTAAGGCCTCCCCTACTAACAAAGTTACTCTATAAATTTAAAATAATACTACAATTTAATTTCATTACTGTTACATTACTGCTCTGCAAACGCTATTTTGTTTTATTAAAACCGCCATTGATTACACATCCCCACAAAAAAAAAATGTTCTGACCTAGCAATGAGACGAGTATATCCTTATGTATTTTTGATCGCTGATTCCGATTCCGGGGTAAAAAAAGTCGTACACCCCCAAAAAAAAAATTTACAGCCAAAAAACACCACCTGATAGGGTATATATGAGATAACACTCTGAAAATGATGTTATCATTTTAATCAATCGTTTTGTTTAATATTTTCGGGAAAAATTGAATGTATTACGATAAAAATAAAGGTGAATTGCAGCGTTCACCCTATCGGTATGAAACGCACCCCCATAGAGGGTGAGAAAAATCCTCATCTGCCATCAAACCAATTGATAACGACAATGACTGAAAAACATCTAAAAATGTTTAAGTTTCGTTAGGTTTGCAATAAACTGACGTAGAATTCACGTAATACCCCAAAACTATCCCTATAACGTTATGAAAAACAACCCTTAACTTCAATTACAGAAAATAGAAAGGAAAAAATCGGTAAAGGTATTTACACAGAACTTCCCTCGTTATCTGTGCATGGCGATCACTAAAAAATTATTAAATGTAAAATGACATTGAAGAAGAAGAATAATAATGGAAATATAGTTATTGTAATTATTACAAAGAAGTCCTGATAACTTTTGGTCAAAAAAATAGTGCTCATCCAACAGCAAAAGTTCAATATTAAATAACAGGTCTCCCATAAATTATTTCTTGGGATGGGGTAGAAAAATTTTCAAAAAAAATTTTTTTTTTTGAAATACGTTTAGAATGCCACGAAACGAAAAAAAAAATGTTTCTTCCCATATTTTAGTGGTAAAAATTTTTTCAAAAATGATTTTTTCTGAAATAGGTTTAGCGCGTCATGAAACGTGGAAATTTTAAATTTGAGCAAAAAAAAATTTTTTTCACTATTTATTCCGTTTAGATGGTCCACCCAGTATATTTTGCAGTGAAAATTCTACCAGTTCTTCGCTGACAGTAGGGTTAACTACCTACCAAATTTGACTGCTCTCCGTCAAATAGTTTTTTAGTTAATGCACCAACAGACAGACAGACAGACAGACAGACAGACAGACTAACGGAATTGAAAAACCTATATTTTCGGAATCTACGTGTTCTGAAACGTCAGAATCCGAAAAAATATCGGAGGGTGATTTTTTCTCGAATACAATACTTCCCTTCGGTATGCGAGGGAAGTAAAAACATGAAATTTGATAACAATTTCATTAGGTTTGCAAAGAACCATACCATAAAAAAAAGATTAAAAAAAGAAGAATTAAAAGCTACTAATGTAAGAGTACTTCTCACCCCCTTCGGATGCGTTTTATGCCCAAATGGTGTTAAGATTGGTGACAAATGACTGCTAATATCCTAGCCATAAGGATCTCTGCAAATAAGAACATCCATATGATGAAATCGTTATCAAATTTTATGTTTTTTCCTTTCTTTTTTCTGTAATTGAAGTTAAGGGTTGTTTTTCATAACCTATTCTTTAAGAGTTTAGCTAAGCATTAATAAAACAATTTTATTAGCACTCTTCTTAATACAATATTATTTCTGAGAGCATGTTGTATTCGGCCGTAGCTGCAAAACAATTGTTATATAAACAAAGAACACATTGCTCTCATAAAACATTTATAAAATAGTTAACAAACTGAAAATTGTCCTTAGAGGCTATAAATATTCTGTGCCATTTTTATAAAACATTGGTAGCTGTTTATGCGCCATATTGTTTTCGCATTAACAGTGGTCTCTTACAGGACTTTGTCATCTTGGGGCGCTCGTCATGTTGGATTTAGGATGACGTCACACAATTTATCGTATTCTACACGTGTGCAAAATTTTAAAGCTCTAGCTCAATTAGAACTAAGTAGTTGAAATTTTAATTGCGAGATTTGTTTACATTGCTACAAGTGAAGCTAAATAAAAGTTTTTAAAATTGTTACATATTTGAAAGTATACAGAAAAATACTATTTAATTACAACTTGTATTTTATTTATTTCATGCTGACCGTTCTTTCCTGATGGGAAATCCTCGTAGTTGATTACAAGGCAATAGCGAGCAAAATTATTCGGAACAAAATATTAATGAAAATTACCTTTGCTTTTTGCAATACACTTCTGTCTAATTTCAAAAAAATGATGTATAACAATTCTTCGGAAAATATATTTGTTCTATAAGTGTTTTCATAGTTATAAATATGATTTATAAGATGGACGAGATAATGTTATTTATGTTTCAACTATTTGTATAGCGGCCATTTTGGTCTTAAAAATAAAATGAAAAGAGTTCAAAAGTAAACATTATTGTATTATAACCGTTTTAGCAACAACCTATTATTGTGAAATATGTTATCTGCGAAACACAATTGACAATTGGTGCGATACCACAAAAAGATCGAAAAAAAATATTTTATTTTCACTTTATACTTTTAATTTTGATAATTATTCGATATTTTTAGAGCGCTCAACAATTTCATTGTATTAGTAGGTACCACATATTTCACAGAAAAATTTAATTCGCAGCCAAAAATCGCTTTGCTGTTGGCGAAAAGAAGTCTTAATCAGTTAAAATGTATCTCATATTCACTAAACATGTTAGATATGCCGCCATGTCACATAGAATCTATATACCTTTGTAATATTTTAAAACTATTTTGAGAATTATTATTGTCTGTAAAAACCCCACGAACATCAAAACACTTGAACATTTTCATTCGACGCGTGCTGCACCAATCGTGTTGGTATCATCGAGTTGATTAAAACTGTTCGTTTTAATCATCTCCCGATGATGCCAACTTGACTGGCGCAATACGCGTAGAGTGCAGTGTTCAATGAGTGTGTTGATGTCCGTGGAAACTACTTCAGAGATATGTACTTAATGTATATTCATAAAATATGCGATTGTGTATATGATGTGTGTTTCATATCCAGTGAATGTACATTGCATATGTTTATGTACATTTAATGGATATGAAATAAATATGGAAGTCGGCGACAAACGTATAGGATAGCAATGTTAATTCCACATCCATTCCCAAGCAGCACAATTAGTTTATTTTACCAGTTTAAAGCCACAGTGACCTAAGATAGTTGATATAACGTAATTGCAACCATTACTTTCAACTTTAAAGGCATATGGACTTAATAGTAATTAATTAAGCAATATTTAGGTAATATTTTCTTAAGAAATGCCTGATAAAGTCACATTGACTTTAGTGTAATTTTCAAGAAATATTAACGTAATTGTTCCTTAAAATTTAACTATAAAGTTAAAGTGTATATTGAGGTCAATGCATAAGAAAATATTACGTAATTTTAGACCAAGTTATTAACTTTGGAGTCGCCGACTTCTGTCTGGATAGAAACAGGGAAATTTTACCAATTTTTAACATAAATGTAACCTATGTTTTGTCTTGTCCTTGTAGTCAGATTTTAGTTAAAACTTTAACCTCATGGTCACAAATAGTTCCAATTTTAGGTAAAATTTACGTTAATTTTACTTCCCCACTTACCTAGCATATGTGTTTAACCTAAAGGTAAATATTACTTCATATAATGTCCTAGAAGTTATTTTTACTTAAAAATAGAATTACGTCTCTTCCCTGGAAGGCAAAATTACGTTTTCATTGTCTAAATTACTTCAAAGGACTAAAATGACTGTATTATATTGATGCCCCTCCCAGTAGTGTCAACTGTCAAAAGTTACTTCTTTACTTTTACTTTAATGATTGGAGTCATGGGGTAGCGTCACATTTTCCATATAATAAATTTTCAGAGGTCATGTTGACAGTTGTTGACCACATAAACAAGTTTTAATATTTAAAACTTGTTTCGAAATATCGCGCGTCGGAAGATAAGAGATCGACACGCCACCTACAGTCAGGGCAATTTTACTTTCTGACCTTTCCTCATATTAAAATCTCGAACCTAGTTATTCATTTTTTCTGGAAATAAAAACGTGTCATTATTTTTTGTTGGATAACTTGGAAGGGAGAAAATCCGACTAAAACCAGCTTTTTCCACTAATTGGTTTAAGTATATTTTTATAATTTTACGCATGAATGACACTATGAACTAAGTCCACGTGACCGGCGCATGTATTTGTTTTGATCTCAGATAAATAAAAGACATATTTATCTGAGGTTTTAATCACGGCCGTCTCTAGAGACGGCCATGTTTTAATACCCTTTTTGCTGTTTTTGGCAAATAAACAACGATTATTGTTCTATTACCCTTGAACCTGATGGCAAACCTGGACTGGGAAGTATGACCAATTTAGTTCTAAATGAACTTTAAAGACTTTACAATCTTGAAGACTACAAAATTATTTTAACCTATATTGGTCCCATTTAACTTTAAAATCAATAATATAAGTTTTAAAGACTTCTACTGTAGGCAAAATGTTAGTGAGGTCTAAAATATTGGGAAAGAATACTTTGAAGTCGCGCGGTACTATATTCGCCATATTTTTCAACCAGCTGTAAGAGGCCATTTTATAATGAAATTTTGATGAGTGATTAATTGAAAAAAATCATTAATATAGGGTTATTTAACAGACATCAAGTACAATATTAGCATATTTCATGCTCCAGGAAAGTTCTGCAGAGCAATTGTATAGGCTTTTACAAATATTTTTAAAACACATTGAAGCTGGAAAAAAAAATTTTTGTTTAAAAACGTAAAATACTTGAGGCGCTTTTAATATTCCGAGGTAGAATTGATACATTTACGATGAAAATTGATTGGCAGCAAAAAACCACAGACAGGAGAAAGGTGGACACATTATATTTCACAACTATGTCTGACATTATACGATATACTCCTACTCCATCATTATAATAGATGTCTGGTTTCTATTGTCTTATGCTGCTGATGCCTTATAAGTAAATTATCATTGCTGTAGATAAAACATTATTAGTTTGAGAAAGAAAGACGCAGTTGAAAAAGGACAAGTGGTTTGGTAGATATTACGTAATAACGGCCACAATTAAACATAATATTTACGTTTAAATTACCTGTTCAAGGAAATATGTTCTATAAATTATAGGTGATTATAACTGAGTGGCCTTATTTAAGACGTATTACCGACGTCGTCTCATTCCCCATTTACTTATATTTTACGTATATTTTAAGTCAATTAGGTTAGGTTAAATGGGAAAACGACACCAAAACTAGGTCTACATTACGTAATTCAGACCTAAGGTGCTACTTGGGTTAGATGTATATTAGATATACTCTTTCCATCTTGTGGATATACATATCCATAGATTGCATATACAATGTATGTACATTGCAAATAATTTTGTTATGTGGGATACAATTGATTTTTTTCACTTCTGGTTTCCCCGGAAGTGACACTAACTTTCGATTTTTAAATCGGATACCCTATATATTATTGCATTTTTGAATTCTGCATAATTTTCTGAATCCAACGATGCCAAATAAGTGACATTTCAAACATCAAGTTTTTTTATAATATAATTTTATTCTAATTACTTTGTTACACATAAGGTGGTTTTGGAATACAAAAAATTAACACAAAACATTACAACAGTTGTTCAAAATGCTGTCCATTAACGTCAATGCACTTCTGAACTCGCATAGCTGTTTCTCGAAGAACGTTCGCCAATTGCTAGGCAGTTATGCTATTAATTGCTCGTCTTACTCGTAGCTTCAGGTCTTCACGGGTTGTAACGACGGTTGCATAAACAATATTTGTTAAATGACCCTAAACAAAGTAATCTAGGGACGTTAAATCAGGTAACCTTGAAGGCCACTCCACAAGACCATTCGTCGAAATTACGTTTTCTCCGGATCTCCGTTGAAGGTAATCAATTACTATCCTTGAATTATGGGGAGGAGCGCCATCTTGTTGGAAATACATTCCCTGTCCTAAATCTAAAGATAACTCATCTAAAATGTCCTCAATCTCATTTTCCAGAAATCTCAAGTATCTGGCACCAGTCAGAGGTTCTTCAAATACTACCGATTATTTCAAGCCAAACACTGAAACCGAACCACACTTGAAAGTTACCCTCCCGTAATAAATTTAGATTTTCTTGTAACCAATATTTTGTATTTTGTTGGTTAAATAATCCCAAATTTGTAAACCTTGACTCGTCCGAAAATAGAATCAGTCCCAAAAAATCATTGTTTGACTGCACGTTATTATACAAAATCCAATTGCAATATTCCATTCTAGGTTCGTAATCACTTTCGTACAAATGCTGGTGCAATTGGTAAGATTTATAGTATGGTATTTGTACAAAATTCGGCTTACTGTTTGGTGACTGATGTTCAATTCAAACCAACTTGCCTTAAGGAAACAGTCTTATCGACTTCTATTCGAGCCGAAACATTAATTTCCGCGCCGTTTTCTTTGGGATCATTGTTGGGCTCTCTTCGGAATTGGTTTTCAACATGTTTAAAATAATTTTTCGCAGGACATTGTCTTCTATCAGGATATCGTCGGCCATAAAAGTCCATAGCTGGCAATTGTATTTTTATTTACTTTCCCCATAAATAATTAACATATCCACTTTTTCATCTCTTGTATAAAATTGCGGCATTTTCAACACAATTAACACGAATTTTAAACAATTTTTAAAGACACAATAAAAACACCGTTAAATCTGCAAATGTTTGACAAGCTAAATATTTCATTGTTTTCAAGGCCACCTTAGTTACTTCTTAACATTTAATTAGAACAAAATTGTATTTTCGTATTTTCTTTTAGCTGTAATTTTGTTTGTATTTATCGCACATTTTAATACGACATATTAATGAATTCCTTATTAATTACTAATAAATGGTACCACCGTACCGAGATGGTTCCGTTTGAGAAAATTGAGTTTTGCCTCAAAAACAATTTTGGTGAATTTTATTTGCTCATAAATCATGTAATTTAGTGTTTTTAACTGAATTTCGATTTTTGTAGCATTACACGGGTCATTTAGAATAAATCGGAACTGTCATGGCACACTTAAATGGAAAACTAAAAATTATATTATAAAAAAAATTGATGTTTGATATGTCACTTATTTGGCATCGTTGGATTCAGAAAATTAAGCAGAATTCAAAAATGCAATAATATATAGGGTGTTCCATTTAAAAATCGAAAGTTGTATTTCTTCCGGCGAAACCGGAAGTGGAAAAAAAATTTATGTCAAAAAGTTCCGCTTATTATGTCTATAGTATATCCTAAATTTCAATCAATTATCTTCAAAACCAAAGGAGAGAAGGGGGGTATACCATGATCCTGTTGCACCCGGTATACAATCTCAAGTTTCTGTCAACTTACCAACTTGCTTTAGTCATTTTCCCTTATTTACCCCTTTTTACCCCCCTACCCTTCACCGGATGTGTTCAAAAAACAATCCAGTTCCAGATCTCGTTATAATACATAAGTACCTACGTGTATAAAATTTTAAGTCGATATCTTAAATCGTTCCAGAGAAAACGTGCGGATAAAAAAATTTACTGACTGACAGACCGACCGACTGACAGACTGAAAAAATTTTTTTTCGCTCAAATTTAAAATATCGACGTTTCATGATATTCTAAACCTATTTCAACAAAAAAATGAAAGTTTTTTACGATTACTAAGATACTCCACTACGTGGATATGAAAGTAAAATATCGAACGCTATCGCGATAATTCGACGTCACACTAAGAAATCACGATATGAACATCGTACAATATTTTATCTATTATCAATACTTCTCATAATCCTATTAAAAGTTTAAAACTTGTAATTAGAACAATTATGAGACAATAATTAAACTAGTAGTTTCTGGAAGTATTTGTCATGATTATGTTGCCATCTTGCACTGTGGTGTCCATAAAATGAGTTCAGACGAAATTGTTGCTTCGGACATAGAATTTGCAGCAAATTCAGCCATCGAATCATTGGTACCTGCCAAATCTACGATAAAAGTATCGTAAATGACTATTACATAATACTTTATTTTACTTCCACATCCACGTAGTGGATTGGAAGTATAGTAATCGCAAAAAAAATTTCAAAATTTTTTATTCGTGAAATAGGTTTAGAATGTCATGAAACGTCGAGATTTTAAATTTGAGCGAAAAAAAAATTCTGTCTGTCGGTCTGTCTGTCTGTCTGTCTGTCTGTCTGTCTGTCTGTCTGTCTGTCTGTCTGTCTGTAACTTTTATTGTCCGCACGTTTTCTCCGGAACGGTTTAAGATATTGACTTGAAATTTTGTACACGTATATATTATAACGAGATCTGGAACTGGATTGTTTTTTGAGGATATCCGGTGAAGGGTTGGGGGTTAAATAGGGGTAAATAGGGGAACATAAGTAAAGCAAGCTTGTAAGAGTACAGAAACTTGAAATTCGGTGTATGTACTAGAAGCTAAGGCCTCATATTTTTTTATAATATTTTTCAACACCCCACCACCCCTACCCCATTAATGGGGTTGATAAATTAAAGTTGAGATATTCATTTGAAATTTCGTACACGTATGTATTATAACGACGTCTGGAATTAGATTATATTTTGAGATGATTCCGTTGAAGGGTTGGGGGTTAATTTGGGGTAAATATGGGAATATAAGTAAAACAAGTTGGTAAGAGTACAGAAACTTGAAATTCTGTGTATGTACTAGCTAGAAGCCAAAGCGTCAGATTTTTTTTATAATATTTTTCAACCCCCACCACCCCACCCCTACTACAATATGGAAAGGGTTGATAAAATAAAATTGAGATATTCATTTGAAATTTGGTACACGTATGTGGTATAACGACATATGGAACTAGATTATAATTTGAGATGATTCCGTTGAAGGGTTGGGGGTTAAATAGGGGTAAATAGGGGAAAATAAGTAAAGCAAGCTGGTAATACTACAGAAACTTGAAATTGGGTGTATGTACTAGAAGCCAAAGCGTCAGATTTTTTAATAATATTTTTCAACCCCCACCACCTCTACTCCAATATGAAAAGGGTTGATAAAATAAAATTGAGATATTCATTTGAAATTTGGTACAAGTATGTATTATAACGACATCTGGAACTAGATTATATTTTGAGATGATTCCGTTGAAGGGTTGGGGGTTAAATAGGGGTAAATAGGGGAAAATAAGTAAAGCAAGCTGGTAAGACTACAGAAACTTGAAATTCGGTGTATGTACTAGAAGCCAAGGCCTCAGATTTTTTAATAATATATTTCAGCCCCTCACCACCCCTTCTCCATTATTCAAGGGGTTGATAAAATAAAATTGAGATATTCACATGAAATTTAGTACGCATATGTATTATAACGGCATCTGGAACTAGATTATATTTTGAGATGATTTCGTTGAAGGGTTGGGGGTGGGTATATAAGTGAAAATAAGTAAAGCAAACTGGTAAAAGTACAGAAATTTGGGATTTGGTGTATATACTAGAAGCGAAGATCTCAGGCTTTTTATTAGTATTTTCCATCCCCCCACCACCCCCACTCCCTTATTAAAAGAGTTGACAAAATTAAATTTAAATTTTCACTTGAAATTTAGTACATTTATGTATTATAACTATATCTAAAACTAGACTATATTTTGACATGATTGCGTTGAAGGAGTGGGGGTAAGTAGAGGTAAATAGGGAAAAATAAGTAAAGCAAGCTGGTAAGAGTACTGCAACTTGAAATTCGGTGTATGTCCTAGAAGCTAAGGCGTCAGATTTTATAATATTTTTCAACCCTTCCACTACCCTTACTACATTATTAGAGGGGTTGATAAAATAAAATTGAGATATTCACTTGTAATTTGCTAGACGTATGTATTATAACGACATCTGGAACTAGGTTATATTTTGTGATGATTCCGTAGAAGGGTTGGGGTTAACAGGAGGACTAGGGGAAAATAAGTAAATCAAGCTGGTAAGAGTACAGAAATTTGGGATTCGGTGTATATACTAGAAACCAAGGCCTCAGATTTCTTTCTAATATTTTTCAAACTCCACCACCTCCGCTTCATTATTAATGGGATTGATAACATCAAATTGAGATAGGTATTCACTTGAAAGTTGGTACACGTATGTATTGTAGTAACATCTGATTGAGATGACTGCATTGAAGGGGTGGGAGGTGGTAGGTTGTGAATAGTGGAAAATAAGTAGGGTAAACTAGAAACTTCATTTTTAATGTATATGATAGAAACCAACTCCTCAAACTTTTCTATGACATCTGCCCCAAATATTAAAATTCTATGACCAATAATTTCCACATACTAGAGTGCAAATATAGTCAAGATGTTTCCTTTAAAGTGACTTGGATGAAGAATCTGGATGTGGAAGTAGTGATTCCTTGGGCAGCGGTTTTTTATATATGTGAAAGTATAGCAATCGTACAAAAATTTTCAAAGTTTTTTTTATTTAGCTTAGAATGTCATAAAACCTAGAGACTTTAAATTTAGAAAAATATCTGTCTGTCGGTCGGTAACTTTTATATGCGCACATTTTCTCGGCAACGGTTTAAGATATTGACTTGAAATTTTGTACACGTTATACTATAAACTATAACAAGGTATGGAACTGAATTGTCTTCTGAACTTATCCGGTGAAGGGTTCGGGGGAAAATAGGGGGAAATAAGAAAAGCAAACTGGTAATAGTACAGATACTTGGAATTCGGTGTATATAATAGAAGCCAAGGCCTCAGATTTTTTATAACATTTTTCAACCCCTCCACCACCACACTCCATGATAAAATTAAATTCAGATATTCACTTGAAATTTGGTACGCGTATAGTAAATATGTACAACATCTAGAACTAGATTATATTTTGTGATGATTCCAATGAAGGGGTGGGAGGTAAGTAGCGGTAAATAGATGAAAATGAGTAAGATAAGCTGGTAAGAGTACAGAAACTTGGGATTTGGTGTATATACTAAGGCCTCAGATTTCTTCATAATATTTTCCACCCCTCATCCACCCTCTCCGTTATTAAAAGGACTGATGAAATAAAATTGAGATATTCAGTATTATAATTAGAGATCGGGAATTTTATCTCGGTGCTAAAGACGGTTCTCATGTAGACGTAATATTATATTGCAAACATTTACTAAAATAATCAGAAAAACGACGAAGTGGTGAAATATTTATTATTGCCAGCTACATTGTGTTTTTGGTAATAAATTTTACTTAAAAGCGGTAATAGTTCTTACAAAAACATGTAAAACATATCTAGCAAATAAAAAGACAATTTTGAATCAAACACACACTTTCCTTCCGTTTCTGTTTAATGTGTGGCGTGTTTGTTTTGTTTATTTTCATATTTAGAAAGCCCAATTAATTTCTGGCAACATAAAACATTTTTCCCAATGAAATAAACCATTTTTATATAATATTAAATTACACATAACAAAGTTAGGGATTAATGGCATAAAGCTGCCACGTACCGTGTGTATCGCGTGATAAAGTGAATTTTATTTCATTTTAAAATGTTAATGTTAAACTTACATTTATCGGAAATCTACTACATTTGTGCAACGTACTGACAATTACCTAAAAACATGGTTGATTTTTTTAATTTACCGAGTGTCAACATTAAATTCCAGTGTACGGAGGTACTTTTATTTTTCCTTGTGCTGTTTTATCTCCTTTAATTATACGACGCCGCCGAAATTGTGAAACTTTTGAAAATCACCTTTTACCTACACTGTGGCACTTATTGGCATTTACATCAACGTTTAATAAAGGGTAGACCATCCCAAATCGCAATTTTGCAAACCGTAGTATAAATCTAGCTATATATATGTGCATATGTATCTACAAACCCAGTGTGAAATTATACAGAGTCGGTCGTGTACAGAAAGTCTAGGGCTTTTCAGACTGCAATAGATTTCTGGTTCGTGATTATAGTTGCATTCATATTTCCAAGGCACATAAAAAATCCCGTCAAAGGAGTCCGCGCGGCGGTATCATTGAATAGGTAAAGATGCCGCCTGCCCGCTTTGTAGTTACCACATTTTTACATGCCTTAAAATTATGAAGACGACTATACCCAGAACTGAAATTTGATGGAACAGATCTTTATTGTAATAGTTGCAACAAAACAATTTCTTGGACATCTAAAACAAATGTTAATAGACATATTTCCTCACAAAAGCATATTAGTGCTAGTGGCTCTACTGATAGTGAATAAACAAGTTTTAATTTAGATTTAGTGATAGTGGGATGTAAACATACCGGCGCGGTCAAAACTAGATAATGTTAGTTTAATGGTACATCCCTCAATGCCTTGTCAAGTGTATATAATAAACTTACAATATTAACTTTAGATATTACGGAATTCCCTAAAAAAGTACAAGGTAAAATAAATTGTATCATACTTGCATAAAGATCTTTCCGCGCCGGCTGAGCCAACCCTGAGTTTTACGTCACCAAGATAAAATTCCCGATCTCTGATTATAACGACATTTGGAACTAGATTGTATTTTGAGATGGTTCTGTTGAAGGGTTGAGGGTTAAATCGGGGTAGGTAAGGGGAAATAAGTAAACCAAGCTGGTAAGAGAACATTCCAGATCAAACACCCCCTACCATACCAGGAGTCACCTATCTTCCGGCAACCTCTCTAGCCACACTTTCCTTAGCCATAACTTTTCTCTATCACACTTTTCCCTGGTACACACCTCTGTTTGTAATTTTTTTCTTTTTTGTCATTTTGTCCCTTTTTGTTCTAAATTCATTTTAGACCGAAAAACTTTTAAAAATTGTAACTATTAAAAATCTTAATTTTTCGCCTTCTCTACCTTCCCGACGGCGCGGCGGGTAAACCGTTGGGTCCAGTTGCTTCGAACGGGTTTTTCGTTGAGTCTTTTCCCCCGCGTCAGCATTTAAATAGTGTTTAGTGTCTTGTGCCCCGATAGTTTTTATAGTGTTAATTTTAAATGTTTTAAATCTGTAATACAGATATTACTAATTTTAATGTTAATTTTAAGGCGGGAGTAACTTCTTGTATTAATTTTATCGAGCCGAACTGGCCGTGTCCCGTCCAACCCTACGTACACCACGACGCTGCGCGACGTGGTTGTCTGGTTGGCTCCGGATCGCGATCCGGGAAGACAATGTTTGCATTTTATTAATTTAAATAAATTTGTTATGATAATGATGGTAAGAAACTTGAGATTTGGTATATATACCGGAAGCCAAGGCCTCAGATTCTTTTATGATATTTTTCAACTCCCCACACCACACCCACTCCATTATTAAAAGGGTTGATAAAATAAAATTGAGATTTTTACTTAAAATTCGGTACATGTATGTATTATAACACATCTGTAATTAGATTATATTTTGAGATGATTCCGTTGAAGGGTTCGGTATTAAATAATGGTAAATAGGGGGAAATAAGTAAAGCAAGCTGGTAAGACTACAGAAACTTGGGATTTGGCGTATAGTAGAAATCAAGGTTTAAGATTTTTTTATAACATTTTTCAGCCCCTCCAACTCCATTATTAAAGGGGCTGATAAAATTAAATTCAGATATTCACTTGAAATTTGGTACACGTTTGTACTATAACGACATTTGGAACCATATTATATTTTGAAATGATTCCGTTGAAGGAATGGGGAGTAAGTAGGGGTAAATAGAGGAAAATGAATAAAGCAAGTTGGTAAAACTACACAAACTTGAGAATTGGTGTATATACAGGGTGTAATTAGTTTCATGTTTTAAACCGCTGATAGGGATCGACTAGACAAGCAAAACACCTACTTATATGATTTTTTTCTCTAGGGGCACTTTGAAAAAAACTGACCTGGGTTTAACATTTTAATGTTAAAGTAGGAAACATTTGAGAACCACTATTTTTCAGGGTCAATGGATGTTATAGTTCCGAATATTAGAAATAATAAAAGACTGTAATACCTGACTTGTGTTCCCGCCGGAAGGAGTGCGGCACTTTGATGGGATTAGTTGTACCGAACTTTTTATGCAACTAATTATGAAAATGTAAATAATTCCTTCTCTTTCGGCACAACGCAAGCATAGCATGGCCGCAGGGGTTTAAATAGGAATTGTTTACATGTGTTTTTTAATTTGGAACAAAGTTATTGTAGCTTTTATTGTCGTTTATAAGAAATTATAAAATTTAAAAGTGGTTTATTAACGTTTGTAACATTGTGTTAAAAGCTTAAAAAAATTAGTATTTATTTTATGAAATTGGAAAACAGTTAGACGTCCGAGATACGATAACAGAAAATGTTGTGTATTTTAAGTTAGGAACAAATCTGATTTCTTTAACGAATTGAGCACATAATTTTTCCCAATCAGGTTTTCGAAAACTAAAAATCGACTCTTTGGTCTCTATGAAAATCAATGTAAACAATAACAAACAGATCAAAGCAAGACAGCGAATACTAATAATAATAATTTAAATAAAATACCAGGACAAAAATATAAAGCCAGTTTACAAAAAAGCGTTCTTCTGGGAACTGCATATATTATCCGAAGGGTACTACAATCAGAGGGTTAGTGGAACACCCGAATGCGAAGCAGGGTAGATCTAAGGAGCTGGGTAAGCTCTCGACCTATCTTGGAAGTACCAGCTGTTAAACGCAGCTATGATTAAGGGATAATAATAATAATAACAATAATAATAATAATCATACCTTTAATGCGCAATAGGTAACACCCAATAACTGAAGAATTTTTTTGAATTTTTCACAAAAATTGTTCTAAATGACCTCCATCTCCACGTATACACATTTCGGCACCTTTAATGCCCAATAGGTAACATCCAATAACTGAACAATTCTTTTAAATTTTTCACAAAAATTATTCGAAATGTTCTCCATCTCCACGTATACACATTTCGGCACGTCAAACTAAGGACATACGCACTCCGTTCAACACATTTGGTAGATTAGGATCATTTTTTACCACTTTCCACCACTTTCTCCATACACCAAGTGCATACCCGAGAGCTCTGGATAGGTGTAGTCTCCCATGATGTCCAAAATCTGCGTTTTAAAACACCACACTAAACTGTGAATTAACGTTATCAATAAAGAAAACAAAAGGAAAAACTTGGTCCAAAATCCAAAAAAGTAACATAAAAAGCACGAACGAAAAGTAGTGTCTCTAGTCAATAAAATATTATTACTTGAGAATATTACAAGGGAGAGTATAGCACGCGTAATAACAAGATAGTTTGGTCTCGAGCAAAAAAAAACATGGCGGTGTCCTCTGTCGGTCGCTTTTAACTGCTTTGTCGGCATACTTATTTGCAGGAATGTCAGAGTATCATGTGCGGCAAAACGCGAGGCAATAAAACCTACCCCAATATGCCAGCAGTTCTCAAACTATGTTATTAAGTATTTTGTAAATTTTTGTTTATTTTTTTCTCCAAAACTATGAGCTTTAGACCCCACGTTATATAAGGTTTTTTTGCTTGTCTTTTCGTTTCCTACCACCAGTTTTTTAATGACACGAAACTAATTACACCCTGTATTAAAAGCAAATGCCTCAGATTCTTTATATTTTTGAAACTTCACCACCTCCACTTCATTATTAAAGGAGTCGACAAAATTAAATTGAGATATTCATACTTGAAATTTGCTACACCTATGTAATGTAAAGTCACCTGATTGATATGATTCCGTTGTAGGCTTGGGGTAAATTGGAGACAATAAGCAGGGCAAGCTCATAAGAGTCCAGAATCTTCATTTTTTGCTTATATGCTAGAAACCAACGCCTCAATTGTTTTTATGACATGCCTTAAATATTATATAAATTGTATGACCAATTATTTTCACATACACTAGAGTGCAAATCTAGTCAAAATGTTTTCCTTTAAAGAGACTTGGATGGAAAATCTGGATGTGAAAATAGTGATTCCTTAGGCAGAGGTATTTTATATATAATATTTGACGCATATGTCATAACAAACTTTGAGGCGTTGGTTTCTAGTACATACGCCAAACATCAAGTATCTGAACTCTTATTAGCTTGCTCTACCTATTTTTCCCAATTTATACTTCTCTCCTCTCCACCCCTTCAACGGAATCATCTCAATCAGATATCATTACAATACATATTAGTCCAGTCAGGCCCGTCGAGAGGGGGGGGGGGTTGGGGGTGTTTCCCCGTGGCCCGGAGGTTTTTTAGGGGGCCCGGCGTTTTCTCCTTGAAGTTAGAGAATCATTTGCATTAGGCGAAATGAGAGAGGTATAGTTTTAAATGATTAGTGTGATGTAAATAACAACGAGTTCTGAATTACTTGTATTGTTTATAATGACATAAATATGAGATTGTTAGGTAAAGTATCCCCAATATGAACTTCCACTCGTCAGAATTTTGACCGAGACAAATATTAAATTCTAAGGAGTATAACCCTCCCGCTCTTTGAGATAAATATGAAATTCTAAGATCACCCCCCGCTTGTCAGAATTTTAACTACTGAGGCAAATATTTAATCCTAAGGAATATCACACCCTGCTCTTCAAAATTTATATAGAAGATTTTTGGGGGTCGTATGTTACTACCCCCCGGGCCCCGATTTTCTCTCGACGGCCCTGAGTCCAGTGTTTGACGGTAAAAATAGGTTATTATAGAATTCTTTCGGATAACACCGATGGACGTGAAATTTGGACAGTAAGTGGTGAATGGATCAAGAAGCAAAAGTTATATAGTGCCTATGTGCGCTTTTACTCTGGGGGTGGATGCCGTCCCTTCTCGGAGGTGGAAATTAGTATACTCAAAATTACCGCAGAAATCAATAGGGAGTGTAACGAAAAAATAATTTTTTCGTTGAAGCACCCGTGCTAAATAAATTTGAATTACCCGCGATAATGCCGACGGGAAGCCAACAAGTGCGCATACGCGGTAGAGGCATCATTTGAAATATCCATGCTAACTTTACTTTCGCTTTGGATCTGGGTGAGTTAAGATCGTTTACTTGTTCTTTAACGGATTTTCTCGTTTATTTCTTTAATCCTTTGATATTTTCAATATATTTGATTATTAAATGATGGCATATTATCGAGTTAACACTGCTGTATAGTTATTCTGGAAATTAAAGGATATTCCGCGTAATAATTCATTTTTATTAACGCACATGTTTGTATGATTTCCGCGTCCATTAGACACATGTTAACTCATTACTTATCGCGGCAATTTTGTATTTTGTGGTCGCTTGAGACACAATACTGCGGTGTTTGTCATTATTTAGATTATTGTGGACGAGAATTAAACTCGGGAATTATTCAAGGGATAAATTAAAATTTTTCTTTCTTAATCGTGTGTAGACAATCTTATCTCATTAAAAGTCGAAACCTAATGTCGTTTTGTCGCGTTTAGTTAACCTCGTGTTAGTACAAGAGGTTAAGAGATCATCTTTTACTAGTTAATTTTTTTGGGAGATTAAACCCATAATTTTGTTTGCTATATATTTGTTACAGTATTAGTTTTCTTTCAGATAGTAATTTCAACATTTTCTCTCTAATTCTAACTAAATTTTGTTACCTTTACTCAAATTTTTGTCATAACCAGTCAGCCATTTTGTGAACGGTTAAAATAGAGTAGAGTTTTCTCATTTATTCATTTCATTATATTAATCAGTAGCTATTCATATATTTTCAGAAGTAAAATTTTATCAATACTCAGGTTTTTTGTTAAATTGCTAATTGTTTGGTTTTGCAGTTAACTTCGTCACCATAGTTTTTTTGTAGTTTTCTTGAATCTCTTTTTTCTCACAATTTAATTTTTTTTCTGTTATCAACTGGTTCTTTACGTTACCCCTTTTTCATGTAAAATCATGGACCAAACCACCATCGAAGCAAGGCACAAGGCGATTAAATATTTGGAGTTATCGTCAAAGCATTGGATATTGTTTCGACGTAGCGTCTCCTGGAAATCAGCGTTGTCAGGACCTGAATATTACGTCCTCCTTCCAGGGTACCCGCGGCCATCTTCAAGATCAGACCTCGTCGGGATTCCACGTCTCCGCTAAGCTAAGTAGCCAAATTTATGTGCAAAATTCAACTTTTGGTCAGAAGAAAAATTGTAAACCAGTTGATCGTTTCTTATTGTATTTTTTTTGTTAATCTTCAAATTTAATTATTTTTTTAAACTAAATTTTTATTCAACTAAATAAATCAAATTTTCACTATAAATATTTTTAATAATTGTAAAGTGTTAAATTTTCAGTCTTATACTTATGTTAATATATTATCTGTTTTATATTTGATTTTGATTGTTGTCTCCCCCTGATAAAGTTTGCAAGAGTATTATTTACGGAATACGCTGGCGTCCAAATTTTTTATAGTTTATTAGAGTTTTGTTTGGTTAATATGACAAGCGAATAATTGTTCAAAAAAATATATAACTCTTCTCGCCACCGAGTGACCCTCGACCAGTCCTGAGCTAACCACCCAGCTGAGAAGTTGTGGTTGCAAATTGGCGCTTCAACGTGTGTGGCCCGAGTTAGAAATTTTGAATTTTTTAAAATAATTGTTTTTGAATTTTGTTACTCTTTTTCTTAAATACTGATATTCTTGCAAATTCAGGGAACGAAACAATCAAGTGTTCTGATCAAAGGAAGACTCTGCTAGATTTATTGATATTTTTCTTATATTTTGTATTTTGATATTGTCACACTTGCGTATTCGGTGTACAATATTTTATGATAGAAAATTTCTCGTTATCTGATTTATTTATTTGTTTTGATAATGAAAGATTATCTATTTTGCTATCTTGTTGACATTTATCTCTGTCTTGATATATGTTTTGCTAATATTTTGCGAAGGTTCTCCTCACATTGAGTTTTGACTGAAAAAATGTTTAGAGTTATAGTAATTTTACCGTATAGTTTTGGTATTAAATTTGTTTATCGTAGAGTTTAACGTATCTTTTCTATTAACTTTTGGTCAACTTATAAACCCAAAATGGAGCCTAATCATTTGAAAACTAAAGAAGTTACTTATGAATTAATGATCAGAAATATCGAACCTATCGGGGATGCCGATAGAAGAAGAAACATTTTAAGGGGGGTTTTGCACCAGGAAGATGCCAATCGTAGTTTTAGCTATGGCAGTATTGTAAATCCTTTTGACCATAAGTCAGATGTTAAAGAAATTAAGGAAGCAATGACCGACTTACAGTCTGTTATTGATAATTTTTTTGGTACAACCGCAGATGCGGCTTATAAAAGAATTTCTTCAAGGTTAAACCACATTTCTGGTAGAGTACAGCGTTTAAAAGCTGATACTGGAGATGAGGAAACTATTACAAAAACATTGCAACTTGATGTTTTGGATTTAGAAGGTGACATAGCTTTAAAAACTTTATCTCCTGCGGCTACGTCTTCACCGGGTCCTACAGTTTCTACGGCACCAGAACTGTTTCCGGCAAAATATGTTGCTCCCTATAAATGGAATTTATAATTTGGTGGCTCTAACCAAGAATCGGTTAACTCTTTTTTGGAAGAAGTTGAAATGTTACGTGCAGCTAGAGGTTTACCTAAGTCAGAATTATTTTTGTTGGCTTGTGATTTGTTTAGAGACGATGCGTGGACATGGTTTTGTAGCAATCGACATCGATTTAACGATTGGGATACGTTAGTCGAACAATTAAAAAGGGATTTTTTCCCGTATTTTTATGAAGATGATTTGTGAATTGAATTAAACAATAGAACACAAGGCTGTGACGAACGAGTCACAATTTTCATTACCTCAAACCTTTTTAATAGACTCTGAAAAACCTTCAGAAATCGTGAAAGTTAATAAAATTCGTAGAAATTTATTACCTTATTATGTCGACTGTTTAGTTCTGGAGCAGCCTAATACTGTCTCTGAACTCTCAAATTTCTGTAAACGTTTAGAAGAAGCACGCACCATGTCTGATCGATATAAGCCACCCCCTTATGGGAACACTAGTTTGTTAGAACCAGAGTTAAATTATACCTTACCTTCTAGCTCCACCGTAAACAAAAATGCTTCTCGTAATTTCAATTCAAGTAAAAATGTTTCTCGTAATTTTAATACAATTCAAAATATGTCCTGTGACTTCCGTAATCTTAATAAAGCCAATGCTGCTCAAAGAAATTTATCTTCTGCTCTGGCTGCAGTTTCCACATTGCGATGTTGGAATTGCAATCAGGTTGGCCATGCCTATAATTCTTGTAGACAACCAAGAAATATTTCTTGTTATGGTTGCGGACGTAAAAGTGTCACAAAGCCATACTGCAATTGTAAGTCCAAAAAACGTAGTACCTGGTGGCGGAAACCTGGACACTGTCACTGCTGCGCAAAGTCCAGAACCTGTGGCCTCTACTTCTCGAGACACTGAGACATGCCAAGGCAAGGGCAAAGGCAAAGGGAAAACTTCCGCAAAATAAAAATTAAAACGTCAGGACTAGAGTGGGACACATGGGTCAATACTGTTAAAAAATTTTATAAATCTAGTAAGTCAGTAAACAGTAGTAATCCAGTTTTTGTGAGTAAACCTCACGCTTCACGTCCTTATGTAGATATTAAAATTTTTGATAATTCAGTTCGTGCTTTAGTTGATTGTGGTAGCAATTCATCAATATTTGGCTCTTCTGGTGTAAATTTGTTAACAAAATTAAATATTTCTGTATCTCCTGATCACAGTTTACATGTTACAACGGCAGATGGGAACAGTCAGAATGTGTTTGGTTACGTAAAAATTCCGGCTACCCTTGGTAACATTTCAAAAACTATGACAATATTAGTCATTCCTTCTTTACACATGATTTAATTTTGGGAGTAGATTTTATGAAAACTTTTGAAATTTTTGTTGATTTCAAGAAAGGACCCCGCACTTTTTCCTATATAAATTGGTTCTCAGTTAAATTTTCTGAATTTTTAGTATATTATAGATCTCAATCTCCTGATTAAAAGTAACATGGGTCCAATCTAATCCTATGACTAGTTTTTGAGATACAGGGTGTTAAAGTTAAAAAGTGACTATTTTTATAAAATATATTCATGGCAATTGAAGGGTTCGATTAATTTGTTTTTCCGCGAATATCATTCCTGTAACGTTAGATAATATATTGTGATAAAAATATGCGCATATATACAGGGTGAGCCAGCAATAACACGAAGTGAATTTATAAAATCGATGTGCTTATGCTGAAACAACAAAATTTTGAGAAAATTATATTTGAAATAAAATGTACTGTTTCATAATTACCGAAATTCCCAGCTTGTATGTTTTATACAGGGCGAGTCAAAAATTTGGAAACACGTGTGACTCATTCTAATAAAACGCTCTGTATATTTTGATATATATTGATTGTCCATTGACAGCTGATTCCAAAGATACATAATTTTAGAGGGGTCCACAGGGTGATACAAAAGATATAACACAAGAAAAATGCCGAAAAACTTTTTTTTTGAAACCGTCCAGAATTTCGTCGGCTAATTTCCGTAATTCTTTCAAATTATATTTATTGTTTATATGTTAATAGAGCACCAAAAATTCAAAATCTTACTATGATTAGTTCTCAAGATATAAAGCGAATTTACCATGTAGGTACGTAAGCCTAAGGAATAAAATTTATTTATATCTAATCATCACCGAATGGTGATGAATAGTGGAAAATGATGTAAATATGAAATAAACCTTAACATACCGATTATAAGTAAAATGACTGTAGTATTCAAGGTACCCTAACAATGCTCGGAAAATTGAGGGTACATCGGACGAGACGGCATTAAACTCGGTTTCCACTAACACTGCTATAGGTATCCTTGTGTTGCAGATTTAATAAACTACAATATGCAAGTAATTTAAAAGTAATTCAAAGAGTAAACTCATATCCTCATCACCACAGGGGTAGAGTTTTCGCCGCGTTTTTTTATAGTGGTATCCCCGTTAATGTACTATATTTATTTTCTAGTAGCCAAAATATTGATTTTAAGAAATTAATGAATAACACTGAATATGATGAAACTAGCAGAAAACCTGTAATCTGTTATATAAAACTAATAGTGTTTTTTTCTAACAGGGCTGTTTAAAATAGATAATTTCAAATCAATTTTTAAATTTTTTAATGATACGATATCAATAATACATGCTGTCATTTACGTGACTTTTATTGCATTGCTGGTGCATTAATTAATAGATTTCAACCTTTAATAAAAATGCCGGAAACTTTTGAGCTAGCTACACAAATGCTGGTGCTAATCGCAAGAGGTAAACATAATGCAGGTACGTGTTGAAGCCGAAAATCTTCGGTTGAGAAATGGCAACTGGGTTCTACTCAATCATATCCATGTCCCTGCATTTCCCCGTTTAACGTTGGAATATTTAAAAGAGTTAACAGGTATTTATCATGTTCAATTATCAGCGGCATATATTCAAGATACACTTCAAAGAGAAGAATTAAACATAAATAGAAGTTGATGAATTCATCGAAGAATCCAATCCACGATTTCGAATTTATTCACGATTTCGAAATATTGCGAAGTATATGTTTCGGGTAGTCTACAATGATGAAGAATCCCCCGAAGATCCTCCGATATTTGGTTACTATTGTACTTGTAAGTCTGGTGCCAGGACATTAGGCACTTATGAACACGTAGCAAGTGTTTTGTGGCTCCTTGGATACGCAAGACATGAGCCAAATAATCATTATCCATCCACAATCCTTATCAATTGTATTGTTGATGCGGCAAACAGATTACCACCAGAAAATATCGACCATGGTCCTGAAATAGTGGAAAACTGAGAAACTCCACGACATGTTTTCTTTACATCAGTTATCAGCTAATGCTATTTTTCTTACACCTTCATTATAAGTGTTTGCTATCAAGAACGTTGATTATTATCTGTTTTAAACAGCCGTGTGGGAAAAGACAGATATAACAGGTTATAGGTTTTCTGCTTGTTTCATCACATTCAGTGTTTTTCTACTAATTTCTTAAAATCAATATCTTGGCTACTAGAAATATAGTACAGTGGATTAGGCCTAACGGGATACCACTATTAAAAAAATGCGTCGGGAACTCTACCCTTGTGGTGATGAGGAAACGAGTTTACTCTTTGAATTACTTCTAAGTTACTTGCATATTGTAGTTTACCTATAGCAGTGTTAGTGGAAACCAAGTTTAATTCCGTCTCGCCCGATGTACCCTCAATTTTCCAAGCATTGTTAGAGTACCTTGAATACTATAGTCATTTTACTTATAATCGGTATTTACATCATTTTCCACTATTCATCACCGAAAACTCGTACTCGATGATGATTAGATATTAACAAGCTTTATTCCTTAGGCTTACGTACCTACATGGTAAATTCGCTTTAAATCTCAAGAACTGGTCATAGCAAGATTTTGAATTATTGGTACTCTATTAACATATACACAATAAACACAATTTGAAAGAATTACGGAAATTAACCGACGAAATTCTGAATTACAGGACGATTTAAAAAAAAAGTTTTTCGGCATTTTTCTTGTGTTTTATCTTTTGTACACCCTTGTGGACCACTCTAAAATTATATGTATTTGGAATCAGCTGTCAATGGACAATCAATATATATCAAAGTCTTATTATAATGAGTCACACGTAGTTTCCATATTTTTGACTCGCCCTGTATAAAATATACAAACTGGGAATTTCGGTAATTATGAAACAGTAAATTTCATTCCAAATATAATTTTCTCAAAATTTTATTGTTTCAGTATAAGCACATCGATTTTAATAATTCACTTCGTGTTATTGGTGGCTCACCCTGTATATATGCGCATATTTTTATCACAACATATTATCTGACGTTACAGGAATGATATTCACGGAAATAAAAATTAATCCTATCCTTCAATTGCCATGAATATATTTTATAAAAATAGTCACTTTTTAACTTTAACGCCCTGTATCTCAAAAACTAGTAATAGGATTGGATTGGGCTCATGTTACTTTTAATCAGGAGATCGAGATCTATAACATACTAAAAATTCAGAAAATTTAACCGAGAACCATTTTATATAGGAAAAAGTGCGGGGTCCTTTACTTATAAAGCTCAAGTATCAAATTTATGTACAGTCAATACTATACAACCTTTGGCAAATCTTACCTTAAGTAAAAAGTCTGTTACAAAAAGTTATTGATTTATATGAGACAATTGCTCCTAGTGATAGGTTGGGACATTAAAACCTCTTTGGTTGGGACGGACACATTTAATCACTCATTCAATAGATACTGGAGACAGTAAACCTATTAAGCAGCGGCAGTATCCATTGTCGCCTACTATGCAAAAACATCTTAATAAAGAAATTGATGAAATGTTACGTCTCGATATTATTCAACCTTCTCAATCACCGTGGTGTAGTCCTTTATGGCTAGTACCAAAGAAAGATCCGGGGAATATCGTGTATGTTTTGATGGTAGAAAATTAAATCAAGTTACTGTAGACGATGCTTATCCTATGCCATTGATTGATAGTATATTAAGTAAATTAAAAGATGCTCGTTTTCTTAGTTCTATAGATTTGCGTCATGCGTTTAACCAAATACCTCTTGACCCCTCTTCTCGCCCTAAGACTGCATTCGCTGTCACAGGGAGAGGACTTTTTGAGCATGTCGTAATGCCGTTTGGTCTTTCAAATAGTCCAAAAACTATGATTAGGCTGATGGACCAAGTAATTGATCCCTCATTAGAGCCTTTTGCTTTTGTGTATTTAGATGACATAATTATCGCTACACCAGTTTTTGCCACTCATATTGACGTTTTGAAAAAGGTTTTTTATCTACTTAAGTCTGCCAATCTCACAATTAATTTAAAGAAAAGTGAATTTTGTCCTTCTTCGCTTACGTATTTAGGTTATATAGTTGATGGTGAAGGTCCACGTACAGATCCTTCGAAAGTTAAAGCTATAGTTAATTATCCGATTCCGAAAACCACTACCGGAATTAAAAGATTAATTGGATTAGTCGGTTGGTATCGAAGATTTATTGAAGATTTTTCTGCTCTTTGTGCACCCCTAACTGATTTGATTCGTGGTAGGAAAAAAGGTAAAACTATTTCTTGGACTCCAGAAGCTGAAGAAGCTTTTCAGGAAATTAAACATAGATTAACAACTGCTCCTATATTAGCTAGCCCAGATTTTTCTAAGCAGTTTATTATTCAGTGTGATGCATCTAATACAGCTATTGGATATATTTTATATCAGGAATGTGACGGTATTGAACATCCTATTGCGTATGGTAGTAAAATGTTAACTTCTTATCAACGTAAATACACCAGTGAAAAAGAATTATATGCCTGTCTCGTGGGAATAGAAACCTATCAAAAGTTCATTGAAGGGACTCACTTTAAGGTCGAAACCAATCATGCATCGCTGATCTGGCTTCATAATCTTTCTAACCCTTCGGGTCGTTTGGTCAGATGGGCTGTTAAATTATCGCAATATGATTTCGAAATCGTACACAGGAAAGGTTCACTTAATGTGGTAGCTGATGCTTTTATCACGTGCAGTTCAGGACATTTCAGTCTTAGATGTATCAACCTTCAAACGGGATGACTGGTATAATAATTTACTTAAGAAAATCCAAGAAAAGCCTGAGTCATACCCTGCTTTTCGAGCTAAGAACGACATTATTTATAAACATGTTTTTTTGTAATCAATCAGAGATTAATAATTTGTCAGATTGGTAAATTGTTGTGCCTGCTGCTAATCGAGCCGAAATTTTTAAATTATATCATGATGACGAAACTGCAGGACATTTTGGAGTCTCCAAAACTCTTTCTTGTATTTTAGAACTTTATTATTGGCCTGGTATTCGTAGAGATGTATATCGTTATGTTAAAAAATGTAGTATCTGTTTGGCTAGTAAAAGTCCAAATTTACCTAGAGCTGGTTTAATGGGGTCATATAGAAATATAAATTTTCCGTTTCAACTTATTTCTCCAGATTTGTTAGGTCCGTGTCCTTGTTCGAAAAATGGTAATCGTTATGTTCTAGTAGTAGTAGACTGGTTACGAAATACGTCTTGGTTCATCCTATGTCAAAAGCCACATCCAAAGGTATAATTAAATTTTTAGAAAATCAGGTTTTTCTTATTTATGGCTGTCCGCAGATTTTCTGTTGTGACAATGGTAGTCAGTTTACTAGTAAACAAATTCAAACTTTTATGAAAAATTATAAAGTACAGAAAGTTTTTCTAAATGCATTATATCACCCTCAAATTAATCATACAGAGCGAGTAAATAAAGTCATTTTAACTGCAATTAGATCTTATATTCATGGTAACCATAAAACATGGGATACTGCTATTTTTAAAGTTGCCCAGACTATTAGATTAGCTAAACATGAGGTAACGGGTTATTCCCCAGCATTTTTAAATTTTGGGAGAAATATTCCTTTATTTGGGGATTATTATGTTAAAATATCTGAAAATGCAGATAATATGATATCGGTCAGTGAGAAGAATAAATTAATTCATGATCTACAGGAGCTACCTGAATTGTATATTGATGTACGTGCCCGTTTGTATGATGCTTAGGTACCTTCGCAATGCAAAACAATATAATTTAAGGAAACGTGAAGTTAAATTTCATGTGGGTGATAGAGTGTGGAAAAAAAATTATACTTTATCTAGTAAAACGAAAAATTATTCTGCAAAATTGGCTGCTAAGTATATTCCTTGCATTGTTAAACAGGTAATCTCTAATTTAGTTTATAATCTTAAGGATACCGATGGTAATGACATAGGAAATTGGCATGTTGAGGATCTTAAACCAGACTACGCGAATTTAGACTCGGGCGATAACTCCGAACCAGGGGATCGAACTAGGAACACTTGGAATAAAAATTTGTTTTCTATCTTTCTTAAGAGTGGGTATGCCGTCAAGAAATCAGAAATAAAATGGTCTAAAACGTCGTACCGTGCTCGACAGATTATAATTAGACCATTACAATTAGAAGATTTGTACAAGCGAAAAACAAAAGAAAACATATCAATCTAGGTTTGTATCGTATTAATATTTTGAAAAGATTTAGTATTGATTAATAAGACTTGTTTTAATTAGCAGTAATTTGCGAGATTTTATGATTTTTTAAAAAATATTTAAAATCAAAATATGAAAAAAAGGACTCGATACAAACCTTCATTCACCTTTTCTGTGTAGCGTACTATTTACGTTTTTGCAAAAAACATAACAGTTTTTGCAAAAACATGTATAGCACGGAACCGTGTAAATGCAAATTTTGCCACAAATATTACACTGATACGAGCTCCCTCTGGATTTATTATAGTTTAAGCTCCGCCCTTCATTCGGTATCACTTCATGAATGAAAAAACATAACGAGGGAACCAAATAAGAAATTAAACCAAACCATTTCTAATAACACGGGACGCCCAATAAAATACCAAATTCCATTAATTTACTATTATGCTTAACAGGTACTCTACTCTTTGATTATGCTACAAGTACCGAATTATAACAATATTGTAACTAGTTATATGTAGTCACCCATGCACTAACAATAATGTTTAATTGTATTTCAATTCCCCTTTTTAAAATGGTGGAATGCTGATATATTTGAAAACATTTATTGGGCAATACAATTGATATTAATTTTTAAAGATGTCTTCTTGTAGTGAACACATGAATATAGAATTATAAGGGGCAATGCGATTTGCAATGAAAGGAGTTAGAAACACAAAAGTAAAGCGCACATTTTCCCCATTTTCTCATCAAGTCACACGCATTAGTATGTTGCATTAATAGACCAAGCGCCAAAGACGAAAACAGACTTAATTGCGTCAAATTTAGGTAGAAGGCCGCTAGATACCATGATTCTGAATAAGTAAATAATTGGTAAAACTAAAAGTGTACACCAGGCAAGTTATTTTATATAATATGTGCTAATATGTGATATGTGCTAAGTATATAACACTAGTTTGTTGGCCAAATTCCTTGATATGTGATTTTGTCGAGAACTACTACTCCTAGAAAGTAAAGTTTCAAATAAAAGGTTGCCTCTATCCTTGATCTTTATTTATTCTCGATATACTTACTTGTTACTGACTTCGAAAAATTGGCATTTGCTTGCTACATTTACGTCTGCAAATTTCCCTTTTGGATTGTAAAGAAATTATTATTTTATACTATATACTATCAAAACAGTACCTGAGAGGTCAACCACATGCAGAAATTGTATATAAAATCTTGCAAGAGAACTAAGGCGTTTATTACACCTGTATCTAAAAGTGCATAGGCCTTTAACGTTTGATAACGTTGCAGGAAAATTTTAGCTGACAATTTTGCACTGCAATATGTAAAATAAATTTATGTAACTGCGACAAAGCCTAAATATTCATGTAGGTGAGCAAAGAGAACGTAGTGATGCTTCAGTTGTCGCCGAATTAGACGGTGTCGGTTTTCTTGAAAGATTTATTCAAAAAGTTATAGCTTTCCTATTTACGACTGTTTAGTGATCGAAAGCCTTGACTCTAACTCAAATTAATTTGTAAAATAGTTATTATGTTTATTGCCAAGACTGCCTTGCCTAAGGCGCCTGCGTAACTCCAACCAGACGCACTTGCGGAGCTTTCAATTATATTACCGCCACTGCCATGGCTTCCGACAGCCTGCCTAAAATTCGGAGAACGGGTGCCGACGGTGGTTTACCCCTCGATAGACAACTACTGAATTTCATAATGATCCGTTGAATAGTTTAATGATTATAAATAATTACTTATCACTAACTTTCTGCGAACTATTTCTCTTATTCTCGGCGTCTATTGGATGCATAACAATAATAATTAAAATTAGAAAACAATTATTTTTTGGTTTAACTTGCCATAATTCAAAAAACGAAAACATTAATGGCTCTTAATATTACTATGTCATCACTACATATTTATTAATGAACTGTGGTTTTCTGTTGATTGTTTTTCAAAAACCATGTCGATAAAATGTGAGCATTTGCAGTTAACGAACGGAAAACCGTTTAAGTCTATGCTGCTGAGAAGAAATAAAGATGGAGACATCTTTTTTATTTGAAACTGTTTTTCTAAGTTTAACAGTTTTTAAGAAAATCGCGTATAGACAAATTAGACCAACAAATAACCAATACTATACGCATAACACTTATTGGATAAAACAACTTGCGTGGTGTATATTTTTGATTTTAACAATGGTTGCTAATTTTTGTTTATTGGTAAACAACCATTATTTGAGGGAGACTACAAAATGAAAATTCAAGAAGTCCTTAGGAATCCCCTGAGGATCCATGAGTTTAATTAAATTTTGATTTGTTGAATGATGTGACAGCTAAAGTTTTAAGCTTTACACATACGAAAACTAAACAACATTAAATTGTTAAGTTTTCTATTTAGTTATAAACAAGAATTAGTGCTATACCTCCAATAGCAAACAAGACTGGAGCTACGGACACGTATTTCGGAGTTATTGCTCTTCATATAACAATATTATTCATGATCTGCTACACTGATGAGGAGCAATAACTCTGAAACATGTGTCCGTAGCTGCAATCTTGCATACCACTATTTTTATTTATAATTTTTATTGGACCTCATTAACACTTTCATTCTTTTTATTTAATATTATTATTTCCTTATTGGCGATTATTATTAATTAATGCAGATTACTAATTATTGAATATCTTTTTCATTATGCAAAAATATAGATATACTCGTATACTCCATATTACAAATTAAAATTCTAGAGAAGTAAATACTTAGTCGCTTAAATTATATTTATAAATACTGTATTTATTGAAGGAATAATATGTTAAAAACGCATTTAGGTTAGAACGATAGGATAGATGTGTCGGCATAACCTTTGAGCTTTGGCAGGTAGAATTTATATACAACTCATGAACTAATTAGGAGCTTATACGTAAGTTAAATCACGGTCATTCATTTCTATTTACTACATAGTACTATAATAAAGACATAAAATAATATTTTATCGTTTTTAAAGGACCGCCCACTGGACTTTCCGTTTCACCTCCCCTGTTGCAAATTTTAGCAGCTTGTCGAGGCATACCTACTCTTAACGTCCTTTCTTTTCTTTTCCGGCTGAGTAACAACAGTTACTCGCAGTCGAGTCGAGTTTACTGAAGCGTGCGGACGTGTTCTTCTAGAGGCAGTAAACTGAAGTGACTAGTTAGTTGTGTAGTAGTGAAGTGGCAGCCCCACAACGAGGTTAAGGAGAGAAGAGGAAATTCTAGATGTCCTTTTCAAGGCGGTAGAATTAAATGATAAATAAAAGTCTCCCTCATTTGGAGACGCATTTGTTTATTTTTATTTTATTTATATGTACTTTTCTCCTACTAAAAAATTATAGGTATTCCCTTTCAGGAACAAATCAAGATGAACAACACTGTGGAGGACAGTGTTATGGAAGACGACTCATCGAGTACCACAAGCTCCAGGTGTGCGACACCGTTTTCCGAGATGGACGTCAAAGATGCGACCATTCATAAGCTCCTTGCAGAGAATAATGCTCTCAAGGCAGAGATTAGAAGCCTCAACCAGAAGCTGGCCCAAATGAGTCATCAAATGACCATACAGTCGAGGGAACTGTTGGACGCCCAAAAAGCCCAACACAGAGAGCTCCTCACCGCCATTCAGGGCTCCGCCCTTCAGCCCTCCGCCCCCGAGGCCTCAGACTCCTAGGGCTCCACCCCCCAGATCCTTCTCGCACCCCAGGCCTCCGCCACCCAGGACTTCGCCCCCCAGGGCTCCTCCACAACCAAGGACAAGCGGAAACGTAAGAAATCCGCAACGCAAGTGGACACGGATGAAGACGAGCCCAAGCAGGCGAAAACCGCATCATCCACGTGTTGCAGGGCTCCCAGATAAAGGGGAATATATAAAAAAAAATTACTTTAGAGGCTGATATATCAGCAATACAGCAGGGTAGGGTGGTCACCCTGTGCCCTGAACAAAATTTTTATGTTTTACGTGCAGTCCCCTCTCTGCATTTAATTGGTGGCGAAAGAGGCTCACACGGCCGACTAGTCAAGTACCTGGGGAGTGAGTTCGAACAAATTGGAGCTTTCAGATGTTCGCTGGTGAAAACAAATACGCTTCTTACTATAACAGATTTAATAATGATATTTAGATACGCTTACAACCAAATTCACAGAGATAATATTACACACAATCGATATACTTATGTGTGGCCCACACTTAACCTAACACAAAACATATGATAACTTAAAACTAATAAAATCTTAACTACTAATAGGCAAAATATGACCCCCCAAGATATATTAGCTTAAACGATTACATTAAAATACTGAAATTTAACATGAAATGAACAAAATAATGTGAATTGAATAAGTGACGATAGGTTCAAGCGTGGTGTTCAAAACTATAAAATTTAATTGGTTATATGCAAAGTATGTACTGATAATTTATATTTAATGTGTACGTAAGAAAGCTGACGGGCTCTCTATGCCTCACGTAGAAGGTGGTAGGTGATATAAGGTCCCTCGTTAGGTTATACAAAGACGCTTACCTCCAGCAGGTTTCAAAATGTAACCACTAGGCCTACCAGGGGAACGTAGCTTCCAAGGGAACCAGGCAGGAGAGTCTCACCGGTACACTCAGGACTCCAAAATTTACCAAATATCTTGCCAACCAAGTTTCAGTAAAACCAAATTCACATACAGATGTACAAATCCAACAGGTAAGATGTGGGGTCAAACATACATGATGTGATGCCAATAAAAGTCCCAGATAAAATGAAACCAACAGAACAAAAGGTATAAAAAGAACAAGAAAACCAAAAAACCCAAAAATCCAAAAAGTCCAAAAATCCAAAAATAAAAAAATCCAAAAAGCCCTTAGATGTTGAGTGGGCTTTCAGAATTCCTTTGCCATGTGCTTCCAGCAAGTTGATTTATCCGGAAAATTCCGTAGCAGTATTTCCCAACAGAAAATAAGACAAATATCAAAATAAAACACTGCTAATTTGTCACTACAGCACTAAATCCCATTAAAGGAGCAAATTAACAAAATGCTATCCACGTGCTCAGTGACACAACTTCTCTTCGAGCCGGCAAACGGAAAAAATCCCCAAAAATGGCCCAGACGGAAACCTCTGTCAAAATCTGAGAATGACTAAAACTTTGTCCATGGGTACGTTCCGAATGAACACTATACAACATAACCCACAAATCTGATAAATCTCCCTTAATGACGTTTATATTCCACACATAATACAGTATTTCATAATTCCATTAACAAAACAATAGGTTTAATTGATAATAACGGTCTTGAAAAGGTTATAATCGAGACGTTCGAAACTCGCTTCCTAATTAGGTACAGTTACAGTGCGTTGCTAGCAATGCGTTGCCAGCAACTCGTTGCTAACATCATTGGCGTGGCTCACATGGAGCACGAACGGTAGGCAACCAGTTATACTATATTAACATTAACAACGATATTCAAATTGTAAATGTGCAGATACGAAAATAGACTGTAACACCCCCCCAACTTAAAGAGGATTACCCCGTAATTCTCTCAGAAAAGAAAATTAGGGGCCTAAAGGCTTAAACTAATCCTAAACTTTGCTGAGCTAACCTTAAGGGACAGAAGACACCGAATAAAAATAAAAGAGATAAAACTTATATAATAACTACCTAAACAATATACCACCAGAAAGTTCGTTTTACCACTGGACGAAGTCATGAACATCACCAATTCCGAGAGCATTCATCAAAAATTCTCATATAGTCAAAAAGGATATAACAAAGATGGAAGGTAATTCAACTCACACCCATTTTGCGCTAAATCAAGTTGCATGAAAAGCCTCGATAATGAGTGTTGCTATATAGCATACGAAACTCTTAAAAACCCCACCCGGGAAAGGTCGCCCGGTGTAAAATGGAACGAAAAAAGGAGAACAAGAGAAAGGAAAAGATAAAATGTTTTAGGGGAGGACCTCCAAGGATCAGTCCCCACAGACACTGTGGTGGAATGCCTGAGCAGCGTTATAGCGGTTGCCAGTGCTAAAATTGGAGTAGACATAGGAACATCTAAACCACGATACAGCTAGTTAATAAACTACTGCCTAAATAACAGATTCTAGACTGTTATTGGGTATTGGATATAGCTCCAAGAGGCTAAAACTAGACGTAAAAAAAACCACGACTAGATGACAAAAAGAGACCATCGTCTGGGAATACTCCCGCTTCAGGTGCGGTGAACAGTGCCTCGTCCGGACGGTACGTTAAGGGCTGAGGTGAAAACGTGGAGGCAGACTTGTCACTATTAAGAACGTCAGGCGACCTAGGCCACTCCTGCCTAACAAGCCCCCTTACCTAGATGTCCGCTAGACCCTCCTTAACGCCCTGTCCTTTAAGACAGCCCGACAGAAACCTGCTCACCCCCATTCCGAGGCAAGTTCCCTGATAGCATATAATATACCCTACGACTAGGACGACACGAAACTTACTAAACCTTAAACATACTGACAAATACGACGGAGAGAAAAAAAAAAAATAATCCAGAGAACAATATTTAGTAAACACAATGACTAAACGGTAACTATTACAACAATAGAAATCGATACTTATCCGAACAATATAGAGAAAAGATAAAGAGAACCTAGAAAAGGATAGCAGATAGAAGATAGAAATAGAAATTGGACAACACAAAGAAGAATGACGTTGTTATGTCATAGTCGTTGATATCTCCCAAGTGTGTGAAAGTCCACCCAAATTGCCCTCAGAACGTAAGAGACGAAACTGTACTTCGACATCGGACCCTAACAAACAAAATCCTTATACGGTACGATAATAAATCCTTTGTCTAATACTCCACACGAAATACTTCGGTAGCCGACAGGTATCCTACTCTGAGACCAAACGTGGTGAGCTTCCACTACACGGTTGACATCCAATGCATGGCATGCAGACTTTCATGACGCTACACCCAGCAAAACGTGGTATGCAGATGTCCATGACACTACACCCAGCAAAACGTGGCCCTCCCTACAACCCTTGGATAAAGAAACTTTATCCAGCCAAAATACATAAAGAAAAAAAGTAATCGGATAAGTACGACATGAAATGATAAAACCTACAGAAAACAAAATACGGAAGATTGCCCTATAACCAACGGATACTGCTAAACATATCAGTCACTAGAAGTGCTATTTCTCGGCGTCGTCTCGGGGATCTAACTTCAAATCTTTTATGTGCCATTCGCCTTTCGAGTCACCGTTTGAATCCTTCAATTCATACCGGACCGACGACAGTTTCTTTGAAATCCGGAAGGGACCTATAAATTTAGGTGCTAGTTTGGCGGTAAAATAATTAGCTGCATTAGAAAGAACGTAGTTTCGTAACCAAACGCAGTCACGTACGGCTAATTCTATCGGTCTCCTTCGCAAGTCATAGCGACGTTTAGCGCGATGATATGCAAGGTCCAAACGTTTACGGACATCTTTGAATAGCGGTTCAAAAGCTTCAGAGCGATTTAGATCTGACGGCTGATCGTCTCGAAGAGGATGGTTGTGTTGGTCTCCCCTCACGATATGTTCTCGGCCAAAATTTATGAAATATGGTGTGTGGCCTGTGGCCTCGTGCTTCTGGGTACGTAAAGCACACCCAACCTTTGGTAGTAGTTTGCACCATTGCCTCTGGTTGTCTTGTACATATGACCTTAACATTGTTTTCAACACACCGTGCATTCTCTCGACCGGATTGGCTTGAGGGTGGTACACAGGATTAAAAGAAATCCTACACTTGTAAGCCTCACACAGTTTCGCAAACTCTCTGCTCGTGAATTGAGGTCCATTATCACAAACTAGTACTTCCGGGACACCGAATATCAGAAAAACGTTCTCCTCGATTTGCTTTTTGATGCTTGTCGCTGTAGCTTGGCGTAGGGGGAACAACAGGGCGAACTTTGAAAAATAATCTGAGACGGTGAGGATATGGGTATAACCCCCAGAAGACCGTGGTAGTGGTCCCACCAGATCACAACTTAGGACTTGAAATGGCCTAGTGATGGGCGGTCGTTGCTCCATAAGTCCAGCTGGTGCTTGTCTCATCGGTTTACAAGAAATACACAGAGTACAGTTCCGCACATACCTAGCTACGTCAGCGCGCATCTGTGGCCAATAATACCTTGACTTTAGTCTCTCGTAAGTCTTATACACGCCTGCATGACCTGAAGTTTCTATGTCGTGATTCTCGCGAATGATCTCCACGCGTTTACTTTTCGGAACGACCACTTTCCATGCTTCGGCTGAACCTGCCAAATCTGGATATGCTACAGGAATATGTTTAAGTAGCTGCGAATCGCGAACGCGCCATTGTCGATAACGTAACGGGTGTTCCTGCACAGAACGTAACATTTTCGAATACCACCTATCTGAAGCGATATGCGGTTGCACCAAAGCAACTTTCACGTCCGATTCATCTTGAGGAACGGCACGGGATAACATGTCTGGTACAACATGCTCCTTGCCTTTACGGTGGACGAGATCGTAATCAAATTGCTGCAGGCGAACAGCCCAATGTGCTAAACGACCAGTAGGTTCTTTCAAATTATTCAACCAAAGCAAACTCGCGTGGTCCGTCACGACAGTGAACTTAGACATCTCGAGATATGGGCGCAGCTTCTCGACGGCCCATAAAACCCCTAAGCATTCACGCTCCGTTACGGAATAATTTCGTTCGTTTCGACTGAGGGATCTACTCAAATAACAGATGACTCGCTCACCATCTGGGTGCTGCTGCGAGAGCACAGCCCCGATGGCATGTGATGACGCATCAGTTTGAACTTGAAATGGCAGCGTGACGTCTGGACAACTGAGAATGGGTGCAGTCACTAACGAATTCTTAATAGACTGAAACGAATGTTCACACTCATCGATCCAGTTCCAACGGGTCTTTTTACGCAATAAATTTGTCATAGGCGCGATCACCTCAGAGAAATTTGGTATAAACCTGGAATACCAAGCGGCAGTACCTATGATCTGTCGAACTTCCGTCCCGTTACGAGGCGAAGGCAAATTGAGAATAGCGCTAACTTTGTCCGGATCCACATGTAACCCTTGACTATCCACGCGGTAGCCTAAGTATTTAAGCTCCCCCAGACAGAACTTGCATTTGTCTCGCGACAACGTCAACCCTGCCTTGAGAAGACGATCAAAGATTTCCTTCAAAGTTTGCACGCGCGTTTCGAAAGTCGGTGTGGCGACGATTATGTCGTCAAGATATACGAAGACATAAGGTTCAAGCTCTGGGCCTAAAACTCTGTCAATCAAACGCATCCAAGTAGCCGGAGCATTAGACAAACCGAATGGCATACACTTGAATTGGAACAACCCACGACCGGGAACCGTAAATGCCGTATATTCTCTAGAATCTTCCGCGACTGGAACCTGATGATAAGCAGATTTGATATCTAGGGAGCTGAAATAACGGGCGTTACCTAACTTGCTCAAAATTGCAGAAACATACGGAATAGGATAGGCATCCTTCTTGGTAACCTTATTTAGGCGACGGTAATCAATACAAAGACGAAACGTATTATCTTTCTTGGGCACCAATAGTACAGGACTCGACCATGCCGATTGAGATCTCTCAATGATATCTTCCTCGAGCATGCGTTGTACTTCTTCGTCTATGTGCTTTTGCACCGCTGGCGATACCGGATAATACCGTTGTTTGATCGGCTCAGAGTCCGTTACAATTTTATGCTCTAGTAGAGTGGTACGTCCCAATTTAGTACCTACTCGGTCAAAGTGAGCAGTTACCACTTCGTCGAGTTCCAACCTCTGCTCTTTCGTCAGTGTATCCTCTGCGCAAACCGAATGAACTTGTATAGACGGCGCATCACTAACGAATGTCCAGCAACTGTGCTTCAGGTTTGGTACGATACCCATCTCAACCCAGAAATCTATGCCAAGAATCAGAGTATGCGGTAGATCTGGTACAACTAATACCTCAATGACCTTGACCCTGTCTAACAATTGCATAGGCACCTGATAGCGACCTACAATTTTACATGGCTGATTATTTGCGACCGTAACTTGGCTAGTACTAGAGGTGTTCATCATCGGTAACCCTAATGTACGTAACAACGTCCAGCCGGGTTGTCCGACCACTGTTTTAGAGGCTCCAGAATCGAGAAGACCCTTGACCTCACAACCCAAAATTTTGACGTCTAGGTATGGACGCTGATCATTGTCCACATGACCCAGAATAAAGTCCAGTACCGGCTTAGTTCGAGCAATAAAGTTTTGTTGCCGATTTTGTTGGACCGAAGCAAATCTTTCCGAGATCACATTTCGGTCTGTCTGTGGCCCGGATGGTCGTTTCCCGAACATTTCGGACAAGTAGGAATAGTGACGTTCGCGTGACCACAACGATAGCAATAACGTTGACGCGGCTGGTTGCATTCGCGATGCGAATGTCCCGAACCACGACAATTCCAGCACGGGCCTGTAAGTCCCCGCGGCGGCGGTTCTGTAGACGCACTGACCGGACTTAATATCCCAGTAGAATCCCCTATAGTGTCGCTAGGACCAACTTCCATGGATGCGACCCTGTGGGAGAGTCTCGAATAATTGAAGGCCAACGTAGGCTCTAACATGGCTCGATAGTTAGTTGATGGAGGAGTAACCTGTTGGGTATGAAGGTATGTTTCCTCGAGATTACGACACGACTCTAGTAAGTTATCGATGGTCAGTATCGGTCTGTCCGCACATTGTGAAGCTAAATGCATTTGTAAATACGGGAGAAGTCGTTCTCGAATAATCTGAACTCGTTGGCGCTCTTCAGGCTTTTGGGACAACCGATTGAAATAATTCTCCATCGCGGCAATATATACCATGACGGGTTCCGGATTGCCTTGGGTTCGCTTTTTAAGCTCTTCCCAAATATCCCTCTCATGATGATAAGGCAAGAACGCAGATTTAAGTTTGACCACGAGATCATCCCAAGATCCGACTCTATCCTTAACAAACGACCGATACCAAATTAATGCATCCCCTGTAAAAAGTTCTGCAGCTGCGAAAAACAATTGCTCTTTCGAAGCCCCTCTAGATACACGCAGTTCCTCTACTCTTTCTAGAAAATTAAAAACACTACTCTTCCCATCAAACCTAACATTCCATTTACTGACTGCAATCGGTTTACAAGAGTAAGACGGTTCATAACAATTACCCATATTCGAGGGTCGTGACACATTAACATTCTTAGTATTTGTATTAACCGTTAACGCTGAACTTGTAGAACTGGAATTAATTTGTGGCATACTACTGAAAGTTACCCGGGGTCTATCTGTTTGCAACTCTATCAAAGCATTCGCAGCTCCCGCAAGCTCCTGCTGATTATTGTCAGTAGTTAAGACCAAAGAAGAAACCCTACGAGCTGAGTCATGTACAATTTCCGGAAGTAAAGGATTGTCCATATCTAGTAACGAGAATTCTGGATTTGTCCTATTACCACTTGGGTCCCTAGTAGCATGTGAAGGCTCCTGCATTTGTGAATTAAGCTGAGATTCCAACAAATTTCCAACATCATCAATCATTTGCATACAACGTGCCATTAACTTTACTTTATCACGGTTTTGATTTTCAGATAAATTTATTAACCTTGATAGCCGACCATTAACATGTAGCAACCGTGTGTGAATGCGTGAGTGTTCATTGGCTTTGTTATTCATATCGAAATTTGTTATGTCGGTACCAAGTTGTTGTAGTTTTTTATTACAAATATCTAATTCAGATTCAGCGTCTAAGTCCAAATCTGGAGAATTTGTTGAGAATCCCAACCGTTCACACCGCATTAACCCTCTCAAAGTACTTCGCTTCTCCGCTACTGTACCTTCTGAAGATAACCCTCTTATTGCAAGCTCATAAGTTAACTCGTCTACCAACAACCGATTGATTTCCATAGTGAAAGTAAAAAAATAGTTAAATGTCCCCAAGAAAAATTCAAACCCGATATCCCGATAATTTATAGCGTCCTTCTACAGTTAGCACGAATATAAAGCAGATAACCAATTAATATTAAGCAAAAGAAGTAATCAATATATGCAACAATAAATCAGTCATCAATAAACAGTATAGGGCAATAATAATCAAATAATCAATAAGGCACTAATAATCAGTAATAATAATCAAATCATCAATAAACACTAATAATAATCAAATCATCAATAATCAGTATAAGGCAATAATAGTCAGTAATAATCAATATAATAATATACTAATCTCCCCCCCTCTAAGAGAGAGTGTACTTACACACGAATGAGAAAGAAAAAAAACACATAAAATCTCTAAACACTATACCCTAAAAAAAAATCCCACCTAAAAAGCTACTAAGTATTTCAGTAAAAAAAAATATATAGAGAAAGTGTGTAACAGAAATATGCTAAAGCAACAGTACTAAGTACCTTAGCAAGTACAATTTCATTGTACTAGTACTTACTCGATATGGCAATGATAAAAAAAACTACGTATGACGATAACGTACCTAATTTTCACCAGCCGATACAACACCAGAAAGCATTCCCAATTACCATCAAGAACGGTTGGGCGCCATTTGTTGCAGGGCTCCCAGATAAAGGGGAATATATAAAAAAAATTACTTTAGAGGCTGATATATCAGCAATACAGCAGGGTAGGGTGGTCACCCTGTGCCCTGAACAAAATTTTTATGTTTTACGTGCAGTCCCCTCTCTGCATTTAATTGGTGGCGAAAGAGGCTCACACGGCCGACTAGTCAAGTACCTGGGGAGTGAGTTCGAACAAATTGGAGCTTTCAGATGTTCGCTGGTGAAAACAAATACGCTTCTTACTATAACAGATTTAATAATGATATTTAGATACGCTTACAACCAAATTCACAGAGATAATATTACACACAATCGATATACTTATGTGTGGCCCACACTAAACCTAACACAAAACATATGATAACTTAAAACTAATAAAATCTTAACTACTAATAGGCAAAATATGACCCCCCAAGATATATTAGCTTAAACGATTACATTAAAATACTGAAATTTAACATGAAATGAACAAAATAATGTGAATTGAATAAGTGACGATAGGTTCAAGCGTGGTGTTCAAAACTATAAAATTTAATTGGTTATATGCAAAGTATGTACTGATAATTTATATTTAATGTGTACGTAAGAAAGCTGACGGGCTCTCTATGCCTCACGTAGAAGGTGGTAGGTGATATAAGGTCCCTCGTTAGGTTATACAAAGACGCTTACCTCCAGCAGGTTTCAAAATGTAACCACTAGGCCTACCAGGGGAACGTAGCTTCCAAGGGAACCAGGCAGGAGAGTCCCGGTACACTCAGGACTCCAAAATTTACCAAATATCTTGCCAACCAAGTTTCAGTAAAACCAAATTCACATACAGATGTACAAATCCAACAGGTAAGATGTGGGGTCAAACATACATGATGTGATGCCAATAAAAGTCCCAGATAAAATGAAACCAACAGAACAAAAGGTATAAAAAGAACAAGAAAACCAAAAAACCCAAAAATCCAAAAAGTCCAAAAAGTCCAAAAAGTCCAAAAATCCAAAAATCAAAAAATCCAAAAAGCCCTTAGATGTTGAGTGGGCTTTCAGAATTCCTTTGCCATGTGCTTCCAGCAAGTTGATTTATCCGGAAAATTCCGTAGCAGTATTTCCCAACAGAAAATAAGACAAATATCAAAATAAAACACTGCTAATTTGTCACTACAGCACTAAATCCCATTAAAGGAGCAAATTAACAAAATGCTATCCACGTGCTCAGTGACACAACTTCTCTTCGAGCCGGCAAACGGAAAAAATCCCCAAAAATGGCCCAGACGGAAACCTCTGTCAAAATCTGAGAATGACTAAAACTTTGTCCATGGGTACGTTCCGAATGAACACTATACAACATAACCCACAAATCTGATAAATCTCCCTTAATGACGTTTATATTCCACACATAATACAGTATTTCATAATTCCATTAACAAAACAATAGGTTTAATTGATAATAACGGTCTTGAAAAGGTTATAATCGAGACGTTCGAAACTCGCTTCCTAATTAGGTACAGTTACAGTGCGTTGCTAGCAATGCGTTGCCAGCAACTCGTTGCTAACATCATTGGCGTGGCTCACATGGAGCACGAACGGTAGGCAACCAGTTATACTATATTAACATTAACAACGATATTCAAATTGTAAATGTGCAGATACGAAAATAGACTGTAACACACGGAGCAAAGCGAAGTCAAGGCAGCAGCCAAGAAAACAAAGATACCGCCAGTCATCCTCAGGAAGAAGGAGACATGGACTTCTGTTAGTCAAAGACTGAGAGAAGCAGGTATCAAATACCTAAAAGCCAAGGTAGTCGGAGAAGGCATCTCCATAGAACCCCAAACGGCGGATGACTACCGCAAGATGACGAGGCTCTTCACGGCGGAGAAGAGAGAACACCACACCTACGCTCTACCTGAAGAGAAGTTGCTTAGGGTGGTAATCAGAGGCATTCCGTCTGGAGTAACCAACGAAGACGTCAAGGAAGACCTCAAGGAGCAGGGACTGACACCCATATCAGTCCAGAGGATGACCTCCAGGAGAACAAAACGGGAGATGCCCCTTGTTCTTGCACAAGTTCCCCTGGACCAAGAGAGAATCTTGGAAGTCAACAGATGCTGCTCCCTCGTCGTCAGGGTAGAAAGGCAGAGAGCCGCTCAGACAGTTACCCAGTGCCACCGCTGCCAGCGCTTTGGCCACGCACAGGGTAGATGCACTGCACAGGCCAAGTGCGTGAAGTGCGAACAGGCCCATCACTCGGCGGAATGCCAGAAGAAGAGGGAGAGTCCTGCCAAATGTACTAACTGCCAGGGGGCCCACCCAGCAAGTTACAGAGGATGCCCCAGCTTCCCAAGAAAGCCAGCAGGTCCCCAGAAGAATTCGAACCAGGGACCCAAAGCGAAGACGGCCACAGCAGAGACCAGAAAGGTCACTACAGGGAAAAGCTACGCAGACGCAGCGACCTCCAAGAGCAACGCCGCACCTGCCAAACAGGCCAAGACAGCACCAAAGAAGGGGGTCAAACCCCTGAACACTGCCGTGGCCAACAAGCTAACAGCAGCGCTGGCCCAGATGCAACAAATGTGCTCAGCAATGAGTGCATTTTTTGCCCAGATGCCAAACATGTTGCAAGAGTGAAGCCTATAATCCTGCAGATCGCCTCATGGAACGTCAACGGCCTCCGAGAAAGGAAGCTAGAAATAGAAGAAATCTTGGAGAGGTACAACATCGACGTGATGGCCCTGCAGGAAAACAAACTTCGCCAGGATAACACCGAACTTCGGATCCCAGGCTACGAAGTCTACAGGGAACAACGTAGAGCAAACGCAGGAGGAGTTGCCCTACTTGTCAAGAGGACTATAGACCACCATCTCATAGACATGCCGGAACTGGAAAACATTGAAGCCATCGCCATAGTAGTTTCAACGGAACGAAACGGCCCACTCAAGATAGTTTCCTGTTACCAGACAACTCAACGTCCCCTCCTAAACCATGACCTGGAGGCCCTCAAATAAGGGGGGGTACCCAGACGGTGGCCATAGGAGATTTCAACGCCAAATCGCCAGTTTGGAATTGCAGACTCACCAACACCCGGGGACGGGCACTGCTGCGATTCCTGGAAGAGCACGAGGGAGACGTGCAGACGTTAGGACCGGAAGAACCGACGTTCGACAACGGAAGACATAGGCCCGACGTGCTGGATATAGCTCTGCTCAACGAGATGACTTTCACCGTCGAACTTCATGCACAAGCAGAAGGCTCCTCGGACCACAACCCCATCTTCCTAAAACTGGGAGATGGAGCCCCGGAGGAGGCCACCTTCACCAAAAGAAGAACGAACTGGGAAGAGTTCCTCGCAATCTTGCAAAGGAACATCGCACACATTCCCAGAATCGACAGTGAAGAAGAAATAGAAGAGGCCATCATCTCCCTGGAAAACCACATCCAGGCAGCGCTAACGGAAAGCATGACGGAAACTGTAACGAGAAGAGTTGCAATGCCGATGGGAGAACTCCCAGAGGAGACCATGCAGCTCATTTGAGACAGAAGGAGGGTTAAGAAACTGGTGCAGAGGACAGGACTCCCCGAACACCGCAGAGAGTATAATCACCTAACTCGAAGAGTTAAAGAAGCCCTGCAAGAACACAGGCAAGCCAGATGGCAGCGTCACCTAGAGTCCCTGGATCCTCAGGACAGAAGCATGTAGACCACCCAGAAGGCTCTGCGTGCCAAGCGAAAACCAGTCCCGCCCATCCACGGAGAAAATGGAATTGTCTACACTCGCCAGGAAAAAGCCGAGGCTTTCGCCGACAGCTTGGAACTGCAGTGTAGAGAAAACCAGATCGACGACGAAGACGACGACTGGCTGGACGACGTGTCACGAAGGGTCAGAAGGCTGAGACGCATGCAGGATGAAGAAATAATCCCCCCAACTTCCCCCGAAGAAGTCAGGGAAGTCCTGAGAAGCCTCAAACCCCGCAAAGCGCCGGGATGCGACGGAATAGGCAACATGGTACTCAAGAAACTACCCCTCAAAGGAGTAGCAGCGCTGGTGAACATCATCAACGCCATCCTGAGACTACGTCATTTCCCCACCAAGTGGAAGAGAGCCGACGTCATCATGATTCCCAAGCCAGGTAAAAACCTAACCTTTCCTTCTAGTTACAGGCCCATCAGTCTTCTACCGGCGATGAGCAAAGTGGCAGAGAGAATCATCCTGAAGAGACTGAAAACCCTGACCGATGAGCTCCAAATCATCCCAGATGAGCAGTTCGCCTACCGACCCGAACACTCCACCGAGCTCCAAGTTCTCCGTCTAACGGAGTACATCACGGAGGGTTTCAACCAACGCCAAGTCACAGGTGCGATCTTCCTAGACGTAGCCAAGGCCTTCGACGGGGTTTGGCACGATGGTCTTCTGGCGAAAATGCTGTCGATGGGTTATCCTGTCGGCATCGTCAAGCTAGTAAGATCCTACCTTCACCGAAGGCAACTTCGTGTGAAGATCGCCGACGCGCTGTCCAACTACAGGCCAATGGAAGCAAGCGTACCGCAGGGATCGGTATTTCCCCCCCACCTGTTCACCATCTACACCTCCGACATGCCAAGAACCAACAGGACCTCTTTGGCGCTCTACGCAGACGACACCGCCATCATCGCAAGATCATGGAGTGCAAGACTTGCCACCCGCAACCTCCAGGAAGCAGCATCCCTTCTGGAAGAGTGGTGCAACAAGTGGAAAGTCAAAGTCAACGCGGAGAAGAGCAAAGCCATCCTCTTCAAGAGGGTCAGGAAGCAAACCGCCACAGGACACGTCTCCATGAATGGTGAAAACATCCAATGGCACGATACCGTCAAATACCTTGGCGTTATCATGGACAGAAGCCTGACGTGGAGACAGAACACGGAGGCGATAATACAGAAAGCGAGGACGAGGAGGACCCTACTCTACCCAATGATCGGTAGACAGAGTCAGCTCAACCTGAAGAACAAGCTCACGCTCATCAGAACCCTCATAGCACCTATTCTGACCTACGCCTCCGTTGCCTGGGGATACCAAGCAGCCACCTACCTGAAGAGGATACAAGCCGTGGAAAACGTCGCACTGAGGTGCGCCGTGGATGCACCATGGTTTGTCAGAAACGCCATCTTCAGAGACCTGGAGTACACCCCAGTATCTGAAGTTATCCAGGCCAGAGCGAAGAACCTATACGCCCGTGCAGCAGAGCATGGGAATCCGCTGATCAGACAGGCGACTGATTACGACCCCAACGACGCTCCAAGGCACAAGAGGCCGAAGCTCCAGATCCTGGATAATGGGTAAGTATAAACTAACCTTTATCTTTCAGCCCGATCTTCAAGCCACGCCGCAAGGAGACAATGACCAAAACACCCAAATCACCCGATCCCGGGGGTACCAAGCAAACAACCAGCTCGGTACCCTTACCCTAGCCCGTGCCGGCCTCTGACGCTAAAGTAAAGCGTCTTAGGCCGAACACATCCTTGAGCTACACAGCCCAAAACTTCCTTCCGACGATGTCGGAGCACATGATGCCCCTTGGCACCCTGGGCTTCCGACTAGTCAAACACCCACATCCCTTCCCAACTCCGAGAGGGTTCGGCAACAGCCGTTCCCTCTCACGACAGACGAGACGCTCCCGGGAGCCGACAAATGCCAGCGAAGAAAGAAAACCAAGAAAGAAGAGCGCCAGAAGAAACGACCCAGCTGGCAGGGTCCAACAGCCAGGACCAGGGGAGGTCTGCTAACATCTTCAGCACCGTCCGCAATTGCGGGGGGGGTATGGGGAAAACAGCAGGCCCACCCCTTACGAGGCCGGTCCAGGTCTACAGCGATGATTGGGGCAAAGAGCTACAAGCTCGACCCCTAATCATCCGAGACCGTCATCAAAGCCAAAGGATATGGCGAACAGTTACTCGAGGGTTGTAGGGTGGGCCATTTTTGCTGATTGTGTCTATAATCAAGCAATTTATTTCAGTTATGCGGTTGAAAATTCGCCGAGTTTTTCTTTTTTTGTCTTGTCTTAATGAAAGTAATACCTGTGACTACCGAATAATAATTTTTGTGTAAAATATTAGACAAACGATTCAATACCGTCCTTAATCGGTTTATTTTTGAATATGTTGGGAATCTGTTGTCGTGATATGCATTCATAAATTTTTCAAGTTAGTTATTAGACAAAAGACTCACTCCCGTTTCTTATCGCGTTTATTGTGGTTTATCGGAGTCCGCTGTCATAATACAGGTTCGTCTCTTATAGTACGTGGACACTTTTGGTGAATTTTCTTGCGCATGGTTGATGTCAAAAATATGACATAACAACGGCATTCTTCTTCTTTGTGATTGTCTCTTTCTCTCTATCGCTATTTTCTATTTTTCTATATTTCTCTATGATCACTACCTGTTATTTTTATTTTTGCCTAGTTGACTCTACTTTAGTCGTTTGTACTATAAGTAGCTTTTTGACAATTTTGCTAGAGTACTCCTCAACTAATGATTAGAATTTGTGAAAGGCTCTTGATCTTTTGTTGTATGGAAACTTCCTACCTGTGTTTTTGATGATATTTATGATGTGGTATTTACCAGTCTTGTTGAAATGGCATTCTCGTTTCTGGTAAATGTATTATCGCATTTTGGTTTGTGGGTAAAGTCACCGTAATTTTGCTTATCTTGTGGGTTGAGTCCACGTATCTTGTTTGTGGATTAAGTCCACGTATTTTTGCAGGAATTTGTTCGTGGTAACATATCTTTCCTGCCTGGCGTGTGCCGTTTGTTATACAGATTGTCGCTGTTCTATAGTACAAGATACTTAGCGGTGATTCGGGTAGTTTTCCTTTATATCTTTCATTAAGTTGAGTCATAGCTGAAGTTAAAATCAGTAACTAGGTGTTTTTGCTGCTTATTGGTTCTTCGGATAGGTAAATTGCTAAAATACTTTCTCTTTTATCTCTATCTTGTTTATAAAGTGTTCTCAAAAATTTTTATGTCCCATCTAGTTTTTTCGTCATCATGAATATAATGGTTGTCGTTTGGTATAGTTCTTGTTAAATATCACTATTGTTGTCTTGATGGGTAATTAAGGCATCAATTATTATTTTTCTTTATGTTTACTCTCTAGTAGGTAAACTTTAACCTTATCCTATTTAGTAGGATATTTTAATTGCCATTAGGGATCCTACTTCGGGATGGGGATGAACTAGTTTCGATCGGACTGTCTTCAATGACAGAGGGTCAAGGAGGGTCGAGCGGACACGTAGGCAAGGGGGCTTGTCAGTCAGGAGTGGCCTAGGTCGTCTGACGTTCCTCGAGAGACAGGTCTTCCTCCCCGCTTCACCTCAGCCCTTGACCTATCGCCCTATCGAGACACTGCTCATAGCGCCGGAAGCAGGAGTATTTCCGAACAATGGTCCTTTTTTGTCACCTAGTTGTAGCGAACATCTAGTTTTAGCCTGGAGAAATATCCAATAAGGTTTAGTTGTTTCGTATTTCCAGTTTAAGCCCCTTGGAGCTATATCCATTTTTTTTTGTTAACAGTTAGGACATTTCTTCTACAGTTGTGTCTAGGCAGGTAACTCGTTTCCTGTATCGTGGTTTAGGTGTGCTTATGCCTCTACCAATTTTAGCACCGGCAGCCGCTACAACGCTGCTCAGGCATTCACCACAGTGTCTGTGGTGACAGATCCTAGTGGTCCTCCCCTAAAACATATCTTCCTTCCTTTTCTCTTATTCTCTTTCCTCGTTTCATTTTACTCTGGGGGAAGCATTATCTCTTCCGGGTGTGATTTTCAAGAGTATTTGTGTGCTGTCGAGCAACACTCATTATCGAGGCTTTTCATGCAACTTGACTTAGCGCAGAATGGGTGTGAGTAAAATTACCTTTCCTCTTTTTGTATCTCTTTAACTATACGTGGACTCTTGTTGAATAGTCTCGGAATTGGTCATGTTGATGATTTTGTCCAGTGGTAAAACGAACTTTTCTTGTGGTACCTATCTTGTATAATTAGGAATTATACAAGTTTGGTTATTAAACTTTTTTTGTCACTACTTTCCGCTCTCTTAATTTTTTCCGTCTCTCTTCGATTAGTTAAACTATACGATAATAGCGTGATGTATCAGACGTTTTCCTTTACAAAAAAATATTTTTTTTTCCAACTTTGTTTTCAAAAAAAAAAAAAAAATTCTAGGTAGTTTCCATGGTGTTTTGTCGCATTTAGTTAACCTCGTGTTAGTACAAGAGGTTAAGAGATCATCTTTTACTAGTTAATTTTTTTGGGAGATTAAACCCATAATTTTGTTTGCTATATATTTGTTACAGTATTAGTTTTCTTTCAGATAGTAATTTCAATATTTTCTCTCTAATTCTAACTAAATTTTGTTACCTTTATTCAAATTTTTGTCATAACCAGTCAGCCATTTTGTGAACGGTTAAAATAGAGTAGAGTTTTCTCATTTATTCATTTCATTATATTAATCAGTAGCTATTCATATATTTTCAGAAGTAAAATTTTATCAATACTCAGGTTTTTTGTTAAATTGCTAATTGTTTGGTTTTGCAGTGACCTTCGTCACCATAGTTTTTTTGTAGTTTTCTTGTATCTCTTTTTTCTCACAATTTAAATTTTTTTCTGTTATCAACTGGTTCTTTACATTACCCCTTTTTCATGTAAAATGCTGGACCAAACCACCATCGCAGCAAGGCACAAGGCGATTAAATATTTGGAGTTATCTGCAAAGTATTGGATATTGTTCCGACGCAGCATCTCCTGGAAATCAGCGTTGCCAGGACCTCAATATTACGTCCTCCTTCCCGGGTACCCGCGGCCATCTTCAGGATCAGACTCGTCGGGATTCCACGTCTCCGCTAAGCTAAGTAGCCAAATTTATGTGCAAAATTCAACTTTTGGTCAGAAGAAAAATTGTAAACCAGTTGATCGTTTCTTATTGTAATTTTTTTGTTAATCTTCAAATTTAATTATTATTTTTTTAAACTAAATTTTTATTCAACTAATTAAATCAAATTTTCACTATAAATATTTTTAATAATTGTAAAGTGTTGTAAAATTTTCAGTCTTATACTTATGTTAATATATTATTTGTTTTATATTTGATTTTGATTGTTTTCTCCCCCTGATAAAGTTTGCAAGAGTATTATTTACGGAATACGCTGGCGTCCAAATTTTGTATAGTTTATTAGAGTTTTGTTTGGTTAATATGACAAGCAAATAATTGTTCAAAAAAATATATAACTCTTCTCGCCACCGAGTGACCCTGGACCAGCCCTGAGCTAACCGGTTGCTACTCTTTCATAGCTTTCTCAGCACCCAGCTGAGAAGTTGTGGTTGCAGGGGATGAATTCTAAGTAAAAAATGTTCTATGAAGTTTTTTCGATAAGTCAATATTTTTCGAGTTACTCCTGGTTGAAAATGTTTATTTTTCATCTACAAAATGCATATTTTAGAACGATTCTTCACGAATAGCTCGAGAACCATAAGTTTTATCAATAAAATTATTCGTAGTAAAAATGAAGCTTATAAAATAACAAATGGACTGCTTTTTCATTTCTGTAGATGCAATACGAACCGAATTATAATTCGTTGAAGGACTGTTTGTTCGCCGAAAACTGAATTCGAACCTTTCAACGTTAAATAAAAGAAAAAACAACAAATTCTTGGAGGAAGACTTGTCAGATCTTTTTTAAAGTACTTGGGAAGAGAAACTTGGGATTTGGTGTATACAGGCTGTCCATTTTATCAGGGTCCTCGAGAATATCTCACTTAATATCAGTCGCGCAAAAAAAAATGTTTCTACGAAAATTGTGCCGATTTTTATAAACTAAAAATGGTTAAAAGACTTTTGAAATCCATATCCTACTTTAAGAGTTCTGACGGAAAATATCGAAAATGCGGAATATTTCTAAGCAAAATGTTTCCGTTATTCGAAGAGATACGACGAAAATTCTTAGATGACAATTTTTTGCGAAACAAAGTAATTCAATGAGGTTTTATTCAAATTTTTTCAAAACCGCTGTATTTTGAGAATTACTCTTTAGGGTGTTAAACGTTTTTTTTGAAAGGGGCGGGAAATAGCAGCATTAAAAATAGAGTATTTTCTTCTCTTTTCAACGATAAATCACGGGCCATATTTATTTATTTATTTATTTATTGGAACTAGGCAAGTAATTATAAAAACATTTTCTAAGTAATAAATTTTCTAACTAGGTAGAATCATATTTGCCGTGGAGAAGTATGATTAAACAAATGATTAAACAATTCAATAAGTTCTTCAAACTTTACCATAAACAAACGTTAACACAATTAAAAAGACTAAGGTAAATTCAGTTAAAAAAAAAAATTAATAATAAAAATGAATATAGCATACAGAACATTAATATTTATCTAATCCTCAAAATATTTTTTAAGGCAGATCATCTAAGAATTTATTAAATTCGTTCCTCAAAAAATTTAGGTACATTTGGCCGTTGATGTGACCATCATAAAAATAGGTTATTTAAACCGGTGCCTGAATTTATCTTAATTTTTTAATTGTGTTAATATTTGATTAAATGTCATCGCCAGCCATTTCCATTTAAATACTTTTATTCTTTTTAACTATCTTACAATTCAAGCTTATATCTAGGTATTTCATGTAGTATAAAATTTACATTTTATATTAAGTACATCAGAAGTAATTTTACATAATAAAAAACACTAATGATGATAGTCGATGGTATGACTGGGTACCTTATAATTGAGCTTGTTTTAATAATTTATATGCTATCAGACATTTCTTATAAAATTTATGTCTTTTATCTTTAATTTTTTATCCATTCGGCTATAAATGGTATAGTCAGGGAGTAAGCAGTGCAGAAATAAAATACTAGTATTTTATACAGGAAAATTGTTAATTAAAAAACCTGTTTAAATCAATTCGGTCAATTGTTAAAAATAATGGTTATATGGTTTGATAAAAAAAAAAAAAATACATTTATTATATTTTATGGTGTCGACGAGGCAGGGGGCATGGTTTGGAGGGGAAGGAGATTTGATAGGTGTGTTTGTTGTCCGTGTGTCTTGTCATGTTAGACCGGTAGCACGGGAAAGATTCTGGTGAACAATTAGCTAACGTCTGCGTCTCATGGAGACCTTTCTTAAGCACGTAAAATCGACTACTAGATATTTTTTATCATTGCCACTGGCGCAAAACAATTTTTAATGGATTTTTTATTTTGTAAAATAAATGCATAATTTTTATCAATTAGTTCACGTCTGTAATGTTAATATTAGTTTACTTTAGGGAAAAAAAGTGACGGGAAGCGCAATCGCAGACGTGTAGGTGGCGCACTGGTCTTTGAAATCGGCAATCGCATTTGTATCGAAAACCGGCTTTTAAAAACAATCGGTTCACGTCTGCGAAAGGCGTCACCCGTTATATAATGACTTTTTAAGTACTTGAACAGTCTCCCAGACGATTTGGCCGTGTATGTGATATTTTTAGACATTTTCGATTTTGCTATGGATTCCGGTAATTTTGTACAATAAGCTCACTTTTCACACAAATATATATTAAAATTTATTGATATACCGATACTTATGGACGCATTCGCAGACGTTGCGCGCGTGTATAAATGTAAGTAAATAAAAAATTTCTTTGTAAAAAATAACACACATTTTTTACCGATCAACTCACGTCTGCAAATAACTTGTTTATTGCTATAATGGTATAATAACATTAAAAACATGTTCACAGACGTTTAGCGTCCGCATAAATATTTTTAAAATTAAAATTAAGAACTTTGTAAACCATATACACAGTGGAATGATCAGTTCACGTCTGTGTGTGCAAACCGCGTTAATAATTGATTTCTGCTTACTCATTGTGAATTTTGCAGACGCCTACGACTTGCATTTATTTCAATAAAATTAATGTATCAGGTGCTCACGAACGTTTCACATGTTATCATTTTAGCTAGTGTATTCTATGGGTCTTGCTTTGTCATGGAATGTATTATAATTACTGTGTATACCTATATAATTATATGAATTGTGTGTAAATACCGTTTACACTACACATTAATAGTTTGAAACATCTGTGTAGAACATATTCCGAAGAATTGGTTCAATGAGAGCACCCGTTATACTCCGCCACCTCCACCGATTGTTGAAAGGTATTCTCTTGATCCGGTACTGGCGGTACAGCTCCTTCTTGGTGATGTTGTCATTTTTCCTATTAGTCCTCGAGCGTGCTAAGTTCAAAAAATTTAACAAATAGAGGAGACAAACTCCATAAGCGTAATGTATAAGCAGTGGGAGGCTTTTAGGCTTCTCATCCTTCTCACACGGTTCGTTCTCTCTTTGTCGCACAGTACATGAGGGGCAGCGACGATTGACGGCAATTGACACTATTTCTTTGAAATCATAGCGCGCCGGGTAAGGTTGTGTGGCTTTGTAAAACAGAATGGAGAAAGAGGGTACGAGGCGTGCGACAAGGACGAAGAGCCTCCCGTCTCCAAGGCAACCAAACCACGACTCCCGCCAAATCTACGGCTTGTCTTCTCAATTTATTAAACTCTTTGGCTAGGCTACAGTAATGGTGAGTGACGATACAGTTAGTATTTTAAAGTGTTTTTTGTGTGATAATCTGGATGGTGTTAAGCCATTTTCGGTGGTAACATTGAAAAAATGTATTGATACCCTTCAAATAAGAAGAGAGCACGACCTGCAGTATAAAGAGGTGAATCTACCATCAGAACCATATCACAGCGTCGGTTACCACTCAAGGCGATGTTATGCTGCCTTCACTACTCTGCGAGCCGAGTACAAGCCACAGGGGTGTCCTAATATCTTGTAAGTACATACAATTTTTTACTGCAGATTTTTTAATTTGTTTGAAAAATATTATCACAGCCCGGTTTTTTGTGTCAATAACTAATACAGGTAGCTATAAATTAAAATTCAATAATTCTAAGATATTCTACAGGAAACGGTAAGTATTTCATGAGAAAAATCAATAGCCTTCCATCGAATTAGCAGCATTGCAGGAGCGTATTCGATACACAGAGGTCCAATCTACACAACGCCACTCAAATCGCCCCGATCTGACCACTCCAGCAGCCAGCGGTGACGCCCTAACATTTGTTTTACTTTCGATGTATATGTCACCCTATATCTACCATTACATTCCCGATTCCTTAAACATTTCCAATGTTAAAATACTTTATTAAGAGTTGTATTTCAATGAGACTTATTAAACAATTTTATCAACTTCTATAAAATTAAACATGTGCAAGGGGCACCATTTGCCGATTGTGTGTTATTAGTATTACATTCTGTGTTTACATGAAAGTTATTGTCGAAACGTTAATACACGCATACAAGTAAACTGACTACAATTCTCAATTAATTGATTTTAATACGTATAATTACAAACGTTTTTCAGGAAACTTAATGTTCGACTGATCTTAAGCTCCACGTACGATAAAATAATTGCAAAATAATTAAGCAAATACAAACTATTTTTTTACTAACAGATGAGGAGGACAATATAATCGCTGTGGATGAGAATGAGGAGAGCTGTGTTGAACTGGATGATGATGAGGAGGAGGCTCTTGCACTTCCTGAAGACCTCGATCTTAATCTCGACGATGACGACGAATGAACATAATGTTTTACTCGTGTTGAAGATAAGTTACAAATAAATGTTTATTTTTGTAATGCAGATATCTTTGGTTATTAACACCCATTGTGGCCTAATCGTTTATTTAACAAAATCCTGGCGACAACGAAAATGCTTTCAACAAGTGACGTGGGTGTTTCCGCGCCCATCCCCCCTTTTCTTTACCACATCTTCATAAGAATTGGTTTTTTCTTGCCATTATCACGGTAGTAAATAGTTAAATGTTTGTTTGACCGACTATAAAATCAAACAAAAACCCTTTCTTTGAAAGTGTTATTTTTAAGCGACCGCAAATAAAATTCGTGCGATCGTACTCATATAAGCAACTATGCTCAATATACGCATCTGCGAATAATCTCGTGGCCTAAATGTTACGTAGTTTGCATAAAAAACCATTCGCAGATGTAAACTAATTGTTCAAAAAAAAATTATTTTTTTCACAAAGTAAAAGCTTACAGACAAGCGTCTGGGTTTGTTCTACGCGTCTGGGAATAATTTGATACAACAGTTCGAGCTCAAAGTTTTTGATAATGCACTTCGCAGACGTTAGCCAATCGTACAAAATTATCGGAATCGGTAGCATAATCGAAAATGTATAAATATATCACATACACGGCCAAATCATCTGGGAGACTGTTCAAGTACTTAAAAAGTCATTATATAACGGGTGACGCCTTTCGCAGACGTGAACCGATTGTTTTTAAAAGCCGGTTTTCGATACAAATGCGATTGCCGATTTCAAAGACTAGTGCGCCACCTACACGTCTGCGATTGCGCTTCCCGTCACTTTTTTTCCCTAAAGTAAACTAATATTAACATCGCAGACGTGAACTAATTGATAAAAATTATGCATTTATTTTACAAAATAAAAAATCTATTAAAAATTGTTTTGCGCCAGTGGCAATGATAAAAAATATCTAGTAGTCGATTTTACGTGCTTAAGAAAGGTCTCCATGAGACGCAGACGTTAGCTAATTGTTCACCAGAATCTTTCCCGTGCTACCGGTCTATGTTGGGTTTTCGTCTTGGTCACCGTCTTAGGTAAAAGACGGGTAGTCTTTGGTGGATAAGTCGGTGTGTGTGTGTTGGGTCTTGATGTGCTCGTATGTTTGTCAGGTCTTCTGTCAGTGCCGATAACTGAATTTTGTTGGTAAAAAATTCGTTAGAAATTTCATCTATGAAATCACGAATCATCGGGAGATCTGTGGCCCGATGAAGTTCAGCTACCGGCGTGTAGCGGTCAGCGTCTGTCAGTAATCGTATTAGTTTGTTTTGTGTCGTTTGTAACCTCTTGCACTGTGTGGCGGAGAGGTTGTTCCATGCAGGACATGCATAGGTCATAATTGGCCTAAACATAACCTTAAAAAGCGTTAGTTTATTTTTGATGGACAACCTACTCCGCCTATTGACAAGAGGGTACAATTTGTTGAGAGTCGCGTAAGTTCTGTTAAGTGTCTGTGTCACATGAGGAGCGAAACTCAGTCTCTTATCCAGGGTTACCCCTAGATATTTGACCGATTTTCGCTCCTCAATTGTCTGGTTGTTAATTTTTAGTTTGTTGAATGTCTTAATGTTCGTAAATTTTCTGTTAAAGTTGATTGTTTCTGTTTTAGTCTGGTTAATTTTAATTTTCCATTTTTTTAAATATTCTATGAGCTTATCCAGATGATACCGTACCTTCTGCGTTGCGGTCTGCGCATAAAAAGAGTTTGCATACAGCACGGTATCATCTGCATATAACAATATGTTGGAGGTTGGGTGGGATGGGATATCTGAGGTAAAAAGGTTATAGAGGAGGGGTGAGAGGATTGCCCCCTGGGGGACCCCCGCCGACATTCTTTTATGAGAAGAGTAACTATTATTTACACAAACTTTTATGTATCTTCCCCCAGGGTAAGATTTTATCAGAGTAACCAGATAAATGGGTAACCTAAGGATGCTATGTAGTTTATATAACAGCCCATTATACCATACCGTATCATATGCTTTCTCTATATCCAGGAGTAACATAACTGCACATTGTTTTTTGTTATACGCGTAGTAAGCGTCTTGGACTACGCGACACAGCGCATGCGTGGTGCTATGGCCCTTCCTGAAACCAAATTGATGATCCGGTATTAGCCGGCGTTTCTGTACGATATCATTAAGAATTCTGAGGAACACCCTCTCCGTTAGCTTGGAGAGAGTGTTCAACAGGCATATCGGTCGATAACTATCAGTACTATGAGGCGGTTTTTTTGGTTTCAGGATAGGGATAATGGTTCCAATCTTCCAGTCATCTGGAAAATATTGCAGCTTTATTATAGAATTTATTATATAGGTTAACTGGCAAAACATTTTTTGGGGGAGGTTTTTAAGGATTATGTTGGGAATTGAGTCGGGTCCGGGGGCTTTATTGTTTGGGAATGTTCTAATTATGTTTTTAATTTCTGTGGGATTGGTGAGTAGTTTTGGGAGTCTCGGGAATAAAATGAATAAATGAACGGTTGGCGCACCGCGGTAATATTTAATACCTCGGTGCACCAACCGTTAGCCAATCAGCACGCGGCCTGCGCGGCCGCGATAATATAAAAACTCGCCGGCGGATTCAGCCGACATCCAGTTAGTAGAGTTCAAAACGAGATCTATCTCGTCTTCCGTGGAACATTAAAAGGTAAAAATGTATGGATTACGTTGTTGCATAGTATTTGGCTTGTGTATATATTGTAATACGAAGCAAAAAAGGGTTGTTTTTCGGTTTTGAAATTTTTTGAAAAATTTTTTAAAAAATTTATTTTTTGGTTTCTGTTGATGATTGAGGGTTGAGAGGGTTGGTTCCTTCTTCAATAACGCCCACCGTTGAGCGCCATATTGTAATACAATACAAAAAAGAATACGTGGATTTTGGGGTTGGTTTCTGGTTCGAATTCGGTCCGTAGCACTTTAAGGGGGTAGATAATAGGTAAATGTAACCCTACCTTGTTTCGGCGAGCTCTCTGATGACTTCTAGGGGCGGTGATGGTCGTCTGAAGGGATGATCAGCTCCTCCAGGGGTGTTTTGGGACACTGTCACTCCTGCTCTCCTGTTACTTATTTTCAGAAAGACGCCTCTAATTCCCTTATTTATGCTTGGATGGGGTTGAGAATTTCTGGTGAGATGAATTTCGACCTGAGGGTTGTTCACAAATATATAGGGGTGAACCACCAGAAGTTACCTCAGGCGGCTAAGCTAGCAATCAGTCGGTTGCTTGTATCAGGCGCGGATCCAGCCCTCAAAATGGGTTGTGGGCACGGCCATCTGAAAATCGGCCAAGTGCGAGTCGGACTACGAACTCGCTTACGATATATTGCATTCCTACAAAGGAGACATTCACAAAATGTATGACGCCCCGGCCAAGATAAGGTTTTGCGTAAATGGCTTTTTTAGAGAGTTCCTGAACAGCACCTTTTACGTCGGATGCCATCACTGAACAGCTGTCAGTTCCTATCTCTACACAGAGAGATAAATCTACATCAAATTCGTGGCAAAGATTTTCCACGATTTTCGATAATGCGATGCCTGTTAACCGTAATTCTTTTGTGCCGTTTGAGCTATCTCCTTCTTCACATTGAAGCATTTTATAAGCGTCGCAAAAGCATACAAAATCTTCCGTAATAACACTATTATTCAAATATCTGAATGATAGACTCATCTGTTCGGTATGAGAAATATCTGTAGTCTCGTCAAACGGTCAAACAGAATAGCGAAAAACGTTGATTTTTTTACGCTTTGTAAAATGGTTTCCTGAATCTTCTTATTACAAATATCTATAAGTTCGTTTTGCATATGTAAGTTGTTGTAGAATTTGTTGATGATAAATGGTGCTCAAGAACTGAGTCGCCTGCATCTATTCTAAATTTCAACAGAGCTAGGAAAGGACCAAGCAGTTTTTTATAGTAAAAATGGGCTTCAGTCGATTGTTCTGAAACTTGAGGAAAATGTTCTCCTGGGTCCCCACCAGCCCGCCCGAATTCGATTTTTTGATCTAGAGGCGATTGAAACTGTGAACATCTGCGAAGGTCGGCTTAAATGTTCCATAAATATTCTGAAAATATTCAGGCTCATTTTTTGGACAAAAATAAGCATCTTTTGGCTGTCGTGTTTTTTTAGTGCTTCCTTTTCCGGGAAAAAATAAAATAAAAAACAAAACAAATATTTTCTGTAATTTTTTTACGGGGAAAGGAAGCGCTTTGAAGAAACAGTTGGGGGGGGGCATAAGTTGATTATTTTTGTTCAAAGAACACGCCTGCCGGTTTTCAGAATTTCTTAGATAAAAATAATTTCGACCAAGAATTTCCCTAGATTTTTATTTTTTTCTACTTCAGAAAGATCCCAAAATATTCAGGCATATTTTTTGGGTAAAAATAATCAATATGTACTTCCTTTTCAAAAAAAATTATAAGTATAACCTCTAATTTATTACAATAAATGATACATTGCCATACATTTTTAATGCATACATAAATGCAATTTTTATTATAATCAATATTTACAAGTTCACTAAAATCCATTTTTTCACAATTAAGAATATTATTGCGATTCATTTTTAACTTTTTTGTTATTAAATGAAGGAATAAAATAATTTACGATAAACAAAATGATCACCGATGATCATCAGAAAAAAAGAAGTGTTTCATTCTAAGCGATTTGTCGCTACTCCGCTTACATTTCAATGTATTTTTACTACTACTACGACAAAAATTAGATCACGTGGTTCATTTGTCGCTGGTCGCAGCGAGTGAGCGACTAGCAAGAAAATGTACTAATATAATCGCTCACAATGTGTGTGTGTAATGCGCTGCGTTCCAAATTACGCACGGTTCATTGTTTTTCTTTTCTAATTCTAACAAAAGGGTTGTGGGCATGCCCACCGTGCCCACAACGGTGGATCCGCGCTTGGCTTGTATCACAATAAAAGAGGTTTAGCGGAGATTTCAGAAATGAAACGCACTTATTTTAGTTTAACGACGAAGTTTTAACAAAGATTATTTATTGAATAGTTTTACAAGTTCGATTTTCACAGCCTCAGTTTATACCACAGTTTGTTTTCTTCTTAACACTACTGACAGTTTGTTTGTTGATTTTAAAACCACAACACGAGAACGCACGGTATGTACTTTACGCGGTTACCGAAATTGTTTTAGAATTTTGTACTGGTTACGCGGACAAACACCGAAGTAAATGGACAACCATTCAGTCAAACAGTCAAACACCGAGATGGACGGATAAACGGTCAGTCAAACACCCCCCGGACGAAGAGGGTAGTTCCCGAAGACACTAGTCGGTGGCAGGTTTGGAGAAGACTCGCTGCTATCGCGGTCCGAGGAGTTTTTATAGTAAAATTTAAGAATAGCCATTGATTTCTTTGTGTTCTTTGAGGGTGGCGGTTTCCCTAAGACATATTATTTTTCTGACGGATGATGGCATCATCGCGTGGGTTGTCTTAAGCGGCAATGAGTATTCTCTTTGTCCTCTGACGGGCACTTCTTCGTTTGAAGTGGCCCTGATTTGATTGATTTATCGATTTACAAGAAGCGAACTATTGATGGTCAAAGGAATCGCGGTTTCCTTTACCTGTTAATTTATTAGACAGCGAGTTTCCGTAAATTTATAAAATCTTATGCAATATACTTTAGGGTTGAATAGTACATTGTACGCACGTGTCGTCTTCGGCGGTAACGAGCTGGGACAGGTATGAAAAATTAATTTATACCGGGTGGACTAGTTTAGTCGGTGACGGATTTTTTGAAATTCTTTAAAAAATGCTAGATGACTTTTTATTTACGTTTCGAGCTTGGCGAATGAGAGAGCTGGTTTTCGCGCGTTTTTTTTATGTATAGTTTTTTGAAAAATCTCTCAAAAATCTTATACTCTACAATATACATATACATCCCCCTAAATTCGTCTAGCGATATCGGTGTCCAAACAACCCCTAGGGGTGAAAAAGCGAAAAAAATAGAAAATTAGATTTTTCCCTAGTCTTTCTGAGTTTCCAAATTTTTGTTGTACTATGTATAATAATAAAGTTATAGCAAATTATATGTGAAGAAATTGCATTAGTTGAAGCGGATAATGGTTGTTATGAACCTATGTAATTAACTTCCTTATTATGCATATATTCATTTTACTATTTTCGCAAATTCATTACACTCCTAATTGTAGGTAGACGAACGAAAATTTTAGAAAATTGATAAGAATAAAAGCTGTAGCCTGTACTATCTAGATTATAATAATTTTTTGATTTTTATATTCCGCTTATAAATAAGAAAGTTATAAAAGAAATACTAACCTATTGACAGAATTCCCGCAGAACCCCTGTTGCAACTATCGCAAGGTCTGTCTATTTCCCTCTCTCTCTCACTCGCTGCTCGCATAGTCGTAAAAGTATTGCCATTTAAATTATTTATTAGAAATTAGCCTGGATAATGTGATATAACATAACAATAATTTAGGACGTAATTGTCCTAACAAAAATAAGTTAAAAAAACCGCTGCCTAAGGAATCACTACTTCCACATCCAGAAGTCTTTATCCAAGTCACTTTAAAGGAAACATCTTGACTATATTTGCACTCTAGTATGTGGGAATTATTGGTCATAGAATTTTAATAATATCTGGGGCAGATGTCATAGAAAATTTTGAGCAGTTGGTTTCTCGCATACACGTTAAAAATGAAGTTTCTAGTTTACCATACTTATTTTCCACTATTCACAACCTACCACCTCCCACCCCTTCAATGGAGTCATCTCAATCAGATGTCACTACAATACATACGTGTACTAACTTTCAAGTGAATATCTCAATTTGATGTTATCAATCCCATTAATAATGAAGCGGCGGTGGTGGAGTTTGAAAAATATTAGAAAGAAATCTGAGGCCTTGGTTTCTAGTATATACACCGAATCCCAAATTTCTGTACTCTTACCAGCTTTATTTACTTATTTTCCCCTAGTTATTACTCCTGTTACTCCAATCTACGGAATCATCCTAAAATATAATCTAGTTCCGGATGTCGTTATATTACATACGTCTACCAAATTACAAGTGTATATCTCAATTTTATTTTATCAACCCCTTTAATAGTGTAGTAAGGGTAGTGGAAGGCTTGAAAAATATTATTAAAAAATCTGAGGCTCTGGCTTCTAGGACATACATCGAATTTCAAATTGCAGTACTCTTACCAGCTTGCTTTATATATCTTTCCCTATTTACCTCTATTTATCCCCACTCCTTCAACGCAATCATGTCAAAATATAATCTAGTTTCAGATATAGTTATAACACATAAATGTACCAAATTTCAAGTGAAAATTTAAATTTAATCTTTTCAACTCCTTTAATAAGGGAGTGGGGGGGGTGGGGGGATGGAAATTACTAATAAAAAACCCTGAGACCTTTACTCCTAGTATATACACCAAATCCCAAATTTCTGTACTTTTACCAGCTTGCCTTACTTATTTTCCCTTATATACCCCTATTTAACCCCCAATCCTTCAACGGAATCATCTCAAAAAATAATCTAGTTCCAGATGTCGTTATAATACATATGCGTATTAAATTTCATGTGAACATGTCAATTTTATTTTATCAACCCCTTAAATAAAGGAGTGGGGGCTGAAATATATTATTAAAAAATTTGAGGCCTTGGCTTCCAGTACATACACCGAATTTTAAGTTTCTGTACCCATACCAGCTTGTTTTACTTATTTCTCCCTATTTACCCCTAAATAACCCCCAACCCTCCAACGGAATCATCTCAAGGTATAATCTAGTTCTAGATGTCGTTATAATTCATACGTGTACTAAATTTTAATTGAATATCTCAATTTTATTTTATCAACCCTTTTAATAATGAAGTAGGGGTGGTGGGGGTTGAAAAATATTATAAATATTCTGAGACCTTGGCTTCTAGTACATACATCGAATTTCAAGTTTCTGTAGTATTACCAGCTATTTACCCCTAAATAACCCCCAAACCTTCAACGGAATCATCTCAAAGTGTAATCTAATTCCAGATGTCGTTATAATTCATTCGTGTACCAAATTTCAAATGAATATCTCGATTTTATTTTATCGACCCTTTTAATAATGAAGTAGGGGTGGTGGGGGTTGAAAAATATTATAAATAATCTGAGACCTTAGCTTCTAGTACATACACCGAATTTCAAGTTTCTGTAGTTTTACCAGCTTGATTTACTTATTTTCCCCTATTTACCACGATTTACCCCTCAACCCTTCAACGGAATCATGTCAAAATATAATCTAGTTCCAGATGTCGTTATAATACATACGTGTACCAAATTTCAAATGAATATCTCAATTTTATTTTATCAACCCTTTTCATATTGGAGTAGGAGTGGTGGGGGTTGAAAAATATTATTAAAAAATCTGACGCTTTTGCTTCTAGTACATACACCGAATTTCAAGTTTCTGTACTCTTACCAACTTGTTTTACTTATATTCCTCTATTTACCCCAAATTAACCCCCAACCCTTCAAGGGAATCATCCCAAAGTATAATCTAATTCCAGACGTCGTTATTGTACATACGTGTACGAAATTTCAAATGAATATCTCAACTTTATTTTATCAACCCCATTAATGGGGTAGGGGTGGTGGAGGGTTGAAAAATATTATAAAAAAATCTGGGGCCTTAACTTCTAGTACATACACCGAATTTCAAGTTTCTGTACTCTTACAAGCTAGCTTTACTTATTTTCCCCTATTTACCCCTATTTAACCCCCAACCCTTCATCGTATATCCTCAAAAAACAATCCAGTTCCAGATCTCGTTATAATATATACGTGTACAAAATTTCAGGTCAATATCTTAAACGGTTCCGGAGAAAACGTGCGGACAAAAAAAGTTACAGACAGACAGAAAATTTTTTTCGCTCAAATTTAAAATCTCGACGTTTCATGACATTCTAAACCTATTTCACGAATAAAAATTTTTGAAAATTTTTTTGCGATTACTATACTTCCAATCCACTACGTGGATGTGGAAGTAATACATTAACGCTGATACTAATGACCTAAGTTACATAGTTTTTAAAATATAGAATGATGAATTTTGGGAGGAAAAACTGCTTTTATAATTAATGATTATTTACCCACACCCACACCCTTTACTTGTCTTAATAATAATAACAATAGTTCTAATAATAATAATAGGAGGAGTATGAAATGCCACAAATAACAATAAGAAATATTGTTATTTATAAACCAAAAACAAATAAAATTGATGAAAGTAATACATTTTCATATTAATTGAAAATGCACATTATAATAAAATACAAAAGTAACGATCTCCGAAATTATCATTTTGCTAATATAATTCATCGTCCATTTTTTCATCTACAACTGTAATTTTGTCTGTGTAATCATTTTGGCAAGAGTTCCCACCCGAACAACACCAGTTTCCCAAACACGACAATTCATATTTTTTGTACTGGCACTTCATGGTTGCGCATCCTGAAATGACATTTATTAGAAAAACGTAGTTTAAACGATTCGCGATACTTTTACCTGTTTTACCATAAGAAAATGACATTTCTGCAGTCAGAGTTGGCATCGGCGATTTATTTGTCCATGTAGGTGAATGAGAATTATCTTCATTTATTCTCCACCCGTACTCCAAAATATTCGGCATATTAATAACTGGGTTTAAAGCACTGCTCCATATAATAAATTGGTAAAATGCTCTTAAACAGTGTTGATTCAAGGCGTCACTTATAGGGGGCAATTTGTCTATACTGATTTGAGATGCCATCTTCGCCTTCAAATCATTAATATTATCGAAATTAATGGGAGAGTACAGTAACATGCAAAACTTTTCCAACTCCTTAAATTTTGTTGTTGTTAAAGAAACAGACTTTTCACATGAACGCGATAGCAGACTGAAATTTGTTTCAAAGATTTTCCACACACTTTTTTTCCCAATTCCATTAAATTAACTAGTTACCTAGTGCGTGAAATAATAATATGTTTTGTTTTAAAATGTTATCAAGATTGATAGAATTTATATCTATTATTTTTATTTGTGCTGTCTGCATGTAAACATTTACGTCAAAACTTTCTATAAAATGAAGTATCCTTACAGCTTATAATGCATTCTGTAAAACCTTCAGATTTGGCTCATAATATGTGCAGCAATATTCTAGTATCTGCCTCTTTATGATTAAAAGATAATAATTTTCTTGAATTAAGTGATTTTCGACTTTTAATCGGCAATTTAAATTTCGCATTTAATTCGTTTTCGGTATTACTTGATGAAGACTCCATATTTCACAATAATGTTATAAATATATAACAATATCTAATTAAACAACACTAAAAACATGTAATGAATCAATATTCTACACAGGAGTATGCATGCATTGATTATATGTGAGCATATACATGAGTTTTGCGGGCCGAGGTGACGAGCGGGAAGATGTGTTAAAGTGCGAGGGAAAACGACAGAGTAGAGATAGTTGCAACTGGGGGTTCAATTACATTTTTAACAACAACTAACTATTTTCTTCGTAACTCGCTTATTTATAATCCAAAACTAAAACCGATAAAACTAGTCTAATCCAGATAGTATAGACTACAACTTTTATTCTTATCAATTTTTTAAAATTTTCGTTCATCTGCCTACAATCACAAGTGGAATGAATTTACGAAAATAGCAAAACAAATATTTGCGCGATAAGGGAACTATGCTAGGTTTTAGGAGACAGTGTACGCTTTAAACAATACATTTTTCTTACCTATAAAAAGCCATAACTTTGTTATAATGTATAATTTATCAAAAATAAAAAAATTGGCAGAAAGATGAGACAAATACCAAATTTTTCGTTTTTTTCGGTTTTCCACCCCTGCGGGGTGTTTGGACACCGGTATCGCCAGACGAATTTAGGGGGTGTATATACATGTTAAGTACTAGTATAGTACTTATTAATCGTAAAAAATTTTTTTTTATAATAATTGTCAACCCCTCACTACCCCTAGTCGATTATTAAAGGGGTTGATAAAATAAAATTGGGATACTCGTTTGTAATTTGGTACACGTATGTATTATATAATGGCATCTCTAACTGGATTATATTTTGAGACGATTCCGTTGAAGGGTTGGGGGTTAAATAGGGGTTATAATTAATAGGGGATAATAAGTAAAGCAAGCTGGTACGAATACAGAAACTTCAAATTCGGTGTATATACTAGAAGCCAAAGCCTCAATTTTTTCCATAATATTTTTCAACCCCACACCACCCCTACTCCATTATTAAATGGGTTGATAAAATAAAACTAAGATATTCATTTGAAATTCGGTACACGTATGTACTATAACGACATCTGGAACTAGATTATATTTTGAGATGATTCCGTTGAAGGGTTGGGGGTTAAATAGGGGTAAATAGATAAGTAAAGCAAGTTGGTAAGAGTACAGAAACTAGAAATTCTGTGTATGTACTAGAAGCTAAAGACTCAGATTTTTTTATAATATTTTTCAAGCCCCCATTCCACTACCCTTACTCCATTATTAAAGGGGTTGATAAAATAGAATCGAGATATTCATTTGAAGTTTGGTACACGTATGTATTATAACGACGCCGCGACGCGCGACGTCTGGAACTAGATTATATTTTGAGATGATTTTGGGGGTTAAATAGGGGTAACTAGAGGAATATAAGTACAGTAAGTTGGTAAGAGTACAGAAAATATAAATTCGGTGTATGTACTAGAAGCTAAAAACTAAAATTTATTTATAATATTTTTCAAGCCCCCATTCCACCACCCCTACTCCATTATTAAAGGGGTTGATAAAACAGAATTGAGATATTCATTTGAAATTACGTCACGTATGTATTATAACATCTGGAACTAGATTGTATTTTAAGATGATTTCGTTGAAGGGTTGGGGGTTGAATAGGGATAAATAGGGGAAAAAAGTAAAGTAAGCTGGTAAGAGTACAGAAACTTGAAATTCGGTGTATGTACTAGAAGCAAAGGTCTCAGATTATTTATATCTTTCAACCCCCACCACCCCTACTCCATTATATTGAAGGGGTTGATAAAATAAAATTGAAATGTTCACTTGAAATTTGGTACACGTATGTATTATAACGACATCTGGAACTAGAGAGTATATTTTGAGAAGCCTCCATTGAAGGGTTGGGAGTTAAATAGGGGAAAATAAGTAAAGCAAGCTGGTATGAGTACAGAAACTTGAAATTCGGTGCAAGTACTAGAAGCCAAGGCCTCAGATTTTTTTATTATATTTTTCAACCACCCCGACTCCATTATTAAAGGGGTTGATAAGTAAAGCAAGCTGGTAAAAAGTATAGACATTTGGGATTTGGTGTATATACTAGAAGTGATGGCCTCAGGTTTTTTTATAACATTTTCCATCCCCCCACCACCCCCATTCCCTTATTAAAAGAGTTGATAAAATTAAATTTAGATTTTCACTTGAAATTTGTTACACGTATAACGATATCTTAGATTATATTTTGACATGATTGCATTGAACGAGTGGGGGTAATTGGTAAATACACCACCGTTAATCCATTATTAAAGGGGTTGATAAAATGAAACTGAGATATTCACTTGAAATTTGGGACACGCATGTATTAATAACGACATCTGGAACTAGATTATATTTTGAGGTGATTCCGTTGAATTGAGGGTTAAATAAGTAAATCAAGCTGGTAAGAGTACAGAAATGTGGGATTTGGTGTACATACTAGAAGCCAAGGCCTCAGATTTCTTTCTGATATTTTTCAAACACCACCATCTCCGCTCCATTATTAATGGGTTTGATAATATAACATTGAGATATTTATTTACTTGAAAGTTACTACACGTATGTATTGTAATGACATCTGATTGAGATGATTCCATTGAAGGGGTGAGACGTGGTAGGTTGTGAATAGGGGAAAATAAGCCGGGTAAACTAAAAACTTAATTTTTAATGCATATGGTAGGAACCAACACCTCAAACTTTTCTATATGACATCTGGTCCAAACATTATTTAAATTTTATGACCAATAATTTCCACATACTAGAGTGTAAATCTAGTCAAGATGTTTCCTTTTAAAGTGACTTGGATGAAAAATCTGGATGTGGAAATAGTGATTCCTTAGGCAGCAGTTTCTTATACAGGGTGTTTCAAAGTTAAAGGTACATACGTTACTTGTGGATAGAGGGCACTTTGGCGGTTCCAAATTACCCGGCATTAATGCATCCGTCGTATTTCCTTACTGAGATACAGGATGTTTTATTGATTTTGGCCAAATCTTTCTTTGATCATAACTATTGAACCACCCTGTATAATCGGTTCATACTTAGAATATATGTTTCACTTATTTTTCTTGATAGAACTTCATAATAAACCAAAAAGAAATCAAGATCCGGCTTAACAAAAAATTGACAATATGTTGTATGTCAAAATCAACACCCTGTATGACAAAAGTTTGTAGATCTGTTTCGATATTCAAAAAGAACGGAAAAGATTGAATAGAGTAGCTCACTTAATTTGTTCGCGCATTTCATTCAACAACCTTAATTACTTGCCGTAAATCCAATTTCATTAAAATGGACGAGACAGTTGGAACTTGAATATTTATTTCAGGGTTTAATTAACAAAAAAATTTAACTTGCAGCATTGACAATTCTTACTTCTAGACTAGGTAAGTGAATTATTGTAAAATAGTTTTAAGAACAATGTAGTTCACCTGATAATCTCTCAGGGAGGATATGTGGCCCAATCAAATGATTGTTGAAATCCCCGCACCAAATACATACATATTAACAGCAAATCGATGTTGGGAATTATTCTGTCTTATAGCATGTGGATTGTTTTCTGTCCAAACATGTGAATTTCTTAAAATATAAACACCATCTCTTGTAAATTGTGCCTCATCTGTAAACAGACATCTGTTAAGTATGCTTCGATTCCTAATAATCCGTTTACTAAAACTTAAGAGATGATCTTATAACATAGCTGCTTTGTCGCCAATTAGATAATGTTGAAAGCTTTAGTATTTGACAGTTCATATTTACTGATTCGACATACCTACTTGCGTTGGATTATTCTAAAATATTTGTTATTTGTATTAATATTATTACCCACATTACAAAGTACATAATAATATACCTTATCAATTTTCAACTGGTGAATATGCGGATATAATCTATGTGTATGGATGTTGTGATGGCAATGGACGGGCTGCTGTGAGAGAATATCAAAGAAGATTTCCTGGACGCCGAATTCCTGATCATAAAACTTTTACTAGAGTTGTCAATTATTTACACTTCATGTAAATGATACAGTGTCATGTTTAGATCAAAATACTTTAATTATTCTAAAAATATCATGGTCGGTATCCAACGGCCACATGAGCATCAAGTAAGGCAACATTTAGCTGTGGAAGAGAATATACTAAGTATTGTTGCAAATAATCCAAAAATTAGCACAAGAAGAGTGGGTCATGCTTTAGGTGTTTCGTGTCAGTGTTTGGAGAACATTAAAAAATAATAATAATTTCTATCCATTTCATGTTTAACAGGTCTGGAGGTTAGAGAAAGGGGATGTAGTTCATCGGTTAAATTTTAATAACTGGATTATTCAGAATCGAAGAATTCTTAACAGATGTCTGTTTACAGATGAGGCACAATTTACAAGAGATGGTGTTTATATTTTAAAAATTCACATGTTTAGACCGAAGAGAATCCACATGCTGTAAGACAGAATAAATCCCAACATCGATTTGCTGTTAGTATTTGTTGAGGTGTTTTCAACAATCATTTGATTGGGCCACATATACTCCCTGATAGATTATCAGCTGAACTTTATTTAGACTTTTTGCAACATTTTTTACCCGTGTTATTGGAAAATGAAAATATTTATAGTGTATTACCAGCATGATGGCGCCCCACCCCATTTTAGGAATATTATGAGATATTTCCTAAATGACATTTTCCAAATATGTGGATAGGTCGAAATGGACCTCATTATTGGCCTTCAAGATCACCGGATTTCAATCCTGTTGATTATTACCTTTGGGGACATTTAAAAACAAAGGTATATGACGTAGCCATTAATAGTAGAGTGGAATGCGTTAATAATGCTTGCATAGAAGTTAGAAATAATCCAGATATGATTAGACATGGAATTAGAAATATTACTACTAGAGCAAGGAAATGTATTCAACGAAATGGAGGCCACTTTGAACAGTTATTGTAGTTATGTATTTATTGCTTTCACATATTTATTATTATTGTACATACATGCATTCAAAATAATATTATTTTTAAATGTAGACTTACAAAATTAAGTAGTATTTTGATTCATGTGCGCAAATCTACATTGTTTTCAAAATTATTTTACAATAGTTCACTTACCTATTCTAGAAATGAAAGAATTGTCACTGCTCCAAGTTAAATTTTTTTCTTAATTAAACCCTGAAATAAATATTCAAGCTCCAACTGTCTCGACCATTTTAATAAAATTGGATTTACGGCAAGTAATCAAGGTTGATGAATGAAATATGCAAACAAATTAAGTGAGCTATTCTATTCAGTTTTTTCTTCTCTTTGAATATCAAAACAGATCTACAAAATTTTGTCATACAGGGTAGGGTGTTGATTTTGACATACAACATATTGTCAATGTTTTATTAAGCCGGACCTGGATTTCCTTTTGATTTATTATGAAGTTTTATCAAGAAAAATAAGTGAATCATATGTTCTAAGTATGAACCGATTATACAGGGTGATTCAACAGTTATGATCAAAGAAAGATTTGGCCAAAATCGATAAAACATCCTGTATCTCAGTAAGGAAGGATGATGGATGGATTAATGCCAGGTAATTTGGAACCACCAAAGTGCCCTCTATCCACAAGTAACGTATGTACCTTTAACTTTGAAACACCCTGTATAATTATTTATGAAAAAAAACTGGAAGGGGGTTATGGTGATGAATTAAATCAACAAATCTTTACTTAAATAACTTTATTCCTTCCATAAAACCATAAATATATATTTATAAATAGAAATATATAGAATTTAATTCCTTTTTTATCTATATGTATAACATATTATGAAAATTTAATACTGAATTTATAAAAATACAAAGGTAATAGTCATCATACAATGCGATCGTTTGTGCTTACTAAATTTTTAGCAGCTTTAAATGTATTTGACATTAGCATTGCAACTGTCATGGGTCCGACTCCGCCAGGTACAGGTGTAATGTAACCAGCAACTTTACTTACTCCTGAAAGTAACAAAATTATCTCCAATAAAAATATCCTGAAACTAGTGACAATTGTTAAAAAGGTTATAAAAATATCACAATCTGTTCCTTTCATTTTAAATTTGACTCTGGATTTGGTTCAGAAGGTGCCTCTTTAGCCTTTTAATGAAAGAGCCTAATAACCAGCTATAATTATATTTATAGCTATTTTTCCTCTTAATATCCCACAAAACTTCCTTTTTCTACGATCCTGTGGCAAAAAGAATCCTACACTAATATTATGGGGAACTGTATAAATTTGGCTGGTTTTTAAATACACTGGATTGAGTATGTGGTAGGTTCCTTGTGAAACATCTTTAGAATAATTATTTTTAGAAAAGGGAAAAAACAATGCTTTTAGATGTTTCAAATAAAAACTGTATTTTTATACACTCTACATATGTTTCGGCTTGTTAGGCCTTTCTCAAGAGCATTACAGATGAATACTAAAGCTATGAGGGTGGTTGTTCTAAAAATAAATGCAGTAATACCCAAACATGTGGAATTACGGGGATTTCAAGTAATAAAACTAAGGATCTACCTACTCGGAATAATTCAATGGGCTATTCTTAGAACCTTGTCTATTATAGGAGTGTTTATGAAATTTAATTGGTCATTGGTGGTACAAGTATTGCTTTTAATGGATTTTTTTATTTCTAATTGTTCAAGGAGGTTTAAGCGTTTTCCTTTTCTTTCTGAATGGATTAAATTAATATTCTCTGTTTTTAAATGTTCTCGCAGACATTATGGCTTATTTTAGTTGGCCACCCTTTACTATATGGCACATACAATAGCACTGTACCATCTGTTTGCAGTTCCCTGTCACTAAAACCATAATCAGGTCTTATTATTTGAAGGTTGTTCTAGCTGTTCTGACAATTTTTACTTTTTTATGCTAACTCCACCTCTTTATAGTCCTGCCGTCGCTTAATACAGTTACTTTTGAAAAACTATTTTCAATATTGACATTAAACATCAATGATCTTATATTTGTCAGTTCTTATAGAGTACCGAAGGAGTTCTTAATTGATCACATTTTGGATATTACGGACCTCACACAAATCTTATGGAAAATGATTTCCAGTGGAATTGGCTGAAAGTGCAGTGTGTTGTAGATATGTGATGATGAAATGTATCAAGAGGCACAACCTTAAAAAATAACCAGTTTTCGAGTTAAATCTTCCTTCACTCTAGTAATATCACATCATAATATAGAACAGGCTGCACTTATGGAAAATATTATTTTCTTAAAGCTTTGTATTCACACAATTATCATTTGCTTAGTCACATATGAAAAAGTTAGTAATATTTTAAAGAAATTCAACTTGTGAGAAACGAAAAGAATTAAGTGGTATAATGAAAGTATAAACGTTACGTTGTTTTAAGTTAATACAAATTAAATATGAAAAAGAAGGTTAAAGAAAGGTGGCTTTCTAATGTTTCTCTAGGGTCTTTAAATATTACAATTTTAACATTTGAAAAAGTCTTAATAGACCTACCTATCTTTCTAAAATCAAAGATCTTTCTAACATTTATTTCGGATCATCACATGTTCCACCGTCTTTCGGTTACTACCGAGGATAGAAATGTGGTTAAGTGACAAACATTTTGAAGAGTATTATGACCATATGAATATCTTTTAAAACATAATGTCACATTTTAGTTAATATGTAAAAAAAACATGTTTTTTTACTTTTTTTGCCAAGTTTCTAAACTGTGGACAAAACTCCAACAGGTAAGCATTATTAAGACACTATTTTAAATCTTAACGCTGTTATTTGATAACATCACATCCAATATGGCTGTCATAATAAAACGAAAATTTGGAGTACCACTAAAAAGAAAACACATTTTTTTTGTGAATGACAACCTGTGTGAATATAATGAGTGTCTTAGTGATGTTTTACTTTTAGAAGTCTGGAAATAAATATAAGACTAACAAACAAAACAGAAATTCCTAAATATTAAAATTTAATGGTTGTATTTCTTTTACTAAAAAAATGGCGAAATAGTACAAAACAATTTCCTATTTAACCATACTTATCTACAATAATTACTGAGATCTCAATGGCGACACATTCTATACCTATAAATAAAAACAATAGTTCATTTAAAAAATATTCAGTTTCTCAATGATAATTGCAAGTGGCTGACATGTAATTAAATGATTGTTATAATATCATGAGATAAAGTAAAAGTAAACACCTGTGTTTATTAAAAGAAAATACATTACAATTAATAATATAGAATACAAGGTGTCCCATAAATGGACGATCAAACTGAAGCGATAGAGAAGTCATTTTCAATCAAAATAACCATATATGTGGTTATCCAATATGGTTTAAAAGTTATTTAAATTTTTGTATTTTTACCTGAAATCGTGTAGTATTACTAAAAATATATTAAAAAAAAAATGTGTTGCACGTTTTCTTTTTAAAGGGGTTTTATTGGGTGCGCTTTTTCAATAGTAGCATTTAAAAAAAAAACTCTTATCTTCGGTTAGATAAAAACATGGTTTTATAAACATTCTTTCTTCCTAAAAAAATTTGGTTTAATTATATTTAAGTTATAGTGAGTGGAAAAAATTTACTACGTACATATCAGATGCATAAGTTGTGCATTTACAGTAAATTCTAATATGGTATAGTACATTTTTATTAACAAATAATTTTTGTTAAAAAATATATTTTACAAAATTTCAAAACTTACGGTCGCCGGTTTGTCAGAAATAAAACAAAATGAGCAAAATAAGAGTTTTCATTATTTCTTAACCGAAAATTTCCATATTCCCAAGATATGATTGAACAGACATAAAAACTTACCTATAGGTCAAATGGAGAACCTTCTCTTTTTTACGAAATACTTTACACATTCTATTTTATTTCTAATAAACAAAATACTTTAACTCTCGGACTTTTCTAAAACGTATTTTTTAATAAACACGACAATCTGTTGAACTTTTTCTGATGGCTGTTCCACTTTCTGTAATACACTTTCTTTCACTCAGTCAGATAAAACTGAACATAATTTTTTTAAGATTGAAAAATGTGAGACAACGGAGTTCAAAAAAATGCTTTTGTTGGAAAAGAGCCACTCACTTAAAACCCTCTTAGAAAATAAAATGACTAAACAACACATTTTGCTTATATAATTTTTTTAGTGTTGCACTACGCGATTTCAGGAAAAGTACAAAAATTTAAATCAATTTTAAAGAATCAACAATTGTATAACCTCCACATTACCTAACCGTTTGATTATTCACTTCTGAAACACCCTGTTTGTTCTCCTAGGCTAACTAATTTGAGTAAAAACTATAGTAATATTTGGTAAGGTAAATGTAGATTCATAATTACACCCTCTTGTATATTATGGTATTACTAGACTGAAGGAAGATTTAATTCAGAAATTAACCATTTTTTAATGCTTTGAGACATTTGACCAGGAAGTCCATCAATATCTACAATATACAGCAGTGTCAGCCAATTATACTGAAAGCCATTTTTCATAAGATTTGTGCGGAGTTCTTTATGTGTAATCAGTGTAAGTGTTAATGAACCCTGTAAAATGCTCGATTTTAAAAATATAAAAATATAAAGAAAATTAAATTTAGCCCAAAATTCCCATGAAAAAATCAACTTTGAAACATTATCACTTCACAAAAGACCAATGGGTTTGTTCCATGATATTCTTTTTATATATAGACCGGTAGCACGGGAAAGATTCTGGTGAACAATTAGCTAACGTCTGCGTCTCATGGAGACCTTTCTTAAGCACGTAAAATAGACTACGAGATATTTTTTATCATTGCCACTGGCGCAAAACAATTTTTAATTCATTATTTATTTTGTAAAATAAATGCATCATTTTTGTCAATTAGTTTCACGTCTGCGATGTTAATATTAGTTTACTTTAGGAAAAAAAAGTGACGGGTAGCGTAATCGCAGACGTGTAGGTGGCGCACTTGTCTTTGAAATCGGCAATCGCATTTGTATCGAAAACCGGCTTTTAAAAACAATCGGTTCACGTCTGCGAAAGGCGTCACCCGGTATATAATGTCTTTTTAAGTACTTGAACAGTCTCCCAGACGATTTGACTGTGTATGTGATATTTTTATACATTTTCGATTATGCTACTGATTCCAATAATTTTGTACGATTAGCTAACGTCTGCGAAGTGCATTATCAAAAACTTTGAGCTCAAACTGTTGTATCAAATTATTCCCAGACGCGTAGAACAAGCCCAGACGCTTGTCTGTACGCTTTTACTTTGTGAAAAAAAAAATTTTTTTTGAACAATTAGTTTACATCTGCGAATGGTTTTTTATGCAAAGTACGTCACTTTTAGGCCACGAGATTATTCGCAGATGTGTATATTGTGCATAGTTGCTTATATGAGTACAATAGCATGAATTTTATTTGCGGTCGCTTAAAAATAATACTTGCAAAGAAAGAGTTTTTGTTTGATTTTATAGTCGGTCAAACAAACATTTAACTATTTACTACCGTGACAATGGCAAGAAAAAACCAATTCTTATGAAGTATGGTAAAGAAAAGGGGGGATGGACGCGGCAACACCCAGGTCACTTGTTGAAAGCATTTTCGTTGTCGCCAGGATTTTGTAAAATAAACGATTAGGCCACGATGGGTGTTAAAAACCAAAAAAAGACATGTATTTGTAAATTATCTTGAACGCGAGTAAAACATTCATTCGTCGTCATCGTCATCATCATTATATTGTCGTCCTCATCTATTGGTAAAAAAAAATTGCTTGTATTTGCTTTATTATTTTGCAATTATTTTATCGTACGCGGAGCTTAAGATTAGTCGAACATTAAGCTTCCTTAAAAACGTTTGTAATTATACATTTTAAAATCAATTAATTGAGAACTGTAGTCAGTTTGCTTGTATGTGTGTATTAACGTTTCGACAATAACTTTCATGTAAACACAGAATGTAATACTAATAACACACAATCAGCAAATGATGCCCCTTGCACATGTTTAATTTTATTGAAGTTGATAAAATAGTTTAATAAGTCTCATTGAAATACAACTCTTAATAAAGTATTTTAACATTGGAAATATTTAAGGAATCGGGAATGTAATGGTAGATATAGGGGGACATATACATCGAAAGTGAAACATATGTTCGGGCGTCACCGCTGGACCCAGGGGTGATTAGATCGGAGTCATTTGAGTGGAGTTGTGTAGGTTGTTAGGTTCTAAGTTTACGGGGGTGGCAAGGGGGAGGTCAATAGTGAAGGTCTGCGTTTTGACTATTTTAATAAAATTATGCCGAGGTTTAAGTGCGATATAAGAAAATTAGGATGGTCAGATCGGGATGCTTTGAGTGACGTTCTGTGGGTTGGACCTTTGTGTATCAAACAAAAGTTGTCCGGGCATTCTAAGTTTACGGGGGCGGCAAGGGGTAGGTCAATAGTTTTACATTTTGACTGCTTAAAATCATTGAATGGGTATAAAAAATAAAAACTTTTGTGCATTGAATTGGACGTAGAACGGGCCCATAAGACCGATGCTCATTTTTGAGATTTTTCGGGAGGGAAGAAGGGCGGTGGGTGGCAAAATGGGATGCTAGCAGAGCAGACATGTAAGTAAATATAAACAAGTTAAGTTAGGTAGCCCAATATTAGTATATTTTACAGGGTGTTACCCGAAAAAATGTCCATTTGTGCAGAAAAATCACCTATATTTCCTACAGAAATTAATCAACAGTGGTACTCTTAGTAAATTATTGTTGTTAACTTGCATCTAATTATATTAGACTCTCCACACATATAAGACAAAACACTTGTACGAATCAATAGATACGTATATGATAATGAAAATTGTGACAGTAAAACCGAAGTAAGTCATGTATTGTAATTGTTTTTTTTTTAATTCAAATTCAACGCTCCCGCAATGCTGCTAATTCTACGGAAGGCGCTGCTTATACATTACGCTTATGGAGCTTGTCTCCTCTATTTGTTAAACACTTTGAACCTAGCACGCTCGAGAACTAATAAGAAAAATGATATCACCAAGAAGGAGCAGTACCGCCAGTACCGGATCAAGGGAATACCTTTCAACGATCAGTGGTATGATAGTAAGTATAATATATTTCATGACAAAGCAAGACCCATAGAATACACTAGCTAAAATGATAACGTGCGGAACGTTCATGAGCACCTGATACATTAATTTGATTGAAATATATGCAAGTAGTAGGCGTCTGCAAAATTCACTATGAGTAAGCAGAAATCATTTATTAACGCGGTTTGCACACACAGACGTGAACTGATTGTTCCACTGTGTATATGGTTTTCAAAGTTCTTAATCTTAATGTTAAAACTATTTATGCGGACGCTAAACGTCTGTGAAAAATATTTTAATATTGTTATACCATTATAGCAATAAACAAGTTATTCGCAGACGTGAGTCGATCGGTAAAAAATGTGTGTTATTTTTTACAAATTTATTTTTTCTTTACTTACACTTATACACGCGCGCAACGTCTGCGAATGCGTCCATAAGTATCGGTATATCAAAAAATTTTAATATCTATTTGTGTGAAAAGTGAGCTTATTGTACAAAGTTACCGGAATCGATAGCATAATCGAAAATATATAAAAATATCACATACACAGCCAAATCGTCTGGGAGACTATTCAAGTACTAAAAAGACATTATATAACGGGTGACGCCTTTCGCAGACGTGAACCGATTGTTTTTAAAAGCCGATTTTCGATACAAACGCCATTGCCGATTTCAAAGACTAGTGCGCCACCTACACGTCTGCGATTACGCTTCCTGTCACTTTTTTTTCCTAAAGTAAACTAATATTAACATCGCAGACGTGAACTAATTGATAAAAATGATGCATTTATTTTACAAAATAAAAAATGAATTAAAAATTGTTTTGCGCCAGTGGCAATGATAAAAAATATCTCGTAGTCGATTTTACGTGCTTAAGAAAGGTCTCCATGAGACGCAGACGTGAGCTAATTGTTCACCAGAATCTTTCCCGTGCTACCGCTCTAATAGTTTTTATACTTTTTCATACAGTACTCGATATTCTCATAATACGCTTAAAATTTCGTATTATTAACTATTTCCGTTATCGAGATATAAGGAGTTGAAATTAGTAATAGTTGCAAAAACAGAGCGCTCATTTGTGACGTCACTATACGCAAGTGACTTAAGAAAAATGGCTTTCTGGGACCTTTCAAATTTAACCTGAAAAGTCGAAAAACATAGAATTTTTAAAAGCTGGTAACTAAATAAATACGTCGAGTGGAAGTGCGTTCTATGTGTCTATGGAAAGGAGAAGGTCGGCGATGAATTCTGATCATAAATTGCGGGGTCAAAATCGAAAATTCGTCCCGGCAGGAGCAAGAGAAAATTGTAATTTTTTGACATTTCACCAAATTGTACTCCCCTACTGTCAAGTAGTAAGCAAAACAAACAATACTTCGAAAACACTTATAATTATAACAAGTAAGGAGCATCAAGTCTGTTGAGATCGCCGAGTCTATGCGTATAGTGACGTAGCGCCTGGCCACGCCCCTTTTTCGCGAGATGGAGATTTGTAATAGTTTTTAAGATACTAAACGTGCGAATAATATTCTGATTTTTTGCAGATCCACTAATTTATACTTGCACTTTCGATTTATGAAATTTAAAAAAAATGCCGAACAAGCCCATAGTTGCCTTTGGCATCGTCTTTCATTGTAATATGCATAAAAAACTATTTCACTAAAAATGTCCTAAAAAATTAAATTTCTTTAGCTCGAGGACGACGGTCAATCGCCTTTGGGCGCCATCGTTCGAAAATTAGTTATTTTTCGAAAGGACCAAAAATTGGACTTAGAAAAAATTTCAAGATGTGACGGCGGAAAACCGTTCCGCCCGACAACTTTTTCGAAAGTACCACATTATTTTTTCGAAAGTACCGTGAAGAGAATTGCACAGAGAGGGATTCTCAGTCAGGATGTAGCGAGTAGCTATTTTAAATGTCAAAATTGAAGAAAAAATCAATGGAACGGTTTTTCCAATAAAAACGAAAATTCACATTTAAATATTCTGAAAGTGGTGAAAAATACTCCATGTCCGAACCACAAGAACGTCCATCAAAATTAATCCAAAAATTCAAAGTCAAGGATTCAATTCTGACAAACCCAGAATTTCCTTAATCGAAGCCCAGACGGGAATCGCCATAGTAGTTGCTCGAATGCGAGTTGGCGCCAAAAAGGTATCTTTGGGTTCAACGCCATTAGTACATTTTTTCAAGGTGGAAAACCATTGAATTCATATATATAGCTTCTTGAAGGATTCTGACAGACTACAAGCAATTCGACAATTTCAGTGTAAAATTAAAAGTGAATAAGTTTCAAAAGTTCGACATACATCTTACAATCATAATTAACTGGCAATCTGAATCTTTTTGTATAGTCGATTGTTATAGTTCTCTCGACGCTGGATGAGTTACGATCCTATGGAACTTAATGTCTTGCCAAGTGGTAGTGCTTTGATGATTGTCTTATACACACTACTTAAATATTGAGTATTTATATATTTTATGAACTTTATTTCAATAAATGAAAATACATTTTGAATTTGATTTCTTATATTGATCCACTAATTATAAGATTGACGACCTACATACGATTCTGCGGCATGAGTCGGATAACTGCTTACTACGGGTCACCTCTGACCCCGTCAAGTTTGTGTAGCGATTCAAATACTCATAGAATCTATTGATGGTCTTAATTATTAAGCGGTGTTTCTGAGAAAATGCTAGTTAAAACATATATTCATTCAGAAGTGCACCGCTCGACATCAGATTAAAACGCAGATAGCAGACTGTAGCAATCACAGTAGGTATAATTTTATTTGGACAAAAGTTAAGTTACAACAGGTGTTAAATTCTGTGAATTTTAAGTGTATAAAAATAACAAAATACTACCTTATAATTGCTAGTAATAGCTTCTACATGTTCTAAGACTTAGTGGAATCTGTGTGTACAAAAATAAAACTGATGGGAAATAGTTTAATTGAATTAAATTAGCAAAATTAAACAAGTTGTGAAGTTAACCTAAAAATGTAAACAATGAACTGCCAAAACTATGAACAATGTAAAAGTATAAATGTGGACCCAAAACAAATATATTTTTGTGACAAGTGCTCAAAGGGATTATGTAAATTGTGCTCAAAAATTGCACCTACTGAAGTAAAATGCCTAGAACTTAGTAAGAGAAGGTTACGATATTTTTGTCCTGATTGTTATGATACCCTCGACATTATGGTAACAGAAAACTTACAAAAAGCAAATGAAGAACTCCTGAATGAAAACGCCAAACTAAAAAAAAATAATGAAGAAAGAGCAACCTTATCTGACATAAATATTAAAATACAAACATTAGAATTCTTACTCGAGGACTCACAATCAACATACATCCAGAGTGTTGAAAATCTAAATAAGACCATGTTACTACCAAAGAGTTTAATACATAGAGAAGACAAGCTGGCGATTTGCCGGGAGTCGCGGTTTGGTTGCCTTGGAGACGGTAGGCTCTACGTCCTTGTCGCACACCCGGCACACCTCGTACCCTCTCTCTCCACTGTTTTACAAAGCAACACAGCCTTACCTGGCGCTCTTTGATTTCCAACAAATAACGTCAGTTGTCGTCAATCGTCACCATCCCTCATGTACTATGCGACAAAGAGAGAACGAACCGTGTGAGAGGGATGAGAAGCCTACAGCCTCACGCTTATGGAACTTGTCTCCTCTATTTGTTAAACTCTTTGGTTACTACAGCAATCAGAACATGAAAATGAAATAAAACTATTAAGAAATGAGTTGAAAACATTGAGGGAAAGTAATATTGACTTAATAAAACTCCTAACAGCGCATCCTACAAATGCTATTTTGAAATCAAGTACAGGATCAAAAATATCTCCAAAAGATAACACAAGTAGTAAAACAACTGACATGATGAAGTCAGTTGGATCAACGATGAACCCGAGAGTCAATCAAGCAGATTCACAACCATATAAAGCAGCATTAACTAGTAATATGAACATAAACCCAGCAGATACTAATAAGTTAAACACAAGTACCAATAAAACTAATCAATTTCTAAGCACAAAAGTTGCACTGACCAGTACTTCTAATAATACATCCAATAAAAATAAAATAACTCCTGAAGTAAATTTAACTAATACACCAAAAGATAATGAAGGTTTTCAAACAGTTCAGAAAAGAAGACGACCAAAATATGGTAATGGGGAAGGTGACAAGAGCTTTCATGGACGTGATTACAACAAGAAGAAAAAAATTTGGCTATTCATATCAAAAGTGCTCGACTCTATAACAACTGATAATGTTAAGAAGTATACTTATATATGTAATCGAACTAACAGTCAAGATGATTATGTGAAAAAACTACAAACTATCGACAAAATTAAAGACAACCAGTCTTTGGTGGAACCACACCTGTTAAATAAAGTATACGATCCAGGATTTTGGCCAAAAAAGGTAACATTTGAGAGATTCGACTTCAGATTAGGTAGACGCTTTCTGGATAAATCAAAACACTCGTCAAAAACAAACAACTTACATGAGAGCCCTAATAAGGAAAATTCCAAATTATTTTTTAGATAAAGAACTTTCAAAGCAACAGCTATTCCCACACTAAAAAATACTTCCGTCTTCTACTTAAACGTTCAGTGTTCAAGAAATAAATTAGAAGAAATAGAACATTTTGTAATCCTGAATCCCTCTGTGCAATTTGTCTGCATTATTGAGCACTGATTAATATCAAGTGAGGTATCATGTTATAATATCAAAGGTTTTTAATATGATAAATTGCTACTGTATAAAAAAAAATAAAAATGGAGGTTCTTGTGTATATCTCCATAAACACTTACAAGCAATTGAATTAACCAATATAGTCAGATAATCCGTTGAACAAGTGTGCCAGTTGTCTGCTTGTTACATAAAAACTCTTTATCTAATCATAATCACTATATTATTATATAGATCCACAAAATTAACAAATGTTGAGAATTTTTTATCCATTATGCATGAAGTCCTAAACATGATTGAAATATTTAACAACAAAATAAATATACCTATTATTGGTGATTTTAATGATGTCTTTAACACAAATGCTCAAAAAGTATTGCAATTTTTTATCTACAACATTTATTCGCAAAAAGTACACACAACAAAGGTAACTGTTTAGATAATATTTTTACCTAGTCTTAATAACTGTAATGTTTTTAATGTACCATTATGTATATCAGATCATCACTGTCAGCTATTAGAGTTACAGGATTGTAATGTGAACAATGTTGGTCATGATAACATCATAAAAACTAAAAGAAATTTACTGATGAAAATATGTTGATGATGAATCACCATTTAAGCCAGGAGAAGTGGTCTGAAATATATCAAGTGGAGGCAGCGGAACATAAATTTGACTTGTTCCAGAATACTTTCTTGTACTATTATAACAGATGTTTTCCACTAATGCCAATTCAAAAGAGACATCACAGCCCAAAACACTGGGTGACTCCTGAAGTCACAAATGCAAAAAGTATGGTATTATTTCTTCACAGTTGCTATGAACTAAATCCAACTGAACGAAACAAAGAAACATATCAAAAATCTACTAATATCTGCGAGGCAACTATATTACCAACATCGTCTGGAGGAAACAGATAACTATCAGAAAACAGTATGGGATATCATCAATGCTGAACCAGGAAGAGAAGAGAAGAGAATGTCTACATAGATAGACACTCTGTCTGCGAATGAACTTAATCAATTTTTTTTAGATAATGCTGAGACCATTGTACAAAGCTTACAGAGCACTCAAAATAGTACAAACAACTTTATGGACAAAAAATTGCAAAACAACAATTTCATTTTTTACAAACCTGTAACACCCAATGATATCAGAATAATAATTAATAAACTTAAAAACAAAAAAACTGAAGATATTAATGGAAATACTTGCATAATAAAAAAAATGCTCTCCCTTTGTGCTTGAACCACTAGCAAATATTGTAAATGCATGTCTCTTGCAAGGTTGTTTCCCCTCTCTAATGAAAATAGGTAAAGTGATTCCAATACATAAGAAAGGTGATCTATCTGAACCACAAAACTACACAACGACAAATTTCCATATTGCCAGTCTTTTCTAAAATCCTAGAAACTGTAATATTTAACAATCTGGTGGATTACTTGGACACAAATAAAATACTATGTGCACAACAATTTGGTTTCAGAAGAGGGACGTCAATTACTGATGCAATATTATCCTTGACGCATCACATTAAAGTAGCTCTTGAAAACAAGAAAAGGTACTTGGCAATATTTACTGATTTAACATCAGCGTTTGATTGTGTTGATCACACTATCCTACTTAACAAGCTAGATTTCTATGCAGTGTGTGGCAATTGTTTACAGATAATTGAGTCATACTTAAGAAATAGGTCACAACTAGTTGAGTTTCATAATAACAGAAGCAAACCCATGCAGATAAAACGAGGGGTGCCACAAGGGTCTGTGCTGGGACCTTTGCTATTCCTGGTATATATAAATGATCTGTCAAATCATTTGAATACTTTAAATGTTACCACAATAATGTACGCAGATGATTCAACTTTTGGAACAAATCTAGATGAGAAAGTTGATAGTCTGCAAATCCTCACGCATATTCTCGAACAGGCTAAAGCTTGGTTTGCACCCAATCAATTATTGTTAAATGAGAGTAAAACTGTGGTGTCAATATTTCAAACAAAAATTAATTCGGATGAATGTCTCAGTACAAAATTTTTAGGGGTTCATATAGACACACATTTAAATTGGATTGAACATATCAACACAATTTGCAACAAATTGTCCAAGTCTGTCTTTGCAATTAAAAAAATAAGAAATGCTATAAATGGAGAAGCCGCTAAGACAACATATTACTCACTTTTTCATTCTCAGTTAACATACGGAATACTTGCTTGGGGAAATGCAGCTCAGTGTCACTTACAAAAAATGTTCATCCTACAAAAGTCAGCAGTAAGAAGTATAGTAGGTGCTAAATGGCATGAGAGTTGCAGGCCCTAGTTTACATTTCTAAAAATAATGTCACTCTTCTCTTGTATAGCATATCATAATATTCTAATAGTAAAACAAAACCTAAATAGTTACATTACACATGCTGACCATCATCAACATGATACCAGAAATAGAGACAACCTAATAATACCTCAAACCAGGCTGCAGATAAGTAACAATATGGGAATTAGAATGCTGAATGTTCTGCCCTTATCATTTCGTAATCTTTCCATCAACATATTTAAAAGTGAACTAAAAAAAATTATGACTGAAAATTCTATATAAGTACTCCATTGATGAATTTCACCAAGTCATTATTGAAAATGGAAGCATTTTTGAGTAAAAATATAATATATATTGATACAATCTTACTATGTAAGGAGCAAATAACTAGTAATTTTATGTATCATTTCTTATATTAGTTTTATTAACTTTTTATTATGTTAGACGTATAATTTTAATTAAGTGGTAACCAGTTAAGTTTTATTTTAATTTTAATTAGAATGGTAGATGTCTGTCCAATTTGACATATCTATAAAATGTATGTTTTTTAAAGATAAATAAACTATTATTATTATTATTTATTTTCATTTTGGGGAGTCTTATGGGTAACTGGAATTCCCCTTGTGAGAAGAGTTTACTGATATCGTTGCGACGGCATAGCCAGAGCCTGTCCAATATAAAATTCTTGTCGTGTCCATTAGACTAACATCTACATAGGCACCTTTACTGTTATATACAATTGTACAAGGTCCTTGTTTCTATTGTGATCAGCATGTGACTCCAGTTCTTTAGATATCTTTCTTCTTATATTTGATGACAATAAACTAAGACTGTATTGTCACTATATTAATTAAAAGCTCTAAGCTGTTCACCACATGCATTAGAATATCATAATTTAGATGTATAACAATTATTTTTCCTGTGTACTATTAAAATAATGACAATTTAAAACAATTCATTTCCACAGCCCATCTTTAAGTTTCTTAATTTCTTCCCACGTCCATTGGTAACACACGATACTTAGTTGCATATTCTATTTTCTTATTTATTCTTTTCATTTGCAACGCATGAATAATTTTTACTTACAATAATATGTAGTTTAACTTCTTCAATATACTGAACATCAGTAACCCTTCATTATTCAGCTTTGGGTTTATTAATATATCTTATTTAGAAGGTCTTAAACTCAGTATATGCGAAAACTAGTTATATTTACTGGGACCCCATAAGATTAGTACCAGAGTTCTCCGTGAGCCTCAGAAGTATGTTTGTGGATAAAATAATATTCTCATGAGTCCATATAAGCATAAATAGACAAAGCAGGATTGCAAGTCATTAATATTAATACAAAGTCTTCACTTTCATGATAACGAAGTTTGGCAGTCTGTTCACTTAACAAAAGTTTTGAACCCAATACAATAATACTAAGTTAAGGAAAGTACAATGGAACACTGTAAAATAAAGTATTAAAGCATGGGACCCAAAACATTCTTATAACTACCAAACTATATTAAAATTTATAGAGGAACAATTGCGATTGAAATCTGCATAAAAAAACATTAAAAATAGACAATCCCATTGTAAATACAGAAATATTGAGGGGGTGGTAGATGTAAAATTTAGACTATATTTGGAAAAGAATATGATATCTTTGGCTTGAATAGCTTCAACCTTATACATTTTTTATTTGTAAATTGTTCATATAGTAAAACAATTGATGATAATGAAGTAATTTGGATTCAATGAAAACATTGTAATATTATTTTTATATGGAATTCCTCAAATTACCTTACCTTCAAAATCAACATCACCAACAATTTTTGTTTTTCCATCTTTAGTCTGAATTCTGGTTATACCTACATCTATAATGCTTGCCCCAGGTTTCACCATATGTGGTTTGATTAGGTTTACAATACCTATAAGAAAAAACTTAGGATAAAACTTGAAATGGTAGGTACTATAGTAAATTAGTACTTAATACATGAAAATATAACTTAATATATAATATAAATAAAAAAGTAAAAATACATAAAAAATTACTGACGTAGTTTGATGAAAAAAGTGGGCACTGAGCATTGAATAAAAAGAGAGGCGAAACTTCTATGGTATGCACCAGTAGGCATGCTCTTTGTGACTCTAACGGCGCAGATGTTACGTTTACATTTAAATAACATATAAAATGTCACAATACTGGTACAAAAACAAAAATAAAAAAACAATGTATTTCAAAAAAACTTTTGAATTTAAAAAATAAACAAAGTTTCATTTTTTCAAGAACATAACATTCCATATTTATTTTTTTTTAAATCATTTCTACATTCGATATATGAGGAAGAAAAGTTAAACTAAAATCATAATTCTTTATCATAAACAAATTTTGTTTATGTTTATTAAAACAATTTAAGATTAGTTTATAAGTAATGAAAATTAATATATTGTTACGCGTTTTAGGAAACACCCTGTATAAATCCGTGGGTTCTATATAATTTTAACAAGGGATAACTAGGGATGGCAACGATGTATCGATATGTTTATCCTAAAACATGAATATATTCATATCGTTTTTTTGTTGCAATATATCGGGTTCAAATATCGATATTTTTGAAAATATATCGAAAGGTAACTGTCCTGCTAAACGTAAACTGCTCTGATATCAAGAAGAAGAAAGGAACATCATCCTCTCCCCCCGCTCTTCGAATCGAAATATATCGATATAGAAATATCGATAATTTTTTGTCGATATATCGATCTGAGTATTGTGATGTATCAAATGATTCATATATCAATATATTATATTTTTTTGCCATCCCTAGGGATAACCACTAAAGCTTTATTTAATAATTTACTGATTACACAATATACTTCGTAATTAACCAAAATAACCTTTACACTTTGTTTACTCGATATTTAACCTCACTTTTTCACTACCAAACTTCACTATTATAAAACTTCTCTCTCTTCCGCCGGTAATAGAAAACTCTATCTCCTTCTACAAGTTTCCAGTCACTATTAGGCATAGGCGTATCATAGGGGGTGTAATGCATAACACTGCCCCCCCCTAAACCCGATCGTCCCGATCAGGCAATTCAGAATCATCAGTGTATTTCGCCAGTTTATCCAAATGCACGATCTTTATCTTGGACTTTTTGCTTCGTTGAATCCGATAGAGGACGTCATTAATTCGGGTAATAACAGTGTACGGTCCATCCCAAGGTGATTTCGGTGAGTTTCCTTTCCTTCGCTGTGGGTTGTACAGCCAAACCAGCTCTCCCACCTTGATGAACCTTTTTGAACTACCCTTCCAGTCATATCGAGCCTTCATTCGGTCACTGGCTGGTGATGGCTCCGCTATATTGTTAGCCAGCCACTTGAAAGGAGCTCCGGCGTTGAACTGCTTCATTTCACCCTTATTTCTAGTCTGTGGTCTCTTACTGGCTGCACAAATCTTGCATTTGCGATACCGACTTTTTATCTAATAAAATCGTTCTCGTATTTTCTTCAGGGTCTTGTTAACACCGAAGTGTCCATCGGATGTTCCATTGTGCACTTCCTGAAGCACCTTCGCTACTCGACACCTGGGAATCACTAGACGCATAACCACCTGCCATCCAGGCTTTCCCATGCTCTCCACAACTGCCCATTTGCCCATTTATGACTTTCAGTGAGTCCCACTGCGCCCATAGTGTCTTCAGTCTCACTCTTTTGCCTGAAACATCTTTCCATTTTGGACGAGGTCCCCTTTCTTTGACTCAATATAGGCCCAATTTCCTCATCATTCTGTTGCTCTTGTCTGAGCACTTCATCTGTCCTGTCATCCGGCACTTCCACCTTGACAGTGTTGACTGCTCCCGCAACCTGCAGTTTCTCCTGGTGGTAGTGTTTGCAATCTTCCTTGTACCTTCTTCCAGATAAAATGTAGGCATACGACTACGTTGAAATCAAATAAATTTAACAATAACATCACTATTGGTAATGAGACTGTCCAGGAAAACCTCCAAACGGCACGGAAAAGTTTTATCTAGAGTCTTTGTCACTTAACAACTAATGTACAAATAAAATGTTCCAAAAATGTCTCAAAAAAATGCACCTAACACTATTTTCCTGTTCGAAAATAATCCTCGAACAATGTCCAGTAAATTAGCACTAACTAACTCCGAGAATACTGTCCCAGTCTTCTCAAACACTTCCGAAAAATCCTCTTGTTAAAATTCCTCATCTGACACCAATTGTTATGTATTTCCGCCTTTTAGGAAACACCCTATATGAATCCGTGGGTTCTAAATAATTTTAACAAGGGATAACCACTAACACTTTATTTAATAATTTACTGATTACACAATACTTTTTAATTAACCAAAATAACCTTTACACTTTGTTTACTTGATATTGAACCTCACTTTTTCACTACCAAACTTCACTTTTATAAAACTTCTCTCTTCCGCCGGTAATCGCGCCCTATATACTCTGAAATTGTCTCCAGTCATCCAGAACACAATCGAGAATCTTCTCCCACCACACTCTAGAAAACCCTATCTCTTTCTACAAGTTTCCAGTCACTATTAGGCATAGGCGTATCATAGGGAGTGTAATGCATAACAATATGAATAGATTTTCTCATGCATGATTAAAAATAAATGTATAACACAAATGCAAATGTTACTATTGTAAATGAAAAGAAATATATCAGTTGTCCATAGCCAAATAAAAATTATATTATTATATTTAGAAAAATAAGAGTGACCTACCAGTAGCACTAATAATAATATCAGCCCTTCTTGTAAAAAATTCCAATTCTTCCGGTGGAGTGTGTCGATGACATAATGTTACGGTGGCCTCCAAGCCCGGACATTCATTTCTTGCATCAGAATGAAGCAACAATGCGATAGGAAGACCTACGTTCTTTGATCTTCCACAAACAACTATATTTTTTCCAAAAGTCTTTATTTGACATCTAAAATATTTTCTAACTATAGATAAATAAGTCAGTATTTTGTAATCAAATAGAAAAAAATAGAATCAGAATATGAAATTAAAAAGAAAAGTACATATAAGCTTAAACCTTAAAATTCTTCATCACAGATACATACAAGTGTTAAATATTAAGATTTTCCATATTGTTTAATATAACTTGCAAATTATTTATTATTGTACTCTTCGCAAATACAAAACGAAGAGTATATTGCATTTGATTGGCACATTTCTAAAACCGGTATATCGTTCGTAATCGAAAAATTTCATTAGGAAATAATGTTCAGAATTGCAAACTTTTTGGGAGAAAATATGAATTTTTAACATTTAATTTGTTGGAATAGTTAAAATATCTATTAGTCATTTTTACAAATAGGTACACTAATATTACCAGTATCAACAAATTAACAAAATTTAACAGAAACAACTTAATTAGTGTCCACTAAACCACCATCGACCCGCTTTTTTACACATTTAATAATTTTTCTCAGTTTTTGGGAAGTAATTTCTTGGAAGGCGTGTTGAATTTTCATTCCTCAAAAATTTGTACACAAGCTAAGTTTCCAATTCTGAATATTTTTTCTTAATGAAATTTTTCGATCAAAGCCTACTATGGTTTTCAATTCTCATATTTTATAACTTTCTCAGAAGGCCATGATCGACTAGGTAACTTTTTTTTTGGTCAAAAAAATTACCAATTTTGTTGTATAGTTTACTGCATATTTATTGTCGGTATAAAAAATGCTGGGGCCTTTGATCTTTACCGCACCGCCAAAGGCGCCAACACGTTTTACACCGACTAGATAGATGAGAAGAAGTATATGTATAACTGACAACAATTTGAAGCGGATCTGAAAAAAACTAAGGATGTGTCAGCGAGAGGTGAAACACACTCACTATATAATGCAGGGTGCCACTTAAATTCCAACTTTTAAAATATTGTTGAAACATCCTAATAATAGGGTGTTTGCATTATATAAAAATTCACTTCAAATTATGCATTAATATGAAGTAATATATAAATATAAATATCTAAACGCATTCATATTAATTATATCATCAGATTAAAATAAATATTTAATAAATAAATCGACCTAAAATTGAAATATTTGAACGATTTCAAAAACGCAACCTTATTGGGTAATCAACCTGGTCATGTTGTCTCGTATATAACATGTTTCTGACAAATTGTTTACCATATTTGTGAGTATAATTAGTCGTGTTTCTATAAATATAATTATGCTAGCCTAATATAATTCTTAAATGTACGATTTAGTTTTCGTATTATTACACATTATTATATTATATCTAATAATTTGGTTTATTTGCGATTATTCATGTTAACAATATAACCTTAAAAGAAACCAGAATTAATATTATGGTTTATGTCAGTTTAAAATGCAGTGCTTGTAAAGATAGGGAACGTGTGTCCTTGTCTCAGATTGGTACATTTGCAAGCCAAGTTTACGCAGCGAAAATTAGTAAATCAAAACAGATTTAGTGAATTTTTATTCTTAATATAATAAGAAAAGGCTGAAGGACCCCGGTCAATGGCCTGTTGAATTGTACTAATTCAATAAAGCACTTTTATTATTATTATTATTATAATAAGAACATATATGCTGTAATTTAAATTAAATAAATTCAATGTATTTATAAGATCGCCAAATTCAAATGAAAGTGAATATAAATCGTTAATTTTTATTTTGTGTACCAATGGCCTTCAGACAGCCTCGATAGGTATTCCACTTACTTGGGATTTCCCGTGTGCCTGGGTAAACTGTGCCCCACTCATAAAGTAAACAACTGCATTCTAATCTGAGACCTATTTTAGTCTGTCACTTTCTGCGAATAATATAATAGTTGTGTATAGTACCACTAGAGTACACAATAGAGATATGACGGCGATCACCGTCTCTGCTACTTATCACCTGTTCTTTCAACTGAGCAATCGCTAACAGCGATTGGTGAAGAAAGCTCGAAGCGATCCAAAGAGTGATATAATCACTATCACAAAGAAGAGTAATTGCTGAACAATCACCACAGCGATCACTGTGATTAAAAAATTGCTGTTTGCTTCATCTCTAGTACACTATGCTTCTTTATTTATATAGAAAGTGACGTCACATATCTTTTTTGGTGGCGAATATTTAATTTGAATCTAAATTTCTTTTAAAATTATATAAAACTATTTTTTTGTCCAAAAATTGTTTCAGCTATAATATATACCATGAGTATTTGATACTTTAAAAAAAAAGCGCACACACCCTATTGATTAATTTTCTTGAAAAATAAGTACCATTCAAAAGTTTCTATGTAGTATAATTTATTTACATTCTAGTAAGTAATTCATCTTTATTAGCAACTTCCTGCTATAGCAATAAATACAGTGGTCATAAAACTCGGGAAACATATTATGACAAATTTTGAAATAATGAAATTGTGCTTAAAAAATTAATTAATGCAAAGAACATAAAAACATCTTTGGCACCGTTTTCAAGAAGTACCCGTAAAAATCTACTTATAAAATAATTGGAAAGTGCAATAAAATTCTACTTAAAACTATTTTTTTCACAACTGCAACGAGATTTGACTTGGAAAAATAAAAATGAACACAATCAATCAGAAAAATAGGAGTCAATAAGACAGTGTTGATATTTTTATGAGGAGCAGAATTCTTCCGCAGTCACGGACTTTGGGGAACAGGAATTTAATGCCGGCGATATTCTATTTTACTATATCAAGTTATATCCTTGAATACATTTGAAAAAAACTGGAAAGTCTCACATAAGTTATAAACACTTCTTGAAACTATTAAAGATATGTTATCATGACGAATCATAAAACCTCCAATGAGGATATTTAAAGCCAGCCAGAAGCGAATCAAAATTTTCGTGCATTTATTATAGTCAGTCCCAAAACCTTCCAAACCCAACCAAAATTTACACACATATCCTTTGGGAAATTCGAATCTTTTTGTGGTAGTAGATTGTTGTCATCTCGTCTCTGTATGAGGTTACAATCATACACCCAAGAGACTTAGTCCACTTGCCATGTGTGATATATGCTGATCTGAGTATACAGTTAAGTCAAAGAGGCTTGGAATATTCTTACTGTGTGGTTATTGCATTTTCTTTAATCAATAAATACATGCAAATATTACTGCATTCATATTTTCCATTAACTAATTATGTTAAGATTGACAACGTACGTACGACTCTGTGCTTCGAATATGCAACTGATTTAAAGGATATCACATAATCTTTTCACGTTTGTTTTCAGGACACTGATTGTTCACAGAGTCTACCGAGGTTATTAACTTAAAGATTTTCTCTATGCTGTTAATTTTAAGATGATAATAGAAAAGTAAAGTGAATCGCTAATATACAAGATATGGGACAGACAGTAGCAATTAAAGGTAAATAAGATTTTTCCTTTCTCAACTTTAACGTCTTTGCATGTTGTAAGAAATCTGCCCTGAGAGTGAAGAATGCTGCCGACCATTGCAGAAGATACCTAGTGCCTTGAAAATAAACATATGCCATGGTTGGCATAGTTCTTCGTGTACTTGGGCCTTCAATAGAACAGGATATTCATGTTTAAAAGAATTTATAATGCCTGCGCAAATTCACAATTAATCACACTGACTTTCAAACTGTTGCCTCTGATTGTTCTAGATTAAACGAAGTCAAAAATGTTGGCGTTTATATGATCTTTTTTGCCTAGAAAGAACTAAAGTAGTTCTAACCTCAACACAAGTAAAGAAAACACTAGATATGACTGATATATCCGAAAAATGAATATTTTTAAAAGCACCTGCTGGACTTCATTGTGTTAGATGAGTGGCAAACGGCATGTATTAAAGACTTATTCATTTAGAGACCATTTCTCACTCTCCTGAAGACAGGAGAAAAAGGAATTCATGAAATTAACATTTTCAAATTAAAAGTTCACATAAAGTTCTGGTTCAGAGCAGCGACAGTTATAAATGATCGGTTTCTTAGAAATTTTAAAATGTATGAAAAATCAAATCAAGTATTGTCGCTATATAGTTTCTTTGTCATGTGTGGTACCTGTACGAAAAGATGAAGGTTCAATTTTTATTGACAGAAGTTTCTCTCACAACAAAACAGATGGTGTACTCTTTAGTCAACTTCTTAAATAAGTATCAACAGTAAAATATTTACGATTTTTGTCACCTTAGGTCCTGAAACTAGTGCACCCTCTTGTCTTGCACCCCTCTTAATTATTACAATGGCATGTAAAAAAAAAAAAATAAACATATAAAGCTGTTAAATTTCCTGCTGTAGTAACTACTTAAAATAAAACATAATATGTAGACAATTAATTTGTACTTTTTTTCATCAGAACTTGTAGTAACAACTAAAATTTTAACTAGAGAAAGCATATTCCTTTCTCACAAATAAAAATTCAACGATAAGGTACACGAAACATCTTTTCTAATTTCTTGGGCCAGATAAGAAGCACTCTACCCCATACATACGAGGAAGGTTCCAACACAAGAATTTGACTTACTCACCTTTTTATAAGTTCAATAACTGCAAGTGCAGTACATGGAACAAATGTATCCATATTAATAGAGAGCTTGCCCATATTTATTATATGAAAACCGTCAACATCCTTTCTTGGATCAACTGCATTACATACATTTCGCTCTGAAACATGTTCTGGTACTGGTAATTGAACAAGTATTCCATCTACGGAAGGATCTTCATTAAGTTGCTTTACTTTAGAAATTATATCTTCTTCTGTTGATGTTTTTGGGAGGTTTATTGTTTCACTACGTATACCTAGAATATTAAATAGATTGTATTTTACATACTGGCATGGGGAAATTACTTTCAGTCAAATTGGATGAAACCAAATGTATATTAAAGCTCAATCCTTCCCGAACAAAAGTTCTCATGGACACAAGGTTGGAAAATGGACAGTTTTCCAGATATCGGGGGTGCAAAGGGGGCGCTCATTTTTTATGGGAAGTGGCCCCCAGTGAAATTCACTAGAATCAATATATGTTATTCCTCTCAAGCTCCTGATGAAAAGTTCTCATGGGCACAAGGTCAGAAATGATAGTGTGGGTTGCAACATCGACTTTGCACCCCCGATATCTAGAAAACTGTGCAGAAAGTGCTCGCTTGTCATTTTTATATAAAATTTTTCTGGTTTTTGATTAAGTCCACAAAAATATGAAGATGTACAAGATATCGAAACTGCAATATACAGAGTGTTTCTTAGATTTGAATGAACCGTACATATACCGGATGAGTCACGAATTGCGCTCGCCCCGATATTTCCTAAAATATTGGGAATAGAAAATTGAAATTTGGAGGTCTTATTACACGACTAAAATGCCATCTTTTCAATAAAAAATCAAGTTTGGTGCACATCCGGTTTGACCGGAAATGCCCACAACTTTCAATTTTTAAATGGAACACCCTATATATTTTTATATTTTTGGAATCTAGAGGAAATTTTGAATACAATACATCCATTTTGGTCACTTTTTGATAAACATTAAAAATTATATTAAAAAATCTATTTCTGAATCCAGAGTGCTGTGGTGCCCAAAATATATATTAGTTTGTGTGCTACGTTACTATAAAAATAAAAAGAGCAATATGATTGCATTACTTAATTCTCTAGAGGCGTTTAAAATTTTTAAATGTGATTTTTACCCACTAACTCGTTTTTTTTAAATGGGAATTTAATCGTTCACCAACATTTTTAAATACCTCATTTTCATATGAATCTAATGATACCAAAATTTTGAAAATCCGCTCAGAAATATTTCAGATTTCAGCCAAAATACAATGCAACCAAGCTTTTAGAAACATGCGGCTAATAGATAATAGATTAGTGGGCTTTGGAAACTAAAATGGCACATTTCTGTGTAAATCTGGTAACCTAATAACATTGGAAAATCATAGTAGCCATTGAATGTAATAAAACAATATCAGCTGTCAGACAGATACAAAATAAAGCGTTGCGGAAATCTCTTTGAGTAAAAATTAAAGAAAATGAATAATTTTAGTAGAAATGAAAAAGTCGATATGTTACTGATATATGGAAAGCGTCTCAAAAATTCAACTGCAGCTGCAGAACTGTATCAGCAACGATATCCCAACAGACGTCATCCAAGCAGACACTTATTTGCCAGAGTGGAACAAGAATTAAGAAACGAACCCAATCAACAAGATGACCATCAAACATTTATTGTAAGTGAGGACAAAGAAATTGATGTATTAGGATTTGTGATGGTACACCCAACAACATCAACAAGGGAATTGTCAATGGAATGCGACATTAGTCAGTCTTCGGTTTGCGGAATTTTAAAGAAACATAAGTTTCGGTCTTATAAATACCAAATACACCAACATCTTTATGGAGATGATAACGACAGGCGAGGCTAGTATATTGCAATTTTTAATGTTTATCAAAAAGTGACCAAAAGGGATGTATTGTATTCAAAATTTCCTCTAGATTCCAAAAATGTAAAAATATATAGGGTGTTCCATTTAAAAATCGAAAGTTGTGGGCATTTCCGGTCAAACCGTATGTGCACCAAACTTGATTTTTTATTGAAAAGATGGCATTTTAGTCGTGTAATAAGGCCTCCAAATTTCAATTTTCTATTCCAAATATTTTAGGAAATATCGGGGCGAGCGCAATTCGTGACTCACCCGGTATAAGGAGATATATCTATTTATCTAAAATGTTATCGAAGTATGTTTAATATCACTCTTATGCAAGGAATGAAAGTTGCAGTCGAGCATTGCCAACTGCAAATATGATAACTGCTGTTACAGACTTAACATTCTTATTTCAAATATGAAATATATCTAAAATGACAAAATGGAATACTCTCTACTGAAATTGGGTCATATTCGTATTACAGGATGATTGTTAGGTCAGATTTTCAATATACCATATTTTATTATAATTTGGAACAAAATTCAAATAGTATTTTTACTTCCTTTGCTTATCGAAGGAAAATATTGTAATTGTGGAAAATCAGTCTCCAATCTTTCTTCAGGTTTTCACGTTTTGCACTACATAGATTACAAAAATTACACACATATACAAAAAGTATTTCAATTCCACCAATCAATTTATCTAGGTATCTGTTTGAGTGTCCGTCTAGTGTCAGTCTGCCTGTCTGTGAGTGTTATGTCTATGATACTATTAGAAAAATAATATTTAGTAGGTATAGTTGCCAATGAAGAAATGGGATACACTTTTAATTAAAAAATTACAGAGTGCACACTCTAAGAATGATACACTTTAGTAATAAAAAAGTATATACCTACAGCGAGGTCCTCCAAAAGAAAATACCAGGATGTATAAAATATCCAAACCGGAAAGTTTTTTTATTTTTCTTATACATACCAACATATTTAGCAGCAATCATTTTATTTTCAACATATTTTTTGCTTGCTGGGTCTTCACCAACTAAAATAGCAATTAAGCATGGTGACCTGTGTCCCTTTTTTACCCATTCATTTACATTAGCACATAATTCCTTTTGTATATCTTGCGATATCTTCTTACCATCAATGAGTTTAAAACTTGATCTGAAATAAAGTTTTATTGCTACATTATAATTTATTTTTAAATTATCTACTATACCTATAACGCATTACTGTAGTGGTAAGGTACTGATACCCAATTTAAGCACAATAAAAAATACCATCAATTTGTACGCCATATTTATACAAATTGGAGGTATTTTTTATTGTGCTAGCTATGATGGTATAAACGTTATATAGTTTGGTAATTATCAGATTAGTTCATTAGTTTCGAAAGTGTTTGTTAAAAACATGATTAAGAAGTTATTTTACATCAACAATAAACTAACATTTTTCTTATGGAAAAGTTAGAATAGTAATTTTAATATTGTTTGTGCATCATTTTGTTATTTAATAATTACTTACAACATATATAATTTTTTTTATAAAAGTTGTAAATATACAGGGTGTCCCGTAATAACGTACACAAAATTTAAGTACCAATTCCTTATCGAAGATGAAGGTGGGATCTTCATATAAGATTTTTCAAAATAAGCTTTTCTTCTCCAGCTACACCCCCTTAAGGGCGCATGCAAAGAACGGTTTTTAATTTCTATCTGAAAATAACGTAATCAGAAAATAACACACCTCGGTTACTAATGAAAAGGTATCTAATGAAATGATTTCATTAATTTAGCATGTATACAAAGGGGTGATATTAACTACCCTTCCAATAATTTTGTATATATTTTTCTGTCTGCTATTTTTTTCTTTCAATTAAGAAAAAGAACTAAACATTATGATTCATTTAGAAACTTTTTTACCCCTTGACAAAATTTCGTAAAATCTATTGTTTTTGAGAAAAAGGAACTAATTACATCTGCCTAGGTAATCAATCAAAAGCGACGAGCACTATATTAGTCAAAACACTAAATAGGCTGGTGTCAAATTATAATTTGACAGTATTATGGACCGATATGATCATTTGGTGCTTAGAAATTATTTTCTGTTGAAAATTAAAAACCGCTTTTTGCACACCCCTTTAAGGGTGTGTAGCTGGACAAGAAAGGCCTATTTTGAATAATTTTATATGAGTCCACCTTCATTTTCGATAAGGAATTGGTAGTTTAATTCTTTGCGCGTTATTACAAGACATCCTGCTTTTACAATAAGGAAAATTTACATTTTATGCAGAGATTAATAATTTAATGTTTGTCATATACAGTATGTTGCATGATTTCGGATCGCAGAAGCAACAAGTGTAAATAACTAAAAATGTTCTACGATATTTGAGAATTGAGTTCTACTTAATATAGAAATTATTTTAGGTTTGTTTCATCATATTTTTAAACCAACTACCCAGCTAGCACACTGACGTCAATTTGCCGTCATCAAACGTCAGTTTAAGGTCAGTATCAGTCTACGACGTCATTTGCCAACTAAATGACGTCAAACTTACGTCATATTTTAATACGTCGCAGATACGTCGTTGACAGAACTTTGTTATGACGTCATTTTTGAGTCATTTTCTGACGTCATACGAGATTTAAAAATGACGTCAAAGTTACGTCACATTTTAAAACGTCGCAGAGACGTCGTAGACAGAACGTAGTTATGACGTCATTTTTGAGTCACGTCTATGTTTTGAGTATTGTATAAATACATATAAACGGTCAAATACCTTTTTTTTATATTTTCATCTTTTATAATAGTTACTTTTATATATTCGCTGTATTAATTAATATTAAATCACAATGACTCCTATGCAGGGCCGTCGAGAGAAAATCGGGGTAGTAATATACAATAAACTTATTTATCTCTATAAAAATTTAGAAGAGCGTGGGGGAGTATTCCTTAAGATTGAATATTTATCTCGCAATAGAAATTTTATCAGTAGAAATTTAAAGAGCGGGGAGGAGGATATTCCCCTGCATAATGATTTCATATTTATCTCATTATAAATAATATCAGTCATTCGAAACTCATGTTTACATCGCACTAATCATTAAAAAGTATACCTCTCTCGTTTCACTTAATGCAAATATGCTAATGTTCAACTTTGGGTAGAACCCGGGCTCCCTCAAAACCGACGGGCCCCCTCGGAAAACACCGGGCCCGTGGGGAAACACCCACGACCCCCGCTCTCGGTAGGCCTGCTCCTGTGTCTTACTCTATCGCGTATGTAGGTACCACAGCTACATGTGAAATCTTTACCACATATATGCCATGTAATTTTTATTACATTTTTATTAGGTATTTATGACATTGAAATTCAAACTATACTGCGTCTCTATCAGAACTTCAGTATACGTCTTTATCACCACCTTATTGCAAATAGGTCTAACAACCGGTAGTTGACCGCTGACCTATATTTCCCTCAACCTTAACATACCTATTATATATGTATATATGTATTTCAAATTGCAGAGCGAATGAAACAAAAAACGATTATTAAAATGGCACTCTACCATCACTATAGCAAACATTAGAAAATTAACTCTTATCTTTGGCCATATAATGCAAAATAGGAGTGCTGGCATCTACATTAAATGAAAATTCACAATTTTCTTTTAATTTTAAAACATTCAACTCTCTTTCACGAATAAAGAATATTTTTAAATAATTTTTAACACTCATATGAACATAATATCCATTGCTTAATTGAACAACATTCACTATTCGCACAATGTAAGTAAGCATTTTATAGAAATTTGCCATTGCACTTGATTTTATTAATGCACAAATTGTACACGGTTAAGGTTGAAAGGGAATATTGTTTAAATCGGGTACTCAACTGCAAGTAATAAATACACTCTAAAGTAAAATTGTCTTGAAGCACAATAGCTCAGAGGAAGCGTACTGGACTACCAAGCGAGAGGCCGACGGTTCAAATCCCACAGCCGGACGATTTTAAGGTAAGTGTTTAAAATTCTGTTAGTGTTATTTATAATAATAAATGTATATTCAAACCATTCCTAATTACCAAAAACGTAAACTGAATAAAAACTGAAAGATTAAAAAATATTCTCAAGTGAAAAAAGAATTTTATTTGGGCCCATATTCGTCAAATATTCGTCATATTAAGCGTTATATTGACGACAGCATTGAACCTTGATGGTACGTCAAAATGAAGTATGGAAACTTGGGGTCATATTCGTCAAATTAAGGTCATATTGAACGTGATTGTGACGTCAGGATACGACGTCATTAGGATATGACATTAGACCGTCATTTAGACGTACATTGAATGTCGTTATATTGGGACTTATGACGTATATTATGACAAATAAATGACGGCAAATTGACGTCAGTGTGCTAGCTGGGTAAAGTCATGGTGATAAAGTAAAATATACTTTTTCACTAAAGCAAAGAGATTTTCCTGTTAAAGATATGATAACATTCCATTTTCTGCAAGCTGTTTTTAATTTCACACAAATCGGTCCACGTTTATCCATTAGCAGCATTAGCTAATATTCGACAGGTACTCACACTCTGAATGGCACACCAAGTGCAAATAAAATTTTAGATGAAAGTTAAATTTTGATTGGATTTGGAACTTTCAAGATAAAATGAATACTATAATACAATTACAAAATATACCAAAAACAGATTTTAGACATCGATGCTACAAATAAAATTGTTTTTCTTGTAGGCCAAAAATTGTTTGGAGAAAAATATTTTGAGCAATAAGAACTAAAAGAAATTATTTACAAGCACTTATAGCCCAGGCGGGGTAGCTAATTTTGTCTATAAATCTCAAACAGGTTCGGAGGCAGAAGATTAATTTTTTTATAAGTTCTGTGAAGTGTAGATAATAAGATTATCTAAAGTTTGCATGATTTCCAGACCGGCAACATAAAAAAAAATCAAAAACTTTTGTCGATGTATGGAAAAATAAAAAATATTTTCAGAAAGAGCATACATTTCTAAGCAAAAAAATGTCTCTACAAATTTTATTATTAAAGTCACAGGTTTTCCGTAAAAAATTATTGAAATAGATGTAGTCGAGCAAGCGAGGTGCGAATCTGCATCGTGCTATACGCAAAATATTACTCCAAGTATGAAATTGGTTATGAAAATTACTATTAAACAATATTTGTTGGAGGAAATAATAGAAAATAATTATTATAAATGATATTTATTCTATAAAAAGTCATACACAACATAATAGCAACAGTAAAACCGGAGTCGAGCGAAGCCTACTCTACTGTGCCGGTACCTGAATACAGTGCTTTGTATTATATACAGGTAGACACATGTGCCATTCCACTACATTTTATGTATATGTGATACTCTTGTCTATTTATTCTGTAAGTATCAGAATTTATATTATATTTCTTAGCGAAGTACATTCTCGAGACTGAAAATATCGGTATTTTTGCTTATCACGTGATGCACTGAAGATTTAGAAAAACGTGCACAATTATATTATTTCTTTCTCGACTATTCGAAAAGCTGGTATCTTTTAATTGATAACTGAATTTGTTTTATGTATCTAAGTAATTTTGTCTCTAAGTTCTGATAACACGTATATATATTTATCCGACAACTTTTGAAATATGAAATTACAATAATTTCAAAAGTAGCGTTTCTTAAGCAGATGTAAATTAATGAGGTTTAAACTGACACATTTCTCGAAAGTTTCCCGTAGACCCAAAAAAAAAGTTCGAACATTTCCTACGGATTATTACACAATATACAAAAACGTAATTTTCTAAATATAATATATATGCCATATATTGATGATTTGCTTCTATATATTAGCCTTATATTAAAATAAAATTATATGCATAAGAAAGGTGGGACTTCTAACATTAAAATGATTCTAGTTTTTAATTTGTGTAAATTTTGTTTTTCTAGGCAAAGGATTTTTCCCGCGCTAAGTATTGCAAAACGCGTGTTCGACCTTGCACCACGCTTCATCCAATATCTTCAAGTCACTAGTGTTTAATGGAAAATCCGTGGCATTAGATGAAATTTTTGTAGATACATATCCGTGAAAAGGTATGCTCTTTCTAACAATATTTTGTATTTTCTCCTATCTCGACGTATTTTCGAAATTTTGGGAAAATACCGGAAAAACAAAGTTTTTAACTTTTTTTTAATGTTGCCGCTCTGGAAATCATGTAAACTTTACGCGATCTTATTGCTTACCAACCAAAGAACTCATTAAAAAAGAACCATCTGCCTCCAATTTGTTTCAATGACTGGGCTATTATTCCTATTAATGTAGTTCCCTCAAAATTTGCAAATAACATATACTGGATATCCTCGCTATTAGGCAAAATTGATACCACGTCATTTTAACACAATTATAAAATTCTTAAGAAGATAATGAAGAAGACTTAATAGATTATTATAGCATTAAAGAAAATTATTTAAAATCTGAAAAATTTCATAATTCTTATTTTAAGCATATATACTTATATATCTTTTATTATTGGACCAAAGGGAATCAAGCTAATAAAATCACAAAACACTAAAATACTCTGATAAATGAGAATGGTGATATTAAAAGCATAGGATACACAGGAAAGAAAGTTGTATCAGCTCAACTGGCACAATTGGTACAAATTGGCTCTCGGTGGAATTGTCAAAAAATTTTATGTTAGGTATTTCCACCTCCTGAATAGTCTCACACATCTTTTATGTTAGTATATCATACATATAAAACTGAAACCTAGGTTTCATTGGTTAAAAATTCTGAAAGAATTCTTATATCATTATTAAATAAACATTTCTTTGGTCTTAGTTTTAGGATATTTTTCCTTAAAGGTATTAAAGGTAATAGTTTAAGAGTAAAAGATTCTCAAACTAACTGATGGAAATTATCTAGTTTTGAGGAGCAAAATCTCATAAACATTCATTATTTGATGATACAGGAGCCAGCATTAAATTACCTGACACATTTGTGACAGCTAGGGACATTATTAATCCTGTTCCTTAATTAGAGTATCAGAGCATGGCATCTAAAGAAAGTGATGTGAGAAACTTTCTGAGTGCTGCAAATTACATTAAATAACTCAAAATGTCTTATATAAATTGGTCAAGTATTTTTTTGTTTCAAGCAAATAATTTTTCTTTCAACTACTTAGCACTTAATAAATACTAAAATACAATTGTCATACATCCCAGTTAATAGAGGACCACCGACAGATATTCTAAAACTGCAAGCTATATCACTGGGCATGACAAAGACGTATCAAGCTGATTTTTTTGTTATCGATTAATTACCACTTAGTTATTACAAAAATACTATCAGCACACATCCCATTAATGGAGGTCCAGAGGCAGGCATACATCCTGGTTAGTGGAGGAACAACGGCAGACATTTTGAACTTACAAGGTGTCTACTTTTAAGCCATGGTTAATAAATGCCAAGCAACTTTTTTTTTAAATAATTACTTATTCTATATATAAATTAAGTTTGCACCACTAAAAAAATCTCATAGTTTTTCTTGTCTGCCATGTTCTAAGGCAAAGGATTAATTATATCTCTAGCTGTTATAAACGTGTCCAGTTAATTGCACTCTGGCTCCTATACTATAAGGTTATGCCTATTGAAGTTTTGATTCAGGTAAAAATCCATAGCATTTAATGATTGTTTTGCAACGGAAAGACAAATTACCAATGTCATTTTATTTCAGTACTTATGAATTGAGATAATGTAAAAGAAAGAGTCATGTTCTTTCAAGACCGAATACTTCTTCGACAATTACCTGTCCTAGAATGTGATAGTGTACATTTTTTAGAAATCTAAAAAATTATATTTGATCATTGTAGATACATTGACTTTAGTTGATGATGAGGATGTTCACTACTGCCAAAAAATGTACCTACAAAATTGTTAGGCGGATAACGTCTAATATTCGTGAGAAAAATAAAAAACACAAATTTATCATACAAGGTCTTCAAATTATGAATCATAATTCTTCTGAGGTACTTTATGGTAAATGTGTACCTACATGGGAATACTGAGAAATAATATGAAAAATTACAAGAAATAGGTATATCGGTACTTAAGTATCTATTAAATTATCAGAATATTAATACAAAGCAGGTTTAACCAAATAATAATGCTAAGTTTCAATGTCACATATCCTTTAGAAAATTATTTTAAAGTTGGAATTGTGAACTTCAACATCAAATTTTCCATTCATTATGATAAATACTTATGATTCAGCATTAACCATATTGGCATAAATAAACTGGTTAAAAGATATCAATTTTATTTTAAATGTTACCTTAAATCCCTATTAGTATAAATACTTTTTTTTCTAATAAATACAATATTATTTACAAATAATTTAAGCAACCGAAAGTGCATAACCATTTTCAATTTCTGAAAAATAACATAGGGAGTTTTTAGGTTATGTAATGTCCAAGTTAAAATCTTGAATTCTTGAGTATACATCCTTTTTAATTAAAGGTGTAAAGGAGACTTTTAATTTTAAAAAAATGTAGAGCATATGTGCGTTTTGAAACATATTATTGTTTTTATTGCAGTTAAGTCAACAATGATAAGTATGTTGCCGTCAATAATATGCGTGACCTGAAATAAGTTTATCAACTACTGATGAACCAATTCAGATAAATACATTAATTTTTTAATTTTAACTCACTCAGTGGCTTCCATATTAAATTTCTAAAATGATTCTTGGGTGACTTTTTAAAAATAATTTCACCTTATGGTGCGCAGGGTCGGTCCACGTGTAGCGACACAACACAAGCAGTCCCCTAGACATTATAAAATAGGGTATTCCCACAATATCATATTTGGATAGCTAATTAATGAAAAGGCAGGGGCAAGAGGCACGTACTTTTTTCAAACGGGCAGTAGTCCGTAAAAAACTAAAAGAATTTCTCAATATAAGACTAACCAATTGATACATTTAAAATACAAAGAGGAAATGGATTATCTACTACATATACCTTGTCTGTGATTTGATTGGTCAATGCCGTGAATGCCGAAACCAATACCAAACTAGAACGCTCATTCTGTACTTTGGGCAAAGACTAGAGAACTAACTAAAATCTTTAATCTGTGTTAACTACGACACTTGCTGTAGAGCTTAAAGTGTAGTGCAGGATTGGTGTATGTCGGTTTGAAGAATGAAAAGAACGAATTTTTGGCACTGAATGGATCACCGGCCCTAGCCTAAAACTTTTTTTTTTTAATGAAATCTTACTGATTAAAATGTATATTGAAGACACTTTATTTTCTAGTTCTTCCAGCAACGATGAAGAAATTGAAGATGTAGTTTTTCAAAGCGAGTAATTTAACTTCATTAAGTATGCCAAATAATGGATGGATTACCATTTCTATACTTCCATGAATCCATATAACAATCTCAGATTAAGAAATATTTCTATGTATCTCAGTTAGAAAGAATAACAACCATAACCATAGATGAATGATAAAACATAAGTACATAACATAACCTCAGAAAATTCAGTTATTCTGACACGTTTTTGGCGTTTTCGCATGGTCTGAAACTATTCTATAATCTACACTAACCGCACACCTGATAAAAAGGAAGTGTATAGTTAGTGCAGTACTGGTGTAGCTGCATTCAACGAAAAGAACATTTTAAAAGCAGGTACACCCGTCGAAAAGAACAAAATATGCTGTTACACTTTTAGCACTGGTGCACAAAGTGCCATAGATAAAGAATTGTATATCATTCAAAACTACGATTGTGTACCTTGGCGAGTAGGTACCCTTTCCAGCTGATCCTTATTCTCTACTCAGAGCCAGATTTAAAATTTTTCAAATGACAAAAAAAAGTGTTTACATGTCTTGATTGAATAATTTCAACAATAGCAAGTTTTTGGAAAATATACCTAATGTTTTTAAATAAGTGAAAAATTAAGGACTATAATTACATAGGTACCAACTTAACTTATTCAGTAGGTACTACATACAGCAATTACAGCAATGTTTTCTTCTGAAAACCTAACTATAGGTCAGTGTTGCCGATGATATTAGTTATAATTATCCGCCGACTGACATGAAAATGTCCGATTCGGTGATGCTGCAGCATTTCCGGCTATATATATAGATATATGTATTAAGGCAGATAGATTTCGTTGAAAATCTTTCCTTGCAAATTTTTGAAGAGTGGGGGGGCGATTTCTCTACACATTTTTTTCCCTCTCTCGAAATTTTCTAGTGTGGAGGGGGGAGATTTTCGACGATTATTCACTATATTACACGAAACAAATCCGATTGACCACACTACAATACTATAGTCTGTTTTTAAACCAGGAGGAGTAAACATGGAAGTTCTCTTCACACCATAAAAGTAACCAGAAAATACACTAAAACCTTTCTGGCGTTTTGGGCAACCAACAATACACGACTACAGTGTTTTTGTGTGTATTTTATTACATAATATAATGCATCGACCTCTATTTGACCTCTACATATTCTATACAGCATTCATACTAATTACGCAATATAAAGGCACCAAGTAATTAGCTACTTTTACCTTCAGATTTATATAAAAGGGACTAAAACTGATATATAATGTGCAAACGATAAAATAGAAATTATAACCAAATAATTTATGACATGAAATTAAAATTTTTACAATATGTCAAAATTTGGGAATATTGCCTTGTGTGAAACTGGCGAGGGCATATCCAATCACAGATGTATAATTTAGCGCGTTAAAGGCTATTGCCGGATAAGAATAGTGATTTGGCCCACAGAACCAATTGGGCTATTAGTGGTGTCATTATATCGGCGTGGTCAAAAAAAAGTGTTCGACACAATTTTTACCCCCACTTTCCCCCTAGGGGGGTTTGGGGGCCCAAAAAAACTGTTATTATTTGATTATTTTCTATTTTATTACCTAGTAGACGAATCTTTACCAAAAAAATCAAGAGTGTAGTGGAAGTAGGGTTACTTCAACTCAATTTTTTTCAGAATTCTCTGACCCCACTTTCCCCCCCAAAAAAAATTATAAAATATTCAAAAAAATTTTTCTCGAAAACTAAGACAATAGCACCGCTAAAAATTTTACATTTTATTTATTTTGATCCAAAAAATCTACGAAAATTTTTGTAGCCCCTAGAAATTGGTGCGTCATACTCAAATATTAAAGAAACCGTTATTTTCACGATTTCTTGCGATTTTGTTGTTTTTATAACGTTCCTTAGGACAGAATAACATACTTCTTCACGAAAAATTATATACTGTATTATATTTACATAGAATGATTCCAGTTATGTCTATATTTACGGCAAATACAACTTCGCCTCGCTGGATATAAAAGCCCAGAAAACCTGTTATTGCTTTTTAATTTTTTATTTTCTCACCTAATGGACGAATCATTTCCAAAAAAATCAAGAGTGTAGTGGAAGTACGGTTACTTCAACTCAATTTTTTTCAGAATTCTCTGACCCCCCCCCCCAATACAAATTATAAAATATTAAGAATAAGTTTTCTCAAAGACTAAGACAACAGCACCGCTAAAAATTTTACAATTTATTTGTTTTGGTCCAAAAAATCTACAAAAATTTTTGTAGCCCCTAGAAATTGGTGCGTCACACTCAAATATTAAAGAAACCGGTATTTTCACGATTTATTGCGCTTTTGTTGTTGTTAAAACGTTCATAAGGACAGAACAATAATCTTCTTCGCAGAAAATTATATGATATATTAGATTTAAAGAATCCCATTTATGTCTAGATTAACTATCGATACATTTCCCCCTTACTGGGTATAAAGGCAAAGAAAACTTGTTATTGCTTGTTATTTTTTTAAATTTCGTTACCTAGTGCACGAATCTTTACCAAAAAAAATCAGGTGGAGGATTGTATAGCAATCGTAAAAAAAATTAGAATATTTTTTTCTTGAAATAGGTTTAGAACGTCGCGATTTTTATCTCTTGCAGTCACTCAGACATACACAAACCCACGCACCTATACGTACTTAGGGTATAAAACGAGGACTTCAGAATTTTATGTGCGTTATGCGGACTTAGTCATAGCTAGTGATTTTGTTACATACGTATGTGGAACTCGTTTTAGGTTCATTGCGACTATAGCCTACGACATTTGTTTCTGTAAAAAAATTTCATTGAAAGATTTATACACATCACTTGTGGATTTAAAGTACAATATGAGGACTCCAAACTTTATGTGCCATGCGAGGACCTACGCTCTGAGGACACGATTTTCCCGCTTTTTGAAGATCTCGCATAGACCGTCTGATAAAATCAAATTAGTGATGAACACAGCTGAGTGGTTTCTAATGGTGTAGTAACGACCAGTGTGTTTACAAGAATTACATACCTTTTTGCTATGCTCGGGTGTTTAAGACAATTTTGCCTGTTTGTGTTAAAAATTTATTTTATTAGAATGGTTTCGGACTCCTATAATACGGAATTTTTTGTCAACTATTTAATACATATTTTTGAAATAGGTCAGCGAATCAAGGGTATTGTATTTGTACGTTAGATTGGGTTTATAATCAAGCAAGGAGATAAAACAAACAATTTATATTCGATAAAGAAAAAAATATGGAAGACGGCTCATTTGATCCGAAATGAGAATCTCTGAAGTGTACAATAAATAAAACGTGCCCTCAAGAATTGCAAAATTTATAAACGAATTAAGTAAACAAAAATTCATAAATAGCGTAAATTTTCAACGAGAAAAATACGACAAACTATATATGTAACGACATTCTATGGCGGATGCTCTAGGATGGCAAATTATCTTTTTCTTCACGAGTTCCTTGACATAGGAATTAAATGAAAGAGTTTTGTCTGTCTGTTTGCCTGTAAAATAAGTAACTTTAACTTTCTAGTAAGCACCCCTATAGTTTTATAATTTTTGACTGTTTTTTTAATTAATTTCCTTATTCTTGTATTTTTATGGAACCGTCTGTAATTGTTTAACACTAATAGCTCATTTTTTTTCTCATGGAGATATTATTCAGTCCCTATACAACAAATTTCCAATGAAAGGTTCTATTAATTTGCCACACACAAATTATTAATTTTTAATGTTGTCAGAAAATAGAAAAATAAGTTTACGTTGTAAATTTTTTTTTTCTTCAACAAAGTTGTGTTTATATTCTTTGTCAAACAACGAACATAAATTCATAATTCACAATTCATTGAGTCGATGATTTATGAATTTTAAGAACAATTTTTACTTCCCTCGCATACCGAAGGAAAGTATTGTATTTTAGAAAAAATCACCCTCCGAGATTTTTTCGGATTCTGACGTTTCAGATCACGTAGATTACGAAAATATAGGTTTTTCAATTCCGTCAGTCTGTCTGTCTGTCTGTTTGTCTGTCTGTTGGTGCATTTACTAAAAAACTACTTGACGGAGAGCAGTCAAATTTGGTAGGTAGTTGACGCTACTGTCAGCGAAGAAATGGCAGTAGAAAATATACAGGGTGGCCGTCTAAATTGAATAAATAATGAAAACATTTTTTTTTGCTCAAATTTAATACTTCCAGGTTTCATGAAACGCTAAACCCATTTCAGAAAAAAAAAATTTGAAAATTTTTTTTAAGATTTTTAAAAAAATTTTACCACTAAAATCAAAAAAAAATTTTGCCCAAATTTGAAATTTCCACGTTTCATGGCATTCTAAACCTATTTCAAAAAAAATATATATATTTTTTTTACCATTTTTGAAAAATTTTTGCAACTAAAATAAATGGAATTTTTTTTTTCTTTGTTCAAATTTAAAATTTCCACGTTTCATAGCGTTCTAAACCTATTTAAAAAAATATATTAGAATTTTTACTTCCCTCGCATACCGAAGGGAATTATTGTATTCGAGAAAAAATCACCCTCCGAGATTTTTTCGAATTCTGATGTTTCAGAACACGTAGATTTCGAAAATATAGGTTTTTCAATTCCGTTAGTCTGTCTGCCTGCCTGCCTGTCTGTCTGTCTGTCTGTCTGTCTGTTGGTGCATTAACTAAAAAAACTACTTAACGGAGAGCAGTCAAATTTGGTAGGTAGTTAACCCTACTGTCAGCGAAGAACTGGTAATTCTACCAATTTCACTGAAAAATATACAGGGTGGACCGTCTAAACGGAATAAATAGTGAAAACATTTTTTTTTTTGCTCAAATTTAAAATTTCCACGTTTCATGACGCGCTAAACCTATTTCAGAAAAAAAAAAACATTGAAAATTTTTTTCACCACCATTTTTGAAAAAATTTTTACCACTAAAATATACGAAGAAATTTTTTTTCTTCAAATTTAAAATTTTCACGTTTCATGGCATTCTAAACATATTTCAAAAAAATATTTTTTTTGAAATTTTTACTTCCCTCGCATACCGAAGGGAAGTGTATTCGAGAAAAAATCACCCTCCGAGATTTTTTCGGATTTTGACGTTTCAGATCACGTAGATTTCGAAAATATAGGTTTTTCAATTCCGTCAGTCTGTCTGTCTGTTGGTGCATTAACTAAAAAACTACTTGACGGAGAGCAGTCAAATTTGGTAGGTAGTTGACGCTACTGTCAGCGAGGAAATGGTTAAACTTTCACTGGAAAATATACAGGATGGACCGTCTAAAGGGAATAAATAATGAAAACAATTTTTTTTTGCCCAAATTTAAAATTTCCACGTTTCATGACACGGTAAACCTATTTCAGAAAAAAAAAATTTGAAAATTTTTTTCACCAATATTTTTGAAAAAATTTTTACTACTAAAATAGAATTTTTTTTTGTTCGTATTTAAAATTTCCACGTTTAATAGCGTTCTAAACCTATTAAAAAAAAAAAAATTTGAAATTCTTTTTACCATTTTTTAAAAAACTTTACCACTAAAATAGATGGATTTTTTTTTTCTTTCTTCAGATTTAAAATTTCCACGTTTCCATGGCATTCTAAACCTATTGTAACAAATTTTAAAATGTTTTTGAAGAATTTAAAAAAAATGTTGAATACATTTTTGCTCAAATTTAAAATCTCCACGTTCATGACATTCCAAACCTATTTCGGAAAATAAAATTGCAACATTTTTTTACCGTTTTAGAAAAAAGATTTTACCACTAGAATAGATGGAAAAACATTTTGTTAGCTCAAATTTAAAATTTTCACGTTTCATGACATTCTAAACCTATTTCAGAAAAAAAAATTTTTTGACCAACATTTTTGAAAAATTTCAAAAAAAATGAAATTTTTTAACCACCACTATATTTCCACTCCACTACGTGAATGTGAAATTGAAAATGAGACAGATGACAATAATATTTGGCATATGCACCTATTATACTTTTATTGAAAAATGTACAGGGTGGTCATCCCAAGAAATAATTCAGTTATGGTGGACATTTGTAAAGGTATTTGCGCAAGCCTTCCATATTTGGCGCCTGTCATTTAGTATTGAACTTTTGCTGTTGGATGAGCTCTGTGTATATTTTTTTGACCAAAACTTATCAGGTTCTCTTTGTAATAAAAGTGATACCTATTTTCCGATTATTATTTTCAATGTCATTTCGTAATTATTATTTTTTTAGAGTGACCGCCATGCACAAATAAAGAGGTAAGTTCTGTGTAAATACATTTACCGATTTTTTTTTACCATTTTTGAAAAAAATTTTACCACTAAAATAGGTGGATTTTTTTTCTTCTAATTTAAAATATCCACGTTTCCATGGCATTCTAAACGTATTAAAACAAATTTGGAAATTTTTCTGAAACATTTTCTTGAAAAAACATTCATCACTAAGTACTTACTATAGAATAGAAGAATTTTTTTTTTTTGCTCAAATTGAAAATTTCCACGCTTCATGACATTCCAAACCTATATTGAAACACATTCTTTATAGGATTTTGCAAACAGTAGAAACATAATTATCTATAACTAAAAGAAAAACTTTGTGGAAAATATTAATGAAATCTTTGCATTCTTTCGATAACCTGAATTCTGGTTATGCTAGTAAATTAAAATCCTAAAATGAATTTGTTTAATTTCTTATTTGACAATTCTCGTTCTAACACTAGCATCCACACAGTCCCCTACCGCTATGCAGATTAAACTAGTATCTAGATAACCCCCTACGATCATGAAAATTCAGTTAGAAATGAGAACAAAGGCCTAAAATGAATATCTACCTTGTCTTAAAAAAATCATTCTAATGGATTACAACGTTTTTCGCCCTTATTCTGGAGCTCATCAGAAAGACATAAAGCCATTCATTTAATTAAAACTATTTTTCATGGAGTAGCGGTTCTCGAGAATATCGCCTGCACTTTTGTTTTTACCAACGATTATATAAATTTTTTTGATAGATGGAAGAGCAGAGAATTAATTTAAATTCACTGAACTCTGCCCTTTATAATCAATTTGTGCTAATTTTACAGTAATGTAATAATTTTTTGTGGATTATAATGAAAACGATTATGATTATGATTATGATTATTATTATTATATATGGACGGGAGAGAAATTAAAATTGTCCTACTAGTAGAAAAGTTTAAAGAATGTTTCTGAAAATATGCCCGATATTTAATTTCGTATTTAATGAAATCTGCAACTTTAGATGTCACTAATATATTTATTAATACGTAACAGTCCTCATATAAGCTAGGAACTCCGCTCCAGCTCACACACGAGGCAGCAGCACTGGAAATTTAAATTTTGCATACACACTTCTCGGATGGTCTCACAAAGTTAGGAAAGTCCAACCGTTATACACTGGATCAGCGCCCCCTACGTTAAACGCGACAAAATCGGTGAACTAAGCATCCGTTGCTCACGGAAGTTGTGAGGACAAATTAGTTTCTCAACATATAGGTATACATCTATTGGATTTTTCATGTAGATTGTCGTTATAAGGACAAAACGAATCGAGGACCCAAAGTGGGTCCTCGCAAGGAAAAATGTCCTCACAGCGCCGGTGAGGTACGGATGTGTGTCCTCGCTTTGTACCCAAAGTCCACACTAGCCCTCACATACGCCTACACATATAATATATTATTTATTATTTAACGGTGCTGTGCAATGATTGACAATATGAAAGGTTTTATCGTTTTTATTGTAGACATATAAATGAAAATGAAATGTCATATTTATGTATAAAATGTTATCTGGGATGCGCTTACTTCATCCGGTAATGGTGAAATGCCATTTTGACACTGAAGCTTTGGCAGTCGGTTTATGGTAAGAAAAGAAAGCTCAGGCAGCAGTTTCCTTTATTTAGGAACAACTATTACCCACAAAAGCTGGTGCAGCAGGACTTGAGTAAGCTACTCAAGTCTTTATTAACCGTTGTAGCTTACAACGGAAACACGGCAATGTCCAGGGGTCAAGGAAAAGCTAGATTTTACATGCACAGCAGTAAAAGGTAGAATTCGGAATATGTAATAATACTCATTTCCTTAAAACCTACTATAAAAGTAAAGTGTGTTATATAATTACACTTATGAGGAATGCCGTTTTAGAGTCAATATTAAAAACATTATACTATGGGCAAAGATTAAAAAATTAATACGATAAGACAGTCAGACAGAGAACACGAAATAGACGAAGACCATTGTTAACTTCAAATTAAAGGAGCACGACATCCAGCGAAAATGATTTTGGGATTTGTCAGATACGTATTGAATGAATTTGACCAAGCTTACTAAAGGACAGGCTGGCTCGTTAGAATCGGCATGCGCTACGTCACGTGCAGCCTTCGACGAGAGCCGCGTGTGGCTCGTTTTTCTTTATTTTATAAAATAAATTATAGAATAAAAAAATTTCAAAATTATTCTCTCAATGAATAATCCTACCTAATATATGAACATAGAAATACTGGAGGGTTTATGTGACATGTTACTATGCAACCTGTTTCTTTAGGAATCTTGGGTTTTGACAATCGGTCGTTCTACATATTAGGACAGTGTTGTCGATTTTTCACAATTGGCCACCGTCTCTAATTTTACCTTTTTCATGTGAATGACGTATTATTGTGGTAACTACTCTGTGTACCATCAATGTAAACGTCGAGGCCAATGACACCATTGATCAAATGTTTTTCATCGGCTGTCTTATCTTGTTAATTCTGTAATCTCTGCTATGGGCTTGTACATGTACAATCTACCTCACAATATGGATGAAGCTTTTGGAGTTCCTTGGTGCATTTAAATAAAGTAAAAAATGGAGGCATATGTCCAGAGAACAACATCTCATCAGCTGCAAACCATTATTTAAAAAATTCAGAATTTTAACGTTACCATGCCTATACATCAACGCTCATAATGAAAAAGAGTGAATAAAAATTATATCACGATAAACAACTAAATATACTAATACAATACAAGATACACCATATATGCTACACCAACTTTATTCATAAGTCAAAACGATCCAAAATATTTGGGCATTAAATATTACAATAAAAAAAAATCCTGTTTCTTTAATATTTGAGTATGATGCATCAATTTCGAGAGGCTGCAAACATTTTTGTAGATTTTTTGGACCAAAATAAATAAATTGTAAAATTTTTAGCGGTGCCATTTCCTTAGTTTTCGAGAAAAAAATTTTTGAATATTTTATAATTTTTTTGGGGGGGGGGGGAAGTGGGGTCAGAAAATTCTGAAAACAAAATTAGTTGAAGTAACCGTACTTCCACTACACTCTTGATTTTTTTGGTAAAGATTCGTCCACTAAGTGACAAAATAAAAGATAAATAAGCAATAACAGGTTTTCTGGGCCTTTATATCCAGCAAGGGGAAGTTGTATTGGCCGTAAATATAGATATAAATGGAATAATTTTATGTAAATATAATATAGTGTATAATTTTCTGTGAAGAAGTGTGTTATTCTGTCCTAATGAACGTTACTAAAACAACAAAATCGCAAAAAATCGTGAAAATAACGGTTTCTTTAATATTTAAGAATGAGGCACCAATTTCTAGGGGTACAAAAATTTTTGTAGATTTTTCGGACTAAAATTAACAAACCATAAAATTTTTAGCGGGGCTGTTGTCTTAGTTTTCGAGAAAAAAAAAAGTTGAATATTTTATTAATTTTTTTGGGGGGGAAAGTGGGGTCAGAGAATTCTGAAAAAAATTGAGTTGAAGTAACCATACTTCCACTACACTCTTGATTTCTTTGGTAAAGATTCGTCCACTAGGTGACTAAATAAAAAATAAACAAGCAATAACAGGTTTTCTGGGCCTTTATATCCAAGGCAAGGGGAAGTTGTATTGGCCGTAAATATAGACATAAATGGAATAATTTTATGTAAATATAATACAGTGTATAATTTTCTGCGAAGAAGTGTGTTATTCTGTCCTAATGAACATTATAAAAACAACAAAATCGCAAGAAATCGTGAAAATAACGGTTTCTTTAATATTTGAGTATGACGCACCAATTTCTAGGGGCTACAAAAATTTTCGTAGATTTTTTGGATCAAAATAAATAAAATGTAAAATTTTTAGCGGTGCTATTGTCTTAGTTTTCGAGAAAAAATTTTTGAAATTTTTATAATTTTTTTTGGGGGGGAAAGTGGGGTCAGAGAATTCTCAAAAAAATTGAGTTGAAGTAACCCTACTTCCACTACACTGTTGATTTTTTTGGTAAAGATTCGTCTACTAGGTAATAAAATAAAAAATAATCAAATAATAACAGTTTTTTTGGGCCCCCAAACCCCCCTAGGGGGAAGTGGGGGTAAAAATTGTGTCGAACACTTTTTTTTGACCACGCCGATATAATGACACCACTAATAGCCCAATTGGTTCTGTGGGCCAAATCACTATTCTTATCCGGCAATAGCCTTTGAAACGCTCCTCCTGGTTTAAAAACAGACTATAGATTGAAATTATCCGATTTTTAACGGTGAAAAAATATCCTCCACCTACCTAAATTATCCGCAAATCGGCAACACTCCTATAGGTACCTTGTTCGGTTAATATACAGGGTGATTCTTTCAAGGCGGCCATTATATAGAATATTTCCCACTTACAAACAGAGCTGGGTAATTACTTGTAATTTAAAAATAATTACAATTACAAATTACTCTTTTTTAAAAGGAACTAATTACAATTACAAAGTACGTGTTTTTAAAAAAGGAATTATATTCATTTAATTACAATAATTACATGAAAAATGAACTTAGCAATTACTTTATTTCTAATTACTTTTATGATAAAGTAAATTATAGTGACTAAACAGACAAAAAGGTAAGTTAAAAATTTTACTTAAAAGTACTAAAGGCACATAAAACTTCATGCCAGCGAGTCAGGGGCTATGTGTGGTGTCTGTGTATGCGTTCATAATTATATATTTTCCCTCCATACTCGACTATTTATCCTCCTATTCACTAAGAAAAATGTTAAAAATGTGTAATCAGAAAGAGAGAAAGGCTTTATTTTAATCGTGTGAACTGGTAAGAATGTTTAGGGGTTCCATAGTATGCATTTAGACATTTAACCGTGCGATTGGCCGCGCAGAGTGACAAAATTACTTCACTATTTTTTTATTTTTTTTTTCAGGAAGCCATGGTAGGCTTTAGCGATACATGTTATTAGGACATTTTTTGTTCAGGAACACGTAGTCTATCCACCTGTATTTTTTATTTTTTCCTACCCTGACTTAATTTCAAAATTTTGAAAAAATGACAATGAAAAAATATTTTTTTATGTTCTGCATCCGAACGAAACGTAAACTTTTCAGGATATTATTCTATAATATACTTCCACGAACTCATAAAAAAAAATTGTTCAGTTTGCAACTTTTCATGGGTTTCACTATAAAATGTTCTCAGTCGTCTGGTATATTAGTTGCTTGCGATTATTTCGCAAAGTAGTAGGTAGGTAAAATTAAAATAAATTTTATAATAATATTAAAACAAATTAAATATAAATAGTTTACTAAATAAACGTATTTTAAATGAAAAATGCCTTTTATTTAGGAATATATATAAGTTTCATGTTTTAGGAAGTGATACACCAATGTCTCGAAAACAGCTTTTGATTTTCCTTTATTTTATATTATAAAATGGAAAAGCATTATTATATTCGTAAAAAAAAACATTAAAACTTTTTTATTGTTTATTTTTCCGTTTTAATTCTGAAGAAAGTCAATTTCAAGTTATTGTAGTAACAAAATTCCCTAGACACTCAGTAGACAGACAGGCACTCAAGCAGACAAACTGAGAAGAAATTTTTTGTTCGAAATTCATTTTGTTCTTTTACCTAAAATGACTTAAAACGTAAAAAACAAAAATTACTATTTACTTTTTTCCCACGAGCACAATGGTTTCTCTTATATGAGATGTTGGGACAGAAATAATAATTATTAAAAAAATTACGAATCAAGAAAGTATGACCGAAAGGCTGACTAACCGAAACAGTTTTCTTTCTTTCTTTTCTTAGCTCAAAATAAGGGCAGTAACACATAATATATATTTTTATTAATCTTGGTGCTATAGACAACATATTTTCTAAATTAATAATAATTGTAATAAAATAAAATGTACTTATTTTATGTTAATTCCGAAGTTACTAAACTAAATCACTTCTTAATGTTCACGCGGCACAACGCTTTCTTCAAATGGAATAGAAACAAACAGGATGATGCGATTTCCAAAGATGGAACTGCAAGTATGCGTTTGTTTGTTGAACCACATACGCATGTTCTTAAAGTAATTGTAATTGGAAAAAGTAATTGTAATTGAAAAAAGTAATTGTACTTATAGAAGTAATTTGTAATTAGATAGTTCAAATAATATAATTACAAATTACAATTCCTATAAAAATTTTCCTGCAATTACAATTCCAAATTAATTTAATAAAAAAAGTACTTAAATACAATTACAATTACACGAAAAAAAGGGGAATTGTAATTGCTAATTACTTTTTCACCAGGGCTTACCCAGCTCTGCTTACAAATGAGATTTCATTCGTACCCTGCTACCATAGTCGACCACTGCAAATCCGAAAATAATCATTTCAAAATGGCGGCACTTGCCGAAATACCGTGTACATCTTTTGTCATATGTCAATTTTCCTCTTTATAGTTTTAGAGACGCAAGGGTCCATTAAAAAGTTCATATCACTTAAACCATTTAGGCTAGGTAACTCATTTTTTTTCAATCGATTTCCTAAAGATAGATAGATAGATAGATAGATAATTTATTGGTGCTAATATACATATTAAAATGCTTACACAAGTCAAAACAAATTGGAGTAAATGAAGTGTATAAAATAAGAAAACAAAATACAGACAATAGTATAACTCGGTACATAAAATATACGAACAGAAAACATACAATAGTATAAAATATAAGAATATTAGTAAAATGTAAGTATTGCATATAAGTAGTACACCTTTGTACATGTATACAGTGCCTAGGCAGTATTAAGTTAAATCAGAGAAGTTATTCTCCAGAAATTCATTAAACGTGTAGAAGGCTTTGACTTTTAGGTAGTGTTTGATTTTGATTTTGAAATTCAAAAAATTCAAGTTTTTGACTGAATTAGGTAGAACATTATAGAATCTGGTAGAATAGTAGCCTGTTCCGTTTCTTGCTTTGGTGAGCCGAAGAAAATTTATATGTATTTTATCACAGTTTCTCGTATTATGTTCATGAATATGACTGTGTGTAACGTATAGGTGTTCGTGTTGTTTAAGGTATAATAGACACTCTAAGATATAAACACAGGGGAATGTTAGAATTTTAAGTTTAATGAATTGATCTTTACAATCATCTCTATACCTTAAATGCGAGAGTATCCGAATGCATCTGCGTTGCAAACCAAATATTTTAGTGGTATGAGTTGAGTGCCCCCAGTTTAGGATACCATATGACATATTTGCATGAAATGAGCCGTAGTAAGCCATAATTAAGAAGTTTTGAGATAAAGTGTTAGCTAGATTCCGTAAAAAATAAATATTTTTGGAGAGTTTAGTTGATAGTTTTAAAATGTGTTGCTCCCAGGATAATGCGGAATCCAGATATACACCTAAAAATTTTACCACTTTATCTCTTTGAACAAATTGGTCTGCTGGGTCAAGTTTTCGTAAAGTGAAGTTTAGAGTTTGTGTTTTGTCTTCGTTTAGTTTTAATCGATTGGATAAAAACCATTCGTTAATACTCTCGTTTGTCGAGATAACATTCAGTTTCAGTTCCCGAAGCACAGTATTCGTGTTAAGTGTCGTTGTATCATCAGCGAACAATGTAAAATCAGTATCATCACTGGTGTTGGCAAGGTCATTTATATAAATGGTAAAGAGTAACGGACCTAGTACAGATCCCTGGGGTACACCATGGGAAATTCTCCTGGTTATAGAAGTGGAAAAATTATAGTTAACATACTGCAACCTGTTGGTTAAGTAGGTTTTCATGAGTGTTACACTACCGTTATTGAAGTTATATGCCACTAATTTGTCTAGGAGAATTTCATGGGATACACAATCGAAAGCTTTTGTTAGGTCGTAAAAGCTAGCAGTTGTGAATTTCTTGCTTTCGAAAGTATCAAGGATGGTTTGTACGACATTGTTTATTGCCATTGTTGTCGATCGTTTGTTCCTAAATCCATATTGGCAAGGGTGAAATAAGTTGTTAAGCTCAAAGTATTCATTGATTTGGTTTTTCAGTGCCGATTCAAATATTTTGCCTAATATTGGTACCAATGAAATAGGACGGTAGTTATTTAGATCTTCATATGAGCCCTTCTTGTGTATTGGAATAACCTTTGACAGTTTTAGTGCATCAGGAAAGACATTGTTTACGATACACAAATTAATTAGTTTAACAAGGGGGTCAATAATTAAGTTTACTATGCACTTGATAAGTTTTACATTAATACCGTAAGCATCATTGCTTTTACTATTTTTGAGATTAGTTATTATAGTGCGGACTTCATCATGGGTTATCTCCCTGAAACTAAAATTTATTGTATTATTGACAGGTGTTAAATGATTAATGTGATTAGTATTGCTTTTGGGCAAGTTACTAATTATATTTAAAGGGATGTCAGTAAAATAATTATTGAAATCGTTGGCAGATAGTGATTCGCTACTATGATTAGTTTGGTTGGGGTTGTTATTTTTAATAATATCCCAGAAGGCTGCTTGGGAGTTTGGGGAGTTTCTAATATGATCGTCATAGGCTTTTCTTTTTGCTTTGGATATTTCTGAGCGGTATTGCGCTTTGAATAATTTTATGGATTCATTGGTTATTAAGTTAGGGTCAGTCTTGTGTAGGCTTTTGAGAAGGTGTAGATGTTCACGCATGCCACGTAAATGTTCATTATACCAGTGTATTTTAGCGCTGCTACGAGAGGGATCAACAAGTTTAGATTTTAATGGGAAAGACAGTTCAATAGCGTTGTTTAGGTGTTGCAGGAACATTTCGGACTTACTTTCGACTGTTAAATTGGGATCATTAATGAAATTCCAGTTTATGCGTTCTACTAGTTTATGGAATTGTGACAGCCCATAGTCATTTATAGGCCTGTAATTAATTCTAGTTTTATGACCTAGTTTATTATTTTTTGTTATTATAATGTCCATGGATATTCCAAGGTGGTCAGAGAGATTGGGATCACATGTTCTGACAGAAATAGTGTTTAGATCGCAATTAGTGAATATATTGTCTAGGCAGGCGGTTTCTCTAGTACTGTTAAAAACAGTTTGTTTGAGCCCGTATGACTGAAAAATATTGCAGAGATGAAGTGCCTGTGGATCTCTAGTGTTAAATTTTGTGTTGAAGTCACCTGTAATTATGATTTTTTTATTTGAGAGAGAAAGTTTATCTAGAAGTAAAGTTATTTTTTCAGTGAAAATATCAAAGTTCCCTAAGGGGGACCTATATATTGTGATAATTTGATAGTTCTCAAATATCAAGCCAGCCATCTCACAGTGCACTTCAATGCATAGGTTACTTATGTCAAATGGTAATGGTAAGCACTTAAGGTGATTTTGAGCCAGAATGCTTGCTCCTCCATGAATTTTATTCGACCTACAGAAAGCAGAGACAGGCCTATAGCCCTCAATATTTATTGCGTTATGTTCTAGTTCATTCAGCCAATGTTCGTTTAAGCAAAGGAAATTGTGAGGAGTAGTATCATTTAAATATGCTTCTAACTCTATAGTTTTACTGCGCAGGCACTGTATATTAAGGTGTAAGATATTTATCTTTTGTTTAAGGTGATTAGGTTTGACCTTGTTAATATTAGATAAAATGGCATGTTTATTACTATTAATGTTTATATGAATTGGATCTTGATCGAAAAAATTCAAATTTATGGGCGACCAAGTCAGGCCACAGGTCTGGATTTAGTAGTTCGTCTTCGAGGTCTTTCTTGGCATCTATGCGAAAGCTAGTGTATTCCCCGGATCTTGCAGGTAGTTCTTTCACAACAAAGGTTTCATCTTTAAAGTTGTCCTGTAGGTATTCATGTATATCATTTACGGAGACATCACGTGATACTTTTCCAATGAAAATGGCGGTTTTCTGGGTAATAACAGCAGCAGCGATCTTCGGTTTTCCTGGCCTCGTAATTCCATTGATAGTAGCATTTTTTGTATTAGTTATCTTGGCCTGGGTATTGGGAATCGGAAGATGCTTTGGACCGGTGTTGGTACTTCGGTTCGTGTTTACTTTTTTTATTTGCAAACCATGTCTCTGGGTAGATTCGGCAGTCAGGGATATGTTTGGAGAGTTTGGTGTTTTAGTAGTTTTTGTAGTCTCTAGTGGCCTTGGGAGCTTGGCACGGATCTCACCAAGAGAGATCTTTAAGTTCTTAACTTCCTTTTCCAGAATCCTAATTTGTTGTTCCAAGTCTTTATGGGAAGTTTTATTAGGTTCGTTGAATGCGGCATGATCAGAAAAGAGATTATCGGTGGTTTGAATCTTTTCAGCTTGTTGGCATGGCTTTTCTGTCAGTAGTTTGACTAGGTCAACATTGGATTCCTTGATGGCGTTCATGAAAGTTTCAAGCTTGTTTGAGATTTCTGCATAGTGTACTTTAAGTTGATTGTCAATTAAGTTAGAGATTTCGTTTCTCAGATCTAATACCAGTGCAGTATTTGATGAGGAATTGGCAGTGGAGTCCAAAGTAGGATTGCAGTCGATACACCAATAACGTATCATTCTTTTTTTTAGAGTAACAGCTCTCATTTCCGTAGAAGTTATTTTTGCACATTGTTGGCACAAGCCGGTGTTGCAGTTGTCACATACAGCAAGGGTGTCTGTGTCAAATATGTCGCTACATTTCTTACAATGAGTATTATTAGGCATTTTTTTTTGGTGTCAGTGGTTAATTTGAGAGATAGAATTAATTTCCTTTAAATAGTAAGTATATAAATCTTCTATGTCCAGGCCTGTACTGTAGATTTAAACTGAACTGTGATTAGTTTTTGTAGAATTGTTTTTCTTAGGAACAGATAAGTTTTTTTGTTGAAGAAGTGCAGAGATTGCAAGCAATAAATCGAATAATGTGAGTTGGATGCAGGTTTTCACAGTTTGATTATAGGATATTTGAGAAATTGGATGCTTTATGTGCAGTTTGATATAGAACAGAAGAATGAAGAGCAGTTGGATCACTGTTAAATTTGAACTTTATCAGAGCACTAAACAAAACAGACACAACTACTACTACTATCCACCACAAGGAAAAAGGAATCATTAAAGTGGCCGCTATAGTCCCAACGAAGTTTCCAATGGTTGCTGCGATTTTTCGAAAATGACAATTATAAAATGCCAAAAACTCCATTTTTTCCAATGGCACATGCCAAATTTTATTATGGCAGTCGATGTATAGAATAAAATTTGTGGACTTATATCAGCATGTCCTATACCTAACACATGTACTTTTTGAATTGTTCAGTTTTTTGTTTAAATTATAATTTGTCAAAAAAATTATAGAAGCCTATGAAACAATTGACACAGTAGATATTCTTTGCTTATACCTACCATGATACCATATGTATCTTGCATGTACCTACATGTTTCCTATTTAAGCTAGCTAGGTACACACAATTACAGTGTTTTTCATCATCAATATACCTATGTACTGTCGTGAGCAAAAAAAAATAGGACAAGTCTTATAACGTATTTTTTCTAAAATCTAGTTGTGTACATCTAACTTTAATTTTTGTGACATTGTCAGTTAGTTGTCAAAATTCATTGCACTGTATTACATATTCAAATAGACAGATTTACATTAGAAAAAAATAGTTGTCCTTTTTTTTGCTCACAACAGTACCATTAAATACATTACCAAATCAATTTGAATATGAATTGCTAACATTACTATATGGGCAGATGTGTCGAAAAATTATATGTCAATTAATATAATGCGTTTATTTCTAAAGATTAATATGCAGCGCACTACCATTAACTGCAGCCCCTGCGGAACGTTTTCTTTTGCACAAATTACTACTAATTCTTTTCGTTTCTAAAGAAAGATTATTTCAGGTTATATTACTGGTGTTAGCTATATGTTATGTTATGGTAATAATTATACTCTTCGGAACTACGAAAACAAAGAGTATATTTGCAATTGCATTTGATCAGCACATTTCTAAAATAGTAAAATATCAATCGCAGAGAAAACATTTTCATCAGTGTGTCAGTGATCGAATTCTGAACAACCTTCAAAATGTGCGCCCATCTGTCTGCCTGTCTGTCCGTCACGCTTCTTGTAAGCACGATAATAACTTAAGAATGAAAACTCCGATTGAATTGAAATTTGGAGAGTAAGTTAGTGTTACATAGAGGAAGAGCTTTATTGAACAAAGTCGATTAGTAAATAAAAAAGTTTAATTTTTATTTAAATCTAATTTTTGTTTCATAATTAAACAAAAAATGTCGAAGATGAAAACCATCCCACCCCTCCGAGGAGGGTTGTCAAAGAAATTTAGAAAAAGATCCACAAAAAAACAATTGGAGAAAATTTTAAAGTTTAGATTTAAATAGTTACTTACATTGCAATGCCGGCTAAGCATAAATTCCAATAATGATTATATTAAACTTAAAAGTAATAAATTTGTCACAAATGTGATAAGATTATAGACCACGCTTGGTGGCAATCACAGTAGACAAGACCAAGGTCACTCGCTAACATAAATTAACATTAATTATTTACGATAAAATTGTGAAGAGTATATTCTTTAGAATGTACAATTATATAAAAAGTGCAGTAAATCGATGTAGAAAATATAATGGTTAGATTGTTTTGATTTGATTGAACAATAATACTGAACAGTTTTATACTAATAAAGCTTATAACAAATTGCAATTATACAGGGTGTCCCAGAATTGAGTTCTCGGACGAGAACCTGTGATTCCTGGGTTCATATATTGGGCCCATATAACCCAACTTACCTTGGTCCAAAAGTGCGTCCCTGAGGAAATACATCCTCTTAAAGTGGGGCAGAAAAAAAAATTCCAATAATTTCTGTTATCTTGAAGATAAAATTTTCGAATTTTGACGGGAACTGTCTCTCTATAAGTACCTACTTTATGTAAACTTGATAACAACCAAATATCTTTTGTTTCTCAAACGCGGCAGGTTTCCTGTTTCACAAGCACCTATGACCTACAGAGAAAAAACGATAATTCTTGATTTTTGGTTGATATTACAAAAAATTCTAAAATTATTAATTTGTGCACTGAAACAAGTGGACATCATGTGGAGCATTTCTTATTAATGTATTTTTTTTTAATTAACCATTTTTCTGTTATTACAACATTTTGTTCGAGAATTGTAAATAAATGTTAAATACAAATAGAGGAGAAACGATAATTTCTTGTATTTTGATTAATATTACAAAACATTTTGAGAGTACCTTTTTTGCAGCCCTTTCAATGCTCTGCAAAAATGTTTAAGTATTTCGTAATTTTACAGGGCGATTAAAAAAATATAGCCAGTCAAATATTAATTATTATAAAAAAAAAATCAGAAAAAGATATTTGGTACCTAGTTATCAAAATTTGAAAATTTTATCTTCGATACAACGGAAATTATTGGAAAAAAATGTTTCTTTCTGTCTCACTTTAAGAGGATGTACTTCCTCAGGGATGCATTTTTGGACTAAGGTAAGTTGGGTTACATGTGCCCAATATGAACCCAGGAGTCATAGGTTTCTGTCCGGGAATCAATTCTGGGACACCCTGTATAGTTCGTATAGTTTCAGTCACTATAGACATTTTTACCATACAAAATGTAGGATACAAACCATTTTGATATAAATATATTTGTTATTTAGATCGAGACTCTGATGACAAATCCAGATTTTCGATTTTTGGGGAGGATGCGCGAGCCTCCATCTTGGTGATGAAAGGTGTGCTAAGAATAGATTTTTTCAAAACAATTTCTCAAGAATTTGGTTGATCCTACACTACAAAAATGTTCATGACAAAATTGAAGAAGACAAAATTCTTGCATTTTGTATAAACATACTTTTTCTAAGTCTATTATGTAACGAGTTCAGCTGACGAAAGATTAATATTTTTCCGAAAAATCGTCAAACTCAATTTTTGTTGGTAAATTTTTTTAGAACAAATTACACAATATGTATTATTCCAGTAATAATGACAGAAAAACCAGTACACGGGACCGCATTAAAATTCATTTCATATATTATGTAATTGCAAAAAAGGATTGCGGAGGAGTATGTGACTGCAGAAAGGTCTTACTATATCGTGTGAATTCTGTAATGAATGAGTGTAATGCTCAATCATGCAAAAATACACTAAAAACATAGAAAATCGCATCGACGATGAGGACGAAGACGAGGAAATATATGGAATCCCAAATCTCAGGAAAACAGACAATCAGTTAGAAGATGACATTAAGGACGAAGACTAATGACGACGTCAACATCAAAGTACATATAGTTATCAGCATGTGCCTTGGTCAACATCAACCGACCAGGACTGTCAAAAATGAGTAAAAATAAATATAATGCAAACAGATTAGGGAATATGAGCCGAACTTTGAGTCTAATAATGTTCTCTGCCAGAAATAATTTAATGAAATAACAAAAATGGGGAGTTTGACGAATTTTTGAAAAATATTCATCTTTCCACCGCTATAACTCATTACATATTAGACTTACAAAACAAATTTATACACTTTTGTCTTCTTTAACTTTGTCATGGACATTTTTGCCGTTGGATCAACCATTGAAGAGTTATTTTGAAAAAAACAATTTTTGCACTTTTCATTCATGATGACGGCTCGCATTCCCACCGTTATTACTTATAATAGTTGGCCCTGAGTAGTTAATGAAAAGTAAATCGTGCTTAATTTTAGTCTTTAAGGAGATAACATTTTACAGGCGCTTGTTGAGCCAATTTTAACAATTCTGCAATATTGAAAAGACACTAACCCGTTGGTAGTGAATGTAGCCTTGTCAGTAAACACGTTTTATTTAAAAAAATTTGATCTTTTAAAAAGTTTCCTTGTGCCCATTAACAATAATCTAATCTTTTATTTTCATCGCCTTCCATCAATTTTTTTCTTGTAATGTTAAACATTCACCAGTCATTTTCCGTTTTACTGCTAAAATTAGAACTTAAAAACTGTCTTCAAGTGACAGTTTATTAATTGATCATTTATTGGAATGCAATTTTTTTTCTGCTTCCATAGAACACTAGTGAAAATAATGACCAAAATTATAAATAAATCAGTACAAAATAAGAAAAAATCAAAAGGGCGAATTTAGCACTGAAAATCGGCAAAGCCGCCTCCACTCTTAAGTGCAATTTTAACACTAATTAGCAATTTATTATTATTTTGTTTTATATCAAAATTTATTATACAGTGTGATCTCGCTCATTTGATATCCGAATTTTTTGAAATTTTAGTGGTGAGTATATACCTATCAAGTGAGTGTTTAATTGTAGCCACTTTCAAAAAAATATATCAGCAATTTTTTTTTAAAGTAGGAAGATATTCTTAACCAGCACCTTTAGAAACCCCTTGTACATTTTTTTTTAACTAAAAATTGTAAAATCAATTGAAACTAGTAGATATATTCCACTAGTTTGAATTGATTTTACAAATGTGTTGAACAAAAAATGAAGATTACATTTTTTTTATTTGAGAATTCATTTTACAGATAAAAATTATTTTTAGTTCAAAAAATTATTTTTTTGATGGCCCCATCTCGAACACCTTTGAACCCACTACAATGTAATCTGTACAATGGGGTTTCTAAAGGTGCTGATTAAAAACAAATAACTTACTAGTATTTTTCTAAAAAAAAGTCGCTAATATATTTTTTTGAAAATCTACTCCATTTTTCCATCCTAAAATCGAACGCCTCTGACTATATTATTGTCATCAAAAAAATTTCAAAACATTCCGACATCAGATGAACAAGATATCAGGGTGTCTTCATCTTAAAGTGTTTCACACTGTATTGATTTGTTATTATCAAGCATTTACCCATTATAATTGAAAACAAAGGTATACTATTATTATTACTATTAGATTTTTGTTTACCTCACAATCACCCATCCTCAAAGGGGCTTAGTGGTTTTCATTTGCTCACTCCATAATCATAATTTGTGTCTTGTAATTTATGTTAACACTGTACTGAAAGCTTATTGTTTGAAGGTTGTCCAGTGAGTGTATGAGCTCATCCTCACTTGCTGAATAAGATTATTTTAGAAATCTTAACAGTCTGCTTACAGATACTTCACCCTGCTAGTCTCTTAGCGCACATCACATTACATTTTCACTATAGACATCTTGATTGGTGTTTGAAGCCTTTGCCAACTTTATATTTGTCGACCACACCCCTTCACCAAACCAAAGTTTTGTTCAAACAGTCAGCAAATAATAAAAACAAGATATCTGGCTGCTTTTAACTCCAATAATATAGTTCACAGTTTGTCCTATTTCTTATAGTGTAAAGCCTTACGGTAGTTTACGAAACAAAGGTGCCTAAGGTACCTAATAATATCTTGCTCTTTTGGAAAGATGTTGTAAAGTTAGCATTTATTCTCTAGTAGCGTGTCCTCTAACAAAACATTCTTGCTCAGAGGTAATGCTAAAGTCTGGATCGACGACTGTAGACCATTATTTTGCTTGCACGTAATATTAGTGCCAGCAATGTAATTATCACATACATATGTTGTTCCTTTCTTATGCTGTGGTGGTTACTTTAAGTTTATTATGTTTTATCTTACACATTTTTTAATTCGTCCATTCTGTGAAAGAAGATTGTTTCTATTTCTATTTCCTTTTAATCCCATCCAGCCAGTGCCGGATTTCCCAATAGGCAATGTAGGCAGCTGACTAGAGCGGCAAATTCTTTGGGGCGGCAGGTCGCCAAAAGATTTTATAACTTTTAAAGAATAATAACAAGATCATATTTATTATCCATTTTATGATTTTTAAGGAAAAGCAGTAATAGTTATTCACTACAAATTATTGTATATACAAACACCTGCTTAGGTTTTTGTCTGAAAAAGGGCGTAGGATTCAAATCTGCCTACAGGCAGAAAATTCCAAAATCCGGCCCTGCATCCAGTCCTACAATTGCCACAGCGATTTACAATGTCACAAGGTCTAGCTGGCTCCAAGATCAGTACTCAGAAAGGACAACATGTATTTAATGTAGAATAAACAACCACTTATTAATCTTAATATTATTATTACATTTGTATAGAAGTTCATAATTCGTAATAGGTATTTTGGTGGAACGTTAACTCAAACACCGGAACCTCTTTGTCGATTTTCTCAAAAATTTCGTAGAGTATAATAAGTCGACTTTGCAGAGGTTTGTGGCCATTAAGACATTTCAGCCAATTTGACCGGTATTCACTTTTCCTTAAGATTACTGAGTAGTCCTTTGTTTCTGATTTGGTTTGGTATAAAATTTAAGGTTCTCCAGTTATAAGCTCAAATTCATGTCTCTAATATTTATTTGAATATGTTGTGAAGAATTTTCACTCCATCCTCTCAAATTAACTTAAGTGTTTCGACCATTACATTCATTATTCTTAAATTTCTGGAATCTGACCAGAGTCCCTATTGGGGTCCGGGCTATTTGCACTAGCATATCTCCCCACCTCTCAATAGACCTGATTGAATAAAATTTTTAACATATATGAAATGACAGCTATAAGGGCACATAAGTACAATGATGTAAACATTTTATGTTTTAAAATTAATTACATATTACATGAAAATTAAAACAAATTATGAGATAGAAATTATCTTTTGTTTTGAGATAAGTAACAATTAATGAATTTGATATAAGACAAAATGACCTTTCACCACTTCAAGATATGTACACTGTAATTAAATTTGATTTCGTGGTATAATATGAAGAAGTAAAATGAAATTAATAACAATAATATTCGAATTTATTAAATTAAATAATACAAATATAATTATTTAACACATGGATGAAGTTTAGCTAAAACAACTCTTACACTTAATACTTTTTGCTATCGTTTATTTAATGTAACAAGCAAATTGAGGTGGTGAAATTTCTCAGGAAGGACGAGTTTTCGAGTAAAGTATTTCAGACAAGAGTGCCTTGCTTTCGAGGGGGAAACAAAATGACATTATTTTCTTTCGATTTGGTGGACGCCTTCAAGGTAATTTCAAGGTCAACTTCAATTATTTAAAGGGAAAAAAATAAGCAACTTTTCTCTGAAATATTATTTTTTGAACTGTTGTTGTGAAACGAAATAAGTAATTCTTAACAAATGTTTAAATTTAATTTTTCTTTTATATATAAGGTATAATACACGAAAATGAAATTATGCCCCGACGTGTGAGACGCAAGACGCAAAATCATTTGTACGCACCGGCTGTTTCCTTTGTTGGCACACCCGCTTTTGATATTTACTAAGAGGAAATACCTAATATCTATTACGTCTACTATAGATTATTATTTAATTTGCCTTTGACCTCAAATAAAAAAAATAATATTGAATAGATAGTATAATGGTTGTTGAAAAGGCCACGTTGGACCCATACACTGGCCTGCTCAAACACCTAATTTGACATCTCATGATTGTCTTACTGAGATACTTACAATAAGGATGAGGTATACCAAGTTGAAGGGGTAGAAAACACCCCTTTTATCACGAGTTCCATAACTTGTAGAATTAGGTCAAAAATGAAAAAAAAAACAATATGTTTACCTTTTTTGGCTCAAAATATGATGTTTTTACTCTGGTGAATTTTTTCGAGAAATGCTTATTTCTCGAGATATGGCCATTCGACATTTCCTAAAAGTAGGGAAAGGGAAATGTAAAAGTTGAAAAAAAATCTGAAAAAATTCAGGTGAATGTATCATCATTCATCATCGAAATACAAGACTTTTTTATTTGCAACTTTTCTGTAAAATGCGTTTTCACTGGGTTTTACCGAAAAAACATGAAAAGCTACCCCTTTCTTTGAAATTGTAGCGCTTTAAAAATAAGTAATTTAAAAATTTGAAAAAATTCGGATGTATTGAGGCCTTCTAAAAATTTTTTTTCTCTTGGAGTTTTTTTGTAACTCGCTAATTTTGCGAATTACAGGCAGTTTTCCACGATAAATAATGTACTACATTGTTTGCACATTTTCAATTTACTTGCTAATTTTCCGAGTTACAGGCAGTTTTACACAATAAATAATGTACTACATTTTTTGCACATTTTCAGTTTAAAAACTATATTAAACATTTAAAAATGGTATAATTATATTAGGTTTCATACTTTTTTAAAACAATATATATAAATCACGCTCGTTTCTTAATTGAAAAGTTGCACAAAATGTAGTACATTATTATTCATCGTGAAAAACTGCTTGTAACTCGGAAATTTAGCAAGTTATTAATTCCAAGAGACAAAAAAATTTTTAGAAGACCTCAATGCATACGTCTGAATTACACATTTTTAAAGCGCTACAATTTCAAAGATAGGGGTAGTTTTCATGTTTTTTTCGGAAAAACTCGGTGAAAACGCAATTTACAGAAAAGTTGCAAAAAAAGAGACTTACTTACGTACTTACATTACGATAATAATACATTCACCTGAATTTTTTCAGATTTTTTTTTCAACTTTTACATTTCTCTTCCATCACTTTTAGGAACTTTAGAATGGCTATATCTCAAAAAATAAGAATTTCTCGAAAAAATTCACCAGAGTAGAAACATCTTATCTTGGGCGAAAAAAGGTAAACTTATTGGTATTTTTTTTTATTTTTGACATAATTCCACAAGTTACGGAACCCGTGATAAAGGGGTGTTTTCTACCCCTTTCGATTATTTCCTACCCTAATCTTTTTTTCAACTTTTTTATTAACTTCATTACAAACACATTGCACAAGGTTTCATCAAAATCCATTCACTAGCACTCAAGTTAGTAGAGGTGAAACCCCCCAACGACTGGACTATATATAACAATATACAAAAATATCGAGAGCAACGCCACTGTAAGACAACTCGTACTGGTGGAACACTAATTAAATTCTAGAGCCTCTGTCGGTTGCCTGTATATCAAGCAAAAAATAATTGAAAGACAAAAGTATGTTGTCTCTTCTTTACTAGGCCGCAAAGCCATTTAATGTTTAATCTACTTCTGTGTTAACAGTATAGCTTCAATGAAATAAACCTACTATTTCCTTTAACAAACATGCTGCTCAATTTTTCCTCTACTTTTCAATATATTTAAATACTGATTTTATTTCAGAGAACATTCCTGTTTCTATTTTATTTTCGAAGGAGCATTATTTAGTCTTGTTGTTATTTGACGTCAGAGACAAATGAAATAAAAGTAATAATGTGCCTGGTATTAAAGAAATTAAATTAAGAAATTGAAGAATTATGGTTTCTCAGTAAAATTGATGCACAAGTAATTTCATTAAAATCAATAAACCTCAAATGCACTTCACAAAACATTTTCTGCTGTTAAAAAGATCTAAAACACATATTCGAAAGAAATTGAAAGAAAATATTTTTTTTCCCCGTCAAAACCAAATACCTTTTATCTGAAACATTTTTTAGAAAATACGGTGTTTGCGAGATACTTCACTGTCTCAATTTAAATGGACCACCCCATATAAACATATAAACTGTAATCCAGATTTCTATTGTAATGAAAAACAAGGTAAGCATTATACTCTTCGCTGATTTATTGAACTTTTTATATCACTGTTACACATTCTAGGGATACTCTTCGCAGTTTTATTGTAAAGAATGTTTGTTTTTGTTGGCGAGTGACTTTGGCCTTTTCTACTGCGAGATGAATTAAGCCACTAAGTCTGGTCCATAATCATATCACATTCATGACAAATTTGTTACTGTAAGTTTGTAAACATTAGAGACTATTGACTTATGGGTAGCTGCTAATGTAATATAACAATATTCATATCTAAACTTTACAATATTCTCTAATTATTGTTTTAAGCTTTTTCTAAATTTTTTTGAGAACCCTCCCCAGAGAGGTGGGATTGTGTTCGTTTTAAACATTTTCTTGTTTAATTACAAGACTAAAAATTTTATTATTTTTCTTATTTAAATAATACCCAACTTTTTTATTTACTGATCGATACGGTTCTTCCTCTAGCCAACACTAAATTTACTGTCCAAATTTCAATACAATTGGAGTTTTATTTCTTAAGTAATCGTGATTATAAAAAACGTGACCGATGGACAAAGAGACGGACATTTTGAAAGTTGTTCAGATTTCGATCACCAACACAGTAATAATATGTTTTCTCTACAAGTGATATTACTGAATCTAGAAATGGGCTCATCAAAGGCAAAATAAGTACTCTTTAATTTGTATTTGTGAAGAGTATAATTTGACTAGTTTTTAAATATATTTATTGTAGTAGATTAAATTTATTACCCAAGATATTACCAGATTTAGAAATATGCTGATCAAAGGCAATATAAGTATTCTTTGTATTGTATTTGCAAAGAGTATAAGTACTAGTATATAGAATGATGATCAGGCCCGCCGATAGGGGGGGGGGGGGTTGGAGTGTTTCCTGCAGAACCTGGAGGAACCGAAGAGGCCCGGATTCTATGAGATGTGTATGCAAATTCCGATTAGGAAAACGGCAGGTGGAAATATCGAACCATAAGAAGCACTAGCCCTTCGCTTTCCAAAATCTTACAATCGAGGTAAAAAACAATGCCGCAAGAAGGAGTGCACCCCCCTGCTCTCCAAAATTATTTGAAGAGATGGGGGCCCGCACTCCACTAGTCTTTGAAATATATCTATTGTAGTAGATTAAATTTACTACCCAAGGCAAAGTGAGACAGAATTATAAGTAAAAAAGTTATCAGTACAATGAAGGGGCAGAGTCAACATGTTCTTGTTGTCATAATTATGTCAAGGGGGAAGTTATTTGGTCAATGTGCTAATCTAAACAAGAGTTTTCTAAACTGAGGGTGCATCTACTTTTATCGCCACTATTATAGAGGGTTAAATTAACGAAGTTTTCCAAACATTTTGACTATGTGATTTAATTTCCTTTCACTTATCTCGAAATAAATCGTAATTTCGTCACATTATGAGTTAAGCATAATTTAATTGCGTGTTACATGTATCAAAGAAAAAGATATTTTGTCTTATACAGGGTGTAATCAGTTTCATGTCAATAAAAAAACTGGTAATGGGGACCGACTAGACAAACAAAAAAACCTTTATGACTTTTCCCTCTAGGGGCACTTTGAAAAAACTGACCTGGGTTAACATATTAAATATTTTCTTAATATTAATGTAGAAAATAATTGAGAACCACTGCTTTTCTTGGTCAAAGGACTTGTAGTTCCCAATTATACAACTTTTAAATTGCCATAAAAAAGTGCAGTCCTCGGTGTCACACGCGGTGTCAAAGCAAAGGCTTTGTTTGGATCATCGACCGCCTTTGATGGACCGCCTCAACTGAGGGCAATTATAAAGAGGTAAATAATTCGTTATCTTTTCCTGCACAACTGCAAGCAAATAATGGCCATAGAAGTTTAAACAGAGCATTTCTTTACATGTGTGTCTTTTAATTTGGAACAAAATATTGGATTATTGTTTATAATTTAGAATATTTAAATGTGATTTATTAACGTTTGTAACATACATGAGTGTTCTGGGTTAAAAGCTTACCTATGTAAATCATTCGAAATCTCTGCATCTTCATCAATACACAGTTCGGTATGTCGAATTAAGGACATACGTACTCCGTTCAACACTAAACAATAAACTATCAACTAACGTTGTCAATAAAGAAAAATAAAAGAAAAACTTGGTCCAAAATCCAAAACGAAATACAAAAAGAACGAACAAGTTGTGCCTGTACGTAATCAAGAATTTAACGACTTGAATGGTAAAGTCAATAAAATAAATCTTAATATAAATACACAGTGATCCGAAATTCAAAAATAACAAAAACGAACGGCGGGGCGGGTTGGATGTGTGTACATAACGAAACACCCGTACTAACTAAAATATTGCACAAGGGAGAGTCAGAGTATAAGGCAAAGACACACGCGACGATCTAAACCTACCTCAATATTCCAGCAGTTCTCAAAAAATTTTATTGAAAATTTGCGAAAGTTTTGTTTATTTTTTTTCTCCAAAACTATAAGCTTTAGACCCCATGATATGTAAGGTTTTTTTGTTTGTCTTGTCGTTCCCTACCACCAGTTTTTTTCAATGACATGAAACTAATTACACCCTGTATATCAATATTAAAGTTAACAATGTTACTTATGGTCTAAGAGCTAGCTTAAAATGATAAGGTGCAGTGAAAATTTTTATGTAAAAACCCTCGTTACTAGCTGAAAAGTACATAGCTCCGCAGCCAGAAATTGCTCCCGGGGTGGGAAGCATGGGCAGTGGTCAAGACGTTAATTTTTAATCAAAATAAAATCTTTGAGTATAGTTATAGTTTTTAACTGTAGAAATTGCGTAAAATTATTGCCAGAAGTCTAGGTCGGGGTTTAAATGTTGCCAGAAGTCGGAAAAGTTCTAAAAAAAATTGTTTAAATCTTAATGTCAAGGTGCAGTTCTGGTGATTTTGTTTCTATATTTCAAATTTCTCTATTCTTCTGGGTTTTCCGGATATTAACGTACCAGTGACGTGATGTGACATATTGAATTTGCGAAATGTCAAAAAATGCTATTTTTCATTCACTTTTGTCGGCTCAATTTTCGATTTTGCCCATGCAATTAACGATGCCATGAAAACGCCAATTTAGATCTTTCGATATCTACATTAGGAAGCCTTCTGGTGATGTATGTATTTAGCTATGGACATTGAAAAATTTCATGTTTTGCTTTTTCTGATGAATTGAAATTTCAAGTCCACCCCATCGTGTTAAGTGACGCCTTTCACAGCAGATTTCTAGGTTCGAATCCTGTACGGGTGTACTTTTTTTATTTGTTTTATACTTTTTGGGCAATATTTCTTATTCTAAAATTACATTTTACATTTTACGCAATTTCTACAGTTAATAACTATAACTACACAAAATTTGAGCTGTACTCAAAGATTTTATTTTTATTAAAAATTAACGTGTTTGACCGCCCGCCCTGGAAGCGACTTCTGGCTGCAGAGATGTGTACTTTTCAGCTAGTAAGGAGGGTCTTTACATAAAAATTATCACTGCACCTTATCATTTTTAATTTTCGTAGCCAGCTCTTCGTAGTCTATTATGTCAAAATAAAATAATTTCGCCATATGCAAGTACGTTAATCTTTTTAGTTATTTCTATGGTATAATTATAAATGAAAGAGAAGTGTACTTTACTGTTTGTTTGTTAAACGCCCAATAAGGACAACTACAAATTAAGAAACTCACCGATATTGTTATTAAATTAGACGATTGTGATGTTTTCCTTTGAGATTTTCGTGGAGCTAATGATTTCAAATTTTCTTAGACGTTGATTATTGGTATTGTCTTCTTCTGAAGAGAAGTGAACCCTGATAGCCTGAGCTCCTATATTTACATGCACTGCCCAAGAGGAATAACTAATAACTATGTGATATCACCAGAACAAATCGACGCCTCCTAGAAATATATATAAACAGAAAAGCTCAGAGTTCAAGACTCACAGAAAAAAACCATGACAAGATGGCAAAAATGTCAAACATTCAAAATAACCAATCAAATTTTCTATTTATATCCCAAATATACAGATAAAAAAGAAATATACAAATAACCTACAAAAATTAGTCTTTAGTTCTTAAAACATACATCACTAAATAAAAATATTTTATATGTACTCGGCAGTTGTTTTCCTTTTACCACCAAACTTAGCTAAACTTAAGAAATCTGACTAAGTTGACCATTTCTATTCAATCTTTCCAATTCAGGTTCGCTCCATCAGGTACTTCCCCCCCTTACTTATACCAAGTCTATCGGATTTCTTCTGTAACTTTAAAAATGTATGTATAGTAAGAGTAAACACTGGTTTTCAAATATGTATGTAATATAAAGTTGTTGTTGCTTGTTGTGCTTTACTTATATTAAAATTTTAATAACAAGCAGATCTCGTTATCGGCCGCATACAATTGATAACTCCACTAAATTTCATTGTATTAACTTGTAGGAATACTGCAAGAGCTAAATCGAAATCTTAAATTAAATTACGTAAAATGTTGTGAAGCTACTACGAGTACAAATCTATCTCCATTATTCCAAAATAAATGTTACGTAAAACTTTAAAAAAAGTTACAGTTGAAGGTACAATAAACTTGATTAAAAAAATTTAAATTATTTTGCTATATTCAAAGACAAATTTATAATCAAACTGGTGCAGATTTACATATTTTGATATTGAGGCCCAACTAACAAACTGTAATGTACATCAGCCACAATATAAGTATATAAACTCAGCTAAATCCAGTTTAGTACATGATTATGATATTAGCGACTGTAAATGTAGCAATTTAATGACATTTAAATCTGCAACTAGTCTAATACTAAATATGTCACTGAATAAGGTGATGCAGATTAACTTACCACGTGTGGCAATTCCTTTTGATCTTAGATTAGCTGAGTTAAAGTTAGGAAAGTAAGGTTTAGTGTTAAAAGGAAAGCAACTAGCAAAACAGTTTCATAACTTCAACATTTAAACAAATCTTAAATAAATTATTGTACATGCTCATGGTGAGCATGTGCTGCAGATTCTCTCCAGTTGCTTTGAATGGTTTCAATAATCCACCTCCACCACTTTGATTTAGTGAAATAATATCCACTACATAATAATATAAATAACCAGGAAATAACCAAAAACATATCAGAGTCTTTAGATGGAACACTTGTTACAGGTCCTGCAAAATCTAATGAAGTTACTGTTGATTTTTCTATAGCAACAATACCAGTATATTTTGAGATAAACTTTGAGAACAATTCAAAGGTATATTCAGAATCATTAAATTTGGCTACAGGTCTTCCACTATGAAAAAGCATCAAAGAAGGAACACCAACGATTCCATTCTGTGTGTTAAACAAATGATACATCATCGCATTTATAGCCACCATTTTAATATCAGGAAAAGCTCGTGGTAATGCATTAAAATGTGGTGCAGCCATACTAGAAAATGGACAGTATTTTGCATAAAATAATACTACAACACATAACCCAGGATTATCACGCTCTGTTACTTTTGGATCAGGTTGTAATAATTTAATTAATTCAGTGTCATTCGTTAGTTGTACCACAGAGCTTCCCATGCTTGGTAAACACTGTACAAATTTATGTGTTTTATTGATGGTTTCTTGGGAGGCTTGTAAAGTGCCATTGACAGTCGCCTTAAGTTCGGTTTGATTAGTTACATTTTCCAAGGCATTTCCATTACTATTCCAAAAGTGTAATTTTGAAGTAAATATTTCTTGTTTTTCAAACTCTGGTAATGTGTCCGTTTCTTCCGAGTTTTCAGTTATTTGCCCACAAAAGCACAGCGCTGTAAAAAGTTTAAATAATTCATATATTTGCCTTTTTCTGCAGAAACTTTCTCACCTAATATCATTTGTATAATAATTAGTTTTAAAAACATTTTATTTTTTCATTCAAAATTTTTCTCTATTTCATCGTAGGAAGAAGTAAATTTTGTCATGAGAGCAGAGACTTTAAAATAATTAGACTGAGTCTGAACTCGTACAGTGATGTAAACATAAACATATGATGTTCGCCATTTTTATGTACTTCAATGGCATTGAATCAATGCTGCTAACAAAATAACAAAACGTAAAAATATCCACCATATAGAGATGGGCAAAGTAATTCTTTTTACTGATCTGCTTCTTCGCATCTGACTCATAGATAAAATTGATCTGACTTCTATAAACGAGTCGACTTGGTAAGTTGACTCCAACATATATATAATTCATTTATCTATCAGTTTGTTCATTTGTGTTGATTTATAGCAAATTTGAAACACGTTATCTCTCTCACACTCACATTATTTGTGACAGCACTATCTTTATTGAACTGCTTGAAGCTGATTTAAATAAAGACAAATGAACAAACCTTATGACGCCACGCCATTTGCCACCACTATTTACCGCCTGTCCCGACTTTCAATGCCTATATTCACATACATGGTGAATTGAATTATGAATTATTTGGGGAGCCGTGAAACCAAACGATTCATTGGGTCGTTTGTATCTTTCTGTCACGGACGTTCGAGCCGTGGTGACTCGCGGTAAATGTGTTGGCGTTCGTGAAAATAGTCGAGAGTCAAGTAATTCGGAAATCGTGATTCAGCTAATTCGCTCGCGAGTTACCCATCTCTACCAACAGGCACACCCAATTTTATTTGACACGCCCATCTCATTGCCACAGAATAACAAACACTGTGGAATAACATTCTGTGCTTGCTCCTGGTCTCTATTTTTCATGGCACCGCAACCCGCAACTCCCAGTAACGCAGTAACTGTCAGTTGTCTTGTGTAGTTTATCTATGCAGTTGTCACTGGTCTATGCTATGGTCACTGGTCACTGTTACTGTCAAATTCTGTTTTTGTCGTTTTGTGTGTTCTGTCATTCCGTTTAATCCAGGAACAGAAAATAGAAGTTAACTGTGTCGTTTTATTTTGAGAAGACATGAAATAACTGAATAGCTTTAGTGTTGCGTCTCTCTGTTTAAAATGAAAGAAATATGTGTGGTCTTGTTAAATTAAAAGTATGTTTACGTTAAATTTTGTGAAAGAACGATTTAATTCCATTAATATCTTCATCAATGGAGAACTATACTGTAAGTTCTTGTGCTTAGATGTTTAGATATTATCTTTTGCAAATAGGAAATACTTATGTTGTGTTAATAATTCGGCGATAGGATAGGATTAAGTACCGTTTTGCCTAAATGAAGATTAAGTTATTTTATTTAGAGTCGCCTCCTTTGCTAGCTTATAGGCCACAATATTTTTGGAAAAATTTACAATAATTGATATGTTAAATATAGTAGGGTCGTTTTCTGGGTCATATGATAAACCCTGGATTGTATATAAGATTCCCCGGGTTATTACCTACTGCTTTTTATATAAATAAAGATTTTTTTCTAATTTTAAATTACAAACAAAATTTTAAATTTTTTGAAGAAAGTAAACATTTGGACAGTACTAAGTACATACGTACCTGCTACAAATGTACATTATCAGACTTGTACAGAAATTCTAGGGCCCAATACATAGTTGATTCGAGGGCCTCTGACTTCTTCAAACAAGTAGGTATAGGTATTAATTGGTTTAGTTACAATTAACTGACCCGTCTCGAGCTTGGTACAGATGTCCCCCGCTCCTTGGCTGGACCTACACATTATTTATAGGATATTCAAATTTATTGTTTGTTTCTAAAAAGAACTTCAAAAAAGAATATTTACCCAGATCTTTCGGTTCAAAAGCAAGAGAAATGGAGAACACTTGTTTACTCTTAGTGGATGTCGGCTTATGGTGTTTTGTGCATTTAAGAGTTTGAATTAATTTTCATGGAGAAGTTCATCCGAAAATTATTTTTGATCGTTTTTCTTAAATCCACTCTTCATTTGCAACTGTTGGGAGTGTATCTTTCAATTCTATATCTTCTACATTAGAACTGGTAAAAGCAATAACATGGCAGTGGTTACACACACCCCATCCCATCATCTTACGCATATTGTGTTATTTGTAACTGAATCGGATTTGTGGTGGTGGCGAGGGTGGTGATAAAATGTGGACACTAATACAACTAAAAATTAAAATCCCAGGAAATTCTTTTGCATTATCATTTTCAGACTGCTTCTCAGTATCGTGTTCGTGTCTTGTTTTGACACTGGACCTGAGTATCTTTCAATTCTATATCTTCTACATTAGAAGTGGTAAAAGCAGTACTCTGGCACTGTTTTCACATGCCCCACCATTTTACTTATATTGCGTTATTTGTAGCTGAGTAGAGTTTGTGGTGGTGGTAAAATGTGGACACAGATAATAACTGAAAACTAAAATTCCAGGAAATTATTTTGCATTATCATTTTCAGACTGCTTCTCCAGTATCTTGTTCTTGTGTTATTTTGACACTTGACCTTTCCTGTTTTGCCAGGTACATTGTTTCCTACTCTCCTTTTTAGAACACCATATTTTTTGCGGGCACTTATTAAATTTCCAAACCTAAATTCTTGAATAGCCCTCAGCACAACATCTTCAGTATATCCCGTAAAACTAGTAATTGCCATGGTCTCAATCAATAAAGTACCAACCCTACTGGTTGATTGGATGTATAGAGCCTATAAATTTTATTTATTTGAGAAAATAGCTAGTAGTTATTATTCACAAATATGCAATGCACAACATCTTCAGTATGTCCCGTAAAACTAGTAATTGCCATGGTCTCAATCAATAAAGTACCAACCCTACTGGTTGATTGGATGTATAGAGCCTATAAATTTTATTTATTTGAGAATATAGCTAGTAGTTATTATTCACAAATATGCATGGAGCATGTTTTTCTTCAATGTATTTTAATACCTACTAAGCGTTTGCCACCTTATGGCATTTATTGGAAAAAATTCTTTGGTACTATGTAGTAATTGCCACCTAATAACTACGTAATTGTTGTAAAGGTTATTAAATGCGAATGAAATAATACCATAAAATACAACACATCTTATACTGGCTGAACCAAATTGGATGGTCGTCATTGGAATCTCAGAAACCATAAGAGATAGAGTCGGTTAAACGGTGAAAAAATGGCGCAATGTAATACTCAATAATGAGGCATGAAGAAATCCGAAATACTCCTGTTCATATTGGAGAAGAATCCAAATTATGGATTTTTAAATTTTTGAAATATTTCAGTACTTCAGAACTTATTAAGAATCCAAAAATATTTTCTTAGAGCACTATGCAATGCTCTACATGCCAATAGTAATCGTTTTATTTGGCAATGTTACGTCACTTTAGGACTTTCATCAACTTCAAAATTTTAAATATGGACCTGGGGTTTTTACATAATTTTTTAATATAATACATAATAATCAATGATACATTGCACTTAATTATTGTCCAATGTTTCATTGCACTAAATCATTAATTATAACAGGTTGCCCGAATGCGGTCCTGTAAGTTTAGTTTTTTAAATTAGATTTTACGGAAACTTGTGATATTGGTAAGTAAGTGGTTGATTTACATTTACATTATTTATTGATATTTTATAATAGCATTAAAATGTTTAAAAGATAACTAACAAAATTCCCATTTTCACTAAGGCAAACATACGTTTATTTTTCTGTTGATGTTATGTACTGTACATCCAATGTCTCTTCTACGCAACGAGGCAAATGAGTTTGAAATTATTTACCTCAATTGATCAAGTCAGTATTGATGAATTCCTTGTACATTTTGTTTTTCAAATAATCACACAGTGCTAAGTCAGGTAACCTGGCAGGCCACCCCATTTGAAATTGTTGGTCCAAAAATGCTCTTACATCTTATTACACTTCGTTGATAAGCTTTTAAAAATTTGTATGCCATTATAAAAAAATCGATAAATAGTATCAAGTAAACGAATAACTTACTTACTAGTAACTCAAGGTACCGTGAAATCTAATTTAAAAAACTAAACTTACAGGACTGCAATCAGGCAACCGTTAAAAATAAGTAATGATTTGATGCCATGAGACATTGAAACATAATTAAGTGCAACATATCATTGATTTCGTAGTACAAAATGCTTTCCAAAAATGATGTGAAATCTCCAGGCCCGAATTAAAAATTTTGAGGTTAATGGTGGTCCTGAGACGACGTAACGTCGCCAAATAAAACAGATACTGTTGGTATGTAGAACATTTTAAAGTACTCTAAGAAGGTATTCTTGGATTTTTAGTAAGTTCAATAATATCCAAAATACTTTGAAGAATTAAAAATTCATATTATGGATTTTTCTCTAATATCTCAGAGACCAACATGAGTATTTCGGATTTCTTTTTGCCATATTATTGAGTACTACATTCCGCAACATTGCCACCATTTAAACGATTCTGTATCTCTTACGGTTTCCGAGATCCCAATGGTAAGCATCCAATTTGAATCAGCCTATATAATTTACTCACAAAACTACATAATAATTTAGTAAACTTGGTAAGTGATTAGAAGGAAAAACCTTGCTTTAAGCGTCATCACTATTATAGACCAAGCAAATGGGTAGGTTAAGTCGCAAAATGTGTCCGGAGGGAGATCTCTACGGGAAAAGTTGTATTGAGCTGAGATGTAAAAAAAAAGCCTAATACACTACTAGCCCCACCCTTTTCTTAAGGGCTGAAAAAGGATGAAATAGTTTATTTTTGCGTATAAATAAGTAAGAAAACGAAAACGATGGTAGATATGGAAAAAGGTTTCAGATAAAAATTGTAGAGCTTAAAATTCTGCTTAAAAAAGGCCATATGCATTTATACCGTATTTCTGATGGTTTGGCTGTAAAACCTGTATGACGCTTAGGGGCTGAATGGAATGTTAAAAAAAATCGTAAAAAATCGAAAAGTTGATATTTTTAATTAGTTTCTTTTTGAATCTCCTTAGAAAAATCCCCAACTTTCTTTCCAGAGATAAAGTATCCTTGTCTACTTGTTTATATAAAAGTTATGAATATCTGAATTTTTAAATTCACGATTAATCAGGGTTGAACGTAGCGAAAAATATTTTTTTAAGCAACACTGTCTTCTTCGTGAAATTTCCTTACAAAAAGTCCTATACAGTTTTTTTTATCTCACATACCAACGTTGATATCTAAATAAAATTACTATAATTCCTACAATTTTTATTTCACTCGACGCCACTGGAATATAGTCTAAGAGCTACTGGCCTCGGCAACCCATTGTCACAATGGTGGAAATATGTTAAAATGTTAGGTTAGGTCTCCCCCGATATTTATTTATCCACTTCTACAAACTTTTGAGTTACAGACCTCAAATAGAGTAGCGGCAACAGAAATACTTAGCATGCTAGAGGTCAAGAGTTCAACTCCTATGTAGCGCCAAAAATATTTTTTGCTTTTTTTTTAATTTTTCGACCCAAATCTCTTGCTCGAATATTATGTTACCTATAGTTCACTTCTATAAATGTTTCTTTGTCATAATATTTTGTATTAGTGACAGAAAATGTTTTCGATTAATGAAGTATTTTTGAAATCTACAATTATACATTGAAAAAGGTAAGAACAGTTCATACATTATTTTCATTTTACGTTTTCTCACACTGAAAAAAAATTAAATGTGTAATAAAATAAATTCAATATCTCAAACAATCAAAAATGAAACCAGGATTTTTCAAAAACTCAACATATTGACATATCATACCTAGTGGAGTCAATGAGGCTGAAAATATGCATTACTTAATAATTCCGGGAAGCAGTAACTTTCGAAATACATCTCTGACATGTCGGGAACAACATACCAAAAGTTACCAACAATAGTCCTTGAGCGTCATTTGTTATTGAACAAAATAGTTGCCAAATACCAGTTATTGTCAAATATCTCTTGAAATATGTTTTTCTTATAAAAACTGATAGCGCCGTTCGAAAGTACGGGAAAGTTTACATAAAAATGTATATGAAGTTATTTTTTACAATGAAAAATGTAGGCTTCAGATCGCACGAAAATGGAACGTGGCGATGCGTAAGGCGCGCGAAGCGAGCGGTGTCTTGGGCGCGCTGCACCAAATTTGTTGTAACTTTTGAAGTAATTGAGCAAAACAAGATCTAATTGAAAGAAGAAACATATTATACTTATAATTAAAAAAATGAATGTATGTAGGAATAGTACATATATGAAATCGGAACATAAAGAGATTTCCGATGAACTCTGTACTTAGAAGGTCAACCATTTTTACATTGTTTAAGATAAGAACCTAGAACTATCTCGTATTACTCTTAAAGTAATGTATAAAAAGATCCGGTGAGTGAAAAAAAATCCAAAAATTTATTTTTGAAGATGTACCTACACTTCCAAAATTTGATAAAATTTGATATGTATAACTAACTTCAACCATCGATTACTCTGGTTTCAATTACGTTATTCGATTTCTGTAGGCGATTTTTAAAGCTAAAATGTCCTTTACGATGCTTCAAAGTAATTTACCTTAGAAATTATATTAACCCTCTTAATTTTAAGAGAATAAAAAAAAGTATTTTTTGTTCTGAAATTCGTGAAATTAGGGATAAGATAAACGTTAATAACTTTAAAAAAAATTATTTAGCATACCTAATTACAGCGATTTCTTATACATTACTTCAAGAGTAATATGTGAAAGTTCCAGGTTCTTATCTTAAAAATTGTATAAATCGTAGAGCTTATACCTACCGATTTCATCGGAAATCTCTTTATGCTCCGACCTCAATATACATGTACCATTCCTACATACATTCATTTTTTATTTGAAAATATAATAATCCAATAGTCACATAGTGGAGTGAAAAAGGACATTGATGTGTATAGTTTTGTAACACCAAAATTATATCATACCTTCTGGGGTATCACCAGGAGTATATATCTGAGTTTTGGACTTCCAAAGCATATTGCGTCTTTTTTATAAACAATTTTGTTTTTCGAACAGCGTTTATTTAGGTAAAGAGGTGAATATCTCCGGTTCTAGAGGTCCGATCGGGACAAACAAAAAATCCAAATCTTAGCAATTAAAATTTCAAGAAATCTGCGTTAGTTTTGGGTCATTTAAGTATGTAAATATCATGCAAAATTAAATAAACTGGCTAAAAAGCCATTTTTTCATTTTAACGCCCAGGGACGTCAAGAATTACGATCGGCTTCAAACTTTCAGAAAATATACCTTTTGTTGAAAACAACAAATTTTTTAGGACACTTTGGAATTTTTTTTATCAGAAAAGAAAGAGAATTGCGAGAACTTTGATTTAAAATAAAGTTAATTTTCGTCTATATGAACTCGAGATAGTTAACTTTTAGCATCTTGTAAAAAGATAAATAGCAATAAATATACACACACATACACATAGAAATATCCTGGGAGGCAGCGACCGTTTTCGTGAAATCATTTCTATAAAGCTAATTTTTTTCCAAAGAGAGCTTAGATAGTATATATAATGAAGGTTCAATTCTACCAAACTCTTAGTGGTGCATAAATGAGTAAAAAATTAAACATGTAAAAAAATAGATGGACGTAAATTTCGTTTTTCGAATTGTCACGAATTGTCAAAAAATGACGATTCGCCTTCGCTCCTGCCGGCCTCAATTTTCGATTTTCACCTCGCGACTCATGTTGTACGGTCATTGTCGACCTTCTCCTCGCCATAGAGACATAGAACGGGTCTCCGATCGCCGTATTTATTCAGTTCTGACGTTTGAAAAATTGACTTGCGTTCTTGCTAATCGGCGACTATTTTTAAGTGGTTTCCCGAGTTCGAATCCCGTCCGGGGATACTGTTTTTTTTTTTTCGTTTTCAATTTTTTGGCGGATATTTTTGATTCTATAATTGCTATTCGCTCCGTTCTATTGCATTTCTCGGAAAAGATTTGCATTTTCCGCCGCGGAATATTAATTTGCACTATTTCAATTAATTAAAGATCAGAAATTTCCTAACCGAAACATGTAATGAAAGCTTATTAACAGATCTATAAAAATACTGTCTGTTCATTAATACTAATGAGGAATATAATTGGCATGATTTGACTACGTATTGCCGTTTTTGCAACGTCTACCAAAGATTTAACCACCCAATAGCGGGGGTAGAATGTGATTCTTAATCGAAATAATGCAGATTAATATTTCGCGGCGAAAAATGCAAAACTTCTCCGAGAAATGCAATAGAACGGAGCGAATGGCAATTATAGAATCAAAAATATCCGCCAAAAAATTTAAAACGAAAAAAAAAAAGTATCCCCGGGCGGGATTCGAACTCGGGAAACCACTTAAAAATAGTCACAAATTAGCACGACCGCAAGTCAATTTTTCAAACGTAAGAACTGAACAAATACGGTGATATTGGATACCCGTTCTATGTCTCTATGACGAGAAGAAGGTCGGCAATGACCGTACAACATGAATCGTGAGATGAAAATCGAAAATTGAGGCCGGCAGGAGCGAAGGCGAATTGTCATTTTTTGACAATTCGAAAAACGATATTTTCGTCCATTTATTTTTTTGCAACATGTTGTTTAATTCGTTACTCTTTTATGCACCATTAAGAGTTTGGTAGAATTGCACTTTCATTACAGATACTATCTAAACTCTCTTTGGAAAAAAAATCTAGCTTTATTGATATTAACGCGAAAAATCTGTCGCTGTCTCCCGGGCTAAAACAGAGTTGTCTCTGAACAGAACAAATATTTGACATTAGCCAAGAAAAATAAGGTTATAATTTTATAAAGATAAGTTAGCAGAATATTAAATTCCCCTAAATACATTCGTTAACTACTAACTACTAACTTAAGTAAGCCGGAAACAATTGAGCACAGTGCAACAAAACAAGAGGTAATCTCGATATATAAATTTGAAAAAAGCTATTCAGGCTAACAGCAATGTTTATAAGATTTTATAAGTTTAAAATGTTTTTGGACGTTTCATATGAAGTATAAATATCTTTCAAAATGATACAGTTCGAATATTAGCCATTTGTTAATTAACAATAATTGGCCAAAATACTAAAAGTAAAATATCTCAAGTTCAAAATGGCCCAAAAAATCAATTTGTTGTTATTTGGTTTATATATAAATTTCAAGAAAGTGGCCAATATGACTTTAAAAATAAATGTTTAATGTCATCGGAAAGCTGGCATCGAGATCTACATTTGAAACAAAATGATCCATTTTCGAATTAATGGCACAAAATATATTAAATATAATCTCGACGGAAAAGGTAAAAACTCACAAACATCACATTTTCAAACCTTAATATCTAAAAAGATACGTCGAGTGGAGTTCGTATAATGCCTCTATGGAAAAAATATGATTGGTGATTGACGTTTTGTCGGCATCATAAATTGCGTCAGCGAAATCAGAAATTCAGTTCGGCACGAGTGAATCAAAAATGGCTCTTTTTGACATTTGCGATAAGCATGAATTATTGACTAGACCGCCGCGACCGCTAGCAGTAAGCTCCGCCTTTCTGTCGATAGTTTATACAAAACTATCTAGAGTTGTCCCTAAAAAGTCAACTTGCGTTACGTTTCTTCGTATAAAGAATATCAAATACTCAATAAAATAATTTCATAAACTGAAACACTAAAAGACAACTAGGATTTTTCAAAAACTGGACATGTTATCACTTTCAAATTTTTGAACTCGATAGTACACACAATTATAAAGATTTTGCGTTAAAGAATCAACTCGTAGTACGGTACTTCATACCGAAATCAAATCTTCGTTTATATTTTTATTGTTTCAGATATTTAATGAATTTTTTTGAATATTTAATTTTTTCTCAATATGAAGAACCATAGAGCGAGTTAACTTAAAAAAAACTCTATAGTTTTGTATACCATCTACTGCCAAAATTTTAAAGTGATATGTGTAAATATGTCAAGTTTTTGAAGATCCTTGGTTGAATATTTAATTTTTTTTGAATGCGAAGGAACGTAAAATGAAAATAATATTTGAACTTTTCTTAAACCTTTTCCAATGTATAATTACAGATTTTAAGAATACTTCATTTTAATCAGAAACACTTTCTTTCACTAATACAAAATATTATGGGCATCACGCTACTCCAAAATGGAAGCATTCCGACACAGGCGCTTAAACAGTCCTCTGTTGAATTTTTTTTACGAAGACCATATTGAGCATTTTGACAATATTTAATTTTTTGCCGAAAAATGTACAATTCTGTTAAAAATAACACGTTCTACTATTTTAGAAATAGTTGACAAAAGCCACGGGTGTGTGATTCTCAGGTAATGTGTTATCTAATTTTTTGTGTAGAGAAAAAACTTTGGCTATCTTTAAAATAGATGGAAATGTTCCAGTTATGGAGTTCAATAAACTAACATTATTTATTATAAATAAATAATGTAGTGGTTTGATTTTGGGCCCGGGGCCATGAAATAAATATTTTTAGACCGAATGAATACCGTTCAACCCTTTAACTCAGCTCAAAATTTGTTTAAAAATGTATGCACAGTTGTTTTAGTAATGTAACTGTATTGGCAGACAAAAATAGTGGTGCCTAAACGAAGGCAGAGAAAAACATTTTTTTAAAGATTATGAGATCTGCTTTAAGTTCACCATTAGAGGTCTCCAGGTAATAAACTTTGTGGAATTCTATTTTATAGAATTCTTCCTCATTCCAAGATACTGTTATACATTTGCTTCTAAAATGATCTCTAAATATATAATCAATTATTGTAATTTAAAACATATTCGACATTGTAAGATTTTTTTGTAAAGTTCAACTTTTCTCATTCAAAACATTTCCGTTTATATAATTAAAGTATGAATTACATCCTGTTCGTGCTTTCAATGTGAATTTTTATAGTTAAAAAATATATTTTTCAATAAATTTTGTATGAAAAAGCTAATAGCGTTTTTTCACAAGCCTATTTCTGAATAGATATCCAGGTCACTTAACACAGTTCTTATCTTGCATTATCTCATTTTCAAGACATCACCTAACCTGTATCGATATCGACATTCGGGAGCCTTCCTGCTGGTGCATTTACTTAGTTATGTCCATTTAAAAATTTCATGTTTAGCATTCTCCAACGAGACTGTTTGAAATTTCAAATCCATCCCGGCCGTAGCAAATCGCGTTAAGCGACGACGTTCATAGCGGATTTCTCGGTTCGAATCCTGTACAGGTGTACTTTTTAAATTTGTTTTGAACTTTTAAAAATTTATGTTGAACTTTTTGGCGGATATTTATTATCCTATATTCATCGCATTTATGCGATTGACGTTTAAAAACTATAAAAAAATAGAAATAATCCATGTCTAAGTTAATGAATTTGTTCACCACTTCAGAGTCGTATATCACACTATATTCGACACCATTATTTTTCTACTTGTAGAATATAAATGAATTAATAAAAAAAAAACAGCTTGTTACAAATCTGTCATGCAGATGAACAGTTTTTGCCTCTAGATAGGCACTAACCGATATGTATGCTAATCGTATTTTCGTAATTACCGAATGGTAATTAATCGATACAGAAAAAATCAGCTTGTTATAAATCTGCCATCCACAGTGAAATATCTCGCAGGTTAACAGTTTCTGCTTCTGGAAACCCACCAACCGATATGCATGTCAATCATATTTTTGTACTCATTGTGACACAAGTAATCGATAAAAAATATCAGCTCCATACAAAAACTTCCACCAACCACGAAAAGCATGTAGACTTTCAACAGTCATCTAGTGAAGTTCCCATCACCAAAGAATTTTCTCTTATCACTATTTTGTCTGCCAAGCTCTAAGGAACAGGATTAATAATGTCTCTAGCTTTTATAAATATGTTGGGTGATTGCACGCTGGCTTCCTATGTGATATCTGAAAATGCAAACTTTGTAGAAGTAAAAAATAAACATCAACTTAAACGGCAACCAATTTCAAAAAATGCAAGAGTGCTCACTGCTCACCCCCGTCGACATCCTTTCGCCCTTTCGCCCATATACTTATTGTGAAAATGGGTATGTTGTCGAGGCCAGTAGCTCTTAGACTATATTCCAGTGGCGTCGAGTGAAATAAAAATTGTAGGAATTATAGTAATTTTATTTAGATATCAACGTTGGTATGTGAGATAAAAAAAAACTGTAAAGGACTTTTTGTAAGGAAATTTCACGAAGAAGACAGTGTTGCTTAAAAAAATATTTTTCGCTACGTTCAACCCTGATTAATCGTGAATTTAAAAATTCAGATGTTTATAACTTTTATATAAACAAGTAGACAAGGATACCTTATCTCTGGAAAGAAAGTTGAGGGTTTTTCTAAGGAGATTCAAAAAGAAAATAATTAAAAATATCAACTTTTCGATTTTTTACGATTTTTTTTAACATTCCATTCAGCCCCTAAGCGTCATACAGGTTTTACAGCCAAACCATCAGAAATACGGTATAAATGCATATGGCCTTTTTTAAGCAGAATTTTAAGCTCTACAATTTTTATCTGAAACCTTTTTCCATATCTACCATCGTTTTCGATTTATACGCAAAAATAAACTATTCCATCCTTTTTCTGCCCTTAAGGAAAGGGTGGGGCTAGTAGTGTATTAGGCTTTTTTTTTACATCTCAGCTCAATACAACTTTTCCCGTAGAGATCTCCCTCCGGACACATTTTGCGATTTAACCTACCCATTTGCTTGGTCTATTAGACAAAAATCCCGAAGCCGCCAGATCTACGTCATTTTAGCAAAGCTAATATTTTGACAAATAGTGTGATATGTAGTTAAGAACGTATGCATATTTGTTAGCTTGAAAGCGGGGGCCCTTTTACAAATAACAGGTATAAAAGGTACAAAAAAAAACTAACCTACGTTAAAGTATGGTAGAATACTGTTAAAAAGCAACATTAATTATTGCCAGACGCTTTCCGCTGGCCCTAACTTCCGCCAGACACTTTAAAGCTCGAAAAAACCCAACCTAACCTAACATAACTATGGAATTATATCTACTACCAACTATGTAAAAAACGAAACAAAACAAAAAATTTATTATATTAGGTTAGGTTGAGTTTTATGCGCTTTAAGGAGTCTGGTGGAAGTTAGGGCTCATGGAAAGTATCTGGTAATACTGAATGTTGGTTTTTAACAGTATTCTGTCAAACGTATATGAAAATCAGCTAGCATCATGTTTCCTCTCCTTTGTAGAATGTCATATTTTTTGCGGTGGCACTTATTAAATTTCCAAACCTAAATTCTTGAATAGCCCTCAGCACAACATCTTCAGTACTTATATTCTTTAAAACTAGTAATTGCCATGGACTCAATCAGTAAATACCAAACCTACTGGTTGATTGGATTGGAGAGCCTATAAATTTTATTTAGTTTATAAAGTAGCTAATAGTTATTATTTACAAATTAGCATGAAGCAAGTTTTTCTTGAATGTATTTTGATACTCAGTTTTTGCCGCCTTATCGCTTTTATTGAAAAAAATTCGGTGGTACTATGTAGTAATTGCCACCTATAATAACTAGGTAATTGTTCTAAAGATTATTAAATGCGAAAAAATTAATGCTATAAGATGCAACACATCTTATACAGGCTGATTCGAATTGGATGGTCACCATTAGAGTCTCGGAAACCGTAAGAAATAGAGAGTCGGTTAAATGGTGGCATAAACTCATATGTTGAACGAATTTGGACTAATGTAGTCCTGTCGTAATATTATTTGGTGAATTACGAAGAATATAATAATTCTATATTTTGAGCAGAAATCGTTTTTACTGCCTTTGCATAATTATGTTCATGACCAACCACTAATTCCTGATCAAAAGTTCTCATCGGCACAAAGTCAAACAATATACAGTTTTACAGATATCAGGGGTACAAAGACTATTTTCCGGGATTTTGTCGATAACAGTTTATGGTCACTGATTCCAATTCCGATGTCAAAAGTGACATTTGACAGTTGGCAGCTGATCTTGTGCCCATGAGAACTTTTGATCAGGAGCTCGAAAGAAATAACATATCGATTCCAGAGAATTTAACCGAGGAACTGTTTCCGTATAATATGTGCAGGGTTCTGGTTGGTAGAACCAAAAGTGCTGCAAGTTATTTTATCCGATATGTTCTATGTTTATAACTCTACTCCTTGAAAACAAATTCAAATAAAAAATTTGTCTTCATCCTTCATCTTTATTTCTTACCAATAGGTATCTATTTCGAAAGAATAAAAAGTTTCCTGCTTGCTATATTTTTACCTGCAAATTCTAGCATTTTATCGAGCATTACAAAAAAAATATATTTCCTACATTCATTAAAATTTGATAATACATTTCATTAACGAATATGTAATGATAACATGGTAAAAAATCTTCCATTTTGAGTTAGAGTAAGTTAAACAAAGAAATAACTGTTTTCGTATTTTAACTTTAATTACATAGCCACAGAAAAAAGAATTTGGTCATGTACTAATGAACAGAGAATCATATTCTGGTGTGTTTTGACACTGAATACGAATTCGTGGTCCAATTTGCTCCATGTCATCACACAATTTTCATTAATTACTAAGGAAAGGGTCAAATATCAATTAAAATACAGTTTTCTTAAAACCCTTTATAGCAGGAGTATGTTTATGATAGGTATTTCGACTCACTGTTATCAAATCTGAGACCATAATTTCGAATGATGACATAAAAATAGTAATTGTACCTCAAAAAGTCAACATTTGGATACTCAGCGCTTTCGTAGCGGTAATTAGTGTACCAACATAATTATACCCATATTTTATCAATATATGTTATATTTGTCCTCTGAATTCAAATGAGTCGCTTCCTACATGATTTTCATAAAAGGTACCCCACCGAAAACAAAAAAACCCTGCTCAGCAATTTCAGGGACGCATACCGCAACGAGATAAACTTAGCTAAACAAAGATCCCATGATAATTATACAGTGTGAACCTAAAGAAACGCACAAAATGCATATCTTTGGTATGTGCCATTTTTCAAAAAGAATCCTCGAACAGGTTTTAGTTTTGTAAATGTATGTATGTATGTATTTTGTCACTATACCAAAATTTATGACGTCATTGGTTTTTGAGTTATGACGCCATCATAATTTTTTTTTAATGGAAACAGACATTTTTGTTTACTGTTTTTGGTGGTATATTCCTTTAGCTTGCTGGTGATACAAAAAATGATATTACCTGAGCCATTCTTTTGGAAAAATGACATTTTATGTAAAAATAGCTTACCTTTCTCAAATTCACAAGTAATGTTCCACTTTCTTATGGACTGATAAATCTTGTTGCCTACAGAGAAAATAATAAAAAAACAATCACCTTAACAACAGAGAGATACAGGCCTGTTTGTGTAAAGTATCGATAACTTTTTTATTCCTGGCACGTGTGGAACCTCAGTTTTGTGATACTTCTGAGACAGTGTAAAACTAGTGAATGCAATACCACGTTTAAGTGAAAGAGAACCCGTAGAAATTTTGATGATGGTTGGATATGGTGAGAGGCTGAGAACTCCTCAGGAAGCATGTGATATTTTCAATGCCAAGTATCCCGAAAAGCAAATTTCTAGATCCACTGTAAGTAGATTGGTGGCTAGATATGATGAATCTGGCAGTGTAGCTGACCTCCCTCGATCTGGTCGCCCTAGCACAAGCAACAAAATCAAATTAAATATTCTTCTAGAAAGTGAGGAAAACCACCATCTTTCGATAAGGCTTTAAATCATAACTTGAGTCAAACTCCTGTAGTACGTCTATTGAAAAAAGAAAAATACCATCCATAAAAAGTGCAATTAATCCACGAATTGAATGAGGACGATCGGCGCTTACAGTTTTATGACCAGTTGATAACCTTGTGCGATGAAAACCCAAATTTTTTAAAGAACATTGTTTTTTCTGATGAAGCTATATTTTAAAGGGGACTGTACATCAGCATAACTGTAGGTATTGGTCACGCGAAAATCCTCATTGATCTCAAGAAGCCCATACACAACGACGAGGCAAAGTAAACGTGTGGGCCGGTATGATCGGTGATCGTTTATTGGGACCTTTTTTTTTTTCAAGAAAATCTTAAGGCCGCAAGATATTTACAGTTTTTGCGAGTTGAGCTAGTGCCAGCCTTAGCAGTTATGTTTCAGAACAATGAAGATGAAGATATTCCTGCTGAAAACGTCTGGTTTCAGCAAGATAGGGCTCCACCTCATTTTGGGATAGCAGTGCGTCAGTTTTTAGATGACTCTTTTACTGGAAGGTGGATAGGTCGTCGAGGTCCCATTGAGTGGCCCCCACGTTTACCGGATTTAACCCCCTTAGGCTTTTTTCTTTGTGGTTACTTAAAGTCAAGGGTATATTTTAACAGACCAGATACCGTAGAAGAATTGAAAGATAGAATTGGCTTGGAGATGAGACGAATTGCCATGAGATGATTCAGATCAGCGTGCAAAGTGCCCCCACCCGTCTTAGTCAATGTCAAATGATTGGAGGGTCGCAATTTGAGCAATGGAGATGATTTTTTTCTCACAATTACTTACGTAAGGTATTAATCAATAGAAATATTATTTTCCAAAAAAATGGCTTAGGTAATATCATTTTTTTTCATATCACCAGAAAGCTAAAGGAATATACCACCCAAAACAGTAAACAATAATGTCTGTTTCCATTTAAAAAAAAATTATGATGATGTCATAACGCAAAAACCAATGACGTCATAAATTTTGGTATAGTGACGAAATGTAGCTATTACAAAACTAAAATCGACCTGTTCGAGGATTTTTTTGACAAATAACAAATGCTACATACCAAAGATATGAATTTTGTGCTTGTCTTTAGTTTCACACTGTATAAACAACCACAGTAACCCGCAACAGGCAATGTGGGAAACTAAACAACTGCGCCAAATATAGTATCATTTAACATGTGAACATTTCAATAATTATTTTACTACTGTCACCGACAATATCTTAAAAGACCTACCTCCAAGCAACGCATGCTTTACCGATTATCTTAGATCTTAGTTCCCACCATCGGTTTTCTTTCAAGGAAGTAACTACGGTCGAAGTATCAGAGGTTATAAATGACCTATAAAATAAAAAAATAAAGATTCATATGACATCTCCGTAAGAATTCCAAGAGGAATCAAGCAGTTCATACCAATACAACTTACAAATCTAATGAATCTCTGCATTTCAAATAACATATTCCCTGAAGCACTAAAAATATCCAAGTTTGTATCTATTTATAAAAAAAATAATATAGACAACCCTTCTAACCACACCAATATATACCTTGCATTGCTAAAGTCCTGGAAATTATCCTAAAAATCCAGAACAGTTTATGTAGAAAGAAATAATCTACTAAACCCTAACCAATATGGCTTTCGCATTAAACTGTCAACGACTTGAGCTATTCGGGTTCTGAAGATGGAACTTACATTTGTTCCTTGTTTCTAGACCTAACCAAGGCTTTCGATTGCATGTCCCACAACATACTTCTAAAGAAACTAACATATTATGGATTTCCGATAATAGCATATCTCTCCTATCGTCATACCTAACAAATAGACCACAGTTTTTTATATACAATGGAAACAAATCTAGCATGCGAAAAATAAGCCAGGGTGTTCCCCAGGGCCTACACTGTTCCTAATCTACATAAATGACTTCCCCAACTCAATAAACGAAAATGTACTCGCCATACTGTTTGCAGATGACACTAATTTGACTACCTCTAATGTCAACGTTGAGCACTTACTAGGCGAAATCCCTAAAATTGAGGCCAACACCCTATCCTGGTTTGCTTCCAACAAATTATGCCTAAATGCATCCAAAACGGAAACCATAACATTCAGTCTTCACAGCCTGGCGATCATAGATAACCCTGAACACATTAAATTTCTAGGAATCAACCTAGATCCGAAATTATCCTGGGAATCTCACACCACACTAACTTGCAACAAAATCGCAAAATATACCTACTTACTTCGCAACCTGGCTGGGAAAGTATCGCTAGGGACCTTGCGGACTGCATATCACAGCCTCATCCACTCCACTATATCTTAAGCCATTCTGGTATGAGGACATTCCACCTTATGTGCTAATGTACTCTCAGCGCAAAGGAGAGCTATTCATATTATATCTGGACTAAATACAGAGATGAGTGTAAACAACAGTTTATAAACTTAGGAATAATGACCGTGCCATGCACTTACATTTATCACTCTCTCCTACATGTAAAAAACAATGAACCCTCTTTTAACACCAGAAGTCAAGTTCATCCTTACAACAGGAAAAAAGATAATTTAAATACAAATTTCTTACGGCTAACCATAACTAGGGATGGCACAGGCTACCTTGTCATACAATTCTTTAACAAATTGCTTCCCGATGTAAGGTCTCTAAATTCATCCCAGTTCAAATACAAAATAAAAAATCTCTTACTCAGAAACGCTTTTTATGGTACTACGGAATTCATAATAGTAATCTGGACAGTCACCTTCAAGTGTAGTGGTTCATTTAAGTTATCCTGTATAATCTATTTATATTCATGTTACTTTTTAACTGTCTGTTTATATTCATGTTACTTTTAACTGTATGTACGTCTGTGATGTGCACATTTTATACATTGTATGTCATTTACCCTAATTTGTTTTATTACAACTATGTTAACGTGTGTAAACACGTTGTGTATTTTAACACCAAATATCTATCTATCTATGAGTCAAAAGAACCAGCTATCGCAGTTGATTTCTAAACTGAAAAAAACTAAAATTTTCAGATACGGTGTACATAAGATCTCCCTGCATTTTGGATATTTTTTTTCTAGTTTAGAAGTTACAATACAATACAATACTTTATTGGTGTCAAAATACACAAAGTGTTTACACACATTAACATACAGTACAAAAGTTGAAATATAAGGTATAAATGTATAAAACCACAGATATGAAGTAAAAGACTAAGAGCACATAGTACATGAAAGACAAACTAGATATAAAAGAAACTATTAATATAAAATTATCGACAACTCTTGCCATTGATAAACTGACAAATTTAACAAATGCCGGTTTTGAAGACGGCACTTATGTATGCTCTCTTTTCCTAGATCTCACAAAGGCTTTTGACTGTGTGTTCCATGAATTTCTCATAAATAAATTAAGTTTCTACGGCTTTACGGATGAAAGCAAATCGCTTTTACGGTCATACCTGAGTGATAGACAACAATTTGTTCTTAATAACGGCATTAAATCTAATACTTTAAAATTGCAGCATGGAATACCACAGGGGTGCGTACTGGGTCCCATATTTTTCTTAATTTATATCAGTGACTTTCCTCACTCAATTAGAGATAATGTTAGTGTCGTATTCTTTGCAGATGATACAATTTTGACAATGTCAAATGATACCATCGAAGTTTGGCTAAATGAAGTACGGCATACCGAGTTAAGCACACAAAACTGGTTTATCTCGAATAAGCTGAGTTTAAATATGACTAAGACAGAAACAATGATATTTGGTTTGCGCAATTTGGAAGAGGTTAATAATCCTGAGTCTGTTAAATTCCTAGGAGTTTACTTAAACCCCAAGTTATCTTGGGAAAGTCATACTAACTACATCTGTAATAAAATTTCCAAATATGCTTATCTGTTGCGAAACCTTATTGACAAAGTCTCACTGAATACTCTAACCACGACTTACCATAGTCTCATCCACTCTACTTTATCATATGCCATACTAGTCTGGGGACATGCCCCATCTTGTGCTGCTGTATTTTCTGCTCAGCGAAAGGCAATACGAGTCATTTCTGGACTAAAATTTAGAGACAACTGCAAACAACACTTTATTTCCTTGAATATTATGACTGTGCCTTATACCTACATTTACCAATGTCTTAGTTATATAAAGAAAAATGTAGAATCATTCAAAACTAGAAGCCACATACATTCTTATAAAACCAGAAACAACGATAAACTCAACATAAATTTCCATAGATTAAGTAAAACCAGGGATGGCACGGGATACTTGAGTTTTCAATTTTATAATGCTCTACCACCAAAGATAAAATTGTTGAATGAAACTCAGTTCAAAAACAGAATAAAAAAATATTTGCTCAATAATGCTTTTTATAGTACTAACGAATTTTTACATAGCAACTTTTCCTCTATTGCAAACTAATGTGTGAATCTCGTACAGTATTCTAGAGGCTACAGTGATATATTACCATACCATACCTCCTATTTATTTTATATTAATAGTTTAGAAGTTAACTACGATATGCTCATTATTTTCCGATTAAGTATTCGAATTCAGGGGAGAAATATAACAAAGTAGCACAGACTTGTTATATAATAAACGTTCATAAAGCTTTGCTTAAAGCTGTGTAACTTTTACTAAAACTCTAATTAAACCAAAACATATCTGTCTCAACGTTCTATAAACGTTTATATCATTACATTGAGGAATATATAAGACTGTTAAAAAACGTTGCAGTACCATTTCAAATCCTTTCTTTAACACTACTATTTAGTAGACTGTTTAAGGTTAGTTATTAACCTTAAACAGTCGTGTTCTATTTTTATATCGGCGTCTCAACAACATACATACAATGATATGTAAAGACGTTATTGTAACCTATTTATAAAAGTCAAAAAGATGAAGTAATTTTTCTAGTTATAGTGTAAACACATATGACTGATCTGATGTCATAATACACTTAGACATTATGTGTAATATGATAATGAGCTACTCGTGAGTTTTAACCGATAGTGTCAATATTTAATATTTTACGAATACCACAATTCATATAATTGAATCGTAACAATCAGCTGTGCCATAATAGTAAAAATTCACTTTATAATAATTATAATTCCGTAATTATTTATTACAATTTAATACAAACCAATAAATATCTCATAAATAAAAATACAAGTACAAAACGAACATCCAAAGAAAAAAACGAAAAACTATGTATAACAGTACTACCTACTACTATATTGAAAAGAAATTGTGTGTATTTATTTTTCTAACTACAAATGCTCAAATTGTGCACCATGCATTCTGACACATAAACGTGCTCTACGAGACACGTCACGCATTACATTTTGGAGCATTTCAGGGGTAATTGCCTCACATGCGTTTCGAATTCTGGTTTTGATGTCCTCAATATTTTCAGGGGCAGTTTGAAATACCTTGTCTTTAATGTAACCCCAGACGAAAAAATCCAAGGGAGTAATATCTGGTGATCGAGCTGGCCATAGAATGGGTCCATAGGTGCCTATCCAGCTATCTGGAATAACTTGATTTAAATAATTTGTACATATTACAGCAGTGTGAGGTGGAGCCCCATCTTGTTGAAAATATGAATAATTTAATCTTTCTGCCACTGTTAATTCATAAAGAAAATCTTGAAATTCGTTTTGCAGGAAATTAAGGTATCTACGAGCGGTTAATTTGCCATCATAAAAATAAGGTCCAATTACTTTAGTCCCTAAAAGACCCAACCAAACATTCGTAGAAAATCTTTCTTGGAAAGCAGTCTCTCTGCACCAATGTGTATTTTCTCGTGTCCACTTATAATGCAGATTTCTATTGAAAAATCCATTATTAGAAAAATTTGATTCGTCCGACCAAAGAATTTTGCTACATATCAGCGCGTCATTCCTTTTCTTATTTAATAACCATCTACAAAATCTTACTCTCCTTGGCTTATCTCCCTCATTTAAATGTTGAACTTTCCTCATTTTGTAGCATCGAAATCCGTTTTTTTTTCAATATTTTTCTTGCACTGTCTTTTTTTATGCGACAGTTTCTCTGAATTTGTCTCAAAGAGGTTTCCTCATTTTGGTTAACATAATTCATTACTCTATTCACTTTTCTTACATTATCCGCAACATGCGCTCGCCTTACTACTTTTTTTGAAAATGAACCGTGCGTTTTTAGATTTTGAACTAACTTCCTAAACATAGTTCGATTTGGCTGCGGAGCATCTGGAAATCTATCTCCGTAAACCGTGACTGCCATCTCAGCGTCAAAATTGCACTGCTAATCATATCGAATTTGTTATTATTGGTGTACACCATAATTACTGATATAAAATTTGTCTTAGAACTCGACAACGCAACATACAACAGTGACAATCTGTCAAATTTATTAATAACTGTATACATTGTTTTTCACTAATTATGGCACAGCTGATTGTTACGATTCAATTATATGAATTGTGGTATTCGTAAAATATTAAATATTGACACTATCGGTTAAAATTTCTGTAACATGTTTTATATCGTTGGAATGAGAAAAAAATAACGGAATTAATGGCGTCATGGCCTACTTTGAAATATGTATTTTTCATTTTTGCACAATAGCGTATGTCAAAGCCAACTGCATTTTTCGATTTTTTTGTTACACGTTATTATTCTTATTGTCTTTGCCGTCAACTTTCATTCCTTTAACTTTTTTCGTATCTCCTCAAATAAGGAAGCTATAACCGTTTGTGGTTTTCCTATTTTTCAGGTTTTTGTAATATATCTCATAAAGTAGGCTATGGATTTCAAATTTCTTTTTACTGAAATATAGCTCACAAAAAATGGGATAACTGTTTCTAAAACTTTATTCTTCTACAATAGATATTAAGCGAGATATTTGGTGTGGCCCTCGTAAAATAGACAGTCTGTATAGACACAAAAATAACCTTTTACAATGTGGTTGAAACCATCATAAAACTCCAAATAAAACTACAATAGGACATATTTATTATGTCATCTATAAACGTTTAGGAATCAAAACATTATGTTCACTTAATCTACGTCTTGTGCAACGTCGCATGCAATTCAGTACAACGTTAAATCGAACCATTAAATAACTTCCGAAAAAGATGTGGTATAAATTTTAATACAACCCCAAGCCAGAACTATATAACAACTCGCATATACAACTTTTTATTAACTTTAATATAACTCCAATCTAAATACTCACAAAAACTTTATTAAACGACGTTTAAAAGTGGTACATAAAACTTTGAATAATTGTATAGTCGTCGTTAACTTTTTAGTTTTATAATTTCAAATAATATAAATTGTAGAAACGTTTATCATAGCTATAGAAACACTCTTAAGACTGTGTGTTGCTTGGGTGCATTGGAACGCTAATCACTGCTACCAGCAAAGCGCTAAGTTTCCAAACTTTTCACGACCACTCATGGTAAAATTTGTCTTCTATGTGATCATTCAGAATTCTGGCCTCTGTAGGTCCTGCTATGAAAACCTGATACGAAAATCTGTTTTTGATCTTTTTTTTAATTTACAAAAAAATTTGATGACAAGGAGCAAATTAGATTACAAATTTGAATTCAACAAAGTAAATTGAAATATGGTACTCTGTTCGTTAGAACATGACTAATTTTTTTTTTTGTGTGGCTGTAATTATTATTGTTATCGAATATACAGGAAATGGTCCTCAAAAATGGTGTTAAATAAATCCTTTATAATGGAAATACAACCTTCTCTCTCTATCTTCTAACGGCTTGCTTGGGGTTACATAGCGGATATATCATCTTTCGGAGGGGATATAAAGCAATCGGTCCCTTGTCTATTAAATGTTACCTATTATTTCCATATTTAATGAACAGTCGTTGATAGTTGATATCATTTGAAGAAATAGCTACATACTTTCTATAATAATGTAGATATATTGAACCAATAATAACTTAATTTCGTGATACCTTGGTTTTTGTGTCGGGTATATTTACAACTATCACAGTCTCCTTATCCTTAGAGTCAATAATGCCCCTCGAATCTCAAACAATTCTAGCACCTGCATTGACAACATCTTACTAAATGATACATTTATTAATTTCAATGCAGGTATTGTTGATTCATTCTTGTCTGATCATTTAGCACAAACATTAACATTTGAAATAAATAAAAGAAAACGCTTTAAAAAAATCATATATAAACGATGTTTTAACTCTGAAAACACCACAAACTTTCTTAGAATGTTGACTGATGAAAACTGGCAAGATGTATACAATTCATCATGTGTAAACAATGCATTTGATGACTTTTTTAACACATTCCTTTCTTACATCGATCTAAACTTTCCCTTAAAGAAATATTGCATTCATGACAACGATGACATTAATTGTGACCACTGGATAAACGATGAGCTAATAGAACTAAAATGCCAATTATCCATCTATAGCGATCTTTCGAAAAAGTATCCTCAATTCACTGAAACAAAAAACAAAATTCATCAAACTTATTACGATAAACTTAAAAATGCAAAATGATTATACTATGATACGCAGATTAGCCAGGCTGAAAACAAACAAAAACAGATGTGGAAAATAATATCAAATCTGCAAAATAAAAAAAATTCTGACTACAACATAGAAATAATTGAAAATAATGCAGTGTTGACTGACACAGACTTGGCAAATAGATTTAACCAGTATTTCACTACTGCTGCACAACCCAGTAGTAACGATTTAGTATTTTTGGAATCAAATGTGCCAATGAAAAATAACTTTATTTTGGTCACAATTAGTGGCCTCCGACATTAAAATGCTCAAATTCTAGCAGTTTTGACAATATATCTAATAATATTTTAAAAACGTGTAAGCACCTCATTTGTGATCCTCTAGCATCTATAGTCAATCTGATGTTTCAACAAGGGACTTTTCCCGCCAAGCTTAAGTTAGCAATTGTAAACCCACTACATAAAAAGGGCAACATAACCATAATTTCCACTTTGACTTTATGCATACAAAATAATTCATCCAAACCAATATGAATATATAAAAGATAAAAACACTGATTTAGCCGTAACAAATTTTATTTCTGAAATATTTAAAGCCATCGATAGCACATTACCTGCCCTTGGCCTTTTCATAGATTTTATAAAGGCATTTGATAATGCAAATTGTTGGTCTTAGAGGGGTAACCTTAGATTTGCTTAAATCATATCTACATGGATGTACTCAAAAGGATCAATTGTCAAATGGCAAAACTAGTTCCGCGTGCAACACATTAGCCGGAGTACCTCAAGGCTCAATCTTGGGCCCCACACTTTTTGTAATTTTCGTTAATGACCTGAATTTCTATCTCAGAAATATATCTCCGACAACTATTCAATATGCTGATGACACAAATGTCTTGTTAACACCTGAAAGCGTGGAAGTTCTTATGATACTTGCATATAGAGCGTTTGATTACAATGTGGGCTCAGAAAAATTGTTTAATTTAAACCAGAATAAAACACAATGCATACTATTTAAGTCGCAAAGATCTGTCTATGCTCTGAGCAACAATTTCACTTTGCAAACCACAAATAATGTTCAGATGTTGGGTATTTCCATTCAAAACCAAGACAATTTCTATGAAAATTGTCTTGGTTTTGCATAAAACATCTTTATGAGTAGCTTTATGTCTTTCTGATGAGCTCCAGAATAAGGACGAAAAACGTTTCAAAGGCTAAGCATTTCCAAGAAACAGAATGATAGATTTCATGAAAATGTAATCCATTAGAATGAAATTTTTTAAAGACAAGTTAGATAAATAAATTCATTTTAGGCCTTTGTTCTCATTTTTAACTGAATCTTCATGATCGTAGGGGGTTATGTGGATAGTAGTTTAATCTGCATGGCCATAGGGGACTGTGTGGATGCTTGTTTTAGAATGAGAATTGTCAAATAAGAAATTAGACAAATTCATTTCAGGATTTTAATTTGCTAGCATAACCAGAATTCAGGTTATCGAAAGAATGCAAAGATTTCATTAATATTTTTACAGAAAGTTTTTCTTTTAGTTATAAGTAGTTATTTTTTCTGCTGTTTGCAAAATCCTATAAAGAATATGTTTCAATACAATTATAAGCAAACAAATAATAATTCATTTTTGACAGACAAATGCAAAATTTTTAAATTTTTGCAACAGTATGTAGATATTGTGTATTTAAAATCAGGTTTTCAATGATGCTTTGAGCAGTGTTTATACCAAAAAGTAGTATTAAATATATGTTAAAAATGATTTTATGTTGTTAGTGAGGTTGATTCATTCATGTAGCTCATAAATAACTATTATAAACTACATAAGAAAATAAGTACTATAAACTAGATCAAACTAACATTACATACAGTTGTATATGGCTGTCGCCAAAACTAGCTTAACACATTTAGTAGACATACATGAATAGGGGCTGGTTTTTCAGTGCAAAGTTAAAATTTGGGTTAATTAAATCCCAATCGGACTTTTCATTCTTAAGTTATTGTGCTTACAAGAAACATGACGGACGGAGAGACGGACAGATATTTTGAAAATTTTTTCAGAATTCAACCACTATCATGTTTGTTATTTATCATTTAGCATTTAACTCCCTTTTAATTCTATTCTGTTTCCATTGTATATTTATAATTGGGGAATACCTGTTAATATGCAGTATAAATAAATAAACATAGTGACATGAAATTTTATTCTGTACAAGCGACATTACCAGTTTTAGAAATGTGCCGATCAAATGCAATATATTCTTTGTTTTCATAGTTGCGAAGGATAAGGATACCATATAATTGAACTAATTTTAAGATGGAATCTATCCAAGAACTTTTAGACTTTTAGATCTTTATTGCAAATTGATTCGATGTGATGAACCAAAGTCAATTTATTTTGATTAACATTCTCAATTGCTATATCATTTATGAAGTACATGTCTAATGATTATTAAACTGTATATATTTACACTTTGAAACATTAAGGAACATTTTTTGTTGTTACACCAGTTCTGAAATTTGTCAATGTCTCATTGTAATTCTATATATTATTATGATGTGGGAACAGTAATGGAGCCAGGTGGGCTCCCTGAGTAACACCCGACCTGACCTTAATTTCCTTTGAGTAAGTCATTAATTTTTACAACTTGAACACGATCGTTTAAGTAAAATTTCAACCATTGAAGTAGCGTGCCATGAATGTATCGAGAGAATTCATTGAGAAGCAAAGAGTAATCTACTATGTCGAATGTCTTGAAGAAATCTGTAAATTGAATCCACACAGTTACCCCTCTCCAATGCATTGACAGTATAATATTCAGATAATAACAAATTTGTTGTTATACATTGGCCTTGACAGAACCCTGTTGTTTAAAACTTATTTTGTTCTTTAGTTTACATGTTAAACAATGATAATGCCACTAGCGAACTTCGTCTGGGAAATATCGCAGAAATTCAATGCCTTTCAACTGGGCGACAGTCTGCTAATGCGCAACATGACCAGAATCAGAATGCATAATGCCCCATTACAGATTAAACACCTCCTACCATACCAGGCGTTGCTTATCTTCCGGCAACCTCTCTAGCTACACTCTTCTATACCAAAACTTTTCTCTATCACACTTCCTGCCTTCACATTTTTATATATTTTACCTATCCTTTCCTCTTTCTGTTTGTTTGTTTCTGTTTTTGTCGTTTTTGTCCTTTTGTCCCTCTTTATTCTAAATTCTGTTTAGTGCGATAAAACTTCTTCAAAATTGTGATTCTTAGAAACCCTAACCTTCCACCTTCTCTACCTTCCTAACGGCCTTCCTACTTTATTGATATAGCTATTATAACAACTGGCTGACAGACTGCTTTTAATAGACTAAAATTATCATAATCATCTTGGCTTTTAGTAGAGGTAGAAGGAATATACTGCGCGTAACACAGGGTTACAACGATTTAAATCAACTGATTTTTTAAATTTAAATCATGATTTAAATCAAGTTGTGTAAAGCCAATAATCTAAGTAAATCAAAATTCAGAAAATTCAAATAAAAAGTACAGTTTATTTAAAAGCTAGACACAAATTACAAAAATTCAAATAAAAAGAAGAAAAGAACAGTTAGGTTACACATATGAAACAAAAGTTACCTTCTTAAATGTACATTATAAATTAGGTGCCTACTTAAAAGTAGAAACATAAAGTAAACAACTTGAACAGAACCAACTATAAAAGAAAATAAAACATGATTTACTCCAAAACAAAAATTTTAAATTAGGTTCATTATTGTAAAGTTTGTAGAAAAAAACTAATTTATCTGCTTTTTCGGTTCCTAAACGATTTCGAATCTTAGAATGAATCAAACCAAATGTTGAAAATATTCTCTAGGCTAAACTAGGTGCGTGCAGCAGAAAATAATTGCTTGATAATCGGAAATAATTTGTCAATAATGTCAATATTTCTTTGGGATTTCCACCAGTCCAAGGGTTTTGAGTTTTTAAGAATTTCTTCGTGAAACATAATATTGGCAAAAGGCTCAGATTTTGCCAGAAATTTAATATTCAGTGGTAGTAAACCACTTTCGGGATATAATTCATTAACTGCTTCTAAAGCACGATTCTTTTAGCTATCTGTTAATTTATGTTTTGTTTTCGTAGGGTCTAGAATGAAGGCTAGCAAATGGTATGAGGTGATACACTGGTCGTATCAGTATTTAAATATTTGCATTTGCATTAAGGTAATTTCAGTTTTGTCAAAATGCGACTCAAATTATTTTAAATTGTTCTACGACGTCTGATAAAATTGCGTTGTTTCTTTGAAGCCTAGCAAGTGCAACAGGTGTAGTTTTTAGTAGTGATAAGTAATCTTCAGCAGTTTGTTTAAATACATGTTTGAAATTTCCTGTCTTACAGACTATGCTGCTGTGAATTTCATTTTTATGTTCCTCGCTAACTTTAAAAAGTGTGGGCCATGATTTAACGAAACCCTCTAAGCAGTTGGCAAGTAGGGTCCATCTTACGTCAGAAGGTAAAGTAAGTTTTTTTCCTCCTTCTTTTGCATGTGTCGCAGAGGCAAAATGATTGTTTCGGAAGTATTTAATAACGAACGTAGCGTGTTCCTTAATTTCACTAATTTCCAAATCCTTACATAACAAGTTTAAAATGTGTGAAGCAGAACCGTAAGTAATAACATTTAGTTCTGTTGACTCTTTAATTTGGTTTCTTATAGAATTCATATTGGCAGCATTATCAGTAACACTACTTACTATGCAGGTATAGTCGGTCTTTAGAGTTTTAATTAAGTTTGTTGCAAGTTCTGTTAAATATAGATGTATGTGAATTTCCAGATGTGTCTATTGTGTCTATTAAAAAGGAAGACCCATTTTCCTTAGTTACAGTTGCACATAGAATCAAAATCAGAATTGGTTCATTGTGTATGTTGGACCATCCATCCAATGACAGACAAACTGAACTTCCTGATAAATCTTTAAAACATTTACTTTTTTTCTCATTATACACTTCATCGAGTAGTCTGTTGGACACATCATGTCGAGATGGTGGTACATATCGAGGTCGTAAAAGCGTTATTGCCTTTTTTACTTCAGGTTGTTCAATACATATGAAACTGCCGTTTGTCGCATAAAGAGCTCTAGCAATTTGTTTATCTATTTCTTTATTAGACTTGGTCGTACGTACAACAAAAGATGATAAAGATCCAGAACTAGAGTTAGGCACTACTTTTCTTTTTTTTACTTAGTGGCGTAGAAGATAAGAGCAGCTGCGGTGCACTATCTTCCTCTGCATCTTGTTGTGACGTGTTCAATTGTACCTGTAATAAAAAACAAGATTGTTATGTTGTTCATTTTTAAATCCAGCTACACACAGACAGGCATAGATATTATATTTATTCTTAAAACTAGGAGTGAATGAAAAAGTAATATTTATCAATGGAAAGTTACTAGAAATCTAAAAAATGCACCAGATCGTTTTAAAAATATTCCTTACAATGCAATCTTTATTTCGATTGTAAGATTTCGAAAAGCAGGAAGTAGTACTTGTTATGATTCTCAATACTTCCAACTATGATTTTCCACATAAAAATGTTTTATACTGCCTCTTACAATTTACAAAGAAGTATGCCTAAAATATTAAGAAAAATAAAAAATAGCAAATATTCGGTCTCAGCATCACCATTTGTAGCTAAGAACAATTAAACAATAAATATATAACATATAACTGGATTGAAATTATCCGCTTTTTATCCGATTTTTAACAGGGTGAGAAAATTATCCTCCACCGTCCTAAATTATCCGCAAATCGGATAATTATCCGCCAATCGGCAACACTGATTTCGCATCATCCCCGCATTATAAAGACAGGTGAGTTTTCAAGTTCTAACAGGAATTTTCATGTATATATGTTCTAGCTTATTTTACAATTTATAGATACAAGGTACACAATTTATTCCGTTTGTAACTTTAAACAAAAATTATCTTTGTTAGTATAAGTACTAAATACATTGTTAATGTCAATTATTAGGATGTTTATGTAAAACAATAAATAAAAATTTTAAAAATCATGATTTTTTTTGTTTTTTTTAAATCGTGATTTTTTTTATTTTTTTAAAATTTATGATTTTTATCATTCTAGTTTATCATAGTTTTTTTCCCCCTAAGGAAATGGCTTTGGGAATGTAGCTCGTATAGACAAAAATCATAGTTAATTAGGATCCAAAGTTACTCAAATTTAACAGCAGGTACATTAATAATGATAATAATAATAGTAATAATAATGTATTTATTCATGTAAGCCATTTTACAGGATATGAACAGTCAATACTTAAGAAAACATTTAAAAAAATACAGAATACATACAAACATGCAATTTTACAAACTAAAAAATATATAAGACTATGAGAAGATATTATAAATACTTCACTTCAAATAGTGAAGTTAACTGGCTATGTCGAAATTATAGAATTTCTGTGAAGGACATTTTAAAAATATAGAATACATACAAGCATACAATTTTACAAATAAAAGATACATGAAACTACAATAAAATAATACAGACACTTCGCTTTAAATAGTGAAGTTAACTGGCTAAGTCGAAATTATAAAATTCCTGCAAAGAGTAAAAGCAATTGTTGCAAAGAAATAGACAAAGTTTTTTTTACATTTATTTATGTTCGCTTCCTGTTTTATCTCAGTTGGCAGTTTGTTGAAAACTGTTCCACACAGATACAAAGGACCTTTTTTGAAAATGCATAGATTAAATTTATTGATGTAAATTAGCTTGCAGCCTCTTGTGTCGTGGCCATGCACACTATTGCGTAGAGGAAAGTGTGCTGCGTTACGCTTAACAAAAAGAGCTGCCTTATAGATTAACAGACATGGTAAGGAGAAAATTTTGTTTTGAATAAAGATTTGACGACAAGACTGTACAGGATTTGTTGAGAATATTAACCTAATGATTTTTTTTTTTTACATTTTTTGTATTGTTTGCAATGTGTTGTTCGAGATCGTTTATAAACAATAAGAACAGGACTGTCGAGAGGGGCGGGGAAGGGAGACGGTTGTTTCCCCCCCGGGCCCGGAATTATTTGAGAGGCTTGGAGCTTTTGAGGGGGCCTGGATTCTAGGAGATGGAGATGGCATATGCAAATTCCCGCTCTTCAAAATTATATCGAAGAACTGGGAGTGGGGTGTCCGCGTGTCACTACCCCAGGGCCTCGTTTTCTCACGACGACCCTGAATAAAAATAATAGTGGAGATAACACACCTCCATGCGGAAGCTCTACGTTGATCTTGAGGGTTGAGATAGGTGTTCAATTCAATTATAACCCTGATTTCTCTATCAGACAGAAAAGACTGTATCCACTCATTTAATAATTCTTTGATGTCTAAGTTATAGTTATAGTGATGCTTCAGAATATGGGCTTCAATTTTATGATGCACTGCCACAAGTACTCCACTGCCCCAAGATTTTCCTGTTGCTTCTAAGTCTCGATCTTTTCTAAAGACCTATAGTTATAAATTCCTAGTTCTGAACTGTGAATATCTGAAGTTAATAACAATTATATAGAAATTAATAACATTAGCTTTTATAAGTTCCGACATTTTTGTTCGCAGACCATTAACATTTTGATAGTAAATATTTATGCCCACTTGGTTTTCATTTAAAATTTTTCTGATTGATCTGGTTATTATACTCTTCGCAAATACAAAATGGAGAGTATATTGCATTTGATCAGCACATTTCTAAAACCGGTAATATTACTCGTAGAGAAAAAATTGTTACATCACTGTGTTGGTGATCGAATAATAATAATATTTTATTATTCCTTATTAGATCATTTTACATGATGTAGGATATGGCATTGTTACATTTTACATTGTATATTTGACATCGTCAAATAATGTATTTATGTATTTATTCATTTAAATTTAGTGTATAAAAATATAATTTATAATAATAAAATTATTGATCCTTTCTTATTTGTTTTTTTTTATATATGTCACGTTTAACATCTCATCCTTCACGAAATTATTTTGTTTTCTAATATCTTCTTCTCCATTTTTATCTCCATGGTAATGCGGAATTTTTATTCTTAGATTTCTGAGTTTTGTCTTTTCTATTTCGTATGTATCTCCTAATTTTGATGTTGCTGTTGTTTTTAACTTTTCAATAGCTAGTAGGTACATTGTATGACATTTTATTATTACACTTCCTGCTCTTGTGTTCCTAAATTTGTTGATACCGATGTTGAGTACTTCTGGGTTTATATTATTGTTTATGTCGGTTTCAGTTTTTATTATACTTTGTTTTTTTTTTTTTTAATTTTATTGTAATGCTTGGCACGTTGTTTAATGGTTGTTTTCTATGAGTTTATCCATTTTTAAGGGGTCTACAAACGTTTATTCCAACAGGTGTTATTTTGTAGGTTCTGTAGCTTTTCTTCTAATAGTAATTTTTCTCCCACCCATTTCCTTATTTAACTACTTTAATAGTTTAATTTCAGTCTTCTTTGCTCCATTTTCTGTAATTAACATCTTAATAAAGTTTAAGGTTTCTGTCACATTGTCTTCAAGGTAACACAAGTTATAAAGCAAACATATACACAAACTACATATAGAAGAGTATTGCTATACTGTCCTAGCAATCCGGGTATATATAAATCTATCTATTTGAGAAGGTGTTGACGCTATAGAAAGCACCATCTAATAAGATATTTTTTTCTTTAAGTTTATAAGAATTAAAATTGTTAGTATTTTTTAACCCGGACGACAAAGAATTATGTAATTGAATACACCAGTAGAAAGGGGATTTCTCAAATAATGTAGAATTGTGTGATGGCATCAAGAGGTTACTGCTTTTTGTGATGTAATTGTGGTGAAATGATATTTTATCAAAAAGATGTACATTTTTTTTTTTTACGAAGCTAAGCATTTATAAATATAAATTGATGGTTTTGTAAGTAATTTATTTGACTTAAAGCTTTGTGTGCAGCTTTCTCTTTGTTCTAAATATTAAACGAATACATTTCTTTTCACAAATAAGAACTGTCCCTTTCAGTAGGCATACCCCAACATACATTTTTTTCTCGCTTATTTAACATCAGCCTATTTAGGGCCTATTGCGGCCTATCAGCGACGCCAGGAGGCGATATACCCCCTACCTGAAAATATTGCCGAACCTCTTCGCAGAGTAGGAATTTTTTACTTGCCTAACATTTAATGGACAAGGGACTGCTTTACATCTCCTCCACTCACAAAAGATCTTTTAGGTCGATGTGAAGAAGGGCTGTTGAGAACCGAGCAACCTCTTAAACAATTTACATCTCCTCCAAAGCATGAAACATGTCTAAAGTTACACCCCTACTACGTATGCGCTGGTATACAGGCCATTAGAAGATGTAGCGGGAATGCTGTATTTCCCTGGACTGGGTCACCTATCCAAGTACTAACCACGCTTGACATTGCTGCACAATACACTAAAACTTATGTATGAATATGCAAGAGAATAGTACAAGCTTAAAATACCTACATTCTTCAATCTGTAAAACTGCAAAATAAGCTGGATTTATTGAAGCATATTCTTTATAGGATTTTGCAAACTGCAAAAAAAAATAACTGTCTATAACTAAAAGAAATATTAATGAAATCTTTGCATTCTTTCGATAACCTGAATGCTGGTTATGCTAGCAAATTAAAATCCTAAAATGAATTTGTCTAATATCTTATTTGACAATTCTCATTCTAACACTAGCATCCACACAGTCCCCTACGGCCATACGGATTAAACTAGTATGTACATAACGATCTTGAAGATTAAGTTAAAAATGAGCACAAAGACCTAAAATGAATTTATTTATCTACCTTGTCTAAAAGAATTTCATTCTAATGGATTACATTTTCATGAAATCTATCATTCTGTTTCTTGGATATGCTTAGCCTTTGAAACGTTTTTCGCCCTTATTCTGGAGCTCGTCAGAAAGACATAAAGCCACTTATAAAGATGTTTCATGCAAAACCAATACAATTTCTATGAATAAGTGTGAAATAATTATATTTGACATTGACTGATAAAAACAACCTCTCATATCTATTAGCTAACTAGTATTGGAGCCTATATACTCTATGCATGTTTAAAAATGAATTATTATTTGTTTGCTTATAATTGTATTGAAACATATTCTTAATAGGATTTTGCAAACAGCAGAAAAAATAACTATCTATAACCAAAAGAAAAACTTTGTGTAAAAATATTAATGAAATCTTTGCATTCTTTCGTTAACCTGAATTCTGGTTATGCTAGCAAATTAAAATCCTAAAATGGATTTGTCTAATTTCTTATTTGACAATTCTCATTCTAACACTAGCATCCACACAGTCCCCTCGGGGACTATTATTTCACACTTATTCATAGAAATTGTCTTGGTTTTGCATGAAACATCTTTATAAGTGGCTTATGTCTTTCTGATGAGCTTCAGAATAAGGGCGAAAAACGTTTCAAAAGATTTCATTAATATTTTTATACAAAGTTTTTCTTTTAGTTATAGATAGGTATTTTTTCTGCTGTTTGCAAAATCCTATAAAGAATATGTTTCAATACAATTATAAGCAAACAAATAATAATTCATTTTTAAATTAAGCTTGATTTAATTTATTACATGTTATATCTATTTATGATTTTCAAGATAAGTCTGTGTCCAAAGAAACTAAAAAGTTACTCCTGTTCGAGGATTTAAAGTCCTATTTTGCAAACAGCAGAAAAAAATATAAATACATTTTAGGCCTTTGTTCCCATTTTTAACTGAATCTTCATGATCATAGGGGGTTATGTAGATACTGGTTTAATCTGCATGGCCCTAGGGGACTGTGGTTATCGAAAGAATGCAAAGATTATATTAATATTTTTACACATAGTTTTTCTTTTAGTTATAGATAGTTATTTTTTTCTGCTGTTTGCAAAATCCTATAAAGAATATGTTTCAATACAATTATAAGCAAACATATAATTCATTTTTAGACAAATTTAAAATCCTGTTGAATACAAGTTTTTTTATTATAAAAACTCATTTACATTGTTTTAGACGTATTATATATAAGTTTATTGCGGTCGCGTCAAGCAGTAAATTCATCTTACACATTATAAATTTTTGTATGCAACGCATCAATGTTCAGTCACAGTTCTGGTACTATCGTTACCAAACATCAGTAGTATACATGACACCGGCCTTGAAAAAGTGAAAGTTAATTAGGTCATTAACATTAATGAGGCAATTAAGATAATGACGTAATTAGGGAAATCCGCGGATTTTAATCATCGCGAGATAATTATCTTATCTGGTGGATGGCCCCGGTGATTAACTTTAATTAGATATACGTGCCTTTCAACATGTGCTGGAATTTTTGAGCAATTAAAAAAATTTAAAGACGTAACAAGCTGACTGGGATTTTGGAACTTGATTAAGACTTGTTTTCATAATATAAAAACACACTGTTGCGAGCAAATAGTATTCAGTGTTCAATTCTGACGTTTCCATGTCGATAAGAATAATATTTTAAATAAGTTTGCATATATTTAACAGATTTTACAAGTTTCGGTGTTTAGAATTATTTAAAAAAAAAGTGACACATTTTCGAAAACTTAAGATGACTATAATCGTCAAGTTTTGTGTTTAAAAGTGGTATGGATATCAGCTTTAATATTCGACGTTCACCAAGGCATCTTAATCATATTCCAAGAGAAGAGATACCCATTAAACCGCAGTGCAAGTAAAGTTGGTGGTGGCTGCCCCGGCCCCCGACTCATTTTTTTAAATATTACAATATTTTTTCAACACAATTTCTCAACTGGATAATGAAATGCAGCAGGTATTAAAAGCTCAGAGTTAGACATTTTTCATTGAATGAATTAACTTTTCAAGAAACGTAGTATTCGGTTCTCAATAAGTTTTTTAAGAAGTGTAGTAAAATATGTGTTCAAACGATGCATGTTGTGAGTTATGGGATAAGGATGACTTTCCAAGCTACAATCCTTTACAGGATATAGAAACAAAGAATGTTTTGAGGAGTGCGTTTTCGGTAATAGGGAAATCTAAAAAAGCCAAGAAAGCCTTCCGACTTGCAGAACGACAACGACTAAGTAAGCTTGAGGAAAAAGAACAACTTTCAAAAAAAGAAAATTTGAAAATAGATAGTGTCGCGAAGAACTTATGGTGATATTAGTGGAGACTGTACAAGTGTTCCGTGTTTAAAAAAAACTGTTAAAAAAGTGGTGTGGCTATAGACAGCGGCTTTAAGGTTCACATACCGGAGCGCCACAAATAACTTAAGGTGACTCCATCTAGATTGCACAAGTTTTTCGTGTTAAAAATGACATGGGCATGGGCTTTAACATTCGCACACATACACACAAACATTTTCGGTTTTTACAAAAATTCTACCAGAGGCATCTTAAATCATATTCCAGGAGAAGAGTTGCCAACTAAAACTGGAGTGCAAGTAAAGTAGTTTCTGGCGACGGCCCCCGCAACTTTTAAATTTCTGTACATGTATTAATTTGTGATTCTTTTCACAATCGATTAAACTGGCAGTTATTTCTGCTTTAAATTATTTAAAGTGGTATGAATATAGACATCAACTTTATTATTCAGACATTTTCGGTATTCACAAAAATTTTACCAATCATCTTAAAACATATTCATGTACCCGGCTAATTGCTTAATCAAGTTTGGTTTATTAGACAAATAACTTAAGGTGACTCCATAGAGATTGTATAAGTTTTCGTGTTAAAAAATGTTAAAAATGATATGGGTATGGGCTTTAACATTTACACTCACACATTTTTCGGTTTTCACAAAAATTCTACTAGAGGCATCTTAAAGGAGAAGATGTACCAACTAAAACCGGAGTGTAAGTAAAGTAGTTTCTGGTGATCCCGAAACTCAAAATAATAGAAAAATGTAAACTAGAAATTTTCACTGAATAAATTAGCACTAAATAACAGTTATCAAAAAAATTCTTATTCACTGTATTGTTTGAACATTGGTAATCTTATTTTAAAACTAAATATGCAACAAGTTTTTCGTTTTTCTTACTTAAAGGCTAACTAACCTGATATAGCCATGTCCATGGGAGAGTAATGATTTAATATGTGAAAAAAAGCAAATTACTTAGGTATTCTGCTTCTATATTTTAAGAGAAAATAAATATTTGTCTTGAGTGCTTTTCTAAATAATAGTCTACAACAGCTAGAGACTTCATCGCCGTTTCAGAGGCATACATAGTTTTAAAACATTCCTAAATGATATAGGGAGTGATATTGTTTAAAAATAAGGGTACCTGTGAAACTCTCGACGATGAGTTTATTTTTAGAAACAAAAAAATAACCAATATAAAAATGTTAGCTATATCTATACAGACTTGTTATTTAACTTTAATAATTTTATTTGTAAATCTATACGTAAGGCTTATATCGCATATGTTGGAAACAAACCAGTTCTATATATATAACAATGTATGTATGTTTGCAATTATGTATTCTCAAGAAATAAAAATGATCTATAAATTTACCTGTGTGTTTATTATATTATAGCAAATAAGAGAAAAATGGACACTTTGATGTTAAACACTAAGGTGTGCATATTACAGCTAAAAATAATGTGGATCATTTAAGTTCCAACATAGAAATTGTACTTAATTTGAACTCTATTTGCTTCAACCAAGAAGTGCGAATTCTACAAGAACTCATATTATCATATGATGAAAGAATAATCATTTGCCATAAATATTTGTATAATTTTTTAAAAATGTGGTAAAATATGTATTCAAACGTCTACAATAAAAAGTGTCGTGTTGTACAGTGTGCGAGAAAAAGTAAAACATATTTAAGAGCGACCGATAGAAGTAGAACTATACCGGAGTTTAAAATGAGGCTAGAGAAATACTGCAAAAACTTGGAAGAGTTGAAAAAACTCATACACCTTTATGAGAATATACAGAGCATGTTCTTCAGCTTCTCAAATAAAATGTACATTGGGGATTAGTGGGTGTATGGAAAAAAGTTTCAAATATATTTCAACACCATGGCTTGATAAAAACATGATTTTTCAAAGGTTAGCTGTATGTCACACATTGAAATAATGTATATGTGCAAATATGTATTCGCTAAAAAATAAAAAATATTTAAAAAACATGTGTTTATTATATATATTATAGCAAATGAGAAAAATAGGACCTGCACTGTAAGGTTAAACGCCAAACTCTATTTAGAATATATTAATATTTTATTACATTTAAATGCATAAGACGCGACACAATTTTAAACAAGCTATCTTGTAAAATAAATAAAAACACATGAGGCCTGCAATGTTCCTCCCAGCTAATAACTTAGTAAGTAAAATAATGAAACCACAAAATATCAAAAACACAGCAGGTGAAATAAATTAAAATTGAAAAAGTGACTTCCACTATTTTTAAACACTAGCGTATTATTATCAACCTGCATCTCAGATATAGTTTCTTAAAATTACAAGTCACATATAGCAAGAATTCTTTATAATTGTTATTTAGTGCCTTTAAGTAATAAATTAACAGATAATAATAAAAATGCGGTTCACTGTATTTTTACCAGGTTGGTGTTATATGAAACGCTTGCAAACTTCGAAATATAAAAAATACACTCAACGTTATGCGTACCATTTGCGTACGAAAATAGATATTTGTTAAAATAGGGTCATCACTATTGCAGCAATAACAAAAAACAACATTATTTAAAAAGAAATATTGCGTGTAACTATCAAAGACAGCCCCAGTAAAAACTAGCTTGAATCTAGAACGACAAAGTATTCCGTGAAATAAGTAATATCCCGTACCTCATTTTCAGTTTTTCAAAAAAAGAAAGAAAGAACGATAAAAACTTATAGTGTGTACTTGATTTAATTTTAAAAATTAAAAAAGTTATTAAGCTTTAGTTCTTTCTTTTTTTAATTTTCGTTTGTTTGATTTGATAGAGTGTAGATAGAATTTTTTGCAATTCTAATTTATAAAAATCTCGAAATTAAAATGAGATGCGGAACATCAATCATTTCACTGAGTACTTTTCCACTAGAAACAAATTAATAACGAAACTTTGCCTTAATAAACCGAAAATTTAAAAATCATATATTTCATTTACATTTGAATATAATAATAATGAAAACGTATTTGTACATAGTCTAGAAACAAATTATAAAAATATATGTAAGCTTGACGAAAGAGAACTTTAAAAAGAAAATTTGAATTACTTGCTTGGTTATGTTGATACCAACAATAGGATTACTTTATCATAACACGATACAGAGAAAATTATTTTAAAAATTAGAAATGCAACAAGTTTTTTCGTTTTCTTACAAATAACAATGATCAAAATTAAATCCACGCCGCCATTCCCTGATGGAGAAAGTCTGGCTTAATGTATTTTGAAACATCATCGCAACCCAACTGTAATAAAATATTAATATATTTTAGATAAAGCTTGGTGCAGATAATTACTGGGGTAACAATGTGAAAGATTTCTATTCATTAAATTCTTATTATTTAAAATACCACTAATATACGAAAACTTTTAAATAACCATATTATGTTAATGTAAAATGTCGAGACGGTCTGTAAGATAGACATCTCTTAGTCTATATATCAATATGAAAGACTTTTTGAAAGTCCCAATTTGTGATTTGATTAAAAAAATCTCGGAATTTAAACGAGATACGAAACAACAATTATTTCAGGGAATACTTTTTCACTAGAAATTTTCGTGTTTAAAAAAAATCGAATGGCTTCAACATTTATTACACCCGTTTTTTAATGATAACAGAAAATATGCTAAAATGTATTCCTAAAAAAGCACACATAGTTTTAAAACATTCCTAAATGATAAGGGAGTGATCTCATTGAAAAGGGTGCCTGTGAAACTTTCGACGGTGGGTATATTTTAAACTTTTTTAGAAACAAAATAACCAACATAAAAATGTTAGTTAGCTACATCTATGCAGACTTTGGCATGTCTTTAATTTATTGCTTCGAAAACTAAATAACAGCAAACTGCAAGATTTCTAATTCACTCAGCCAATGAAAAAAAAATATTTCCATAATTTTTGAACGCCTCTATTAGTAATAATTATTTTTTTTTAAAAAGAAACTGAACTCAACCGAAATTTTATGTCGATGATAAAAAGTAACAAATTAATATATGTACAGAAATTTAAAAGTTGCGAGATATTGCTCATTTCATAGTTAAAACTAAACCAGCGCTGCTAGCCAAGTTCGTGTTGTACAATAATTATTTTAAGTGTAAAGCCGTTGAAATAAAAATTATCAAAGAAATATTCTTATTCGTAGCTTACAAGACAAAAAAACACAAATTGAATATGTACAAAATTAAAAGTTAAAATGACGAGTTATTACTTAGTTATGGCGATACCAACAATAGGATTACTTTATCATAACACGATACAGAGAAAATTATTTTAAAATTAAAAATTCAAGTTTTTTCGTTTTCTTACAAATAACAATGATCAAAAATTAAAACCACGTGGACCAGGCAGGGACAGGCCTCGGTACGATTTATTGACTTCTCAATATTTCTTTGTTAATAAAAATATTAATATTTGCAATAGAATTTTTTCACTAAGAAAACATTTTACAATCGAAAGATAAGAACTCTTGGATTAAACATTGCTACATCACTGAATGTAAAAATAAAATATTATTAAGCTCTAGTCCTTTCTTTTTTATTTTAAAAAAACCATCAGCTATATTTACGGGCAGTGAAAATTAATGGTTTTCTATAAAATAACAGTAAGATGCAGGTTTTCTAATTCGTTTATTCACTCAATGAAAAAGTTCTCTGAGTTTAAATTTTCCATCATTTTTGAAACGTTAATATCAGAAATAATTATTTGTTAGCCAAATCTTTGAACAAGTACTTCTACTTTAAAACAAAAACCTTGATCTTAATCATAAGCGAAACTTTAAGAGGTTTTATATATATAAAAATGTAAAGGTGCAATTGTGTATAGAAATAAATAAAATATTTAAAAAATACTTGTGTTTATTTTACTATAATAATACAACATTCAGAATGTTTGTGAAGAAATGATTACCTACTGTTGATATGGGAACTCAAAAATAATAGAAACAATTTAAGTTCAGAGTTAGAAATTTTTTATTGAATGAATTAGAAAATCTGCATCAACTATTTACTTGTGATGTAGAAAAATGTTAAAAAATATCTATTTCGCGCACGATTGGTACACATAATGTATAACGTATTTTTATATTTCGATGTTTGCAGATAACTTTTCATACACCACAGCTGGTACTGTGAACCACATTTTATTGTCTGTTAATTTTCTTACCTAAAAGCACTAAATAACAATTATCAAAAAATGTATTTTATTAAGCTTTTAGTTCTCTCCTCTTCATTTTGTCTGATTGATGGAACGTAAATAGAAATTTTTCCTATCAAATTAAAAAAATCTTGAAAATAAAATGAAATATGAGAAGATCATCTCTATGACTCCGTTAGGATTTCGGACATTTTGACGCCAAATATTAGGATAGGTTAGGTTAGGCGCGCGCCTAACCTATCCTAATATTTGGCGTCAAAATGTCCGAAATCCTAACGGAGTCATAGAGATGATCTTCTCATATCTCATTTTATTTTCAAGATTTTTTTAATTTGATAGGAAAAATTTCTATTTACGTTCCATCAATCAGACAAAATGAAGAGGAGAGAACTAAAAGCTTAATAAAATACATTTTTTGATAATTGTTATTTAGTGCTTTTAGGTAAGAAAATTAACAGACAATAAAATGTGGTTCACAGTACCAGCTGTGGTGTATGAAAAGTTATCTGCAAACATCGAAATATAAAAATACGTTATACATTATATGTACCAATCGTGCGCGAAATAGATATTTTTTAACATTTTTCTACATCACAAGTAAATAGTTGATGCAGATTTTCTAATTCATTCAATAAAAAATTTCTAAATCTGAACTTAAATTGTTTCTATTATTTTTGAGTTCCCATATCAACAGTAGGTAATCATTTCTTCACAAACATTCTGAATGTTGTATTATTATAGTAAAATAAACACAAGTATTTTTTAAATATTTTATTTATTTCTATACACAATTGCACCTTTACATTTTTATATATATAAAACCTCTTAAAGTTTCGCTTATGATTAAGATCAAGGTTTTTGTTTTAAAGTAGAAGTACTTGTTCAAAGATTTGGCTAACAAATAATTATTTCTGATATTAACGTTTCAAAAATGATGGAAAATTTAAACTCAGAGAACTTTTTCATTGAGTGAATAAACGAATTAGAAAACCTGCATCTTACTGTTATTTTATAGAAAACCATTAATTTTCACTGCCCGTAAATATAGCTGATGGTTTTTTTAAAATAAAAAAGAAAGGACTAGAGCTTAATAATATTTTATTTTTACATTCAGTGATGTAGCAATGTTTAATCCAAGAGTTCTTATCTTTCGATTGTAAAATGTTTTCTTAGTGAAAAAATTCTATTGCAAATATTAATATTTTTATTAACAAAGAAATATTGAGAAGTCAATAAATCGTACCGAGGCCTGTCCCTGCCTGGTCCACGTGGTTTTAATTTTTGATCATTGTTATTTGTAAGAAAACGAAAAAACTTGAATTTTTAATTTTAAAATAATTTTCTCTGTATCGTGTTATGATAAAGTAATCCTATTGTTGGTATCGCCATAACTAAGTAATAACTCGTCATTTTAACTTTTAATTTTGTACATATTCAATTTGTGTTTTTTTTTGTCTTGTAAGCTACGAATAAGAATATTTCTTTGATAATTTTTATTTCAACGGCTTTACACTTAAAATAATTATTGTACAACACGAACTTGGCTAGCAGCGCTGGTTTAGTTTTAACTATGAAATGAGCAATATCTCGCAACTTTTAAATTTCTGTACATATATTAATTTGTTACTTTTTATCATCGACATAAAATTTCGGTTGAGTTCAGTTTCTTTTTAAAAAAAAATAATTATTACTAATAGAGGCGTTCAAAAATTATGGAAATATTTTTTTTTCATTGGCTGAGTGAATTAGAAATCTTGCAGTTTGCTGTTATTTAGTTTTCGAAGCAATAAATTAAAGACATGCCAAAGTCTGCATAGATGTAGCTAACTAACATTTTTATGTTGGTTATTTTGTTTCTAAAAAAGTTTAAAATATACCCACCGTCGAAAGTTTCACAGGCACCCTTTTCAATGAGATCACTCCCTTATCATTTAGGAATGTTTTAAAACTATGTGTGCTTTTTTAGGAATAAATTTTAGCATATTTTCTGTTATCATTAAAAAACGGGTGTAATAAATGTTGAAGCCATTCGATTTTTTTTAAACACGAAAATTTCTAGTGAAAAAGTATTCCCTGAAATAATTGTTGTTTCGTATCTCGTTTAAATTCCGAGATTTTTTTAATCAAATCACAAATTGGGACTTTCAAAAAGTCTTTCATATTGATATATAGACTAAGAGATGTCTATCTTACAGACCGTCTCGACATTTTACATTAACATAATATGGTTATTTAAAAGTTTTCGTATATTAGTGGTATTTTAAATAATAAGAATTTAATGAATAGAAATCTGTCACATTGTTACCCCAGTAATTATCTGCACCAAGCTTTATCTAAAATATATTAATACTTTATTACAGTTGGGTTGCGATGATGTTTCAAAATACATTAAGCCAGACTTTCTCCATCAGGGAATGGCGGCGTGGATTTAATTTTGATCATTGTTATTTGTAAGAAAACGAAAAAACTTGTTGCATTTCTAATTTTTAAAATAATTTTCTCTGTATCGTGTTATGATAAAGTAATCCTATTGTTGGTATCAACATAACCAAGCAAGTAATTCAAATTTTCTTTTTAAAGTTCTCTTTCGTCAAGCTTACATATATTTTTATAATTTGTTTCTAGACTATGTACAAATACGTTTTCATTATTATTATATTCAAATGTAAATGAAATATATGATTTTTAAATTTTCGGTTTATTAAGGCAAAGTTTCGTTATTAATTTGTTTCTAGTGGAAAAGTACTCAGTGAAATGATTGATGTTCCGCATCTCATTTTAATTTCGAGATTTTTATAAATTAGAATTGCAAAAAATTCTATCTACACTCTATCAAATCAAACAAACGAAAATTAAAAAAAGAAAGAACTAAAGCTTAATAACTTTTTTAATTTTTAAAATTAAATCAAGTACGCACTATAAGTTTTTATCGTTCTTTCTTTCTTTTTTTGAAAAACTGAAAATGAGGTACGGGATATTACTTATTTCACGGAATACTTTGTCGTTCTAGATTCAAGCTAGTTTTTACTGGGGCTGTCTTTGATAGTTACACGCAATATTTCTTTTTAAATAATGTTGTTTTTTGTTATTGCTGCAATAGTGATGACCCTATTTTAACAAATATCTATTTTCGTACGCAAATGGTACGCATAACGTTGAGTGTATTTTTTATATTTCGAAGTTTGCAAGCGTTTCATATAACACCAACCTGGTAAAAATACAGTGAACCGCATTTTTATTATTATCTGTTAATTTATTACTTAAAGGCACTAAATAACAATTATAAAGAATTCTTGCTATATGTGACTTGTAATTTTAAGAAACTATATCTGAGATGCAGGTTGATAATAATACGCTAGTGTTTAAAAATAGTGGAAGTCACTTTTTCAATTTTAATTTTTTTCACCTGCTGTGTTTTTGATATTTTGTGGTTTCATTATTTTACTTACTAAGTTATTAGCTGGGAGGAACATTGCAGGCCTCATGTGTTTTTATTTATTTTACAAGATAGCTTGTTTAAAATTGTGTCGCGTCTTATGCATTTAAATGTAATAAAATATTAATATATTCTAAATAGAGTTTGGCGTTTAACCTTACAGTGCAGGTCCTATTTTTCTCATTTGCTATAATATATATAATAAACACATGTTTTTTAAATATTTTTTATTTTTTAGCGAATACATATTTGCACATATACATTATTTCAATGTGTGACATACAGCTAACCTTTGAAAAATCATGTTTTTATCAAGCCATGGTGTTGAAATATATTTGAAACTTTTTTCCATACACCCACTAATCCCCAATGTACATTTTATTTGAGAAGCTGAAGAACATGCTCTGTATATTCTCATAAAGGTGTATGAGTTTTTTCAACTCTTCCAAGTTTTTGCAGTATTTCTCTAGCCTCATTTTAAACTCCGGTATAGTTCTACTTCTATCGGTCGCTCTTAAATATGTTTTACTTTTTCTCGCACACTGTACAACACGACACTTTTTATTGTAGACGTTTGAATACATATTTTACCACATTTTTAAAAAATTATACAAATATTTATGGCAAATGATTATTCTTTCATCATATGATAATATGAGTTCTTGTAGAATTCGCACTTCTTGGTTGAAGCAAATAGAGTTCAAATTAAGTACAATTTCTATGTTGGAACTTAAATGATCCACATTATTTTTAGCTGTAATATGCACACCTTAGTGTTTAACATCAAAGTGTCCATTTTTCTCTTATTTGCTATAATATAATAAACACACAGGTAAATTTATAGATCATTTTTATTTCTTGAGAATACATAATTGCAAACATACATACATTGTTATATATATAGAACTGGTTTGTTTCCAACATATGCGATATAAGCCTTACGTATAGATTTACAAATAAAATTATTAAAGTTAAATAACAAGTCTGTATAGATATAGCTAACATTTTTATATTGGTTATTTTTTTGTTTCTAAAAATAAACTCATCGTCGAGAGTTTCACAGGTACCCTTATTTTTAAACAATATCACTCCTTATATCGTTTAGGAATGTTTTAAAACTATGTATGCCTCTGAAACGGCGATGAAGTCTCTAGCTGTTGTAGACTATTATTTAGAAAAGCACTCAAGAAAAATATTTATTTTCTCTTAAAATATAGAAGCAGAATACCTAAGTAATTTGCTTTTTTTCACATATTAAATCATTACTCTCCCATGGACATGGCTATATCAGGTTAGTTAGCCTTTAAGTAAGAAAAACGAAAAACTTGTTGCATATTTAGTTTTAAAATAAGATTACCAATGTTCAAACAATACAGCGAATAAGAATTTTTTTGATAACTGTTATTTAGTGCTAATTTATTCAGTGAAAATTTCTAGTTTACATTTTTCTATTATTTTGAGTTTCGGGATCACCAGAAACTACTTTACTTACACTCCGGTTTTAGTTGGTACATCTTCTCCTTTAAGATGCCTCTAGTAGAATTTTTGTGAAAACCGAAAAATGTGTGAGTGTAAATGTTAAAGCCCATACCCATATCATTTTTAACATTTTTTAACACGAAAACTTATACAATCTCTATGGAGTCACCTTAAGTTATTTGTCTAATAAACCAAACTTGATTAACCAATTAGCCGGGTACATGAATATGTTTTAAGATGATTGGTAAAATTTTTGTGAATACCGAAAATGTCTGAATAATAAAGTTGATGTCTATATTCATACCACTTTAAATAATTTAAAGCAGAAATAACTGCCAGTTTAATCGATTGTGAAAAGAATCACAAATTAATACATGTACAGAAATTTAAAAGTTGCGGGGGCCGTCGCCAGAAACTACTTTACTTGCACTCCAGTTTTAGTTGGCAACTCTTCTCCTGGAATATGATTTAAGATGCCTCTGGTAGAATTTTTGTAAAAACCGAAAATGTTTGTGTGTATGTGTGCGAATGTTAAAGCCCATGCCCATGTCATTTTTAACACGAAAAACTTGTGCAATCTAGATGGAGTCACCTTAAGTTATTTGTGGCGCTCCGGTATGTGAACCTTAAAGCCGCTGTCTATAGCCACACCACTTTTTTAACAGTTTTTTTTAAACACGGAACACTTGTACAGTCTCCACTAATATCACCATAAGTTCTTCGCGACACTATCTATTTTCAAATTTTCTTTTTTTGAAAGTTGTTCTTTTTCCTCAAGCTTACTTAGTCGTTGTCGTTCTGCAAGTCGGAAGGCTTTCTTGGCTTTTTTAGATTTCCCTATTACCGAAAACGCACTCCTCAAAACATTCTTTGTTTCTATATCCTGTAAAGGATTGTAGCTTGGAAAGTCATCCTTATCCCATAACTCACAACATGCATCGTTTGAACACATATTTTACTACACTTCTTAAAAAACTTATTGAGAACCGAATACTACGTTTCTTGAAAAGTTAATTCATTCAATGAAAAATGTCTAACTCTGAGCTTTTAATACCTGCTGCATTTCATTATCCAGTTGAGAAATTGTGTTGAAAAAATATTGTAATATTTAAAAAAATGAGTCGGGGGCCGGGGCAGCCACCACCAACTTTACTTGCACTGCGGTTTAATGGGTATCTCTTCTCTTGGAATATGATTAAGATGCCTTGGTGAACGTCGAATATTAAAGCTGATATCCATACCACTTTTAAACACAAAACTTGACGATTATAGTCATCTTAAGTTTTCGAAAATGTGTCACTTTTTTTTTAAATAATTCTAAACACCGAAACTTGTAAAATCTGTTAAATATATGCAAACTTATTTAAAATATTATTCTTATCGACGTGGAAACGTCAGAATTGAACACTGAATACTATTTGCTCGCAACAGTGTGTTTTTATATTATGAAAACAAGTCTTAATCAAGTTCCAAAATCCCAGTCAGCTTGTTACGTCTTTAAATTTTTTTAATCGTTCAAAAATTCCAGCACATGTTGAAAGGCACGTATATCTAATTAAAGTTAATCACCGGGGCCATCCACCAGATAAGATAATTATCTCGCGGTGATTAAAATCCGCGGATTTCCCTAATTACGTCATTATCTTAATTGCCTCATTAATGTTAATGACCTAATTAACTTTCACTTTTTCAAGGCCGGTGTCATGTATACTACTAACATCGTCACTGATCCACTTTTTATGTGGTTTGGCAGATCATTTACATACAATATAAAAAGTAAAAGTCCTAGTACTGACCCCTGAGGCACTCCTCGAGATGCACTAAATTTCTCAGAAAATTCTGAACAACTTTCAAAATGTCCGTCCGTGCATCACGTTTCTTGTAAGCACGATAACTGAAGGATGGGAAGTCCGATTGTGTTTTAATTTTGAACAGTAAGTAAAAAATTTCTTCTAAAAAAACTAATATTATTTACAAAAAAACTGTGAATAGTATCCTATAGAATGTTCAATAATTGTATAAAAAGAGCAGTAAAACTGTGAATATAATGGTTAGCTTGTTGATGCTTAAATCTGAATCTCATTTATGCCCCAATTTTGGTGTTCCAAAGACTGAATTGAGTTTCTTTTAAAATTCAATCTGCAATAAATTGTGCCATCAGGCCATAATTCTGGAAATTTGATCTATCACAAAATTGAGAATTTACCCCTACTTTAAACGTGTCCAGTCTACAGATATTTAATTTGCATACTTCTCCGATAATCTTAAATTTTAGAAACGTAGTTTCAGAGAACAGACAATAATAAAGCAGTAAAAATTCGAAAAACAAATCAGAGATACAAATAAATTAATTAATTCGTCGGAAAGTCCCTCTAGTCATGTATTCTGAAATGATTCATGATTGGTAGACAGATGGTTGTGATGTCACAGTACACACTCGCCTCACGGTTAGTTCAGTTTTACATGTGGTGTTATTGTAAACATGCAGCTCAGTTCGATGTAAAGCTTGTAGACATCTTAAAAGACGACGGAAAAGAAGCCCATTCTCACGTGTTTCCACCCCTTTTTGGAAACAACCCTTCAAAATTCGTACGTTCAAAATAATTTATAACAAGGGATAAACACTTTATTTAATGATTTACTGGAAACTTCACAATACTTTTTATCAACTAAAGTACACTTTTACTGACTAAAAATAATCTTTAACAAAGCTTATTACTTGATATTTTCACTTTGTATTTACTTCGGATTTCTAACCTTTCACTTGTCATTCAAAATTTCCCCTCCTGTGTTTACATTCCACTTATATATCCCACAAGAGACATCTAGAAAAATCCAATATATTCCACAACTTTTCTCGTATAGCATTCCAGAACACTGCAAAAGTTCTAGATTCATCTACAAACGTACCATCAGTGCACAGTGGTTCCAATTCAACTTCTAGCCGGACAAAAATTTGAAACTTCTTGATTCATCTAAAAATATTGCAATCTATATGGAAAAAATAGTTAAAAAATTATTTTATGCCTCGGGGTAGTTTTTAAGGGGTGAAAATAAATTTACTTAGGAAAAATCTTAAACTAGGCATTCCAACTGCAAATAACGCAGTCAATCTGGGAAAAATAGTTAAAAAAATCTTTGATGCATATGGGTAGTTTCTAAGGGGTGAAAATTAATTTTTACTTAGGAAAAATCTAAAACTAGGCATTCCAACTGAAAATATTGCAGTCAATCTGGCAAAAACAGTAAAACATTTCTATTATGCCTAGGGGTGAAAATATATGTTACCTTCGAAAAGTCTGAAATTGGGCGTTTCAAATGAAAATATTGCACTTAACCTGAGAAAAAAAATCTGTTTTTTATTGGGTTAAATTGACTTATTATTTGCTTCCGAAACTTTTGGAGAAGGGGTCTTTTTTGTTGATGATTGTTGGTTAAATCACCCTTCTTTTGTGCAGTTGCACCACATCTGAGGCTTATTAATTGTTGCATAAATCACTGACGAATTGCGAGATATTGACTTTTAGTTAGCTTTTTATCAACGTAAGACGCTAAAGCATGTTCAGGTGTAAATTTAATGGGTACTTTTGTCTTTGGAGCGGTAAATGCCTTCTTGGTTTTCGTTGCCCTCATTGGAAAAAATTCAGCAACTTGCTTTAAAATTTGCGCCGCATCTCTTCTTCCTCTAGACTGTAAGCTCATTTGAGTAGCCAATGTAAGTTCTTCATGCGTTGTGCCACTAATTAAAGACTGTATTTTTCTCTTCTCCAAAACCGTGCTATGAGAATCATACTAAGATGTAATAGATACACTCCAATAAACTTAATGCTCGAAGTATTAAACTGGCAATCAGTAACTAACAGATTGTATTATTTCAGTATGATATTTATATACAAAATATTAAAAGGTCCTCCTATCTCAGATCATTCATCACTTTTAATCGTGAAATTCATGAGTATAACACTAGGTATCAAAACAACTTTCATATTGAACGAACTAATTCAAAAAAGCCATGAATTCCTTATTTTTTAACGGACTAAACCAATATAATTTATTACCTCAAAAAGTAAAAGATGCAACAACGTTGGCAAATTTTAAGAGCTACCTAATTAACCATATTAAAACATTGTAAGGGTGCTTTATATCTAGTTACGTTTTTTTATATATATAGTTAATTATTCTTTCAAATACGTAAATAAGTCTTTAATTAGATAAATTTGAAGATATCACTCTTTTGTATTAATTATACTAACTACTCTTATATTTATAGATTAGATTAAACTAGCGAATAATAATTTATGTCTGTATTTACCTACATATACGTTGTATGTTTGTATACGTGTGTGTTTGTATATATGTTTTTCTTTTTTTGTAATAGGTTACTTGCCTAAATAAAGATATTTCTTCTTTCTTCTTCTTCTTGCTTTTTTCGCTACTATCCCCAAAAAGTTTCTTTGGTCGACCACGATGAGCACGAATTCCCGGATCATTACTTGATGGAACGTTGCTGTGGTCACTGGCACTTGTACTTAGCCGTCAGGTTTTTTTTACTATTTCAGGAAATCCCCTTGAGCCACGTTGAATTTTTTATAATAATAATAATAATAATAATAATAATAGACTTTATTTTCGTATGACTTGTAAATACAAGTGTAGAATATTGTCACCAAATAATCAATAAAAATACAAGCAAAAATACAATGTTACAGGTTTGACAGTAGTAAAAAAAAATAAAAAATATAAAATATAGTAGGTATATAAATAGCAAAATACAATTCAATACAACACAAACATACATACATCACAATACAAAATTGTCACAATTTAAAAATTCCCCTATAGAGTAAAAACTATGATTCTGCAGCATGTTACGAACACCCGATTTAAATAAATTAAAAGTAGGTAAGGACTTCAAAGAGGTTGGCAATTTATTAAATATTTTAACGGTCATGATCAGCGGCCCATTTGCTGAGGCAGACATACTATGCCTCGGTATTTCCATATTGAGAGTAGGTCTAAAATTGTAGGGCGAATTTAGATCTCTGGTGAGTGTAAACTTATCAGGATGTGACTTAACATAGCAAACGCAATTTAGAATGTAAATATTCGTTATAGTTAGGAGGTTTAGTTGCTTAAAAAGGTCTCTGCAGGAATATCTTAAGCTTTTGAATGTCATTGTTCTTAAGATTCTTTTTTGGAGGATTAAAACTTCATTTATTCTTGTACAATTTCCCCAACATAAGATACCATAGTTCAATGTGGAGTAGACATAAGCATAATAATAAATTATTAAAACATCAGTTGAAACATAATTTCTCAGCTGCCATAAGACAAAGCAAGAAGTTGATAATTTCTTCAGTATGGCATCAATCTGGTTACTCCAGATTTTATTAAAAATTTATTTAAAATTCGCCTGTTTTTGATCCATTTTTCTTTCAGTTTCGCACAGAAATTGCCTGATTTTTTTATATACCGCTTATCACTTTCTGTAGACTCTTGTAAATCAAGAAACTCAAAAACATGGCTTAATACACGGAGAGGTTTAGTCGAGGCCTTATCTTCACTCCTCGATGCATTAAATTCGAGGTACTGACATAGCTACAACAAATAACTGTATAACTAAAAAAGTTGTGCAAAGTAGTACCTAATTTTTTGTTTACATATTCCCAGATATCTACCCAATTGGCCCAATAAAGGATCACGTCGAATACGTGCAGATTTTTTTGTATGGCAAGCCCAACACTATAACAACAATATTTTTAAAAGCGACAGTATTCATTTCACACAAGGTAAAACGAATGTTATATGGAATAAAATTGATTTTTTCTATGGATTAGGCGACTACATACCTTTAGAGGAAGTTTATATTACAATAAAATAAAAGGTGCACTTCTAAACACAAAACAAGACTGTTGACTTCGCAGCGTATATAAGACGAATAATGTGCGCTCACGAGATGAGGGTGAGTTTGGCTCCAGCTACCTATGTACTGGGTTCGTCATCAGTCGTAGCATTTATGATTTATTACCCCCCTATTATTCAGCTTGAGCTAGGCAGACATTTGGCGATTTCTGAGAAGTTTCATATTTTGAATTTTGTCCTGCTAGAATTTGAATTGGGTCTATTCAATATTATCCTCAACATTTTTGGTCCTTGAACCGGATAAAAAGACTTGAACCTGTAGCTGTAAGGGTCCATCCAAGTACAAATGTTTGTGAACGAAATCTGCCGCCAAAATCAGCTTAATCAATCCTCGAGGGTGAGTGATCTGGAGTTCGGTTTCGGGGCGTATGGACAGCAGACGTGCTTTTTGACGCTCCTACGAAATTATAAACTCGATTAAAACTTGAGAAATCGTACAAAATTGTGTTGAATTGAAGCATGGACAATTCTACATTTACTACATCCAAAACCACCCTTTTTTTCATTTATCCCTGTACAGTCGAGAGTGGGGTTTCACCAAAACCCAAAGTCTATTTAAAGGTAGCAATCCTGGATATATTGTTGATGAATTTTTTTTCTGAGATTTAAGTATATTCTATTTTTAAATTAAATAAAAACCAGAAAATAATAAAGTTAACACTTAAATGAACAAAAAAAAAAGTTTTCTTCCGGCCCCTTAAACCGCTTTGTATGGTTATGATATTAGTGTGGGCAATGCTAATTTACCTACGCTATATGATACCAAATAATATTTATTGACTCAAGAATATCTCCTGTTTATGTCCATATTTCAAGTCTTCATCTAAAATGTTTGTGTATGTACACACGCTTTAAAAAAAAGGTGAAATTTCATATCGAGATTTATTGATTATTTAAAATGTTAAAACATTTCAAACGATTTTTTCTACAGCTTTATTTTAAAATGAAAAATAAGGATAAATAATTTGGCTATATTAGCTTGTTTTTAAAGATAAACAAAATATCTTATGAAGAATGACTTTTTTGGAAAAATAAGATTTTATTTGTTACAGGTAAAGAAAATAACAATTTCTTCATGTGAAGTCTCAGTTGACTATTAAAAATGAGCTTTAGACCTTGCTCTGGCTCAAAAAATTCGACAGGGCATAGAAGATCCGAGTCTGGTGGCCATCATCGCTATGGGTCCAGTAACTCATGTCATAACAGATCAGATTCTGGACATAGTTTGAGTTCCAATCTAGGCGAAAGGAAACATGGACACTACCGGTCTAAATCTGGTGTGTATGAAAGAGAGATAGAAAAAGAATCAAATACTATAGGATGTAAGTATAAAGATAATATATGTTTATATTCTCAACTTTTATAGAAAAATAATGGGCAAATATTTTCCATGATATGTTACCCCAAAATAAGTAGAAAGTTATTTTTCTAACTCTAACTTATTTTTTTAATTTAACGTCAATCCGAAATAGGCAATGATTTTAGCATAGCTAGTACAAATATAAACAGGAGACGGAGGAGACAAGAATATCGCACTTACTTGTTCTGTTATTGATACGGGTTTTGCAGTATTATCACTCTGTCGTTTAAAAATAATAAAATAGTTTTATTTTTACTTTGTTTCATACGTTTTAAATTGGAGGCACTAACGGAAATTTAATTACTTGCACTACCAAGAATCTACTGAGAACTTTGAACTATGAAGCTATATTGGTGTTTGTATTTAAGTAAGGTGCAAAATAATCCCACTTAATGGTGAGAATAACGCTAAGTTTTTATTATAATTCAAATTCGGTTAGTAACTGTCAGTAATTAAATTAATAATAGTTAATTTAATTTCGGTAACACTTACTTCACTATCGCATTTATCATTGTTTAGATTGTTTAAGGGGTCGCTCGGTTCTGAACAGCCCTTCTTCACATCGACCTAAAAGATCTTTTGTGAATTACCCTACAATTAGTTGTTACCCTGGACTCCCAAGCTCTTTGCAAAGCTTATGATTTTCCTGGGGGCTAATTTCCCTGTCTTCAGGCCTTTTCTAGGTACTTTAGCCTAGTGCGGACCGATATCTTGCATTCGCAAAGAATATGTTCCGCAGTTTCTATTTTAGTATCACAGTATCTGCACGTATCATCATCTGCCTTGCCCATATTCTTAAGATAATATCTCAAGGGACAATGGCCTGTTAGAAGGCCTGGCATCAGCCTTAAGTCGGACTTTTCAAGTTCGAGAAGCCTTGTGGCATTTTTTGTCGAATAAGTTATGAACTTTTTCGCTTGTCTTTGGCCTGGAGTATTCCTCCAGTAGGATTCTTTTTGTTCCTTTTCTCATTTTAGGATCTCCATTATGTATCCCTTGGATAAGCCACAAAATGGTTCGAACCCAAAAAATGGGGCTTCAGCACCTCTTTTTGCAAGGACGTCATCTAATTCATTTCCTTCTATTCCCTCGTGCCCTGGTACCCACATCAAGGTAACCTTGTTGTTTTTTGCCAGTTGCTTCAGGGATTATCATGCCCAGGCAATTTTAGACTCAAAGGTGTAAGACCTGAGAGCTTTTAACGCTGCCTGGCTATCTGAGAGTATATAAATCTTTTGCTCTTCGAATGCCTTTATTTATGCATTCCTAAGCACATCGATCTATAGCATAAATTTGCTTGGAAGATGGTTGGGGTTTTACCTAGGACTCTGGATAGCCTGCAATTAGGTGTTTTCACTATGTGCAAATTTGCTTTTTCGTATTATTAAAATGAAGTACTTGTTATACTAAAGCACTTATTGATATTTAAACGTACATCAAATTAAAATTTCAACAATTAAATAACATAAAGTTTCAGTATTTGAACGAGTACGCAAAACACACGGTGACGTCATCGGTTATATTAGTTTCTTAAATCGCGTTTAAAAATTGTTAAACACAACATTTTATTCACTTTATTTACGTTTTACATGTGATTAAATAAGTAATGCCTACCTAATAAGGCGTCATGAGTGCGTAGTGAATTGATGTAGTGTTCTTGGCGACAAAATTTCAATACAAAATTAAAATGGCTTATTTTAAGGTATTATTCGACTGTTTCTCAAAATTCAAGTGTTTTTAACTGTAATAAAGCATTGTCTTCACAGTGAAAGTAAATTTAAAATTTGTGAAAACACCTAATTAGGCCCCGCTATGCCCACGACAACCCCTTCAGCCATCTTCGATCCATCTGTATACCAGATGAGTGACCCTTTCTCCAACTGCAGGACTTCGTCTCTGCTCGTCTGATGGCTCTTAATCAGCACATCAAACGGACAGTTAAAGTCCCACTTGTTTGGCATCGAGTCAGTGGGTTTGGTCTTGGATTCCAGTTGGATTAACTCCAGGATCCCTAAGTGACCAACCAGATCGCCTGGTTAGAGAGAGAGTACCTGTTGCAGTGTTAGGGTAAGTGCTGCCTCCTTCCTTACATAAATATGTAGAGGAAGTAGGTCTAGCATTGCTTCCATAGCTGCGGAGGGACAGGAGCACATTGCACCTGCAATCCCTAAGCAGACAAGGCGTTGCAATTTCTGCAACTTTCCGTGTGCTAATTTTTCTTCAGTTTTTGGCCATCATACACATGATGAGTAGGTTACCATGGGTCTCACAACCGAAATATAAGACCAATAGATCATTTTCGGTTTTAGACCCCAGGTCTTACCGAACAGCCTGCGGTACGTCCAAATAACCGCAGTGGCTTTGGTAAGTGTTTTTTCTCAATGTGCGTTCCAGGTAAGTTTTTATTCCAGAATTACTCCTAGATATTTAACTTCACTGGAAAAGTTCAGTACTGCTCCATTTAACATAGAAGCTCGTAAACTTAGTTTTCTCCTTTTGGTAAACAGAACAATAACTGTCTTGCTCGGATTGGCACTGAGGCCCTCTAACGAGCACTACCTGGATATTATGTTTAAGGCGATTTGCATGAGATTAAGGATGAGGTCATCCACCACCATTGACCATAGCAAGGGCGATAGAACTCCACCTTGTGGACAACCCTTCACCGCAATCACTGTAGCGGACTTCTCCCCCACACTTATAGTAATTATTCGACTTCTTAGCATGGACTGAATTCCCCTTTTCTCTGCGGCTCTTTGTATGGATTCATAAGAGGTGTTTTCAAATGCACCCTCTATATCTATGAATGCACACATAGCCACTTCCTTTGCAGCAAATGTCTTTTCAATGCCTTTAACCAGGCCATGTAGAGCATTTGTCGTCGATTTTCCAGGTTGATAGGCAAACTGTTTTGGATGAAGTGGAGCCCGTATAAGGGTTTCACTTCTTACATGTTCGTCTAATGTTTTCTCCATTGTTTTCAGGAGAAATGAGGTTAAGCTAATGGGGCGATATGATTTAGGTTCCTGCCTATCTTTGGAATAAACACCATCTTGACTTCCCTACAAGCTTGCGGAATATATGCAAGAGAATAGCTTGCTTTAAATATGCTTCTTAGGCATGGGATAAGTTCCTCAATGCCATGTTGAAGCAGGGCAGGAAAAATGCCATCCCTGCCAGGTGATTTAAAGGGCTAAAAACTGGATACAGCCCATTTAATTTTATTAGAGGTGAAAATTTTGTTCCCTGCCCCACATAAAATGGTGCACATTGGCATCGCCGCCAATAATGTAATGTTTGTTTCTCCTTTTACACCAGCTTATGAGGCTTTTAACTTCCTCTGGAGGTGAAAAGTAGGGAAAGTAGGTAGAGGCGAATATGATGCCTTTTTGCCTCTTTCCGTAGGTACGTCCACAACTGCGGCGAATAAGTCCCTAGTTGTAAACTCTGAAAGGAGAGCAATATTAATGTTTTTGCTGAACAGCAAGGCTGCTCTAGGATTGTCATGTAAGATGGAATAAATTAACTTGCATGATTGAGTAGGGAGTCCTTTTATATGTCCTCTGTATACCCAGGGCTCTTGAATCAGTCCTATGTTTATTTTCTCCCTAATAAATCTGCTAATCGTGCTTGAGGCTGCTTTTGCGTGATGGAGATTTATTTGGAGACACTTCATGTTTAGGGTCATTTTGGTGGTGTAGGGGGGCCTATTTTCATGGCCTCTTATGCCTATACCCTTGTAAGGCTCTTTGCCATTCGGAAAGACACTGTGCCTTTGTCCTCGGGCTCTTCATCCTCTTTTGTTACAGTTGGGGCTATTCTAGCCCTGTAATAGTATTTCGTTTGGTCTTTATATTAGTCCCACGAGTCGCGGAAGAAAAGCAAATTACCTGAACCAGTGCCCCGCATACTTCAGGCAGGCATTTGTTTAAACCAGGGTGCGCCAGGTGCCCTGGAGTCCGCATAATAGCGACTAAGCTTCCCCTTAGCCACGCAGTCCTCGGCTTATGCTGTTCCACCGTTGACTTGGGGGGAGTTTTATTGTGGCTCCCATCCACTTGGTCGGCCGATTAAGGCAGACCCCTACATAGAGTAAGCAACGACTTGCTCTACACGGTTTATACCAGGCAGGTTTCCGAGGGTTCATCATACCTACCTAGCTTTGTTAATTTTTACTACAAAACATAAAACTTGATAAATCAAACACATGGATAACACTGTATTATTCACATATGGGGAATAGCCTACAACTGAATAACGCAAGTCTGAAAAATACATGATATGTTTCTTTATGCTGCCTGTGCCGACAGTGACGGCTTTCTTTGTGATAAATAGCTAGGAACATTTAAGGTCGGCAGCACTGATCTGGCATTCTTTACATTTTTTATTTCTCACAGTTGTAATGAACATAATAAAAAAGGAAATGTAGGTCACAAAAAGACCTTGAACTTTGCCTAATTTGGCCGGTGTTACTTACCTAGTCATTATAAGTACTACTATCTGATCTGAAAATATCGTATTTTTTCAAAATGTTTAAATGCAGAAAAATCCTTGAAGTAAAGTAAAAATTTTGCTACTATTGGGTATTGGTATTTTTGGTGTATATGTTAGAAACCAACGCCTCATTTTTTTTACATCGGCCTCAAATGTTATTAAAATTCTAAGACCTATTATTTCCACATACCTGAGTGGAAATATAGTCAAGATGTTTTCATTTAAAGAGACTTGGATGGAAAACCTTGATGTGGAAGTAGTCATTCCTTAGGCAGTGGTTCTTTTTACGCGCTGTACATTTAGGTACATTATTTCGAAACAGTTTTTATTTGTTTTATATCTGCTTTATTGTCAAATCTATTTGACACAGATGGGGATTATAAAAAATGTTGAGGTGTACTTGAGCTTGAACTAACATTATTAATGGTATAATCCACATAACGATAGTTGCATATATTTTCAATGTCTGTTAATATCTCCAATATCTACAGAATAATTATTATGATCGTCTATGTAAATAGGATTTAAGAGCCTTTGGTAATACCTCATATAAAACCATAAAAAGAACAACAAAAAGAGAGAAAGTTTCAAGCCTCCAATGATAATAAGATTATTCTATGCCAAATAATCGAAAAATATCTATCGAAACTTTGTGGCTTACAGACCGGTTTATGTTATAAAGCCACAAAATATATTATACTGGACTCTCAAGAGATCAGGTGCACTCCTATTTTTTCTTTATTTTTGAAGACAAATATTTAAAATTAGGGTACCGGATATTTGGCATTTTTTAACATAACCAGAACCAAAAATGCACTTCCGGTTTAACTGAATATACTACTAACTTTTTTATTTTAAATGGCATCTTATACATGGTGATTCAAAAGTTATTTGGAAACATTTAAGGGGATGTACAAGGGGTCCATATAAATAAAATAGAGCGAAGAAAAAATGAAAAAACCACAAAATTGAAAACAATTTTCTTGTACACTACTGCTATTCTGGTTGACTATAGAAATCAGAAGTATAGCATCTGATAATGAATGAAATGTGAAAACAGCTGATATTGAACGAATAGTTGTGAAATGGGAAAACTTCACATAAAAGAAATTCATAGTGCAATAAGGTTGCCGCTGGACGTAGACTGCCTGTCGGGCGCTCCGGACGTATGGGCCTTGACTAAGCAGCTGGTAGCGCCCTCTAATCGGATGTACGTCGCATCCATTATCACAGCCACGTTGAGCGACTGAAAAAAAGTGTTTAGTGGTAATCTTGTGTAGTGGTATCTACTGTAATTTTAAGGGTGTATATCTCCTTAAATTCTTCGTTGTATATCACCCTGTATATTTTTTTATCTTATCTGATAAAGGTTTGAATTATTTTTAAAATTGTTTTTTCAAAACCAAAATGGAATTAGAAATTACCTTAAATATTCTATACTTGTTCTTAATTATTGACAAAAATGTTAAATCTTCATTGTATCATCTCCAACTTCAAACTGTAATTTCACATCCATTTATGGATCAATTTTGAATTTTGAAATTGCATTTAACGTGTATAGGATGTCATTTAAAAAAGTGACTTTTTTTATTTTATTTTTTTATAAAATATTAATTTTAAGAAAACTTAGGTGAAAAATGCTTAAAAATATCTTTTGGTTTCATACAGTGGGTATTTACTAAGTATAAGTATAAACTTAAATATCACCTTCATGATCACTGAGTTTATTACATAACATTCCATTTTTCAAAGTACCTAATTTCCTATTCTATTTTGAATAACTATTGTAAAGATAATTCAAGCCTCTATCAGATAAGATTAAAAAATATACAGGGTGCTATTTACAATAAAAAAATTTATAGTATTTCCCTTTATACCGGAAGTGTTATTTTGGGTCTCAATTCAACATTGATTGGCGAACTCAAAATTCTGATCCAGCATGTGATTTTCCATAAAATGGCACATTTAATTTTTTGTGTTTGCGAGTTGTATACGGGGTGTCGAATTCGGGAATCTTGATCTCTGACTGTAATTCCTTTTGTTCCAGTATCTAATAGATTCGACAATCGATCCAACATTCAACCAGAAAGCCAACATCATCCAAGACCAACATCACTATATCCTCTTAAAACAAATGACAGTGGAATAATTGGGCATGACACATTTCAGCCAGAGAGAGAACCCATTCGTTTTGATGTAGCCTTAGTTGGTGCTCCACCTGAGGTCGAACAACTTGTTAATAATATTAAGCAAGTTGCAGAACAGTTCCTATATCATTGGAAAACGTTTCCAATAAGTAAGTAAAATTTTAGTGAAGATTCATTCTAATACTCTTGATTTTTTTATTTACATGTAAAATCCAATAAGCCCAATTACAAGAATAGGTGCAGACATATACACTGTGTCCACTTCAAAGCGATATTATGGGTGTAAATAACAATTTTTTTTTTACTATGAGCACAATTTTCTGTATTCTGCTCTTGCTTGACCCAAAACCTGTTTTCATTATTTTAAAATTTCAAAAATGTATAGAGGTGACAGCTTAAAAATAAAATTCGCTTCAGGTAAGCTGCAATTTTTATGCAAGATATTGAGGAATTCTATAAGAAAAACTTACTCAAAATTACAAAATATAACGTTGTACCTAATTTGATAACTGTACAGGGTGATTCACGTAGGCTATTCGTTAGAAGTTTTTCGACCTGCAGTTGGATTAGAAACCTGTTCTACTTAAAATATTTTCAGTTCTCCAGCCATACAGGGTTGAAAAGTTAATAATGAACGGCCTATGTGAATCAACCTGAATAGTTATCAAATTTGGTACAATGTGTATTTTTAAGCTGCCACCAGCGCCCTCTATGCATTCTTGCAGCTCTAACGTACTGAAAATAGGTTTTGGGTCAAGCAAGAGCAGAGTACAGAAAATTGTGTTCATAATAATAATAATAATAATGCATCTATTTTACTCGGAGTAAAAAAGGTACAAATTGAACTGTAGAGCTCGTCTTCCATTTGCCCCATACAAAAGAAACCTAATTCTAAGATTTGTATAAGAAATTATAAATGGTGATATTGTTTATGTTTTTATTATAATACTATAATAAAAACATAAACAACATCACCAGAGTCAACTATAGATAATCACAAAATTCTGACTTACGCTTGCTGGATATATCTATTGCAAAACTGTATAATTTTTTGAGTCTAGCCAAAGCCCTAAATTCTTTACCTCATTCACAATAGGGAGGACGTTATTATTTATAGTGACACCAAAAGAAACTTCTGATAACTTTTTCAATGTGACGGACGTACCAATTAGCATTACTTGCGACTTTTCAGGGTTTAATTTTAAATTATGGTCAGATGAATACTCAAAAATGTTATATAAGTCCTGGTTTATTAAAGTTAAAGCATCCTGCCGTCTTTGGAAATCAAATGATTTGTATATCTGCGAGTCATCTGCATTAGCATTAGCTAAAACTCCGCCAGGACGTTAATATAAATAAGACGATTAAATAAATATTGATGTAGTTGGAAATTAGTGACTACATCTGAAATATCTGAAACGTACAAAGTAAACAACAATGGCCCCAAGATGGAGCCTTGGAGCACACCTGTATTTAAATTTCTTCAGTGCGATGTAATTCTAGTGCCATCATCATCTATGACCACACCTTGTTTTCTTCCACATAAATAATTACCCATGAGATGTCGCAAATTTCGAAAAACCAAGATAATGGAGTTTTGCTAGTAGTATAGAATGGTCTAAGGTATCAGCTTTTGAAAAATCTAACAGCACCATACAGGTACATTTTCCACCATCAATGTTTCTTAGAAAATCATCTACTAAATGTGTTAATGCCGTTAATGTGGAATGATTTTTCCTAAATCCCGATTGTATATTTGACATTAATTTATTTTTGTTTAAGAACTCAGTGATTTGAAAATGAATGTGCCTCTCTAAAAACAGATAGCAAGCTAATTGGTCTAAAATCAGAAAAATCAGTGGGATTATTGTTTTTGGCAACAGGATTAACTAATGCATGTTTCTATAAAGCAGGAACTTTATTTTGAATTATTATTTGATTTATTATATGCAATATATGTGGTATACAGTAAGGCATGCCCAGTTTTATATCAACTTTTGACAGACCATCCGCCCCACTAGCATGAAATTTATTATTCTCAGTAATGATACTTCTATTAAACGAAATGTTAGTTCATTTTCAATATTAGGAGATACACCCCCCTTTTTAGAAGGAGCCCATCGGCTTAATTTATGAACCCTATCGCTCCCTGCAAGTTCAATGTACCTCATGTGTATACAACTTTGAATTAATAAATTACATAATTCGATATTAATTAATCTTATCCGAAGGGGTGTCACCTATATAAGCTATACATTTTTCTTTTTGGTAGGGGTAGCTAAATTATACATTATACAACTAGATTATACGTTTACATTTAAGTCTGGCTATCGCTATACTTGTCAACTACGTAGTCTTTATACTTTTGAGGTTCCTTGCGAAGTTTTGTACTTCGCCGAATTTCTTGCTCCCGATCCGGATGTTGCGAATGGGTCCTGCTACCTCCCCGATCTGGACTATTGGTCTGGCTGATCTCTTTTCCTGGTGATGGCATCTTTCTCGGACGTTGGCTTTGCTGCGTCTTGTCCTCCAAGTCTTCTACTGGCTGTCCCTCATGTGAGCTGTCAAAGGAAACAAAACTATTAGAACTGTGATCTGAGTCCTTGTTAGTTTGCATGTTGTTTTCTAACGTCTCGTTTAATTTATTATTTGCACTGAAATTATCTAATTACTGACTCTGAGTTTCTCATCCCGTTTTCACCCAAGTCTATACTCGCACTTCCGTTGGACGTGGATTCCGTGGGTTTGTGTGCATTGGGAAGTTCATTACTTACGATCCTTGGTCTATAAGCTACTCGTGGACTTGGCTTGTCACAACGATTGATGTTTTGCGGTGTATGTGAGCTTCCAGCCCCTTTGCAAAATTCTGCTCCCCGCTTATTGTCCTGCGTCCGCCTTATGAGCTGATTGATATAACGTTTCCATGTTCTGCCGTCTTCGTCTAGTTTACACATGTACGTAGACTTGCCTATTTGCTTAGTAATGATCGCTGGCGACCACTCTTGTCTGTTTGCCCTTCGATAGTCTTTGGCCATGACTAAGTCGCCAATACACAAAGTCCTCCTTTTCCTTGAATTGTAGTGTCTTTTCTGGTACTCCTGACTTCTCTGAATGTTGGTCACTGCTTGAGTAACAGGTTTCTCCGCTCTTGGCGCTAGCAATTCAACACAATCTCTTAACTTCTCAACCAGCAACTTTGTTTTATAATTTAAATGTTCTACGATTATTTTGTTTTATTGTTATTTTATTAATGTTTCTAAATGCCGATTGATTATATTAGAGTTCCAGAAAATACTATTTTGTTGTCTGCAACTGAACTATTTTATAAATCATTAAAACGTTTCTACAGCAAAATTATAAAATACAGTTAAGAAATTATTTTATAAATGTTTTCGTGACTAAGTTATAAAATGTTTCAGCTTATAAAACTAAATCGTTTTATAACGATTTTTTAGTATCGTTCAGCAGCATTTTTAGCACCGTTATAAATATACATTCGAATTATTTTATAGTTATCTCTCTATAGTCATCTTACAAAACCGTTATATTAAAGATCTATTCGTGACAATTTTGCTTTTAAGAATAAATGTTGTTCCAGAGCATGTTATATAATTATTATATAGTATTGTATATACTGTAATATGGAAACAGCAACGAAGTCGTTACAAAACAAATTTGTTTACTTAAGCATAAAAATGTGGTGGCTAACAATACAATAAAACCTATTTGAGAAAATTGATTTCCTGCGTTAGCTGTGTATTTATATTTAGTTATAATTAAAGTCTGCCTTTTAATGAAAATTTGTCATAATTATAGTAGACAAGTTTATAAAAAAATTATTCTCCCAAAATTTTGGTTACCAATATTGACAAGAGCGGTGCAGATTTTAACAGATCATGTAACGGCCAAACTATAAACATCAGGTTTAGGACAATAGAGAAACTTAAAAAGTGGTTTTAAAAATATTAGGTACATGTATTAACAGGGTAGTGGTTTTGGCACTAGGATACAGTTTATACTGCTGTAAAATGAAACGACGCATTTCACTCACTGCACTGTTAACGTATCAGGTCATATGCCAAAGTACTGTTGATTCCACTATAGTAAAAGTAACTAGGTGTTTTGGCAATAAATAAATAATAAATAAACAGCTCTGTAAATAAGGTGATTTACTGCTACTAATTTCTAGGTTATATTTATGCAAATTGAACCAATTCTGTTTCGATGGTTGCATTTACAACTCAGTCCTAACAGATTTATCATAAGAGCTACAAAAGCATCGCGAAAGTGAGTGATCTATTTTATAAGATTCACGCAAAAGTTATACTAAGGCGCATTATTTTATAGATGTTTTATAGGAATCGTCTAATATGTTAAATATCGTGAAATGTTTACTACTAACACAAGAGTATTTTATAGAGGGAGGCCATCTTGAAAGGCCAGCATTCGTGACGGTACATATGACAATTTATGAAAATTGAAAATATCGAATGTTTATTAGAATTTATGGAGTCAGAAACATGCTAACTATATATGACTACTAAAATAAATTAATGTAAGTCACATTGTAAAAAAACTCAAATTCATAAAATCGATATTTATAAAATTTCAAAAATTATTAGAAATCATCAATAAATATGAGTCCCGTTAAAAATATATTAGAAATATGGCCATAGTTCACAGTAAAATTTTCTTCGCATCAAAAAAGTCTCTTAAATAATAATTATAGGTTATTAGGTACCTAGTATTAAATCACAATGCCATATGCTTTTAGTGCCAGAAATTCCTAAACTTCCTAAACTTTTAGGATACATTTTAGAAATCATTTAATTTTATTAGTGTGTATAAAGCAGCATTTTTTTTTAAAATAATGACTATTTAAAGGCTCTTATAAAACAGTTGTTTAGTTGTTTTATAGCAGTAATTTAACAAACAGTGAAGTGTGTTTTAAAGTACAATTAAATTAAGCTTTAATAAAACTGCTATATAATAATGGCCTTAAATATTCATAAGGCTTCTGGAAATGTTTATATAATTATTTTGTAATGGTTCCAATAGGTGTTACAAAATATCAACAGCGACTGAAATATTTTATAAGATGGTGCCAATTTTGCATTTATAGCTGCTGTGAAAACGTTATGAAAGTGTCTCTGGGAGAAATATAGTTTTATAAAATTTGTGTCAGGAACATTCCTACAACTTTTGTCAAATATCAAATTGCTAGTTGGGTTCCGGTTAAACAGCAACTTTGCGGGAGTTTCTTTTGTAGTTCCATGCTCTGCATTCCGGTACGCTAATAGATATCTGGAAATCAAGGTCGTTAATTTTATATTTTTATTTTCTAAGTCGCTTAAAGCTGCTTTCAATTTGGCCTTAAAAGTCTTTACTGCATTCTCCGCTTGGCCGTTACTCTGCGTGTGTCCTACTGGTGTAGTCACATGACGTATGCCATTTCTTTGATAAAATAATTTAAGTTCCTTAGCTACGAACTGCGTTCCATTGTCATTTACCAATATTTCAGGGAGCTCGAACATCGCAAAGCATTCCCTCAAATTTTCTTCAGTTTCCCACGCTGTCATCGTATTCATTACATATACTACTGGGTATTTACTAAAAGCGTCAATAATAATTAAAATGTTTTTACCGTTCAAGTACAAAAAATCCGGGTGACATCTCCGCCACGGTTGTCCTTCTGTTTCCTAAGGGGTTAAGGTTGCTCTCGGTGGGTTTTGGTGTTGTCTGAGGCAAGGCATACAAGCTGAGAACATTTCTTCTATATCCTTGTCTACACTTGGCCAATAAAGGTAGCTTCTTGCCATGCTTTTGGTTTTGTTCATGCCTAGATGCGAAGTATGCAGCTGCTTTAGCATTTCCTGCGTCAGTTTGAATGGTATGATCACTCGGTGGCCCACATCAACAGTCCTTGCTCGTATGACAATTCTTCTCTTTTTAAATAATATAGGTGCTCTTTTTCTGACATTTTATTGGGCCATCCACTGATAGTCATATATTTTATAATTTTCTTAAGTTCTGGGTCGTTTTCTGTCTTTAACCTTACCTTGTCACTATCAATAGGCCATTCATCACTACTTTTGATCAGGTTAAGGTACTCTCCCTTTCCTTCGTACTCCAAATCTGTCATATGAACCTTTATTGGTGCTCTTGATAAGAAATCGCTCATCTGATTGTTCTTCCCTTTAATAATAATAAATGAACTTTATTGAACCACAAACTGATTCAATAGGCTATTGACCTAGGTCCTTCAGCCTATACTAATAGCAACAATAATTACAACAATAATAATATGATGTTTCTCTGTTGATTAATTGTTATTGGCTAATCTTTGTAGTTTTTCTAGTAGGGTTTGTTCCGGGTGCTTGTGTATCGTTCTTATTCCTGGTAGTAGTGTGATCGGTCTGAAGCTGTTTGTTTTACCTTTAATATATTGAATCTCATAATTAAATCCACATAGACACACTGCCCATCTCTGTAATCTATTGGCATGCATAACTGGGAGCTGCTTATTCTCCCCGAAAATCGTTGTCAAACTTTTCTGATCCGTTCTTAGAATAAATTTCCGGCCTATTAAGTACTTTTCGAACTTTCTTACTGAGTAGTAAATTGCTAATCCCTCTTTCTGGACCACACTATAATTCATCTCACATGGCATCAATGTTCTCGATACACAGGCTTTTCCACTCCATCTTCAAAAATATGACTTAAGGTTCCCGTTACACCATGTTGCTTGCATCCGTCGTCAATACTAGAGGCAAATTTGGTTGTAGTGAACTAGCACTACATCCTCTGCTATTTCCTGTTTTATTTTTATGAATGCTTGCTCACTCTGCTCGGTCCACCTAAAATGCCGATCTTTCTTTAGTAAATCGTAAATAGGTTTCAGTAACGTAGAGATATTTGGTATAAATTTACTGTAATAATTTACTAGGCCGATAAATGACCTAACTTGACTTTTATCGGTTGGCCTTGGGGCTCTAACTATCGCTTTGACTTTTTCCTCGGACTTTCTAATACCGTTTTTACATATAACATGTCCCAAATACTCGATTTGGTCTTGGAAAAATTTGCATTTGTTTTCTTTAATCGTTAGGCCTGCGTCTCGTAATTTTTTAAATACCAACTCTAAATTTTTAAGATCATCGTCCTTTCCGGTTACCAAAATATCGTCAAAAAATAGACAAATATTATCATTTCCGATAAAAAGCTGCTCAATATTGCTTTGGCAGATCACTGCACCAGGACTGATGCCAAATGGCATTCTCTTGCATTTATATAGCGATTTATGTGACGTTCTCCCCGAGACAATCTTACCTTCAACACTTACCCTGAATTGCTAAAGTAGAGGCAGCGGCCTGCCAGCTGCAGTGGAGACGGGCCGGGTCAAAAATAAAAGTAATACTAAAATTGGGGCGCCACTTGGTTTAACGCTACCACTACTTCAATATCAAATGTAACCAAGAAAAACCCAGGTAAGTTTGTTTTCAATGCTATGAGGTAAGTACTTGTATCAATTAAATAAGTTAAAGGCTAAATTTTGCTATACGGATATACAATAGTTTATTAGAAGTAATACGTTTCAATTTTTACAAGAAATTCAGTTCAGTAGTTTAAGTAAGTATATTGCGAAATTTGGTGACACATTAAGCTAAAATAAAAATATACCAAGATGCAATTTTAGCGCAAGCTTTACCGTACGTGTATACACGCGCAGCGTACAGTAGCAAAAAAAGTGTAAAATAATGAAGATATCTAAATAAGAACTTAACTACTAAAAAAAAGAATAAACACATAAATTAATAGGGAACAAAATTTTAGCTCTGTTATACTAAATTTTAAAAAAATAAGCGAAGTCCAATGAGCTCTACTAGAAATAATAAGAAAACATTAAAAAAAAATCATCAACTATACTAAAGATCAAAATAATTAAAATTACTTAATCATTGTTTTCCTTATGCATGAGCAGTTAGAAGTAGAGAGCTCTTCACTTTAATACGTAATCATGGACTATAAAAAAAGATGTATATATACAATCATTATCTCTAATATACAATAAAATATTATGTTTAAACGAAAAAAATATAAGGCGAGCTATGCAATCAATCAATTCAATAAGCAAAACATAAGATCAATAAGCATGCAAACTTAGCTGGTCCCAAGGTCAATCAGTAGGCAGCTGGTGAAAAATCCTGCAAATGGCGATATACATGCAGCAAAGCGAGTGAAAGCAGCAATGTCCTACAGCAAAGCAAAAGCAAGAGAATCCTTAATCAATAACATTCCAAACTCTATGTGTGATCAGTCTGGACCAATAAGACAACTTCTCTTCCTTGCCAGGAAATAAAGGAAAAACCAAAACAACAGCGATAAAAAAAAACCCTAAAATAGGATAAACAAGTATGAGTACCCCTATTCAAGGAAAAGATATAGAATTATACTTTAAACTAGGTAAGTATACGCTTAAATGATTTTTCATAAATCTGTAGCACTAAAAAAAAATGTTATAACAAGCTCTCATGCAATTTACTTTCAAAAGAAATTATATTTACTAACAAAAAGATGAGTACAGTTCGATTTCTATTCAAGTAAGTACATGATATTAATTACTTATTATTATTATTATTATTCTAATAACATATAGAAACCAAATCATAGAAGTTTAACCACTAAAGCAATAGTAACTGTAACAAATAAATCGGTTACCTTAATTTTGTCGAGCAGTGTATACTCGAAAAATTATTAATGACATGATTTTCACGAGATACATATATTAATTAAATCAATTGATCACCACAAATTGTCAAATATAAAATGTGTAAATTGTATGAGCTGTTTTAACCAAAATTAAAGTAAAATAAAGCATTACCTCCTAACAGCTAGAGGGTTTTCTTTCGAATTTTTCCTCCAACAGGTTTACTCCAGATGTTTTTGTGGATTCTAGTGTGAATGTGGCGTACAAAAGGCAGCAAATAATCCCGTTAAAACGGCTTGGAATTCCACAAAACTGAGCAAGTATTCAACTTTTTCAGTCACCAAAAATACTACCAATGGAACTTCCAATTTGCGTATAGCGTGGCTAATTCTCCCTTTTCAAAAAGGATGAGTGCTAATAATCATTTTAATTATTAATAAACCAACACCAACGTTAAAACCACCTTTTTAAAAACACCTACGTGTACAATCTAAAATTCGCGACACTCCTTATCGCCTTACCACAAAAAGATCTTCCCACAAAAACTATTAGAAATAATATTTGATTTGCTTCGACATTTATTGACTGGAATAGCCATCTACCAACAACAATGGAGACTAACAAGAGATTATAGAGACTTCATATCAAGGAGACTACTTTAAAAAGTAATGTGTGAGCTATTTTAGAATACATTGTGATTTAGTTATCAAATAAATGTAACTTATTTTACGAACTTTATGTTAATCAAATACACCACGTAACACTCAGCCAGAAGAAAATTTACTCCGGTAAATTTTCGTCCGCGCTAGCGGTAGACTTGAGGTCTTTCGCATTCCATACTCCTGCCGAATGTCCATATTTATCCTCAAGCTCGTAAGTCCAAGGAGAGAATTTCTTTTTCACGATAAAAGGACCGATATAACGAGGAAGCTAGCTTTTTCGAGAAATATTTCGCTGCATCTGATAGTACGAAGTTGCGCTTCCATACTTCTTGATGCGGGAAAAATTCCTCTGCCCTTCTTCTCAGGTTGTACGTTTTCTCCGCCTTTTTGGCAGCCAAATCCAATCTTCTCCTAACATCGATGAAAAGACTCTTAATGTCCTTCTCTCTCTTGTCCATATCCTCGACCTCATTTTTATCGAGTCGTGCCGGTATTCTATCAAATTCGTCTCCATAGAGTATCATTCTCCTACCAAAGTTAATGAAGTATGGAGTTTGTCCAGTGGCATCGTGTTTGGCTGTCCTTATAGCACATCCTATTTTAGCGAGGTTAACATCCCATACTCTGTGATTATCTGTGATATAGCTCGCCAGCATAGTCTTTATTGTACGATTAACCCTTTCTGTTGGATTTGCCTGAGGGTGATAGTAAGAATTGAACCTAATCTTGCTTTTATACCTCTTGGCTAACGATTCAAATTGACGAGAACGATATTGTTTTCCGTTATCGCAGATGATAATGCGAGGAGCTCCGTATATTAGAAATACCTCCTCCTCTATCTTTCTAGAGACTGTATCGGCATTCGCAGTCCTCAGTGGAAATAAAAGAGAGTACTTCGAAAAATAATCCGTGACAACCAAGATATAACGATGTCCTTTCATTGAGCGGGGTAATGGACCCATAAGGTCTGTAGAAACCATTTCCCATGGTCTAGTTACTTTAGGTTGTGGAACCATATGTCCAATAGGACCTTTCTGATCAGGCTTGTGAGAGGCACAGACGTTACAATTTCTAATATGTGACGTGTGTACTTAAAACGCATAGCATTTATGACCTTTCATCTAACTGAAATTGTGCATAAGCTTATGATAAGTCAATTTTGGAAAATTTCTCACCTTGAAAAAGCTTCGCAAATAAATTTTCTACTACTGGTGTTGGATATATCACCTGTTCCAGATATTTATTCAGAGTGACTTTAAAATCTCCACATAGTCGCAGTTTCCCGTCTGTCTTGGGTACTGCCACCAATGGTGTGTCCCATTCACTATTCTATATTTTCTCTATAATGCCCTCACTTTCCAAGCGGTCCAACTCCTCATCCAGCGTTTTCTTATAAGCATATGGAACATTTCGGGGTTTACAGAATATGGGTTTTGCATGGGGTTTCAGCTGTAACGAAACAGTAGCATGTTTAAATAAACCTGGTTTGTCGCTAAAAATGTGTTTGTATTTTCCTATTAAAACGTCTAACTAAAATAGAATTCATAACCTTAAATTCAATTTTAAAATCCAACAAAAGTCTCTACCGATAATAATCGGACCTCCATTAGGTATTACATAAAATCTAACTTTTTGAGACTGTTTATTAAATTTCACTATGCACTCAAAATATCCTAAAATGTTCAAGTTTTTACCGTTATAACTATGTAAAATAGTTCTATCTTCCTTTAAGATATAACCTTTGAAATAATGTTTATATGAAAGTTCGCTACAAGCGCTGATACTTGCACCACTATCTATTTTAACTTCCTTATTTTTATTATACCAATTTCCATTTCCTTGACGTCTTCCGTTCGCCATTTTCCTACTGTCAAATGCCTTTTGACATTGCCCATATGATTTTCAATCGTCACGCGAGTGGAGCGATTGTTGCCGAGCTGTCATTCTAGTCCTCTGCCTTTCCCTTGGCTGACGTTGTTCAACGCCACTTCCAGCTCCATACCGTGGTGGCCATTTTGATACTTGATGAACTTCTTCGATGGCTGTGATTGCTGATTCTTTTTGAGTTGCTATTCTTACCAATTCTTCCAAAGACTTCGTGGCTTCTTCCTCACACAACCTGTCCAATATTTTACCCTTTCTGAGCCCGGTAACGAATTTATCTTTCAACATTGTTGGTAATTGGCTTCCGAATTCGCAGTTTACTGCTAAGGTTTTTATTCGCACGAACCACTCTCCTATATTCTCACTAACCATTTGTTGCGCTTAGTGGAATTTAATTCTTTCTCGCCAAATTGACGTATGTGGACTAAATTGTTTCTTAAGCAACTCCACTAACTGACTATAAGTTTTATCTTTGGGTAACGCTGGGTAACATAAACTTCTTAACAGTTTGTACGTTTCGGTCCCAACCAAACTAATTAAAGTTGCCACACGTTTCTGTGGGTCTTCCACCTGATTAGCATTAAAATACTGTTCTAATCGTTCGCTATATACTGTCCAATCATCGCTACAGTGATTAAATTCGTTCACTCTTCCTATAATGCCGGCGGCCATTTTCGTACAGTGCACGTGCTCAGCTCCACATTCACTTTTACCGTTTCACCCGTTTTCTTTTACCTCGTTGCCATGTTGCTTTCTAACTATACTCGGAATTAATTGAATCACATACGCTTACTTCAGTTCTTTTATTTCGGTAACCATAGACAACTAACTCTCTTACAACGTTACAACCTTCACGACCTTTTGCTATAGCGATCATAACCAGACTGATCGTCTGTCCCCTACTAACCTTCCTACCTTGCGCCTGTGCGCATGACTCTACAAAAATGGTCATTAAATAAATTAAAAAGCTAATTTTATTTTTAAGCTGCCACCAGTGCCCTACATACATTTTTGAAATTCTTATGTACTGAAAATAGATTTTGGGTCAAGCCAGAGCAGAATACAGAAAATTGTGCTTATAGTAAAAAAAATATATTATTTACATCTATATCTCTTTGCCATGGGCACATTGTATATTGTGCTATGATTAGACTATTTTTTGTTCTTTTTATAGTTCTTCCAAGTCCAGTAACACATTGTGATTCATTCACAACATCACTAATATCTTCAGATGGTTCATTAAGTAGATCAAAAACAAAATTTCATCTCCGTGATTTGTTCATAACACCATCATTTGACGAATTGGATGCCGTCGCTGTAGATGGAAAGGGAGAACCTAGAAAGTTGACTGGAAAACAACTGGAGTATATTAGAGAAAGAGGGTATGACACTTTCCTCCACACTTAATTAATTTAACTATTTTCAATTATTTACAAATGAGATCAAGAAATAATTTACTTTTATGTACACTATTTTATAATTGAGTGAAAAATGGAATATTGAAAAGGTTTAAATATAATGAAACATTTTTTTGCAAAAATTTAATCGAAACCTGTAATAATGAATGTTTTTATGTCTTCCTAATATTTAATTATTATTTAAATTATTTTACAGAACTTTTTATTCAGGATTGTAAAAATGCTTTAGAAAATTTGATTTGTTTATTGTCTAATTTGGTTTATGTACAAATTATCTCTATTCTTTCTACCACCACTCATTGATACAAAGAAATTTATTATCTCCATTACTGTGAATTTATTACTCAAAATAAAACGACTGCTTTCAAAATATATATTTGTTATTAATGACTGTAATACTAATATTTTAGGTACCCGCATACAAAAAATGAATTTATACATATCCTCTTGTAACTTCTTGTATGACTTAACTGCATCTAATCTTCAACTTTTTTCCTCTGCGAGAATTTTCCAAAATGCGATGTTCCACCTCCACTTCTTCCGAAAGATTTCCACGCGTTGTACTGGAAAATCGGGAAATCTATTTTGTTGGAATTAACAACTTTTACAAATTTATTGATAACCAGCTGCTTTTTTCAAGATTGCTTAACAGTAACATGTAGAATCTAATTTTCGAATTGTCCGACAAAATAGATTTCCCGATTTTCCAGTACGACGAGTGGGAATCTTTCGGAAGAAGTGGAGGGGGAACGTCGCGTTTTCGAAAATTTTCGCAGAGGAAAAAAGTTGTAGATTAGGCGCAATTATGCCATACAAGAAGTTTTATAAAAATTCCGAATTAACAACTTTTACAAACTTATTGATAACCAGCTGAGAGAGAGAGAGAATAATATTTATTGGATAAAATATTCCAAAAGGCCAGCGACCGAAGTCTTTCAGCCTGTCTTACAAACATTATACATCTAATTATTTTTAAATATACATATACACATACACACATATATACATATATAACAATTAATTTAACAATTGGGTATTTCATTGCTTTATTCCTCATTGTTGGCCTCTGTAATTGCCTCTAACAGTGTTTTTTCAGGATTCCTTCTTCTTCTGATAGTATCTTCTGGTAGTCGAATTATAAAGGGTTGAATTAGGGTAAGGAGGTTTTGGGATTGTGAATATCTTTTTGTAAGGTCTTTGAAGCGTGTTAGTATAGGTTGGATACCAGTTCTTTCATATAGTAAGTTATTGGATATGTTATGGAGAGGATTATTTGGATGACAAAATTTTGTTATTTTACGTAGACTGTTTCTCACTGCCACTTCTATATTGTTCAAGGCTGGTCTTCTGCAGGTGTTAAACAGGATGAATCCATATTCCATGATGGGTCGACATATCATTTTGTAAATTTTACTTGCTGTGGAAGTATTGATACCTTGGTTCTGATAAGTATCTAAAGTGTTTTGCTCTTATTATCATCTTTTTTTTCATTTCCTTGGTATGGTTGTTGAAGTTTAATTTTTGATCTATTGTAATTCCCAGCTGTTGCTGTTGGTGTCAATCTATGGTTACAAATTTGTATAGTCGGAGAAGTATTTGAGATGTTGTGATTAAATATCATTAGTTGTGATTTGTTAGGATTTATTTTTAATCTCCACTTATTACACCACTGAATGGTTTCAGTTGTTGAAAATTGCAGGGTGTTTATTGTTTTTTCAGTATTCTTTCCATGGGCTATCCAGGCTATGTCGTCTGCAAACTGAAGTAGGTAAGACTCTGCGTTGTGTGTTTGTTGGTGGTTGTTCGGTATGTCACAACAGTAGATATTAAATAATACTGGCGATAGTGGAGATCCTTGTGGAACGCCCTGTTCGTTTTCATATGGACTGGAATAGGCCCCGTTTATCTTAATTTTTGTTTTCCTACCCTCTAGGAAATTTTTAAGAAACCAGATAATATAGTTGGGGCAATGTGAGCTGTGTAGTTTAAATAGCAAACCTTTGTGCCAGACGGAGTCGAACGCTTTCGTTAAGTTTTAACTTTAGTTCGTTACTTCTTTGCATGTATTTTCTTCTGTCGTCCGGTGTGTGAGTTCGTTGCCATGTTGACCTTGCTTTTCTTTTTTTAGCAATTAGTTTCTTGATTTCGATTGGTATTTGAGTATTTGGTGTTGGAGAGGTACTATTTGGAGTAGCTTCTTTGGCAGCGAACTGTAGTAATTTGATGTAATTGTCTGTTTCTGTTTCTATGTCTGCTTGTTCCTGGAGTCTGATTGATATGTTTGCTTGACTTTGGATTAGTAATCTGTATCTGCCCCAATTTGTTTTTGAATTATGTAAACGAGGTGTTGGTTTTTTCATTATTATAGATGTGCTCACTGTGGCTATTATTGGAGAATGGTCAGATGATAAGTCGTAACTTGCTGTTATGTCAGTATATATTGAGGAGATACCTTTGGTGACAAAGAAATCTAGCAGATCAGGAATCTTATTATTATCTGTAGGCCAGTATGTTGGTGTCCCAGTTGACAGAAATGACAGGTTATTTTCATGAATAACATGTGCTAATTCTCTACCTTTTGTAGTTATCAATCGAGAACCCCATAGTGTGTGTTTGCTGTTGTAATCTCTGCCAGCGATGAATGTTGCTCCCAGCGTATCAAAGAATTCATCAAATTGTTCTCGCTTTATATTGTGTCGTGGTGGACAGTAAACAGCTGATATGGACGTTTCGTGTGGGAACCCTTTTACTTTTATCGATGTAGCTTGGATATGGTTTTCTTCGTACTTAGGCAACTCATAATGTATATTGCTGCCGATTTGTTTCCAATTATGCTGTTAGTTTGTATATTTGACGTCACAATGATGAGGGGGTGAATCGTAGATGAGTTTTGTCGGAACCCAAATTGATTCTTGGGGATCTGTTCGTCTAGTTCATTATGTAATCTTGTTTTTATGATTACTGGTAATAAAGTTATTGGTCTATAGCTTTGTGGATGAGAATGGTCTTGGTTAGGTTTTGGAATTGTAATTATTACTCCAGTTTTCCATTCTATTGGGAAGTAATGATTTTTTATGCAGTAGTTATATATGTTAATTATTTCTAGATGTATGTTCTGTTCCAGTTTTCTTAATATATTTCTACTAATATGGTCGTGGCCAGGGGCTGTATTTTTGCCTGAGTTTAATACGTTGTAGTATTCTTCTTCTGTTCTATTTATATCTTCGTCTATTAGCGTAGGGTCTATGTTAAAAAAGTTTTCATACCAGTCATTCACCAGGTTTAAATTATCCTCATTGAAGTTAACATCCATGGTAAATTTAGCGGTTTCCTCAAAATAGTCCCCAAAGGCATTGGCTTTTTCTTGGTCGGTGGAGTAGCTGTTGTTATTGTAGGAAATTTCAGGGATTGCAGATTTATTAGATTTATATTTAGATAGTTTCCTAGTTTCATTCCAATATTTTTTTCCTTTGGAGTCATTTATGTTTTTGCATGCATTTATCCATTTGTCTTGTTTGTATTGCAGCACTAATGCATGGATTTGTTTCGTAAGTTCGTTATATTTGAATTTTGTGTCATGATCTTCGTTTTGCTTGATGTAGCGATATAATCTTCTTTTTTGTTTTATAAGGTTTAAAATGAACGGTGGTAGTTTGTAGTTAAAGAACGTTTTTACTTTTGTTGGTGTGTTTTCTAGAATTAAATTTTTAAGTGTTTCATTGAACATAGTGATATATAATGGAGTAATTGCCTCTTGTCTGTGTTCTATAAACTGTATAATTTCCTTATTAATGATTTCAATATTACATCTAGCTAAGTCTAGATAAGTTTCAGGCGGGAGAATAATTGGGTTTGCTTGTAGATTAAATTTAAATTTTATGGCTAAATGGTCACTACCAAGGTCCGGGATCAATTCCACTTCGGTGATATTATTTTGAATATTTTTTGTACACATAAATACGTCGGGGGTTGAACTTGGATTATTTGGCATGAGAAACGTGGGAGGTGTGTGAATTCTTGTAAAATTGGAGCTGTTTAGGAAGTTTTTAAGCTGATTTTTCTCTCTGGTAGTGTTTGGATTAAAATCTCCGATAATAATACAGTATTCATATAAGGAGGCCTTAGTGAAAATGGTTTCTTCAATTATTGATCCGTTGTCAATATAAACTAGAAATATGTGGAGCTTGGATTTGATATACTGGATTGTAAAATGCAGGCAGCTATTTTTAGAATTATTAATACTTGGAGGGTTTTCTTTGCCCATATGGAGATTCTTTTTCGACTGTGTTAAGCAGCCCCCTCTAATATTGGTGTTAAATATATTTCCTTTTTGTTGAATTATTCTCCAGTCTTGATATGCATTAATGTATTCCTTGCTTTTTGTTTAACCAGCTGATTTTTTCAAGATTGCTCAATAGTAACATGTAGAATCCAATTTTCGAATTGTCGAACAAAATGGATTTATCGATTTTCCAGTATGATGTGTGGAAATCTTTCGGAAGAAGTGGGGAGGAATGCCGCGTTTTTGAAAGTTTTTGCAGTTTTTTTGTAGATTAGGCGCAATTAAGCCATACCAGAAGTTACAAGAGGATATGTATAAATTCATTTTTTGTATGGGGGCACCTAGACCAGACTTTGGTATAGAAAAAATAAAAAAGAGGTAGTAAGTAATTTAGTTTGTATGCAGAATAGGTAATACTTGTGAGCCAAATTGTATTTTTTTAAATAAACAATTAAACTGATTTAATCCGATTTAAAATAATATTAATAACATTTTGGACACACTGTTAATTTCTGGGGTTGTTATATTGACAATAGAGAGTTACTTAATGTCTTAAAATAGTAATTACACATTACACTTTATATGGTCGCATATAGGTGAAAAGAATATTGTATAATTGTGCCAAAGACAATGATTTCTTGCCATCAAGTATATATTCTTAAACTATTCAAAAACATGTTGAATCTGATTTTCCCAAGATTTTTTGAGGAAAGTATACATTTTGCACCATTTAATGAGACGATATATTATTTGGAAAAGACAATTGTTAGTTCTGGCTCCAAGAATAAATTTGAAATAGAAAATATTGTAAATATTATAGTAGCATTTTGAAATCTCACTCTACTGTGGCATTCTTCAGAAGAGGTCAAACATTGATAAAAGATGTTAAAGTATAATTTTTCTAGGATGATACTATCGGCAATAAAACGCCAGACGGAGAGAAATGCATGTCTCACCTTTTCTCGCGCCTATTCGAGCGGAGAACGATTGCAGCCCCGCCTCTAAGTTTGTAGATACACATGATTTCATTTCTTGTCTTGCTCTTGCTCAAGAGTTGAATATGGATAACTTATTCTGAAAGTGTAAATATAAAATTGGTGCAAGTACAGGTCGGGATTTAAAGTGTTTTGTATTTACACTTTCAGAAGTTATCCTTATTTAATTCTTGAGCAAGACAAGAAATGAAACCATGTGTATCTACAAACTTAGGGGCAGGGCTGCAATCGTTCTCTGCTCGAATAGGTGCGAGAAAATGTGAGATATGCATTTCTCTTCGTCTGGTGTTTTATTGCCGATAGTGTCATCTTAGAAAAATTATACTATACCAACATTTCTACAATCTAAAAGTATTTGAAATAAAAGGAACAGTACTAAATATAGGATCATTTTACAGGGCTCATTTTGTTTCAGTACTTCAGAAGTAGAAAAGTGACATGTGAAACAATATGAATATAATATTTATAGGCTAATTCAAATTGCAAAAATCTGACAAAAGGACCAGATAAAAATTAAAGTATTGACAGTAGAGAGTTACTTAATGTCTTAAAATAGTAATTACACATTACACTTTATATTGTCGCATATAGATGACATTCAGCCCAAAGAATGTTGTATAATTGTGCAAAAGACAATGATTTCTTGCCCATCAAGTATATATTCTTAAACTATTTAAAAACATGTTCAATCTGATTTTCCCAAGATTTTTTGAGGAAAGTATACATTTTGCACCATTTAATGAGACGATATATTATTTGGAAAAGACAACTGTTAGTTCTGGCTCCAAGAATGAATTTGAAATAGAAAATATTGTAAATAGTATAGTAGCATGTGGTATCACAATGTAACAGTTGATTAAAGTGAAGAATTATCTTCATATATACTGGATGTCCGAAATGATAATAAGATGTTCAATGAAGAAGTCATGATAGATCCCCAGGAGTTGAATATATTAACAAGGCTAAAGAATAACTTTTGAATGATTAACAAGAATATTGCAACAATAATAATAATAATGATAATTGTATTCTGACTGTTTACTGCATTAGATAAATAGGTACACTACTAAAAAATGTTTTTTGCTTTTTTTGTTTGTTAAGTCATTAACACTATCAGATCCCAAATAGGAATATTAGTTATTTGAAACTTATGCCCTTGTTTGTAATCTAATAGGAAATAATTAAGTAAATTAAATATGCAGAATACAATATGTTTATATACATTTGAAATCTCAATCTACTGTGGCATTCTTCAGAAGAGGTCAAGCATTGATAAAAGATGTTACCAACATTTCTACAGTCTAAAAGTATTTGAAATAAAAGGAACAGTACTAAATATAGTATCTTTTTACAGGGCTCATTTTGTTTCAGTACTTCGGAAGTAGAAAAGTGACATGTGAAACAATATGAATATAATACTTATAGGCTAATTCAAATTGCAAAAATCTGACAAAAGGACCAGATAAAAATTAAAGTATTTTCCTTACCAAAAACTATACTCGAAATGTACAGTACCTATGTCTCATTTAAAAGTGTAACAGCGTAATCATTCTTTTGTTTTTTTTCCGATTTGAATCAAGCTGATCTTAAAAGATAGAGGTCATCAAGGTCTATTTAAGACTACAAAATCATTTTCCATCTTTAAATGCAAGGCCATCTACTATACTAAATTGTTCGAAAAAATAAAAAAATCATAGTAGACATTTTTTAATGAAAAAAGTTTGTTAACAAAACTTGATCGAAATCATTCAAAAACCCTGAATCCGAAAAATGAAATCTTGAAAGATATTTGAATTGAAATAAAATATGCTACAATACAAAAAATCAGACAAAATGCCAATCTGTTGGCATTTTGTCTGAAAATATTTTTTGGTGTCATTCAATTCAGTTCGATGGATATAGTATTTGGGAGTATTTTTAAGGCCTCCCAATTTGTTAAAACATGACCTCGTTAAGCAGCCTCGGAAAGTATATATGCACCTTAATGTTTAACATTTTGGCGGACAATCTGTATACAGGATGTTTCCGTGACAATGTTACAAATTTCGGAAGAAATTAATGATTAATGTATTCTTAATGACATATAAATACGATGTTAAAATTACCCGAAGAAATAGTTTTTGATATCTCAGAACAGTAAAAGGTGAAATCTGGAAATTTGTTGTATGATCGTATAACTTGGGGTGGCAAAAATCAGACTTTAATAGTACCTGTCTTTTGTTCCACCTTGTAGTTAAATGGATAGCATGAAGTATGAAAAAATTAACCTTTGAAATTCTGTTGAAAATCTATTTAAGAATACAGGAAAAAGATCTGGTAACGAGTAATAAAAATTTTTGAAAAGTCATACTTTTATTAATTTAATATTAGAAATGAAATAAAAATAAAGGGGAAAATACCTCAAACTAAATTATTATACATAGTTAAACTACTTTAAAGTAGCCTGCAAAATTGCATTGATCATCGTACTCTGGCCAAGTAATCTCTACTAGGTAATTCATTTAACTGAAAAATTTGTAATTAAATAATTGTAGTTGTGTGTTGGTACTCCATTGTGCGGGAACTACATTCACTGGTCAAGGAGTGTATAGGGTATCTAAAGTCAATCTGAAATCCTAAAAAAAGACCGACAAAGGAATACTTCATAACACCAGCGATGGTCACGAGTGGAGACCTACAATTTTTAGATTAACGTTTTAATTATTGAAAGTATTGTTTTACTACTTTATATTAATTCATAGGCATGATGTAAATTATTTACTTATAGTATTTATTTATAATAAATAATGTTAATTTAATGAACAACTCCATAAATGATTCAATAAAAGTAAATAATTATCATTTAACCTACGGCTATGCTACTGCCATAAATCAAATCAGGCAGCAGGCCTATAATAGTGAGCCAGGTAAATAATTGACTCCTTTCGTTTGAGGTAAGCTCATAACATATCTGGTGAACTATATTTTTATATGGATATCATTTGCAATATTGAAGTACGCGCCAGTACACGGTCTCGCATGTTATTCTATCACGAATAGGCTTTGTAATGACTTATCCTGGTAGCAACGCTTTAGACTGAATTTCCAAATTAATAATAGAAATACTATACATTGTTGGAAATTGGGGAAAGAAGCAGAATAATTTTTCTAAATGAGTTTCCTGATAAGAAATTTTGCAGTTTGTATCTCTTCTTTTGACGGAACACCCCGTGTTCAATGGAATATATATTATTGGGATTGAGGTTATCTTATGTGGATTTCACAGAGAGTTTTGGTTTAATTAAAAAATCGAGTGTTGAGTTAAATGTTACACCATGAGAGTGGTAGGGGTGACAGTGCACCCAACAGTGGCAGTAACAAAAATAAAAGAACTGTCAGGTATTGCCAACTTAACATTATTTTGAAATGGAACAAAAAAATGTAAAATATCAAACTCCAACATGCATTGTACAGTACTTTTGGCAGTATCTAGTGCAAGTGTAGCTTTGTATTTAAGTAGCAGACAATATGGTACCAATAAATATTGTTTAGAGATATTGTCAAATAATCGTTAAATAAATTTGTACCTCCTATACATCATTAATGGGGGGTTCTAGGACAGTTTGGTTCATAAGATTTTAAGTTTAATTTTGGGAAAGAAATTTCCTTCCAAAATTGATAACATAGTCACGAACACGCCCTATATATTGCTTTATACTTTTTAGCAAGTCTCAACTAATCAAATTATTTGAAAATTGTTTTGATGTTCGATTACCTATTCTTTTATAATTCTGATACTGATACTTCTGACAATTCATCGTTTTGTTAATTTTTTTGGGAATAATAATTTATTTTGGTATTTAATGTGTAATGAGCTTTTCCTGTTGTGTATGCCTGTAGTTAAAAAAAAATAAGGTTTTTTTTTGTGCATTAAATATTATTCTGTTAAAAAATGTAGATTGATAAATTAAATAATTATAAAAAATAATTTGGCTTTAACTATAAAATATTGAATATTAAATAATAATTGTCCTATAAATTATTCCTATTAATGATTTTGTATTATCTCCTTATTAAGTTACTCTTTTATAAAATATTATTATTATTAACATTGTTTTGTAAAGCTTGCACAAGGATAAATTTGGAAAACCAAAAAGGTTGAACCAGGAACAACTAGAAAGTATTAGATTACATGGGTATGTTGGACTGTATTGTGCATCGTCTGTCAAAATCTACTTTTCCGCAGCCTTTTATTTGACTTTTATTATTTATCAATATAATTTATTGATTTTCTGCTCTTAATTTTAACATTTTTAATTTTTTTTCTGCTTCATTAAAATATTTCATTTGTTAATGAATATGTGTAAATATTGTTTTCTAGATTTACAATAACAATTTTGGTTATTTTAAAGAATGGTGTTAATTTTTTAATTTAATTACATTTTTATGTTCAGAGTTTAGTTCCATGGAAAATTTCATAACTAATAAAATTAAAACTGATATTGTGGAAAAAAGAATATAATATACAATATTCTTTTCTAGGCTTATGATGATTGTAAATATGCATATATTAAAGTACTACCGCTTTCAATTTATTATAGTAAGTGTATAATTTAATTTATTAACATCTCAATCTAGGCGAATTAGAATAAATGGCGGAAACCTACCAGAAATCTTGGAGTTTGTATTTGATAGCGTGATGGACTGTCTTGTTACAAATGTCTTCAGAGCCCACATCTCAAAAGCATCCATAAACCGTCTGTACCTCAAATATTTACAAATAAAGATTTTGCGAACAGTTTGAGAGGCATAAAGAAATATGGAGAATTTTGCAAGTTGCTGATCTTGTTATCTATATTTTATATCAAATTTCGTAGTTGCTAGTTATTCTTAATAAGAACCATCTTGTTTACAACCTTACAAACACACCAATTCTTGATATTGTCAATTCTTAACATGTTAAATTAATAATAAATTATGCATAAAATTACTCAAACATTTTAGTTAAAATAACAATCATCACCACTGTTTTCTAGCAATAATATACCTTTCTTGCCAATGGCATTGTCCACATACTTGGTGATGTATTTCCGGTAGATTTTAAGTAGTGTTTCCAGGACCATCCCGGGATTCTACTACAAAAATGTTGTCCCGTAATCACAGAAGAAGTTCTGGGGCCTTAAAATGTCCCGAAATCGATGGTAACACCACCTCTATTTTCTACTGTATTGTATTATAACATATAACTATGTTTACCATCTATTTTAGTGACTGCCAGTTTGACACATTTGCCTATCCAATGAATTCAACATTTAGATTAGGAAGAAGCATCTATATTTCATCGTAGAAACATTTCGTATAAGCGTTTTGTTTGTTTTTTTTTTTTATTAATTTTTATATATAATATCCCGATGTCACAACTATTTATAATAATATTTATAATAAGCAATACTAAGGTGGAATTAGAGAGGGCATTTTCAATGGAAGGTTTTTTTCTTGAAAGTCCGCTCGAAATTAAAGTATGTGCCCTTAAATGCTCTCGTGGTTCTAAAGTCTCATTTTATTTCAAAATAGGGTTGTATATTCTTTTTTTACCTGTGCATTTATTTGTGCTTAGTATCTAAAATATTATTTACATAGTAGGCATGTTTTCCAAGATACAATGGATTTAAAACTGGTATGATCAAAATTTCCTTTAAAAGTAGGACATTTTTCAATATAACTTAGCAGAACTTCAAAACGGTCCAATGTACATTATTCAAATTTCAGTGAATGATTTAGAATAATGTACACATAATTTTTTCAATTTTTTCCGATCCTCCGCTTCTGAGATATTCGCGGGTAAAGTGAAGGGTCGTATGTGGTTTATTTGTTGAGATAATAATTTAATAGACTGTTAATGCTGTTTAAATATTGGGAAGTGCTTTAATATATAAGTACTTCATTTCCCAGCTAACAATTTAAGTGTCGGCGACTTCAGCTAAAGGAAATTCAACCAAAACAGGTCGAAATTGCGTAATGTTTAAGTTCACTTGGTGGAAGTTGCTATAGTACCTATCAGGTACAAGCTAATTATTGATAAAATGAATGCTCTAATAGGTTATGAAAAATATTTTTGTTACTTTTCTAACCTAATAGGTACTGTACATTAAAACACACTAATTAAGTGGTAGGAAATACACGGCCTTAATAACCCAATAGGGTAAGTAGGTAGAAAGTGACCTATTCGGAAAAATTTGGTAAACTTAATAAGGGGACATTTGTCACTTAATAAGTAATATGATTGTTAAATATCCTATTAAGAGTAATTTTGGTTTAGTTATCATTAGGTCCTAATAGAAGATATAGGCAAAATGTATTGAAATGACTAAATAGGTAATCGCATTTCTTGAACAAGACATCTGAGGTATCTAATGAGGAACCTAAAAGTCCTTAAATTTCCACCAAAAAGTCGAAATGACTTCATGTCACTTATTAAGTAATATAGGCAGAGAGTAACCATAAAATGTAAACTTTGTTTGTGAAAATATTTTAATTTATAAATAATCGTTAAGCATATTAATAACTATTAAATTTTAAATGAAAGCAAAATGGGTTACGAAAAATATACAAAAATGAAAATTGAAAAATTAAATTGTCACAATTTAAATTATATATATTTATAATTGATGTTTTTAAGGAGGGGTTTTGTAATATTTTACAGTACAATATATAATATTAAGAGGAAAAAAATCTTTCCCATGTAAATTCATGCTAATCGTGCATAAAAAACATGCCGCAAACGAAACCACCTGTCATACAAAATTATGTATCTTATAATATATTATGAACCATTTTATTATATTAAGATATGTTTTTGACCAAATAGAATTTTGAAGGCAAATAAAAAGTGTGAATATTGAGAAATAAGTAATCGACGACGTTGATTCCATATTATTCTCGACATTGAATAGGTGTCTGGCGACCTAACCTAATGGGTCAAATATATCTGTTTAACGTATTTTGCACGTCAATACGGCATGTCAAAAACACCATTTAGGTTGTATTGAGATCGAATTTATGTCCTATATCACCTATCGAAATTAGTGACGTCACCTGTTCGATGTACAGTCGACATCGAATGACGCTTAAATTGTTAGCTGGGTTTAATAATATCAGAAAAGCAAATTTGTCTATAGAGAAAACACCTAATTCCTTACTTCTAAATCTTTTTAGGTATATTTCGAAAAAATGGATACTGCAGACATTTTTAAAAAATGTCACTGCCAAATTTCCAATCATGATTCCAAACTCGAAAATTGCCCTTGGTTCAAATATTTAGATACAGAGTATTTTACAAGTAATGATATAGATACTTCTGCTATATGTTCCGGGGATCAAAATATGAAGATTAGCCAAATATTATTTGTAAAATATTGCTGGTACTCCAGTCAATAAGTGGAGAAAATTGTTGGAATTTATATAAAAGAATTGGTTTGCTTTACTTTTGTTTTTTCTTATTAATATAATATAGCTTTTAGCATTTGTCTTTTAAATAATTATAAACAACAATATTAACTATCACTTTATTATAATGTACATATGTCACAAAGGTATTTCATCTTATTAGTGCTTTGAATGTTTAAATAATGTTTGCAATTACATAAAAAAAGACTTGTTCAACTAAACCTATTTTTCAAAGAAAATATTTTTGCAACTCGAATTGCTAACTTTTCATTTCAGACCGTTTGACCTTTAAACATATAGAATTTTTGCCTGTAGCTCATTTGTAAGAATTGTGTCCCCCTTATTAATTTATTCTGATTTCGCCGCTGGGATGCAACAATGTAATATTCTAGTTTTCTTGAAAATTTTGTTGTGAACAATTTCGCCATCTGTTATATGAGCAATGCATTCAGATATTTATAGAGAAACAGGGGAAAAAATCGAATTTTACGCCATATTTTTTTTATATAATAATAATAATAATAATAATTCTTTATTTTCATTAGACTTACAAAGTAAGTATAGAATATAGTCAAACAATATAATCATTTAATAAAATAAAGTAATAAAATAAAATAAGATGACGGATACTACTAACAAGATACAAACCGAAAGTACATAAGTAATCAACAATCATAAAATAATCTTAAACTTGGACAATAATACATAATACATATGGGTGAAATATAGACAGACATATTAAAACAATAAGATAAAATATATAAATTATATAAATTAATATTTTTGTCACTTATTCTTCCATATTAGGACATTCCAAGAACTCCGCAACAGAGTAAAAGTTATATTTTAACAGCATAATTTTTACTTTATATTTGAAAATTTTATTGTCATTCAGTAATTTGAGAGATAATGGTAGTTTATTGAATAATTTAATTGACATGATCATGGGCCCATTAGCCATTAATGATAGTCTATGTTGAGGTACATCGACATTGTACGTTGGTCTTAAGCAATAATTATGAGATTCATTTCTGTTGGTCACGAACTTATGTTGATTGCACTTTAAATAACAGACACACTTTAGTATATATAAACAAGAAATTGTTAGAATGCCTAGCTGTGAGAATAAGTTCCTGCAGGAGTGTCGCGAGTCTTTGTATAACATTGTACGTATTATTCTTTTTTGCAGAGTGAACAGTTCATTAATTTTGCTGCTATTTCCCCAGCACATTATACAATAATTCAGTCTCGATTGAACGTATCCAAAATAATACATTTTAAGAACATCTAAACTAACATGACTTCTTAACTGATATATAGAGAAACATGCGACTTTAATTTTGTTTATTAAAAAGTCAATATGATATCCCCAAGATAGATGGGAGTCGACGTAAAGCCCTAAAAATTTGACATAATTACTTTGTTTTATACTTTGTCCGTCAATTCTGACGAGCAAACTTTCATTAAGGTTTTTTGGTGAAAATAACAGGTAATCTGTTTTTAAGTTATTATCTGTTTTTAAGTTATATGAAGCAATGACCAAGTTTATTCCACAATTTTTCTCATATGTCTGGAGATGCCTAGAATACATTTCAAGAATAAAATTGCTTCTTTGTTTATGTAATTTGAATACATAACTACATCCAATTTGAATAATTATATTTATATTTATTATGTAAGTTTTTTATTTTTAAATGCAGAATCTTTCAGCTATATTCGAGTGCAGTAATTACAACTACGTCAGAATGATATTGTTATTGATTGCTGGTAGTACTTTATTTTATTCATATTAACAATCTTATATAATATACTGATTAGATATTCCTACATATTCCAAAATATTAATACAATGACAATTCCAAGGATTTGTGGTCATAATAGCTTTCATATTAATGTTAAAACTACTTGATATAGAAAACTTTATTATAATGTTAAAATTAAATAATTTTCTCATTATCTTTCCTAGTAAAGTAGAATCAATTCTTTCTGGTATATGCATCATCTGAACTGAAAATTTAAAAGAAGAAATATCAAACCTTTGTCTTAATATATCGGTCATTAACTTAATCATAACTGTCATTCTATACTGTTCTAAATGTTTTTTTGCAAAAACTTGTCCGGTTTTGCAAAAAACTGTTCCTAACAGGACTGTGATTTCCTAAATAGTTATCCGAAGGATAAAATCATGATATATAAGCAAGAATGTGTATAATTAAATTTAAAATAAAAATGTTGTATGGATGATCATCCTTTTCCTAATTCCTAATCTTTCCACTGTATTTGGGTCTCGAATTTATAGAGAATTGCAAATAGATTAGAAAGTTATATGTAAAAAAAATACAGGGTGTAATTAGTTTCATGTCATTAAAAGAGAACTGGTGGTGGGGATCAACTAGACAAATGAAATATATTCTTTATAGGATTTTGCAAACAGCAGAATAAAACTATCTATGAGAACTAAAATAAAAGCTATTTGTAAAATTATTGATTTACAATCTTTGCATTCTTTCGATGACCTGAATTCTGGTTATGCTAGCAATCAAAATCCTAAAATCAATTTGTCTTTCTTATTTTTCCAAATAGTTTTTATTTTAGTTCTCATAAATAGTTTTTTTTCTGCTGTTTGCAAATCCTACAAAGAATATGTTTCATTGCAAGGATAAGCAAACAAAAAAAATAATTCACTTTTAAACTAGACAAACAAAACACCTTATATAATGTGGGGTCTAAAGCTCATAGTTTTGGAGAATTTTTTTTTTAATTTCAAAAACGTTAAATGATATTGTTTGAGAACTGCTGGCTTATTAGGGTAGTCTTACTCTGACATTTGTGCAGTTAGGTACTCTCCCTTGTAAGATTATCCAGCAATATTTTAGTTTATGTCATTACTTGGTGAAGAACGTACACACGGCCTACCTGTTCATTGTTTTTGTTCTTTTTGAATTTTGGGACACTTAAGATTTATTTTAATGATTTACCATTCAAGTCATTAAGTACTTGATTACATACAGATTCTACTTATTTGTTCGTTCTTTTTATGTTGCTTTTTGGATTTTGGACCAAGTTTTTCTTTTTTCTTTTTTTCCTTTATTGGCGTTAATTGATAGTTTAATGTGGTAATTTATTAAATGTGTTAACGGTGTCCGTATGTCCTTAGTTCGACGTGCCGGAATGTGTATTCCGGCTCTTAACTTTCAGTGATGTGTTGAATTTAAATTCGATGAATTCCCACCCATCCAGAGTAGATGAAACATCTCCATTTTCTTAAAAACCAAGTGTAATTTACATTTTCTGTTTGTCATATTTCTCTCTAATATGTGTGAGCTTTTGGAGATTTTTCCTTTTTTCATTAATTTTTTCTACTTACACCAAAACACTTGAATACTATACTCAAATATTATACTCTACAATGAATATAAATGTTTAATTCTCTTATTTGATTTGAAAGATCAATGATTCCGAAGAGTTCTTTCCTAATTACTACCTCTCCTAATTACTTTATCAATTAAGTTTACTCCTAGCTATAGTAGCGGATTTACCAGTAGGCAATGGAGGCTCTAGTCTAGCCAAATGTTGAGGGATGGGGAAATTTTGGCATCTTCCAGAAAAAATATAAACATTTTATTGTAAAAAATTATGAGTAAAGTACTATTAATTTATGAGATCAAAACTCGATTTGTTAATGAGTTCATCAAAAATTAATACTTCCAAATCCATGCCAAATACTATATACGTAATCTAACAAATTAGATTAGGTTTGGGGCAGAAGATCATCCATTGCTTACGGGCGCAAAAACTGTAAAATCCACCACTACCTAGCTGTATGTTGGTTTTCAGGTTTCGCAACTGTTAAATATTATTAGTATGGCTAATACGGCACGGTAGCTCAGTCGGCTAAGTATCTTAGTGGCAAGTGCGCTTGGTCAGACTACCTAACATGTACTGGGTTCGATCCTCAGCACCAACACTGGCAATGTTGGTGGGTAACGGATGTTGTCTGAGTTTTTTCAAATGTGTAACCCCCTTCTGGACACCCTATGAAAGGCTTTGGATTTAGGGGTTATGTACTATGTGTGGTGTTTATGTTATGTTAATAGGTTCCTACAGAGGCCGCTTAATGACAATTTGTCAGAAATGTGATAGATATATAGTTAACTAGTTTCACTAATCATATAGTAAACAGTTCCTGTTCTAAATAGTTTTCATTGGACCAAGAGATATAGAAATGAAGTAGAGTACAGTCAGTTATTAAATGTTATTCACTCACGGTACACATCAGAAAGATTTGCTTCTACTTTAGCATCATGTATCGAGACAAATAAATATCCTAAGTATCTTTTTAGGAATGATCTACTGTTGTTAATAATAGACATCTAACTTTTGAGACTATGGAATATGAGACACCGATAAAATTTTGCAACTTTTTTATTTAAATTTTCTATTTTTTATTAGCTTTGTATGAAACTGTTGAAATTTTAATTGTAGCCGTATGTGTAAAGAAAATCTGTGCAAGTTTTACTATAAGATCATTAGTCTACTAAACATTTACATGCATTTTTTAAATTTACAGTGAATTTGAGGTAGAATCGTTAAATTTTCCTGGACAACAGCATCGATGGAAATTATCACAACTTTTACAAAAAGGAACTGAAAACAGTCACAATTCTTTGTTAGACGACTTAGCATTAGCTTTGCGTTTTATATTTGTAACAGCTAAAGGAAGACTTGTTTCGCATTTCTTCAGCGTTTCACAAGCAGCTAAAGCCTTACTTGCAGGTTTCTTACGCATTGTAGATATTTTAATTGGTGTGCCAAGTCTGCAAGCGCATAATTTGGATACAAAAATTCAAGAAGAAAGAAATAAATATCTTGTTGCTGAGTTAGTGTGTAGAGTGAGTTTCTATTAATTGTATTTACTGTTAAAATTAATTAGTACTATTTTATATATTCTTGTCAGCCTGAAAATGAGGATTCACTGGAACTACTATGTTCATATATTCGCAAGCAATTACGAAGAGCAGCTACAGAGAAATTTGAAGTTACAAGAGAATGTTCACAACCTCCTGTAGCTCTCCCATACAGATTTCTAACACCATCTGGTTCCGAATTAGATTTGAGGTTATGGGATAGAGGATTGATGAAAAAAGCTTTGCCTATTCTTGTTTCTGTGTTGGAACGTGAAACAAGAGGTTGGTTTTTACATTTTCGTGAAAGACTGATTGCGGAACTTCGAGCTCAAAAAATGCCAGATGAGGACATTGAAAGGGTAAGTAAAATTCTACCTAATAGCAATAAATTATTACTTCCACATCCACGTAGCGTAGTGGTAATATTGTAATCGTAAAAAAAAAATTGATATCTTAAGGAGACTCAACTACTCCTTACCTGCCCATTTATTCCATTAATCTTTTAGTAAGAACGGAAATTCAGGACTATAATACGAGGCACTGTGCCAATAGAATATTATCAGATTTCTACAAAATTACTATTTATGAGGACATATTCGAATGTTTGCTAATATTAAATAAAACATCTTCATAGTCAGTAATTAAACGAAATAATTTTATATATTTTTATTACTGTGTTGAGAGTTGTCTTTATTTTCGGGTGATACTGCTATGTTGGAAATGATGTCGATTTATTTGTTTTGTGGTTTTATAATTAGTTTGTATAGAGAAGAGAACATTGCAAACAGTCAAGTCAAGTTTACCCTATTTTTACCACAGTGTACTAATTTGCATATTTTTAGGAAGTAAATGAGGCTGTTATGAAAGAATATTTACAAAGAGTATATAACAGCATATTGGCTCATCCAGATATAATGGCTTTAGGAGAAGGAATTGCTCAATTATTAGTACAACAAGCCCAAAGTGTAGTCTTAATGCATAGGTAAGAAATATTTGTTTATTTTATAGTGGTAATGACAGTACGTTTTAAGCACCACCCAGATAGCACAGAGACGTCTTTAAGACGTCTTAAAGATGTCTTCCTTAGACATTCACGACATCTTAAAGACGTCCATGTACGCCTTACAGATGTCTGGAAGACGTCTTATTTAGGCCTTATGTTACAAATCACGACGTCTTACAGACGTCTTTATAAGATCTGTTGTTGGTCTGAAATAGACCTAAACCGGACCTGAAATAGACGAAAAATGTACATTTGTACAATTTTTTTTTGTGGTTTCAGAGGTTTTCCCTTTTTATATTTGTATATATGCAATGTTTTTTATGGTATCAGAGGTTTTCCCTTATTTATATTATGCAAATTTATTACTAAATGTATTTAAAAAATAGGTATTAAAAAAATAGTTTTTATTAATGTAAGTACATTGCTCTACAAAGTGTGTTGATTCTTTATTTATTACAATTTTATATTTAATGTTCGTAAATCAGCTTTTTTAATAAAAAAAATTGTTTCGGCCCGGATGGCCAACAAGTGTTCAGTGGTTCACGTTTTTTTTTTAATCGTTTGTAACAATTTGTCTGCAGCAAATGATGGCCGATGACAAAAGTCCCCCTGGATCCAGTTTGAGGGAACAGCTTCCACACTTTTGTCATCAATAAATAATACCAAAGTCCACGCGTCTTTGCCTCCATACTAAATAAATAGAATGTGAGTGTACAAGTCTATATAAATAGTGTTACGGATTTCCACCTTTTAGGAAACACCCTGTATGAATTCGTGGGTTCTAAATAATTTTAACAAGAGATTAAACACTACTAACACTTTATTTAACAATTTACTGACTACAATACTTGTTTACTTAATAGTTAACCTCACTTTTTACCGAGCGTGTCACTTCTCAAATAAACTTCCCCTTCCGCGCTTGCAATCGCGCCTTATATACTCCGAAATTAGCTCTAGATCAATCCAGAATCTTCTCCAACCATAAGCTAGAAAAGTCCTTGGCTCTTTCTAGAGCCTTTCCAGTCACCATCAGAGGCATAGGCGTACCATCTCCTTTTCCAAGGGGGTGTAATTCATAACACTGCCCCCTCCTTAAGCCTGATCGTCCCGATCAGGCAACTCAGAATCATCGATGTATTTCGCCAGCCTGTCCAAATGCACGATCTTCATCTTGGACTTTTTGCTTCGTTGAATTCGATAGATGACGTCATTAATTCGGGTAATAACAGTATACGGTCCATCCCAAGGCGGTTGAAATTTCGGTGACCTTCCTTTCTTCCGCTGTGGGTTGTACAGCCAAACCAGGTCTCCTGCCTTGAATCCTTCTGAACTACCCTTACGGTCATATCGAGCCTTCATTCTGTCACTGGCTATGGTGATTTGGTCTCTAACTAACTCATGGACGTTCCTTAGCCGTTCACTCACTTCATCTACATAGCTGTTCACAGGAAGTCGTTCTCCACCTGGTGTTCCAAACATCAAATCACATGGCAGTCTGATCTCATGTCCAAATACTACACGAGCCGGAGTCTGTTTTGTAGTTTCGTGGATAGCAGCTCTATATGCCATGAGGAAAAACGGTATGTGGAGATCCCAGTCACGTTGATTTTTATGAACGACTTTAGAGAGATGTTCTTTCATAGTCTTATTATGTCGCTCCACCATTCCATCTGATTGAGGGTGAAGGGCTGTCGTCCGTGTTTTGTGTATTCCCAATAACTTGCAGATTTGCTGAAATACCCCTGACTCAAAATTTCTCCCTTGATCTGAATGCAGCTCCAGGGGTACACCAAACCGACATATCAAGTTATCTACCAAGACTTTGGCGACAGTAACCGCTTCCTGGTTCGGAATTGCGTAGGCTTCAGGCCATTTACTAAAATAGTCCATGGCAACCAGTATGTACTTGTTACCGTCCTTGGTTACTGGGAATGGTCCGGCTATATCGATCGCAATCCTCTCAAAAGGGGCCCCGACGTTATATTGCTTCATTGCACCCCTACTTCTAGTCTGTGGTCCTTTACTGGCTGCACAAATTTTACAATTACGACACCAAGCTTCAACATCTTGACGACTATTTACCCAGTAAAATCGTTCACGTACTTTATTCAGGGTCTTGTTAACGCCGAAGTGTCCACCGGATGCTCCATTATGCACTTCTTGAAGTACTTTCGGTACTCGACACCTGGGAATCACTAGACGCATAACAACTTGCTTCCCATCCGGGCTCTCCCATGCTCTTTTTAACAGCCCATTCATAACTCTAAGTGAGTCCCACTGTGCCCACAAAGCCTTCAAACCAACTGCTTTGTCCGAAACATCCTTCCACTCTGGTCGAGTTCCTTTTTCCTTTGCTCTCAATATAGCCCCAATCTCTGCATCGTTCAGTTGTTCTTGTCTCAGGGCTTCAGTTGTCCAATCATCCGGAACGTCTATTTTAATAGTGTTGACTACTCCCATGCCCTGCTGTTTTTCCACGTGGCGGCAGTGCTTGCAGTCGTCCTTGCATGGTCTTCTAGATAATGCGTCTGCGTTCTTATGAGATCTTCCTGGTCGATGCTCGATTTTAAAGTCGTACTGTTGCAGCCGTTCTATCCAACGAGCCAGTTGACCTTCCGGGGTTTTCAACTGCAACAGCCGTTTCAACGCAGCATGGTCGGTCCTGATTTTGAAATGTCGCCCGTAGAGATACTTATGAAAATGGTCCACTGATTTGACGATGGCCAATAACTCTTTCCTGGTTACACAATAGTTTCGTTCTGGTTTGGAGAGCACCTTGCTGAAGTACTCGATCACTCTTTCCTCTCCGTTCTGAATTTGGGACAGCACACAACCAATCGAAGAATTACTGGCATCTGTATCTAAAATAAAAAGTCCATTCTGTTGTGGGTATGCTAGTACAGGACCAGTGCATAGAGCTGCCTTCAATTTTCTCCATGCCGTTTCACACTCCGGTGTCCACTGGTACTGAACTTTCTCCTCTGTTAGCCGGTGTAATGGCTTCGCAATGTCTGCAAACCCTTCCACAAAACGTCTATAATAAGTGCAAAGGCCAAGGAAGCTTCGTACTTCATGAACGTTAGATGGCCTTGGCCAATCTCGTACGGCAGAAATTTTATCGGGATCCGTTTGTATTCCCTCTGAAGACACTACGTGCCCAAGGAATTTAACTTCTTTCTGAAATAGTAAACACTTCTTCGGGTTCAACTTCAGGTGTGCATTCCTTACTCGTCCAAATACTTCTTGAAGATTTTTCAAATGTTCTGTAAAGTCTCGTCCCATAACCAGCACGTCGTCAAGGTAAACCAGGCACGTCTTCCAGGTTAGCCCTCGTAGTACAAATTCCATCAATCGTTCAAACGTGGCTGGAGCATTGCAAAGTCCAAAAGGCATCACCGTAAATTGGTAAAGACCACTGCCTGCTGAAAATGCTGTCTTTTCCTTATCATCAGGATGAAGCCCAACTTGCCAATAACCGCTCCTAAGGTCTAACGTCGAAAACCATCGTGAGCCTGCCAATGTACTTAACGTGTCGTCAATCCGGGGTAATGGGTAACTGTCTTTCTTCGTCACATCGTTCAATTTCCGATAATCGACACAAAATCTTAACGTTCCGTCCTTTTTGGCAACCAAAACTACTGGCGATGACCAGGGACTCGTTGACTCCTCAATGACTCCATCTTGTAGCATCTTATCTATCATTGCCGAGGCTTCTTCTTGTTTTGCTAGCGGAAGCCTCCTAGGTTGTTGTCGAATAGCAGGTGAGTCACCAGTATTTATCCGATGCTGGACTATATCTGTTTTTGTAAGGGCCTCCGTACTTTTGGCAAATACTGAACTTTCCTTTTCCAGGAACTTGATCGCCTCCTCTCGTTCGTCCTTAGATAAATGCTCCAACTGGGAACTCAGCAAGGTTAAAACTTCCTGGTCTATATTTGTAGATGAACTTCCCTCTGTTTGTTCTTCGCACCTTGCTACCCACATAACCGGTTCATAGGAGCCAATCGGTTTGCCTTCTTTAATTGTTACTGCATGGGAATTTAAATTGACGACTCTAATTGGGATTTTATCTTTAGTCCGGGTTAAAGTTCTTGCCACAACAATATTGGTTAGGGACTTAATCGATTCGTCACCTTCCACCAGGCCAACACGGTAACCTCCATGATTTCCTTCCAAGGCAGCATCGATGATCTGTTCTGAACGAGCAGGAATCTTAATCGTCTTTGTTGTCAATAGCCTTGCTTTACGGAATTGGTCATCTGCGGTTGCCAGGATAAATTCCTCATTTCCAATTTTCAAGACTCGCTCCCCTACGTCAACAATAAACCTCTTCTCCTCCATGATGTCCAGTCCCAAAATGAAATCATCTGTAATGTCAGCCACAATGACCTTGTAATTGAATCTCAACCGTCCAACCTGCAGTTCCAAATTGACCTCTCCATGGACCGCAGCCCTGTCTCCCGTGGCTGTCCGAATAATTACTTCATTTTGCTTCTTCTTAATCTGCAAGCCTGATATAAAACCTGGCCGCACTATTGATGACGTAGCGCCGGTGTCAACAGTAAACACACACTTTCTTCCATTCACATATCCTTGCAACAGCAGACTACTTGGAATTCTTCGCAGCTGGGAAATCTTTATTTCTCTGGGGGCACCGTGTTCCCTAGCCAGCACAGCCCCCTTAGTGCTGGCTATCTTTAGTTTTCCTGCTGCTCTTCTACATTTACAGCATTTACTCGTCTGTCCGAGTTCTGCTGTCGACAGTCTCGTTTCATATGTCCCATCCTGCCGCAGTTGTAGCATTTAATACCCCCACTTGGCTTTTCTCTATTTTGTTGGTTTTCCTGTCTTCTTGGAGGATTGAATTTAGCCAGTAATTGACTGAACATTTTATGTATATCGGCCAACATAGGGTTCTGGTTCTCCTTTTCTGACTGCGATTCTTCCAGCGTCATAGCCCGTACTCTTGACTTTGGAGTATCCCTATAGACGGCTTCTACCTCTAGTGCATGCACCAAGGCTTCACTACTACTTTTATGTCGGGATAGCCTGAGGACTCGTCTGATTTCCTCGTCCCTTATCCCATCTAGGAATGCCCCCACTGCCAATTGCTCTTTAAATTCTTTTGGCGCATTAGGGTATGCTAAGTGTGCCAGTCTTTCCACTGCAGCTTCAAATTCTTGCAGACTCTCTCCAGCTTTCTGAACGCGCACTTTCAGCTGGGTCTGGTATACTTGAGCAAGGTGTTGATCTCCATATCGTAGATCTAAGGCAGCTTCTAAAACTCTAAAATTCCGTTGTTGGTCTGCCGGAATTGTCTGGAGCAACTCCAACGCTTGGCCTCTTAAAGCCACGATTAATGCCTTAGCCTTCTCTTCGTCATTCCAGTTGTTAGCACTCGCTGCTGCCTCAAACTGTGTCTTGTAAGTCATCCAGGAATTTTGACCATCAAAGGAGGGAATTTTTAATTGCTTGCCTGACGATACCAGTTGCTGGTTTCCTCTATCCCTCAACTGTTGTTTAAGCTGGTCAATTTCTCCTTCTACCTGGTGCATTTTCTCTTTGACTTCTTTCTCTTCCTGGCGCTTCCTTTCCTGATCCATCATCATCTTTTGCATTTGGGCCATAAAGTCCTGCATTTGTTGTTCGGATGCCATGCTTCTGGTTGTTACCGGCATATAATTATGATAAAATCAACAAAATTTATTAATCACGTCAATATCGGTAATGGAACTGTCCAGAGAAATCGCAAAACAGTACGAGAAAGTCTTTTATTTAAACTACTGTCCAAATAGAAAAGTTCTAGAAAGTTCACGAAAATGCACTTAATAACTACACGAAAGTCTTGTTTAGAGTCTTTATCACTTAACCACTAATGTCCAACAAAAATGTTCTACAATGTCTAAAAACGCACTTGACACTATTTTCCTGTTCGAAATTAATCCTCGAACAATGTCCAGTAAATTAGTCCTCCCTGTGTTAGCACAAACTCCGAGAATACTGTCCCAGTCTTCTCAACACTTCCGGAAAATCCTCTTGTTAAAATTCCGCTTCCGACACCAAAATGTTACGGATTTCCACCTTTTAGGAAACACCCTGTATGAATTCGTGGGTTCTAAATAATTTTAACAAGAGATTAAACACTACTAACACTTTATTTAACAATTTACTGACTACAATACTTGTTTACTTAATAGTTAACCTCACTTTTTACCGAGCGTGTCACTTCTCAAATAAACTTCCCCTTCCGCGCTTGTAATCGCGCCTTATATACTCCGAAATTAGCTCTAGATCAATCCAGAATCTTCTCCAACCATAAGCTAGAAAAGTCCTTGGCTCTTTCTAGAGCCTTTCCAGTCACCATCAGAGGCATAGGCGTACCATCTCCTTTTCCAAGGGGGTGTAATTCATAACAATAGTATATGTATAAACATACCTTTTTATAACTGCAACAATGAAACTATAAAACTGCGAATTAACAATAATAGGCCTGAATAATAATAATATGTAACTGAGACACACACACAAAATAGAAGTGGTAATGGAATGAACAATGAATAAATAGTAATAACAATATTATATCATAACAATAATAACTGCTGTCTTGTCTCTGGATGACTGACAACTCACAGCATCAATTGCAGAATTGATAGATGACACTAAGCTGCTTTCGTTCTGCAGAGTGATTCGTAATCATAGGGAACCTGTTCGTGTGTTGTCTCTGACCTTACCATGCAATTTTGTATCATATATTTCTGTTCATTGAAATCCTGTTTATTATGTTCACTGTAAACGAAAGCAGCTTTATTTGCACACTCAAATGTGTTCGGAATTTTAAAAGTGGGTAATAACAATTAGGTATGTTCAAAAAGCCCGGTTAGCTGTTTATTCAAATAAATATGGAAATAGTATTATGATGAAATGTTTAGTTGTGATGAAATGTATAGTATCAACTAAATCATTAACAATTTAGTTAAAAATATAACTCAACAAAAAAATGGGTATACTTAATTTTTTCCCAACTTTTGAATAAACAACATATTTTACAGAAGGTCAAATATGACAAAGAACATTGTAAAATAGAAAAGATAGTATCAGTCAATATTTTTTGTTGATTTCTATAAAAATAAACAACATATTTTACAAGAGTAACCTGCTAAATAAAAGTAAACAAAGGCATCGTAAAATACAAACGATTTTGTTGAGAAATATTTTTTTAGATCATATATTATATATACACTCTATTATTGACGGCGTTACTACGACGTCTTAAAGATGTCTAAGATAAGACCTCTTAAAGTCGTCTAAGGTAAGACGTCTTTAAGGCATCTCTATAAGGAATTAAGACGTTCAGACCAAAATAAGACATAACAAAGACGTCTTTAAGACGACTTGTGCTATCTGGGCAGATTATATAAATATCAGGGTGTCTACTAATCTGGAAAACCTGGGATTGTCAGGGAATTTATTTTAGTCAGGGAAAACCTGGAAATAGCAGGGAATTTATTAAAATAAGCAGTATAACCTGGAATTTTTACTTTCATATAATTATTAGTACAAACTATTAAATCTGTTAGATATGTCTAGCTGATGAAGATAGATTTATTATTTGTGCTATTTCACTTCTATATTTTTTTCTATTGTTGATTATGGTTAATTTAAAATAGAGAGAGTTCTTTAAAAATCAATGATAATATTTATAGAAATAATTTAGCTCGTAATTTAGACAAGGCGAAAACCTCTCCTTTGTATGAAAAAATGACCTATACGATTTTTTTGCATATTAACGTTCGGGACATGCCCCTGAATAAGGATCATGAGTTTGCTAGACGAAAATCTTGTCCCAATTTGTATAAACTAATTTTTTTTAAACAAATTGCAAAAATCTCTTTTCTTTAAACAAAAAAGGTCTCTTGTCATGTTTTCATAAAGTTGACCATTTCCGACTTATAAACAATTTAATGTTTGAAAATATACAAAAACGGCCATTTTCGAGGTAGAAATATATGTATAAACTGATTTTTTTAAGATCACCAAAATTTTTATACAATCTCTGAACATTCGTTAACAAAATCCTGAAGAGTAGGTGCAGATTTTTTCATTCTAATGCATCTTTCAATTGTTTATATAACGGAAATGGTCAACTTTACGAAAAAATTACTGGAGACCCGTTTTGTTTAAAATGACCAAGAAAACCTAAAACAAATTCATTCGGCGATTTTTGTAATTTGTGTAAAAAAAATATAGTTTAAACAAATTGGGACCAGATTTTCGTCCGGCAAACTCTTGATCCATATTGAGAGGCATGTCCCGAACGTGAATATGCAAAAAAAAAATTGCATTTTTTCGCTGAAGGTGAGGTTTGTGCCTTGTCTAATTAAGTTCTCAAAAATAAACGTTTTAGTAAAAAATGCAAGAATTTTTACTTATTGTGTAATACTAATAATAATAATGTATTTATTCATGTAAGCCATTTTACAGGATAAGAACAGTCAATACTTAAGAAAACATTTTAAAAATACAGAATACATACAATTATACAATTTTACAAAGTAAAAAAATATATGATACTACGATAATAGTATATTACATACCGAGGTGGAAAGAGTTTCATTGTTGTCGAGAGATAAGATAGTTGACCGAGGCGCAAAGCGGCGAGGTTAACTCGAGACCGCAATAAACTTTTCACCAAGGTTTGTCTACTATTTTATTCACAATCATCCTCTTTAATGAACAAAAAACCAATAAACCGTTTAAAATTTTTATATCAAAGGATAAATGTCAAAGTAACGTCGCATTGTTTTTAATGTATACTGGTAAGAAAGTGGCTATTTTCCAACCTACGATATCACTTTCCAACCCGAAATATTACTCTCCAAGCCGAAATGTCACATTTCAGATTCAATTGTCAAATGAAGTTAAAATGTCATACTTTCCAATTTTTAACATGTATTACAGGATTCAGACTCGTATGGAAAACCTGGAGAACCTGGAAAACTCAGGGAATTTAAAAATCATTAGAAAAGACTGGAAATATCAGGGAATTTTATAAATTGTATAAAAAATCAGGGAATTCTGCGTCTCAATATGGAAAACCATAGAGTTTTTGAGAATTTTCTCCAGTCCAATTTAATTCAAGGAATTATTTTATGTCAAATAAAAAATTACTTCACTTAAAAATATATGAAATTAATATTTATAATAATAATAATAATAATAATAATGCTTTTATTGATGAACGATTACAGTGACAACTAAAAACCACCCTTTTTTAGAACTGCGGGGGCTGAAAATCATGTTTAGACAACCCACATGCTTCAATTTTTAAAAGTCTCATCTGTGGGAAAATTTTTAAAATTTTTTCCTAATTTGAAGGGACTAACTAACAAGACTGTACAGGATTTAGTGAGAATATTAACCTAATGATCTTTTTTGGAAGAATAAAGATGCGTTGGAACTCACAGCTAGTTGCCCAATATATTATTAAATATTTCATGTGTGAGTAGGCCAGAGCAAAATAAATGTTTAATAGATATTTTTTATCCACAACACTCCTGAAGTCTCTGATTGCAAAATAAGCAGTTTAGTTTTTTATAACGTGTTCAATATGGGGTAACCAGGTGAGTTGTTCATCTAAATACAGCCCCAAGAATTTCACACTTTGGACTTTGTGTGTAGTTTAATAGAATTTATTTATATTTTTTTTGAGGTGAATACATACTTTCATATTGGTTCGAGTGTAGGAGGTTAAAAATCTGGAATTTAGATAAAATATTACCTGGAAAAGTCGGGGAATTTTAAGATTAAGATTTAGTAGACAACCTGAATATGCATTATTATCTTGGAATGTAACTAGTGCTATCTGATATACATGGTTATTTAGATCTTATCTTCAATTTTTAGGGGATGTATAACAGATCTTTATAAATATGATAGCACAAAATGAAATGAAAAATACTTTCAAAACTATTTAAATATATTTACTACCACACCCTTGGTATCTGGTCAATTGTATTGAAATAAAAGTGCATAGAATATCTGATAAAAGTTTGTGTAAACAAAATCAATAATGCCAAAGTTAAAGACGAGCTTGCTCTATAATTTCAAGCTTTACTAAGCAACAGTTTCATTAAGTTTCACTTACATTTTCAGTTCAAGTTTGCAGGAAGATGATGGAAATGTGGTGTTATGAGAAAGTCATATGTAGTCAACTGAATTAACATTTATGTCACACCTAAACTTTTACGAATGAGACAATGCTTTAAAAACAGTGTTTTACATGGGTCTCTTATATTAGACTTACACATGTATTCCAAAGCCATTTTTTTGTAACATGAATATTTTATTAAATAAATATTGTAAACAACAAGTTCAGAAACAAACACTATAATGCAAATGTGAGTGTATTTTACATGTTTCCTGCAGACTCCAATTCTAATTCACTTGAATCCACTCTAATTGCATAACAATTTGCAGCTAATTTTTACTTAATATACACAACGTGCATATAAATTTACATTTTGGCTAACCTAAATTCAGTTTCTTATCAGTAGGAAAATTGTGTCCTTGAATATAAAAATGGAAGAAAAAATTGTTGATTCAAGAAAATAAATAAATTCTATTCTTTCACCAACGCCAAGTAAATGATACGTTGATGAAAGAATAGAGTTTATTTATTGTCCTGAACCGACGATTTTTTCCCTCCATTTTGAGTTTCTTATTTGCCACTTGCAAAAAAGAACAATCAAACAGATTAGAAAATCAGTAACATTCAGTTATTCGATTTTAATAATTAACAAGCTAATTTTGACAGTTTTATTTGTAATTTAATTATATAACTCTCTGGATCTACCAGCGTTACAAACATTTTTTTATGTTTAATTTTACTTTACTAATTATAACATATACATGATGAGTTAGCAGTGCATGGATGGTCCATATCTCCTCAACCGAAAAAATGTCTCGGATAACAATTATAACGATCTGGAGTGGCATACTTTAAAATTGTTATATAAATCGGCAGGGTATTTCAGATCCTAGTGATAATTTTTGGATTTTTTTTAAATGGAACACCCAACATTTCTTGTGTATATTTATATTTGATTCTTGATTCTCTGTCTAGACATGTATCATTTTTATCTTACTTTTTCGACTTGAATATTTCAAAAACCATCGAAAAAAATAGCAGCTATGGAGTATCAGTGTATAGGTAATTCATTGCTGAAACATTTTAAGGCAAAATATTATACAGTGTTCCATTTGAAAAACTGTAATTGATAGTTTAAACATGTAAAAACTTAAATCATCGACTTTGATAGATCTGGAAATTAGTACATAGTGCATACATTAGTACATAGTTAGTTATTGACTAATGACTGTGTCTCGCACGACATTCTGATAAATAAATTAAATTTCTATGGTGTGAGGGGCATACCTTTAAATTTCATCAAATCCTACCTACTAAATAGGACACAGAAAGTCGTAGTAAATGGTATATCACCCAACTACTTAAAAGTCACACACGGTGTGCCCCAGGGATCAGTCCTGGGACCACTATTATTTATTATTTATTTGAATGATATTTTTTGCTCACTACTCCCTGTAACATGCATATGTTTTGCTGACGACTCCTCCTTGCTTGAGTCTCATAGCGACATTTCAAAATTAAATCAAATGGCGTCTGAAGCAGAAAACAGGGTCAAACAATGGTTTACACCTAATCAACTTAAATTAAATCGAGGTAAGACAAAACAAATTGTCTTTTCTTCTAAAAATAATGTTACTAATGGCAATAATGTAAAACTACTGGGCATCACCCTCGATGACGGTTTGAAATGGACAAGCCATATTGACAACCTCTGCAAAAAACTATCTACCCAACTCTATGTACTGAGACAACTAAAGCATGTCCTCAGTCGTTACATTGTTTTAACAGCCTATTACTCAATCTTCCACTCACACTTGTCCTATGGTGTGCTGCTGTGGGGGACCTCTAGTCAGGCCATTAAAGTTTTTCGCCTACAGAAGCGTGCCATAAGACTAATAGCTAATGCTGGTATTGATGACCCATGCCAACCCCTGTTTATAAAATATAAAATTTTACCAATTCCTGTACTGTATATTTTCTATTCAGTATTAGAAATACATAAAAATAAGTATTCATATTCTGTCCAGTCTGAGTTGCATAACTATCCTGCAAGGTCAGGTGACATCTTGAGGACGCCCAGGTTTACACTCTCAATCTCCGAACGAAACTCGCTTAATCTAAACCTTTACAATAAATTACCTGCAAATTTAAGATCTTTAAACTACAATGCCTTTAAAATAAGAATTAAACAGTTCTTTTTGTTTTACTGTTTTTACTCATCCCAAGAATACATGGAGATATTGACCAACTCTTCAGTTGACATGTAGTGTACCCACCAATCATTCAGCGGTTTATTTTACTCAATTTTATACACCTAATAGATAGATAGATATAGATAGATAGATAGATAGATAGATATAATTTTATTGATCTTTAACCAATTTACATTGGATAGATAAGTCAACAGTAAATAATCATAAGTATACATTAACATATAAGTAAAATACATTGAAAGGTATATCACAAACATGAAGATTACATATTACAAACTAATCAGATATTAAAACTAATTAATCAATCAATTGATCAATTACTCAAATGCTACATATCAAAATTTTGATTAGGAATAAAATAATACACAGCTCATATTTGAAATGACAAAAGAAAAATGTAAAACTAGGCTCTTTGTGCAAACTCAATAAATTCTGCTAGTGAGTAGAAAGTATTTTCATGTAGATATTGCTTTAACAATAATTTGAATCTAGTCAGGTTCGCTGCATTTTTTATATGAGGTGGTAACATATTAAATAAGTAACAGCCGGCATATTTAGGAGATTTTCTATAACTTATACAAGTAAAAGTGTCTAATCTAATTTCATTATTATTCCTGGTGTTATAATTGTGTACATCTGAATTTTTTTTAAATGTGTTTTTATTCAAGTAGATATAATTTAACAGTTTAAATAAATAAATGCCTGTAAATGTTAGGATCTTTTTTTCCTTAAATGTTTGCCTGCATGACTCTCTATATCCCAGATTATACATAAGTCGGATAATTCTTTTCTGGGCTAGGAATATCCTATCACTCCCCACCGCTAATCCATAAACGACTATATTGTAGCTAATCGCGGAATAGACTAGAGCATAATATGCAGTTAAGAGACCTTCCTCATTTAGAGTAGTCTTCAGATTCAAGAGCGCATAGAATATATGTTGTTTGTGCTATTAGCGGGACGTATCTATGTCCATATACCTTATTATATTTTTTACGTATTCTCCTGTTGACCTGCTACAAATATGTGTTCATATGCATGTAGTTAAATAAAGATATTATTGTTATTATTATTAACATTTAAAGTGAAATGACTGTCAAATTTATGAAAATACATTCTTTGCAAATTTTACTCTCGACTGCTACAAACGCATTTTTTATCAGAAAAAGTGGAATGGCAATGCCGCAGTGTATGTCCAAAAATATATGTTTAGATAGAAAATTTATCATTAAATATAAATATATAAAAAAATATTGAATGCTCCATTCATAAAATCCAAGTATTAGCTTGTCACCAGTATGTCAAACACCCTGTAAATTTTTAAATAATTTTGGAATATCCCACTCTTGATCTTATACAACTTTTATCTCAGATATTTTTCAAATTTCAAACTGTTGAGGACATATTGACCGTCCTCATGCTACTTACTCACCCTATATATTTTAGACATTTACTATTTGTCATTTGTCATTTTAAAATCAGCTTAGGTAAATTTGAAAAGTTTAAGAAAAGATTTCTAAACAGTAACTACATAAGTTTTAAGATATAGTCTAAAATCATTTTAAGAGGTAAAAGGAATTATTAAGTTGCTTTTTTAACTTCATTATAAGTCTTTGGATTTTTGCTAAAGTTGAACATAAGTTGGAGTAATATTTCACAAAAGAATTGGTTATTTTGTTTAGGATCATTGATAAATTGATCGTCTATTTTAGTTTTTTTTTTTTTTTGTTTCCTTTTCTAGGGTATATTTTATTTAAGATTTGCCAATGATGTTTTGAGCTGTTCTCTTTATTTCCACTTACACTTTTCCTTAATTATTTCAATTATTCTTGCAGTATTTAAATTTGTTTGTCGAAGTTTTATATAATGTGTCTCATCTCTTGCCTACACACCCTCCTATCTTCCTCGATTTTTTAAGATCAACTTTAAATTTTTATCAGTTATGCAATCAACAAATAGGGGTCAAATTAGACAAAGAAGGAGTCGAATTTCGGAAAAATTCCTCAATCGATGATCTTTGTTAAAACGTGTTTAGAAAGATGTGGAGAACAAAATATCAAAATACCCCTGCGAGAAATTGTGCGGAAAATTTTGTATTAAACAGTTCAGGTGCGATATTTCATTTATAACTTTTTAAATTCAAGTTGTATGAAAAAACTGAACCACTTCTCACTTACAGACAATAGGAAGGTATTTACATACTCTACAGAACCCCAGAAATACATTCTACACCATTATATGTTGCGCAAATGATTATAAACGCATTTAATTAAATATGTAAAATTCATATTGACACTTAGTTCCATCAAAACACTGGCGGCATTCGGTTGTCAAAGTTGTCATTATTTTAAAATTTTCCAATAAGTTCTCAAAATTGTCGTTATTTTAATAATTCCAATAAGTGTTCATTTCTTTATAACAAACTGTGTTCGGTACCGTCAATATCTAGTGCCACTCCAGTGTCTGTGCCAAGTTGTAACTTTAATTTGTGTGACAATTGCAATTTTACCTACTCTACTTTTTATAACACCAAAGCCAGAAATGCTAATGAAATTTTATTTTCCACATGATTTCGTGCTATCAGAAGTGTCCAAAATGCAGTTCCACATTAGTCCCCACTATTTCTGACAATTTGTCATTATTTTGGTATCAAAAACTTATTAACATAGATATTTATGCAAACACTTTCTTTCCCAATATTAATCTTCGAGTTAGTACTGTTTTTTGGATTTCTATACATATGCGCAGCATTCTATTACTCAAAAACACTTAATAAACATATATTTATAGCATGTGTACAAAAAAGTGGTAAAAATCAAGAAGTGAATAAAGCAAAAAATTACAAAAAAAAAATACTTGGGTAGCATATTTAAAGGGATTATCTAAAATACTTCTTCAGTCAAAAAATTTGAAAAATTTATTTCACAAAATCCAGACCTTCAATTTTCGAAAAAAGCAGTTTTCCGCTATGAGTATCTAACTTTGATCATTAATATTAAAGTTTTGAAAAATGATATCGGCACTTTGTAGGTGATCAAATTAAAACAGAAGATATGTATTATAAGTAACAATGATTTATTTTGCGATAATTATAAGTTTTCATGCTTGTTTTTTTCTAAGGCAATTTTTTAATTTTGCAACGAATAAACCAGAAAATTCAAGCGTGAATAAAGTTAAATTAAAAGGAATTTTTGGAGGTGGAAGCTTAGGTATTAATCTTCAAAACTGCACCTCAGTTTCATTTTTATTGTTTTTAATGAAATAAACATTAAAACGTTGAAAATTACGTTAATTTTAGTATTGTGATGACACTAACAAAACGTTTCAATGTAATGGGGTGTTTGCATTTAAAAAAAAGTACATTTTTAATAGGCTCGTTATGTTCTTCAGTAAAATTTAATGGATTTTGCCTGGTTTCAGTGTTTCTTTTACGGCAGATAAGTTTATTTTTGAAAATTAAATTTAAATAAATAATCTTGTGACGTAGGAGAATTTTAAGCATATGTGTTGAATTTTGCAACTAATACCTCAGTAATGCAGAAATCTTCTCTGTAAATTCGATCAAGAAATACTGCGTCTTCTTCTTCTTCCAGCATTACGAAAGAAATAAGTCATATTTTGAGGTTATAACAGTATAGTAAACAAGTAGAGTTTGAGATTTATCGTTCGGTTTTGCGTTTTTGTTTGTGCTAATATAATAGTTAAAAACAAAAAGTAGCTATGAAACAACTTCCATTAGTTTCAATGGATATGATTCATGACTTTTACGTCAATAACATGGCTTTTTTAGCTCCTGAAATGAGGTGTAAAAGAATCGCGTATTCGTTCTTATAATTCTTGTGTTTTTGTACAAATATATCGAATCTAAATGAAATAGTTGAATTTATTATTTTTAATGTGTGTTTCATAATTAGTAATTGAAATGAAACAAAATAATGTGTGTTCCTTTTCGATGAATGGATTCTTTGAGAAGCCATGGTTATTCCGTACGCAATGCAGTGTAATCTCTCTCGAGCAGGCATAATTATAACGGTTAAATCACCGAATTTTAACAATTCAATTGCGACTAAACTAAACAGCAACAAAAAGAAATATAGTTTTCAAAAACTTCCTTGACCTTTAAACTCCACTTGTTGTCGTTATACTATCATTGAATCTTTAATAATAAAAAAAGTTTCTCGCTTACTATATTTTACAATGCGTTTTCGTATTTTTGCATAACGTGTAATAATTCATATATTTTTTATAAAAGATGTCACGATAAAACAATTTTGCTTCATACATCAATCAAGAACAATATCAGAGGAATATGTTCATAAAATTTGAGATCAATATCTCTCACAAGGCTCGTGATACTGACTGAAAAATAAGAAAATACATTTTCATGCTTTTCCGAGTTTTGATAAAAACAAATTTTTTCTCCAATTTCGAATTAACTGGCGAACTGGAAATTCGAATCCAGAAAATTTTACATAAGAATCTGTTTTTCGTTTTTGTATACCCTTTAGTCGATCCCTTTTCCTTTAAAATACATCGTAGCGGCCTCTAGACTCTCTACTGATAGACTGTGCTGCTTCTGACCTGTATTATTTGTTACAGCAGTAAACCAATCGGTTCTGCGTTTAAAGTCTCTAGGGACAGTTAAAAATATTTTGTCTGGTGAATTCACTGATGTGTTCATGCAAAAAGGAGCTGGTACAATGCAGTTCTTAAAAGAACTCATATTTATAACCCAACAAAGCAACATGTTAAGATTTGAATATATTTGCGAAAAACGGTATGCAACAAATTTATTTGCTTTATTCTTCAAATATCTCGAGCATAAACTAGAGTTAGATCGATAAAAATACAAAAATAAATAATCAATCACAACATTCACATATCGCCGTTCTATAATGACGTTTGGCGTTTGGTAATATCTCATATCTCCGGGTAATATAAGAAGAAGACGACCGAATTAATATTTAAGAATATGCTTGTTCTATTTAGTAACAGATGGCGCAGATTCAATAAATTTTTGTACGTCACGATCCCCCCACTATTTTTAAGTTTACGTTAATTATGAACAAAATAGTGACTTATTGAAAAAAACCGCTGCCTAAGGAATCACTACTTCCACATCCAGATTCTTCATCCAAGTCACTTTAAAGGAAATATTTTGACTATATTTGCACTCTAGTATGTGAAAATTATTGGTCATAGAATTTTAATAATATTTGGGGCAGATGTCATAGAAAAGTTTGAGGGGTTGGTTTCTACCATATTCGTTAAAAATGAAGTTTCTAGTTTACCCTACTTATTTTTCACTATTCGCAATCTACCACCTCCCACCCCTTCAATGGAGTCATCGCAATCGGATGTCACTACAATACATACGTGTACTAACTTTCAAGTGAATATCTCAATTTGATGTTATCAATCCCATTAATAATGAAGCGGAGGTGGTGGAATTTGAAAAATATTAGAAAGAAATCTAAGGCCTTGGTTTCTACTATATACACCGAATCCCAAATTTCTGTACTCTTACCAGCTTGATTTACTTATTTTTCCCTACTCCTATTAACCCCAACCCTTCTACGGAATCATCCCAAAATATAATCTAGTTCCAGATGTCGTTATAATACATACGTCTACCAAATTACAAGTGAATATCTCAATTTTATTTTATCAAACCCTTTAATAATATAGTAAGGGTAGTGGAAGTGTTGAAAAATAGTATCAAAAAATCTGAGGCCTTGGCATCTAGGACATACACCTAATTTCAAGTTGCAGTACTCTTACCAGCTTGCTTTACTTATTTTCCCTATTTACCTCTACTTACTCCCACTCCTTCAACGCAATCATGTCAAAATATAATCTAGTTTCAGATATAGCTATAATACATAAATGTACCAAATTTCAAGTGAAAATTTAAATTTAATTTTATAAACTCTTTTAATAAGGGAGTGGGGGTGGTGGGGAGATGGAAAATACTAATAAAAAACCTGAGACCTTCGCTACTAGTATATACACCAAATTCCAAATTTCTGTACTTTTACCAGCTTGCTTTACTTATTTTCCCCTATATACCCCTATTTAACCCCCAACCCTTCAATGGAATAATCTCAAAATATAATCTAGTTCCAGATGTCGTTATAATTCATACGTTTATGAAATTTCAAATGAATATCTCAATTTTATTTTATCAACCCTTTTAATAATGAAGTAGGGGTGGTGGGGGTTGAAAAATATTATAAATATTCTGAGACCTTGGCTTCTAGTACATACACCTAACTTCAAGTTTCTGTAGTCTTGCCAGCGTGCTTTACTTATTTTCCCCTATTTACCCCTATTTAACCCCCAACCCTTCAACGGAATCATCTCAAAATATAATTTAGTTCCAGATGTCGTTATAATACATATGCGTACTAAGTTTCAAATGAATATCTCAATTTTAATTTATGAACCCTTTTCATATTGGAGTAGGGGTGGTGGGGGGCTGAAATATATTATTAAAAAATCTGAGGCCTTGGCTACTAGTACATACACCGAATTTCAAGTTTCTGTACTCATACCAGCTTGTTTTACTCATTTCCCCCTATTTACCCCTAAATAACCCCCAAACCCTTCAACGGAATCATCTCAAAATACAATCTAGTTCCAGATGTCGTTTTAATTCATACGTGTACCAAATTTCAAATGAATATCTCAATTTTATTTTATCAACCCTTTTAATAATGAAATAGGGGTGGTGGGGGTTGAAAAATATTATAAATAATCTGAGACCTTGGCTTCTAGTACATGCACCGAATTTCAAGTTTCTGTAGTCTTACCAGCTTGCTTTACTTATTTTCCCCTATTTACCCCTATTTAACCCCAACCCTTCAACGGAATCATCTCAAAATATAATCTAGTTCCAGATGTCGTTATAATACATACGTGTACCAAATTTCAAATGAATATCTCAATTTTAATATATCAACTCTTTTCATATTGGAGTAGGGGTGGTGGGGGTTGAATAAAATCATAAAAAAATCTGACGCTTTGGCTTCTAGTACATACACCGAATTTCAAGTTTCTGTAGTCTTACCAGCTGGCTTTACTTATTTTCCCTTATTTACCCCTATTTAACCCCCAACCCTTCAACGGAATCATCTCAAATTATAATCTAGTTCCAGGTGTCGTTATAATACATACGTGTACCAAATTTCAAATGAATATCCCAATTTTATTTTATCAACCCTCTTCAAATTGGAGTAGGGATGGTGGGGGTTGAAAAATATTATAAAAAAATCTGACGCTTTGGCTTCCAGTACATACACCGAATTTCATGTTTCTGTACGCTTACCAATTTGTTTTACTTATATTCCCCTATTTACCCCAAATTAACCCCCAACCCTTCAACGGAATCATCTCAAAATATAATCTAATTCCAGACGTCGTTATAATACATACGTGTATGAAATTTCAAATGATTATCTCAACTTTATTATATTAACCCCATTAATGGGGTAGGGGTGGTGGGGGGTTGAAAAATATTATAAAAAAATCTGAGTCCTTAACTTCTAGTACATACACCGAATTTCAAGTTTCTGTACTCTTACAAGCTTGCTTTACTTATTTTCCCATATTTACCCCTATTTAACCCCCAACCCTTCACCGGATATCCTCAAAAAACAATCCAGTTCCAGATCTCGTTATAATATATATGTGTACAAAATTTCAAGTCAATATCTTAAACCGTTCCGGAGAAAACGTGCGGACAAAAAAAAGTTACAGACAGACAGACAGACAGACAGACAGACAGACAGACAGACAGACCGACAGACAGAAAATTTTTTTTCGCTCAAATTTAAAATCTCGACGTTTCATGACATTCTAAACCTATTTCACGAATAAAAATTTTTGAATTTTTTTTTTGCGATTACTATACTTCCAATCCACTACGTGGATGTGGAAGTAATATAAAAAAATACGGGTCACTTTATTTTTCACGATCTTTTGATATGTGCATTTATCTCAACACCATGCAAACACCCCATTGACTAGTATTATTGCAACACGCGTAATTCTTGGAGAAACTGTTAGTTTTTAATGTTCAATTGGTTTTATCATTTGCTTTTGAAATCTAATTTGACTCCCCTAAAAATTGATTATTTTGTTCCTAAAAAAGAAAAATACTCCATCGATCATGGCCTCCTAAGAACATTTAAAAAAATGCGAAAATTAAAAAAAAAACTTTGTTTACTAGAGTAACACTAACTTAATTGTTTCTCTTAAATTTTGTTAATTTATTGATACTAGTAATATTAGTGTATTTGTAAAAATGACTGATCTTTTAACTAATTGAATAAATTAAATACTAAAAATGGATATTTTCTCCCAAAAATATTTCGATTAAACAAAGCCGACTATGTTTTTTTTTTAATTTTCATATTCTTTATCCGTTTTCAGTAGGCCATGATCAACAAATTAATTTTTTTTATGCAAGAAAATAATGAATTTTGTTGATTGTATAACTGACAAAAATTAGAAGTTGATCTCAAAAAACTGAGGATGATGCAAGGGTGTATAGACAAGAGGTGAGATTCACTGTATGTACCTTAATTAACTACATCCATCCTGTTTAAGCTTTTAAAAACCAAGTAACTAACTTATCTTGTATCTTTTAAAATGTAAAATTTTAAATATTTGGTACCTATGCGCTATATATAATGTTCTATTTTTCATTTTGCTGTTGAAATTTGAAATCTTGCAAGGCTTACATAATTACAAATAAAGTAATTGTTATTAGTTTTATTTTGTTATGTTTCCTGATGGTGGAGAGTCTTCATATGCCCACTGACATACATTAATATGGGAAGAGCACCAGAATATTAGCTACGGCAGTTCCCCACACCTTACAGAATTTGTGACTATGGATACCAGAATTTTGTACTTTATTATTATTAGTGATATTTGTGCCAAACACAATATTAATACTTATCTTTGTTCTAAATTATAGAGCAGTCGAAAATGTACAGCATCGACTCTTTAAATCTCAGGAAGAAGTCAAAAACAGACTTTGCAATTTCCATCCAGTTTTATCTAGAATAGGCCCTTGGTTAAGATCTAGACTTAGAGCAGCTGAGTATAAATTTAGTCAAGAAAACCAGTGGAGTGCACATGAAGAAGCCTTAGCGCTATGTAATTCTCAGCGGTTATGTCAAACAATTTATTTTTTGAATAGAGACCTTGCATTTATGAAAGAACGAGAACCAGCATTATTAAGGGAATTACGAAAGGACAAAATACCTACTAGAAACTTTTTATGGCCAACACAAATATGGATACCAACAAACTGGATTGTTAGAAGAAATTTTCAAGGACAATCGGAAATTGTACCTACAGTATTAAGTAAACAGGCTACTAGTATCACTACACCTAGATCGGATCCAAGTCAACCAGTAAGTAACTTTTTTAAATTGTATAATATTGTGTTCTAATTTTTGTAGGATATAATATAGGACAAAATAAGCAAAGAAAGCTTAATGCAAAAGTATATATCTGTTAGCATACATGAGACACAGTCATATTTGCGAAAATTATGTTACACTTGGTAACAGTGTAATCCAATGAACATAAATGTGTATTGAACACTGACGTTTTAAGTCTGAGCTGTACTGGTGTTGTTGCTAAAAGTAATAGACCATGTTTAAAAGTGAATAATTTTTTGTTTGTTTATAATTGTTATGAAACATATTCTTTATAGGATTTGGCAAACAGCAGAAAAACTATCTGTAGAAATATTACACCATGTTTATCGAATTATTATTAAGTGAAGAAAAGCCTTTTTATTTTTATTATTCAAATATGCCTCTTAATAACATTTTAAAGTAAAATTGAGAAATCACCCAATCTGATCAAATTCGTTTGAACCTAAGGGACATACTGTACAGTTTCAGTAACTTGTAGTTCCAAAATATTCCTTATTTCAATGTGTGTGGTTCAGTCTATAGAAACCAACTTACCACATTTAACATAATTATTAATATAATAGTACTTTAGCTCAGATTAAAATGGGGTGAATTGTAACATTGAACCCAACGTTAATTTCATTAATCAAGTTCGTGCATATATGAATTGGAACAACATTGCAGCTACGTTAAATATAGACATCAGGATGTCAATAACAACGTTGGTAAGACATAAAATTGTTACTTGGGTAACTTGAAAAATAACTGAACTTCTATAACTATACCACTAAGGACGGGTTGTACATAACATGGCTTAGAAGTAGATTAGGTAATCCAATGCTCAAAATTAAATTAGGTTTACTGTTATCAAGCATTGTATAAAGTTAAATAGGTTAGTGTTGATTCTGTTTTTGATTTAGGTAGCAGTATCTAAAGACGCGAAATTGTTGGTTTCTGTCAAATTTATGGCAAAACTCTGAACAGTTGACTATTTTTCAAGCGGAGGTTATATATGTTGTGTTTTAATTGTTGTCTTTTACAAATTATCTTGCAAACACCAAATAAAAATTCTGTTAGCAATTATTTCCACATACTGGAGTGAAAATATAATATCAAAATGTTTTTGATTAAAGAAACCTAGATGTGAAATCTGGATGTGGAAGTAGTGATTCCTTAGGCAGCGGTTCTTTTTTTTTTAATAGAAGTTTAATATGCAATTTATCCTGTATCTTGCTATTTTAATAATATGTACTGCTGAAAAGTATGCATTTTGGGCTGATCTCAATAAATATTTCTATTCTTGTATTTTCAAATAAAAATTACTGATGATATATTTTAAATAAAAATTTTGTACTGTATCCACTCCTCTTGACAGTATTTATTTTTAGAAAAGAAGGTTCAAAATAAGGTCAGGCTTCTTACGCACTAGTTTTTGTTGTGGGATTAAAAAACAAAACAATTTGCATTGAATGCTAACTTAGTCTTAGAATACAGTTAAATAAGTCACACCTCTTTTATAAATTCACCAGCAACACTACTTTTTTTTTAACATGCAACTCGTGTGAAGCGCCACAGTAGTAGTGTATAGATTCTTTTCATGTTCATGATTACTATCAGGGCCGGTTTTCTGACAAGGCCTCATAAGCCTGGGCCTAGGGGGCCACTCTGCCGGGGGGCGCCTTTGCCTTTCATCTTAGTGGTTAGTGCCCATAAACTGGTAACAAGCGCCCAAGTGAGGGGGACGCAAATTGGGCAATTTATATCTAAAACCGGCACTGATTACTATACATATGTTAAACCATCTAAGAAATGGAATAATATTCATCTTCTTTTATAATTAAATTGAAATTATAGTAAACATTATATTCTTCACTGATTTATTGAACTTTTTGTATAATTGTTGCACATTCTATGGGATACTCTTTGCAGTTTTTTTGTAAATAATGTTAGTGTTGGACATTTCTAATTTAATGTTTGTGTTCAATTACAGAACAAAATTATTATTTTTTTTTTTTATTAAATAATTAGGTAATAACTTTTTTATTATTGATAGATTTTGTTCAAAATCAATAGAGTTATTCCTTTACAAAACACTAATTTATTCTCCAAATTTCAATACAATCAGACTTTTCCCTCTTAAGATATCATGCTTACAAAAAACGTGATGGACGGACTAACAGACTTTTTGAAACTTCAGAGTTCAATTACCAACACAGCGGTATGAAAATTTTGTCTTTACCGGTAGTATTACCGGTTTTAGAAATATGCCGATCAAATGCAATATACTCTTCATTTTGTATTTGCGTATAATAATCAAATATGTAGTACCAAATTACACAAGAAATATTAACAAATACCTTTCTTCATTTTCAGGTATTCCTAGTTGAGAAGGAAATAGTTCGAACAACAACAACACGTTGGCCGCTTTGGCGTTTATTTAATTATTTTCATCGAACATGGTGTTGGACTTGGAATGCAATGTTTTTCTTTGGTATTGTATTGCCTTGGTGTAGTCCTGTTGGTCTTCGAGCATTTTTTTCCTTAGAACCATTCATGCCTGATTTAGAACTGTCTCAAGTAAATGGTACATTATTTCCACGTAAAAGCAGCTTGACTTCTACTTTGGCATCCCGGTTGATCAGTCTTTGGCGACATATATCCAAGTCAAGAACTCATTTTGAAACAAAGCCTGATACAGGTTTTATTGGAAAAGGTTTTACCAGACATATTAATAGAATTTGGAATTATTTCATTAAAGGCTTGTTCGGTACTATTGGTTTGGTTATTATTTTCCCCATAATTTGCCTTGGAGTTATAACGTCAAGTATGTTTATCGCAATAACCACAGTATTCTGGATGCCAATATTAACATTGGCCTTACAAATTACTAATGCTGTTATATATGATTTGGACAGCCCTGAACCAAAGAGAAATAGATTCTTCGTAATTCTTGAGGCTATAGTATGGAACATAGCTATCCAAGGTTTGCTTCAACCATTGGCAGCTCTGTTTGTAGCAGCTATTGTGTGTCCATTGATATCACTGATAATACTAACAGGTAAGGTTAGGAGATTGTGCTTAAAAATTCTTTATACAGAGTGAGTTAGTAATGCGTGGACCTACAATATCTGCTAGAAGTGCTCTAAAGTTGAAAAAATGTCCCGGATTGGCATATTTTAAAATTATTTTTATATCTACAGGGTGTTTCACATAGTGTGGCAAGCTAATACTGGGATTTTTTAAACAGAATAACCAACATATTTTCTATATTTGTATTTGGCTCTTCATTCTCTATCCAGGCATATATTATTTTTGGACACACCCTGCAGCATTGTCACGTTATTCTGCTTTTTCCAATTAAAAATGCATTTACAGCAGTCGAGGGTAAAATCTGAAAAAAACATTTTCATAAATTTCATTTCACTTTGAATATTAGTCAAGATCATGTACTAATTTCCAGGCATCTTAAAGTCGAATCTAATGCTACAGGGTGTTCTCAATGATAAATCAAATGTTTACATTTTTAAACTCAACGCAATTTTCTCAAATGGAACACCTTGTGTGTTTCTACTTAAAATGTTTCAACAATCAATCACCCACATGCTGGTACCTTAGAGTGATTACTTTCTTTTGCTGTTTTTGAGAAATTGAAGATGAAAAAAATTGTCGCTTTAGATATCACTCATGTAGGTAACTGATTGCTGAAAGATTTTAAGTGTTTCGTTTCATAAAATTGAGATAACATTTTAAAAATATAAAAAATTTGAATCATTTTAGAGAACACCCTGTAAAATTAGGTTCAACTTTGAACGGCTTGTGGAAACTAGTACATGATTGTGACCACTACAAATGCAATTTTTATTGGAAAAAGTAGAATAACGTGACAACGCTGTAGTGTAAATAGTATAATGAAATATGCCTGGATAAAGAATTAAGAGTCATACAAATATGTAAAAAATATTCTGTGTTCCATTTAAAAAATCTAAGTATTAGCTTGTGAAATATCATGTAATTTGGAAAATAATTTTAAAATATGCCATTCTTGATTTTCAACAATTTTTATCTGAACCATTTATTCAAATTTTAAAACGATTGAGGAGAATGATCATCATGCATTTCTGACTCACCTTGTTTGTAAACCTGCTTTATCTTTTACACATTTATTTTTTAATATCTAGTAAAAAATATATTTTAACAAATTAAATATTTAGAAAATATGAGTGTTCTTCAGCGCATGTTTGTAAGTTTTTTATTTTAAGTATTATACTTTTTTAATCTTCATCATATCTTATCAAAAAGAGTACAGGGAATGCTGTATGGGAATACCTTTATAGTGGGGTACATTTCTCGGGTCCTCCACCATAAAAGGACACAATTTGACATGGTTAATGTGTCATTTTCACTAAATGTGCTTATATATGGAACAGCAAAATACATGTGTTTTGCATGGGTTTAGAAATATACATATTTCATGTCCAGTACTTCTTATATATATCATTTGGTGTGTCCAGTGGCGGAAATATAGGCTGTCAAGAGTGTACGGGGCACACGGCCCCAAATTCAGTTGCCTAATTTCGTATGTTCCCGTCATAATTATTATAATTATTATTACTTATTTAAAATATGGGCATTATTTTGTGCCAATGTGTTAGGATTTATACTGCATATAAACAGGGTATTCCCTAATTACATACATACAGTGAAAAAAGATGAATGAAAATACATGGAACATTAATGACAAAACAAATATTAATGTATAAGTATATAAATATAACAAGAAAACTAAATATTTTTGTATTTCTTATCACAGATAGTTTTGATTTTAATTTGATTCTATCAATATTGAACATATCTACATCATGGCATATTCTGTTAACTGCTGAAGAAGACATTTCAATAGGCGAGTTTATATGTGTAAACATGCAATTTCTCCGTCTTAATCTGGCGTCTGGTACATAAAAATTTAAAGCACCTAAAATTTCAGGTACGTCTAGTTGATTATGTAAAATATGTCAAATATAAACAATATTTGAATGTCTTTACGGCGTTTAATCAGAGAAGGTATGTTAAATTCTATTAGTGGACTTTGATAAGATATCAGAAAAGGCCATATTCTCTTTCTTAAAATACATAGATCTTAAAAACATCTTTTGGACTTTTTTCAGCATGTCAGTGTATAGGTAAGTATATTCTTGAAGATCATATAATGCAACAATATTCAAGTTTCAAGCGTATATATGAATTAAACAGCAAAATGCAGGTATTATGAGTAAAGTCTTTACTTGACCTAAGAATAATTTCCTATAGAATTCAGATGTAAGACCTGTTATATGACCGTTAAATAAGAAATTAGTGAATAAAATGCCAAGGTCTTTAATTTCATTTAGTCTTTCAACCTGAACCTTGTTGATATTATATGCGACTAGGATAGGGTCTTTCTTTCACAGTTTAATAATATACAGTTGGATCAGTTTCCCTTATTTTTGTCCATGACCTCCCACTCTTGCCATCGACGCGTGGGCTACACTTAGTACGAAACAAGTTAGTTCTCAACTATAGTGCGCGAATAGAAGGTCAATTGTTCAAAAGTTGCAAAATAAGATTACCTGTTGTGTGTTATTTGTTTTTGTATTCAAAAGTTCAAAACGATTGGAAAAATGAGTACTGCAAGTTATTTAAATTATTTAGGAATTCATTTAACAACACCTCCAGCTGCTTCCAGTGCAATTTTTTAGAAATCGTACAAATCTCAATGAACTATTTGATTCATTACATTATTATTATGCGTGTAACACCATGACAATATTCTTTAATGCTTGAAACTGTTTTCTAATTATGTGAATTTTGTGCTATGATTATATTACAACGTAAGACATAACTAACAACTTTGACATTTAGTTCGGTATGCTGTGTGCCGGTGTTTGCTACTCGATTTTAAAACTGGCGCCATTCCCCTCTGTGCGCGTGGTCTTGCACACTCGAGGTTAAAAACCGAAAACTAAGTCCCATTTTTTTCTACATAGAGTAGATAGGGAGTGAGTCTGCTGTATATTTCTCGACTGTGTTTCTTTTTCGTATAGGTTATATATAATATTGTATTTTGATACATTCAAGGTCAGGTCATTGTCCTTACAAAAAGTAGAGATGGTCACTTTGTAACTTATCAGTGTCTTTTATGGTGTTGATTTGAAGGAACATGTTTAGGTCACCTGCATACATTAAAAAATTTGAATGCTCACTATAGTCGGAGATATCATTGACAAACATTACAAAAAGCAAGGGTCCTAATATCGAACCTTGTGGTACTCCAGATGTTGGTATGAATGTCTGTGAGTAACAGTCATTAAATTTTACATATTGTGGTCGATTCGTAAGATATTACAGTAAATATTGCAGTAAGTCATCCTCAACAGAAAAATGCTGTAGTTTCGTTATTAATACGTTATGATTAACTCTATCGAATGCTTTTAATAGGTCATTGTATACAGTGTCTACCTGGGATTTCCCTGTTTTATGAGCGAAAGTTAGTATCAAAATATTGATTGAAGCTGTAAAATGCTTTTTTTGTTAAGAAATTTATTATGACTGACTTGAATTTTTCCAGCTGTAAGTTTTTAATACGATGGGGAAGCTTATGAAATAGTGGACCATTCCGACTGTGCAGCAATCTTATGTATTCTATTCTTATATTGTTCCTTTGCCTAGTAGGATAGTTGTGAAATTCATCCTGAATTTTGTATGTGTATGTTGCTTTATATGTGGACTAAGCATTCCAGTATGTATATCCAAGGTAAAGTAAGTATTGCGTGTTCGGTAAATTTTGGTCTCACATCCTCTCTATAATCTAGTCCAGACAGTGCCCTGATTGCTTGCCTTTGAATTCTAAAGAGTCTATGAGTGTGGGGTGAATGTCCCCAGGATAATATACAGTATTTTAACACTGAGTGGAAAACAAAAAAATAGCGTGTTTTCATTGCATTAAGAGGTAATAAGAAGTATAGTTTCCTTAATAGATACAAGTGTTTATTTAATTTTTACTTATGAAATTTACATGTTCATCCCACTTTAAACCAGTGTCTAAATAGACTCCTAGTTGCTCTAAATTTTGATACCCATGTAGATTTCTATTAGTAAATAACATTGGGTTGGTCTTTGCATAATTTAGTAGCAGTTGGTTTGCAGAAAACCACTGAATTGCAAGACGTCTATTTTCGGTCATATCAGTAAGAAGTAAATTTAAACTTTTGTTTGTATTTGTAGCAGTTGTATCATCTGCAAAAAGCATGAAATCAGTACTGGTAATTGCAATAGGAAACAGTATAGGTCCCAGAACTGAACCTTGCGGAACGTTTTACAGTTTGTCTGTCAGAGTATGTTTGATTATAGTAGCATCTTTGCTGTCTGCCTTTGAGATAGGTATCTATCAGTTCAATGCTTTTGTTTTCAAAACCGTATTTGGTAAGTTTACTTAGGAGTGTCTTATGCGATATGCAATCAAAGGCTTTACCCAAATCGCAAAACATAGTCCCGACATATTCTTTGTTTTCAAAGCCTTTGACGATCTTTTCTACCAGAGCCATAACGACCTTTTCTGTAGACTTATGTTTACGAAATCCAAATTGTGTATTGCTTAGTAAATTGTTATCTTCAAAATAATCAGTAATTTGGTTTTTTTAAAGTATTTCTAATATTTTTGATACTACACTTAGGAGTGCAAGTGGCCTGTAGTTTACTAATTCAGTTAAGTCTACTGTTTTAAATATTGGTATAATTTTTGTGATTTTGAAGATTTCTGGATAGGTGGATGTCATTATGATACTATTAAAAAGTTTTGTCAATGGTGTAATTAATAGATTTTTGATAACTTTTAACATCTTATAATTTAAGCCAAATATATCAGTAGAATTTTTGTTTTTAACTGGTTAATAGCATCTCGTACCTCATTATAAATTACCTCCCTAAAGTTAAATGAATGTTGACAATTTATGTTATTTAAATATGTGGTGGGATTTCTTATATGATTTTCGGTAGATTTTAACTTTTCTATTACACGATTTGGCACATCAATAAAGTGGTTGTTAAAGACATTTGCCGTTAGATTTTCACATGCTGTATTTTGTTTAACATTTTTTCTCTCGATGTTTATTAGATTCCACATTGATTTTTGTTTGTTGGTCGAGTTTTCAATATAATTACAGTTTGCATGTTTCTTTGCACATGATATTACTTTCCTATATGTTGCCCGTAAATTTTTTATATATTGTTTTAATTCATCTGATGGATTATTTTTGTTTAAGTCAATGAAGAACTCTAATGTGTTTTTCATATTTCTTAGATTTTCCGTAAACCAGTCAATTTTTTTATGGCTACCTTCTCTCCTTTTTAAGGTTGGAAAAACTATGTTAGCATTTTTTACTAGGATGTCCATAAATACTTCGCAATTTTTATTAACACTATAGTCCAAATTATTAATAAACTCGAAATCACAGTCCTCTATTAGATTATAAAATTTATGAAGGCCAGCCTCACTGATAGGCCTGATATACCTAAAAGATGTTTTCTTGATGTTGTTTTCAGTAAATTTTAGATCAATAGCTACTGCCTTGTAGTGATACTATTGCTTTGCAAATCCCATCTGTGGTTATATTTTTGACAGTTAACTTATCAAGGTCATAGTTTTGTAATTCGAATCACATGCAGATGGTGCACTGGTTCTGTAGACGGATTGAAAATATTCTGCAAAAGCATTGGTGATGTCTTCATCATTTTCAAAAATATTATCATTCATAGAGAATCTGTATGCAATGTTTGAATTAGTTCTTTTACTCTGTATATATTTCCTTTACTTTTACTTTAACAGATTTATTAAATATTAAAATGGTACAAACATTGCCTCCTCGGACCGCGATTCAGAATTCTTTAGAATTGTGGCTGATATCTGTCTCAATGTTTTTGATATAATTAGCATGACATATTTTAATTCGCTGCTAAATCTCTGCTCTTAATTCGCGAAATCTGTGTTTGTACATGGAGTCTTTTTTAGATTTTTTAGAGTATCGTTTTTTTTTCATTTTCATTTTTTTTATAAGGTCTGTTGTGTACCAGTTAGGATACTTATTTTTTTTTAAATATATTTTTCTGTGGAATACATTCATCTATTATTTGATACGGTGCAGTGTAAAATTGGTTAGTGCACTCGTTAGGATCTCCAGAAGTGATAATGTCATTGCAGTTACATTGACTAATAAAATGATATTACTTCAGGTAATCTCCTCTTTTAAAATTATGACACCTCTCATTTCTGTCAATATCTTAGTTGCTGTTATTATTAACAAGGCCATGTTGATTTCCAGTGGAGGATGATAGTTATCTATTGATAGTAGAAGGGTTTCGGATAGAGACACCCTTGCTTCAGTTATGTTTGTCAATACTAAAGCAAAAGTGCTGTATAAATAATTCTGAATGACATTTATTGAATACAAATCACACCTACATGTTATATCATAAATTGTCCTGGCCTTAGCTGAACCGCTTGCAAGATTATAAGATCTATTTCTAATTTCAGGAATATTAAAATCTCCAAGAATAAATAGGTTATCAGAAATAAATTCGTCATAATTTTGTATGGAATGCAAAAAGTTTTCATACACTGCCACATTGGACCCAGACCTTATACACAGACAGCAGACTACACGGTTTATTTTTTTGAAATGAAATTTGACACATATCCACTGAAAGTCAGTGCTTTCACTTTTACCAACCAGAAATGGTTTGTATTTCTTTTTCACTAAACACAGAACACCTCCACCCTCTTTGGGTTCCTGATTCAGAGTAGTTTTTGTCATTTCTAAAAGCTGTGTATTCTTCGTTACATAGTTCCATGTCATAGATTGAGTCGTTTAGCCAAGTTTCAGAAGCACATATGATGTCGAAATGGTTCACTAGTACGTTTCCATAGAAAATTTTGGTTTTCGATCTTAAGCTTCTCACATTCTGATAAAAAATCGTAACATATTTTATATCATTTATATTTATTTTTATTCTTTTTTTAGTGGGTAGTCCATTTACATTTTGGCAATAGATACTTAATCCCTCTACATTACTAGACGATCGTTGAGAACTATGGAAAAATTTTCATTATTTTCATTAGCGAAATTGCTTTGCTGATGCGACATATCTTGACTTAATAGGTTGTCAGTGCCTTGTACCCAGTTATCCCTGTTATGATGTGCCCGTTATCACTCTTCTGAAATTGAATCGTCTAAAGACGGTTCCTTCTGGCCAGAAATCAGCGGAATTTATTTTAGCAACAGAATTGATGATTGACCCCAACTTTAAATGAATTAAAATGGCCCACCGTATTTAATTGCTCGACCGCAAGCTGTTCATTACCTATAGATGCTTTCTTCTTTATAAATTGTTTAACTATTTCAGAATTTACATCCTTGTTTACTTTCCCTACATACACAGCCACATTTTGCTAGATGAACTTTTAAATAATTCACTTTCTGGTAAAATTGCAGTACCACACATAACTCTGGATTTGTTTTTTCCACTTTTGTGTGATACTGGTTTGAAAATTCCTTCAGAACAAGCAAGTGCATCATTTATTGCTGTTTTATGATGTGAATTGTTTCACGAATATATTATCCTTAACGTTTTAATAAAATGTTTTTAAATCAATATTTAATTCTTGCGTTGAGGCATTTTTTTTATTATTCCATGAACGGTGGAGGAAGGGGCCTAAATGACAATCTGCACATGGGCCCAATGGTTTCTAGTTGCACCACTACATCTGCCTGTAGAATGAGGAGACTGTGTGGTGAGCTGACTCTGAAGCAAACCAGTCAGTTGGCTGTAAGAGAAACAATAATTTCTCAAGTCCACCGTGGTCTCATTTAAGAACTGACACTGAGCCTTATTTGTAGTAATAGCCAAACTGCTTCCCCCTTGCGATAGTCAGTGAGAATGATTGCGTCTGTCACTTTTTCATAGAGAACTTTCACCTGCAGTTTGATTTCATTTATATTTGGGGAGGGTTCAAGTTCTATAACGGCATGATAGATGCTCCTATCCCGAAGATGTGCAAAATAATGTAGGCCTGATCCATCCTATTAGTTTTACGACTTTTTAAATGTCTTCTCGTTAATGTGGTAGGTACAGGTGCTTTAAATAATTGGTTTAAAATATATATATCTACTTTTTTGTTTTGTTATTGGAAATAAATTATGTTATTATTATATGTCGTTCTTCAAGTGATACAACTAAATTATTTACTTTTTCAAAAAATAATAGTCAAATTAATGGTGCACACAAACCTCATTGGCGTTTAGTCACTTCTTGTTTAGTGCAATATTGTAAAATGAAAGGTAATAATAACTGAGGGAACTGAATAAATAACGCTAAACATCTAGAACATTGTTCATTATTATTCAATAAGTTAAAATAATGATGGTATACTCTTTACATTTATACAATCTTGCACTTTTTGTAAAAGAGAATTACCATTATTTTATAACCAATGGGATGTTAAATAATAACACATCAACGAGGTATGTAAATTGTTTGAGTGTGCCTAGACATTGAAATTTAGAAAAATAATAATAATAAAAACATACAATCACCTTCTCGCATATCTGCATGGCATTCTAAACAAAATAAAGTTAAAAAAAGAGTTAAAGTTGTATTTCATGAACAATGCATATTTTAATAGAATGTAAAATTTACTTTATTTATTTATTATATGTTGTGTAATATGTATTAATTTAATAGTTTTTGTAAGTATATTAGGATATTAGTCCTATATTCAATAAAATCATTCATTCATTCATTCATATTATAAGTTTGTTTGTATGAGTATTCATTGACTAGGAAAGTTTATGTCGCAGTATCAAGAGTCTTGTCAAACAAGGTTAACCCTTTCATTGCACGAAACGAATAAATAAAAAAAAATTGTGACCGCAGTGTGTAAATCGGATATTTATGCAATGCTGGAAGCACAGTTAATTGAGAGAAACGAGCAATAACACAATTGTATTGTTCATAGTCCATTGCTAGATGGTGGTAATCAGGTTTGTTTAGTAGAATAACAAGCGGCATTCAATTTATCAGTGTTATTCAGATTCCCATAAAAAACTGTTTAAAATATCCAAGGGTTAAATCATAGAAAACCAAATAATCAGAAAGGAAACTCTCGGCATTGCCCACATACAATTTGGCTCCAAAACCGTCTATCTTGTTGGAATAGAAATCAGAGGAGTATTTTGTAGTGTTGTGGTCAGGTATGCATTTAGGAATTTATAATTTAACTTTATAAAGTACTGATTGTCAACATTCCTCAAAAAAACTTTCAAAATCACTGTCTGAATTTTCTATAAGTTGTTTGTTTGCTGAAAAATCTACCACATCAATATTATGCCATTATGATAACAACTTTTAAGGAAATACATTTGGCAACTCTGTAAAGAATGCCCGATTATTTGTTCTATTCCAGGAACATGGCGAATTGGTTACACATCGAGAAATGCGCGAATCTTTTCCTTCACCGAAAGATTCTATTCTAATTGTTTATTATTCTGTGGTTAAGTGAGCAAGAATTTTACGATTTGTTAATAAACGGCGATGAAGCAGAAGACTGGAGATCTCCCAGAAGACCAAATTAAGACTGGAAAAAACGAAAATATAATTACGGTGCAAAATGTACTATAAAGCAATGCCGCAATGAAAGGGTTAAAGAAACATAATATGTATATACCAGATGAGTCAAGGAGTGTGCTATTTCATAGAATGTGTGGAATAGAAAGTTGAAATTTAGGAAACTTATTATAAGACTAAACATTCATGTGTAGACTCGTCTGGCAGATTTGTCAGCTTTTCCATTGCCATCTATTCCAGAGTGTCCCAAAGCCCAAGGTATATACAATTACAGGTATGAGACAATGAAGCAATTGCGAACCAGAATAGAATAGAATTTATTAACATTCGATATTGTCAAAAATGGTTTCGTCAAAATTACACAGAAGCTCAGGCATAGGAATCATATGCCTAGTATTAAAAATATTTTAAATGAATATATAACAAGAATGCAAATGTAATACAAGTATAAAAAAATTAAAATGTATAACAAATTACATATACAACATACCCTATATAAACATTTATGTACTAAAATAAAATATAAATTATATTCTGCTATGAACACTGATCAACAACTTGAGGTACGGAATTTATCTATGCTGTAAAAAGAGCCCTATACCAAGTAATGTTTGCTCATGTCGAAACAGTTCAAATTTTGGTATAGTTTCGAATTTATCTGGAAGTGTATTGTAGAGATAAGTAAGGGAGATTTTTTTATATTTAATAAGCCTTATCATTGTCAAATTTGGGTATGTCCTTGGGTATTATACAGTACAGTAGATGAAGGAGAAAATGGCGTCTGATTTGAAAAATTTTGACAACTTTATGACAAATATGTACTTATATGTAAAGAATGTGCTGATTGCGATGGTCTTTGCCACTTTTTCAGGATTTGAGGGAACACATCGTCCTATAATTCCTTATATAATATGTGATTTTTAGCATGAAAATAGAATTATCTCGTTATTTATGCATTTATTGTAAAAAATCACGAGTGAAAAGTTTTCCAGGCTGAATTACAATTAAAAAACTTTAAAAATATTGATTAAATGTATAATAATTAACTAATTAGTATTTTACTAAATTTTCTGCCTTAGGAAAAGTGCAAGGGAAAAATATTTTCTATTATTAATTCTGCATAGAAAATATTGTTTTAAATACTTTTTATTCTCATGATTTCTCCAAGAAGATGCATGCGTATTGAGATATTTTGAATTTTTCTTCAAGTTTCTGCATTCCGGAAAAGCGCAAGTGAACATTTATTTTCCTACAGTAATCTTGCATAGAAAATACCATTTTAAACACTTTTTATTCCTATACTTTAAATGTGTAATTTTACTTTTACAATGAATGTGTAATATCAATTTACCACCGTTTATTGATTGTTTATTGATTATTTATTGTGTATTGTTATGAATTACACCCCTTTGGAAAAGGAGATCGTACGCCTATGCCTCTGATGGTGACTGGAAAGGCTCTAGAAAGAGCCAAGGACTTTTCTAGCTTATGGTTGGAGAAGATTCTGGATTGATCTAGAGCTAATTTCGGAGTATATAAGGCGCGATTACCAGCGCGGAGGGGGAAGTTTATTTGAGAAGTGACACGTTCGGGAAAAAGTGAGGTTAAAGTAAACAAAGTGTATTTTTGAAGTATTGTATAGTCAGTAAATTGTTAAATAAAGCGTTAGTAGTGTTTAATCTCTTGTTAAAATTATTTAGAACCCACGGATTCATACAGGGTGTTTCCTAAAAGGTGGAAATCCGTAACATTTTGGTGTCGGAAGCGGAATTTTGACAAGAGGATTTTTTCGGGAGTGTTGAGAAGACTGGGACAGTATTCTCGGAGTTAGTGCTAACACAGGAAGGACTAATTTACTGGACATTGTTCGAGGTTTATTTTCGAACAGGAAAAATAGTGTTTAAGTGCATTTTTGAGACATTTTTGGAACATTTTGTTGGACATTAGAGGTTAAGTGACAAAGACTCTAGATAAGACTTTTTCGTGCCGTTTTGAGGGTTTCTGGACAGTCCCATTACCGATAGTGACGTAATTATTAAACTTATTTGATTTCAACGTAATTGTATGCCGGTAACGACCAGAAGCATGGCATCCGAACAACAAATGCAGGAATTTATGGCCCAAATGCAAAAGATGATGATGGATCAGGAAAGAAAGCGCCAGGAAGAGAAAGAAGAACAGGAAAGAAAGCGCCAGGAAGAGAAAGAGGAACGGGAAAGAAGACGACAAGAAAAAGAACGAAGGCATCAAGAAGAAGAGAAACGACGTCAAGAGGAAAAACAAGAAGAGGAGAGACGCCGTCAAAAGGAAAATGATGACTTAAGGAAAGCTATAGAAACGCAACAGAATGCCTTGTTTACAGTCGTGGAAGAAATAAAAAATGAGATTAAGGAAGATATGGGTAGCGTAAAGACGAAAGTTAATGAGGTCGAAGTAAAAGTAGGCAAGGTCGAAGAAGAAATTGGTGAAGTCAAAGTGAAAGTAAACAAGTTCGAAGAAGAAGTCAAAGGGGAAATAGACCAGCTTAAACGACAGTTGAGGGATAGAGGAAACCAGCAAGTGGTGTCATCAGGCCAGCGATTAAAAATTCCCTCCTTTGATGGTCAAAGTTCCTGGATGACTTACAAGACACAGTTTGAGGCAGCAGCAAGTGCAAACAACTGGAACGACGAAGAGAAGGCTAAAGCATTAATCGTAGCTTTAAGAGGCCAAGCATTGGAATTGCTCCAGACAATTCCGGTAGACCAACAACGGAATTTTAGAGTTTTAGAAGCCGCCTTAGATCTACGATATGGCGATCAACACCTTGCTCAAGTATACCAGACCCAGCTGAAAGTGCGCGTTCAGAAAGCTGGAGAGAGTCTGCAAGAATTTGAAGCTGCGGTGGAAAGACTGGCACACTTAGCATATCCTAATGCGCCAAAAGAATTTAAAGAGCAATTGGCAGTGGGGGCATTCCTAGACGGGATAAGGGACGAGGAGATCAGGCGAGTCCTCAGGCTATCCCGACATAAAAGTAGTAGTGAAGCCTTGGTACATGCACTAGAGGTAGAAGCTGTCTATAGGGATACTCCAAAGTCAAGAGTACGGGCTATGACACTTGAAGAATCGCAGCCAGAAGAGACAGACCAAAACCCTATCTTGAACGCGATTCTCAAAACGAATAAAATGATCGGTCAATTACTGGCTCAATCGAATCCTCCAAGAAGACAGGAAAACCAACAAAACAGAGAAAGGCCAAGTGGAGGTATTAAATGCTACAACTGCGGCAGGATGGGACATATGAAACGAGACTGTCGACAGCAGAACTCGGACAGACGAGTAAATGCTGTAAATGTAGAAGAGCAGCAGGAAAACTAAAGATAGCCAGCACCAAGGGGGCTGTGCTGGCTAGGGAACACGGTGCCCCCAGAGAAATAAAGATTTCCCAGCTGCGAAGAATTCCAAGTAGTCTGCTGTTGCAAGGATATGTGAATGGAAGAAAGTGTGTGTTTACTGTTGACACCGGCGCTACGTCATCAATAGTGCGGCCAGGGTTTATATCAGGCTTGCAGATTAAGAAGAAGCAAAATGAAGTAATTATTCGGACAGCCACGGGAGACAGGGCTGCGGTCCATGGAGAGGTCAATTTGGAACTGCAGGTTGGACGATTGAGATTCAATTACAAGGTCATTGTGGCTGACATTACAGATGATTTCATTTTGGGACTGGACATCATGGAAGAGAAGAGGTTTATTGTTGACGTAGGGGAGCGAGTCTTGAAAATTGGGAATGAGGAATTTATCCTGGCAACCGCAGATGACCAATTCCGTAAAGCAAGGCTATTGACAACAAAGACGATTAAGATTCCTGCTCATTCGGAACAGATCATCGATGCTGCCTTGGAAGGAAATCCTGGAGGCTACCGTGTTGGCCTGGTGGAAGGTGACGAATCGATTAAGTCCCTAACCAATATTGTTGTGGCAAGAACTTTAACCCGGACTAAAGATAAAATCCCAATTAGAGTCGTCAATTTAAATTCCCATGCAGTAACAATCAAAGAAGGCAAACCGATTGGCTCCTATGAACCGGTCACATGGGTAGCAAGGTGCGAAGAACAAACGGAGGGAAATTCATCTACAAATATAGACCAGGAAGTTTTGACCTTACTGAGCTCCCAGTTGGAGCATTTATCTGAGGATGAACGAGAGGAGGCGCTCAAGTTCCTGGAAAAAGAAAGTTCAGTATTTGCCAAAAGTACGGAGGCCCTTACAAAAACAGATATAGTCCAGCATCGGATAAATACTGGTGACTCACCTGCTATTCGACAACAACCTAGGAGGCTTCCGCTAGCAAAACAAGAAGAAGCCTCAACAATGATAGATAAGATGCTACAAGATGGAGTTATTGAGGAGTCAACAAGTCCCTGGTCATCGCCAGTAGTTTTGGTTGCCAAAAAGGACGGAACGTTAAGATTTTGTGTCGATTATCGAAAATTGAACGATGTGACGAAGAAAGACAGTTACCCATTACCCCGGATTGATGACACGTTAAGTACATTGGCAGGCTCACGGTGGTTTTCGACGTTAGACCTTAGGAGCGGTTATTGGCAAGTTGGACTTCATCCTGATGATAAGGAAAAGACAGCATTTTCAGCAGGCAGTGGTCTTTACCAATTTACGGTGATGCCTTTTGGACTTTGCAATGCTCCAGCCACGTTTGAACGATTGATGGAATTTGTTCTACGAGGGCTAACCTGGAAGACGTGCCTGGTTTACCTTGATGACGTGCTGGTTATGGGACGAGACTTTACAGAACATTTGAAAAATCTTCAAGAAGTATTTGGACGAGTAAGGAATGCACACCTGAAGTTGAACCCGAAGAAGTGTTTACTATTTCAGAAAGAAGTTAAATTCCTTGGGCACGTAGTGTCTTCAGAGGGAATACAAACGGATCCCGATAAAATTTCTGCCGTACGAGATTGGCCAAGGCCATCTAACGTTCATGAAGTACGAAGCTTCCTTGGCCTTTGCACTTATTATAGACGCTTTGTGGAAGGGTTTGCAGACATTGCGAAGCCATTACACCGGCTAACAGAGGAGAAAGTTCAGTACCAGTGGACACCGGAGTGTGAAACAGCATGGAGAAAATTGAAGGCAGCTCTATGCACTGGTCCTGTACTAGCATACCCACAACAGAATGGACTTTTTATTTTAGATACAGATGCCAGCAATTCTTCGATTGGTTGTGTGCTGTCTCAAATTCAGAACGGAGAGGAAAGAGTGATCGAGTACTTCAGCAAGGTGCTCTCCAAACCAGAACGAAACTATTGTGTAACCAGAAAAGAGTTATTGGCCATCGTCAAATCAGTGGACCATTTTCATAAGTATCTCTACGGGCGACATTTCAAAATCAGGACCGACCATGCGGCGTTGAAATGGCTGTTGCAGTTGAAAACCCCGGAAGGTCAACTGGCTCGTTGGATAGAACGGCTGCAACAGTACGACTTTAAAATCGAGCATCGACCAGGAAGATCTCATAAGAACGCAGACGCATTATCTAGAAGACCATGCAAGGACGACTGCAAGCACTGCCGCCACGTGGAAAAACAGCAGGGCATGGGAGTAGTCAACACTATTAAAATAGACGTTCCGGATGATTGGACAACTGAAGCCCTGAGACAAGAACAACTGAACGATGCAGAGATTGGGGCTATATTGAGAGCAAAGGAAAAAGGAACTCGACCAGAGTGGAAGGATGTTTCGGACAAAGCAGTTGGATTGAAGGCTTTGTGGGCACAGTGGGACTCACTTAGAGTTATGAATGGGCTGTTAAAAAGAGCATGGGAGAGCCCGGATGGGAAGCAAGTTGTTATGCGTCTAGTGATTCCCAGGTGTCGAGTACCGAAAGTACTTCAAGAAGTGCATAATGGAGCATCCGGTGGACACTTCGGCGTTAACAAGACCCTGAATAAAGTACGTGAACGATTTTACTGGGTAAATAGTCGTCAAGATGTTGAAGCTTGGTGTCGTAATTGTAAAATTTGTGCAGCCAGTAAAGGACCACAGACTAGAAGTAGGGGTGCAATGAAGCAATATAACGTCGGGGCCCCTTTTGAGAGGATTGCGATCGATATAGCCGGACCATTCCCAGTAACCAAGGACGGTAACAAGTACATACTGGTTGCCATGGACTATTTTAGTAAATGGCCTGAAGCCTACGCAATTCCGAACCAGGAAGCGGTTACTGTCGCCAAAGTCTTGGTAGATAACTTGATATGTCGGTTTGGTGTACCCCTGGAGCTGCATTCAGATCAAGGGAGAAATTTTGAGTCAGGGGTATTTCAGCAAATCTGCAAGTTATTGGGAATACACAAAACACGGACGACAGCCCTTCACCCTCAATCAGATGGAATGGTGGAGCGACATAATAAGACTATGAAAGAACATCTCTCTAAAGTCGTTCATAAAAATCAACGTGACTGGGATCTCCACATACCGTTTTTCCTCATGGCATATAGAGCTGCTATCCACGAAACTACAAAACAGACTCCGGCTCGTGTAGTATTTGGACATGAGATCAGACTGCCATGTGATTTGATGTTTGGAACACCAGGTGGAGAACGACTTCCTGTGAACAGCTATGTAGATGAAGTGAGTGAACGGCTAAGGAACGTCCATGAGTTAGTTAGAGACCAAATCACCATAGCCAGTGACAGAATGAAGGCTCGATATGACCGTAAGGGTAGTTCAGAAGGATTCAAGGCAGGAGACCTGGTTTGGCTGTACAACCCACAGCGGAAGAAAGGAAGGTCACCGAAACTTCAACCGCCTTGGGATGGACCGTATACTGTTATTACCCGAATTAATGACGTCGTCTATCGAATTCAACGAAGCAAAAAGTCCAAGATGAAGATCGTGCATTTGGACAGGCTGGCGAAATACATCGATGATTCTGAGTTGCCTGATCGGGACGATCAGGCTTAAGGAGGGGGCAGTGTTATGAATTACACCCCTTTGGAAAAGGAGATCGTACGCCTATGCCTCTGATGGTGACTGGAAAGGCTCTAGAAAGAGCCAAGGACTTTTCTAGCTTATGGTTGGAGAAGATTCTGGATTGATCTAGAGCTAATTTCGGAGTATATAAGGCGCGATTACCAGCGCGGAGGGGGAAGTTTATTTGAGAAGTGACACGTTCGGGAAAAAGTGAGGTTAAAGTAAACAAAGTGTATTTTTGAAGTATTGTATAGTCAGTAAATTGTTAAATAAAGTGTTAGTAGTGTTTAATCTCTTGTTAAAATTATTTAGAACCCACGGATTCATACAGGGTGTTTCCTAAAAGGTGGAAATCCGTAACAGTATTATTTATTTGTTTTACTCCTATTGCATTTATATTTCGTAACTGATATATTATACTTACTGCTTGTCTGACTTGTGTATAAACTGTGCTGTTTCATGGATTAATAAAGTGTATTGTATTGTATTATTGTATTATATCATTAAAAAAAAAAAATGCACAGGTAACAAGGTATTTTGAATAGTTATTATATTTTTCGGGCTTCTGTAAAAGTGCAAAGGAAAGCTGATTTTCTAAAAGTAATTTCACATGGTGAAATGTTATTTTAAGCACTTTTTCAAAAAAATGCACATATAACGAGTTAATAAGCATTTTATCCGTTTATATGACAAATTTCCATTTTTCAGAAAAGTATTTAGGAGTACAGTAACCTGAGATGATTTCAAAATGGCCTTTATTATATCGCTAGTGCCTTTCGTTTCTAATATATAGCGTATTTTCTATTTTTTGCCTCAATTTCGATCGGCCATATATTTTATTGGCTTATCAAATTGAACCAAATTTAGTAGGCATGTTTCACTAATAAATGTCTTTACAATTCAGTATTGCAAACAAAAAAAATATCAGGAATGGGCTCAATTTGTTTTATTGTAACATTTGCCTAAAACTATCACCCTGTATATGAATTTTGTCAATTTTCAATACTGAATTTGAGAATACTCTAATAACGTGTATGAACCACGTAATTAGTTTTTTTTTTGCACGCTTTTAATGCTTCGAGAATTAACAACTCAGTTTCACAATAAATCAATTTAAAAAATATTTGAGAGCCTTCTGGCTGCAAAAACATCAGTAATTGCATAGGTGACTTTCAATTTGCAATAAAATATTGAATTTTACCCTCTGTTGAAATTTGTCGCAACGATATTCTATCGTTTGCCGTAAAGAGGTAAAAATGTTAACAAACATTAAAAAAAATTAAAATATATATTAGACCAAATACAAAAGAATAACAAATATACAGAAGTGAAGTAACTGAGGTAAGAATGCACCTAATATTTAGTTTAATTAATTGAAAATAATTTTATCAACAATATTAAAAATATGTTATCAATTGTTTCATTTCGAACATAAATACACCTTAGCTAAAGCTTAGGGCTTGAAATGTTCTACAAGAGCCAAATATATAGACAATTTTGTACTAATAGGTAAATTTTATAAAATGCAAAAAACGTAAGACAACTTTAAAAAACGATGAAATGTGCTATATGCTGATATTTACATTATCTAAAAGGTCTTTTGCCAATTACCCTACATTTAGTTGTTGCCCAAGACTCCCAAGATTTTTACAAAGCTTGTGATTTTGCTGAGAGCTAATTTTCCTATATCTTCAGACATTAACTCTGTCTTTTCTAGGTACTTTGGCATAATATAGATTAATATGCGGATTAGCATCTTGCATTCGCAAAGTATGTGTTCTGCAGTATCTGTTTCAGTATCACAATATCTGCACTTATCGTTTTCTGCCGTGCCTCAATTCTTTGTCTCACATGAATAAATATCTCTCTCTCTCTCTCTCTCTCTCTATTCATAAGATGATATATCAACAGGCAATGGCCTGTTATGAGCGTTAAGTCAAACTTTTCGAGTTCTAGAAGTCTTCTTTATCGAACAAGTTACGAACTTTTTCGATTATCTTTGGTCTGAAGTAACATAAATCGTATAAATAATTTGCAGCTTCCATTAGCAAACTCTTAGTCAACAATATTAAATAACGAACTTGTGAAATTAGAGAAAGGTGGTACCGAAATTAAAAAGAGATGAAAACGTTACAAATTTATAGCAAAATATAATTGTTTAAATACACTATTATTGTTTAAACAATTTGAATAACATTAAAATATGAATACAATATATAATGTGACTAATTAATAATAATTTGTGCAAATAAAATCTCGCGAGGCGAGGTACGGTGCCAGTTTAAGTGGCGAGAACTCGATCGGCGAAGTTAAGCAACGCCGGGAGAGTCCGTTACTTGGATGGGTGACCGTATCTCATTTCGCCGTCCTGGTTAAGTGGTGGAATAGCTTTAGCTAAACTTCGCCAGGACGTTAAAATAAATAAGACGTAAAAAAAAAAAAATAATGGTAAATAATGGCACGGGAAGGGGTTAAGTCATTTCAATGAAATGTAATACAGTAGTATTAATTACGAAATTTAAATATAATAACAATAGGATTAAAACAAATTGATACATAATACACAATAAAATAAACAATAAATAGTAGTAAATTAAAATTATGCATTTAAAGTAAAATTACACATTTATAGTACAAGTGCTACAAAATTAACAAAAATCATGTATATTATAGAGGCAGTCATTGATTAAAAACTTCTTTAACTTATATTTGAATTTTTTTTACGTTGAGCACTTTCATGTTTATGGGCAGGGCATTTTAAAATTTTGAATCACTAAAATCGGGTTTTTTAAGTCTTGTGTGGATAAACCAAATTTTCTTTATCTCTTGTGTTGTACATGTCACTAAATGTTTGGGTCACTTAAAGCAGGTTGCTTAAAACAAGTTAGTGCAAAGTTCACAATAGAAGTTATCCTTCTAAGAATAAATACTATGGAGGAGAGTTTTTTTTACCTAAGTTGTCTATGTAGTTAGCCTTCATACCTAAAAACTGGGAGGATTGGCCACTGGATTTATTTACCGAGAATGAGAAGACATATCAGTTTTGTTTTCATTGACAAAGAATTCATTGTTGTTAAACCAATGTTTAGCTGTTGTAAGCATAATATCACTGGTATCTTCCAAACTTGAATTTTGAGGAGTGAATGCTGAAATTAGTGTTGTCTGTATACATTAGGGTAATTAAACTAATGCCATTAACTTTCATATTTTCTGGTAAGTCATTAGTGTATATAACAAACATGAGGCCCTGGGGAACTCCTTGTTTTATATATAAAGGTGAACTATTAGTTACATGGCAGCGTACAATACATGAAAACACAATGAATGAATGGCAGGACCATATAAAAAAAAAATCCCACACCTATAACTCCTGCAGTAGATATTAATCTACTGCAACAACAGAAATACTGACCAAATATCAAATTTTATTCAGCTGATAAAGTGAAAATTGCCAACCGTTTTATAATATGTTTAACAACCATTTAACTAATAAAGCTTATAACAAATATTTCAACATCATAATTTATAATCTAGCATTTGAATTTGACCATAAAATAAAGCAAAAACAGACATTTGCAACATATTTTATTGTCACCTTTTATATATTTAATTTGTGCAACACAATTTTAACCTCAAATAAACTTCAATTAAAACAACTTGGACCTCTAATAAACTTCAAATAAACCTCAAATTAAATAATTGTTGAATTATTAATGCAGGTTTGTTTTTTGTCCGATGTGAATATTTTTTGCCTTTGAAAGTGGAGCAGCAATTGCTACTCCCACAACATGTTTATATATAAATTCTCAGAATGAATGTGAACAATTACAGTTACCATTCACCCACTCCCTTTTATTGTTTGAGCATTATAATTTTCCTGGTTGAAAAAAATTGCTTTTTGAATTCATCGAAGGTTTTTGATTGTTTTTCAAATTGAACGTCTATAGTCTGTCCACTTCGTACTAAATAGCTGTCGTTTTCTGTATCAGAGCTAATCTTTTTGTCTAGCTTGGCCCAATAATTTGCCCAATCAAAAGAAGCGTTTGAAAATGGTCATGTGCCTAAGCTGTTTCAACAAAATTGTTGCCAAAACGAAGTAAAAATGGCAAAGAACTTAAACTGCTACTAATAACAACTAATAATTTTTATTTCAGGATAAGTTCTAGTGAAATATGTAAAACAATATTATCGACACATATTCAGGTTTTTTTTGTTAATTAATCTATTTCTATCCTTTTGGATAACCTTCCCTTTAAATTGTGAATTATAATATTAAACATTATACAATATCTGAACGTTGATAAAATCATACAGAGTATCATTTGTTTTTTAGCTTTACTGTAACAACTTTTGAAGGCTACAATTTTCTTACATATAACCTCAAATTGTAATATTGTTGTGATAATAATTATTATGAAATAAATACAACAGTAGACATATATCAACATAACAAGCGAAGTGTCTGTCTAGTGTCTGACTTCACACAGCCTAGCCTCATGCACTAGTACTTTTTATCGCTTTGCATGTGTTGCAAGTTTTCCATCAATCAAAAATGGCATTATTTCTTTAAAAATGTGCCTTAAATTTGGCAGAGATGTTTTTTACTGCAAATATAACCGATTTGAATGTAAAAGAAAAAAATAACTTAAATCTGTCTATTCCTAATAAAAACTTGTGTTGTTAAGGCTGTGTTACCAAGGTCAAATACCGCGTTTAAGTCGTCAATGTTTCAAAATATTGAATACTAAATGAAATTAAGTTTCCAAAGTTTTGTCCTTTAGATTATTATACTCGAATGTACCACTCTCAATTGTCTTTAATCCATCACAAATATTTTTATATTCTTTAATGAGACCAGGCCCGTCGAGAGGGGTTTCTATCTTGCGATAAATATTTAATCGTAAGGAATATCAGCCCCTTCTCTTTAAAATGTTGATCGAAATAAATATTGATACCTGAGGAATATCATCCCTCCGCTTTTGAAAATTCCGATTGAGATAGATATGAATGCCGCCCCCTGCTCTTCGAAATTTATATTGAGGATTGGTGGGAGTAGTATGTTACTACCCCCGGACCCCGATTTTCTCTCGATGGCCCTAAATGGGACACAAATATTCAAATAAAATATGATGCATACTAGAATAAATATATTAAATATGAAAAAAAGTTAAAATTCGGCATAATATTTGCTCCTACAAGAGATGTACTAAATTTTGCCAATTTAATCGGACAGTTTACTAATAAAGAGCAAGGCAGTAGCTGTTCAAATTAGTAACACTGCTGCGAATCACTAAAAAGCAGGGTCAGACTTATTTTTCTTTTCTCTACTGTTTGAAATAGAGTTTAAAAATTTTTAATTTACTTACCCATTGAATTGTATGGTTCCTGTTGTATCGACATAACCATTAGTTCGATTTCTATTATACGAATTTGCTGTGGTATGCAAACGTACTCTTAAATGTTTTTTGAAATCATTATTTGTTGAAATGTCTTCAGTGTTTATTTTGTGTATTTTTACTGTATATGTGATACGGAACAATGTATGTTTTTAGAAATATTTGAGTAAATAGTATATCTTAAAACTTATTTATTTATTACAGGAGGAGTGACGAGATATTGGCTTCGCCTTCTTTGGGATGCTGTAATATTCCACATTATTATTAAAAAGCGAGGACGTATTCCTGCCAGTGATAGCTTTGTAGTTAAAAGGATAGCAGGACCTGGTCTTGCTTCTGATTACTGGTTTCAAATTAGCCCAGAACAAGCACTGGCAGCATTTGAGGCAAAAATGGAGTGGGACGAGTTAGCTACTTACCAAAACGTTATGGAAAACACCATAGTACAACCGCAAAGGGACTTTAGTCACTTTGTGGAGGCTTGCTTTGGAAGTTTTTCAACACAACTAGGAAAACATGGACCATACAAGAATTTGGAGAAGGAAGCACAAGATTTAATGATTGTTTTACATGAAAAATTAGAAAGACGAAGGAGAGACTTGCAAACAGGCCTTAGTGTCACAATTAAAAGCAAAATTAAGTTGTGTACTCCAGAACTAAAGGTAAGAAATATTTGTGCACATTTAAGTGCAATTTTCACATAATGGTCTCTTGAGATATCATCTTAATACATGGACAAGGCTGAGAATTATAAATCCAGATACTTTAGTGTTGCAATTGAAAATACTTTGTGAAGGCAAGATATTAATCCACACTAGGTAAAACTGCTTAGAAAGGATAATTAATATTAATGCTAGCAAAGTTAAGGAAATTAGATCTCATCTCACAGACATCAGGCGCGGATCCAGCCCTCAAAAAAGGTTGTGGGCACGGCCACCCGAAAATTAGTCAAGTGAGAGTCGGACTACGGACTCGCTTACGATCGATATATTGCATTATTACAAAGGAGACATTTACAAAATGCGTGACGCCCCGGCCAAGACCTTGTACATGTACAGTGTATAGGTAAACGCGGGCAAAGTCGCGGGTCGGACACTAATAAATTAATAAACCTATAGAATGTTAGTCTGTTTGCTCCTTTAGTAAAAGGCGAAAGATTTTTTCGCTCTGAAGAGAAATCAGCGTGTTTGCTCCTAAAAATTACAAAAATAAATGTGTGCTTGCACATCACAATATCACATCTAGACTCTAAACTACTGAACCGATTTTGATGAAACTTTTACAGCTTGAAAGCCTGTCAGATTTCATTAAAAGATGGTACACATTTTACACTAAATAATTTTATTTAGGTGCTTACTTAAATAACACAATTTGGTAAGGTTATAAGATGTAATTCTTGGGCATCATTAGTCGCCTGTCACTGCGACTAGCGACCAGTAACCACGTGATCAAAATAAGTGGGATAAAATCATAGACGGCAATGTTATGTAATTTGAAATAACCCATTTAGGTTATATTTAAAACATTATTTGGAAACCAAAGATTAGTGAAAAAATTTGTAGTTCTTGCTGTTATCAATATTTATTTTTATGTTGTATAATTCATAATCAAAATATTGTGCTTAATTTGTTTAGAAATAACATTAGAATTACTTATAAAAAATATCACAGAGTTAGTATTTAAATTTATTTACCCCATTATCAAAGAGTTATAACAACTAACCTAAAAGTGACCATCACAAGATATTTACAGGATTTGAGAGGTGTAGATAACCTAAATAACATTTTATTAATTATTTCTAATATAGCTACTACTAGGAATTTAATGTAATTAATTGTTATCATTAAAGTTAAACAATGTCAATTTTGAAGAAGTTACAACCCTTAAAATAATAGCAAAAAAACAATGGATATCACACATCTCGCATAGACAAGCTAATTAAGAACAAACCAAGTAAGCTGTTAAAACAACATTTTTATAACGCACACAAAGAAAATAAAAAGTGGCATAGTATTAATTTTGTAAAACATATTAGCAACTCATTTTGTAAGTAAATTTGGTATTAATACCATTTCCTCACTAATACACAAACTATATTTCATAATACCTCCATAGTAGACACCATACTAAAATTAAACATACCCAGAAATAGAAATTACATTTTTAAATTAAATTCCTAGTAGTAGCTATAATATAAATAGGTAATAAAATATTAATTAGGTTATATATTTACCTCTCAAATCCTATGTATATCTTATAAGGGTCACTTTTAGGTTAGTTGTTATAACACTTTGATAATGGTAGAAAGGCCGAAACATATGTCAGAGAAATCAGAATAAAAGCTGTGAAACAGAATACCACGTGTTTTTAATACTTATTCTATTGTATTTTTACTACTACTACGACAAAAATTTGATTACGTGGTTCATTTATCGCTGGTCACGCACGGTTCATCGTTTAAAAAAAAAATTATTAAGGCATTGCATATAACATTAGCCTATCGACCTCAATTAGGGTTGTGGGCATGCCCACCGTGCCCACAACGGTGGATCCGCGCTTGACAGACATTGCCAATAGTCTGAAAATTCTGAGTTATAAATAGTTACAAAAAATCTTATAGCTCTTGCTAAGCAACCCCTTGAACAATTTACAAACGATTCAAATATTACAAGCACCCTGCTGCACATTTGAAATTTTAATTTAAACAAGTAAATTCTATATAGTATAGGAGATAGTTAAAAATTTGGTGTAGTAACCAGAGATTGGAAATTTTATCTCGATGCCAAAGATGGCTCTCATATAGACGTAATATTATATTGCAAACATTTACTGAAACAATCAGAAAAACGACGAAGTGGTGAAATATTTATTACTGCCAGCTACATTGTATTTTTGGTAATAAATTTAACTTAATAACATGTAAAACATATCTAGCAAATAGAAAGACAATTTTGAATCAAACACACATTTTCCTGTTCCGTTTGATGTGTGGCGTGTTTATGTTCATAATAATTAAAGATGAAAACCCAATTAACTGCTGGCAACATAAAACAATAAATAAGCAATTTTTATATAATATTAAATCATACATAACAAACAAAGTTTGGATTAAGGATTAATGGCATAAAACTGCCATGTACCGTGTGCATCACGTGATAAAGTGAATTTTATTTCATTTTAAAATGTTAATATATAAACCTACTTTTATTGAAAATCTATTACATTTGTGAATCGTACTGACAATTACCTAACAGCATAGTTAATTTCTTATATTTGCAATTTTAAACGCATTCGACACCGAACGAATGTCAACAGTAAATTCCAGTGTACAGAGATACTTTAATGTTTTTTACTTAGGCTGTTTTACCTCCTTTAATTATAAAATGCCGCCGAAATTGTGAAAAATTTCAAAATCGCTTTTTACCTTCACTGTGGCATTTACGTCAACATTTAATAAAGGGAAAAGATAGACCATCTCGGATCACAGTTTTGCAAATCGTATCTACAAACCTAGTGTGAAATTATTCAGAGTTGGTGGTATACAAAAATGTCTAGTGCTTCTCAGGCTGCAATAGACTTGTGGATTTCCCAGAACTGCAATTTGATGGGACAGATCTTTATTGTAGTAGTTGCAACAAAACAATTTCTTGGACATCTAAAACAAATGTTAATAGACATATTTCCTCACAAAAGCATGTTAGTGCTAGTGGCTCTGCTGACAGTCAACGTAGTTTTAATTTAGATTTAGTGAAGTGATGGTGGGGTGTAACATACCGTGATCAAAATTAGATAATCCACTTTTTAGTCGATTTTTGGAAAAGTGTATTAATGGCAAATATAACAATGTTAGGTGCCGTCGGAAACGACACTCTGAAGAAAATATTTATCAAGGGAGTGTGATAATGTTAGACCAAACATTTCTTCTGAGCTTACTGGGATATACATCTGGGTTAGTGTGGACGAAATCACCAATGCTTGTGGTAAGAAAGTAGCGAATGTTTTAATGGGTACATTGGAGGGACATTGTTCAGTGCATGGACACTTGATCACCTCTTAAGTTGTAGAAATGATAAATTATCGCATTTTAGTGAAGGCAGTGAATTCAAGTCTACAAGAGTTATGGGGTGACAAATATGTAGAAACTAAGGACAAGGTGTTATTATGTCTTACTGATGGAGTGAATTATATAAAAGCTGCAAGACGAATTATGAAGGAAACATATCACAAATGCGGCATGTAACATATCTAGCACATGGACTCCATAGAATTGCTGAAACTATTGGAGGGTGCTACGCTTATGTTGATAACTTAATATCTAGTGAAAAGAAAGTATTCCTGGAAGCACCACATCGTGTATGACTATTTAAAGAAATATTTCCAAATACACCATTACCTCCAGCACCCATTATAACACGGTGGGGAACTTGGCTAGAGGAGGCATCAAACTATTTTTGCCGTTTTGAAAACGTCAAACTAGTAGTACTGCAGTTGATTACAGATGACGGAGTTGTTATTGCACAGGCATTTATGGATCCTACTGCTCAAGAAGATCTGAAGACCATACACGGAAGTTTCTCGCGAATTCCTCTAGTCATACGGGACCTTCAACATATGCCAACAACATTAAAATTTACTGCAGTCGATGCAATAAACATCGTGTTCGATCTCCGGCAATATATTTTCAATTACTTACCTAGAGAAATCGCTGAGAGGATTCAAACAAAATTCCAAATAGTTTTAAAAACCAATCCCAGATTTGTAACGATGTCATCTGTAATAGACCTTTTAAACGATAAAGAGGTAAATTTTTCTACATCAGGCATCAATAGGGCGACTTTAAGAAATTCCACATATTTTAAGTACATCCCGATGACATTTGTTGACGTTGAGCGGTGTTTTTCTCATTATAAATGGATTTTTAATGACAGGCGGCGAAGGTTAACTTCAGAATATTTAGAACAAATATTAATAATATACTTTTATATTCGTTATAGGTCGTGAAAAATTACATATGTGTGTGTTACTTTAAGGTAGTGAAAAATGCATGTGTGTTTTAGTTCAATGTTACATCCCCCAATACACCCTCTTCGAGTAAGTGTTAATAATAAACTGACCATATTAACTTTATATATCAGGGAATTTGCTATAAAAAGTACAAGGTAAGATAAATTGTATCATATTTGCATAAAAATCTTTCTGCACCGGCAGAATCAATCCTTACTTTTATGTCACCAAGATAAAATTCCCAATAAAGATAAAGATGAATTTATTCATCATTAAAATATTACAATTGCTATCTTGTAAAACTTATCAGACTAGTCAAAAATGATATCACTCACACATCTTCCATACATATGCATACTAACAATTTTCATCCATCAACTCATTCAGTAGGTTATTACACCACATGCACATAGAATATAAAATGTGATTTTTTTTTTTTTTCCTTCACTGGCTTTGGATGTCTCCATTTAGCCACGATGTTTTTATTTTACGCTATACTAGATATATAATAACTAATCTATATTTAAAATCTATAATTCCATAAACTAATCGACCTATAACCTAACACGAGAGGACCAGCTAGTGTTGCAAGACTCAAGGATTATTGGACAGGGACACACACTTCACGTCAAGGTGCCCTTCATGACGCCTTTGTTTAACACGTAACACACACGGGGCAACGGTAAGGGGGTGATATAAAAAACAGTGGATAAGAACAGAGGAACTCATCTAAACCTATATTTTGACACGACCTAACCTAATAAACTCCCAAAATATACATTTAAAATTTTCATTTGTGGTTACTATGTATAGCAGCGAGGTACTATCCAATGGTAGCGGAATACAGTTCTCCAACATTTTTTTTTTCAAGAAGTTCACACCAATTGCGTTAAAATTGCAGTCAAATAGCCAGTGGTTGATGTCGCCAATATTTCCGTTGCAGTCGCAGATAGGACTATCAAGGATTTTCATCTTGAACAGCATGGATTTGAAAGTTCCGTGACCAAATAGGCAACGAATGTATGTTATAAACATTTGCCTGTTGTACGGGAATGAAATGAAAGATGGTTTAGAAGGTAGGCGGCTATATATGCGACAATAGTGGGTGTTTTGCCTTGTGTGGATCCATTCTTCCTCCCATTTTTTCCTCATATCCATTTTGGCACTGGATATCAGGTCATAATATGGTAAATACTCGATTTTGGGACCTTTGGTAGTTCTAGCTATTAAATCTGCTGTTTCGTTACCAACTATACCAGAGTGTCCTTTTACCCAAATAAAGACAACTTCCTTGTTTAGACTTTTCAACTTTATAACTTTTTCCAAAATATCTGTTATTATTTTATATTTCATAATGTGCTTGTTTGGGTTTAAAATTGCACCTAAGACGGATTGTGAGTCGGACATGATGAGGATAGTAATAAAGCAGTTGTGATTGTCGATTGCCCAGTCGAGACCTTTACTGATAGCCATACACTCTGCCGTAAATATTGAACAATTTTCATTTAGCCGATATCCAAAGGATATTCCACTGGTCTTAATAAAAAAACCACAACCCACGTAATTTTTGGACTTGGATCCATCAGTATACAATTGATTAGGGTTAGGGAATTTGGATGTGATTTCTCGGATTATTTGCGTATTATTTGTGGTGTGCTCATATTTGGGAAAAATAACTTTTACTTTGAGGTGTGAAATGTCATAGGCCGCCTGAAAGAATGGCAGGGTCTCCTCTTCATATATAGAACTATGGTTTGGGATGCTTGAAAATACTTCGGCCAGGATAGGGGTTTTTTTATTTTGCCAGTACGACATTGTTAAACTGTAAGAAGTAAGGGTAGCTAGTTTTATGCAGATCTTGTTGTTGGAAATGTTTAAGTTTTTCAGTACAAATTTGTGGGCCAAATATTTCCTTCTAAGATGAAGTGGAGACTCATTACATTCCGCCAATAGAGCACATGTTGGGGTAGATTTAAAGGCTCCCAATACCAGTCTTAATGCTTTATATTATAATCTGTCCAGTTTAACGAGCCTAGAATGTGTAGCAGAATCATAAAAAATACTACCATAGTCTAGTATGGATCTGACATAGGATCTGTAGAAAAGGAGAGCGATTTTGGGATCAGCACCCCAAGTTCGTTTACAAGTTATTTTTAAGATATTAAGACTTTTTTCCGCCTTAGTTAAGCATTCGCATATATGTGCATTCCAATTTAATTTGGTGTCTAAACTAACCCCCAAATATTTGTAATGTGGCAAGACCGGTATTTTAACATTTGCCAAGCATAGGTTAGATACATTGGGTAGTCTGTGTCTAGTGTATATTACGACAGCCGATTTATTAGGAGATATGTCAAAACCTAGGTCAGAAAGGAAATTCTTGGAACAAAACATTGCATAATTTAGATCTACGATACCTTGGGCATAACTTTTATTTGTTCCATACATACAAAAATCGTCCGCATATTGTAAAACACTGATTCGGTTATCCATAATTCTATGAAAATCTTGAGTATATATGTTAAATAGCAGCGGACTAAGAACAGATTCCTGGGGTAGTCCAGTATCCACCATTCGAGGTCCTAACAGCATGCCATTATTGGCTCTAACAAAAACTTTCCGATTAAAAAATAAATTTGTAATGTTTGTTGCAATGTTCACCGGGATCTTAAGGGTTAATAATTTTTCGTGCAACATATGGAGAATAACATGATCGTAGGCGGCTGATATGTCGAGGAAAAGTGCCATCAAGTAGTCATTTTTTGAAAAATTTAATTGTATATCTGTTACCAGTTGTGAAATGCACTCGGTTGTACCTTTTCCTCTTCGGAACCCATATTGACACTCTGGAATTAATTTGTGTTTCTCCAGCCACCATTCGAGTCGGTGTTTAATAATCCTTTCTAGAGTTTTTAAAATGCATGACATAAGGGAAATGGGTCTAAAGGAATCCCCATCGTTTGATTTGGGTATTGGTATGACTAAAGAATTTTTGAGAAAATCACAGTTATGGCCCTTTATTAGGATATTGTTGGAAATTTCACATAGGAATAGTTTCGCACTGGGTGGAAGATGTTTGATCATGGTGTAGTTAATGCCATCTAGGCCGGGAGCAGTATTGAAAGTATTTTTGATGTTGGATTCGAGTTCATCTACATTAATTTCAATATTAAAAAAATGTGATTCTACATTAGCCACAGTATGTGGTGCCATGGACACGGTATCAGGAGCCAGTTTGTTAAGGAACTTCTCCATAGAATCTGGATCATTAAATCGGTTTTTATTATGGGTTGCCTGAATTTTATTCACCCTTTTCCAAATTTCAGATGTGTTTGATTGCCTTGTTAGTTTGGAGCAGTAGTTTTTCCAGCTATCTCGAGCTTTGTTTTTAAATTCCCGTTTACATAAGGCATCTAGACGTTTATATTCAATAAAATTGGCATTAGTCATATTTCTTCTATAATTTTTAAGAGCATTTTTCCGTTGAAGTGAAAGGTTTGTACATGAATTGTCCCACCAAGGTGGTGGTTTGGGTTTATGGGGCACAAAAGGATTTTTTTTCTTACATGCAATATTAGCTGCATCGGTTATGGCCGTAACTAAGTAATTAATCATGTCATTGGTAGAATGAAGATCCGGGATTACAATAAAACGTTGATCGATAAGAGTTTCGAACATATCCCAGTTAACTTCTTCTGTGGACCATTTGGATAAAGGATATACCATAGTTGGATTTATTAGCTGATTGGGGAGAGTAACTTTTATTGGGTAATGATCGGATCCGTAAGTGTCAGTGAGCACCTCCCAAGTCAACGTGTTGGTCAAATCGGAAGATATGATGGTAATATCCACCACAGAATTAATTATGTTGGGAGATGTCAGCCTAGTAGCCAGGCCATTATTAGCAATTGCCAGATGGGAAAAATGATCAAGGGCTTCAACAAGAATGTTACCAGCTTCATTATTTATAGAGGAACCCCAGAGGCCATGGTGAGAATTAAAGTCCCCACCAATAACACATCGTTTATGAGTTATTTGACTAAATAGATTAATATAGTCTGTAACGGTGGCTTTTATGTTAGGGGGGCGATATATAGAAATAAGAGATATGTTTTTTTTTCGATTATAATATTAATCCCACACACTTCTATTTTATTGTTAAAATTGTTATTGAATTGTATAACTTTATAGGGAATCTTTTGGGAGATAAGGATGGCAACGCCACCTTTCCCATTCTGCCTGTCCTTTCTGATAATGTTATAGCCTTTGAAATTAATATTATAGCTTGGCTTATACCAAGTTTCACTAATTAGGCCAATATCAAAGTTTTCTTCGACCATTAACTGTTTTAATGAAATGTTGTTGGAGAATGCCGATCTGGCATTCCACTGTAATATTTTTAATCGTGGGAAGTTGAATGTTAATTAAATATGTTATTAACAATTTCATTTAAAGAAGATTCCAGATTTAAATTGTCGATAGAAAATGCGGAAGTTGACGGGATTATTTTACTAATTGTTTCCATTAGAAACTTTACTATACTGGAACAGAGTTTGTTTTTCAACGAATCGAGGTCTACATTCTGTGAATTTTCATCATTAGTTATATATTTAGCACTATTGAAAACTGGACCGCCGCAAAAAGGAGTACTATACTCTCTTTGAATCGGCTGAAAATGGGGTGTTGTGTCCTGAGTTTTTCTCTTTTTGGGAGGGTTAGTGGATTGCGGTTGACTGTTTGTTACTGGCTTAGAGAAGCTACTGAATTTAGAATTGGTGTGTTGAGTAAGTGGAGGAAATTCTACATTACAATCAATCAAGGGGGCAAAGCGATTTCTTTTAACGATACTAGTATATGCTGGATTGTCAATTATGCTCCACTTCTTTGAAAGATAGGTTATGAACTGCCATTGCTTCCTTAGTTTTTTTTTGTTTAATAAATTCTGGGCACTCCTTATGGGTGGATTGATGACTATTATTTTTACAGTAAATACAGAGTGGGTTACATTCTACACATGCTTTCTCACTATTAGCACCACATATTTTGCATCTTTTTTTACCCTTGCATTGGGAAAACGTATGCCCAAATCTTAAGCAATTATGACATTGCATAACCGGTTGCACATATACGTCAACTGAACACCTAACCTTATTTATGTATATAAATTGTGGAATTTTCAAACCTGAAAAAGTAACTATGATCATCTGTCGTGGAATGCGTTTAACCTCATCTCCCTCTGAAACGATTTTATGTAACCGTTGTACCTTTTTTATAGGGATATCCGATTTAATAATATTAAGTAGTGTTTCTTCTGAGAGATATGTATCTACAGATCGTACAATTCCTTTCTTTTCAGTAAGATAATTGGGGATATAAGCAATAAGATCATTGTTGTCAAAAAAAGAATCCTCTACTAATTTATTTGCTGCATTTCCGGAATCTAATACGACTTTTATTCTATTTCTGCCTACGCCACTGATCTCGGTAATATGTTTTTCATATTCTGAAAGTTCACTTAGTTTTTCTCCCAATTTCATAGGATGTAAACGACCTAAATTTAGAGATTTGTGTTCTACAAATATAAAATAAGGACCTTTATCCGTGTTCTTAAATTTATTATTTATATTAATAGCTCTTGTTGGCTTTTTATCTGCTATATTAATTTCCGATGCGTTCATACTTTTTGTAGGCAAAAACGTTTGACCTTGTTCATTATTTCTTTGAGTGTTAGTTAAATTACTATTAGAAAATTCATTGTTACATTTATTTTGGTTAGCAATATTCAAAATGGGGTTTTCTACGAAAACTACATCTTCCATGTGTATATTTCTATGTATCTGCGAAGGAGGGTTCCCTCCTGGGTCTATATTACCCGGCAGCGGCATCGCCGCGCCGGCCGTTCCAGCAGGTGTGTGTACGCTTGCTACATGCAATACACGAAATAAATAATAAAAAAAACGTACTTACAGATAGTAGCGGGTGCAGAAAAAATTCGCACTGATATCTGATATCTGTTATAAATAATAATTAGCAAGAATTTGATATAATGAGTAAGTTATAATCGCCTCAAACACAACTTAACACGGAAGTATTCTGCAATCACACTGTCCGCGAAAGGTATACGAACGCGACTGTGATAAAATGTGATAAAATATAATATTAATATAAATGACATATACCTAGTAATAAGAAATACAAATAAAAATAAGAATAACATGGCAATGACATAGTAATACATAATATATACACTATTATCAGAAGAGAGAACATACGTTTTCTATATTATGGCTATTGAGGACTAAAATTCAATGGTTTCTGGTAATAACATCAATAGTTTCTGGTAATAACATCATATTAATACATGGCTAAAACTTTGTAGTTGTGTTGTGTGTAAAAATCTGTACTTTACGAAAAAGAAATGGTTAAATGAGTCACCCACCTGGGGTGGAAAATATAGGGGTGGCATTGTGTTTTTGCATTGTGTATATGTCTTTATATATTAATTTGTGCAAGCAGAGTTGGGGCTGGTGCCTGGCCAGGCGAGCGGCTGCCAGGAGCGCAACTCTTAGGGGGGAGTGCTTTGCAGACCCACCGCCTGTGGGACGCTGGGGCACAGGCACACGAAATTGAAACATAACTTACATAAAAAAAACTTGCACTAGATTACGATAGACGTCCCCACAGATTAGGAACGATGCCCCTAACTTAACACACAAAATTTGTACCGAACCCTAAATAAAAGATTGAAAAAAAAACTTTACACACAAGCCAAAATTTTGTCACACTCGTACATGACATTGGCCGAAAAAAATTAAATATTCAAAGCATTTTTCGATGTATTTTGATGCTGGAGGTGGCATTTGAAAAGTTACTAAATGTATGATACGAATCACTCCCCAAGAAAGATGGATGGTAGTGGTTAAAATTTTAACCATTTTCTGACGAAAGTGAGCATTTTTAAATTTTAAAAAAATAAGTGTTGGGGGGAGAGTTCAAAGTGTGTCGAATTCGGTGACAGACGCTCCTCGCTCATGGCTCCTACAAGATCTTGAGATAAGTCCGGATATAGAGGCAACAAAACATCCAAATTCTATTGAATTAAAGGGTAAACAATTCTACATTGATTGATATAAATTAGCACGAGTCTGGCTATTTCATATAGTTGATATTTGATTAAATTATGTTGGTTGAACAAAGCAACACAAAAGCATGTATACAAACAACCCGAGAAAGTGTACTGCTTGACCGCAAAATCCATACCTGGATCGGTCCCTTCTTCAAGTGGATGATATAAAATAAAAGCAACAGACAGCCAGCTGTGAATGAAACAGATAAGTTTTTGTTTATTATATTTTGATTTAGTTTAGTTTATTAATGAAGTCTATTTCCTTATTTAAATTGAAAAAATTAGAAATTAAAATATTCTCTCAGGCCTCTTTCTCATAACCAACCCGCCATAAATAGCTCTTTTATTACGAGATAGGGCACTTCCACCGTAAATGGATATTTACCTGTGGAAGGGTTTATAAAAAAAAAAAAAGCTTCCTGCGGTGATCGAATGCATGTATGTCTTGGCAGACAAACGAAGTGAACACAAGCGGACTGAAGGAGGTGCATACTGCTAGATTCAAAAACAGAAGACATGCAGGAAGAATAAAGAAGGAGGTGATAATAGATGGAAACTTAAAAGAAGCATGGAAACTAAAAAGAAGCATCTTGCAAACGCCTACACTTCCCACCCGATGATGACAGATGGAAACTAAGGAAGAAGCATGGAAACTTAAAAGAAGCATCTTACAAACACCTACACTTCCCATCCTATATTCCTACCCCATGCGTCATGTGGCTCTCACTGCTGACAACAAGCATGTCCCATGTCCAACCCAGCATATGCAGCCGGTCCGGCGGTATATAAAACATCTGAGATTTGGTTCCGGCACGTAATTTGGCCGTCCGTTGGGTGTGTTTGGCGGACAACCAAGCTGCATATTGAAACGAACCTCCATGGATGCACGGAATTGGCAGCAATGCTCACCTTACGCTGGCAAATCAATCAATCAATCAATAAGTCTTGGGAGGCATAAAATTCAAATCTTGCCAGGGGCGCTCATGAGCCTAGCTCCAACTCTGTGTGCAAAAAATATTAAAGAATACTTTTTTGTAGCCAATAAAATGATTTTCTGTTTGTTTATTTTTCTGCCATAGCAATTGGCCGAGAATTTTTAATTCTAAAATGAAAATTTTTGAGCATAATTTTATACCTCCCTCTTCAACCCCCTTGGAATGACAGCTACCCCTTTAAAATTTTTAAAGGGAACGAGGGTGCATGTAATAGCTCATTTGAAAGGGTTTTTAATTCTCTATCCAGCAATAAATGATTTTTTGAATTTCTCAATTTTTTTTATTGAAAAATATTATATTTTAATGTTACTCAGTAAACAAAAGAACATAAAACAGTTTAAATCAAATGTTCAAACTGGGCACCCGTTGCTTCTTGACAGTAATGGAGGCGTTGTTGAAATTCTTCTAAAACATTTTTTATTGTTTCCGGGGTGATTTGATTAATTTCTTGCCCTATTCTGTCTTTCAAATCATCGACGTTATTTGGTCTGTTGAAGTAAATTTTCGATTTTAAGTAACCCCATAAAAAATAGTCGAGAGGGGTCAAATCAGGAGAACAGGCAGGCCACTTAATTTCACCGCGTCTACCAATCCACCTATTGGGAAAAACTTGATTGAGATAGGCTCTTACTTCCAATGTAAAATGTGGTGTAGCTCCGTCTTGCCGATACCAAATATTTCTATCAATTTCATTAGGGTTGTCATCATCTATGGGAAAATATTCTTAAGTCTGGCACTAAGAAATTTTGCAAGAAATCCAAGCAATACGTGGCAGTTAATGTGCTATCAAAGAAATGTGGTCCGATAATTTGAGAATTTATAATTCCAGCCCAAACGGTCACCTTCTCAGGATATTGAGTATTGGCCTCCATCATCCAATGTGGATTTTCTGTACTCCAGTGTCTACAGTTCTGTTTCTTGACTGTTCCATTTACGACGAATGTTGCTTCATTAAAAAAAAAATAATGTTTTTGATAAATAATGGATCATCTTGGCATCTATTTGCTATGGTTTTGCAAAATTCCAATCGGCAATCAGGGTCATCGTCGTTAAGTCCTTAAGGGAGGTGTAAAATTATGCTTAAAAAATGTCATTTTAGAATTTTACTCATAAATTGTGAATTACATAGATAATGAATTTATCCGTTACTTACGGATCTCACTGTATAATGAATTAACAGTGAATGATTGCAGCCCCGCCCCTAAGTTTATAGATACACGTGGTTTCATTTCTTGTCTTGCTCTTGCTCAAGAATTAAATAAGGATAACTTCTGAAAGTGTAAATACAAAACACTTTAAATCCCGACCTGTACTTGAACCAATTTTATATTTACACTTTCAGAAGTTATCCTTATTTAATTCTTGAGCAAGGGTAAGACAAGAAATGAAGCCACATGTATCTACAAACTTAGGGGCGGGGCTGCAATCGTTCTCTACTCGAATAGGCGCGAGAAAAGGTGAGATATGCATTTGTCTTCGTCTGGCGTTTTATTGCCGATAGTGTCATCTTAGAAAAATTACACTTTAGTCCATCTTTAACTGTTTTTCTGAAGTGTTCTTAGTAGTCGCCAATTGTCCATTTTATAACTTATATATAACTATAGCTACCCAAAGTGCATGTAGAGTAGATTTATTAGCATTTATTTTTACTTCATTAAATACAAAAAGTCCACTCAAAGCATTTATGTGTGTGTCTTTTAAGTTTTTATATAGTGCCTATCCTAAGTCAAGTATGGTTTTATTAATACTCTTCAGATACTCTCTGAGTAAAGCTTTAGATAATTTATTAAAACTTGAAAATTTCGATAGTAGTTTTAAAAAGAAGTATGTAGACCCTTCTATAGATGGGCCCCTGTACTCTTATAAAGGTTTTAAGTCAGCTTCATAGAGTCCTTCCAAATTATTTACGTTTATAAGTAGTCTTGGAAATAAGGTTTTAGGATAACTTATAGATTATTTTAAAACTACAATTGTTAGTTGGTACAGTGTATATTTACAAAATGAGGGAAATGCATGACAAAAATCATTCTTTATATAGTAGGCGAGTCTGCCTGGGGTAAAAAAGAGGTGATTTTACTAATTTTGTATACCATTTGAGTTAGCAACGGATTCTTATAGGAAAAATTCCACTGAACAAGATTTTCTTATGAAAAATTTTCCTAAACTGCGAGCTTTATGGTCAAATAGTTGTGTTGCGTGTTTTCCACGTTTTAGGAAACACCTTGTATGAATCCGTGGGTTCTAAAATAATTTCAACAAGTGATAAACACTACTAACACTTTATTTAACAATTTACTGACTATACAATACTTCAAATTCAAAATAACACTTTGTTTACTAGATATTTAACCTCACTTTTCACTTTTCAGCTTGTTCACTTTTATAAACTGCCTTCTTAATAAACTTCTTCTTCTGCGCCGGTAACCGCGCCCTATATACTCTGAAATTACCTCTAGATTGAACCAGAATCTTCTTCCACCACACTCTAGAAAAGTCCATGGCTCTTTCTAGAGTCTTTCCAGTCACTATTAGTAGGCATAGGCGTATCATCTCCAGTTCCAAGGGGGTGTAATTCATAACAGTTGTTTGAACTAATTTTTATTTTCGTTTTTATTTAATAAAATAAAAACGATTTGACGGATCCAAAAAAATTTTGATTCAATTGAAATATATTTTCGTGCGCGTCGTTTGGCGTCAGACACAACGCATTTTGTCAACCCGTTCATTTGTTATAGCCAAAATAAATTTCATAATTAACAAATTAATTACTCCGAAACTAGTGAGGTCAGGATATTGTTTTTTTCAAAATATATGCCTTTTATACCAAATAATATACCATATTTTTTTGGCCCGATATCTTCAATGCTTTTTGATTGTTTAAACAGTTGGCATAATTTGTTAATTCGCAAATAACTTTTTTTTCGATAGTTTGATTGACTTCAAACCAATTTTAAATGATAAATATTGATGTCGGGCATAACCCCCATAGAAGTCTGCATGAATGCAACTTTTTGCTTTTGTTTATTTAAAGTTTAAATTAATTTTGCAAATTACCAAGTGGAATATCTCGTCTCTGGGTAAGCGTATCAAAATGGGATTTTGTGCATATGAAAGTGCTTGCAAAAAGGAAAATTTTGAGACCAGAAAGACTTTGATCGGATAACCGGAACTGGAAATAAAAGTGACATTGCGTGAGAGCCTCAAATTTGTTTATTAGCAACTTTTTGGACAGGAGATTTGGTGCAAATGAAAGATAACAAGTTTTTCCATCAACCACAAAAAGTTCTACAAAAAATGTTCAATCCCTGAAAAGTTATACGCGTTTTTGACCCTTAAAAAGTGTCTCTCGCAACGTGAAAATACCAAGTTTTGACGCGCAATGGGGTGGCGCGTTTGATCCTCGGTGTGGGCAAATTCTTTTTGTTGTCAAATTCACTTTTTTTTTTGTGCAATAAAATATTTCCTATAATAAAATAATTTTTAAATTGTAAAAAACGCTATAAATAATTATTATACTCTTCGCAAATACAAAACGAAGAGTACATTGCATTTGATCGGCACATTTCTAAAACCGGTAATATTGCTCGTAGAGAAAAAATTTTCATATCACTGTGTTGGTGATCAAATTCTGAACGACTTTCAAAATGTCCGTCCGTCTGTCCGTTTGTCTGTCTGTCTGTCTGTCCGTACGATCGTATTGAAATTTGGACAGCAAGTTAGTGTTAGCTAGAGGGAGAACCCTATTGTTTTTTAACAAAATCGATCAATAAATAAAAAAGTTATAAATTTTTAAAATAAAAAAAGAATTGTTTTGTAATTAAACAAAAAAATGTTTGAAAGTAATATCATTTACAAAAAAACTGCGAAGTGTATGCTATAGAATGCGCAACAATTATATAACAAGTGTAGTAAATCGGCGAAGAGTATAATGGTTAGCTTGTTTATTCTTGAGAACTTCATTAAATCCGTAACTCTCGAGCTGATGTTGTGCATCTGCTTTGTATGCTCTACATTTTTTATAATAGTCGAAATCATAGAACGGTGGAATACTCTAATAGTTGTTAGCGTTAATAGTTATTAATTGTAAATATTTGTAATTAAAACAATAAAATAATAATGCCATTGAAATAGTTAAATCTTTTGATTATTTCTCATTTGCAAATAACAAAGTGTGTGTTTTTTTCATGAGACATGAGCTTTTTTCATTATAAGAAAAGAGTGAAAAAAAAAAAATTGTTTCTTTTTTATTTTTGGTCTTTTTTCGACAGGCACCCCCCCCCAAATAAAGTAAAACAGGCCTTCTCTTTCACCAAAAGTAGTAAAAAAAAACAAAAACTACCAACAAACCCTCGTTGGACAAAAACAATCATATGTTTCTTGCAAGATAGCCATTTATTTAATGAAAATTGCAAAAAAAAATATTTTAAAAATTTCTCAGAAAGTAAAAACATTTAGTGTCATAAAAAATACTTGGTTACATGAAAAAAAAATAAATTTGACAAAAAAAAAATTGCCCAGATCGAAGATCGAATCTGCCACTCCATTCCGCGTCAAATCTTACTATTTTCACGTTGAGGAAGAGATTTTGTTAAGGGTCAAAAACGCGTATAACTCTTCAGGTTGAATATTTTTTGCAGTACTTTTTGTGGTTGATGGACAAACTTGTTAGCTTTCATTTGCACGTTGGAACCTCCTGTCCAAAAAGGTGTTAATAAACAAATTAGAGCCTCTCACACAATGTCACTTTTATTTCCGGTTCCGGTTATCCGATCAAGGTCTTTCTGGTCTCAAAATTTTCCTTTTTGCATGCACAAAACCCCATTTCAATACGCTTACCCAGAGCCGAGATATTCCATTTGCTAATTTGCAAAATTAATTTAAACTTTAAATAAACAAAAACAAGAAGTTGGTTTGAAGTCGATCAAACTATCGAAAAAAAAGTTATTTGCTAATTAACAAATTATGCCAATTGTTTAAACAATTAAAAAGTATTGAAGATATCGGGCCAAAAAAAAATGGTATAATCTTTGGTATAAAAAGCATATATTTTGAAAAAAACAATATCCTGACCTCATTAGTTTCGGAGTAATCAATTTGTTAATTATGAAATTTATTTTGGCTATAACGAATGAATGGGTTGACAAAATTAGTAGTGCTTGGCACCAAGCAACGCGTATTGAAATATCTTTCGATTGAATCAAAATTTTTTCGGGTCCGTTAAACCGTTGTCATTTTATCAAATAAAAACGAAAAAAATTTTGTTTAAACAATTATTTGACCATGAAGCTCGCGGTTTAGGAAAATTTTTCATAAGAAAATCTTGTTCAGCGGAATTTTTTCTATAAGAATCCGTGGTTAACTCAAATGGTATAGAAAATTTTTGGGAAAAATCCCAGGCAGACTCGCCTATAGAGTCATATTCAAATCATTAACAATGTTTCAAATTACAATAAAGTTCTCATTACTCTTTAATTTTCAGAATTAAATTAATAATAATTTCCCCACTTACCAATAATAATTATTTTAATTTAATATCCAATTATTTTTTCACAGATTTCTATTCAGCAAGGTGCTTTAATGCTGGAACGTTTCTACCCAACTCACATTTTACCTAAATTAGGTTGTACTGAAGAACAATTTTGGGACAGCAGAGCATTAAGTCCATCTGACTGGGCTGGACTAGCTGGCCTTCTATATTCAGAACTTTTTAGTTTAGACTTTCTTATGCCATTAGACCATACTGATACTAGCTTCAGATTGGATCCTCACCCACAAGTTGACTTATCGAGATATACAGAAATGGTGCAATGTGCACAACTTGGTAAGTCCCAAATCATTGAAATATATTAATCTTTATAGGGTGGGCAGTCTGTACTGACATATTTTAAAATACAGTAAACAGTGCAGAGGCAAAATTATTGCAACTTGAATGTCAAAGAAATTTTAGAGTAGAAATTCCTTTACAAAATAAATTTTTTGTATCTAAAAAATTTTTAGCCTAAATAAATTTCTTTGTAAAAATCAAGAACGTTAGTAATTTTGGTAAATCTGATACCTAGTTTGAGGAATTGTTAAAGAGTTGCAAAACATTTAATTGAAATTTTGTTGAGCTTATTGTTCGAGATATATGTATGATATGTATATTACTTTCCGCGGGGCTGTTAAAACCTTGACACTGACTGAGACTGTTGTTTTCACAAAACCGAAAATACTAAATAATACACTTAACCCTTTCATTCCGGCACTGGTTTTTACATGTCGAGCCCGCAAAACGGCAGCGGTAGGCCCTTGCGGAACCGTACAGTTCGGGTAAACTTATGCGTGAATACATACTTCATTTAGCCATGTAAATTCAAATAATCAATCAAATAAACATTTATTTTTTTCAAAAACATAAGAAAACATAGACTTTCACAAAAAAATGCAAAATAAAAACAGATATGATCTACAGTGTAAATATGGCCTTGCGTAAATATCCGGTTCCCGCGCTGGGAACACGAAAAAATTTTGCGGATTTATCCGGTTCCAGGAATTAAAGGGTTAACATACTCTTTGCTCATGAAATTGATATCATCCAATAATAAAGTTTCAATTACTATGAAATGTCTGTTTGGTTGATGAAGCCACACATGTCAATTATGGTATTGAATGTGTTGGTGTTTATATTGTTGGTGCCTAATCTAATTAAAAAGTTGAATGTAATTCTCCTGGTTGTTAAACGATATCTTCATTTTTGTGAACATTAATTATTGCAGTCGCCAGAAAAATCTGTGTGTATATGCAAAAACATTAAAACTACAATTAAGTTTCAGTTTATTAATTACTTCCACATCTATATACGTAGTGGAGTAGAAGCATAGTAATCATCAAATAACTCAAAATTTTATTGAAATAGATTTAGTATGTCATAAAACATCAAGATTTTAAATTTGAACGGAAATAAAATTTATTTCAGTCTGTCTGTCTGTCGGTCGATCGGTCAGTCGGTCGATCGATCTATAACTTTATTAATGTAAAGTAATTATTGAAACTAAAATGAGTTCTAATTTAAATACAATATAAGGAAAAAATATTTTTATCTAGGTGCAGGAGGTCCTGATTTGCTTGGAAATGTCTATACACCTAGAGGAAATATACAAGTACATTCACCGTTTCTCGAAGTTTCTGCTTTTAACCCAAGATCAAAATCCTCAACCACAGGAAAACAGAGTGAAAAAAAAATGTAAGTAAAGAAAATTGCATTTATTAAGAAATATAAGTAAACATTTTCTTATGGATAACTTTTCTTTAATGATAGTTTTCAAGCATTACCGAGATGCAATGTTGGGATTTCTTGAAATAATACTTTCCTCGCAGGTAGTGGGAGCCAGCTACCCGCCACTGCAAGTATATTTTCATTTCTGTAATGAATAAATGCTCTTCACTTACTATTGCCTGAATTATAAAATAAACTTTCTATAATGCTAAATTCAAAACAGCAATAACAACTTGTGATATAAAGTCACATATTTTATCGATTTTTATAAATTTTTGCTAAAGGAAACAAATAGTTTAATGAAGGTTTAATGTTTAGCAAAACATTAACGAAATGTACTAATAGTATTTTTTCTTTTTGATATTTTTTTTCACATATGTATGGTTTCCAGTCCCGAAATTTGGTACCGGGACCGTCTCAGGATTCTATGAAGGAAATCTGGTCCCGGGATCACAAAAGAACTCCCGGGACCTTACAATGTTCCTTAACCCAAAGATAACTCCATAATAAAAGTTAACTTGCTATTGAAAAACTGGCTGCAAAAGGCACTGTAAAATTGTTATTCAAGAGAACCATTTCCTTTTTTCCACACAGGGACTCTACAACTGCTTTAGGATCATTAAAAGTATCAACAAAGACAACTCTTTGGATGCCATGGAAAAAACACAGCCGTCCTTATTCCCCAGATAAAATGGTTATTCCTCTTCCTGTGCCACACCCTGCTCATATAGCAGTTACAATTTATAACAGAGATTCAGATGATCCCATACCATTGGAGTCAGATATTTGTCAGAGTATATTAAGAGGTATAGAAGAGAGCCATGCTTCGCCAGACGATAGTGGTAATTAAATTTATGCTTATATACACCTTCAAATTGTCTATTATTAGTTCTTTGCGGCATATTTACATTTTTTTGCTACTTGTTGGATATTTTGCCACTTTGGAAAAATATTTTAAAAATAAAATAGACTTCTGTATTGAATGAATCAGACAGACATCTATTGAAAATCCTTCATTTTCATGTCTAAGAAATGATAATAATAATATTAAAATCTCACCTGCTGATAAAGGCAATGCTGCTGTAAACCTTTTAGGGTACAGCTACATATAACAAAGGAATTACCAACAGAAAAAATAATAAATAAAGGGGCCAAATAAAGTGAGAAGTATTGTGTAAATTCCATTACAGATGTTTAAATTATTTTTGCACTAAGGAATTAGGCTAGGGTAATTCAGATTGTAAAAAAATGTATACCATTAAGTAGTGAATTACGTACCAATTTCACTTATGTCTACCTATAGTAAAAACTAGAAATTATTGTATCCAACAGATTCTTCAGAAAATAAAATATATAGTCTTATTCAAACATAAAACTACAGATATTGCATGATGCTCACTCCAGACTACAGCAAGCCTCCTAATTTTTATGGTTTGCCAAAATTACGTAAATCTGATATTTCTTTGGTCTTACCAATTGTGAGTTCAATTAATTCTCCGCATAGTAACTAAACGTAGACACACCACGTATAGTAGACAACCCTAAAAGCCAAAGCCTAAACTGTCCGGAAGGGGGTTATACACATTTGAAAAAATGCAGACAACATCCATTACCCACCGACTTTGTCAGTGTGAGAGCTGGGGATCGAATCCAGTACACAATAGACAGTGGGAGCAAATGGGTGTGCCACTAACACGCTTTAGCCGGCTGAGCTGCCATGCTGGTAAAAACTCAAAATATTTATTACAAATCTTAAATCCATTATCAAGTTCCTCCAAGTCTTATATTAAAAACAACAAACATTTTTTGGAAATCTATCGGAAAATAATTTGAATAAGAATCATCTAATGGTCAGTTTTGATGTAAAACCTTTTTACAAATGTTCCAGTAGATAAGACATCAATAAATTAAAACCAAATTGCATTATAATGAGAATTTGACGAATAGAACTAAGTTAAGCATTGAAATTACTTACACTCTCTATTAAAAAACGTACTTACAGTTTAATAATAACTACTATAAACAATACTTTGGTATGGCTGTAGGTTCTTCATTATCTCCAATATTTTATAGTAACATGTTTATGGAAAATTTTGAGGAAAATAATATTAATAATTTAGCTCTATAAATCTATTTTATGGTGGAAATATGTAGATGATATCTGTGCAATATGGCCTTACAGCAAAGAACGATTCAGTAATTTTTAAATCAGATTAATGAGAAAGAACCGCTAGTTAAGCTTACAATAGAAATAGAAAATAATAATAATAAATTACCTTTTACCTGCTTTTACTACATATTTTAATTAAAAAAAAAATAATAACACATTCCAAACCAGTGTTTATACAAAACAAACACGGAAAAGTGAATGCTTAATAATAATAATAATAATAATTACCTTGGCACAAAAATCGGTCATACTATCGACATGCCGCACTATTCGCCGTGTGCTAGCCACTGATGGAAACGTTGACCTCTAAAGTAATAATAATACTCGATACTATCAGAGGATGATCCTGAAACATCCTGTTGACTGCAAGTGCAGGATGTGCGTTCTGGCAGAAGAACATGTCAGTCACTTGGTAGCGGGATGTGTCACAACAGAGTGGCCAATTATCTCCACTGGGTCATGTGTAAACAATTCAATATACAGGTATCGCAAAAATATTGTGAGCAAACTCCTAAAAAGGTTATTAGCACTAATAATGTTACGCCCATGTGGGACTTGCCTATCATAACCAACAGGGAAATTCACGTAAATTGACCGGATACCGTCGTACACAATTAGAAGGAGAAATGCTGCTTGCTAATCGATGTATTCATCCCAAATGATGTCAACGTGATGCTCGAGGAAACTGATAAGTTGGACAAGTACAAAGGCCTCCAAATAGAAGTGAGCAGGATGTGGAATACAAAAACCACAGTCGTGTCTGTAATTGCAGAGGCCCTCGGAACTGTTAAGATCGGCCATGACCGGGGTCTGCAACAACCGAGTGCACAAGAAGTGCAGAAGATTGCACTATTGAGATCGACACACATTTTGAGAAAAATCCTGGAGTAGGAGTCTCTGTGATCCCTTGATGAAGTTCTTAATTGATTGCATTAGTATACAATGTAATACAATACAATCAAAAGGATAAGGAGATAAGATAGAGTCGGGTACAATTTAAGCTGACTTGTGTCATGGCTGTTAAAACGTCTGAACTAAGATTTTATTTGATACATAAGAAATGCCAGTAGTTGTCAAACAGTTGCTCTCCTGTAACAGCAATGTCACTAAATAATTATAAAAAAATAGGAAAGATGTTATCATAAAATGTTAAGATTATTAATTTAGTAACTTAGTCATTTTAGTGGAATTCTGATTATACAGTGTGCGTCATAAAGTTGGCTACATATTGGAAATAATTGTATTATTGAAATTTCTAAAAAAAAAACTCTATTGGAGGTTCGTTTATGCATGTCCGACAACAAAAAATTACATTTTGGCACATGTCATGTGATCACCGGTTTGACAGGACTGTAAAAAATAGTTGGCGGTGGTACCGAAAAATGGGTCAAATTGTTAAGATTTCGAAACATTTTATTAAGAAACAACAAGGACCACATATATCAATTTTGAAGCAGATATGAGGAAAATAAAAAAGTGCAAATTTTACCCCTACCATTAATTACTATATGAAAAGCCATAAATTCTTGTGTCTATTTCACAAATATTTGATTAGTTTCGACAAAAACTTTATGTATTTTAGTTGAATAAAGGTATTTGCATGTAAAAAAAGAAACGAACCCCTAATATAGTATTTTTTTAAAATCTCAATAATACAAATTTTTCCCATATGTAGCCAACTTTATGGCAGACACTGTAGGTATATAGGCTCGGGCACAAATGAAACTAATAACAAAAAATAAATTACCCAATTCAGTCAATAACAATGAGATATCAGAAAAAGAAATCAAAAACTAATATTGTTACAGTCCAGCAAGAACCACGTGGAGGTATGGGCATTTCTTGCCAGGAAAAGATAGGATCGTAGTATTAGTAGAGGAAATGATGTTAGTAAAAATAAAATATTTCATATAATGAAAAAAATCTGAAATCTCGAAAGTAACGAAAATAAATTATTTTTCTTTTAGCGGTAATAAATAAATATTTCTGGTTGACAAAATATACAGAATTGTGTCCCAGAATTGAGTTCCCGGACAGTAACTTGTGATTCCTGAGTTCATATTGGGCCCTGTGTAACCCAACTTACCTTAGTCCAAAAATACATCCCTGAGGAAGTGAGACAGAAAACATTTTCTCCATTAATTTCGATTATATTCAAGATACAATTTCAAGTTTTCATGTATCTCTATAAGTGCTCTATGTAAGCTTAATAACAACTAAATATCTTTTGTTTCACAAACGCAACAAGTTTGCTGTTTCACAAACACCTATGACCTAGGGAGAAGAAATGATAATTCTTGATTTTTCGTCGATATTACACAAAATTTTAAAAGTATTGTGTACTAAAATAGGTGGACATCATGTGCAGCATTTGTTATTAATGTGTTTTTTAGAATAAACTGTAATTTTCTGTTATTACAACATTTTATTCTAGAATTGTAAATAGATGTTAAATACAAATGGAGGAAAAAACGATAATTCCTTGTATTTTGATTAATATCACAAAAAATGTTAAGAGTACCTTTTTACAGCCCTTCTAATGCTGTATAAAAATATTTAAATATTCCGTAATTTATAGGGCAATTAAAAAAATATAGCCAATCAATATCTGTTATTATGAAAAAAAAATTGCGAAACAAAAGATATTTGGTTGTTGTCAAGTTCACATAGAGTACTTATAGATATATAGCTCCCACCAATATTTGAACATTCTATCTTGAATAAAAAGGAATTTATTGGAAAATAATATTTTTTTCTGTCTCACTTTAAGAGGATGTACTTCCTCAGGGATGCATTTTTGGACTAAGGTAAGCTGGGTTACACGGGCCCCATATAAACTCAGGAATCACAGGTTACTGTCCGGGAACTCAATTCTGGGACACCCTGTATATTAAAAGAATTAACAATAATTTTAAAACAAATAAATTAAAACAATTCTGAAAGAACAACGCATTGGCACGTTTTCATAAACTCTAAAACACATGAAGTCACTTAAAGACTACATTTGAACAATTTACGACACGTTTTCATAAACAATACAACACTACATTTGAACAATTTTTCTACTCGACGCAGGTTTCACCATTCGTGTATTATTATATAACATAACAAAGTCGATTTTATTAGAGATAAACATGCGCTAGTAGTAATAAAACACACATTTTTGGGAAAAATAAAGTTTTAACAAAACTCGCGGCTCGGCTCAATAAAATAAAAATTTTAGAAAGAAAATTATTAACTTTTATTGGAACTTAAATAAAAAAAAAAGTAGAAGTGAGGATCGAAATCAAACTCGCAACCACCTCATTTACAGTTATTGCTGCTCGAGTATCTTACCGATTGAGCTGCGCGATCCTATGATCATTATGTATGTAATATGTACATAATAGAAAATTGTAAGACTTAGTGGTTTGACATTGTTCGTTTGACGGATGAATATCCACTATTTACCATTAAAAATAACTTAAATATTTCATATAAATACGTTTTTCATATTTAGAGTGGTGTTAATTCACTGGAATAAATAATATTCGTCGTCAATCACACAGTTTGAGAATCGCTGAGCTTATGACTATGTTTCTCACTCCTCAGTGTACATTTCATATTTCCGTCTTAAAAGAAGTGGGAAAAAATCTTAGTAGATATACATTGACAATGTCTTTAGGCTATCGCTTTAAGTTTGTGTGCAAGAGATAGTGAAAATATATGCGCAATATTAATTCATACATCGGTCATTTTAAACTGGACCCAACTCTATTTAACATTTTGTACAGAAAATATGGAGAGAAACAAAGGGTTGATTACATAGATAAGTTGTGAAAAAAATAACTCCATTGTGCTTTGGTACTCCGAAGACATCAATAGCATGTAGTCAAAAATTGGACTTTCCGAATATGTGAAACTAGGTGTATTGCTGTTTCGAGCAATTATGAGAGGTTGCATTACTTCAATATTATGACTTCTCTGTGCAAATTTTTAGTTGAGAAGTTGTATTCTATCCTCAATAGGAAGTGATTGCACCAATTCTTACAAAAGCGCATTAAGAGGGTTGTGTAAAAGATTGTGGAGGGTGTTGAATCTTTGTAATCTTCCTTAGTGCAGTTGTTTCAGCAGCCTTTAAATGTTTCTTAGCTATATATCTGCTGTTCGTTTATAACAATTATATTTATAATGCATATTCATATTCTAGAATAGGTCTACAAATAGTTTTGAATATTTTGGCAGCTGCTCGGTTTTTATTTCCTAATTTTTGAACGTTAATACTCTAAAATGTTTCGCTCTGGATATGCATTTTTTCTTTTATGCATTTTAAAATGCATGTTGAAGTTTAATTTATTACCTAAATACACCCCCAAATATTTGACATTGGTTACTGGATGAATTTGATGATAACTTATTTCAGAAGAGGGAAGATTGTTGGATGATACGTGATTGAATAAAATGAATTGCGATTTCATCAGATTGATTAGCAGCCTCCATAAATATTATTCAAAATTATAAAAATCAAATTTATAGTAATCCTTGTAAGTGCAGAAAACATCATTCATGTAGGTGGGTTGTTTCAATGTAAGGTTTAATGAACATAGAGACTGCGCTAGAAGAGGAGAATTCGAAAAATATAAAATTTGTCAACAGACGTGGGACAACAATCACAGGACCCAATGGGACTTAGCTAAAATTTAGGAAATGAAAGCAACAGAACTAAAAGAAAAATGTGGAATCCATTAACATTCTTTTAAACGAGGATAAATGTGCGATTGGAATGTGGTGGGAAGATTCGGGTCAACACCGAGAAGTCAGAAGCAATAGTGTTCATGCGCCAATTCAGAGAGACAAATTTTGACCCTTATTTCGGTTGGGGATAGACAAATCCCAAACAAGAGGTGCGTGAAGTATTTGGGGGTCAGACTTTACCAATGACTGACATTCAATATGCACATTAACAGGACTAGAGACGGTCTACTTAATGTCCAGGAGTCTGTATCTGTTCCTGGCCCTTGCTTCCCTTGATAGCAGGTTGAACAGACAAAATAACATGGCAGTAGTCAGAACGGGCATCGCATACGTAGTGCCGGTGTGGTGTAGCATACCGATCACGACAGTAAGAAAACTTAAAGTGCTTGAGCACAAATTTATGCGCCTCATCTCCAACTCTGACAGGTACACCTCACCCAGAGACCTCTACTCAAGTTGCAATGACAACTCCACTAGCGGACTACGTCCAAGAGATATCTCAGAAATTTTATTCATTCAAACTAGGCGATAGTCCAGTAACATGCAACATAACTCAAATCAGACGGCATAATGCATCCTTTTGGATTAAAGACAACCTGTCAACCTAGGCGTTACCCATTTTCAAGTAGCCTCTACTTTCTTCTACACTAACTTGTCTCTACTCTACACTACTTCTTTCCACAATCTGTCCACTCAACTTTTGCAAGTCTTTTCTATCCCATGTCTCTTTTTGTCTTGTCTAAATTCCCTGTTTTCAGGCAGCCGAGAGACAGCCTAGGTAATTGCCTCAAACAGTTTTTTTCATTTATCATTTTCCTGTATCAGCTACCAAAATTATTCAGTGAATGCTTATTTTTACTAGTCTTAAAGTTTTAATTGTTTTACAAACCTCTTTTGGGTTATTTTATTGTTACCATTTTTAATATGCCATACGACAGAAGGAGTTGTTGTTTTTGTTTTTATACCGATTTTGGTTATATAGACCCAGACCTGGCCCGACCAGCCCTTCAATTGCCATGGCGCTACACATTGTGGAGGTCTGGCTGGCCACGGACTGGGTACTGGGGACGCAATTTTTTTATTCTAATATAAATAAAGTCCTTTTGAATATATTAAATGTTGTTTCACACTTAACCAGCCAGCACATTTACCATTGTTCTAATAGATATCAGTTGTTATCAAGAAAATTTAGAATACTGGCACTACAGTCAAAGTAAGGCTTGTATTATTGTTTTTAAGACTGTTATACTTGTTGCTACCATTAAATTAAAATAAAGTAAATATAATTTAATATTTAAGTGGCAAAATACCCAGCAGAAGGTAAGAAAATGTACCTTGCAGTTTGAAACTTGAAATTTGAAACAATTGTGTTATTACATAAGATATTGTCTCCTTTTCATAGTATATTAATAATAACCTATTTATTCTAATTTCTTAGGTATAGGTAGGTTTAAAGGAGGAGATTCCTTTGAGACAACTAGTTTAAGTTCGAATACAATAGACAGTCCGCCTCCAGGACCTGAAGAAACACAGTGTAACCCCACCGAAGGAGTTTATCAATGGACTTTAAGTAATTGGGGTCAACGTAAACGTAATAATTCAGGTAGTGTTCGAGTGGATCTCGCTAGTCCAGAAGATGTTACTTTAGACAGTGATAGCACTAGAGTGGTTTTTAGTACCTATGGAACTACAGTTTAACAAGTCATTTTTTTGTTTATAATGCGCTCTAGAAGGCTTTTTACACTATAGATCACATTTTGACAATAATAATGCTATTTAAAATCTTACGGGTTTATCACAAACAACAGGCACATATTTGATACATTTTTGAGCTATAGTAGTATTTCTAGGGATACTATATTCTATCAATAATACTACTTTCATAATTTACAAGAGACGTTTCCCGAGTGTAACCTACCAGCTATTACTTATTTCAGCCATCCCATTGTCCCCTGGCAGTGAACACTCAAACCAATGAAAGGAGTAATCATGGCATATTAGAAACTAAAGTCACCTTGGCATACTAATGCACTATCAGACGAATAAGATCAGCTAATTGTTAATTTGTCCATAATCGTTTTGGTGCTTGAAAGTTCTTTCAAAATTTCTAGTCTGAAAAGTTTATAGATGAATGTAAACCATATACATATTAACTATATACTATGAGTTTCATTCGTAACTTGATGCCAAGGAAACCCTGTCTCTCCATTCTTTAAGAGTACTCTGGGTATGGTGCGCATGCCTTAGTGTCGCGAGATTGTGACAATTTAACTGAATATAGTAGGCAAATGGTCACAATCTAATCGGAGCAATTGGCCACATGGCCACTGGCCTGTTACAAGAGCGCATTTCCTTACTCCTTCATCAGATCGTGTCGTGAGAGTGTGCACGTTGAGTCCCAAGTTCCCAGTAGAGATAGAAAACTATCTCCTTTTCTAGCCTCAATTCCGTACATAGTGGCTTATAGTGTGTTACCAGTACATAGTTAATAGGTATATGATGTAAACAGTTTGATAGGTTTTGTTGGTTTAAGTTTTGTCCACTAGGAGGCAACAACATAAGTATTTGAAAATATATGTGTGGAGAAGATCAATAGGTTATGAACAGATTGGGATTAAAAAAATATGTAAAAAGTGTGTACATAAAGCTGATTCAAGATTTTCACAAAAATATTCAGCATTAAAAATGTTTTTTTTATTACTTTTTTTTGCCTTATATATTTTAATGTCCTGACGAAGTTTAGCTAATGCTATTTTACCCCTTAAGCAGGACAGCGAAATGAGATACAGTCACCCATCCAAGTGACGGGCTCGCCCGGCATGTCTTAACTTCGCCGATTGAGATCTCGCCACTGAAACCGGCACCGTACTTCACCTCACCTCACAAAAATAACTATTGTACAAGTAGTGCAATCAATGAAGCCTTAAAAATGGCATAACGTCAGAATTCTCGAGCAGTAAATGGATTTTTATGATTCCTTCTGTAAAGTTAAGACTGATGATTAATGCAAAAAAATGGCACTAAACATCACTTGATCGGCACCAGGACCTTTTCAGATCATGTACGATACTAATATCGCTCTTGTACCAAATTCCATCAAAATCCTTTCGCTTGTTTCGGCGCTATCCTCTCCTGATACATACATGCACACAGACATTTTTTAAGAACCACTTTTTCATATTCCTGCGACCTCAAAACTACTCTCTCTCTTTTTTTAACACCAATTGCAGTAACCTCTCTAGTTTTTTAATTAGTGGGGAGGTTAAAAAACTCCCAGTGTCAGCCAACCATTAATTATGTTACACTTTGAGGGGGGAAGGAGGGGGTTCACAAAGTGCGACACAGGGGGCGGAGGGAGGATAGACTTTTGTGACATCACAGTATTTAAAAAATTAAAACAATTATGTCTGCATCACTAGATATACCAATAATAAAGTTGTTCATCATTTAATTTTACTTTTTGACATACATTATAACATATCATACTAAATGTAAAGTTCATGTGGCCCATAACCTTAATGAATTTAGTAAATTAAAACAACTTATTGCAGAGGTACTATTAAAAATTCTAAGAATTAATGAATACATAATGAGAATATTGGAACTGGCATACCCAATTTCCTCCAAACGTGGTTAAGAACCATCTCGCAAATATCAGCTTTTGAAAAAGAAAACTGCTTTGAAATCGGTTCAGCCGTCTTAGAGCTATGATTCCACAGACAGACATATACAAACAAAAGCTTCAAGCATTTATAATGGAATTTTAAAAACATTTATTTTAACTCCCTCTGCCACACACTGACCAGAAGTTTTGTCTGCCAGTGTAATTGGGGTATCTCAAGTACATATACTAATTACCTATGCGGACAGATATCGGTAACCATTTGTTTAAAAAAAAAGTCCCCTCCATATCCGCTTACCATACCAAAAATTTCCAGAAGTTTCGTAGTTAATTGTTTTATATCCACCTATATAAAGCAAAGAACTTATATAAATAGAAGCAGATACACATTTACAAGTGTGTTGACAACATAGTTCAGACATTACATTTTATAATCATCTCTTTCTTTATGACCAAAATTACTATAGCCCTAGCTTTGTTGCAGCCACCATTATTTTGACGTGACAAATAAATGTAAATATAACCTTAATCGCCCAATTTATGAAGTAACTTGATCTGTACATAAACTATTTTCAAGTGCTGAATAGCCAAAATATGACTTAAAATTGCATCAAATAATGTTTACATGCTGTTTCTCTAATACGACGACAGTTTAAAGACAAAATATGTGTCGGTTTTCAACCTATTCTGAGCTGTATCACGACCAGCTGTATACTGTCTGTATACATATTTATTTTCCTAAAATTAACACTTTTATTTACCGTCAAACTACAGCAATACAATTAATTTTAAAAGGCCATGGATTCGGAAAAAGATGTGTACTAGAGTCGAATTAGGTAGAGGTTGTTTCATTTAATAAGCCGATTCAGAAATTTGTTTGCATCCCTTACTAATCAGAAAAAAAGTACCTAACTAATTTACAGGAAATAATGCGGCAGTTCACTTAGGATTTGAAGTAAATGGCCCCCCTGGTTAATTTATATTTTGACAAATTGACCTAGACCTTTTTTATTTAAAAAAATATATATACTTAGCTACTGTGACAAAAATAATACTACTTACCAACTGTTCTTAATTCCTACAAGGCTACGAGTAGTGGATTGTCTAGTAAAATGGAGTTCTACTCGGACACAAATTGAACTGTGAATTTGAGCATCTACAAGGGATGTTAAGGGGCAAGGGAATAAAGCAATTGTTTACAATACTTATATATTTGTGTACACAAATATTTGCACTAAACATGAAAATAATTTAAAGGTTAGTTGAGTCAAACATGATCAGCTGTTATTAAATAACTAGATTTAGACATATGTCTATGCTACACTCATATACCGTGGCCTTGGATAGGCTGCAACAGAGATAGCGTTATAGGCAATGTTGTATCTTAGAACGAAATGGTGAGAAAAAGGTATGTTGGACATGTTGGCAACAGTATCGTATGACTTTTATACTTTATCTCTGCTTCTATTTATATAAATTCTTTAATATAAAGTTGCTAATAAAGAATTACTTGCTTATATGCTCTCCTCGATTACCGACTGGCATTCGGTAACTTTTCGTCATCGAATTTGCATGCCATTTCTCTAACTACTAGCAAAGATAAGAGAACTGACAAAATTAGACAGCCAGCAAAAACCCTTTGATCTTCTAGTAAAGCCGCCATTGACCTTGACATTTACGCTGGAGTTATGAAGCAGTTACCACAATGTGTCAATCTGACGGAAAAGGTAAAATTAAAGAGAGAGAGAGAGAGAGGCCAGTTGTGAAAAATTGACAACAATGTCCTAATAGAATGACCAAACTCAACTGATTGTCAAAATCCATGATTATTAAAGAAACAGGTTGCTTCATAACGTCACATGAAGCCTCGAGAATTTGTACGTTAATATATTAGGTATCTATTTAATCTGTATAGAATTATTCATTGACATAATAATTTTGAAACTTCTTTTCTATAATTTATTTTATAACATTTTAAAAAACAGTCACAGGCGGCTGTCATCAAGATACGTAACGTAGCACTTGCCGATTCTTATGAGGCAACCTATCTTTTGGTCATCTTGGTCAAATTTCATTTACTTAATTCGTACCCGACAAATCTCGAAACCGTTTCCACTGGATATCGTGTCCCTCTAATATGGAGTTAACAATGATCTTCGTTTATTTCATCTTCTCTGTCTAACTACCTTATAGTCCACAAAAAATTGCAAAAAAGGGAGTAAACTTGAAAAGTGCTGTGACCAGGATGAGATCTATAAAAATTACTAAAAATTAAAAAGGTTGCATGCACAATAGAAAAAAGTGTATTTTTGTTGGGCCTCAGAAAATAAATGTACCTTTTTCCTTCTGTTTTAATGATTCTAGGCCACAAAAGCTCTTTAGCTTAAAAAATATGATTTCGGCATTTTAAAGTAAAATTGACATTCTTATTGCATAATACTTAAAAGACACAGTACAAATCCACATCACGTTATTATGGTAATAAAGATAAAGTATAATAATGTTATTTAATTTATATGACTTTTGGTAAAAATACATAATACATACGTATGTTTTGATAAAAAATACGTAAAGTCGCGTTTTTAAAATTTTGAATTTTGGAGCTTCGGCCTGCTGTATTTTTATTATTTATTTTTTATTTATTGTGTTTTATTGGTTTCACCAAATGGCCATCGACCGAAGTCCTTCAGCCTGTTACAAATATTTACAATGCTTTATTTACACATATTAATTTTTACAGCATATTTATATTCTGTGCAAAAAAAAAAATACAAAAAGTTAATATATATTTATATATATATTCATGTTTCATTTTTTATTCCCGATTGTTTAGTGCAACAATGTGTTCCCAAAGAGTTAGGTCTGGATGTATTATTCGGTTGTGTATTCCTGGTTGTCTTGTTTTGCAGAGGGGTTGAATAATTTCTATGTTGTGTTCTTCTTTAGCAAATTTGGTGGATAAGGATAGTATTCTTTGGTTTATTGGTGTAATCTCTGTGATTTGGTAAATAAGGTTGTTGGGGGGGTTATGCAGAAGGTTACTGGGGTGTCTGGTTTTAGTGATGGATCGCAACGATGATGTTTCTGCTACTTGTAAGTTTTTACTCGCTGGTCTTCTTGTATTAAGATATAGAGGGTGACTGTATTCTAATGTAGGTCAGCAGATCGTACAGTAAATATGGGCAGCAGTTTTTTTGTCAATCCCTTTGTTTTTGTATGTTAAGCTCCGGAAATGTCTGCTTCTTGTAATACATTTGTTCTTAATTCGTTTTGTGCTCTTGTTAAAATTAAGTTTATTGTCTATTGTGACTCCCGGATATTTTACTGTAGGTTGGCAGTATATTGTGTTATTATCGATATTCAGTGTTGGAGTATTTGGGGTTGCATTATGGTTAAATACAATATATTGTGATTGTAGGGGACTGTATTTTTAAAATAAAGACATTTTGGAACTTTATCCATAAGAGTTTTCATTGAGAATGACCTAAGGATTCTATGCCCTGAATTTGCAATGCTTCTGTCGACAACAAAATTACCCATGCATTTGGTACGGGGTCCTTTGTTTCTATTTGTTTACAAGGGTGCTCAACACGATAGCAACATTCATTTCTCCCCTACCCTCCACCAACCACCCCCAAATCCCCGAAACCACCCTCTTTACACAGGCGCGGATCCAGCATTTTGTTGTGGGAGGTGTGACAATTATTGAATGGGTAAAAATAAAATAAATGCATTAACATACATTTATTTTTATCAGGTTTTCTTATCTAAACTGCTCCAGGGGGGGGGGGGGGCGACACTCCCTTCGTCCCCCTCCCCTGAATGAATCCGCGCCTGTTTTTACATTTCTGGCTACTAGGCATAAGGCATGTGGGGAATCGTTGGATCGAGGTTTTTGACACAGAATCTCTGAAGAAACTGAAACTGAGTCTACAGTTGCAACCCAAAGGTAATTTCGAGTCTGAGCAGTAACATGACTGTCTTTCAGGCTGTAATCTGTGCCATTGAACTATGTATATGGAGGTTTTAATAGATGCATCCCCGAGGTCAATCAAAATCTTAGATGGCAAAGCAGCTCACTGATATGGAGAGCAATGGAATTCTCGACTCTTCAACAAGGAAAGGTGCAGTGCCGAAATTTATCAGGCCAGAACCAGTACTTGGTATATTTTCAAGATCACTAAAACAATCATCTTAATCTAGCCTGTGAGAAGAATACTTTAGTGAACTGGAAGGAACTACTAGAGTTAGTTTATTCAATGGAACTCACACAAAATCCAATGTGGCTGTATGGATGTGTCGCGACTGTTTGATGACACTTGAGGTCTGAAACTGAGAATGATTTACTTTTGCTTCTAAGACTCATGCATCATGTGTGTGGTGGTGAAAACAGAAGAAAAATTAACGAGGAAAGTTGTACAAACTGCAATGCCGTGCCTATTTAGGGATTTACAAGAACAATGTACTCCTACGCCATCGCAGCTAGCAATGATAGACCTACATTCTTTCTATCTGTATATGGGGAAGGAAACAGTACTTAGTGCCCTAATGCTGCTGAAGATACTCTTGTTCTAACTAGGCGATCTAGTTGATCAGATAAGAATTTTTGATCTAATCCGGTTGAAATCCATGACCAAACCCATTAACTCAATGCCATCCAAGCAGTACTTCAATTGTCTATTGGATGTGCTGGTTGAGAACCATCAAACTAGCAGGGTCACTCATCTAGTACGCAGATGGATCGAAGGTGGCTGTAGAGATTGGTGTGGGCATAGTGGGACCTAATTGTAGGCTTTAAGTAAGATTCCAACATTTTCCAGGCAGAAATTTATGCTGTAGATCTATGTGTCCAAGAATGCATAAACAAAAATATTTAGATAACCAGGCAGCATTAAAGGCTCTTAAATTTTACACCTTTAAGCCTCAAAATGTCTGGGAATGCAGACAGTCCATTTCTGAAACAACTGACGGAAAAAAACTAGGTGACCTAGATGTAGATGCCAGGGTATTAGGTGGAGAGCCGACTGTATAGATTTCCTATGAATAAGATACATGAAAATCTTTATGTGAGTAAGTAAGTACTACCACAGACATACAGGGGAGCCACTTTTCATTTTTGCAAATTTTGCCCGCGTCGCGGAATTCTGACGTCACTTCCGGTCACGATTTTTTGTGCCATCGAATACATAAATACGTCAAAATATATGTTTTGAGGTATACAATGAGATTGTAGTGGGCTGCCAGGCTTAATTTGCCCGCAACCCTGAGACACCCTTGATTAAAGTTTTTTTTTTGTCTGTGATTTTCATAAGTCATTGAATACATGAATTATTATGTTTTTAAGTTAAAGTACAAGCCTTCTAGTTATTAAAAAAAAATAGGCTGTCTCTTCTTATTTGCCCGCATCCTCCTATTTTGACGTCACTTCCGGTAAAATTCCATGACGCGGGCAAAATTTGCTTATATGAAAAATGGCTCCCTGTAGATCTGTGGTAGTACATACTCACTCATACAAAGTTTTTCATGTATCTTATTCATAGGAAATCTATACAGCTGGCTTTCTACCTATATGAGGGAATAAAATGAAACGAATTAGCTAACACCCCTGTAAAAAAGGCACTGAAGAGACACAAAGAGATTTCAAAATAGATAAAGGAACAGAAAAAGCCTCAAGAGTTTTCGAATGCAAAGAGTCTGACTTAAGGCTGATAGCAGTTCTTCTAACAGGTCATTGCCCCTTAAGATAACATCTTAAGAATATGGGCAAGGCAGAAAATGGTAAATGCAGATACAGTGAAGATGTTAGTCCGCATTAGACTAAAGTACCTAGAAAAGGTGGAATTAATGCCTGGAGACAAGGAAATTAGCTCCCAGGAGAATAATAAGCTTTGTAATTCACAAGAGATCTTTTAGGTCGAGGCGAAGAAGTTTTGAGAGAGCCATGCGACCCCTAAACAATCTACAATCTAGTTTATTTAAAGGAATCTATGACATATCCTTTGAAATCAAATATTAAAAAATTATTAGACATACAGTTTACACCTAAGATGGCTTATATACTGGGCACTGCAGATTAACTCATCACTCGAAAACAGTCGTTAATGGTATAAAAACTAATACAAATACTTAGGTCCAGTCCATTAGTAAGTAGTATCATTATATTAAATATTATCAGAATCTGACAAAAAGCACATGTATTTGAAATCATAAGAGAACAATCTTTCAAGAACATTGTTTGGCTACATCATAGGTTTAAAGAGGTAGATTTCATGATCTTATGGGCAGATTGATGATAAGAATAGGGGACAGAGATATTAATAATAATAAATTGCCTTCATTTATAGTATTAGTATTATTCTCTTTGTGTAATAAAATCCTGGATTCTTAAGGAGTTATGTCGGTGACCTGAGAGGTGGTTAAGAAAACATTTTTAAACATTATGGTATATAATACCTAGCGTGAAGTCTAGACAAAGCTGCTCTACTTTGGAGTTTACTATCTTTTTGTCACACAATATTGAGACAGATTGTAAGAATTTGGAAGGGGGGGTGTCTCTAATGTTTCGTTCCATCTCTAGCAAATAGATGAAGACAGAATAAACCCTGTTTGTCGTCTGTCTTTCTACTTAGTTTGTTTCGTAGCATCCTGAAATCAATCATCTTGCTAAATCTGTAGGTTTCATTCAAGTTGTTGAGAAAAATGGCAAGAAACTTGAAATTTTAGCTTTAATCTAGTTTCCAGCCAAAAATGGAAAACTTCAAATTTTTATTCTTGGCCAGGTCTTCCAGCAAATGAAGAACTTTCTGGTGGAAAAGAATTAGGTCTATATCACTAATAAAAATATAAGGCAATAGAACTGAGTACGATGGTACCGCATGGTGCCATCTAAGAGGTCCCCATTAAAGGACCTTACTAATGATCTAAGTGGTACAATAACACAGGTTTACAAAAAAAGGTCTTGCCCTAAGATTCTGATTTAACTTTTGTGAAGTATTTTGACTCTTTGAAGCTAATTTTGAAAAGATTTTTTTTTATGATTAGTTTTTCCCTACACACCTGTTTATCCCCATCCCCCAAAAGGACAAAAATAAGGTTTTTCTTAATATATCGACATTTAATAGACAATAAATTTGAGGTCTTCTTTTGTAAAGTTATGAGTACATGATAATGTCGACATTACCAAAGTTTGAATCTTCCACCCCTTATATACTACCTCTCACTACCTGTTTAGGGAGGTAAAACCGCATTTTAGTATATCAGCCGGTATATAATGGCCAAAAAATTTATTTTATATACAATGTGTCCATGGAAAAGCGTTATTGTAGGTGTAAATAACCATTTTTTTTTTTTTTTTTTACTATGAACACAATTTTCTGTATTCTGCTCTTGCTTGACCTAAAACCTATTTTTGGTACGTTAGAATTTAAAAAATGTATGGCTGGTGGCAGCTTAGAAATGAAATTCGATTTTTTTTTTGCTATGAACACAATTTTATGTATTTGGCTCTTGCTTGACCCTAGACCCATTTTTAGTACGTTAGAATTTCAAAACTGCTGGTGGCAGCATAAAAATAAAATTCGCTTCAGGTGAACAGCCATTTCTATGCTAGATATTGACTTTAAAAAAAAAACTTGCTCAAAATTAAAAACTATGACGTTATACCGGATTTGATAACTATATGCATATTTTTGTATTTATTAATTTTTTTAATCAGTCTGTCACGGAACCTAAAATGAAACGTAAATCATCTTGTATAGTTATCAAATTTGGTACGTCATATTTTTTTAATTTTGAACAAGTTTTTCGTATAAAGTTTTTCAAGATCCAGGGCAGAAATGGCAATTTACCTGAAGCAAATTTTATTTCTAAGGTGCCACTAGCGCCCTCTATGCATTTTTGAAATTCTGACTTACTGAAAATAGGTTTTGGGTCAAGCAAGAGCCGAATACAGAAAATTGTGTTCATAGTAAAAAGAAATGATTATTTACACCTATAATAATGCTTTTCCGTGGACAGATTGTATATTGGAAAGTTATAAGTATACGATGATGTCGACAATACCCTTTTTAGGGAATAAAATGGTGTGTAGGGGAGTACTGACACAATAGAAAAAATTTTTCTTATCAAAATTGGCTTCAGCGCATTAAAATACCTCACAAAAGTTAGAACAATATCTTAGGATAAGAGCTTTTTTTTGTAGACCTGTGTAATGCATTAATTGGAGTATGAAGATAATTGAAAGAAAGTTTTAAATATTCATACACAAGTTCTGCACATAACTGATTAATTTAATGTCAATGATAAATCATGTATTATACAAACCAAATATATATATATACATTTTAAAATCAGATATATTTCTTATGGCAGTGGAAAAATGGAGTTGTTTTATTTTTGTAGATGAAACGTAATCTAGAGTGTAAATCGACCTTAAAACTTTTGTTGTTGCCTTGATTTTGCTCTCTTGTAAAAGAAGGATATTTTATCAATATACCATAAAATATGCTTTTTTAAGATTTAAATCTAAAATATTGTATAACCTAAAGAGCTTTATTATCTAGTTATATGTTTTAAGCATTGTAAAAAGTACAAGTAAAAAGAACGTGATGAAAGCAAATGAAACATGTTTAATTATATTGAAATATATGTTTAATTTGTATTTAAAAATTCTCAATTGTCTATGAAAAGTGAATTTTATTTTTATCTTTTTTATTTATGAATTGTTTTGTATTATTTTTATACTTCCATAGTATGTATTATAAAAATGAAGCAAATTACGAAAAAATAGAAGTATGAATGCATTGCTTTTTTAATTTAAGATGCCCAACAATTTACTTTTAAAAAGGTAAGTTGTTCCTTTTTCAATAGTGCTCTTACAATTAATAAAATATTCGAAAAATAGCAATAATTTTACTATTTTCTATTTAATTTCACATCATTATATGATAAAGAAAATATATATTTTCTTCTCTTCCATATATAAAATCAGTACAAAAAGTAGCCTAGAATATCAGAATAAATTTTACTAGTAATAATGTTTATTGTTATTATTATTGCATTACCAAGTATACACGATATTAAAGAAAAAGCCATAAAATAGACGGCTTGCAATAGTTCAAAAACATTACATTACTATTTAGTTTGTGATTGACTTTGACAATATGCATAGGTGCCACGAGCTGGGTGCAACTCCTTGCATTTCCACTCTCCCTAACTTAATAAATGTCATGGATTGTTTAGAATCCATCCAAATTAATGAACTACAAACATCTGGTTCTCAGCTAAGCTGAATAAATTCCTTTAGGAAAGAATTATAAAAGTATAACGAAATTGCCCTTAGAAAAATATTTTTTATATAAAAGACATAACAAACTATAATCTTTGTGCCTTTGTGTAAAAATCTTGAGAGTGAAATGAAAAATTTTTGACATAAAAACATCATTAAGTTCAGTACGAATAGGCCCAGCTTCCAGAAATCCTGGTCTAGGCTCGAACCTGATGACAGAAAATATTGGCAGGGGTATTTCTGGATTGTTCTCGATGTTTGGAAATATATATCACATTGGAAGCTAAAAGTCTCGATAAATCATAGATATGAAATTTCAATTTGAATTTACCAGGTCCCATGACCGCTTCTACTGCCTGGATATAGTAAACCTTGTTCACTCCCCTCCCCTACACCTACTGACAACGAGCAAGCAAAAAGTCCAGACTGGTAATTTTCTACAGCGAACGAAGTATCTATAAGGTAAGTAGAAATAGTTTTTACTCCTCTACCTTAGGACTTGATCCTAAGCTGTATTGTAAAAAACTCCCTGAGAGTTGATAAATCGTTTAAATTTGTAAAAGATGCGACTGGCGCCCTTATTTTATATATTCTTGTTCTGTCCTTCAGAGGCAAAGTGGTAGGATCGCTGATAACATCAGTTCGGTATTGATTTTTCCTGAACTGTTAGCCATTCTATAGAAATGATACATTTATTTGCTCATATTGCTCATAGAAAGTTAGTTTTACGTAGAATATACAGGGTGTTCCATCAGTAATGGTACACAGAGGATCAGCAGATTCCTTACGTAAAAATAATGCAATTTAAAATGTCATAACGTCTTTGCCCTTTAGTGCTTGTTTTCTTTTCAATAAAAATACCTCTATTTCTATCTTTTACGTAAAAAAGGTATACCTTGTAAATGTCGCTACGAATTACTGTTTTTGAGATATTTTAAAGTATTCAAGGCACTATTTTAAAATTTAAAAAACATTACTGTTTGATTTATAGAATAATTGATAGTGACGCAGATAGTATGAAATTAAAATCTGTTCTTTTTGTTTTAAAGATCAAAAAAGTAAAAAATTAGCTCCATATCCTTCACAGTATTCGAGTTAGAGACTTTTAAAATTAAATCATGATTTAGATCCATGATACTCCTATTAGCATGAGGCTAATTTCTGGCGTACCTACTGCTATCTGGTTAATTGTAATGCATCAAGATTTTTTAATATTGCGTTATTATTTACAATTTTACAAAAATATTAATATGTAAAATGAAACTCATTTGGCAGAGGCTTTATTAGATCTATAGAGTGCTGTAGATGGAGATAATATTTATTAAGTATACCATCATTCTGGTACAAATATAAAAATAAAATATAAATACGTACACAAAACATGTAATTTATAAATAATAATAATAATGCATAATTATACACAGCTCAGTAAGCATTGACAAAGCATTATACTTAATATTACTAGTAAGAATCAATGTCTGTTAAAAACTGTTCTGTATTATTTCTGCCCTTAAGGCAATTATTATGAAAGGCTGCACATGCACATGCAACAGAACATCAAGTGGACGCATATTTTTAATCACACTTTACTTTACAATTCCACTTTTTGCTTTTTTTAGAACTACTTGTGGCTTTATTTGGTTATTCTCTATCAGATATCCAAATTTTCTGGAAGAGTGTGATGTGTTTTCTTAACCGCTTTTCAAGTCACCGAGGCAATTTGTTTTAAATCCAGGATTTTCTGTTAGGTAAGGAAAGTATTAGAGAATCTAAACCACTTCTTGTGAATAGTTTTTACAAATAAAATTATTGCGCAGTAAGTAGGGTTTGACCCTGCTTCGCTAGGCACTTCAGTTGCAAGCTAAGCTAAGCATACTAAACCACTGGACTTAATGACCGTTTTTCTATTTTGCAAAATTTAAACGTACCTTATGCAAATATTATTTTGTTCGCTTGTTCATGATTGCACTTCAAATTTGATGCTAGGCAGGAGGAATCCAAGTTTACATTGTTGGGGAACATATGTCCTTATTCACACCAATATTCAGAAATGTATTTTACATGATTGGCTTTACTTTTGATATGTACTTATAAGGTTATTCCAGTTTGGAATAGGAATTGTGTCTGTTATGTCGAAATTCTGATGTTTTCTTAATTCATATCATACCTTTTTTTAAATCTGAAGTTTCGGTCAATTTTTATTTTTTTAACTCAATTTTTTATAACTTATTAACGATTTTATACTGTATTTGCACATTTAGGTATACTGTCCTCCTAAACCAAAATGATGTAACTCAAAATTTCCTAAGCAAATTGGACATACTTCAAAGTCTCCTTGTTAAATGACCGACTTTTTTCAGTAATCAATAAACCATTATTTTTGCATCTGCCTCATAGAATTAAATTCAAAAATAGAATGAAAATATAAAAAAAAAAACAGGAAGTGCTGAGATTAGTGGCATAAAATGTCAAATATCTCCAAAGAAGCATATACTGAAGTACGTTATTTTGGTTTAGGAGGACAGTATATTACATGCAACAAATTAATTTAAATACCATTTAAAACCATGATTTATTGTACCGAAATAATTGCCTAATAATTTTCAGTCAATGAGTGGTGATCTACTGATCAAGAATAATATAACACCTAAATCAAATTAGGTATTAGACTAATATGTATCTATCCACAATTGCACAGAACAAACCCTGCCGTAGCTGTTGTGTTGCGCGCTATAATAACAAGACATTATTACGGTCGAATTTAGAAATCTGTATCTCGAAAACTGTATAAGATATAATAGAGCTGATTTTTTTTTTGCAAAAAGATTTTTAGACCATATTTCATTCACATGTAATATATACAAAATTCGAACATTTAATATTGACGGCACTAACTTGAAGATTACTATTAGAACTAAGAAAGTGTTACACTTTCGCTTAGATTTTTTCGAATAAAATCTTTGACTCTTAAATAAAGATAAATTGCCAGAATTATGTGGAATGGCATTTTGAGCATTTCTGATAAATAATTATGGTGATACTGCTTTTGTTTTAATTTGATACTTCTTCAAACATAATAGGGACAAATGTCCCCTCTAGTTTAGTCTCTAGCTAAGCGAAGTAGAGTGGAGGCACAAATGTCTCAGGTGTTAGTTACCCGACACGACGGGATCTTGCAGAGACTAACAGCACCATATATGCCAGAGCAAAATGGTGGCACTGAGCGTGAAAACCATATGATAGTCGAGATGGCAAGGACTTTCAAATACTCCTTTCCAGACTTCAATTTCCTGCTAATAAGTACTGGCATTTACATCCTAAATATAACTGGGAAATCATCAGAAGGAGTCAGTCCTTACGAACTATGGAAGGGTCAGCAGTCTAGAACAAATCATCTGAGAATCGTTAGATCCACATGTTAGATACACGTTCCAGTTCGGAAGAAAGGAAAGATGGATGTGAAATCTATAAACAGGTATCTTGTGGGATATTTATTTATTTAATAAACACTCAACAGGTAAAGACCCTATTATAGAGTATATGATGGAGATGAGAGATATAGGATCTATCTAGTTGATCAGTACAAGGTAATTTTGTCGAAATATGTAATATTCCAAGAAACTCCCAGGGACTGCAAAGAGAGAGTCGGTCTACCACTTCGAGATGTCGAGCTTGGGAGCCAAGAACTAGAAGAACTGAAACAGCCAAAATTAGATAATTGAGGAAAAGACCAAAGAATTTTATAATAAAGGTAGTGGAATTGTTTCAGAGCCAGAGAATGAAAAAAAGAATCTTACACCACCAGTAAGAAGACAGCTGAGAGATCGTTCAAGACTGAGAAAGCCCAGCCAGTTCAACGATTATCTCACAGCACCAGAGGTGTTTCTCAATGGGACAGAAGCTCGAGAAACCTTTGAGGATGCTTTGGAAAGTGTTGAATGGAGGAAAGCCATGGAGAGAGAAATAGATTCTCTACATGAAAATAAGGCTTGGGAGAAGGCGGTACTACCAGAAGATGCCAAGACAATCCCCGATAAGTGAGTTTCCTGCTCGAAGATGAATCCAGATGATAGTATTGACAAATACAAAGCAAGGTTAGTGATCAAAGGGCTTAGTCATCGTCGAGGAGTTGATTACAATCCAACATTATTCAGTCCAGTTGCTAAAATGGGGAGAGTTCGGTCAACATTGAGTATTATAATAATAATAATATAATAATAATCATTTATTGGTGCTAATACATCAAAATGTTTACACAAGTCCAGGGTAGAAAGTATGCCCTCTTCAATCACGATGTAATAGCCATTTCGGTGTCCTTCCAAGACTTTGAAGCGTTAGCGACTGCAGCAGCCCCTGTGCAAATAAAAGAAAAATTAACATTTCAGATGAAATCTTGGCAAAAAACATTAAGACTAATATATGCCACTTGATGGCAAGCTTATATTTAAAATAAATTGTTATAATTTTCTTGGTGTCCTATTTAAAAAAAAAATCACAGTTTAAATGTCAACATTTTTTTTATTTAACTGACTTTTGCATTTTAAAGGTTCCCTTGTTCATTTAAAAATTTTAAGAACGCCTCTTTATATGAATGATCGATTCTACAAATAATACCAAAGACCGAGAGAAGCAGAAATATATTTTGTGACTAATGCTACCGCAGATTAATAACATTATTATAAGTTTAACGTTATATTTTTTGCCAATATTATTACAGAATTCAACTAAAGAAAATGGCTATGGGTTAAGATGCATTAGGATTTACGGTTAGAAGCAGGTTTATTAGGTTGAACATTGATGATGTATAAAAGTTTTTGTACATACATACAGCATAATTTCAGAAAAATATAACAAATAGGGCATATAAGTTACAAATTTGTAAATTTTCCTCAAAAAGTACCTTTATTAGTTTTTTCCTTATATTAATTTACTGAAATCCCTAAATATACTTTACAAGTTTGTTGATGTTTTCTGGCAAATGTTTATATTACTCGATATATCAAACCTTACCTATTAAAAGTTTCATCACCTCCACTTGTTCATCAGAGATGTCGAATCATATATAACACTTCGTTTAACACACTGCATGAGTATAGGTACTTCTTTTCAATTTTTACTTCCCTCGCATACCGAAGGGAAGTATTTTGTATTTATAATGTTTAACCAACAATCTTCTTTTAAGTGAATAAGTTCGCTCCATGATAAACAACTAAAAACCACATACGCAGGTTCACAGGTGATCTCCCATAGAATTTTAACAGAGCCAAATAAGGTGGGTGGTAGTATATTTATTATAACCTACAAATAAGCCGCACCAAATTTATCTAGAATAAAATATCGATCTAAATACTTATATATTAATAAATCAATTAAATAGACTTACCTGTTTTTGGTACTTTCTTTTGTAGCCGTTAAAAGTGACTAGTGCCAGTGTGCGGAAGAAATAAAAATGCAAAGAATTTATATAAATTCTTTGTAAAAATGATGCAATGCCAATGCCTGCCAAATTGAATTTCCAATAGTTTGACATTTGACAGCAACTGAGTTGAGTCAGGTTGAGTAACATTACATAAGCTTTGCTTAAATATTGCGGTGAAAATTAACCGAAACTGATGAAAAAAATAGTTGAAACGAATATAAGATTTCTGAAATCAGAAAAATCAAATTGACAAAATTTAAATGGACCATTAAATATGAAAATGTCTTGTTATCAAAAGAAATTTTGTTAGCAAAACTTTTTAAGGATTTTAATTTCATTTTTACAGTTTTTAATTTCCTTTTTTAATCATATCCTCATCTGCTCAAAAAAAAAACATCACTCTTAGAGGTTATTTCACAAATGTGTTTAGGTTTAGGTTTGTCTTGACTAGACTCTAGCAGGATGTCCTCAAAACGTTTTATTCAGAACGTTTTAGGGACGATAGCAAACGGACGTCCCTGGGACGTAGCGTGTAAACCCGGGACGTTCAGACCAAACGAGGACCTATAACCTATAAGTGAACGTCCTGGGGACGTTTGGTGTTGGTGTTATCAGGGTTCTGGGACTGTTCAAAACTGATCAGCGACATGAATTAACCCGAACAGCATACGCTAAAGTGCACAAGGGACACGGGATATGCGCATGCGCCGATTTTAAAACCGCCCAGATTAATATTCCCTGACAGAAGAATCGCAGAATGCAAACTTCGAGGTTATGTAATATCATATGTAAATAACCAACAGAGACTGTCAGAGACATAATGAAATTAAATGATAATTTGCATTGGAAGCCTTGAATCAAACAGCTAAATGAAATTTAGGATTTCAAATAAACATGTACTGGAAGGTAAGTTATTTAAATTTAGCAACCATTTCGTTAGATATATATATATATACTTATATTATATTTTTTAGAAATGTAATCCTGCCAACTCCTTTAGTTTGCTATTAAACCTTAAATGAAGACAGCCTCTGGGTATTGTCGTTTATAAAATTGCATAATAAATACCTATCTATTATTTGAAGCCAAGTTTTGATTTAAAATATGTAATTAAAATTTCCTATGCAGTTTTAATGCTCTCCTGTAAAGTTAGGCTAAACGGAGTTAGTAGGTTAACATATTTCACCGACGATGTTATATATTAAAACTTTGTTTGTTATAGATAAAAAAAACAAGAATATCAAAATTACGTTTTGACAGCCGGTGGAAAGACAAATTAATTCTTGAACGTATGTGAAGTATCTTGCTGAATGTTGTTATCAACAGCCAAGAGATCAAATCTTTATATAATATGGAAGGAAGTGTCACTGTGTGTATTCCATGTGAAGGCAGTAATCTCAAGAATCGCTGAACCAATATTAATGCAGATTCCGCCATTCCGCTATTGTGTTAGTGTTTTTCGCAACACTGGCTGTGTAACCCATTAAAAAGGTGTTGGTAGGCCAACTATGCATACTGAAGAAGTTATTAATTATATGTCCGTCAACATGTGGTACAAGAGCCTGTAAAACCTTTGAAACTTGTCTCCCAGGAAATTAGACTTTCTTATGGAACATGCGGAAGAATTGTATAGAAGAACTTGGGTATGCAATCATATCAATCACTTTTGCCGACAGGCTACTTTAAACATCCTGCATACTCCAGTAGTTTGTCAATAATTTACTGAATGACGTACTGCTTAATTGCCATTTATTTCTGATGAAGCATGGTTTCATCTTTCGGGGTATGTCAATTCTCAAAATATGTAGATATTGAATCTTCATTACATCTTTAAAAAGTTGATGCTTGAATGGCATTTAAAAAGTAGGATTTTCATAACTCCTAGACCCAATTTGCAAGAACTGGAACAAAGAATTGAGCCCTAGGGTCGAAGTTCCGGAAATCCCAGAAAAACGGATGAGCCTAGGGCCGAACCTGATGACAGAAAATGCCGGCAGGGGTATTTTTGGATTGTTCTCGACGTCTGGTAACATATATATCACATTGCAATCAAAAAGTCTCAACAAAGCATCGTTGTGAAAGTTCCATTAGAATTTATCCGGTCACATGACAGCATCCACCGCCCGGACATAGTGGACCTTGTTCACCTCCTTTCCCTACATCTACTGACAAAGAGCAAGCAAAACGTCCAGACTGATATTTTTTTATAGCGAACGGAGTGTCTAAGCTAAGACATAGCAGTTTTTAATTCCATGACCATATGTGACCAAAATAGTTTGTGATGTCACGGTACAATAAGTCAAGAAAAAATTTCTATTGATTCTATGTGGCAGTGTATTAAAGATAGACAAACATCAAATGATATCTACAGTGAAGTCGTTACGGAGAAACTGCGCTTAAAATGACATCATGCGAAGGGACGGGTCACTAGTTAATTATGTGTTACTAGTAGTATCAAATATAAAATGAAAGTATTATATATAGTTTCACTGTTTATGTTTATTTATTAGTAATACAGTCTTTCAGTCTATCAGTGACAGTCAAGCAGTAAGGTTGATTCTCCCCTGATCAGATAAATTTAGTGACATATTTTAAATTTCCATTACTTAAAATGAGTGATGAAAGTAGTGGAAGCGAAATGGAAATAAGTGAAAGTGAAAAGGACACTTGGAAAACTGTGAGGAAGAAAAAAGATAAAAACAAAAGGCCTCTAGACTCCCCTCCAATTTCAAGGAAGAAGACAAAAACTATTTCACCTGAAGAGATAAATACTATCATCCTAGGAACTCCACAAAAAGATTCTAACATAAAAACAAGCCAGATAAGCACAAGACAAAACACAAACAAAAATTCCACAACAAAAAACTACTCAGCTAAAATGAATGAGATAAAACTTAAACAGTACAATCATTTATTTTACATTAATACATCCACCACAATAAGCAGGCTAGAAATGGCAGAGATATGGGAAAATGAAAGACCCAACAACCATGACATAATACTAAAAACAACTAAAGGATTTTTATTGAAGTCTAACACCACTAAAATCATTTTAAATAATACTCTACAAAAACTGAAATCTCAAGAGAAAATTTCAAGTTTTTCTGAAACTAACACTCTGTCAAAATCTTCATCAAAACCAGCAACAAGCCAGCAATCTTTCTCTTGTGTTATTGCCGCAGTAGAGCTTGACATAAGCGCCGATCAGATTAGTGAAAATCTTAAAAAATTACACATTGAACACAGATACTGCAAAAGAATTATCTCAAAATCCACCAATCAACCATGCCATTATATAAGAATTATAACTACATGTGTTTCATCCTATGAAAAACTGTTAAACGAAGGGCTCTTCTACAAATGTAGGCACTATCTTGTATATCCAAGCACTCCTCCGCCACCAGCACCATTACCTTGTAATAAGTGCCTTGAATTCACACACACATCTGAGAATTGTAATGCACCCCCAAAATGCACTAAATGTGGTCAAAATCATAACACCAATAAATGTAAAACCAATCTTCCTCCAAAATGTACGGCTTGTGGAGCAGAGGATCATCAAGCATGGTCATTTAAATGTACTAAACGTCCTACCAAACCCATAGAAGGCATACCAAATATACCAGTAAAATTATTAAATAAAAAATCCAGTGAAATTACAGATTCGACGAAGAAGACCTCTAAAATACATGCACCTCTCACTGTACATGATTTAATCATAAATACTTACATACACAAATTAAACAAGCCGAAGAATACAAACAGAGACGAATTATTACTCAAATTAAGGAAACGATTTATTGCCGACTATAACATTGACACCACAGTTTCATTTATTTCTGGAAACAGAATTTATATTTTAATGTTCGATATGAGCTTTCCTGATCTACCTTCACCAACAGAACCTATACACGGAGAAAATAATGTGCAAGTGCTCGTCCAAACTTAATATACTTTACACAAATGTAAACAGTTATATTCCTAAAAAACACATAATTAACCATGTAGTAGAATCCTATGATATAAACTGTGCACTATTTGTCGAGTCTAAAACCAAATCCGATTCCAACACTAAATACCGAAACTGGCACATCCTGCAACAAAATGGAAACATACTTCAAAATAATGTTAGAGGAGGCAGTCTTGCTCAAATACACCCTAACCTTAAAATGAGAAGAGAAAATTCTCCACGAATAAATAATCCTCTTAATGAAACAGTACATTTTTCCATCCCTTTTCTAGACGATAACATACATATATTTCTCGTATATATCCACCCAACATCTGGTATCGAAGAAACAATTTTTAATAAGGCCATGCAGTACAAGTATGGGATTATTATTGGAGACTTTAATGTTAACGCAGCAAAAAGGAGGCAATTAAATAACTTTTTAAAAAATACCAACTTTGTAAAAGTACAGACATCACCCACCTTCATCATGCCTAACAATCCAGACTCAACGCCAGATTTAGTGTTACACACCAGGAACATCTCTAACAACATTGATGACATAGAATTAATACCAGACATAGGATCAGACCATCTCTCAATAAAAATTACAATTGATTTGAACAGAGCCATTAATCAGGAAGAAACTACAATTAAATACAAATTCTCACAGTGCAATATCGAAAAAGTGAACAAAGAAATTAAAACGTATATAAATCATAATAAAAACAAACTCATATCTCCCGAAGGTATTTCAAATTTCAATATTAAACTCCAAGAATCCATTTTAGCAAACACTCCTAAAATGAACACCCAGTATCATACTCATGAATTACCACCGTTTATTGTAAAACTGATTACAATAAAACGCAAGATGTATCGAGAGTATAAAAACAACAACAACATAGAATTTAAAAGAAAAATAAATGAATTTAATAAAAATATTCACAAAATGATAGAACATTACAGAACACACAAATGGTTGGAATCATGTCAAAAAATTAATGAACTTCAGGGAAGAAATTATTATCAGCAAATCAATAAACTGTCAAAATATAAAATCAAACATTCTATTCCACCTCTGGTAGAAAATGGTAAGCAACATAATTCTGATGCAGATAAAGCCAACCTATTCGCTACACATTTTGAAAAAACATATAAACAGGAAGACTCCCCTAATTTTAACCAACAACTGTTTGAAGAAGTAAACGAATGGTATGAACAATATTTCAATCAAAATTTGGCACCTAGCAACCATGAATTAAATGAAGAAAAATACTTTCAGATATTAACTGCGCAAAAGAATACTTCGCCAGGATACGACAACGTTCCTTGGGCAATCGTGAAAAAACTCGATTATGAAATACATAGATATATTATAACTATTTTTGAATATTGCGTAAACCACTGTTATTTCCCGGGCGACTGGAAAAAGGGACAAATAATAACAATTCCTAAACCAAACTCGGACAACACAAATGCTAACAATTATCGACCTATAACACTTTTGCCAGTGCTTGGAAAACTTTTTGAAAAAATAATAAGGGCTAAAATTCAGGAACTAATGCAGGACAATATACCAAAATTTCAATTTGGATTTAAGGAAAAGTGTGGAACAATCCATCCCTTGTCGATACTAACATCAAATGTGCAAACTGCAAAACACAAAAACCTGAAATCAGCAGCAATTTTTCTTGACATAAAAAAGGCGTTTGACAGTGTGTGGCACATGGGTCTCTTATATAAATTAAAACACTTAGATATACCTGATTACTTAATTCATATAGTAAAGAATTTTCTGGAAAACAGAGAGCTTCACATAAAAGTAAACAACAATGTGTCCGAAAAATTCACCCCTGAACAAGGAATCCCACAAGGCTCACCACTCTCACCACTTCTTTATAATATATACTGCTCTGATATCCTTCACCAACAAAATCGAAATGACACTAATTCCTATATTCTACAATACGCAGATGATACAGCATTGATTGCACATGGAAAATCTTTAAATAAAACTATAGAAAACCTTCAGACTTTAATGACCGAAACAGAGACATGGTTTAACAACTGGAGAATACATCCCAACCCCTTGAAAACACAGTTCCTAATATTTAACCACATCCCATCACACACTTCCCCTTCGATATCGATCAGGAATCATCAAATAATGCCTTCCCTAACTGCTAATTACCTTGGAATTCTGCTAGATCACAAATTGAATTTAAAGCACCACACCAAATTAATAAAAAGACGTACGATAACAAGAGCCAAACACTTCAGAGCTTTAACCTACAAAAACAAGGGTATAAGTACTCGAACTGCTACAAAAATTTACACTTCCATATGTCGTCCGATACTTGAATATGGACATGTTTTATACCTCAATTGTCGACTTCCAACTCTTAATAATATAAAAACGGCAGAAACTACAGCCCTGAGAATTATAACGAAAATTCGTCACCCCACAAATCCACTTCATAATCCCTCAAACGAATTGCTTTACAGCAAAACAAATATCCAGCCTATTCTCGAAAGATTAAAAGTGCTATCCTCAAAGTTTGCCAATCGTGAGCATAATATGGAAATAATGCAACAGATGTTTATTACCAGACCAAGACATCAACCCTCCAAATTCAAGTTTCCAGAAAAAACTATTCAAGAAATATTAATTACATTATCTGAAAATCCTTAATATTGTTTAAATTTAAATATCCAATGTAATCATTCTTTTTTTTTTTTTTTTTTTTTTCTTCACTATACACTGTGTGTTTATGATTAGTACAACAGCTTTGTAAATAAATTATTTGTTAAAAAAAAAGACAGGCTGAAGGACCTCGGTCGATGGCCTTTTGGTATGTATATGTATATTGTATATATCAATAAAAAGCTTTTATTATTATTATTATTATTAGTAATATATATGCATTTGACGGAATAAATTTTATCTGTGTAATTTCAAAGTTGTTCTTAAATTTTGATGTTTTGGCCTGAATGGAAACTTAAATGGAGCTTGATTGGATTACTAATGAATTTATAATATTGCAGAATAAAGAATCTGTGTTAGGAAATATAAATGAAGAAAATTGTGAATGCAAGTCCATAAATTTTTTATTTCATAAATAATTTCTTTATTTTAAATCTCGAATTACTCTTAAGAATAAATTTTCTACTTTTATTTCATCGTTATGGTATATACATATATAAAAAATATAAAGTTTACGTACCTATTTAGGTATTGAATGCAGAAGTTTATAGACTTAAAGAGCAAATATAAATTCCAATTTACTATACAGTATATGTGTCACTTTCCATGACTCCCATATCACAGCGCCCTTATTAACAATGCGATTTTTTTAAAATCTTGTGTGGGATATATGATATATTTACCCATCAGGAGATTGTGTCACGGTAAAATATTTAAAAATTTACCAGTGGCATTCGTCAATTTCAAATGAATTTAACATTTTAAATAAGTACCTACTATAAGTGCAACTTTAACGAGATTTGATCGATATCCAATTTCTTATATATTTTCTAAAATCATATTGATAATAGCAAGGAACATTTTTTCAGTGAGATTAAGTTTCTATAACATCTACCATTTAAATATAAGGTGGCCGGTTATGGTCATGACAATTATTGAGCAAACTGTGATTTAGTTATTATAATAACAATAATAATAAATAATAAATGCCTTTAAAAGGGACATTTCATTTGTTTATTACATGTACACCGTCTTATTCAAATTCGGTATTAGTGAGTTTTTGATAATAGCAAATAAGATTATGAGATTATTTCACAGTTAAAACTTTGCCTAACATCTTTTTTTGGAAAATTTGGTTAATTTTTCTTCATAAGGACGAACTCCACGGGTGGATTTTTAAATATTTTACCGTGAAACAATCTGATCAGTAAGTATCTTCCACTTATTTTTTTTTTTTTTAAACGCAGTGTTAATAAAGGAAATGGGATAAACGTTTTCTTATCCACTTCTCAAGTGGATCATCATGGGGATAATTTTATAATTAAACTTATTTCGCGGTAAGCAGGGATTGAACATTGAACCTGCTTCTCATCTATAGGTATGCCAGTATGCACGCTAGATGCGCTAAACCACTGAGCTACCGTCCTCATATGGGAGTCATGAAAAGTGAGACACAAACTGTTTTGCTACAAATAGGTAAAGTTTTGACTCTAAAAGTTTTATAAATAAAATACTTGGGATATGTATATGGTACATTAAGAAAGACAGGATTCGATTACTGCTTGTATAAGAAGAACCAAGAAGACACAAGAGTAAATATGCTTTAAAAATATTTTACAAAAGTTATAACATTTTTTTTATTAATATATGTATACAATAAATAAATAAATAAATAATTAAATATCTAAACAGTATAATAATGAGAATGTAAACACTGAAAATAAAAGTGTTAGTATTAATTAATGAGTAAAATGTGGAGAGAAAGCAATATTAATTGCTGATGGAAATTAAATAAATTACGTATGAAAGCTTTGCCACACACAGAGCTATATTCATGAATATGATGTGTCATTTAATTTATATATAGCTTTACGCGCTAAAAATTCAAACAGGTTGGGCCTTTGATCTAGTGACAAACTGAATAAAGAAATTCCCCAAAATCACCATGACGCATGCGCAGATCCCGTGTACCTTGTGCACTTTAGCGTATGCTAACCCGAACACGGTTATCGTTTATCTGAATCGTGACTATATGATACAAAATAAGTAGGGGTACTCCTAACCTAAACCAAACTTATCATCACTATTCACTACTATAGATGATGATGAAGACGAACTTGATTGCAGTATTTCCAATAAATGCATCCAGCTTGATGATTTCACAACGGGAAAAAAAACAATAACGAGAAACGCACAAAAGAATAACCAAACAAAATATGCCTAATGGCGGCACTTTGTTTTTGTTTGGTCAGAGCATGCGTGAAAAAAAAATCCGAAACCAGTACTTGCTCTAAACCTCGAACTGATGTTGATAGTTCTAGAACCGTCCGAGTACAGTTCTTAAATTAACCCGAACACAGAACTATTTTACCAGGACTGGTTAAAAAACAGTTCGACCAAACCCGAACATGCCAAGATCAACTTCGCAAACTCCTGAGAGTTCTGGGACAGTTCTTTTCAGAACCCGAATTTACCTTAAATTTTCAGAGTTCTAGAACCGTTCCCGTCTTGCGCAGTTTAAGAAATTATGAATTTTATTGTACTACGCATCACTGTTTCTTTACTGCGCATGATGGGAACTGTTCTAGAACCGTTCTTGTTAGGTTTGTTTTGGTTTTGAAAAATACCAGTCCTCGGATGTCAGGAACATGCGCAGTTAGAACGTTCAGGACCCGTTTTACTAACTGCGCATGTGCTTGACGTCCGAGGACGTCCTCGGACAGGCTATTTCTCAAAACCAGAACAAAACCAGTTAGAACCAAAACAAAGCTTATGTTTCCTTATACAGGAAACACTAACGCGCTCAATTTGCAACATATTTATTTGCACGTGGTTTAGTTTTTTTCATGTTTCGCTTATTACCGAAAAACACTATTAAAATATGACTCTTCACGGTCAAATAGCAATGTTTATTAGGTATACCCTAAACAAATGGGAAACTTAAAGTCCAAAATTGACAGCTATACTCAACACAAGTGCTCGCGTCGAATTTAGCTTCCTATATACTTATCACGATTTAAAATAGTTGTATTATTGAATGGGTATACCTACTATAAAAATGTATATCGCAACCATTTATAGAGAAAAAGTATATTCTGTTCAAAAACAAATTTAATATTTGAAATTTTGTGCTATGAAGAGCCAAGATTACGAAAACTAGAAAATTTATTAGCCCTCGTGATATCTTATGAAAAGACGGTCCTGGATAAACGGATAAAGATTAAAGAAGCACTGCCACAAAACATAACCAATGGATGTCAACATCATAGACAGGTAATTTTTGTTATTGCTAGGCTATTAAATCGATATATTTATCTACAACTAATAAAACAACATTAACTTTTAAAGCGTAGTAGATTGGTATACAAAGGTAAGGATTCAATAAGTAAAATAATTTGATTCATGAAGAAAAAATTTTGCGAGGTAAGTAATTTCAAGAAGAAGTTACCAATTCTATTACTGCCTCTCTATAAATTGGGAACAATTTAAATTAGAAAATAAATGGAAATATATCTGGGTAAATATTGCCCAAAAAATGTACCAAAACATAAATGTCCTTGAAAATATGAATTTTCTTTCTCCAATTTCACGTGACCGTGCTATTGAAATTTAATTGGAGGACTAAGAGCGTGCCCTGCGTGGATCAACTGCGCGGTAGTGATTACAAAATGCCGTCAGAGTCTAAACCTTTGTTGACAGCCCAAACGGAAAAACCAAATCATTACTCGTAAGTGTGCTTTTAGTGCGTGTCTATTGTTATGACGTAATTCGCAATCAATTCTGTGTAATTAGATGTGGGTTTTATGTTGAAATATTGTGTTGTTTTGTAGATATTTGAAAGAATTTCGTGTCGAGCAATGCCCGCTCTTCTTACAACACAAATGTACACAGCATCGACCATTCACTTGTTTTCACTGGCATTTTATGAATCAGAGGCGACGACGGCCGGTACGTCGTAGAGATGGGACTTTTAATTATAGCGCAGATAACTATTGCACAAAATACGACGAAACAACGGGCCTTTGTCCCGATGGAGACGAGTGAGTACACCTTTTTTGGTTAACTTTACTGTCATTTTTACGCATTGTGGGTGTGACAGCTTTGTGGCGCAATTACAAATTATTGCGTTTTTATGCACTTAAATAATATATAAACTTACTAGTTACCGCTCAAATCATAAAAATAATCAAACAGGTGGCCTCAGACCAAAAATAGACAATTTTCCTACCAAAATAGCATTTGTCATTCACTCCAACCGTTCATAACCCAACTTTTTAAAATAAACAAAACAAGAGAACCTATCCCAATAATATCGGCGATTCCTTGTCAGGTGTAATATTTTTCTGGTTTTCGAAATAATTAATCATTAATAATTATGATCGGTATGTCATGATTAATAAATAAAGATTCAATTTCTCGAAATTCTCGAGTAAGACAGTTTTTATTTTTTTAAATTTCGAAATTTCTTTTCTTCTACGCTCAAGTGTTGGGGCTTTTCAGAAATATCTATTAGTGCACTAGTTCAGTAGCCCTGCAGCTAATAATTTCCAAGTATCTACTATCAGTCAATGGTGGAGCAGGGAATCGTAGGGCCCTTGTATAGAAAATTGATGGGCCCTCAGGTAAATTCAAAGATATTTGTTTAATAAAATAAGTCCTATTTAATACATAAAGGCAAAGAAAATGTAGACTATTTATAGTCAGGGCTGTCTCTAGAGTTTTGGCCACCTTGGGCAAATTGTAAAATAGCTGCTCCTCTGTTCACTAATCTCAAGGTACCATTTTCTATTTAAAAACGACTAATTTAAAAAATATATATATAAACAAGAGAGAAAATGTAAAATAAAAGACTAAGTAGATGAATTTTAGAAATCATTCATTAATAATGTCTAAATTTGATAAAAAAGATTTCCAGGCCTTCTTTCCCAAAGAAATGTCATCATAGTTTAACCTATTTGCATTATTGTGCTGTATGGATATCAGTGTCAAATCATTTAGACGTTCCATACTGGACCATATGTAATTCTCAATTTTTTATATTTAAAATAGCTTTTTTCCCCAGAAACTGGTAGAGTCAGTAGGTAATATCCTCAATGCTATTATACTTCCTACTCATGGCCTACTATGGCTCTTTCCGTGCTAACATGTCTTATGGTATTTTAAACTGGGGGCATTCAGCACATGCCACAAGAGTATTTGGCTTACAACGTAGATGCATTCGTATACTCTCTCATCTAAAATATAGGGATGACTGCAAGGATCAATTTATTAAACTTAATATACTGACATTGCCCTGTGTTTACATTCTTGAATGTTTACTTTACCTCAAACAACATGAAAATCAATATGAAATGCACAGCCAACTACACAACTACAATACAAGAAATTGTGACAAAGTTCATTTAAATTTTCTTCGACTGACAAAAAGCAGGAACGGAACAGGTTAATATACAGCTAAATTTTATAACAAACTGCCGAATTCTGTAAAGAACCTAAACCTCTTGCAGTTTAAAAACAAAATTAAAGCCTACTTAAAATCCAAGGCCTTTTATACATTAAATGAATTTCTTGATAACGATCATTCAGATTTAAAAATTGCCTAGACAATGTGCATATTTAATAACTTTATTTTAACTGTATATTTTGTTTTTATATTTATTATGTTTTACGAATTTAATTGTATTTTACGACGGCGTATATAGACCAGGGTAAAAAACAATAATTCTTTCAATTGACAGATTAAATCTGGCAATTGCCACATTTAATCTGTCAATTGTCAGATTAAATCTGTCAATTGCGACATTTAATCTGTCAATTGCCAGATTTAATCTGGCAATTGCCACATTTAATCTGTCAATTGCGACATTTAATCTGTCAATTGCCAGATTTAATCTGGCAATTGCCACATTTAATCTGGCAATTTATGATTTTCGCAACCTTAAATTAATAATAAGTGAATGGTGGACTACATCTATACGACGGCGTATATTACGACGGATAACGTTGCCTTCTTGAGTTGCAAATTTAGTAATTCAGAACAAAACAAAAGTGTGAAAAATAATACAAAGGAAGTTATAAAACAGCTATGAATAAATTAAGAAATCTCATTTTTGAGTACTTCTTGCTAGGTATGCGTCAGGTAGAAATTTTGGCATTCTTAAAATCCCGTCATGACATATATATTAGTGGGAGTACCTTAAAAAGATATCTCAGAAAGAGCAATTTGTATAGACGCAAACAATTTTCAAATTATGAAGATGTATTTTTATTTTTAAAGAATGAACTTTCTAAATTAGGCCAGTTGCATGGTTATAAGTGGATGCATTTAAAATATTTACAAGCCGGCTTAGTGGTTACCCAGCGTACTATACGATTAGCTTTAAGTGTACTAGATCCTGTAGGAGTGGCTATAAGAAAACGATGTCGATTACGAAGAAGACAATATTATAATAAAGTCCCAAATTATATGTGGCACGTTGATGGTTACGATAAATTGAAACCTTATGGAATAACTATAAGTGGTTGTATTGATGGATTTTCGAGAAAAGTAATTTGGTTAAAAGCTGCTTCAACTAATAGTGATCCTTCTGTTATTAGTGGATATTTTATTGATATTGTTGATTATTTAAATGGGACCCCACAAATAATTCGAACCGATATGGGAAAGGAAAACACATTCATTGAACAAATGCAGGTGTACTTTTCTCAGCAAAACGATTCAAACCAAATTAAATTTATGTATGGAAAAAGCGCAACAAATCAAAGAACTGAAGCTTGGTGGTCAATTTTAAGAAAACATACAGCTCAGCTTTGAATGAATTTATTCTATACTCTAAAAGAGAATGGTTATTTCAGTGGTTAATTTTTGGATAAATCCCTCATTCAGTTTTGTTTCATGGATATTATTCAGGTAGGCAAACAATATTATTATTTTACTACTCAACTAGAATAATATTCAACAGATTCATTATTCTCGCTGAGCTGTTGACAAGACTTGCAAGTCGCAAAGTTAATTCAGTTCCTATAAGATTCACAATTTTAACATTGGATACGTAGTTTCAAATATTTTGTTAGTTGTTTTATTTATTTTCTTACTGATAATTCGACTTAAAAGTAGGTAACACAAAGAACTTTCCAAACGTATAGATTTCTGTTCAAATTAATTTTTTCAGAAAGAACTTGATACCGTCTGTTTAGAATGGAATACGCATCGTATTAGCCATTCCAGAAATTCCCTGTCACCAACAGGAAAACCAGTAATGATGTATGAATTACCGGAATTATTTGGGACAAGAGATTATGTAGTCAATGTTGCTGAAGATGACATTTTAATCTGTAAAAATGAATGTAAATATCTTACATATGTTTGCGATGTAGATGTTTATAACTTATGTATTTTACTTATGGAAGAAAAAAATATGCACATATCCGAAGATCCCTATAAAATGATTGATGTATACAATATCCTTAGAAACGAAATAAATGTTACGTTGAATTAATTTTTATTCACTTTTTGGTTTGTTGATTGATAAAAATGAATAATGAATAACAACAAATGTTTTATTTCCTTCCCTTACTTTATTCCTTTAAAATTTAATAGAGTAAGATCCCATCAGAGCCGCCAGACCTACTTATTTCCTTTTAGCAAAGCTAATATTTTGGCAATAAATAGTAGATTTAATCTGGCAATTGACAGATTAAATGTGGCAATTGCCAGATTAAATGTGGCAATTGACAGATTTAATCTGGCAATTGACAGATTTACTCTGGCAATTGACAGATTTAATCTGGCAATTGACAGATTAAATGTGGCAATTGCGAGATTTAATCTGGCAATTGACAGATTAAATGTGGCAATTGTCAGATTTAATCTGGCAATTGACAGATTAAATGTGGCAATTGCGAGATTTAATCTGGCAATTGACAGAATAAATGTGGCAATTGCCAGATTTAATCTGTCAATTGAAAGAATTATTGTTTTTTACCCTGGTCTATATACGCCGTCGTAGTTTTTATTGTCACTACTACACATTATTTTATCCTATCTCGCACAACAATTTTATTTATTATTCATACTATTATTGTACAATTTTGTTATTGTCCTACTTAACTATGTTATACTCACATTTCTGACTTGTGTAAGCATTTTTAATGTATTGTAACACCAATAAAATATCTATCTATCTATCTATCTATAACATTCGAGTCTTTAGAGGTTGTCTGAATAAATCAATTCCAGTGTTTTTAGTAGAGTAGGTACCTATTGGTTACCTTTCATTTTCAATAAAAATATGATGATACTTGATACTTGTTAAGGAAAGCAACTCATCTCTTAGTTAAAGGCTATTTAAATCTTTACTTTCACCATCAATTAAGTAAGACTGTAATTAAATGCAGCACTTCTCCTTTAGTCATTGTAGATAAAAATGTACAAAAAATAAAGGCAATCATAGTAAACTTTTAGTAAACCAAATGTTTCAAAAATGAAGTGACAAATGTTTTATAGTCATAATTCATCTATCAACAAACTGATGCGATGTAGGTACTAACTTTGCATTATTTTGATATTTGGTCGCCTCAACACATTTTCATTCCAGCTCTTAAGGCTATAATTTATGATGAATCAATATAAGAAAAAGCAGATGTTCTGAAATGTATAAAAAACTACATATTTTGCATATCTGTAAAATCATTTTGTCACAAATAAAATGTAAATAAATTATCTGACAAGTCAAGTTGGAACCAGAAAAAGAAATGAAATTTTACATTCAGAACCAGAACTATTTGTAAATGAAGACTCAAGTTTGTCAATTCGTCATTTGTATGTGCCATAGCTCCACCACTGCCATTAGCAACATTTGCAATAGGATTGTCTTTTGTTTCTTGAGTTATCATATTACACCATCCCATTGACATTGTGAACTAGGTTAGTAATTAGGGACGGCGGACAGACCACTGTATTCATTAGAAGCCTGTGCTAGGGTTCAACTACCACTTCAGGGATGGCGCTACGAGTGTGAATCGAGATTTCTACTTTAAAATACAAATTCATTATTAGAGATTTCTATGCCAAAAGGGATCAAAATGTTCGGGGGTATATAATGCAAATCAATGCGACTACGGGGTTATATTCAGATGAGTCCAGATAGTCCTGTGAGTGAAAAATGAGAATAAGTAACTAAGTGAACTTTAAAATGAAGTATCAAGTACTGAACAGTGTTTAAGGTTATACTAGTGTAATAATTCGTACTATAAATGTAGGTTAATAATTAGGATTTGTCGTATCTCGTGTTATAATTCCCGAACCCACGGTCTTGGGGGTGTGTACCAGGTTGTGTAAACACGTAAGAACAATAATAATGTTTATTTAGGCATAACCTAGATGACTTTTTTGGAAATTCATCATTAAATGAATTTTGTGAGTTAATAAAAATTTTCGAACATAAATCACAGCAAAATGGACTTCTGGCATATTATGTTAGTCTGTCAGTTAGGCAATAGTTCAAGATTATATGTTTATTAATTGATAATTATTTTTATGGGGATTTAATCTTGAGATGCATAATTTTTTATTCAGAAAATTTATAACAAATTATTAAATGTAAGAATGAGAGATATTTTACCAATTCCGGCCCTGGATGTACTCCTTTAGCCAAGAGACCTAACATAATATAATGACACATAGTGTAGCAGTCTCCTTCTAAAAGGGATAACTCTACTGCTTTTTTAACTTTTCTGATGGTTGGGAGAGATTTTATATTTTCAGGCAAACAGTTATACAACTTACAGCCCTTGTAAAAGAGACTTTTTTTTTATACAAAGCGATATCATGCTTTAATGGTAAGAGATTGTCATTGTTTCAGGTATTATGATCATGCTGTGACCATCTGACCATCTGGTAGATGAAAATTTTATTTTATTTTTATAAACATAACTTATTTCATACATATATGCAGAGGCCAACGTTAGCACTATAGCATATTTAATAGTCGAGTGGAATGTGGCAAAGTATAATTGTCTTGATATAGACTGCCGTGTTACATGCAACCGCTCAGAACAAGTTTTAGATAATTTTGTACAAATATCTTGTACATGATAAGACCATTTTAGACTGTGTTTAAGCCTAACAGTTTGGGGTTGCTGGAATATGTAATATTAATTGTATCATCTAGTATGATAGAATTATACGTTTAATATTAGATCATTATGTTTTAATTTTAAATGAGATACATGTTTTCTCATTATTATACTCTTAGCAAATACAAAACGAAGAGTGTATTGCATTCGATCGGCACATTTCTAAAACTGGTTATATCGCTCGTAGAGAGAAAAATTTTCATATAACTGTGTTGGTGATCGGATTCTAAACAACTTTCAAAATGTCTGTCTGTCTGTCACGATCCTCGTAAGCATGATAACTTAAGAATGGAAACTCCAGTTGTATTGAAATTCGGGCAGAAAGTTAGTGTTAGTGCTTTTTAACAAAATAAATAAAAAAGTTATTAATTATTTAAATTTAAAAAAAAATAGATATTTTTTTATGTTTTGTAATTAAACAAAAAAATCTAAAACTAATATTATTTACAAAAAAAAGACTGCGAAGAGTATCGTATAGAATGTGCAACAATTATATAAAAAGCGCAGTAAATTGGCGAAGAGTATAATGGTTAGCTTGTTTATACATAATTTGTTTTATGTTTGCACCCATAGTCATTTCTTTGTATATTAAACCAGCACAGTTTTCAGCATCGGTTAAGTTACTATAGTCGGTTTTAAAACTAGGAGGAGCGTTTCAAATTTACTGCACTAAATCATACATTTATGATTGGATACACCTTCGCCAGTTTTACACAAGACAATAGGTGTAAATTTTGACATATTGTAAAAATTTTAATTCCAAGTCATAAATTATTTTATTTTAGGTAATTTCTGTTTTATCGTTTTTACATTATATATTAGTTTTAATTCCTTTTGTATAAATCTGAAGGTAAAAGCGACTAACTTGGTGCCTTTATATTGTGTAAATGGTATATGGATGTTGTATAAAATACATAGAGGTCATATAGAGGTTGATGCATTATATAATGTATAATACACACAAATACACTGTAGTCGTGTATTGCTGGTTGCCAAAACGCCAAAAGGCATATATATACAGGGTGTTTCATGAGTGACTGGCCACACGCTAGTGAGGGGTACAGAACCCTAAGACGATTTAACAATGACCTTTATTAGATTTCTAATGCCTCTCGTTTCCGATATACAGCGTGTTTTCTATTTTTTGCCAAAATTTAGATCGGCCGTATTGTTTTAATGGCTGTAGCAAATTGTACCAAATTTAATAGATATGTTTTACTAATAGAGGTCTACATAATTCAGTATCGAAAAGAAAAAAAAAGTCAGGGTCTGAGCCATTTTTTTAAATTTTGGACTTTACCTAAAAACATCATCCTGTATATGGATTTTGGCAATGTACAATACAGATTTTCAAAATAGTCTAATAGTGTGCCTGAACGTAGTTAGCTTTTTTGGCACACTTTTAACGCCTCTAGAATTAACAGCTGATTTTCACAATAAATCCATTTAAAAAATATTTAGGTGACTTTTGGTCACAAAAACATCAGTAACTACATGGACGACATTAATTTTGTGGGGAAAAATTTAATTTTACTGTCTGTTTTTTTAAATTTGCTACAATGATGATGCTATAATGTAAAAATATGTAAATGTCAACAAAAGTAAAAAAAAAATTAAATATTTAAAACTGTGAACAAACAAAATTTTTGTTTATTAGAACAAATACAAAAGAGTAAAAATTATATGGAAGTGAAATAACTGAGACAATAAAGACCTAAATAGTTAGTACAATCAGTTAAAAATAATTTGATTCAATACAATTACACGAAATTAAAATAACACACCTAAAATGTAACGAACAAAAAATAATTAAAAAAAGACTACAGCAAATTTTCAAAATGTCTGCCTCTAACCTCAATATACTTTCTTGCGCGTAACTGTAAATTATTCATAACATTTCTAATCATCTGACGGTTATTTTTTATTTCAGTGCATTCCCGTTCTATGCGTTCTCTTAATTCCTGTCTAGTGGTAACTTCGGTAGTATACACTGTTTGCTTAAAATGGCCCTATAAGAAATAATCCACTGGAGTCAAGTCTGTGGACCTTGCAAGCCAGGAAATTACACCATTGCGACCAATCCACCTATTGGGGTAATGGTCATCTAAATATTACCTCACCTCTTGTAAATAGTGAGTACCTGCACCATCGTGTTGGTACTGAAGTCCTCTAATATTTATATGTTGCAATAGTTCTGGTAATGTATCTCACAAAAAACTTAAATACATTTCACCATTCAAAGTAGCCTCGAAGAAAGGGGGTCCAATTAAATTTTTATCTAATAGTCCACACCAAACATTTTAGAAAATTTGTGTTGTAATTCTTTTGAGATATACTGGAAGGATTTTCTTCTGCCCATAAGTGCATATATCTACTGTTATAAATACCGTCTGATTCGTCAGTAAATAAAACTCTTGAATTTGTTCTTCTATGATTCAACGCCCAACAACAAAACACTCTTCGGGAAATGTTATCTCTTTCTTCAAGTCTTTGAACAATTTGTAAGTGGAAAGGATGCAAATGGTTATTTTTTAAAGTTTTCCAAACTCTTTCATGAAGGACTCCTAAAGCCGCGCACCTACTCTTCGTGTACTTGAAGGAGTTTGCTGCACTATCCCCAGAATTTCATTTTCTTCATTTACATCTTGTCGAATAGGACGTTTACGTTGTAAAGGAGCTGAAGGAAATTTCCCGTGTTATTTTGCATAATTGTGAACAGAAGAACATGTTGATTTATTGGGAATTTGTCGATTGGGAAACCGTCGACGATATTATCTAACGGCAGCAAAAACCATAAATGTAACTAATGTCAACATACTCTTCATTAGAATAAGATATGTTAACTTTAAGAAGTAGTTGAAGTGCTGCTTCAAACAAACAAGAACAAGGTTTTTGACAGGTACTTTGAGTATCCCTGTGACAAATGTTTATCAAGGCTCACGAGATTTTTAAAGTGGATTTATATGGTTGTTAATCATTAAAACTGTGTAAAAACTGACTAAATAGTACAATTACATTATTATAATATTATGTTGAGGTTGGAGGCAGACATTTTGAAAATTTGTTGTAGTATTTTTTTTTAATTTTTTTTTTTGTTCGTTACATTTTAGGTGTGTTATTTTAAGTTCGTGTAATTGTATTGGATCAAACTCTTTTGAACTAATTGTACTAACTATTTAGGAGCTTTATTGTCTCAGTTATTTCACTTCCATATAATTTTTACTCTTTTGCATTTGTTCTAATAAATACAAATTTTGTTTGTTCACATTTTTACATATTTAATTTTTTTTTTTTTTACTTTTGTTGACATTCACATTTTTTTGTTGTAGCAAATTCTAACAAACAGACAGCAAAATTAAATTTTTCCCCACAAAATTAATGTCGTCCATGTAGTTACTGATATTTTTGTGACCGAAAGTCACCCAAATAATTTTTAAATGGATTTATTGTGAAACTCAGCTGTTAATTCTGAAGGCGTTCAAAGTGTGCCAAAAAAACTAACTACATGGTTCAGGCACGCTATTAGACTATTTTGAAAATCTGTATTGTACATTGTCAAAATCCATATACAGGATGATGTTTTTAGGTAAGATCCAAAATTTAAAAAATTGGCTCAGGCCCTGACTTTTTTCTTGTTTTCTATACTGAATTATGTAGACCTCTATTAGTAAAACATATATATTAAAGATGGTATAATTTGCTACAGCCATTAAAAAAATACGGCCGATCTAAAAATAGAAAACACGCTGTATATCAGAAACGAGAGGTATTAGAGATCTAATAAAGGTCATTGTTAAATCGTCTTAGGGTTCTTTACCCCTCACTAGAGTATGGCCAGTCACTCATGAAACACCCTGTATAACAATCAATGTAGATCCTAGTATGGATCATTGAGGAACCTCAGTCGGCAGGAAATAAGTTCGATACCACACTTTCTGTTTTAACTTGTTGGTTACCATTAACTAAATATGATTTAAACCACCCGAGCTATACGCCATATTTTTCCAAATAATAGCATGAAGTGATCTACACAGTCAAAAGCTTTTGTAAACCCCTGCCTAAAGTGGCATAGCTTTTATGTATGCGGAGGGGAAAATAAGGAAAGCAAGCTTACTAAAATTTCATTGACAGATATATTAGGTAATATTGACAAATCTACAACTTTTTTGTCTTTAACATATAACATCACTGCGGATGTCACATCGACAGATTTTCTTTTTACGTAAGTTCGATTTTCATGACCTATAATAGGACGATAGTATACTAAATGCAATCAAGTGGAATGAAGCTGTCTGGTGTGATGCAGTTTTATTATTCATTAGTGTAAATCTGTCAGTTGCAATACAGTATTTTTGTCTAAAATAGCATTAAAAATACAGATGTATTTGTGACTTACTCCAACAATTCTGTGATTTTCCTTTGTTAATATCTTGAAGTTTGATACATGTATATTGTATATATTATACCCAGAGATCGGGAATTTTATCTTGGTAACGTAAAAGTCAGGGTTGGCTCTGCTGGCGCGGAAAGATTTTTATGCAATTAAGATACAATTTGTCTTACTTTGTACTTTTTTTAGAGAATTCCATAATATCTAAAGTTAATATGGTCAGTTAGAGTCGGGTACAATTTAAACTGACTTGTGTCATGGCCGCGAAAACGTCTGAACTAAGATTTTATTTCATGCATAAGAAATGCCAGTAGTTCTCAAACAGTTCTCAGCAATGATGAAAGAAATATGAAAGATGTTATCATAAAATGTTAAGATTATTAATTTAGTAACTTCATAATTTTAGTGGAATTCTGATTATACAGTGTCCATAAAGTTGGGGCTACATATGGGAAAAAATTGTATTTTTGACATTTCTAAAAAACTCTATTGGGGGTTTGTATATGCATATCCAACAACAAAAAATTGTATTTTGACAACGTCATGTGATCACCGGTTTGGCAGGACTGTAAAAAATAGTTGACCGTGGTACCGAAAAGTGGGTCAAATTGTTAAGATATCGAAAAATTGTATGAAGAAAAAGTGCATGTAGAATACAACAAGGACCTCATATATTAATTTTGAAGCAGATATGAGGAAAGTAAAAAAGTGCAAATTTTACCCCTACCATATTAATTATCATAAACTCTTGTGTTTATTTCACAAATATTTGATTAGTTTCAACAACAACTTTATGTACTTTAGTTGAATAAAGGTATTTTCATGTAAAAAAGAAATGAACCCCCAATATAGTATTTTTTGGAAATCTCAATAATACAAATTTTTCCCATATGTAGCCAACTTTACGACGGACACTGTAGGTATATAGGTTCGGGCACAAATGAAACTGATAACCAAAAATGAATTGCCCAGTCAATAACAATGAGTGATCAGAAAAATAAATCAAAGACTAATATTGCTACGGTCCAGCAAGAGACACGAGAAGGTTTGGGCATTTCTTTCCAGGAAAGGATAGGATCGTAGTATTAGTAAGGGAAACGATGTCAGTAAAAATAAAATATTTCATATAACAAAAAAAAATCTGAAATCTCTATGAGGGTAACGAAAATAAATTATTTTTCTTTTAGCGGTAATAAATAAAAATTCTGGTTGACAAAATAAATATGAAAAGAATTAACAATAATTTTAAAGCAAATAAATTAAAACAATTCTGAAAGAACAACGCATTGACACGTTTTCATAAACACTAAAACACTACACTTGAACAATTTATCTACTTGACACACATTTCACCATTCGTGTATTAATATATAACGTAAAAAAGTAGATTTTATTAGAGATAAACACCCACTAGTAGTAATAAAAGACACATTTTTGGGGAAAATAAAGTTTTAATAAAACTCTCGGCGCAGTTTAATAAAATAAAAATTTTAGAAGGAAAATGATTAACTTTTAATACTGAATTAATAAAAAAAAAGTGGAAGTGCTTGGGGATCGATCTCACAACAACCCCATTTATGTTTATTTCTGTTCGAGCGTCTTACCGATTGAGCTACGCGATCGTGTTTATTCTGCTCTAAAACGTGTAATATCTACGTACAAGAAAATTGTAAGACTTAGTGATTTGACATTGTTCGTTTGGCGGATGAATATCCACTATTTACCACTAAAAATAACTTACGTTTTTCATATTTAGAGTGATGTTAGTTCACGGAAATAAATAATATTCGTCGTTAAATCACGCACTTTGAGAATCACTGAGCTTATGACTATGTTTCTCAATCCTCAGTGGACATTTCATATTTCCGTCTCAAGAGAAGTGGGAAAGAATCTTTGTAGACATACATTGACAATGTCTTTAGGCTATGGCTTTAAGTTCATGTGCAAGAGATAGTGAAAACATCTTAAATAAACTATGTGCAATATTAATTCATACATCGGTCTTTTTAAACTTGACCCGACTCTATAAACACTCACTCGAAGACTAGGTATTGGGGGATGTAACATTGAACTAAAACACACACACATGTATTTTTCACTACCTTAATTTTTTCACGACTTATAACAAATGTAAAATTATATTAGGTGTTAGTATTTTTTCTAAATGTTTTGAATTAACCTTTGCCGCTTATCATTAAAAATCTATTTATAATGAGAAAAAGACCGGTCAACGTCAACAGATGTCACCAGGGCGTACTTAAAACATTTGAAATTTTTTGAAGCCAACCTATTAATGCCTGGAATAGAAAGTCTTCTTCTTTATAGTTTAAAAGGTCTATTACAGATGACATTGTTACAAATTCGAGATTGGTTTTTAAAATACTAAAACGCTAATTTTGTTTGAACCCTCTCAGTGATTTCTCTAGGTATATGAAAAATATATTGCCGGAGATTGAACACAATGTTTATTGCATCAACTGCAGTAAATTTTGATGTTGTTGGCATATCTTGAAGGTCCCGTGTGGCTAGAGGAATTCTCGAGAAACTGCCGTTTTTGGACTTCAGATCTTCTTGAACAGTTGTATCCATAAATGCCTATATCAAATTTTTTCATCATTGTTATTTGATATATTTTATTTTAAAATGTTACATGCCTCTATGGTTCAAAATCGAAACCAGCAAACATTTCACAGATGCAGTGGCGGTTTTACCACTGGGCACACTGGGCGAGTGCCAAGCGCGGCAAAATTTTTTTCTTTTGAATATTGATTTAGTCGTTTTTATGATTCCGCTAATGTGACAGTTCCATTGAAGCCAAAACAACGCATCGAGCGATATGGATGGCAGCCAGAAGCGGCTTTCTTTCATACCTAATTTCTATTATTAGAAAATAAAAACCCGATACAAACTGCTCTGGAGAAAGGAGTTTCTCGACCTTGCAACGGGTAAAGAATTACATACGGTCCCCAATGTCGCAGGAAAGGTTAAATTCACTAGCAGTATTAAACATTGAAAATGAAATTTTAAAAACTATGAAAACAGGCGATATAATCAATGATTTTGCTGTGAAAAGAAGCAAGAAAAGTTCGTCTTGAACTTGTATAATTTTTTCAAAATCATTTTATTTTTAAAATTATTTTATCCTTTACGTATTTTTAATAAATAGGTCTTATACAGAAAAGTCATTTTATATACCACTCACCTCTAATGTGCAGTGTCCTTTGTTCTTTTAAAATGTACAAAAAGAAAATGTTTAGCAAGTATTCTTTTTTTTTTGGGGAAACATTTTTTGGGTAGTATATATATGTTATGGTGTATTATTTTATTGACATTATGAAGGTGTTCAGTGGCAATGGAGGAGTCCGTTTATATTCGTCGAGAGCGGATGTGTTTGTGCGACGCTCCCGAGAAAACGCGAAAAGAACATGTTAAAATTCCATTAAACTCGATAAAATTTAAGTCGTCCGTAGATTCAAATAATTCTGCGTAATGATGGAGGAGGAAAGCACTCATCGAATTAATAATTGAATAATTAAGTTAGTGGTCCATAAAAATAAAAGTAAATAGTGTTAGTGCACTATAGCTGGAATATCGTAGAATTTATACTACCTGCGTCCTGTCCCTTCTTCAAGGTATGGAAAGTAACATGGGCAATATAAACAGCCAGCTAGCCGGACGCGGATGAAGGGAGATAAGTTTTTGTTTATTTGTTGTAGCATTAGCACTGGTTTATTTATTTATGATTTTAGTAAACTTTAAAAAGAAATTAAGATCAAAATTGAAAAGGTATTAAACATAATTCATAGGTCATGAAATGGAAAAACTACTCGGAATTGGAAAGCGGAAATTGAAACTGATTGCTTCAATATACAGGGTGTGCAAAGTATTCCTTCGAACCTCTTTCTCATAACCCGCTATAAAAAGCTCTTATTTTTTTGCCCTTCGCAGCACTTCCACCGTAAATGGTTATTTACCTGTGGAACGGTTAATAAATAAAAATAAAAGCTACTAGATTCAGAAACAGAAAACTTAGAAGAAGAAAAATAAGGAGATGATGATAGATGGAAATTTAAAAGAAGCATGGAAACTGAAAAGAAGCATCTCGCGAACGCTTACGCTCCCCAATGGATGATGACAGATGGAAACTTAAAAGAAGCATGGAAACTTAAAAAAAGCATCTCACAAACACCTACAGTGCCCATGCTATATTCCTACCCCATGCGTCATGTGGCTCTCGCTGCTGACAACAAGCATGTCCCATGTCCAACCCGGCGTATGCAGCCGGTCCGGCGGTATATAAAAGCATTCGAGGTTTGGTTCCGGTACGCGATTTGGCCGTCCGTTGGGCGTGTTCGGCAGACGACCAAGCTGCGTGTTGGAACAAACCTCCATGGAATCGGCAGCAATGCTCACCTTAGGCTGGCAAATCAATCAATTAGTCAATCAAGTATATATATATGTTATATTTTTTAAGAGTAGGGGCGGCATCTTAAAATAGTGCCGGGGGCGGCAAGTATGTTAAAACCGCCCCTCCACAGATGGTCCAAAGATACTTTTTGAAGCTATCCAAACATCACAGTACCTAAATAAAAATTTATTTGCAAGTTATCAACCCAGTGATTGAGCGAAACGCTTTCTTCGCTCATCCCGAAAATTTGATTCTTACCATGACAGTGGATGAAAGAAGACCTATCAGAGAACTGAGACTATGCAGACTACTGAAAGCTCGATCATTTTCCAAGGGAAAGACCATTCGAAATTTCACCATGCCAAAACTAAATTTTGAAGCAACAGACTATGTCGATATGATTTGGTGGGATAGTTTAAAAATCTCTCCTCCACTACTAAGAAAAATCACGGATGAGGACATCAAAAAATGATAAAGACAGACACATCGCCGCAACCAGATTTCCAAAGTTTCCCTTGTCATACCCAGGCGGTTGAACGCTGTGTCAAACTTGTGACTGAAGTATCTCAAAAAGTGTGTGGCGCTGACGCAAGAGACGGATTAATATGAACTACCCTCTTGTCACGAAGTATTATGCCCGAATTTTCCAAAAAATCAAACTTTAGTTTGATTAATGATTATTGAATAAAGAAGTTGAAAATAAAATATGTTTGTCATTTATATAGACTGAACATAAAATTGATAAGCTACGAAATATAGCCGTTTTTAGAGAAAATCCAGTTTTTTAAGCATTTTGCACAAACTCTAAATATTTTCAATTTAAGGGTTTTAATTTTTTTTCGTATTCCCTATACCCCAATCTTCACATTAGGACTTATAGCGCTTAGTTAGTATTAAGTTTAGCAATTATAAAGACTTAATTGAAAAAAGCGAAATGTCGACATTTTTTAAAACTTTGAGCGCCATGCGCGAACGGAAGATATATTTTTATTTGAATTTTTTTTTTCATTTTACCTAGCTAGGTGATAGACAAAGAAAAATAAAAAGTGTTTTTTCGGCCCACTCTAATACTTAGATCGATTTTTTGAAATATTTGTTTTTGTTTTATATTGCTAAACTAAAACATCAAAACAGAAAAACGTAAAATATGTGTTGACACAATACTTAGATAAATGATACCGAACAAATCTGCCACTAATGTGTCAAATATCACTTGATTTAAACTTACTCAAACTGATTTAATCTTGCCAAATCTGATGTTTAGTTTCAAAGTATTTTTCATCGTTTTTAGGATATCTGACGAAATTATAAAAGAATATATTTTTTTTATATAAATATCACAAAATTGTAATTGATTTCAACTTATAACGAATCAGTTCCATTAGGTTCTGGAGACATTCATCTAATAATACTGGTCTGACTATGGTTCTTAATTATTTAATAAATTTCACTAAGTTTGATCTACTTCTTTTATTTTAGTTGTCCATACCTTCACAGAACAGCTGGAGACACAGAAAGACGTTATCACTTAAGATATTACAAGACATGTATGTGTGTACATGACACAGATTCCAGAGGTTATTGTGTAAAAAATGGGTTACATTGTGCATTTGCTCATGGAAGTCATGATCACAGACCGCCTGTATATGATATTAAAGAAATTCAAGCTTTAGAGGCGGCCGAAGCAGAAGGAAGTAGCTCTTCTAATGGACCGAATGCCTTAGATAAAGAAAGAAATTTAATGAATGAAGATCCTAAATGGCAAGGTAAGTGATTATGTATTGTATTGGAAGTTGTATTTTGTTTAGAATGTTGTCGCTATTTTACTTCATAAAAATGAGTATTATACAATACCGTCCAACGTAACACGAACTAATAAAAAACTCATTGATAGTCTATTCAGGGGGTTAGTGTCTTGAGGAGTACCGGATTTCTATTTCTTTTAGGCTCGAAATATGGTTTTGTAATTACTTTTATATTAAAAATATATTATTGTTAATGAAATAAATTGATATGTGTATGTATTCTTAATTAATAGCAATTTAAAGTTATAATACTTTTTATTTCAGACACAAATTTTGTACTATCAAATTATAAAACAGAACCATGTAAAAGACCTCCAAGATTATGTAGACAGGGATATGCCTGCCCCCAATACCACAATAGTAAAGATAAAAGAAGAAGTCCTCGGAAATTTAAATATAGGTAATTAATATATTTTATAATAATAATACTCTTATTGCTGTCCCAAGAAACTATCTAAAAAGTTTCTGGCAGGGATTAATTAATATAAAACTTCAAATACCGTAAATATCACAGCATATCATAGTATGTATGAACATCTAAAAAAGATGATGTTAGATAGAGGTCGGGTTATAGCAGTAGTGAAGTACAACCAGAGCAGAAAGACGGATGGATGATTTTATGGTACTCCACACATCTTCTGTACATTTCTTTGTACTTTGTTAGGGAATACCATGATTCTAAATGCATAACACAATTGTGTGCCAAACATAAATAATTAATGCAAAACTACAGAATTATCATTATCGTGTGACAGTTATTTGTTGCAAGAATGTACTTATGTAAACACTGATAGTGAATGAAGCCTACCCCAAAATTCCAGAACTTCTCAACCAGTTTTATTAAAAGGAGGTGTATCGATAAGCTAAGAAAATTTGCTCAATAAGCGCATTATTTTAGCAATAGAATTTTTTTTGTATATTGTACTTTATGTTCCAGATAATATATGAAAGCAACCCAAAAAATGCGCTCTGCGTGTAAAAGTCACTAAAAGGCCTGAAAACAGGATATTTTTTAATAAAATGTCGATTAGACCACAATTTGTGGTGTGTTTTCCTAGAAAAGGCGACTACATACAGTTTTAATTATTTTTATTTTAAAGATTATTATCGAAAAATAGTAAAAAATTTAGAAAATGGCTAAAGTAGTTTTTTATGAAATTAAGGCCAATTTTCCTAGCTTATCAATAATACCCCTCCTTTCGTTTTTCCCCTCCGTATGGCTTGAGATCCCATGTTATATAAGATTTTATGTTCGTGTGGTTCATCTTTATCAGTTTTCTCTTCTTTTTTTTAATGATGTAGTAATTACACTCCTGTATGACTTACGCATTATTCTAAGTAATTTTTCTTTGTTACCAAATTTAATTCTGTCTAGTAATAAACCTTATTGAATAAAAAACATATTTTAGGTCAACACCTTGTCCCAATGTAAAACATGGGGAGGAGTGGGGTGAACCTGGTAACTGCGATGCAGGTGATATGTGTTCCTATTGTCACACTAGAACAGAACAACAATTTCATCCCGAAATTTACAAAAGTACAAAATGCAATGATGTTCAACAATCAGGATATTGCCCTAGGGGAGTTTTCTGTGCGTTTGCGCATGTAGAACGTAAGTAAAACAAATTAAGAAGTGACATTGAATTCTACGTTAAAGTAGAACCGTTGTTCAAAGGATAGAAATATGTTGTGTCGACAGTGATGTGAGTTCAGAGGCATATCATAACTTTAATCCAATTTAAATTCGAGTTCTTTATTTATCTTTTCAGTTTAAGAACACAGTGAGACACGACTTAAATACCAGAACCAAAAACTAGTTTTTTAACATGAAAGCTCTTTCAGACTACTTCAATTACTTCTCTAGCAATTTAGTCAATTTTTATTACTTCATTTACTTTGGAGAGGGATTCATTTTGTTTAGAAGAAGAAAATACTTGCAAGCTTCTTTTCAAATGCATTCAAACCCCTTCTATACAAGTCAATATGAACGTCTATGAACTACTGGAAAAACAAACCTACTTGTGTTCAATGGTTTGTTATCCACAGTGCTTCAGAGTATTTTAAGCACTTTCATAGCTTCAAATACTGTATAAGCAATACTTTGTACTTGACATTTAAATTTCTGAAGGTTTAGTACTTGGTGCTGTACTGTACTTGGTAATTGGAGCACTTTTGTAAATAGAAGTTTTTGATTCTTGTTGTAAAAAAGTTTAGTTCAGTGCTTAGTAGTTGAAGCCAAAATATATTACCCAGCTCTGCAACAGTTTAGTGTACACAAAATCTAAAACATATAAGCGTGAATATATTAAAAACAATTCCGTAATATATTTTTTTATAACTATATAATAACATTTGTAAAAGATATAAAAAGAAAATAAAAATTGTGTTTACAACCCTTGGTAAACACCCCACCTCTAAAACCGTGGGTTTGGAAATTATAACATGAGATACCAATAATACTATTTATTAACTTATATAAATAACATTAAGCACTATTTACTACTTGATACTTCACTTTACAGTTCACTTGGGATCACTTAAAGTGACTTAAAACTGATTTCTCCGCTGCTGAATTGATGCTTATATACAGACTGCCTTATATAATTTTTTTTGCGGATCAATTTATCCACCCCTGCAACCCCCTTGGAAAAAACTTTTATTTTGCTAAATTTTAAAACACAACAGATCTCTAAAAATAAAAATTGTTAAAATAATCAATTTTTTTGTGTTTTTAAACATAACAAGTCTTAAAAACTAGAATAGGTTAAAATGATAATTTTTGTAATATTCATCTTCTCTGTGAAATATATTTCTCCACCTCCTCAATGTCCTCTAAGTAAAAAATTATACTGCTTAACGTTATTGTAACAAGGTCAGCTTAATAACATTTGTATGTCAATTTATGTCCGTTATTCTTACCGATAGCTTTCACACAATACACCACTATTATTGGCTCAACCCATAAATGTGGAGGGGAGGTATGAATATTGAATATCGGGCAAAATTGCAAAGTGCAACAGCCGATTATATTTTGTCTCAGTCTATTTTAAGTAGTGGCATTGTGCGTGTGTTTATCATGTCTAAATCCACAACAACCCGCAGCATTATTAAAACGTGCCCGATTTTTTGAAAACCAGAAGAACTGTACCGTTATATGTTTCCAACAATAGAAGATGCTTAAAGTATTTTTTGTTTGTTCAAAATAGTTTAGTTAAACAGAAAGTAAATAAAAATTGCATCAACTCCCAAGCATTAATGACTGTGGCAGAGGTAACCAAAGATATATGGAAACGCGTCTCAATTCAATTGTTTCGAAAGCAAGGATTATATATTTGCTTAAATAGTATCATAATCGAAAGTTAGCTTTACTCAAATCTTTTAAAAGGGATAGTGAAAAGCAATCTTTACAAACATAACTTACTGATTTTAAACAGTCGACTAAATCTCTGTTTGATATTGCTATCTGCAAATGCTCTGACTATATAAAATGTTGCTGTGAAAAAATATTTAAGGTAAGTTTTATTTACCCCCTTCATATTAATTATTATTTGTTAAAATACAGGTTATGTTTTCCAAATACTTACTATAGAACGGGATTTTATTAAAGATCAGCGATCAAGTCGCAAACTGAAGATAGGAGAAACTGATAAAAGATATTGTCAGAAATTTGAAGTACGCAAGTTAAAAGAGGTTCGCATGTACCCTGCATCTTCATCTGGCAGCAGCCAATACTTCACAGAAAAAAAATCTACAAGATATTTCTGAGTTTACTGAGAATGATAATCTTGGATGATTACATGAAAATACCACTACAATAAATACTAGACGTTTTCTGCAGCTTGCTAATTTACCCAGTGTCCTCAATGGATCTAATATTTCTGACAGAGTGGGTGCTGCAATAGCTTCGGTAGATCTACTCGATGTAGGTATAATTAATAAAGAAGATCAATCTAAAATCATAGACCACAGCAAGATAAGAGCGAGAAAAAAGAAGCGAAATGAATTACAACCTGAAGTCATACCAAATCCAACGAGAGGGTAATATTGTGACGGATGTAAGGATCACACCATTTCACTTTCAGAAGGTTCAAGGCGTCGAACCTCCAGCCTAATAATCCAAGAACCAGGTACCAAATATATAGGTGACGTGACGCACGCATTGTCCAGTGCTTTAATTATTTTTGAAAGTATTAAGGATTTCTTTCTCTTATTTAAAACCAATAAATAAAATAGAAAGTGTTGTTTGTGACGGAAGGAACCATTATTAATACAGGACATGAAAATGGTATCATTGTCCGTTTGGAGCAACATATTAATGCTCTTGATCAGTGGTTTGTTAGTCAGCTTCACGCAAATGCACTGCCTCTGCGATACTTAATTCAGCACATAGATGGTAATACTACAGGTGCGAATGTTTTGTCAGGAATAACAGGAAAGGCGCTTCAAGACTGCGAAAAACTTCCATTGATTAATTTCATGTCAATAAGTGTAACACTGCCAAAGGTCTTCAGGGAAAGCTTAAGCACAGATCATGCTTATCTATTTGATATTTGCCAGTTAGTTTCCACAGGATTGTGTGATAAGGGATTAATGAAAAGACAACCAAAAAAATTAGTTCATTCCCGATGGCTTACGACTGCCAATAGGATCTTAAGGCTTTATGTGTCAAGGGAAAACCCAACGAGTAATCTTGAAACTCTAGCAGAGTTGGTTACAAAACTTTATGCGCCAATGTCGTTTAATATAAAAACAAAACCATCATGCGTTTATGGAGCAAAACAGTTATTCGATACCATTAAACTTTCACGATACCTACCACAGGATCTAAAACATGTAATCGATCCTGTGATCCAAAGAAATGGCTACTTTGGACACCCAGAGAATGTGTTACTAGTAATGCTAACTGATAGTAGTATAATTATTAGAGAATTGGCATTTAGACGAATTATGAAAATCCGCTTATGTTCAGATCTTCAAACAAAAGTTCGTACATTCGTTCTGCCAAAGTTTAATTTTGAGGCTGGTGACTATTGTAATCTTTTGGACAATTGGCAAGGATGTGCTCTTACTGAACCATCGCTTTTGGAAACGTAACTGAAAACGATTTAAGAAAGATTGTTGAAAACCTATTTGAATCTGTAATTTTTAAGGAAATAGCAGAGTTTCCATGCCATACTCATGATGTAGAAAGGGCAGTCAAGCTTATTATAGAAATTTCGATGAAAGTAACCAATCAAAAAAAGCGGGACGGAGTTATTAGAAACACGATTCTTTCCAGGGCTATAATGCCAAAATTCAATACGAAAAAAGAGTTTCTATTAGACAAGTAAGGGACTTTAATAATTACATTTTTAGTTATCGTTTGTTATTTTTGACAGCTAATGTGTGTTACGTATTGTATTGAATAAATATAATTTGGTAGCAGTGTAATTAATTTTAGTAGTATAGAGCTCTATTGGAAATTCCAATTGGCTAACGACCGAGGTCATTGCGATTGGTTTGATGAATTAAAGGATTTATAATTTCGATGTAAAGTGAATTATTGGCAAATTTTTGTGATAGTCTTTTGAATCGGTAGAGAATAGGTTCAATTTGGGTTTTTTGATATAGAAGGTTGTTAGAGGGATTATGCAAGGGGTTGTTGGGGTGTCTAATCTTCGTAATTTTCCTCAGACTGCATCTCTCTCCTACTTCGATGTTGTTTAAAGCTGGCTTCCGACAATTTCCAAATAATATAAAACCATACTCTAGTATTGGTCCACAAACCATATATAAATTTGCAAGCTGTTTGTAATGGAGAGAGAGGAGAACCTTTTGGTAAACCTTGCTCAGAGGTAAACATTTGGGACATTTTGTTTTTAACCTGGATAATTAATTTTATTAAATATGGGTTGTCAATAATAGATCATAGTATAATTTTTTATTTAGAAGGGGTTGCAGGGGTGAAAAATGATATTTTAAAGAAAAGCTAATTATGGCAAGAGTTATTACTTTAGCATATTCTGGTTTTCGAGTCATGTCGTGTTTGAAAATTTGAAAATATATTTTTTTAAATTTTTTAGAGGTGGAAAGTGACAAAACTTGTACCTATCAAAAATCATTATTTTAATCTGCTTTAAACTTTGAGTCCTATTGTGTTTGAAAATTAAGCTTTTTTTTTAAATTTATTTCGAAGGGGTTGCGGAGGTGGAAGAATTTTTTAAATTTTTTCATAAAATAAAACAATCGTTTTGTTTACGCAAATGAATGAAAAGTTTTCAAAAGACGAGGTATGTAAATAAATTCATTTTAGGCCTTTTTCCTCATTTTTAACTAAATCTTCATGATATTAACTCCATATGCTTATAATCAATTGAGATTTGATTGATTCTTTTTCTTTGTATTTAGAAAACTCAGTTATTTCATTGACATTTTCTCTCGTTAAGATATAGAATCTCAACATGACTGTGGGAATGGCCATGCAGCCTCAGCCATCCTCTCTGATATAGTTAGAGAATTAAATCTTCATGACCGTATGGGTTATGTGGATACTGGTTTACTCTGCATAGCCGTAGGGGAACTATGTGGAAACTAGTGTTAGAATGAGAATTGTCAAATAAGAAAGACAAATTCAGTTTTAGGATTTTAATTGCTAGCATAACCAGAATTCAGATTATCGAAAAAACGTAAAGATTGTAAATCAGTAATTTTACAGATAGTTTTTCTTTTAGTTCTCATAGATAGTTTTTTCTGTTTGCAAAATCCTATAACGGATATATTTCATTACGAAATATATTGGTTGTCAACAATGGGAAGTTGCATGCAACAATTCTATGATTTATTCAATTAATATCTGTTGGGGAAACTATATTAAACACAATTTGAATTTGTCCAATACAGCATAAAATCACCAGTTATGTGGAAATCGATAAGAATATGGCATCGAAAGGTACAGGTGTTTGATATATAATAAATCTCTTTATTTAGCATATAGCTAATTTAATGAGAAACACATCCAATACAAAAGAACAATATACAGGTGTATATGTACGTCAATACATTAACAAATGAAGGGGTTGGAGCTGAAACAACCCAAGCGCATTTTTAGGTCAAAATAACTTAAGCATCTTACCAGATAGTAGAAAGTTTGGTTTGTTTAGTTGTGAAACAACCTAAGTGATTATACTAATTTTGGTGCCATCTATGAGCTGGAGAAAAAAGCACTGAACAGAAGTTGAGATTCCTTTAATTCTAAAATCTCCCAAGTGCATTTGGGTTATTTTAGCTCTCAACGTTTTGTATTATGTTACCAAATATTGTTACTTGAGGGTTATTTATACTCAAGAGGTGTTTAAAGATTTAAGGTGAACGTTCGATTTTTGTGTTTTTTTAGTTAAAAATACGTGGCTTCTTTTAGTGACTATTAAAGACTGTTGTATAAGAACGATGTCTTCTTCTTTGGGTAAGTAGCTTATTGTAATAGTTATTATTTTAGGTACTATAAAAATATTAAGTTTCCTCTTTTAAATGTTAAGGTTTTAATTTCTTTTCTAGATACGGATAATGATCCTTTTAATAGCGATGAAGACTCTGATTATATACCTGAAAACAGTGATGAATCCTCATATAATAATAATACATTGTCTGATAGTGAACATGAGTCTACTAGCGATGGGAAACATGTAACTCCAAAGAGAGCTCGTAAAAGAGTTCGTAAGCCTGAGGCATGGAAAAAAAATATATTGAAGCAAAAACGATTACGAGGTGAAGAATATATTACAAAGGGAAAGTTAAGAAGGAAAAAAGAATGTAAAGAAATTGTCCACAGTTGTAGATATGAGTGTAAAAAATTTACACAAGAAGAAAGACTTCGAGTTTTTTCAAAGTTTTACAGGCTGTCAAGCGGAGCCCTACAAAATCAGTTTTTGTCTTCTTGTATAACCAAAACTGCTGTAAAAAGAAAGAAAGAAGGTGGAAATAAATCTTATAGTACTGCGGTAATTCTACTGAATCGTCGTGTTTGTAGAGAGTTCTTTTTAAGAACATTGGACATTAGCGACAGTAAATTTAAAATTATTTGTAAAAAAACCGATTCTGACAATTTTGTTGAAAGGGACAGGAGGGGCCATACTCCAGCTAAAAACAAGATTAGTGAGTCAGCAAGAAATGCCGTTATTAATCATATAAAAAGATTTCCACGGTATAAGAGTCATTATTCGCGTAGTCAAAACCCTAATACACGCTACTTGTCCCCAGATATGAACATACGGAAAATGTACTCTCTTTATAAGGAAGATTGCAAAGTGCAAACATTAACACCTGTTAAAGAATCTTATTATAGATCAGTTTTTAATACAGAGTTTAATTTACGGTTTCATTATCCCCATTCAGACACTTGCAACAAGTGCGACAAATACAAAAATTTAATATCAAACGCCACAGAAGAAGTAAAAAAGAAGTACGAGTCAGAGTTAGAGCTTCAGCAAAACTAGCTGGAGAAAGCAAGGATAAAGATATTAAACATAGCAAAGAAGTTCATGATACTGTTACAATCTGTTTCGATTTACAAAAGACCCTTCCCACACCTTTGCTCACAACAAACAAAGTCTATTATCTCCGACAATTATGGACGTATAACCTCTGTATTTTTAACCTAACAACAGGAACTCCTAATATGTTTGTTTGGGATGAAAGTGTGGCCTCTCGAGGGTCTCAAGAGATAGGATCATGTCTACTTAAAGTAAGTTTTAAAACTGTGGTTAATTAATATTGTGTTACTTAATAGTATTTTTTTTTTTAGTTTATGAAAAGCTTACCACCAAATATAACCAAAATCATAGCCTACAGCGATTCATGTGGTGGGCAAAACAAAAATAAGAATATTTCTAAACTTTTTATGTACTATGTTTGCTCAACACACATTACAGAAATTCATCATAAATTTTTTGAGCCAGGTCATTCCTACATGGAGTGTGACCGAAGTTTTGGTATTATAGAAAAACGAAGAAAGATGAATCCCCAAGTGTTTCTACCTTCTCACTGGAGAAACCTTATCCAACAGTGTTCCAAGAATTTTGAGATAGTTCATATGAAGAAAGAAGACTTTTTATCCTTTAGTGCAACATTAAATAACATCATAAAGGATCCCAAACAGGATTCAGAAATGGGTTTACTAAAATGGAGGGAAATTAAGTGGTTTTTATATCAGGCAGATTTAGGCTACTCATTCAAGTTTAAAAAAACTTTAAATGAAAATTTTGTATTATTTTCTTTGTCTGAAAACTGTAAAATAATTTCCCTTGGTAGACCAACAAAGAATATTTTTACTTTTACAGAACTATACCCAGAAGGAATCAAAATTAAATTTTTAAAGTGGCAAAATCTGCAACAATTACTTGAATTTATTCCTCCTATATATCAGGATTTTTATATAAACATTGCACACGAAAACAAGGAAAACACAAAGTCATTACCTAAAAAAGAAAAACAGGCTGCACCTAGTACATCAAAGAAGGCTGCACCTAGTACATCAAAGAAGGCATTACAAGGGCACGAGACAAAAAAAGGAACAGAAAAAATAGTTACAGAATCTAAACCACTGGAAATTCTATCAAATGAGGAGGAATCAGACTCCGACATAATCTTAGAATCAGATTATGAATAAACCTTTCAGTTTTATGTTTATTACAGTATTCATGTATTATTATTATTAATAAAAATGTTTAGTGCTAAAACAACCCAAGTGCATTTTTTTGTTCAAAAGTATAGAAAAAACAAAAATATTTGTTTAATTTTTTTTCTCTAATTTTTTTAATACTAATCCAAAATGCATTACATTTTCAAATATAAGATAAGAATGCAGAATAATTTTTAAAATTAAAACAACTTTAAAGGCTTGCATCTCAAAATTAACTTTTTGTTACTTAGGTGCTTTCAGCTCCAACCCCTTCAAATATAACTAATGATAAAATTAATAAAACATACTGATACACTTACAGACATAAATACATATAAGTCCAAATTTTAACACATAAATCAAGATCGTGTGTAGTATTCATCCTGCAGATGTACTTTTAAATTTGTTTTGAACCTTGCTAGTGATGTTTTGTTTTTTGTCGATTTGAGGAGTTTATTATAACATAGTACCCCCTTGTGAAAAGTAGACTTCTCAGAACTTTTTTTATTTTTTGTCCTTACGTGAAATTCATTTCCCGTCCTCGTATTGTAATTATGAACACTCGTATTCTCAACTAACCTACCTTATATACATACAAATATTTTTCATGGTAATACATTGGCACAAAAGAAGTAAAAAAGTCTTATAAAATTTTTGCTTTACTACAACGATTTTTCTTAAATTATATTTTCATATTGACTATGTCGCTAAGGGCAAATGATGCCAAGTTGAAGGTCTTTTTATGATCAACATATTCCTTTTTGTTGTGTTTCTTACATCCATAAGAAGGAATGAAAAACGTAAAAAGCAAGATAAGTGCTGCCAGACCTCTCTGAATGTTGCCACTGTTTTTCGTAAAAAATGCCGATGTTGGTGTCGGCAGCTCAAAGAATCATTACTTGATATTGATTTTTTTTGGCCTTGCACTATTTAGTTGTAGTGCTAAAGTTTAGAATCTTACGTCAATTTTATAATCTAAAAAACTTTTCTACTTATTGTCTGGCTGCTTGTAGTAGCACAAGAAATTTTATATTCCATATACATATCACAATCAACTCTTAGTGCGACAATGGCTTGTTTCTGTTACTAAAGCCAATATCATTTAATATACAAGGGACTAACAGTTTTACATCCCCTCTGAAGGATGGTATATCCAGTACACAATCCTTGCCTAAAATTGCATAGCTGCAACGAATGTGCTGATATACAAACCTTTAGAAGATGAGACGAGATCACTGTATTTCTCTAGCTAATACTAATTTACTGTCCAAATTTCCAGACAGTTGTACTTTTCTTTCCTAAGTTATCATACCAACACGTGGTAAGACATTTTTTTCTCTACAAATGATATTACCGGTTTTAAAATGGGCTGATCAAATGCAATATACTCTTCGTTTTGTATTTGCAAAGAGTATAATAAGGCATTTAAAAAGTAAAAATCTAAAATAATATAAAGGACTTCTTACACTATGGGAAACGGGTCCTGGCCAATTTGTTTGAAATTTTGATATAATCTATGGTCCTGACCACATGTCTTCATAGATCTGGTGTCCAAAAATGGACAGTTTTTGAGATATCGAGGGTCTAAGATTTATAATCACAATTCAAGAAATATGAACATTTTTTAATTTAAAACTTAATTAACTGAACATAAGATCATATAGATAATAAGAGTATTGAGAAAAACGATCTGTAATAATTACTGAAAAGTTGATAAATTTTATGGACAACTGAAAAATTCTAGTATAATTCAGCCGTCCACAAAATCAATCAACTTAATTAACTTAATTGATATCGGGGCATCAATCAACATTGTACATCCCCAGAATATAACAGTTTAGAATAAGTATAATAAGTATAAATGTGATAATAACAAGTATGAATCGAGTAGATATTTTTAAGAGTGTAATTATGGGGTACCTATATACAATCAGTTTATTCTTCCAACGCTTGCAAAAGATTGCCACCAAATAAGTCTGCCCCTCTCTATTTCGATTTGATTGCTGTAGCAGCCAAATGGAGCATCAGAGTGTAGGTAGTTTTGTCATACCGTCTTTTTCAAATTCTGCTATGCCTGAAGAACGACAATGTCACCGTACTCTGCCCTCACGGAATGACATAGACTGATCCCTTCCCTCCCTTCCCCCTCCCCCCCACTTTCGTTACATTTCGACTTAGTATCACCTACGAATCATTTCCCCACAGCCCTTCCAGAGCTACTCATGTTGCTCGTTACTACAGTAAAATATAGTGCCCTTGCACGCCACAATCAGGACAACAGCAGGAGGGAACGGGTGAACTCTCCCCCTCACCTCACCCCTACATACTCAACAACACCCCATGGTCGGTTTCCCTCCATCTCTTTCGGTTCGCCCCCCACGACTCCGCTTGTATATACGTCCGTATAGAACCTGTCCCCATGAAGCTGACGCACTCCATTGTTCTGTTCTTCGACCGTTTTAGGTTGTACCAGGCATCCCTGCTGAGAAAGGGATGTAGTACCTAAATTCAACTTGGCTAACCTAACCTAGTCATCGAGGGTGTTGGTTTGGTTCAAAACCCACATTGTACTCCCCATAGGTGGGCTACTTAATTCTTGGATTTTCGATAACTCAAAAACTGTCCATTTTTGTGCCTATGAAGACTTTTGATCAAGATCAACACGACCTTTTGAACAACAACGTAAAAAAAATTCAGGCAAATTGGCTGAGACCCATTTGCAATAAGAAGTGAGATTTCCTTTGTGGGGTGGTTCGTGATATGGTGTGCAGAAGCTCTATCAAAAATTTTGTCTATATTTACAATTAAATCTTGTGTACCTGTCCAAACTCCAACTTACATTTCAAGAATGTTGCTATCGCATCGTTACTTCGCTTCATCTACAAGCAAACAAAACTTATTGCCAGATGTTGTCTCCCAATTTTCCCCATGGTATTCTGAATTTCTATTGTCTAGATGTTTGATGTAATTTATTTTTTATTTTTTAGAAGAACTGGGTGTTTCAAGAGATACTGGCGAAAGTGGAACTAACTTAGCTGAAATTTTATCAAATGCTCTTCCCCAAACTAGTTCTGATATTAAAATCAAAGAAAAAAGCAGTGATAGTTCTGTAAGTAATTTTTTTAAACATTGTTCATTAGAGTATTTTAAATTTCTTTAGTGCATAGTAGTGTTGTAATGTTTCATTTTTCCTTGGAAATTTCGTTCAAACAATGAAAAAATATGAAAATATTGAAAGCATCTTTGAATTGGTTATATGTATTTACACTGATACGAAAATATATAATAGCCAAATTAAATCTAATAATCTTTGTTCATGCAAGATTCAGAAAGACAAAAAATGAAATCTGTGAAAAACAATAAGTAAGGTGGTAAATGCAATTAATTTAAAACATAAAGCAAAGGTTTCATGCAAAGAGAAAACAATTTAAAATTACTAATAGTAGTAATTGCATCAAAACTTCAGATCTGATATAGCAGATGAAAACAAATTAGTTTAATTCTGAATTTTGTAAACATTGGAGTTATTAATCTAGTATAAGACGATTTGTTAAATAATTTTATGTGTGTAGTTCACCCCCAAAAATCTTACAAAACCATGAATATCGTGACTCGAAATAATAATAATAATTATTTATTGGCCAAAATTTGATACAAATATGGCAAGTCAAGTTAGTCACAAATAATATAAAATTAGTTCATAATATGAATATATACATGAGCATATATCCACAACAAATTCACATATAAAATGTATATAAATAAACGAAAAAATATATATACACATAGACAACATTAAAACATATACAACTAGACGAGTAAAATTGGGAAGCAAAGTCGCTTAGTTTCCGAGAGAAAAAAACCGGCGTAGAACCAAACCAGACTTGGTGCGATTCTTTAATTAGGTGATCGTGTACATGAAACCACTTTTCACAACATTTTCTGGTGGTCAGGAACTTTTTTATTTTGAAAAAACTGTAAAAAAATGATTTTTCAATGAAACATGTTTTTTAACGTCCCCACCGTTATATCTTTAAAAATAATTGTGCTATGGAACTGATTTTTTTTTTAAATTGAAGTAGACAATAACGCTTCTAACTATGTACAATGTGATTATAAAATATATATTTTTTAATTGTTAAAATAATAGCAACTTTGAGTTCTTATTTTCGTGAATGTATTTTTCAGCAATCGAGAAAAAATTTTATTTATGAAAATATGTATATACATGCTGTGAACAAATTGAAGCCAATATATGAAAAAAGTTTTTAGAATCATAATTTTTGATGTGCAGGTTATAGTATGTAGTCAGCGATTTTTTTAAAACGGGTTAAAACATATTCTTGCACGCCCGGCTCTCATTATACTGCTTACCGCCTGCGGACTACGGGTGTTGTGTACTAATCGGGCTTTTATTAACAGCTCCAAAATAGGTACGAACCTAAGGTATAAACCTACCTTTAGTTGTTTTAAGGTAAAAAATATTTAAAAGTAGGTAAATATAAATCATTGTTATAAAGTAAGTACCTACCTAATAAGTAGATTATTACACATTTTTTATTGAATTAAACCAAGACGCAGGAATAAAACAACTTTATTTTTTTGCAACTATTTTTCTATTGACAAATGGGTATTTAGTTACGCATTCTAGTTCGTCTGTACATTCATCCAAACCTTTAAATAACAGTATTTCAAGTACGACATTTACACTCATTACAACATTTTAGGCATTCTTTAACACAATCATATTTTCGATTTTTACAATTTTTATCTGAACAATAAATACTTAATGAAAATATTGTCCAAACATCGTCACTTAAATTCCGTTCTGAACCATGTGCATTTATAAGTGTAGTTGGCATATTGCTTCTGTACGATATTCTAAGTTGATACATAAACCTGCAGTAGATAATTAAATGTATTAGATAGGAAATCTATTATTTAAATATATATGTTTACCTTAAGAAGGGGTGGTAAAAGGTGCCTTCAGTTGAAGGAAGCTCCGTTTGTTGTTGTTGCTATTTTGATCCGTAGGTCGTTTAATATCTAATTTGTTAACTTTTGTTTTTGTACAGTACTAGAATCAATTTTGTAAAGATTTTTAAAGCTTCGTCTTTAGGCAGCAATGGCAGTACCGATAATTTTTGAAAAACAACAATATTCTTTAAGAACATCAAACACAGATTTTTTAATTTAGTTTCGTACATTGCATGCAAAACCGGCCTGGTATCTTCCTGTTCGCTAAATAGATTTTTGGTCATTTCTGAATGACGTTTATGTAGTGAAACTACTTTTTCTGTTAATTTAAATCCTCCATCTTTTATTAATATTTCGTATTCGATTAAGTACTGTGCAGCGTCTGTTGCAAATCGGCGCGGCACGACGGCACTGTATGATTGCAAAAATCGTTCATGTTTTCAAAACTTGTCTACCTATACGACAGTCTATATGAAATTTTAATTAAATTTCGTCATTTAAAATATTATCTTTTCTGACACAATATTTCCGCGATGTCGTCATTTTTCACCACTAGATATTAGTGACAACAAACCTTGTATCTTAGGTCTTGGTACCACAGATTTGTCATCATCCCGCGCAATTTTCTTACAAATAATGCACTATTATTTTAGAAAACTAAATTGCGAATATTCTACAGCATCGCATTTATTTAAAAGTGTTTATACGTATACTCTAAATCCCGCAAACTACCAATATACGATTCAAATGTATTGACCCCTCATTTTAACAGCGAATGTCTCAGAAATGGCGGACCAGAGAAAATTTGAAAAAATATGTGTTCATTATGTGTCTATTGTAAATTATTCACTGAAGTTTGAATAATGTACATTGGACGGTTTTAAGGTTCTGCTAAGTTATATTGAAAAATGTCCTACTTTTACTTCCACATCCACGTAGTGGATTGGAAGTATAGTAATCGCAAAAAAATTTTCAAAAATTTTTATTCGTGAAATAGGTTTAGAATGTCATGAAACGTCGAGATTTTAAATTTGAGCGAAAAAAAAATTTCTGATTAACCCTTTAACGTGCAAAACTCGTTTCTTTTATAATCCGTTATTTTTTTGGCAAAAATGGATTTTTTATGATTCATTTTGTATAAAAAATGCATTTACAAAAATATAGTGACGTCATTTTTTTTAGAAACGGGTGGTTGATTTATCAACCTATGACCATTTACACGCTTCAAATTCGCCTTATGTTCATAGGTTTTTATATCAACCACAAATATTAAAATAAAAAAGAGGTACATAGTTACGTTTTATTATTATTAAACTGAACAAATTTTAATACAATAGTGATCTTAAGGTGTATGGTAAGGCACAAAGCATGTTAAGCATAGGCCTACATTACATGTTTTGCAAATCATACTTGATCGAACTGGTTTGTCTTTGGTGCTACACAAAGCACATCGTCTGGAAGTTCCCTTTATTGGCAAGTGACTTCCAACATCAGTAAATCTCTCTTGATTTTCTGTATTATTTACAGCGCGTCCACTTTTCTTTCGTAAGATTGAATGGGCAGGGGGTGGACCTTGTCGTTTTCTATTTGTATATGTACCAATCAGCTGATTGGCAAGTATACTCCTAAATTTTAATTGTGGCATGGGTTTCTGTTTTGATTCCTTTACCTTACTGCTGTAAAGAATATAGGAATTAACAATAGCAGCATCAAGCAAGTAATAAAAAATCTTGATCCACCACCTCCTTGATTTCCATGCAATATTGTAGCAGGCGTGGAGCTGATCAAAGCGATCAACTCCACCCATGGATGCGTTGTAATCATAAACAGGCAACGGACATTTAATATTTTCTTTTTGGCCTGCCTTATTAGTGCGTTTTACTGTTGTAAGTTTACTAACATCATGAAAATTACTTACAATTACTACAGGCTTTTTTCCGCGATCTCTCCACTTTACAACAGAAATTTCGTCACTAGTCGCATAATCTGAATCTCCTGGATTTTTTAAAAGCTTATCATTAGCTAAGACATGTTTAGGAAAATATTTACGAGTGGACCGAAAAGTTCCACAAGCAAATGTTTTTTTTTCTAGCAAATTTTTCAATAAATCGAATGTGCTGAAAAAATTGTCAAAATAAAGGCAATATCCTTTTGATAAATAAGGTTTAGCTAAGCTGTAAACAACTCGTTCCCCCAGCGTTCCTGTTTCTTCGGTAGTAGCCTTACCCTGATATACCTCAAAAGAAAGGAGGTATCCGGTTTTGGATTCTGACATAGCCCAAATTTTAAAGCCACGTTTTATTGGCTTTAAAGGCATATACTGTTTAAGAGTAGAACGACCTTTATAGGCAACCATACTCTCGTCTATTGATAGATTTCTGTCTGGAATGTACGATTTTTTAAAATTATTATTAAGTATGTTCAGCATCGGTCTTAGTTTATAAAGTTTGTCAAAATCTGGATCATCCCTTTGTGGAATTTTACTATTGTCATTTAGATGTAAATTACGTAATATTGTTAAAAATCTTCGTTGAGGCATTACGCCAAGAATTCGGTCCACTTTCATATTTTGATCACCAGACCAGTATAAACGTAAGGAAGGTAAGGTATGAAAGCCCATTATAATCAACATTCCAAAAAATGCCTCAAGCTCCCTTACAGTAAGATTCAGATTTAACCCTTTATCCTGAGCATATTTATTTGATTCTCTAACTATGTGTTCAAGTAAATGAAGTTCGAATAGTGCTCGAAATATTACAACAGGTGATTCAATATCTACGTCAAAGGTTGGTCCGCATTTTTCAGAAAATAAATATTTTTTATATGATATGGGTTCTGAAGACTGTTTTGTAAATTTGAACGTTGGTTCGTTATCTTCGTCTTTGTGTTCGTCTTGAACATCAACCTCGCTGCTTTCGTTGTCTGAAATTTCGCGCTCTATAATGACCTCAGTTACATAATCAGGATCGGCCAAAGAATCGTCCGAGTCAAAATCATCTTTGTTAGGATCTGTTTCGGCATACGATATATTTTTGTTGCGAATGGAGCGCTTAGTAGAAGAAAAAACTGAAGAGTCTGGTGATTTATTGGAGCAACTGGGAAGTGAGTCTACTGATTGTCGTACATTATTCGGTGAAGAATTTAAAATGGCAGTCCTTAGCATGTCTAAAAACAATAAAAATATATATTCAAGTGTAAATAATATTTTTACACATCTGTTATACCTGACTGAGAAAATGCACGACTAAAACTTAGAGGTGTTGTTGATGATGAACGGCTTGAACGAACAGGTGTTGAAGCACGAGAACTACCATCAAGAGCTAGTGGTAATGCATCATCTGCATCACTATCTCCATCATACTCAGAATCAACAGCTTGTTCTACGGGTATCCCTTCTAACCAATCATATAGTTCCTCCTCAGGTAAGCTGGCTAATTTATTCAAATTGATATCCATTTTTTATGTATGGCACGGAAGAGCTAAAAATACGACCTAATTAGCTTTATATAGCTTTATGAACGCATTAGTGAAAACAATAAATTATTATTCCCTGTCAAAAAAAAAATGTTACGACACTGATTACAGAACAAGCATTTTTCTAAACCATAAATCGTTCCTAAATTATATGTAATGTAGTTAGTGGATAGTTCCTCTAGACATAATATAATTATTTAACTATTTGGCATAAAGAAAATACCAAACATGCAAATATGAACTATAAGGTAATATGATAATAAACAAAGTGATATAACTCGAAAGCGCTGCATCATCTAGAAACCAAATTATTATAATACGAAAGATATGAGTATACTCTGTCACTATGTAACAAAAAAATGATATCAGCTCAAATACGTAGTTAGAAAAGACATAACTTTTCTAACCCTTTCATAAATCGTGGCACAAACCGTCAACTTATACCTTTGTTTTTTTCAAAATTATATTGCAAATTTAAGTAAAAGTATCTTCAATGTTTGGTAATAGTAATTAATAATCTAATATTCTTACCTTAAAAGATATATTTTCTTCGAAAATCACAAGAAAACACTAAATAGAACTTCACCCGTAAATGTAAGAAATTGTACTACCCATTAACAGGTATAGGTTTCTTAAAAAACCACTTTTTCTGTCATGCGCATATTAGAACAGATTGTGGTCATTTAAATGTTCTATGTGCTTTCACAGCCTCTAACAGTGCTATAAGGGCCATTTTTGTATTCAGATCTATTGCAGTTTCGCTTTAATGAAGGTGGTTTTTTTAAAAGCCATAGACCGTTAAAGGGTTAAGATATTGACTTGAAATTTTGTACATGTATATATTATAACGAGATCTGGAACTGGATTGTTTTTTGAGGATATCTGGTGAAGGGGGGTTGGGTGTTAAATAGGGGTAAATAGGGGAAAATAAATAAAGCAAGCTTGTAAGAGTACAGAAACTTGAAATTCGGTGTATGTACTAGAAGTTAAGGCCTCAGATTTTTTTATAATATTTTTCAACCCCCCACCACCCCTACCCCATTAATGGGGTTGATAAAATAAAGTTGAGATTTTCATTTGAAATTTCGTACACGTATGTATTATAACGACGTCTGAAATTAGATTATATTTTGAGATGATTCCGTTGAAGGGTTGGGGGTTAATTTGGGGTAAATAGGGGAATATATGTAAAACAAGTTGGTAAGAGTACAGAAACTTGAAATTCGGTGTATGTACTAGAAGCCAGTGCGTCAGATTTTTTTATAATATTTTTCAACCCCCACCACCCCTACTCCAGTATGAAAAGGGTTGATAAAATAAATATGAGATATTCATTTGAAATTTGGTACACGTATGTATTATAACGATAACTGGAATTAGATTATAATTTGAGATGATTCCGTTGAAGGGTTGGGGGTTAAATAGGGGTAAATAGGGTAAAATAAGTAAAGCAAGCTGGTAAGACTACAGAAACTTGAAATTCGGTGTATGTACTAGAAGCCAGTGCGTCAGATTTTTTTATAATATTTTTCAACCCCCACCACCCCTACTCCAGTATGAAAAGGGTTGATAAAATAAATATGAGATATTCATTTGAAATTTGGTACACGTATGTATTATAACGATAACTGGAATTAGATTATAATTTGAGATGATTCCGTTGAAGGGTTGGGGGTTAAATAGGGGTAAATAGGGTAAAATAAGTAAAGCAAGCTGGTAAGACTACAGAAACTTGAAATTCGGTGTATGTACTAGAAGCCAAAGCGTCAGATTTTTTTGTAATATTTTTCAACCCCACCACCCCTACTCCAATATGAAAAGGGTTGATAAAATAAAATTGAGATATTCTTTTGAAATTTGGTACACGTATGTATTATAACGACATCTGGAACTATATTATATTTTGAGATGATTCCGTTGAAGGGTTGGGGGTTAAATAGGGGAAAATAAGTAAAGCAAGCTGGTAAGACTACAGGAACTTGAAATTCGGTGTATGTACTAGAAGCCAAGGCCTCAGATTTTTTTAATAATATATTTCGTCACCCCACACCCTTACTCCATTATTCAAGGGGTTGATAAAATAAAATTGAGATATTCACATGAAATTTAGTACGTGTATGTATTATAACGACATCTTGAACTAGATTATATTTTGAGATGATTCCGTTGAAGGGTTGGGGGTTAAATAGGGGTATATAGGGGAAAATAAGTAAAGCAAGCTGGTAAAAGTACAGAAATTTTTGATTTGGTGTATATACTAGAAGCGAGGGTCTCAGGTTTTTTTATTAGTATTTTCCATCTCCCCACCACCTCCTCTCCCTTATTAAGAGTTGATAAAATTAAATTTAAATTTTCACTTCAAATTTGGGACATTTATGTATTATGACTATATCTAAAACTAGATTATATTTTGACATGATTGCGTTGAAGAAGTGGGGGTTAAATAGGGGTAAATAGGGAAAATAAGTAAAGCGAGCTGGTAAGACTACAGAAACATGAAATTCGGTGTATGTACTAAAAGCCAAGGTCTCAGATTTTATAATAATATTTTTCAACCCTTCCACTACGCTTACTACATTATTAAAGGGGTTGATAAAATAAAATTGAGATATTCACTTGTAATTTGCTAGACGTATGTATTATAACGACATCTGAAACTAGATTATATTTTGGGATCATTCCGTAGAAGGGTTGGGGTTAATAGGAGTGACTAGGGGAAAATAAGTAAATCAAGCTGATAACAGTACAGAAATTTGGGATTCTGTGTATATACTAGAAACCAAGGCCTCAGATTTCTTTCAAATATTTTTCACACTTCACCACCTCCGCTACATTATTAATGGGATTGATAACATCAAATTGAGATATTCACTTGAAAATTTGTACACGTATGCATTGTAGTGACATCTGATTGAGATGACTCCATTGAAGGGGTGGGAGGTGGTAAGTTATGTATAGCAGAAAATAAGTAGGGTGAACTAGAAATTTAATTTTTAACGTATATGGTAGAAACCAACTCCTCAAACTTTTCTATGACATCTTCCCCAAATAATATTAAAATTCTATGACCAATCATTTCCACATGCTAGAGTGCAACTCTAGTCAAGATGTTTTCTTTAAAGTGACTTGGATGAAGAATCTGGATGTGGAAGTAGTGATTCCTTAGGCAGCGGTTTTTAAGGAAATTTTGACTATACCAGTTTTAACTTCATTATATTTTGAAAAATATACCTACTATATGTATAATATTTTAGATACCGATAAAGCACGGCATTTTTTGTACGCAGAAATTCTTTCATAATTTTTTATTCTAAAATTTGGCAGTTATTGTCAAAAACGTGACCTCATCTTTATTCGGCTATTTATCAAGGTATTTAAAAGATTTTTAAAAAAATAGTTAATTATATAAAATGTAAGCATTTTCAGAAAAAGAATTGGTATGTATCAAATATTAATTTAGTCAGCAAGTGCAATAGATAATATTGCAGAACGCGGGCAATAATATTATCTATTGCACTTGATAACTAAATTAATATTTGATATATACCAATTCTTTTTTCTGAAAATGCTTACATTTTATATAATTAACTATTTTATCAACATTTTTGTAAATACCTTGATAAATAACCGAATAAACATGATATCACCTTTTTTAGAATAACTGCAAAATCTTAGAATAAAAAATTATGAAAAAATTTCCTCGTACAAAAAATACCATGCCTTATCGGCATCTAAAATATTATTTATATAGTAGGTATATTTTCAAATATATACACACAGAAAAAGAAAGTTTTAGAACAAATAAATATTATTCAAGTCAAGAAAATGTTAAGTTCGTATATAAGCAAAAGCATCATTGAGTTAAAATAAGAAAAATATTTGTTTGGAATTATTTTTAATATAACTATTCAATAAATTTGATTTAAAGAATAGGTGTATTTAAATTAACACACTGTCAGATTTTGAAATAAACATTGCATTTACTTGCTGGGATACACTGTAAATGTTTCTATTGAAATTACCATTTACTTGAATTAATGAAATATTCGCGTTATTTTAAACGTATCTTAGATTACATCTGAATATATGGTTTATTTATTTGAAAATATGATATACTCAGATTAAATGTTTTCGAATATTAATACAAATATATTATGTTTTTATTTTAAATATAAGCCTTTCTCACAATAAAATAGGCCCAATGTCTATTCAAACATATTATATTCTTATTTTAACCATTTATTTTCCTCATAATAAATGTATTCAATATGTTGATCCGAACATATGAAATTGTTATTTTAATTATATACAGGATGTCCCGGATGGTGTTATACCTATACTACAAATTGACCTAAATTTTCATTATTGGACAGTCACTCTATAAAAATGTTTACTTTTTAAAATAATACAAGTTGTGTTGTGAAAATGTATTTTTTATATAGGGTGTTTAAAAATTTCAAAAATATGATTTTTCTGCCTTTATATTTAATTTTCAAGGAAAATGGCATTTAACACGTTGCTAACACTTAAAAACCTCATTAAAAACCTCATTGAAATTTCCCAGCACACCACATAAAAAAATAATATTCACAACGCAAATCATATTTTTTTAAAAATCGAAAATTTTTTTAGAATAGGTATTGTTTAAAATTAAAATTTATGTCCATTTGTGGTATAGGATACCCCATCCGGGGACACTCTTTATATAATTACAATAACAATTTGCATGTAGTGATTTACTCTATATCAACATCTTTAAAAATTAAATTCCTGATGATGCACGAAATAAAACAAAAAAATGTTATGATATATTTATTGTCTATATATACTGACATATTTATATCTATATTCACTACATCATATATTGGTATATACATGTCTAACATACCAGGGTGTCTCACTTAAAACATCGAATCCCCTTTATTCAAAGACTAAAAAAATATACGTTTTCAATATTATACATAAAAAAAAACAAAACTGCAATGCAAAACTTTTCGTTAATAATGAATACTGTGAAATACAATCCCACACCTAATAATAGCACAGTAAGATTTAACAAAGATTTAAATACACAAAACAATTTACAAATATGTAAAATATAAATTAATGGCATATACTTGTACCTTTTTTTATTACAAACAATAAGATATATATGATGAAAGTTATCTCAATGATATCTGTAACACCTGGAAACTGCAAAAAACTATGATAATACAAAAAAGCCATTTTTTTATTTATGTAACAACATCAACATAAACAGAAAATATTTAAAGAATCTGTTGTACCATCAAGTGTTTTTTGGAGTTCACCTCACAACGATATACTCTAAAACAATACCACTTTTATAAAGGACTTGTGAAGAGTAAATGTCTGCAGATACCCTTTGGATTTATTGATGATTCCTTCCTCCTGCTTGTGTGAAAAAGCTCTATCCTGCCGTGCACTTTATTAATGTCTCTATTTCTCCAGGGCTCTATATAAAAATATCATTTATTAAAGACAGCAGTAGAATGAATTAAGACAAATATATACAAATGCATGCATGCGTATATGTGTCCACATGGACCGAACTTACTTGTAGACTGTTTAATTTTTTATATTTGACAAAGTTATTATTTATAAAAACTTCTGTTTATTGTAAAAAGTTCGTAGCCATTCTAAGAATTATGATTTACTATACAGGATGATCACAAATTAAGAAAATATAAAATTTTACTAACAGTAAAGTACCTTTATTTCAATGAATATAATCTAATTTTATGAAGAAAATAATACAATTCCAACACAAATGGTCAATAATTAATTTTCTTGACAATTCTTATTTTGTCTAAAATATGTCATTATTAAATAAATTGTCTAAGTTCGGTTGGCTGTGAATAATTATATTAATATTGGATGAAACTTTGTATTAGGACCTAACCTAACCATATTTTAGCCATTTTTGCATTATTTGCAACTTTACATAGTATTTGATTATATTAATTATAAATTATAAGATATTTTACTCCTGATAGTATAAAATTTTATATTTTCATTATTCCCGATTAGCCTGTACAGTATTCGTAATCCTGAAAATAAACAGAATAAACAGAAATTCTTGAAATGAAGAATGATTTTTTATAAAAAAAATCCAAAATAAAATAGTTGACAGGTGTACTTATAGGTCCATCGAACATATGTCAGAAAACATAAAAAAATGAGAATTTTCCCTAAAACCATTGTTTTTAACAATGACACCTGCGTTAAATAATTTTTTTAATATCACCATCGTGTTCAGCGCAGTTTCTCCTATAAGAAAGTCAATAAAATTGCTGTTTTAAATTTCTGACCAAAATCATCCATGATTTTTACGACGACCGGCCTACAAGTATAAATTGTAAGAGATGTTTACTGAAACTGTTGGATAAAAAAACACCTGACATCGGCCGCCCAACATTATACCTGCACCTGCAGCATCGGTTTGATTGTTCCACCGAAAACAAAAAACTCGGCACTCTGACCCGCGTCCGCACTACTTCAACTTTTTGTATCAGTTAAGGAAATGTAAACAAACATGTCCTATATAGGTATGTTTCTTCCCAACTATGTAATTAAACAATTCTTACTTTATAAAGCCCATTTATCTAGTTTTTACGCCGTTAACTACCTCGGATCACGAATCTGATTGTTAGAATTATTTTCAAAATGTATCCAAAAATTTATTAACAAAATGGTTCAGTGTGCGTCGTCTCTTTATTTAATAATCTATATTATAACTTTCAAAAATAAAATGGCGGCTTCGACATTTTCAATTTATTACAATTCAATATTTTCAATTTATAACAATTTAAAGAACAAGCTTTGCTTTGCCTTCTTAAGTATATTTTCGAAAATTATATTAGATTCATGGAAAGATGTGGTGCATTGAACCATTTGTTTTTCAATCCCTTTAGAAATGTTTTGAAGGTTTCCAGTCCGCCAATTTGTTTTTGAAAATTTCAACATTGAATTTAATTCATAATCAGCGATAATATTAATTTCACTGTAAAGTCGTTTTCATAATTGTAAGGCATGTAAAAAATGCGGTAACTACAAAGCGAGCAGGCGGCATCTTTACCTATTCAATGATATCGCCACGCGGACTTCTCCGACGGGAATTTTTTATGTGACTTGGAAATATGAAGGCAACTTTACCTACATACGGAATATTCTGAATTTTGGTCATGATTGCCACGGGACTAAAAACTATCAATCCACCACTAGAGTCGAGTATACCTATACTTTAACTTGTCTGAGTTAATAAGTGCGTGTATTTACGATTTCATTGTCTCTTACACTCTTGCACACAAAGTTAAAACAATAGCCTAAAAACATTGATCAAGTAAGTCGACAAAGCTTATTTTAGTTCAGCTAACAAAACGACCTTTGGATCAGTCAAATTAAAATATACTGGACTATAACTATATTTGTTTACTAAATGCATCATAAGTAAAGTATATTTACCACTTACCTTCAAATGTGTTAATAATTAGGGAATTATAACCCCATTTCTCTAATAAATCACGCACAGACATGTTTTGCACAACTAGGGCAAACGGAATTATTTTTTAAGTTAAGTTAGTATTCAAGTCACAAGTCTACAAACTCTTCACGTTGACGCTGCCTATGGAACTGTGAGACCTTGAAATGCCAACGACGCGCGACATAAAAAAATATGCAAAATATGGATGTCTCTACTTGACTACATATTCTCTTCAAGTCAAATATACGATATTCTTAAATTCTTAAACATATGCATATATTCAGAACAAGAATATTATTTTCGTTTCAAATGCACATATTATTTGTTCTAAGAAGTGATGCATTTTTAAGTTGAAATTACTTTTAGTTTCATATTTGGAATATGAAAGTTTTGATTTGATTATCTTCCTTTCAATTTGAATAAATAATTCAAGGTTTTGCTACACTTCTAACAAATAAACACATGGCTTCAAACGAAGAAAAACATCTCTCTTTGAGTATATAATATATTCCAATTCCCAAACAAATTTGTATCTTCAAAACAAGAATTCTTTTTTCTGTGTGTACCTAATGGATTTAAAACTGGTATTGTCAAATTTTCCTTAAAAAGTAGGACATTTTTCAATATAACTTAGCAGCACTTCAAAACTGTCCAATGTACATTATTCAAATTTCAGTGAATGATTTACAATGTTCATAATTTTTTCAATTTTTTCCGTTCCTCCGTTTTTGAGATATTCGCGGTTAAGGTGAGGGATCAATACATGTTAATAGTATATTAGTTAGACACATCTTATCCTACCTTTCATACGCAGTGTACGTACCTAGATTGTGAGCCGCAATAATACATATGACTAATTTAGCGCGCTTTAAAAAAAATCGCTGTTGCCAAATGATACACATTGGGAAAAAAACAATTATATCAAAAACTTTTCTAATGTTTGGGCTACATTTGCTTCACTGTATGTGTATACAAATTTTCAAAAATAAAAAAGTTTATCGATTGGTGAAAATTGTAATACGTAAAATTCAAATATCTAGATTTCCTAATTTTTAAGGAAATGAAAATGCGAAGTGTGTAAAAACCATTAGTACAGTTAAAAGCGCTATTGTGTGTACTTTAATTGAAAAAAAAAACGTCGATAGCAACATTACTTAGTTTTGAAGATATGACGGTGGAAACAAAAAAAAAAAAACACATTTTAAAATACAATATTTTCCCTTTTTTTTAATTTAAATAGGTCCAGACCATGAAAAAATGTCGTGAAATGAGATTTCATATGCCCAGTGACATGCTTAACAAAACCATATTTGACCTGGTTCTACGCCAGAAAAAAAAAAAACGACACGATGGAGTCTCGAATTCGCTCCTCTAAACTTATAGAATCAATTGAAAGTAGGAAGTAAAAAAGAGAAAAAAATACAGTAAGCATGAACAAACCATTATATTTTATGTAAATAGTCATTTACAGTATAAAAACAATTCACAGCCAAATATTCTTTCAGTTTTTTTTTTAAACTTCGTGTACTGCGAGATATTACGAATCTCATCAGGAAGTGCATTATACATAATGATGCAATTGTAGAGGGGTAATCGCTTAAATGCACTTGTGCAGTGGTTGAGAATACTCAAGAGCTCACCATGTCTCGTTACATAATTATGAATATTTGCTTTTGTTTTAAACTGGTCTAAGTTAGTTTTGGTGAACGTGAGACATTTTAAGATATAAATCGATGATGCTGTGGGTATTGATTTTTTTTTTAAATATGTCCTTGCCGGTTTCGTTAACTTTCAAATCAAAGGTCAATCGAATAATTTTTTTTTCACCTATAAAAACCCTTTTAAAGTCAGTAGCTCTACCCCATGCCATAATATTAAGAAATATGTAACTGTATGCCATTCAGTAATAGATATTAATTAAACCATCCTTATCGAGAGTTGACTTTAACTGCAACATTGCAAAATAAGTTTTGTTTAATTGATTACAAACGTGGTCTATATGTCTAGTTCAGGATAATTTGTGGTCGAGAAAAGTAAGTAATTTTACTGACTCGGAGCAAGAGATATTTTCATTAATCATCAAGTTGCTAGGAATAGGTCTTTGAAGATGAAAGTTTAAGAACACATTTTTTTTCCATTTAAAATGAGTCTGTTTCTTTGGCGCCAATTGCTTAATGATTCTGTGACTTTATCAAAGACATTTTGGAGCTCCTCAGGAGTATCCGCTGAGACAGTACTTGTTGTATTGTCCGCAAACATCGTGATATGACCACATTCCATATAACTGGATAAATCATTCATATATAACATAAACAGTAATGGGCCTAATACGGAACCCTGCGGAACTCCAAGTGCAACGTCATGTACTTTAGATTTTCTCCGTTGAAATTTACAACCAGGGATCTATTTTCAATATATGATGTTATCCAGGACAGAATGTTGTTTCTAGTATCATAGTGGGGTCGATCTGGCATGCAAAATCAACGGAAGTGACGTTTTTTTTATTATTTTTTTTTTTTTTTTTGTATGAAGTCGGACCTCTCGAAACTTGTGGTGACTAGTGTGGGCGACTCACGGGTGGTGGAGGGGGGCTAATTTACATGTAAAGATACAGGAAATCAGTTTTTCGGACATAGCTCACTTAATTTAATTCGGATCGAAAAATTGTATGGAGTAAAAATAAGGGGCTCGCAAATGCGCATAAGCGAGATATTGCAATTTGATGGTCCGGTTTTGTATACGGATTTTTTGCTGCGGCTAGAACGTACCGAGAGACGTTTTCGCGTTTTTTGCAGGGAAGAAAGTGACTTAGCGACTTTTCCCCCCAATAAATAGTCTGATCCAAAGTAGTGTGTCCAGATTTCAAGTCGTTAGATCGATTAGGAGGGGTGGGGGAGGGGAAAACGAAGATAATCTTGCCCCACCACTTTTCTTCCTAAAGAAAAATCGTTTTTTCCACAACCATTTGTTTATTTATGCCGAAAATTATAAACAAATGATAAAACGTTGAATTAGGAACCCTTCCCCGCCCTGACCCCTCCTAATCAACCTATCGACTTGAAATTTGGACACAGTGCTTTGGACCCGCCTATCTACTGGGGGGAAAAAAATAGCAAGTCGCTAGGTCTCTTTCTTCCCCGCTGAAAAACGCGAAAACGGCTCTCGGTGCGTTCCCGCCGCAGCGAAAAATCCGTATACAAAACCGGACCTTCAAATTGCAATATCTCGAGAACCGTTGGACCGATTTTGACGAATCAAAATTCATTTTACGCCCATGTGCGAGCCCTTTATTTTTACTCCATACAATGTTCCGATCCGAATCAAACGAGTTATGTCCGAAAAACTTATTTCTCGTATCTTTACATGTAAATTTCCCCCCTCCACCACCCGTCAGTCGCCCTCACTAGCCACCACAAGTTTCGGGAGGTCCGATGACTTTATAACATCACAAAAAAAAAAGTAAAAAAAAAATGTTGTCACTTTGAAATCCAGATCGACCCAACTACCAATGCTCAAAATTGCTTTATTGACAATATTAATAGCTTTGGTAAGATCAACAAACAGTGAGGCCCCGTACTTACGTTTATCTAAGCACTAACATACATATTCTAGCAGATAACAAGATGCTGTTTCTACCGACTTGCTAGATCTAAAACCGTGCTGAGATACTTTATGTTATTCCTTTCAACATAATATGATAATCTGTTGTATTCCACTCTTTCAGGTATTTTAGATAGATTACTTAAAATAGAAATTTGTCTATAATTTTCGAGATTATTGGGGTCACCTTTCTTTAACAGAGGAATAACAGTGGGTAGTTTCAAGCAAGCTGGAAAAATACCAGTTTCAACTGACTTATTTATTAAACAAAAGGTTCCAAAATGTTATTTTCAATGCTTTTTAACATTTTTGCAGTTAGACCATGACCACTTGAATTTTTATTTTTAAGTTATATTATAACCACCGTTACAGTGTCAAAATATATGGAATTTAAAACATTTTTATTTAGAGTGCACGGTAAACAGAGATTAAAACCAAAGTGTTCTTTAATTGTTTTAGGTGCAATATTAGAAAATAAGTAAATTAGAGTAATGCTGGTAAAAGTCTATTGCAATTTACAGATTTGAATGTCTTATAATTGTGGTAAATGAATGTGTGGACTTGATTACAATACTCGCTATTTGAATACATCTTTTATGGAATGTTATACCTACTTGCTTAAAACCTGGTAAAAAATGTAGCTAGTTTTTTGTAGCAAAGTTATGGTTAAGATTGTTGTGAATATTTTATTTATGTATCTAATAAAAATAATATTTTATTTATGTTATATTTATATTATATATGTTAAAAAAAGTAGACATAAATTACATCAAGTACTATACAGGGTCTTCCAGAAGAAGGCAATCAAAGGAAGTAAGGTGATAGGGGAGGTCATTTCAAATCAAAATAACCATATAATATATGGTTATTTTGATTTGTCTAGCAGTTATTAAATTGTTGATGGTTTAAAAGTTATTTACAGTTTTGCAATTTTTCCTGAAATTGTGTAGTGTGTCAGTAAAAAATTTAATTGTTTTCATATTTTAAGAGAATTTTAAGTTGGCGAACATTTCCCTCAGTAACAATCTTTACTGGTTTCCCAAAAGGCTATTGACCTGAGTCTCTCATCTTACAAAAAAAAAATTGTTTATAGAAATAGAACATAACATTTTCATACCAAATTATAGTGTGTCTCACTTAAGAGTGTAACAGCATAATAATTCTTTTATTTTTGTCTGATTTCAATCAAACTGATCTTAAAAGATAGATGTCACCAAGGTCTATTTAAGACCACAAATTCACTTTCCATCTTTAAATGCAAGGCCATCTATGATGCTAAATTGTATGAAAAAAATCCAAAAATTATAGGCATTTTTTAATCAAAAAATTTTGTTGATAAATCTTGTTCAAAATCATTCAAAAACCCTGAACAGAAAGCGAATTGAGGCATACATTAGGGCTGAGGGAGGTTTAATAGAACATAATATTTAATTCTTTTGGTTGTATTTATTATTCGTTTGTGTAAATTATTTCAAAGAAATAAATTTAAATATAATTTTTATTTAAATGTCTCGAAAAAATTTTTTTCATCCAGACCTCATTTTTTTAGAATTTAAAAGGGTGCTCCTTGCTGCAGTGAAAATTGTTCCAATAATGGAGTTGTTTATTTTTAATTTTAGCATCCTGCTTTCCAAAAATGTTTAATAATCTGCAGTAAATAGGGCGGATACTCTACTTCGTACAATTTAAATATAAGCCCTATATGCCATATGCCGTCAAATGCTTTATGAATATGCAAAAATAATGCAACATAATATTATCGGTTTGTGTATTTGCAGTTAGGATGGTAAGTGGTTGTAATATGGAGCAGCCATTTTTGAAACCAAATTGATAAATTTTAATTGCATATTCAAAGCTTTCATCCAATTTTTTTTCAATATTTCTTCCAATATTCTTTCATCATTGGTAATAATGTAATTGGCCTATATTGTTTGTTTTTGTATGGTCTAAATTGGGCTTTGGAATGTTAATAATGGTGCCATATTTCCACTCTTCATGGAAATATCCCGTGAACATGCAGAAGTTTAATTCATGTATTTCTGGCGTCAGACGTTTTATTATTAACCTTGGAATATTGTCATAATCCGGTGTTGTGTTTTTCCCACTATTTAGCACTTCATAAAATTCTGCCCCATCAATAGGTATTACCTGATTTCTGAAATTGTTTTCATTCTGAAAATAATATTCGTACCAATTGCTTATCTGATGTTTGTGGTCTTCGTTAAAATCGCCGGTTTCAGTTTGTGTGTGAGATTTTCAATTCTTGGAATTTGTTCATACACTTTGTAGAACTTTTCCAATAAAAACATTTTTTGAACTCTATTATCTTGTCAGATGGAAAAAAATGGTTGTTTGAACACTTTTGGTTCTCAGTAAGTTTTGGTTCATATTTAAGTGATGCTCACAGAAAAAAATTACTGCAAGGAGTTGACCAACTAGCAAAAAAAATTATACATATAATGTAAATTCTAACATGGTATAATACATAGTTATTCACAACACATTTTTGTATAATTTTTTTTTACAAGTCGTGTTTGTTAAAAAATACATTTTACAAAATTTCAAAGGTTAAGTAGATTTCAAGTAATTTGTCAAATAAAACAAAATAAGTAAAATAAGGATTACTTATTACTTTTCAACCGACAGTCACACATGTGCACCATTGCACTGTTAGCTTTTGTGAATTAACAGCATGTTATAACGGTCCGGCAGAATGAAGTATTCATTTTCAACATTAATTCATGTCATAATATAATGAGATAAATTCAAGTCTAGTCGCCATGCTTCTGTGGTAAATGGAAATTTAAGACAGTTGTCAAAGCATTTGCGAGATATGTCAGTTTAGCTGTGAATATGAAGCATTGATCAAATACTCAATGTTCCTTTGCGGTTGAAGCTTATTTAAATTACTATTCTCTTGTAATCACTCAGCGTTTATTTCGTCGTCATTTTCATTTAAATTCGCAGGATGCAGTTCCCAGTCTAATAACAATTGAAAAGTGGGTACAAAAGTTTTGCAGTATTGCTTCACGTGCCAGAGAAAAACCAAGGGGAAAAACTCGCTGTGTAAGCACACTTAAAGATGCTGAAAGGGTAAGAACAGCTGTGCTACAAAGCCCTAAGCAACCTGCAATATGACAAGCATGAGCCCTCAATATTTCAAACAGTAATTATCGCTGCATTCTGAAAGACTTAACTATCATTCTGACGAAATTAAAGTCGTACAAAAACTTCTGCCTCGAGATTTTGGAACACGTGTTGATTTTTGCGAACATTTCGAAGGACTATTTGCTGAAAACCTGAGTGTCAGCAGCAAGGAAGTGGTCATTTGACTGATGTAATGTTTATTTCCTCAAGAACCTCGTGTTTAATTTTTAATTTTTAAATAAAAATTTAGCCATTACTAAAAACAACTCAATATAAAATGGATAATTCATTCTGCAGGGCCGTTATTTACGGCCGTATTCACCATTGTCTGTTATATTAGTATCGGGGAGTTAAGTCTGCAACAGTCTGATAAAGTTACTATCCGGTATTCGCCATAATGATTAGGGCCTAATAGCCAGTTAAATCCTTTGATAAGTTAACAGGAGATATTCGAGCTGTTAAACCCTAACAGATTCATGTCAAAACGTCAACTGTCAAATAATCCTTGTTTACATCAAACAAATTTTTTTAAATAAAAATGGAAAGAATTAATATAGTAATATATTAATATTTTTGAGCAAGAGAGGTTATTAGTTCTTTTTCACGATCAGTAAAATTTGGAAATCGTCTATTTTCTTCTTTTTCCATCTATATTGAATTTATATAATAAAAATTAAATATAAATTATCTTATAGATCGCTGGTCCTAACAATTAATACTTACTATTTAAAATGTTTAATAATCTGGATACAAGAGCACACAAATTATTTGTTTATTTACGACCATAGATAAATATGTCCGAGCACTGCGAGCGAGAAGAGAGAATTGTGACAGCTTTGTTTAGGTTACATAATAGTGGTGACATTAGCTACAACAAAAAACTACCAACATATTTCTGGTAACTTCCATTTAACTGCCTGTTTACTATCAGCGGTCTGAAATGTGATGGTGAATAGGGTATTTCTTTGTCAGGCTGTTAATAATCTTTATCTCTCTGTTTGTTACCAAACTGTTAAGTTAAAAATGGTGAATATGGCTGTTAGAGATTTTAGTGTGGCTGGTAACTATTTTTTAAATTTTGTTATAAGTAGTTGGAGATATGTTGTATCTTATATTCTATTATTTTGACGTGCGATATGTGCATGTGTATCATTTGTTGATCAATAAAGTATCTAACTTTATTTGTTAGAATGTAGTTTAGAGTACATTTAGTGTAGTGCTTATAACACGAATCACTTAAAAATTAACTATGTGGGGGTGTTAACGCCTAAAGCTGACCCCTACGGGAAATAAGAGCTATGCCCTAAATAACTTAAATTCCAATTTGTCAGAAAATCGTCCTGTGAAAAAGGGCCAAAACTTTTTAAGTAATTCATATGGGGTAATAGGTTATGACTCGAGGTTTTTTGTGGTTTATTTTCAGAATATTTTTTGTGGCTGTTTGGCAGCAAAAAATTAGAACCAATTTCTAAACTATTCTTATATGCTAGTATAAGAATTAATACTAATTTAAACAGTGTTCAGCACAATAAGTAACTAAAGTGCTATACTTATGCCACAGTACTCTATACAAAATAATACTTAAACATAAACATAGAAATTAGTTGTTACTCTTATACAGTTTGTTCATTTGTGTTGATTTATAGCAACTTTGAAACACGTTATCTCTCCCACACTCACATTATTTGTGATAGCACTATCTTTATTTAACTGCTTGAAGCTGCTTTAAATCAACACAAATGAAGAAACCTATAGAGTAATAATTCCACTTAAAAAATACTTCAACAGGGAACTAATATAAACATAGACATCGAGTAAAGCGAACAATATTCAGACAATATTAATAGTTCGTAGTATTTCAGATGTTTCATCTAATATGGACTGGATAGACATGGAGACATTACTACTATATATTTTCATTCTTCACGGGAATCTAGATAACTTGCTGCAATGCATACCTTACTAAATTGAACTCAAAGGTAATGGTGATTAAGAAACTGCAAAGTGATGCCTGGTTTCTGCCAAAGGGGCAGCCCAGACGTAACTGCTTTGCTTTAGCATGTGTTTCGCCAGTCTTTCAAGGTTAACTGTTAACTAACATACCTTAAGGTGACTTGGTACTGCTGCAGTAATATCTCAGAAACGACTTTTAAACAATTATTTCAATAAATTATGTCCCTAATCCATTTTCCATTTAAATTAAATTGTTCTTAAAAATAATGACCAAGACATCTCTGAATGTTAATGTGTGAACATTGTTTTATTTATGTTTGCTCCAAATCCTCAATTTCTTCTAGTCTCTTGATTGACGATCCATTCAAACGTCGTTTTATAAAGTTTTCGACAGTGATAACGATAACAAAACTTTCACTAAGTATATATAAATAATGGATACATCAAATTGATGAATAAATTTTTAAATTTTCAGAAAAGTAATATCTGTTATTGAAGCCTATTTCACTTGTAGATCACAAAAAGTTCAAATTGGAAGAAGCTTATCGGAGAATTTTATTCCCGCAACTTGGGTGCCTCAGTATAGTAATTTGAGGTCCTTAATTTTTATAATGTTTAGTAATAACCTATTAGAATGTCTTATTAATTCTAAGAGTTATTAATTTGCAGATGTCTTTAAAAAAATTGATACCTTGGCTTCTAGTATATGTACGAAATTCCAAGTTTCTGGACTCTTATTAGCTTGTTTATTTCTTTATCTCTATCACCCTCCAACCGTTCAATGGAATGAGCTCAAAGTATAATTTAGTTCCATATCTCGTAACAGAATATATACCTCCAGGGTGAGCAAGCTATCCCATCGGACCTTTTTTCTCATAACGCGCAAAAATATTGTTACCGCGAAATAGGGCCCTTCCAGCAACTCCACCCTAAATGGATATTTACCTGTGGAACGGTTAATATAAAAAAAATAAATAAATAAAAAGTAAAAGTTGCCAGATTCAGAAACAGAAGAATCAGAAAACTTATAAGAAGAAGAAAAATAAGGAGCTGACGATAGATGGAAACTGAAAAGAAGTATCTCGCAAACACCTGCACACCCCAGCCTATGATGACAGACGGAAACTTAATAGAAGCATGGAAACTTAAAAGAAGCATCTCACAAAGACCTACACTTCCCATCCTGTATTCCCACCCCATGCGTCATGTGGCTCTTGCTGCTGACAACAAGCATGTCCGATGTCCAATGGCGTATGCAGCCAGTTCGGCGGTATATAAAACATCCGAGATTTGGTTCCGGCACGCGGTTTGGCCGTCCATTGTGCGTGTTCGACGAAAGACCAAGCTGCGTGTTAGAACGAACCTCCATGAATGCCCGGCATCGGCAGCTAACGCTGGCAAATTAATCAATCAATCAATATCTGGGTATAATAGAATGGAATGATTTATTGGTGTTAAATACACAAAGAGCTTACACATGTCAAAATACAAATTATAAAATAATTTATAGAACAAAAATAATTACTAAATGTCTATAGTACCCTAGTTTAAAATACGATTAAATAGATGCCAACTGACAATTAAAAAGCGGAGAAACTTAATTTTATAATAGACGAAATATCGTGGAACAATCGAATTAAAATGTTTGAAGTAATAAATAAAATAATACATGTGTGTACCAAAGGTCAAGTCAATATCTTCATCACATCCACAATAACTGTGCGTACAAGAAAAGTTACAGACATTTTTGGGTTCTTTTTCCCTCAAAAAAATCTCCATGTTTCCTGGTATTCGAAACCTAATTCGACCAAAAAGTATTATTATACCGCCAGTATATGGATGTGGAAATAATTATTTTAGTTTAATTTAGCTGGTATTGCCTTTTCTTTGGTAATTTTCATGTACTTGGTGTTTGTAAGATGTATTTTTAAATAAAATATTATGAGTACCTAATAGTTTATAAAATACTATCAAGTGAAGTGTGGAAGACTTTCAAAGGGGACAAAGAGGGTTATTGAGAAAGCAGATGTTGGCATATGATTATGATTTTGGATACATGCCTCATATTTAATATTCATACTAGGTTATTATTAATTTCTAAAATGACAATATTAATCCATTTTCTGTAGATTTTGACCCAAAAATAATTTGCTTACTAAGCAAATTTTGTGCATGCATGTAGTAATTTAGACATAGATTATCGCGTTGAAAAATGGGTTTTTAAATGAATACCGTATAAATCAAACATAATGGTAGAGAACATCACATGTCATGCTTGGCGGAACCCTTTAGGGTTATTTGTCTTATTTGTTATACTAAAAGTGCGACGTCCACAGGTATCTGCCATATTACTCTGTTGCCTAGAGCAATACTGGCGGTACCCATGGCTAAAGTCACCTCAACTCGGTTGGCACACGACGGGGTTTAATTTCGTTATTGAATGAATACTTTGTAAAATAAAACAAAATGATAGAAAGCAAGTTACAAGTTTATTAGCAAAGATGCAAATATAAATAAAGGTCATACTTATATTTAATTAATCCCTTGGGAAGCCACCCCCCAAGGAGGGAAGTTAGTTCATGCAGCACCTGTCCTGTTCTTTACCCCACAAGGCTTCAAACCCAACTAACTGTTTCCCTGTGCTGTGACTCTTTTTTGCAACTTTTGCATTTTCTCCTTAGTTACAACGTAGCCTAGGTGAATATACTCAGTTTATTCTCATCAGGAAATTCCTCTATTCCTAAGTGGAACATATTTCATTTCAACAATAAAACAATTTAAATAATCTAATGTAATAAATAATATCCCGTACTAAAAATGCTGTAAATGGGTGTTTAAAATAAATCTGAAGTACTGTATGACACACAGAGAGAAATCACTTTGGAACATTTTGCACAATGTTGTGGAACAACGTCTTGTTGCATTTTTTTAAACAATTGTAAAATTTTAAGGCACAACGTTATATAGTTTTATACATTTTAATTGTGCATAATTCTTGTGCGTTTTATTTATCAAACATAAAGATTTAGTTACGATGAATTTATTGGAAACTTCGACCAACAAATTGGCGAAATTTAGAGTTAAATTTATTTATTTTTTCTCAACAAATCATAGCAAATTTAACTTAATTAATTGTTAATAGTATCCTCAAACTATATATTTTGTTGCCATTCTATTTACAATTAGTTTTAAGTAATTGTTTAAAGGATTTGCACAACTTCCCAAGTAGCATTTTTGGACACAGTTTAGGAACAAATTTAGTGTAATGGGAAACAGTTTTGTAACTGTTTCGATACTTATGTGAGATACAAGGGTTTACATACATTTCCAACATTTTTTCTGAAATTGTTACCATTTTTCACCTATTACAGATAGCACAACAATATTATGGAACAGTTTAGCAACTGTTACCACCTTTCGATATAATTTTTTCCGAAACAAGTGTTTGAACACATTTTCGAAACATACTGCAGCATCTGTTACCTCATTTCTAAATTGTAAACTTGTGTCGATACATTATTGAAATTGTATGGAACACATTCTTGTCGCCAAATGTTTTCAAACTGTTACCATTTTGTTCCATGAATATAATGGAAACATATGTCACCACAAAGTAGATTATTAACCGAAACCGTGTAAATTTTTTAATAGTTATTAACCTCACATTTTACTATTATTAAAACCATAGAAAAGTTGGGAAAAATGGGAAAAACCAAACAATTTAAACATTCTTCCAGGTATTACAATCTGTTAAACTATACAAGAATTGTGAAACCATGAGTGACTTTAAAAAAAGTTGCTGTGGAATGTCAAAAGACAAATAATAAATTAACAAGTCTTGGGACTGATGCGCTTACAACGGGGTCATCAAATAATGTGGTGAAAGTAGAAGAAATTCCTATTAATATTGAGGAAGGTAAAAAGTTGTAATAAATAGTATTTGGGGTACATAGTGATCAACAACAAAGATAGTAGAACGTTGCTTAAAACTCCAAACTGTCCAAACACAACTGTTCAACAAAAACCGCCAGAAATGCCGAAATGCGCGTGCAACATAGCCGGCAGGCGGCCGTTTGTTTACATGCTGCCAACCTTTCCGAAACCAGACCGAAACACAAAAGAAATTGTTTCTGTCAGAAAATGACTGTGTAACATTTCCAAAACAATTTCGAAACAAGTTTCTTTCAGAGGTAATATGCTACAGTAATCGGAACTGAGTGGATACATTTAGGGAATCAAGTTTCTTTTTATCAAATATGATCTAAATTTTCGAAACATATGCAGAACTGTTTCTGTAGCCATTTTGGTTGTAAATGTTGACGTTTGCTATTTAGCGGCCATTATGGGCAATCTTAAAGAAAACTCGGACAAAAGCTTAATATTGAAGATCACTAATTACGATAATTAGGAAAAAAAAATAATTTGGTATACTTAATCATTATCACCGACATAATCGAAAAAAATATATTTTATAACCTATATATTTTTATATTTAATACAAAAATATATTCGAAATGTTTGAATTTGTGAGGCCCATCGAAGTATCTCCGCCGAATAATCGATAAAATTCTTTCCGCTACGTCTCTTCGGGCCAGACATTGGCTTAAAATGATGACAAAGTTTACACATTATATGTAGTACACCAACCATGTTATTTTTATTATCCTATGTGTACCTAAATTGTTTCCATATTGAAAAGTAATCAAAAATACGCACAATATGGAAACATTCGTATTAGGTGAAAGATAATAAAAATTTCCGAAACTGACTGCACACATTTGTTCCCATTGTAAAAACGTGTGTATGGAAATGAATCAATATAAAATATAATAATGTATCGATACATTTGCGAAACTGTATATAAATCGGCGAGCTACAAATTTGAAACATGTTTCTCTTTATTTTCGAAACTAGCAAAGAAACGCCTAGTGCCACCACAATAGAAACATGTACTGTATAACCATAAGAAATTATACACGTGTCGGAAATGTATCGGAACATGTTGGAAACAGCTCCCATTTTAGACATGGTAGCAGACACAATTTGTTAGAAACATTTGCCAAAATGTTCCTTAAAATGCTACTTGGGTTATGTAACATAAAAGTGTGATTTTATTTTATAAATAAACTTGTGAAAGTAGGAGTCCCAATATGTTTATTTCCGTTGAACAATAATAGTAATCTATGCCTCTCGCACAAACTGCACAATTTAGTGACATACTATTCACAATCAGTTTGATGATATTGTTTTAAAATTTTGTATAATTGTTTTATTTGTTTCATGTAAAGTTTATTGGTTAAAACTTGTACTGACTGCGCCGGCCATGCTACGCATATACGCGCAGGCAATTACGCATCAGATCCAGGTGATATCTCGTTAAGTGAAGACATACACATCCGAATTATACAAGTACTTACATTTGTGATGGAATTTGTTGAAAACTTATTAACCGAGTGGAGTTTCCTAGATCTAATTCCATCAGCATTCACAGAGGTAAGTACTTCACACAGAGTTACAGATTTGCATATATGTTCTCTTAAATTGACTTCGTTAACATATAAATATAAAAATGGTTTCTTGTTTATTTGCGAAGAATGCATGATACCTATCTTCTAATACTTGATTTCGTTTACAGACAGAAAGCTGTTCCTAAACTACTAAACCCAAAAGACAAACTTGTAAAAGAACTGCTTCAAAACGAAGATAACACTTCTGATGGTAAGCAATACATTTGATTCTGGTGATGAACTGATAAATGTTATTTTTTTTTTTTTAAGAATATGACGTGACTACGACATAAGAATTATTCCTACAAACTGCGGTAATAGAAGCTAAAAAGAAGAAGCACTGGAAGCCTTCCAAATTAGAATTATTAAATGGATATATTTTAAGCATAAATGTAAGTCACCTACTATATAAAATTTATTTGTATTTAAAAAAATAGAAATGTCTTCATTTACCATATGATAATATATAAATGCATGCTCTATATGTATTGTTGTTCTGTTAAAATAAAATATTTATTCTTTAACTTTTTTTATTGAAATCCTTTAGGAGTACCTCCAATTTTGGAAATAATATTTCACAATCTGTGTTACAGAATAATACAATTAAAATGAACTGGATATATATAGTGTGTGAAATGAGTGCACGGTGAACCAAAAAATATATACATAATTTGGAGATTATAGAGTAATAAATTGTGCAAAACTAACCCCAGTTCATACATTACTGACAGCTTCTTTGAATTAAGTGTACATATTGTGCAAAATAAATTACAAAGTTGACAAAATAAACACACAATTTGTGGATTTCTCATTTAGAAATTGTGGGAAACTAAGAACACATTCTCTTAAAAAACTATAAACATTGTGTCACTTAAGAGCACAATTTTTTGTAAAAATGTTTTACAAATGAAGAGGTTTAGATGTGAATATTTGTTTAGGAAACCTTCAGAATATGTTTAAAAATTTCACACAAATTGTAGAAACTAACTTAATCTATTCAGAGATTTGTTCCACAAGTGGAATAAAATTATGTATTTTTATGCAACCATAATTCAAATTTGTAAAGAATTCGATTTATGTGATTTTTAAGTTTGTACAAAAATTTCAAACAATGTTAATGCATAAACTGTACAAAATCATTACCCCAAAAAAGAATGTGTTTTAGTTTTCCACAATTTCTAAATGAGAAATCCTCAAATTGTATGTTTATTTTCTCAACTTTGTAATTCATTTTGCACAATATATACACTTAATTCAAAGAAGCTGTTCAGTAATGTATGAACCGGAGTTAGTTTTGCACAATTTATTACTCTATAATCTCCAAATTATGTATATATTTTTTGGTTCACTGTGCACTCATTTCACACACTATGTGTATCCACTTCATTTTAATTGTGTTATTCTGTAACACAAATTGTGAAATATTATTTCCAAAATTGGAGGTATTCCTAAAGGATTTCAATAAAAAAAAAATTAAAGAATAAATATTTTATTTTAACAGAACAAAAATACATAATAGAGCATACATTTATATATTATTATATGGTAAATGAAAACATTTCTGTTTTTTTAAATACAAATAAATTTTATATGCATAAAGTTCTAGTTGAAAAGAAGTAGGTGACTTACATTTATGCTTAAAATAAATCCATTTAATAATTCTAATTTGGAAGGCTTCCAGTGCTTCTTCTTGTTAGCTTCTATTAACGCAGTTTGTAGTAATAAAGCTTATATCGTAGTTACGTCATATTCTTAAAAAAAAATAACATTTATCAGTTCATCACCAAAATCAAATGTATTGCTTACCATCAGAAGTGTTATCTTCATTTTGAAGCAGTTCTTTTACAAGTTTGCCTTTTGGGTTTAGTAGTTTAGGGACAGCTTTCTGTCGCTTCGCTTAAGAAAACGAAATTACTCTCAAGCTGTAGAAGAAATCAAGTATTAGAAGATAGGTATTATGCATTCTTCGCATATAAACAAGAAACCATTTTTATATTTATATGTTAACGAAGTTAATTTAAGAGAACATATGTGCAAATCTGTAACTCTGTGTGAAGTACTTACCTCTGTGAATGCTGGAATTAGATCTAGGAAACCCCACTCGGTTAATAAGTTTTCATCAAATTCCATCACAAATGTAAGTACTTGTATAATTGTACGTCTTCACTGAACGAAATATCACCTGGATCTGATGCGTAATTGCCTATATGCGTAGCATGGCCGGCACGGTCAGTACAATTTTTAACCAATAAACTTTACATGACACAAATGAAACAATTATACAAAATTTTAAAACAATATCACCAAACTGATTGTGAATAGTATGTCATTACATTGTGCAGTTTGTGCAGGCGGCATAGATTACTATTATTGTTCAGCGGATATAAATATATTGGGACTCCCACTTTCACAAGTTTGTCAACAACCGTTTATAAAATAAAATCACACTTTTATGTTACACAAGTTGTGCAAATCTTTTAAACAATTACACAGAGAAAAATGTGTGTGATATTTTACCACAATTGTAGAAAATTGTACTCCAAATTGGTCTTAAAATGGTGACAGGAACAATCTGTGCAAATTAATAATACATTTTTGGGGAAATGATTTTGTACATTTTACATATTAACATTGTTTGAAATTTTTGTACAAACTTAAAAATCACATAAATTGAATTCTTTACAAATTTGAATTATGGTTGCATAAAAATACATAATTTAATTCCACTTGTGGAACAAATCTCTGAACAGATTAAGTTAGTTTCTACAATTTGTGTGAAATTTTTAAATATATTCTGAAGGTTTCCCAAACAAACATTCACATCTAAACCTATTCATTTGTAAAATATATTTACAAAAAATTGTGCTCTTAAGTGACACAATGTTTATAGTTTTTTAAGAGAATGTGTTTTTAGTTTTCCACAATTTCTAAATGAGAAATCCACAAATTGTATGTTTATTTTGTCAACTTTGTAATTCTTTTTGCACAATATACACACTTAATACAAAGAAGCTGTTCAGTATGTATGGGGTTAGTTTTGCACAATTTATTACTCTATAATCTCCAAATTATGTATATATTTTTTGGTTCACCGTGCACTCATTTCACACACTATATGTACCGACTACATTTTAATTGTATTATTCTGTAACACAGATTGTGAAATATTATTTCCAAAATTGGAGGTATTCCTAAAGGATTTCAATAAAAAAATTAAAGAATAAATATTTTATTTTAACGGAACAACAATACATAAAAGAGCATGCATTTATATATTATCATATGGTAAATGAAAACATTTCTATTTTTTTAAATACAAATAAATTTTATATGCATAAAGTTCTAGTTGAAAAGAAGTAGGTGACTTACATTTATGCTTAAAATAAATCCATTTAATTATTCTAAATTGGAAGGCTTCCAGTGCTTCTTCTTTTTAGCTTCTATTAACGCAGTTTGTAGTAATAAAGCTTATGTCGTAGTCACGTCATATTCTAAAAAATAAATAACATTTATCAGTTCATCACCAAAATCAAATGTATTGCTTACCATCAGAAGTGTTATCCTCATTTTGAAGCAGTTCCTTTACAAGTTTGCCTTTTGGGTTTAGTTGTTTAGGAACAGCTTTCTGTCGCTTCGCATAAGAAAACGAAATTACTCTCTAGCTGTAAACGAAATCAAGTATTAGAAGATAGGTATCATGCATTCTTCGCATATAAACAAGAAACCATTTTTATATTTATATGTTAACGAAGTTAATTTAAGAGAACATACATGCAAATCTGTAACTCTGTGTGAAGTACTTACCTATGAGAATGCTGGAATTAGATCTAGGAAACCCCACTCGGTTAATAAGTTTTTAACAAATTCCATCACATATGTAAGTACTTGTATAATTCGGAAGTGTACGTCTTCACTTAACGAAATACCACCGGGATCTGATGCGTAATTGCCTGCGCGTATATATGCGTAGCGTGGCCGGCGCGGTCAGTACAATTTTGAACCAGTAAACTTTACGTGAAACAAATTAATCAATTATACAAAATTTTAAAACAATATCACCAAACTGATTGTGAATAGTATGTCATTAAATTGTGCAGTTTGTGCGGGCGGCATAGATTACTATTATCGTTCAGCGGAAATAAATATATTGGAACTCCTACTTTCACAACCGTTTATAAAATAAAATCACATTTTTATGTTACACAAGTTGTGCAAATCCTTTAAACAATTACTTAAAACTAATTGTAAATAGAATGGCAACAGAATATATAGTTTAAGGATACTATTAACAATTAATTAAGTTAAATTTGCTAGGATTTGTTGAGAAAAAATAAATAAATTTAACTCTAAATTTCGTCAATTTGTTGGTCGAAGTTTCCAATAAATTCATCGTAACTAAATCTTTATATTGGATAAATAAAACGCACAAGAATTATGCACAATTAAAATGTGCAAAACTATATAACGCTGTGCCTTAAAATTTTACAATTGTTTTAAAAAATGCAACAAGGCGTTGTTCCACAACATTGTGCAAAATGTTCCAAAGCGATTTCTCTCTGTGTACTTAAAACTAATTGTAATAGAATGGCAACAGAATATATAGTTTAAGGATACTATTAACAATTAATTAATTTAAATTTGCTATGATTTGTTGAGAAAAAATAAATAAATTTAACTCTAAATTTCATCAATTTGTTGGTCGAAGTTTCCAAGAAATTCATCGTAACTAAATCTTTATATTGGATAAATAAAACGCGCAACAATTATGCACAATTAAAATGTATAAAATTATATAACGTTGTGCCTTAAAATTTTACAATTGTTAAAAAAAATGCAACAAGACGTTGTTCCACAACATATTCCTAAGCGATTTCTCTCTGTGTAAGCATTTTTTTATAAGTGCCACGATTTTTGAGTAAATAAATAAAAAACATTGTGAGTTCATCTTTGTGTAAAAGGATATGAATGTTATATTCAATCGTTGAATCGCGAAACTGCATGCACTGTGACAAAGAAAATGAAATAATTTTTTTAATAATCATAGATTTAAAACAAATATTCTAAAAGGTAGAGTTTCAGCTTTCGAATTCATCTATTTCTTAACAATTTCCTTTAATTTAATATTACTGAAAATTTAATTTCAGAAACTCATTTTGAATTTGTAGACTTCTTCAATTTATCCATTACACATACATTGATTAAAATGCAACAAAAACTTCTTAGGATTAATTAGTTTATATACCTATATTTATGAAATGACATGAAGTAAACACCTTTCACATAAAATGAGACGGTACTTAATTTTGTTCAGTTTTGCAATTTCTCAATTTTTCAGTAATTCTAAATTAAAAAATGCTGTAAAATATTCAAAAGTTAAGGTGGCCATTCCCTGGAAAGAGACATCCAATGGGGAAATATTTATTATTTTTGGCCATAACTTTTTTTTCTTAATACGTATATTTAAAAAAACTATAATAGTTAATAAGAGTACCTAAGTAGAACCATAACAAGACTATTGCTATGAATTCATTCAATAATTTCAGCGGGTTGGAAAATAGCTAGATTTAAATTTAAATATTATGTTAATCTTCTTATTTCGTAGTTTTAAATCGAGCTATTTTGCAAAGCACTGAAATTATTGAGTGAAAATTCATAGTAATAGTCTTGTTATGGTTCTACTTAGGTACTCTTATAGTTTTTTTTAATATATGTGCTAAGAAAAAAAATTATAGGCAAAAATAATAAATATTTCCCTATCGAATGTCTCTTTCTAGGGAATGGCCACCTTAAAGTAAAAATAATACAAATTAAAGGTTGAAGGGTGAACTTTTTGGTGGTATTATTATGTTTGCCAGAAATTATGTCGAAACGCAAGTCAGAAAACGGAAAAAGAAAGTATTTTCTTTGTGAGAACGCACGCAGTTTTGCGATTCAACGACTGAATATAACGGCCATTCATCTTCTATTACACAGTCATGAACCCCCAATGTTTTTCATTTATTTATCGAAAATCGTGGCACCTTCAAAAAACAATGCCAAGAACCCTTCTTTCGTAATATTTTGTTCTTCTACTAAATCGATGTTTTTTATAATAATAATAATACAAGTATTTTATTGGATAAACCAAATGGCCATTGACCAAAGTCCTTTAACCAGCCAGCATTTTAACTGCGACCAGCCAGACGTATCCACCAATAAGATAGACTAAAACACATCTTTTTCTAACTGCTCCGTTCAATTGGCTGATTTAGGCCACCCACAAATTCGTAGTATGAGTATGTCTGCAATTTTATCCTTTTTTCTCAGTTGTTCAACTAAAATTGGTTTGTACTGATAATACGTATTATCGTGTCAATATATCCCATCACAGACCATACTCTAAAACAGAACTCCGAGATATTTTTATGAACAGAGGACAATGGCAACTCTAGTTATGAGAACCAAATATGAGCATAAGCTTCCATATTTAGTAACGGGAGCCGTACAAACATAGAGAAACCAGTGTCGAAATGAAAGGTTTAAGAAACACGAAGAATTGACAAATTTAAATTAAGTTTTAGTCAATATCAAACTAAGATATTGCAGCCCAAAGTTGTACTCTCCTGTAGGGGTTTTAGAATACGATTCTAATTTTCTTTTCGGCCAAATAACCATAAAATGTAATCCACCAATCAACAAGAAGAATCATTGAGTCATGAGTTATTATCCCATATCGTCCCTCTTAATATGTATGGGTATTAAGAAAGTTCCTTCTTCAGAATTGTTCGGATACGAAATAATGATTTCTTTTTAAATTAAACCTTCATAAGACCTCAAAATGACCCTATGAGTACTAAAGTAGAGTATCGCGTGTTTTTGATGTTTGTTTCTGTTTACTTACGATTTTTTGCACAAATTATTAATTGGTGAGATCCTATAGTTTGGGTTAGTAATACTTTAATTTTTTTCAAATGGTTTAAACAGTAACATTTTATTATTTATTACTCTATCTTCGAAATAAAACTAGAGAGTTGCAATTTTTAAAAACTCTTCAACTTTTCCTCAACTCTACTCATTTAAAATACAGAAAATTTTTTTAACAACCGATAATTGTTTGAGTAATCACCGATTGTTTATTCATTAAATGTTCTGTATTTTCTAAAGATTAGATCGCTGAAAAGCTTAAAAGTTTATAATTAGCTATACTCTCTAGCTTTATTTTGAAAAGCTATATTAACAGAGAATAATAAATAGTTACAGCTAAATATGATTGTAATAAGAGATTTATTTAAATAAGTACAATCTAATTCGCACTTCATTAACAAACAAATTAATAATGCCTGTAATGAAATAAAAGTAGCTAATAATAACATATCATGAAAATAACCTAAAAAATTCAAATTTTTGGTGATGAAGCTAAAAACGGACACCAGATTCATGTTCAGCACATCAAAATACATAGGGGTTACCAAGTAGAGTCCCAGAAGCAGACCACTATTTTTTGTGTGTGTCTGTGTACTTAACACGTTGAGCCCCTGGTGGCATCTAAGTGATGCCTCGCTACCACACACTTTAGGGACCGCGAGGTACCAACGTAACGCCACACAGCTTAGATGTTGTTGGAACCGCGTGAGATTAACGTAATGCCTCTTAGCAATGAAATCTAAATGGGAATAGAAAGAGTGCGGTCCAACAAGAACACTGCTAGTTGCGGGTTAGGTATAGCTACATTTATATTGGATATATTACATTGTAAATTTGTGAAACTTAAAAATATGACACAATTGTAAAAAAAAATGATTATGTTTCTCAAACAATAGACAGTTTTCATACATTTCAGTTTATAGGGGTAGCCTTATGTTGTTCAAAAAAACAAGATATGCAATAATTATGTTTACAAATATTACACTGGTATTTGGATCTAGACGACTTGTTTTGGGCTACTTTTCTACCATACTCTTCCTTCATTTTCGCGTAACACACCACACACCTATTTTTCTTTGTTTCTGCCAAAATATGAGGTTCGGGATCATGATTATCGAGTTGCAACAGGAATAGACCGGATTGTTATGAGGTAATACATTGATACCATGCTGTCCACAAGAAAAAAATTCCTCTTTTAGTCAGCGAGGCATCAACATGATGCCTAATTTTTTTTTCTCTCAAAAATAGCAAAAAAAAGGATTTTTTTCGAAATTTAAAAATATAGAAATAAGGACCGTTACAAATATTAACATTTAATGAGAAAATCAAGATCCGGTCTGAACGAACCAAAAAAATTTTTATACAGCGGGGCTCAATGTGTTAAAATGTACATAAAGAAAATACATGTATAAATGTATCCAATGTGCATTTTTATGCAATTAACATGCATTAAAAATGTTTGTACAATGGGCCTTTACAGTACATTCGAATTTTGACATTTAAATATGGTGGGTGTCATTTGGGGAAAATAAAATAATTTTTTATCTAAAAATGAGGCGTCTTAGAACAGCAATCTCTGAGAAATAAATTAGCGAAATACAACAACTTTCACGGGGTATTTCAAACGCTTGAGTTTCACGCGCCTTGGTTGCACACGTAATCCCACCAATCATCATCGAGGACACAACAGAAGAACTTGCAAACCGACAACACTGCGATCACCCAGCGTGCGGATAACGGATAACCTTAAACTTTCATTTGAGCTGTCGTCTTTTCTGGGGCATTTTCGGTCGTATTTTCACAGAATGGAACAAAACACTGCTTGCTAGACATTTTAATCGAAATCGGAGGCTTTCAATTTACGCTAACCTCAAAACCAAAATGTCAACATCAACAAGCTGTCAAACGTCTAGTCATGAGCGATATGTCACTGCCGGTGATTAAATCACCGTGATTAAATCACGGTGATTATATAAAATATTAATATAAAGTGTAATTTACATCGTTTTACTTTCAATTCATACTTGTCCATTGCTGCTTAATGCAGCCATACATTCACACAAACAAATTACGGCGAACGGTATACATATCAGCTTGCAGATTGTGATGGCGTTAGTTTAAAACCACCGGAAGTGAAAAATATAAGTCGCCGTTAAGGAGTGATTGGAAAATCGCGATATCGCCCATCACTACAAACGTCAATTGAATGCTGATTTTGTACAACGTCGCCGAGTCGCCTTTTACACTATTGGCTTGGGATTGCTGACGTATTAATGGCGCGTTACGGATAATCGTTTAAATTGGACTTGTAAATAGGTGATTTTAATTTTTTTTTTCTGGCTCTAATCTGCATCAAAATAGAAATTGAAAAAATACGGGTATTTTAATTTTTCATAAAATTTATGATTCCGCAATAAAAAAAATATGCTGAAAAGGCCCATTTGAAAAACACTAAAATATTCACACAAATTAGAATATGACTAATTAATAGTTTGTGCTAAATTTTAAAAATATGCGATGTTCTACGTTTGCCCTCTTAGGGTAACTTTGGGTCCCAATAAAAGGGTATTGCAAGGATTTGATTTAAAAAGTAATGATTGTTACCCGATCTTGCTCAAATTTTGAGATCCTTTTTTTTTTAGTATTTAGAGCAGAATTGGGGGTGAGACATAAGTAAAATCGAAATATATTTTTCACAAGTATATATTTGAACCACCCTAATGGGCATATCTGTATCAATATTTCTATACTTCTTCGCTATAGCTACCTACCTAAGCTCTGCTTACCGACTTTTTGGATTATGTGGTGTTTCATGAATAAGAATAGCCCCGACACCTGCCGAATACTGAAAATATCCTGCTCAGGGAACAGCGACGAAATTCTCACTTTTCCTCATAATGGAAGAAAATATGTAACAGTTCATTTGTTCGGTATTCTGTTATATTCAGATTTAACTGAGAAGAACTATTGAATACATTTTTTAAAAAGATTATTTAATTTACTTCAATTTCGTAATTTCTTTACCCTTCACACAGCAAAATACTATTAAATTTGAGTAAATTTATATTTTGAATTTTTCTTTTTAGAATGGTTGTAGTGAAGTTAGTGAATCCTCTTCAACATCATCAGAGATAGGCAATTCAATTAGTAATTTAAACAGTAGCTTAATAAATATAAACAGTAGCACCTCAACAGGTACAAGTAAAGCTCCAGGATCTCAGTTAACACATAAACCAATTCCTTTCCAAAGACATCCCACGATAGGTTTAGAATTAACTAATAAATTGTTAGCAATTGAGAAAGATCCTACGTTAGGTGAGCTATTCTGTATGTTCCATAATGTCTCATTACTGTATATTTATTTTATTTTCAGATGCCCTAGAAAGAGAACAAAGGAAACAAACACTTTGTTTTGCATATAGTAGCTTAGGAGGTTCTTTTTTTAGCACAGGAAATGATACAGTGGAAAGTGTAGTTGGTAAGTATATAATTTCTTTACCATTAATAATTTGCATTGCATATGGTTTTTGAAAAATGCAAAATTTAGTTATGTACAAATAGTAGTTATTAAATATGGAAACAGTTAATAATAATAGCCATAAATATTGATGTTGATATCTACAGTTTTATCTTATTTCATAAATGAAATATTTAGTGAAGGAGTACAGTATGTAGCTTGATACTCAAAATGCGCAGTAGAGGACATGAGACCCTCAATATGGAACAGAGATGGAGAGTGCCGTGTTTTGAAGTAGTACATTCGGTGCTACAAATTTTTGAAAGTAGAATTTTTAAACTTTGTTCTCTGTAGTATAATGTAATAACAATTTTTAAAAACTATTGTATTTTCCAATTAGACACCAGAAAATCAAACGAAACAAGAGAATGTAAGAACCCAAATCACATAAAACACAACACTTTTTATGGACTGTACCGATGATGTAACCACTGCGGCAGAGCTATGTGAATTAGTCTGTCCCCACTATTTCACCTAAAGTCTACTGCGCATTCATCTCTCAAGTATCAAGCCACATTGCGAGACCTGTATTTCCAGATGTATTAAAAATATCAAAGTGCGTATGAAAATAAAGAGTCAAAACAAGATGTGGTCAATTACAGGTTAATTCAACTTCAAAGCCAATTAGTTAAAAGCTTTGAGCCTGGCATATTATAATAGACTAACAAATTTTGTAGAAACGGCTAACCTACTTAATGCTGCGCAAAATGTTGTTAGAAAAAATAAATCTACAACTACAGCCATTCATGAACTCGATGAAATGATCTATGAAGCACAATAATAATTAACACATACAGTAGAAATTTTCTGTCTAATATGTTCGCACTCCGTAAATAAATATTTATTTCTTAGTGAAGATTTCAAAGGCACCTTAATATTGCTATATTTGACTGATACATTTTTGTAAAAATTGTTTAAAAAGTGGATTGTCTCTTTTTGACATGTTACATCCTATCATACATACCAGTAAATCTAAGTTAAAATTACGTTGCGTGTCACTGTAAGTAAAACCACCTACGATCCGTTTATGATTTTCCAAAGAAATGTGTCTGAATATGAGCCTTGCTTGGCGACGAAATAGCTTTGTCACATCTCGTGCAATACACTTGTTTACCATCAAATTCTATGCCCTCCAAATTGTGAATCCGTTGTATCCTCTGCTCAGTTGGAACGGGTATTTTAATATAATACACTATACTATATAATACCACTGACCAACACACACAACGTTACGTCTGCTACTGTTTCATCATGAGCATGGTAATTTTCTCTCCTCCCACACTGGACGGACCAGGTAACGTAAGGTGCACGTGCACTACAAGTTAAAAGAATCTATTACGCCTTACGTTTGTATTTCATAGGTATAGTGCGTCACCAACTAAACACATTACCATGATAAAATTAATAAATTTCAATTAACGCGTTGCATGCCTTTCTGTGTTTGTAGTTTGGGAATGTTTTAGTAGGTGTTTACAATATAACAATATTATACCTACCTATCTGTAAAAGACAGCCCTGGACTCCAACCGCTACGTCCGAGGTATGCATAACACCTAGAATTAACCCTGATTGACAAACATTAACACCAGGTCGACTTGTGCACGATCCTTGAGAAGGAGGCTATACGTCACTGCTCAGGAATTCAAATTTTAGACATTAAAATGAAATACTAATAATAGACAATAAATTAAAACTTTGTCTATTTATTAATTAAAATGTCTAAGCTTTACCATATCACGATTCAAATAATCTTGTGTCATTTTTGAAATAGCAATGTAAGTACAAAAGAAGGAAAGTTTCAAATGTTTTCTGCAAATTATTTTGATGGGCGCAATATATTCATGGGGAATTCTTGCCTGTTATTAAATGTCACTAACACTATCAACTCGTGAAGATTTGAACTTATAACAAATTGGTTCGGTTTTCTGGAAGAAATTTATCTAACATAAATTCATCTATTATTTTTTGATTTAATAATCTAACCTTTGCATCAATAATTTCATTACTAAAAGCTTTTTTTTGCAGGAAATGCTTTAGATGAGTTGAATTTAGAAGATTCATTAAATCTATCGGGAGCTCTAGACAGGGATTTAGATACAGATTCCCCAACAGTATCCAATTCAATCTCAGTAGGATTAGCATCATCAGCAGGATTACTGGGTAGCTCAGCCCCTGTCAACATTCCAAGCTCTACAAGATCAGGTCTGAGTGGTTTCAGTCCCACAAGCAACAGTCCTTTGCAGCCATTTCTTTCAGCTAGATATTCACAGTCGGACCATATGGACTTTTTAAATCATTCTCAAATGCAATTGAGTAGTAGTGCATCTAAGATTAATAATTATCCAGGTTTCTTTGATTTTCAATCTCAAAGCATCTCTCCTAGTTCCAGGAATCACAATAATTTTAGCATGTCACCGAGTATGAATAGCAATTTGGAAGTTGTAAGGTACATATATTTTATATTTATATATAATTTTATTTTAATTATTTAGCATTAATCAATAACACATAATACACGAATAGAAGTTGTAGTCTGGTATGATGGCCGAATGAAGTTACTTATTTGCTTATACAACATTTTACTCCATAAGGCACAATTCATTTTTACTAATGACTACCATGTGCTATTAGTACAGAAGCCGGCATGCAATTACCTGATATGTTTGTATTAGCTGAAGCCATTATGGTGGCCGACCAAAAGTTATAGATAATATTAATGAATTCTTGTAATCATTAATGAAAAAAAGGTTTCTTATTTTGCATGATTTCTCGCTGAAGTTTATAGATGTTTCCTGGTATATTTGCTATAAATTAAGCCTATTTTCACGGACTAGTCATGTGAGGTAGAGTCAATGTCATGGGAGCTTGGACTATAAGATAAATTATGAGGGAAAGACGTCTGAGAATAAAATTTGTGTTCAGTAAGTTTTAGTAATTCACTTTCTGTGTATAAGCTATTAAATGAACTGTCTGCATTTGTATTGTTTAATCAAAGTTTGATGTGTTTTTAAATACTGGGCTTTTATAAATGATTACACACAGAGAAAAATGTGTGTGATATTCTACCATAATTGTAGAAAATTGGTCTTAAAATAGTGACAGGAACAATTTGTGCAAATAAATAATACATTTTTGGGGCAATGATTTTGTACAGTTTATGTATTAACATTGTTTGAAATTTTTGTACAAACTTAAAAATCACATAAATTGAATTCTTTACAAATGTGAATTATGGTTGCATAAAAATAAATAATTTTATTCCACTTGTGGAACAAATCTCTGAACAGATTAATTTAGTTTCTACAATTTGTGTGAAATTTTTAAATATATTCTGAAAGTTTCCCAAACAAACATTCACATCTAAACCTCTTCATTTGTAAAACATATTTACAAAAAATTGTGCTCTTAAGTGACACAATGTTTATAGTTTAAGAGAATGTGTTTTTTGTTTTCCACAATTTCTAAATGAGAAATCCACAAATTGTATGTTTATTTTGTCAACTTTGTAATTCATTTTGCACAATGTATACACTTAATTCAAAGAAGCTGTTCAGTAATGTATGAACTGGGGTTAGTTTTGCACAATTTATTACTCTTATAATCTCCAAATTATGTATATATATTTTTGGTTCACCGTGCACTCATTTCACACACTATATGTACCTACTTCATTTTAATTGTATTATTCTGTAACACAGATTATGAAATATTATTTCCAAAATTTTAGGTATTCCTAAAGGATTTCAATTAAAAAAAAATTAAAGAATAAATATTTTATTTTAACAGAACAACAATACATAAAAGAGTATGCATTTATATATTATCATATGGTAAATGAAAACATTTCTATTTTTTTAAATACAAATAAATTTTATATGCATAAAGTTCTAGTTGAAAAGAAGTAGGTGACTTACATTTATGCTTAAAATAAATTCATTTAATAATTCTAAATTTGAAGGCTTCCAGAGTTTCTTCTTTTTAGCTTTTATTAACGCAGTTTGTAGTAATAAAGCTTATGTCGTAGTCACGTCATATTCTTAAAAAAAAATAACATTTATCAGTTCATCACCAAAATCAAATGTATTGCTTACCATCAGAAGTGTTATCTTCATTTTGGAGCAGTTCTTTTACAAGTTTGCCTTTTGGGTTTACTTGTTTAGGAACAGCTTTCTGTTGCTTCGCATAAGAAAACGAAATTACTCTCTAGCTGTAAACGAAATCAAGTATTAGAATATAGGTGTCATGCATTCTTTGCATATAAACAAGTAACCATTTTTATATTTATATGTTAACGAAGTTAATTTAAGAGAACATATGTGCAAATCTGTAACTCTGTGTGAAGTACTTACCTATGTGAATGCTGGAATTAGATCTAGGAAACTCCACTCGGTTAGTAAGTTTTCAACAAATTTTATCACAAATGTAAGTACTTGTATAATTCGGAAGTGTACGTCTTGACTTAAAGAAATACCACCTGGATCTGATGCGTAATTGCCGCGCGTATATGCGTAGCGTGGCCGGCGCGGTCAGTACAATTTTGAACCAATAAACTTTACGTGAAACAAATTAAACAATTATACCAAATTTTAAAACAATATCACCAAACTGATTGTGAATAGTATGTCATTAAATTGTGCAGTTTGTGCGGGCGGCATAGATTACTATTGTTCAGCGGAAATAAATATATTGGGACTCCTACTTTCACAAGTTTGTCAACAACCGTTTATAAAATAAAATCACATTTTTATGTTACACAAGTTGTGCAAATCCTTTAAACAATTACTTAAAACTAATTGTAAATAGAATGGCAACAGAATATATAGTTTGAGGATACTATTAACAATTAATTAAGTTAAATTTGCTATGATTTGTTGAGAAAAAATAAATAAATTTAACTCTAAATTTCGTCAATTTGTTGGTCGAAGTTTCCAATAAATTCGTCGTAACTAAATCTTTATATTGGATAAATAAAACGCACAAGAATTATGCACAATTAAAATGTATAAAACTATATAATGTTGTGCCTTAAAATTTTACAATTGTTTTAAAAAATACAACAAGACGTTCCACAACATTGCAAAATGTTCCAAAGCGATTTCTCTCTGTGCAAGAGTCGTCACACAAGTGTCACATACATAATACACAATAGACAATCTCTTGACATACTACTTGAAGTGCTTAATTGTAACAATTTAGTATCAATAATAATACATTCTAATTTGCATTCGGATTATAGATGAACTAAAATGCTGAAATGATTGCAAGAGCAGTTTTATTAAGTTGCATATTAGTAGAGTGCAAATTAATTTCTATCTTTCCCCCCGTTGGCACTTTTAGAGTAAAATATATAACCTTACCAGATATGTTACTTATGCCCTGTAGATTATGAATCCACTTGTCGTCAAAAAATCGTCACGAATATAAGGGCACAAATCAAAATTTTCTAACTAACCACACCACGCGATAGAGTCAATCATGAAGCGTATTTTATCCAAAAATCATTAAATTCTCTGTAGAATTTCTATTTTTAAAATAAATAACGAAACGAACTTTTACATAGGCTTATATGGCAGTAAAAATAAAAAATCCTCATTTTCTCTGTTCGACTAATGCTGAAAATTAATTATTTTTCGTCTACTTTTCCATTCCCACGACGATATCTCCCAAACTATTATATTTATCAAAAAAATATATTCTTTATAAAATATTTGCCATATTTTCTAGATTACAATGGTTCTTAAATCAATTTTTTTAGTATTTAATAACCATGATATTTAATAATGTGTATCGTGATATCAATTTTCGAAGCTTATCAGCGGCATGCGTTCGTTAAAGATTCTCGCTCTCCCACTCTTTAAAACTGTTTCAACACACTCCACTTCGCACCCACATTGGCCTATCGTAAGATCGATTAGCGCATGGTAACTCTCGTGGTTCATGATATTAATGACATTTATGTCTTGAAAATGATTACTATGGAATAAATAATATAAGTATATTTGTTTAATATTAATTCGGTGTTTTTTCGCCTTACATCAAATTTTTGTGTAATATATTAACACGTTATAAGAAACTCGGCAGTTCAATGTTAGCAAGATACTTTCAGCTGGTATGTATTTTTTTAACAGAATTTTCTACCATATAGGTAGATTTCTAATCTAAAATCTAATCTACCATATAGGTAAATGAAGAAGAAATGAAAATGGAAAGTACTACTGATAGCGCAAGTTCGGAAAGTGAGATTGAGACAAAAATAAGATTTAAAGAAAAATAGATTCATAAGAAATTGTGCTTAAATTGTATGAAACCGGGCCCTGTAAACAAAGGTTTTGATAAATCGTTTGCAATATTTATTGATTGTTTAAAACTCCGTGAAAAAATAAGTAACCAAAGAGAAGATTATGTATATTCTAGAACTATGCGATTTCGAAAAACAAATCATTTTGGCTGTTTGGTGTGGCACCGAAATTGCTATTCTAGTTTTACTGGCAAAATAAATATGGAACATTGAAGGAGAAAAATGGAGAAAGAGAAAAAAATTAAAAACAGTTCAGATGGATGGAGTGCATGTTCAATAACTTCTTCAGGCGTGTCCTTGCGTAAAATGAATTTGTTTTCAATAAAATAGGTTTCTGAAGTAATGACCAGGAACACAGAAAGAAAAATAAGACTGTTAGCCCACCAAAATCCCATAATTTTCTAAAGAATTTGTGCTAACAATTTAAATGCCATAGAAACTAAATATCATGTTTAATATTTCTAAAGTCACAATAGAAAATGCAAAGTTTCATGCCCCGTTTTCTGAATTAACATATTTTTCGTTTCTCTTTAGATTTAACAATTTTGACTTCTTTGCCGGTAAATGTGTTTATAAGTAGTCTACTAATCTCTCTTCTAGACTTATATCTATCCATTCTAGATACTTCTCATCATAAATTGATGACATACCATACCCTTTTTGCTTCTGCTGTTTTAAAATAACAGTTTAAAAATAACAAATCGTTGAGAAGTACTAGCATTCGAGTAGTGGGTAAATGAGAACGCTGCCGGAGCGGGAGCAGGATCTTGGATCAGGATTTCCGGGAATTTACGTGCAGGTATGCGGGGTATCAAATTACATTTTAATGCACATGTGTAGCAATCTTGGAGCAGGATCTTGGATCAGGATTTCCGAGAATTTACGTGCAGGTATGCGGGGTATCAAATTACATTTTAATGCACGTGTGTAGCAATCTTGGAGCAGGTTCTTGGATCAGGATTTCCGGGAATTTACGTGCAGGTATGGGGGGTATCAAATTACATTTTAATGCACATGTGTAGAAGTTATCTGAAGGTCACCGACAAGTCTAGAATGTACGTGTGTATCAAATTACATTTCCGAGAATTTACGTGCAGGTATGCGAGGTATTAAATTACATTTCAAAGAATTTTAATGCATATGTGTAGAGGTTATTTGAAGGTCACAGACAAGTCTCGACAGGTCTAGAATGTACGCGTGTATCAAATTACATTTCCTGGAATTTACGTGCAGGTATGCGAGGTATCAAATTACATTTCCTGGAATTTTAACGAACAATTCTCGACAAGTCCAGAATGTACGTGTGTATCAAATTTCATTTCCTGGAATTTTAGAATTACATAACGGAGCTACATGGTAACAAACATTCGAAGGAACCTCCTGTATATAATAATACAAAATGATTAATCCGATTCAATTAATATGCATTGTAGTAATAAGTATATATGATTAGCAATTTCCGTAACCCCCTGTATATAATAATACAGAATGATTATTCCGAATCAATCAATGCATTATACTAATAAGTATAGGAAATATAAAAATACCCTATAACACATTTTCCATAACCCCTGTATATAATAATACAAAATGATTAATCCGAATCAATCAATGCATGTACTAATAATTATAGGATATACAAAATACCCTATAAGACAATCTCCATAACCCCTGCATGTGACATAATGATGAATCCGAATCAATCAATGCATTATACTAATAAGTATAGGAAATATAAAAATACCCTATAACACATTTTCCGTAGCCCCCTGTATATAATAATACAAAATGATTAATCCGAATCAATGCATGTACTAATAATTATAGGATTTACAAAGTGTATATGACAACAACAATTTCCGTAGCCCCCTGTATATAATAATACAAAATGATTAATCCGAATCAACCTAATAATTATAGGAAGTACAAAATGTACATGGCCACAACAATTTCCGTAGCCCCCTAATAATACAAAATGATTAATCCGAATCAGTCAATGCATGTACTAATGAGTATAGGAAATACAAAATACCCTGTATGTGATATTTTTAAAAAACCTGCATGAAAGTTTATCAGAATACATAAAAGATGAAATGACCTATTCCAAATGTGAGTATGTACTGAGAAAGTAGAAAATACCATTCAAACAACTACTTTAGTTCAATAAATGCAACAAAATAATAAAATACCCTGTATACGACTGAATCGATATGCGCACATTCCTAAGTATAGGAATAAAAAATACCCTATAAGACATTTTTCGTGCCCCTCTATACGAGTCTCAATTAAAGAACAGACCTCGAGAATGCATTAAAAGCAAGCTAGATGTGTGCGATTATCGTCCGTATCATTTACCGCGTAGGTAGGTTGGTAACATAAACATCTTGTCAGGTGGAATAACTCCAGACAAAATAGAAATTTGATTTAAGTCTGTACAAATAATCTATTTTATCACATTATGGGAACGCCTAGGGCATTAGACTTCATATTTCAGAATTCTTTGAATAAAATTTATCAGAACGCATAAAATTAGATGAGCCCGACACGTCGCCAATCGCCTATCACTGTGTGAATAAATATTTTTTTCGTAAGCAATGGTGAAACTAGAGACGAAAACCGTTAGAACATACAAATTAGCTCGTTATCGCCATGTGAATGGGTATTTTTGCATAAACATGGTACAAGACACCCGTGATAAGAAAAACGTTAAACCTGAGAACGCAAAATAGCGGTGAGAAGAATTTTTCGTAAACAACTAAGGAAATCATATTTCAAGGCCAGACTAGAGACGCAAATTCGTTAGAACTTATAAATATATTCAAATTAATTTCAAACTCGATTATCAATGAAAACCTAAGTAACATATATTTAAGACTGGCCCACTAGTAATCAAATCAAAACAATTAGCACAGTCTTTTGAAACCCTGCTATTAATTACATGCAAAAGACGCGTGCCTTATACCGGGAGACAGAAAATATGTGAGTTATACACTAGATTAATTACATCGCATTTGGGGACTATTATTTAGATATGGTTTAAAGTATGAAATATGTATACAGTGGGGAACAAAAATATGTGAAATATACCAATTCAATTACATTACATTTGGAGTTATTCTTTAGATACATGCTTTAAAGTATGAAATATGTATACAGTGGGAGACAAAAATAGGTGAAATATACTAATTTAATTACTCTGCATTTGTGTACAGGAGGATTTAGATATATGGTTTAAAGTTTTAAAAAATATATACATTAGGACTATGTGAGGTATGAAATATGCATACAGGGGTGACAGAAATATGTGATATACTAATTTAATTACATCACATTTGTGTACAGGGGGGATGTAGATATATGGTTTAATGTTTAAAAAATATATATATATACATTAGGACTACGTGAGGTATGAAATGTCTGTACAGGGCCAACAGAAATATGCAGGGGTATACTAATTTAATTACTCTGCAGAGAAGCGTTTCAAGTAGTCCGAAAGATAATTTATCTAGCCACATGTTTGGGGTATAAAAAATAATTTAAACTCGCAATATGTTTCTTACAATATCCCAGTTTTTCCACCAAAGACGAGGGGGTGTATGAAATGCTTAAAACAATAAGTTTCTCTCTAACCCACACAGTTTAAAAAAATACATATACGAAACGATGACTTCGTAGTTACCGCATTTGCTATTCAGATTCACAGGTGATTAAAGGATTAAATAATATGATTGGAATTGAAAACTGACTCAAGTACTAGTAGGTATACATGCAATGGTTATAATTAACAAGTTGTGTGGTAACAGACATATGAAGGCTGTAACAATTTCCATATATCCTTCATAATTTCTTTTAAGTATAGAAAAACCGAAATGTGTATTCAAATAGATATAACAATATGCACATATATACTAATAATTTATTTTAAATAGGTATAGGAAATACAACATGTCCTGAATATATTTCAACTAATTAAACAGAGACACGTAAATAAACAAAGTGTAATTTTATCACCCATAACTTTAAAAAAGAGGAAAATTTATCAGAATGCATAAAAAAGCAGGCTATATTTCTTTCCGAATACATGCATATTGAACAGTTAGAAAACGCCATTCAAACAACTAAACTCTGTTTATGAGATAACGGGATATCAACGGATAATATTACATAATAGCAAAATTATACCTTTAAAAATGAGTCATTTAAAATGATCAATGTTCTGAAAAATAAAATCGAAACTTTTCAGCTACAAAATACATAATATATGAGTTATTCGATTTATCAAGACAATGCTAAAGGCCGGTCAGGTATCATTACAACGTCATCTTATCTTCACGTAAACAATTCACACCATAAAACAATTACGCGAACACAGTGAGAAACATATGTTTTATCATATCATATCATTCATCGTAAACATTCTCGAGATATTTTACATAAACAAGTACCCGACACCGCTAGTAATTGGAACTTCTACAAAAGTTGAAATAAAAAACTTGATAAATTATAGAAAATGGACACCACATAATATTTCCCACACACTCAACATATGAGAGTTTTTCAACCTCGGCATAGTATGAGAAAAAATTTAACACACCAGCCACTCCTACTTTTACCGCCATACTCCTGTTTTATTGGCTCTATGTAGTTTTTAAAACAATAACACTGGTTATTACAAAATCTAAATTAGGGAGGGGTCGACAATATATATCCATCCAGAAAAATTATTTAAACTCACAACTAGTTTCTTACAATATCGTTCACCCATCAAAGATGAAAAATATCAAATCTAGCCCTAATTCAAGAATGGCTAATACATCAAGAAAGTGCATCAAAGTGCTATCACATTTAAAACGGGAACTTGGCAGTGATGACTTCGAGGTGATAAACGAAGAATTTAATAAAAGTTTCCACAGTGAATCAAGTTTTGAAATAGTGGGCGGATCCTTTTCAGGACTTAAACCTATCGGATCGAAAAGGATCGTAAAACCAATACACCCCCCCAGCAGACCATTCCACCACTTCAATCCAGTGGAAACATCAACCCCAAAATATGAAAATATCAGCGACGCCGAACCAAACGACCCCCCAACAGACTCGAAAAAAATAATACAACAGCCCAGTAGCTCACTCCAACACGTCAATCCAGTGAAATCAACCCCAAAATATGAAAATATCAGCGACGTCGAACCAAACGACCCCCCAACAGGCTCAAGAAAATGTTTACAGCAACCCAGTAGCTCGGTCCAATACGTCAATCCAGTGAAAATATCAGTCACAAAATATGAAAATATCAGCGACCCAGAGTCAAGCGAGGATGTGGATGAACACAACACAACGTTTAATTACCAGGTGGATGTTGTAAGAGAAAAACAGCTCACTAACAAATACATACAGCACGTTGAAGAATTTGCCAGGGAAACACAGCACATGGTATCAAGAAAATCAAAAAAGCATGCAGAGCTGATGAGAAAACTGAAAAAATACGAGAAAAAAATGAAAAATGTTCAGAATGCACTTAGACGCATTGATGAAATAATCACGTTTGGGAATCAAGTACCAGTTCTAATAGGACATTTACGTCGGGAACATTTTAACTAGTTTAGGTTTAACTATACTGCCTTTTGTAAAATAATATTTTATACACTTAATAAATATTTAAAAAATTATAATTTTAACTACTTTAAGTTTATTTATACTGTCTTATGAAAAAATAATATTTTTTATACACTTAATAAATATTTAAAAACCATCATTTTAATCTTATTTAGAAAAGCAATAATATTCAAAGAGGTGAAATATAATTTAAAAATAGTACCAACACTTAAATAATAAATTTACTACCTATGAAGTATTTACTCTTCATAAAACATTAAAAATAACCGTTAAAATGCAATAATCTATGTGAATGGTGAAAAAAATATATAATATATTGCAAAAATCTATAAAATCAATTCAACACCCTACGAAAATATAAACGATGGTCTAAAAGTACTAACATTCATATAAAAGCAATGCAGAAAAAAACAATTTAACTCACCTAAAATCTACCATGAATTATGTATTCATGCACATATCACAAAATAAACAGCATCCAATTACTCCGAAAATAGGACAAAGTTTAAAAAATCACAAATCACGAAATATCGAAGGTCACAAGAATAAGGTAGTCGTCCATCGCGAATATGTAATGCGAGACTCTATCAATACATTTTTTAATAGAATTTCGTTTAATTAGATGAAAATATGGGATACACCTAAAAGCTTGCTGACTCAGTATATTTTATATCACAGCATAATGAATTCCGAAAAGATTTGTACGAAACGGTATGCAACCAGTAAAAATTTAACTACATACTTTAGATAATTAAATGCAGAATGTCATTAATGCACATATAGTCATATGCAACCAATTAAACATCCAGACTGCATATTGTGTCATCATTAAACAGTCAATTTCAAATAAATGTTTGAACAGTTATTCCGATATATGTCCATTAATATGCAATATACAGGGTACTCAATAAATAGCACATTTCCTAAAAGAATACCGACCTAACAAAAATAGAGACTTAAGATACCCTTCTACACTGTCTTTCCCAATTTTTCCTCTCAATAATCTCAAATAGAGCTAATATACCATACATTCAATCATCTTACGAAATTAATATATATTATTGATTGAAAATTAAAGAAGAAAATATGCTGAAACTAGGAATTGAACATAGAAACTCTAGAATTACAGTCTAATAATACTCCCCACTAAACTATTTTCAACTCATAAAAAATTAATGAAAAAAAATCTTATACGATTAGAAATAAAACAATAAATTTAAGTAATATAATATTTATTAATATTTTACATCATACAATTTTCACTCTCCACAAAAACTCAAATGTGATTACATAACAAACAAAATCGGGTTAAACAGTACGTAAAAAGAGGACCTTCACAAGCATGACAAACTAAGGCACTGTTTCCTAATTCCAAACCATAGTTAGTTATATGTTGAGACACCTGGGAACTTTCGAAGTTTGCGTTAAAGTTCATGGACGCATCAAAGAAACAGCACATACAAAACGTTTTCGCCTCATCTCCAACTAAAGCAATAAAGTAATACTGAATTAGACATACATATTCATGAGCCCAATTCTGCACAAATTGTAAACTATTAACTTTATACATCTTCTCTATTCTAGATTCACTGTCTAGATCTAACTCTTCCGGAAGAATATCAACCATATCTACTACATCGGCCATTCTCTATTCTCGGGAAAAACTCAGATACGAATGCCAATCCACTATTTGGTACGCTTTATATTGCATTAATCTTAAGCGGTGGGGGTGAATGAATATTTCCATACCAACAGATGATGCCAGGGAGACAAGTCCAAATAAGTCTAGACACGTAAAACATTGATATTATGATGACTCAGTAAACATCCAGCCATCAAGGTGTGGGAACCAACTGAAACTACCACTCTCACGAAAAACATCTGACATCATGATGACTCAGTAATTCCGATATGTAAACAGACAGACATTAAT